>OY998177.1:224275740-226775740 GCA_963921935.1 Galeruca laticollis | reverse complement strand
GTGACCATATTTTTCAGATAATATGTCAGCTTCATATACTGTTGGTGGCTTATTCCTACAAAAATGCATAAACCTATTTTAACACAATAAGTTATCTAAGTATTACCATAATATATTGAAAAATGTTTATATCAACTTACCGTTGTACTAAATTCAATAATTGGGTTATGAGGAAAGTATTTTCAAGAGGAATATCATTTTGTATCAACCAGTTCTGTATATTAGCCTTTTTGGTAGCTGTTGTTGGTACTTTATTGATCACTGTACTGTGATAACTTGCATTATCCAGTACAATTGTGGCAGGTTCTTCCAAGTTCACTAAAAGCTGGTATTCAAACCAATGCAAAAAAATTTCTCGGTTCATACCACCATGGTAATCACCATCTTGTTTTTTGGAAGAAAAAAACAGGGCTGCTCCAGGAATAAATCCAGAAGAGGAACCAGCATGCAATACTGTATACCTACAATAAGGAAATAACAAATTACTACGAGGTTTCCTGGATAAACAGCATAGCTCAAAACAACTATTAATAATTATATAGATTTAAATAAAATAGTGTGACTAGTAAATATTTGAAAAGGCCTTAAAATGGCAGGAATGTTAGTACATCATAAATTAATTGCTAAATTTTATTAGTCAATGACCTTGGACCACCAATTTTGGTTTTTTTTTCACGCTTCTATGATTAGAATTTTGCCGAGAACGTCCAACAGTACCGTCTTTAAATATCCAGGTCCCATCCAAAAACACAAATTGATATAAACCTTCCCTTTTTATCTTGACATATTCATGTAGAAAATGTACACGTTTTAATGCAATATGTGGCAACTCCATTAAACCACGACGAGGATAATCTTTTTGGTATTTGAATTCAATATTTTTTACTATCTTTCAGAGTGATGTTAAACAACCATTAAAGAGTTCACGCTCCTGGAGTTTGTCTCTTAACGTTTTCAAGGTTATGTGTTCCTCTGAAAAAATATTGTGTTAGTTAATTGTGAATAAAATAAAACAGTAAATTCAATATACTCACTGTTTCCATACATTTCGTATATAACATTTCGGAAAGCATTAAAAACATTTAATCTTTTACATTTAAGTATGTAACAATAATATCAATAATGATCAATACAAATAGCGAATACTATTACTTACGTCTCTTACAGCAGTAAGCGGATTCGGTATTCTCGATCAAAATAGCTCAATAAAGATGTTACCATCTCTTGACATTTTGTGATCAGCTGCTTCGGCATTTTATTAACCACACACTGCAGATTTGACTAAATAATTAGTTATGAAAATAACTGTTTTTTTAATTTCAAAGAAGCAATTAATATAAAAGCACCAAAAAAACTTGTAAATATTAGACGATGATCGAATGTCAATAAACGTGAAAAAAAACTGGGGAATTTTACCAGTTGATTTGGCAACGTCTTGATGTTTTGCCAACCCGTTAGCTATAAATTGCCCTGTTGAGGATAAATTGTATTCACAGTTGGTAAATTAATATTTATTCGGATAAGCAGGAAAGTAACTAAAAATGACATCATCGTCTTTTTACCGTAAATAAACTATAAAAACTTTTATGTAGAGGCGCCGTCCATCATACATTTCCCTCAGTTTGTCACAATCTTGAGACTTATCACAGCTTACCATTAGCCCGCAATCCTTAACACTATTGCCTTAGTAATGTTTATATTCGTAGAAACAGGATTGACACTAGTAATCAAATCATTTTATGTTGCAACAGAATCTTGTTTTTTTAGGTCTGATTATATAAGAAGGTTGTTTTTGGACAACATGAGAAAATAGAGGAGCAGAACCAGGATTCAAATGAGCGTTGGTAAAAGCAACATCCGATAGAATCTTCGGCAGTATCTCCTGATTCAACTAATTTTTTAGGGTATCTAGAATTCCGTCCTTTATCCCAAGTAGATCAACAATCTTTTTTTGAATCTCATTCTGCGTGAATTATTTAACAAGGTTAATAGATTCCTTAATTATTGTTAACTAGATGCTCATAATTTTTTCTTGTACATTTATTCACAATATCGCACTTCTTTTCACATTGGTTGCATGAAAAAAGATATTATTACACTTATCATGCATAGAAAATTCAACATTTGTCAATCATACACATTAATAATGAAACCATCTTGAATACACGTCCTCACATCCAACCAATCCATCATCCTTGTTCACTTTGCATGTACAACATTTCGTAGAGTCATTCCTTGTTGAATGTTATGTTCCACCAGTGGTAATTAAAACACGACCAAATATCACCAAGATAAAAAATTGGACTTTATATAGAATTTGAGGAGCAATTTAAATGTTTAACCAAAAAAGCGGATGATAACAGTAACAAAAGAAACCGAATTATTCCTCACTTGAACCAGCACACTTTAAAATATACTTTAATTGAAAAACAATAGTTTTTCAATGCAGGTTTTGCACTTTCTTAGTTTTAGCGCAGAGCGGTAAATAACACAAGTGAGTCTACCATCTACCCGTTTCATACACCCAAAAAGTTATTTTATAAGAATGTGGCTCTGTCTGTCTGTCGGTGGGTCGGTCTGTCCACACCTTGCATTGTATAATTATATTAAAGTACCGAAATAACGTAGAGTGACTCGTACCATTCTTATCGTTTGAAGAGGTTCAGACTTGCATTTTTATCACCAATTCATAAGCGTACGATGACATTTAATATTTACAGACACAAGTATTTAATTATTAAAAAAAATAATTATCTTTTAGCAATGTAGATATAAATGGTTTTGTTAATTAAAAATATGATTTTCTTTTAAAAATGTTCCTACCAAAAGACTGGTTGATGGCAATTATGGCCAATAACAAATCTTGACTACTAAAAAAAATTAAAACTGTTCAACCTTATATATATGGAATCAATTCTATAACAGATTATTTTAAGAATATATATATTTATTAGGTAATTATTACAGCAAAAAATTGCAAAAATAGTGCTAATAGCATAAAAATATTATACAAAAAGTACTTGAACAGCTCAAAATTTGCGGAAAAAGCAATAAATCTGCATATTAAACAAAAAATAAATGAAATTGACTGTCTCGACCCTTACTTCGTGGAATATGCTCATATTAGTATTTTTAAATGAAACTCAAGGTCTCTAGTTAATTCCACAATATAATACAAGTTATTGAAAATTCTAAAAAATTGACAATTGTTTCGACAAATCAATATCATCGTCAGAATGACAGAAGTTACATTTCATTTTATGCCTACCTGATGTTTAGTAGTTATTTTTGGCTAGACCAAGAAGTAACCTAACTTGTGATTGGCTTAATATATGTTTATAGAAAAAAGAAGATGTGATATTACGAATATTGAAGCTTAGATATTATTAGCCCTATGGTGATATCCTGGATATCATTTTTCCAATTAAGATCAGTATAACTGTGCAATGATATAGAAAACCAGGAAATCTATATCTGCTGATCTTTACAATTATCACTTAAGAAGACAGTTTATTAGTGGAGAATTTCATCAAAAAATCTTCGAGAGAAGATTTGACCCGACTGTACCAGAAGTTACTACAATAACGTTACAAAGCATCACAAAACATTTGGTTTAACCAAGAATGCCTTAGAAAAAAGGTAATACCAAATTATGTGAATATAAAATGTCACTCTAAAACACCACAAGCAAAAAAAGCTATAAAATGTGCTCAACGAGTTTGGATAAAATCAGAATGTAAGAAATGGTTCAAAGTTAGAGACTCCTTAGACAACTACATTAAAGTTGTACATTCAGAACTCACATTCCAATTACATCCAGTAGAATTTGACTGTTTGGATGACAAAATTAGAGAAAATGTCAGCACGATGAAGCGTATGAAATTTAAGAAACAAGAAAAGAAGCTACACAACACACAACCACTGGTTCCATAGTGATTTCAATGTGGTTATCAAGATCCCACATCTTCTTCTCTTCTTTTATGACATGCTTTATACAATTTGTCCATAATTCTGATGTCATATTACTTACAGCATCATTAAGAAGTTCTCTAACGTCGTTTAGTTTAAAAGCGACATCTTTCTTTGCTACTTCATTTTTTATTTGAGCCCAAACAAGCTCTATTGGGTTCAGCTCGTAATGATAGGGCGACAATCTGATAAGAATTACGCTTCGCCTTTGTGCCAATTCATCTATTGCGTATCGAATATATTTGTGTTAGAGCAGCCGCGCCAAGTTTAATATTTCTACTTTTAACAAATTGTTATCAAATGGAATATTTTTTCCATTAAGCCCTTCTGCAATGTGGGCTTTTCTCCATTTGGTTGTTGGTGACTGCTCGATACGTCGATTGTGATACGGTGCGTTGTCTATAACGACAACAGAATCTGATTCAATTCTTAAGAGAATCTCAGAAAACCATTTTTCATAATGTTCCGCATTTATTTCTCCATGGTAATCGCCAGATGTATTAGAAACAAATGCGTTTAAACCTCCTTCGACAAATCCTGAATCACTGCCCATATGTGTTACAATGAGGCGATTGATTACCTTTTCCAGATGGAACTTTTAATCCACTCGATAGTGCTTCTATGAATGCTTGTCTTTTGTTTTTTATATTTAAATTTTGCCAAACTTTTATAACTGTGTGGCCTTCATTTAACCATGTTTCATCGGTGTAATATATTTTTCTGTTATCTCTTCGATACTCTTTTAAATATTTTCTGCGCCATAAAATTATCTCCTGTTTTTCAATTACGGCACTACTCCGGCTTCGCTTCAAATATCTAAAGTTACGTAACGTGCGTAACAAAAGATTTCTTGACATTGGCGGCAAAGCTTCATTAGACTGAAGAGACGATGTAATTTTCTTTAAAGTTGGTATAGTCTGTTTCTTATTGACTGACAGCACGCGAAAAGGTCACAGATGCTAGTCAGGTAGTAAAGCATAAGCGTCACAGTTCATCTAAGGAATTTATTTACTATTTAATTTTATACCCGATCTGATATATAAAGGTAATATAAATGTAAATTCGGTTAGTTAAAACAACTAACTGACATTCATACATTTGTAGAGTACATACAGTTAAAACAATAAATTATTTTTGAAATAATCTTGTAACGCAACTATTCTGACTGAATATTTCATTAATTATCTTGAGAATTTGAAGCAGGTCAATTCTTGGGAGACATATTAACAAGCCATTTATCAATTCATTTTCCAGATAATTACTTTCTGATTTTCGAAATGTTGATAATAACATTTCCAAGAAACATTACAATAGGGTCCTACTAGGGATTGTCCCAATGGCTACTTAGACATTTTGTAGGTATATACGGTGAAACTTCATCATCATCACGTAGCGCTACAACCCTGGGTGGGTCTTGGCTGACTGTACAACTTTTTTCCAATTTGTTCGGTCTTCCATCAACCTAGGGTCAAATGGAATGTTCATTTTCCGGAGATCTGCTTGGATGTTATCTCTCCATCGCATTCTGGGACGTCCGAGTGGTCTTTTGCCTGTGGGAATCTCCTCCCATACCAGTTTTACAAGTCTTTCGTTATTCAGTCTGTGCACGTGGCCTGCCCATCTTAGTCGCTGTGATTTAATTTCTTGGACAATATCGGCGTCGTTGTAGAGTGCTTTTAATTCGATATTGGTTCTGATCTTATACTGGTTTGTGGTGATGTCATGTTGAGGTCCGAAAATTTTTCGTTCAAAGCGTCTCAGCTTTTCTTCGTTTGCTTTGGTCATGGTCCACGTTTCGCATCCGTATGTTATTACAGGTCTGACGATGGATTTATAGATTTTGATCTTTGAACTTCTTGTGAGATTTTTTGATTTTATGAGCTTATTCAGTGCAAATAGACAGCGGTTTGCAGATTGGATTCTGTCTTTTATTTCTTCGGTAACATCGTTGTCCGCTGTGATTACGGCCCCCAGATACTTAAAACGTTGTACTCTTTCGAAATTAAAGGTGTTGATCGTCACATTTTGTCCTATTCTGTCTCTTTGTGTCGTTCTATTTATACACATATATTTCGTCTTCTCTTCATTAATCTTCAGCCCTACTTCTCTTGTTGCTCTTTCCAACTTGTTGAAAATGTCTTTCGTGGATAGGATGGAGTCTCCAACGAGATCTATGTCATCTGCATATGCGAGTAACAGCTTGGGACCTTGAACCGATAGCAATTCTGTTTTTATTTCGGCCGACCTCATGGCTTTCTCTAATACAAGGTTAAAAAGTAGTGGAGATAACGCATCACCCTGTTTAAGTCCACTGTTGATTTCAAAGCTGCCAGACAGTTTATTATTTACACGTACTTTAGATATTCCACCCTCCATACAGACTTTGGGCATCCGAATGAGTTTCTCTGGTATTGAGAACTCCACCATGGCATTCCATACTTGGCTTCTTTCTACGCTATCATATGCCTGTCGAAAGTCTATGAAAAGATTGTGTATGGGTCTGTTATACTCCCATCCCTTTTCTAGAAGTTGTCTCGGCGTGAATAGTTGATCTATTGTTGATCTGTTTGCCCTAAACCCGGCTTGATATTCGCCTAGAACATTTTCAGCATAAGGGATTAGTCTACTAAGAATGATGTTTGAGAGGGTTTTATATGCCGTGTTTAGGAGTGAGATTCCTCTATAATTCGCGCATCTTGTTTTGTCCCTTTTTTTGTGGATGGGCACTATTATGTTTTCCTTCCATCGTGCTGGTATCCTTTCTTCTAACCATATGTGCGTTATTAGCTGGTGGATTTGGCGATGTAGTGCGTCTCCCCCATATTTCAGAAGTTCTGCTGGTATCTCGTCCGTGAAACTTGGTCTCGCCCAAATATGTATAATTTGTTTTACTTAGAGTCGCTTATGTTCCATAAGTGTTAACTGTGTTGTGAAAAATGTCTTCAAGTTTTACCCCAGTAAAGTGTAAAAGCGTGTTTAGCTTAAAAACGAAAACTGTAGTGTTAAATGTACATGATGCTGTTGTACATCAAATGCCGGCTGCTACTGTTAGAAATATAGTTTCGACATGTTCCAATATGACAGGAGTTAGTGAATCTACTATTTACAGGCTTCTAAGTGAAAGGAAAAATGGAAATATATCTCCACCTGAAAAGTCAACTGGAAGAAAACCATTTGACCTTGATGAACATATGCAAAATACAATAAGATGAAAACTACATGAATTATATTTTAAAAAAGAGATCCCAAACCTTGATAGAATTCTAAGAATGGTGAGGGAGGACGAGAATTTTCCTGACATAGAGCGAAAAACTTTGTGGAAAATATTACACAAATTAAATTTTACTTGGAAGAAGCAAAGTCGCAAATCAGTGCTAATCGACAACGAAGAAATAATATGTTGGAGACGCCAGTATTTACGAGATATCCGAAAATACAGACAGGAGGGAAGACAAATCTATTATCTATATGAGACACGGCTCAATGAAGGACGTTCAGTGAAAAAAATATGGCAGGACAAAAGTATTCAAACCAGTCGTCAAGCTTTCATAGAAGGTTTATCTACTGGACTGAAACCTCCTATAGGTAAAGGTCGCCGACTAATAATACCGCATATTGGATGCAATCAAGGGTTCGTTGAAGGTGGTTTACTGGAGTTTCAGTCAACATTAACCAAAGACTATCATGAAGAAATGACTGCAGATGTATTTTACACAAATGGTCGAATTAATTCCAAATAATGCTGTAATCGTTATGGACAATGCCACTTATCATTCGCGATTAACAGAAAATCTTCCATCTACCTCTTGGAGAAAAGCTGATATTAGAAACTGGTTAATCGTAGAAGATATACCATTTGAAGATGATATGTTGAAAAAAGAAATTTTAAAGGTTGCTTCAGATGACAAGCTACAATTTAAAAACTTTGTTATTAATGAAATAACAGTGCTTCGTTTGCCGCCATACCATTGTGAATTAAATGCGATAGAGTTAATATGGGCCCAAATGAAAAGTTATGTAGCTAGACATAATAAAACATTTAAAATGAAAGATGTTCTTGAACTCATGAAGTACTCATTGACAACAATAACTGGAGAGAACTGGAGAGACGCTGTGAATCATGTAATTAAAGAGGAAGAGAAAATGTGGGTCATAGAACAAACTATAGAACCGATAGTGATCTCTCTCGACGAGTCTTCGGATGATTCTTGTATGGCCAGCGAAGAGGATAATACTATAGATTAAATTTTATATTTCCTATAAATGGTATGTTTACTTTACTTCTTTCTTCTTCTTTCTCAGCCACTTCTTATCCACTCCTGGACGTAAGCCTCTTTCATATTTCTCCATGCTGTCCTGTCCTGTGCTTGTTGAAACCATCTGTTTCCGGCCTGTCTTTTGATATCATCAAGCCATCTTCTCTGTGGTCTTCCTGTGCTTCGCCTTGTTTGTCTTGGTCGCCAGTACGTTAGTTTGGTTGTCCATTTAGCTTGATCCTGCCAAGCCACATGCCCTACCCATTGCCATTTCAGCTCCGCAGTACGCTTTATTATATCCATGACTTTAGTTCTTTGTCGGATATCTTCATTCCTTTTTCTGTCTCTGAGAGTAATTCCGAGCATCGCTCGTTCCATCGCTCTTTGCATCACTCTTAATTGATTTGCTGTCCTCCCTGTCATTGCCATTGTTTCCAGTCCATAGGTCGCTATCGGTAGTATACAGGTATCGAAAACTTTTCGTTTAAGGTTGATCGGTATGCTGCTATTTCTGAATATATAGTTCATTTTTTCGAACCATGCCCAGGCTAATTTTATTCTTCGTTTAATCTCAGCCGTTTGATTTTCTTTTCCTATTTTTATTACATGTCCCAAATATATATACTCTTCCACGTTTTCTAGTCTTGTACCATCTATATATATATATATATATATATATATATATATTTGTTCGTTGGTGTTACTTATTATTTTAGTCTTTGCGATGTTCATTTTTAAGCCGATCTTTTTTGAAGCATTATTAAGTTGTTCTAACATGTTGCTCAGTTCGTGCACGTCACTGCTTATCAGGACAATATCGTCAGCAAACCGAAGATGGTGTAGATAGGAGCCGTCGATATTTATTCCTTTTGTTTCCCATTGTAATGTTTTAAAGACGTTCTCAAGCGCCAGAGTAAATAATTTTGGTGATATTGTATCACCCTGACGTATTCCCCTATTTACCTTAATCTTATCCGTTTTTAGATCTTCATTTATTTTGACATGAAAAGTGGCATTTTTTATATATATATATATATATATATATATATATATATATATATATATATATTTTAATAAGTTTGTGTACCTGGAATCTATTCTAGCATCGTTCATAGCTTGTATAAAGGCCCACGTTTCGACAGAATCGAACGCTTTGTGAAAATCCACAAATGTCAAGTGAAGGGGTATGTTGTATTCCGTTGTTTTTTCTATCAGTGTTCTAATAGCTTGTAGGTGATCTATAGTACTGAACCCTTTACGGAATCCCGCTTGCTCTACTGGCTGGTACGCGTCCAATTTATTTGTTAGTCTATTGGTTATTATCCTGGTGAGGAGCTTATACATATGAGAGAGAAGGTTAATTGGCCGATAATTTTCTATGTTGCTGTTATCTCCTTTTTTAAAAAGCAGGATCACTTCCGCGTTTTGCCATGCATCGGGAATTTTGCCTTCTTGTAGACATTTATTTAAAAGAATTTGTAAAGATTTCTCGATAACCACTCCTCCCATTTTCAGCATTCCACATGTGATTCTGTCTTCTCCTGGACTTTTTCTATTTTTCATTTGCTTGAGGGCAACCTGTATTTCTTGCTTTGATATTTTAGGAATGTCTTCAGAGCCCACTTTACTTAATATACATTAATTATTCATTGTCAATAAATTTTCTTTAATTAATTTAATTTAATAAAAATGAAAATGTAACTTGTTAATAGGCCTAAACGAATAAATTTCATTTCAACTGTAATGTTGACCGAATCTGATTAAATAAGCAAAATGAACTAATATCGTAATCTCCGCCACTGCCGCACTGTTTATCCTTTTGCTGGCATTGTTCAGTTTTATTACCATATTGTATTTTGAGCTGAAACAGGAATGTATAGATAACCAATACAGCACCTACTTGTTTTGCATTAGAATTGTAGTATTTACTTGTAAAATTTTTAGGATCACTCTGTAGAAGATAATTTTCTATTTGAATATTTAATGAGGCTACTGTGCTGTCAGACATCAAGAAATAGACCATACCTCATTTTTTAAATAAAATCCATGTACTGCGCTACGTATTATCTGCTTTTGTTGATCGTCAAGCTCAATTTTTTTTCTTCCTCTAATTTCAGGCGTAGGCGTCGACGTATTTGACTCAATAGTTGTTTTAATTACTGTGTATACAGTGCTTTCTCCCTTTTTGTCAAAATACTACATAATGTAACTACTTCACTTACTGTCATATCTTTTTCTCTCGCGCGAAGTCCTTCAAACACGTTTTTCATAATCGATTTTTCTTCAGGTGTTAAATGATGACACCGTTTTTTTTGGCTTCTGACACCCGCTAGTACTTGGATTCATTATCAAAATGTTGCTAATATCAAACTCAAAACTCAAAATTCAAAACTCAAAACCCAAAATTCAAATCCCAAAACTCACAAAATTCAAAACTCAAAATTCATAAAGTAGCGATACTGATCGTTACAGTATCAACAACTAAATATAATACAATGAAATAATTTGTTTCATTATTTTTTTGTAAATTATCTAAAAAAAAAATATGTTTTTACCTCTTCACCGAATCGATATCTACGTTTACGGACGTCTTATCAGTTGGTATCGAGGATTGGAATTTTATACAGTTCTAGACTTTGTTATCCGGTAATAAACGCTAGAGTACTTTTAAATAAAGGCCAATTTTGTATAAATTATCATTTACTTATCGTTTGGTTCCCAATAACATGTAAGCGGCCTCAAAAAAAGGTATTATAGTTAATTCATTTTATTCTTAACAATTATTTTGTTCCGCTTTAGTTTGATTGTGAACCTCACTCTACGTTATTTCGGTACTTTATGATAGTTCTATCGAATTTTTAATCTAATATTTAGATATATCCATAGTTATTAAGTGAAACATCTACTTGACACCAAACAAGAACTAGTTTCCTTGAGGAATTACAATTTAGAAGACACTTAAGAAACCCACAATATGAAGTCGTCATTGTACAGATCCAATTGTGACATATATTATATAAAATTACCGTACTCATCAAATTTATTTCTAACTAGAGTAAAATAACGACGAAAAGCGCCTAATTTTTCTTGGAAAGCATAATGTAAGTCAGGACTCGTGCGGCATATTGCTAGGCGATAATCCGACAGCTCAACTGGTGCGGGAATAGGGAATAAGGGAATAGAGGAGACGCGGCGACCCTACCGGAACACAATCCGCGAACTGAAATACGAAGCGATTTCTCTTTGTTTCGTTTGAACGCCCGCCCGAACAACATATGATCGAAATTAAGCTACTTTAGATCTGCAGCCAGACGATCACGTTTCTTTGGGGAAGTTAATGTTTTAGTTTTCATTTTTAAATGGGGAGAATATAATTGGATAGAAACGCCGACGTTCTGTTTTTGTTTTATTTATTTAATCAGGAATAGAGTATTAATACTAAAAATCATAATTATAGTAATTATCTACTTACGTTTCGATTATTTTTTTTTAAATTTGTACGATTTTTCAATCAAAATAATACTTATTGCCATAGTAAAATGATTTTTTTATATTGAAATATTTCTCTATATCTGCGGAAAATTATATTTGACAACACCTCGATCTCTTATTTTCAATATAATAATACATCAAATTACATCATAATTGGGAGAGAAATTTAAACTTGGCAACATCGCAACATACCATGGTCATATATAGCAAATAATCAAATTTCCTATTTGAGGAGGATAGTACATTTGGCAAGACTGCAATCTTCCCATACTACTGCACAGCAAATAATGAAATTTCTCCATATTTGGAGAGGATATTTCATATGGTAATACCGTAATATCCCCATGCTAATGTATAGCAGGGGGGCAAAATTGAATATTTGGCAGTACCGCAATCTTCTATGCTACTGTATAACAAGTAATCAAATTTTCCCATCATCAAAGGAAAAATTTACGCTTGGCAACACCATAATCTTCTCATGTTACTGTATAGCAATAAATTAAATTTCTCCATATTTTGCGAGGATAGTACATTTGGTAATACCGCAATCTTCCAATACTACTGCGTAGAAAATAATCAAATTTCTCCATATTTGGGGAGGATATTACATTTGGCAACAACGCAATCTCCTATGCTGCTGTAAGCAAGTAATCAAATTTTCCTATCATTGTGTGGAATAAATTACATTTGGCATCACCGCAATTTCCCCGTGCTACTGTATAGCAAGTAAACAAATAGTGTATTTGGACATCATGGTACTGGGGAAGACATTTGACAAACACCTGAAGAATTTGGAAGATGTATTCAGACGACTCCAAGCTGCCCAGCTCATGTTAAACCCGAAGAAATGTTAGCTATTTCAAAACTGTCTAGGTCATGTAGTGAGCAGTGGAGTGGCGGTGGATCCAGAGAAAATTGCTTCCATTCAGCAATGGCCGCAACGAACCGATAAACATCAAATTAGGAGCTTCCTTGGACTTTGTACATACTATAGAAGATTTATCAGGAAGTTTGGAGATATTGCCAAGCCCCTTACTCGACTCACTGAAGCACCAAGAGCTTTCCAATGGGCGAAGACTGTCAAACGGCTTTTGAAACCTTGAAGAAGCTTTTAATCACGGCGCATATACTTATACTTATAATATAAATAAGAAAAACATTACAGTACGATACTATCTATTACTTCAGATTTGCATTGCAACGTATAAAATGTCCCTATAATTGAGTAAAAATTATATTTGGCAACACCGCAATCTCCCATGTTATCGTACAGCAAATCATCAAAGTTCCCCACATTTGGAGAAAAATCACATTATGCAATTTCTTTCGTATCTATAGCAAGTTATCAAGCTGGTCCAGATCTGGGAAATAATTATGTCTGACAACACTGCAATTTCTAAACATTTCTGTCTAGCGAGTCACCAAATTTCCCCTGTTACTATATTTTTGCATATGTAGTTGACGTACATTGATTCGTTATTGATTCATTGACTTGTTGCTTGTTATGTGGATGAAAATTATAAGTTTGTACCAGTGCTTACTGTCCACGTGCGGGTTCAGAAAGTAACAAAATACATACTTAGTTAATCCTTCCCACTAAACAAGAAACATAACAAGGCTTTTTTGTTATGTTCTTTTTAGGGACTTTTCGTGATGTTTATTTAAAACATTAATAAGATATCTCCTAGATGTCTTAATTTGATTACCAACTCTATTATTGGTGGAAGTGTTCACCAACCCAGAGGTTGAATATTGTGCTCTTGATCAAATTTCGAAATTTTATTGAAAATACGTTTCGTTAAATAGTGAAAAGTGTATCATAGTGTTTATAAGTTCCTATTTGGTTGATAAACGTGTAGGCAAGTACAATTTTTATGTAATAGGTACCTATATAAAGTATTTCGTTTTGTTGAAATCTGGTTATTTCCATCAAAACAATTTGTCACAGCACCAATTCCACCAGTGGTCAGATTCTAAACGAAACTTCTCTCTTTTATTCGATATTACTTGATTTGTTCGGCATTTGCAACGGAATATGGACTCAATAAATAAGTGTAAAAGATGCAAAAAAGATGTTACATCAGGATTAAAATGTGTGACGTGTGGGGTTGTTTCCCATAAGAGTTGCTTGAAATCTGTCAAGAATGCAAAAATTATAGACGATTCTTCTTGCAACTGTTGTATAGACAGTGGAATTACTATGGAAACATCACCAATACCCACTTATAGTACCAGTGTTACACCAGAACTTAAAGTGAAATATTTGGAAGAAATAATTAAAAACAAGGATAAGATTATTTTTAATCAAGAAATTGCGATCAGATCGCTTCAAGATCAGCTTAACATGATTAAAACAGTTAACTATAGAACACCTTTAGAACCATCAGATACTAAAGCACAAGTGGAACATGAAAATTTAAAACAACCTTTTAGTAAAATGAGGCCAATGGTAAATTCCGAAGCTCCGGGTGTTTTCACATCATCTGAAGTTTCCAGTGCTATTGCCAATGCTCAGTCTTCCAACTTATGTCATTCTGTTATCAGTTTGGGAAACGATACCATACCTCATAAAAGTAACACCAGAGAAAGAGCAGCACCCAAAATTTTAATTACGGGCAACAAAGATGACGAATCATTTCATTTAAGATCGGCAAACAGACAGAGAATGAAACACCTCCATTCTACAAATTGGGATCCACACACATCAGAAGAGGATTTACTCAAGTATTTAGAAGAGTTTGTTCCCGATATTAGTGTTCAAAAGTTGAACTCTCGCCAACCACTTAAATATGCTTCATTCAAGATAACAGTGCCTGTTCTTGAACTAGAAAAAATTTTAATACCGGAAATATGGCCTACAGGAGTAATCATCAATCAGTTTTTTCAGCCAAGAAGAGTCATGTTCAATTCCGTGGAGCAGACGAATAAACAGTAAATATAGGCAGCATCTTTCGGTTTTCCATATTAACGTAAATAGTCTTCAAAATAAGTTACATGAACTTTCAGTTTTCTTAACCGAACATCCATTTGATATCGTATGTTTTTCAGAACATTGGTTAGATAAAAATAACTTGGAATTAATCAAATTAAATGATTATAACTTCATTTCCGATTTTACTCGTTCTAGAAAGCAACATGGGGGAGTGGCAATATTTTCAAAATCGCATCTAATATGCAAGGCAGTTGATCTGAAGCAGTTTTCTGTTATCTACGATGCCGAGTTTTGTGGAGTAGAATTGAAAGACACCATAATAATTGCTCTTTATAGATCGTCAAGTAGAGATAATTTTACCATATTTAAAGATCAAATTGTTCTTCTTGAATATATTCATAGAAAATACAAAAATATTGTCTTGGTGGGGGACTTCAATTTAGACATTTCAAAGAACGACGATAAATCCAAAGATCTTAAAACAATCTTCACAAGTTTCGGATTACGCCATACTATTGAGGAGCCCACTAGAATAGTCCTGAATAGTCAATCCTGTCTAGATAACATAGTTACAAACATAGACCCTAGTCTCACTAAAGTGGGAGTAGTAGATCCTCTAGTGTCTGATCACAACGGCCAATACATATATTTTAATCACCTATTGAATGAAAATGTCCCCATTATTAAACGTGTTATTAACGACGCAACAATAACGGCTTTTTCTGATAAACTTTCTGAAGTTTCTTGGAATTATTTGGATGTTCATAATATGGGTGCAGATAATTTGGCAGAAAACATATTGAATACGCTGAAACATATCTCTGATACTTGTTTTTGTGAAAAAACTGTTAAAACAAATAAATCTAATATCAAATGGTTCAACAACACATTGCGTAGTATGAGAAAAATTGTCATTACAGCAAAAAACAAATTTATGAATACTTATTCGGAAGGTGATTGGGTGAATTACAAAAATTTAAACAAAATATATAAAAAAGCAATTCGCTCTGAAAAGAAGTTAGCCTACTCAAAAATATTAAAAGATTCGGATAATAAAAATAAAACATGTTGGACAATCGTAAATTCGGAAAGAAGAACTAAAATTAATAAAACCAAACAGTCCGATATATCACCACAAAAATTCAATGAATTTTTTACATCGGTCTCGGAAATAGTATTAAAATCTCTTGGTGATTCTCAATACGAGTCGAGTTTCTTTTTAAATAAATTAAATAAACCTGCATTTTCATTCTTTATGAGTGCAATCTTGGAAAGTGATGTCCATGAGGCAATATTGAAATTAAGTCATTCGTCATGTTTAGATTTTTACAATATAAATAGCAAAATATTGAAACGTTGTATACACTCATTGACATATCCACTGACCATTTTATTTAATAAATGCTTAGAGGAAGGATCTTGGCCTGACTCCTTTAAAATATCAAAAATTATTCCATTATATAAAAATGGTAATATAGATTCTCCAGAAAATTTTAGACCCATAGCAATTTTACCGACGATTAACAAAATATTTGAATTGATAGTCAAAGAAAAATTAATCAATTATTTGGAAGATAAGTCTCTTCTAACGGAATTTCAATTCGGCTATCGCAAAAATAAATCATGCATACGTGCTCTTCATCGACTCTTAGAGGAAGTTGTACAGAAACTAGAGGAAGGCGTCAACTCTGTTGCCACGTTATGCGACTTAACGAAGGCTTTTGATTGTGTTCCAGCGGATTTACTCCTAAATAAACTGGAATTTTATGGTATTAGAGGAAATGCACACAAATTACTGACATCTTATTTAAGTAATAGGAAACAGTATGTAGTTTGTGGAAACAACCAGTCTGATTAACGTAATATAGACAACGGCATTCCTCAGGGCTCGATTTTGGGTCCAATACTTTTTATAATATTTGTTAATGATTTACCAGAGGCTATTGACACTATTTGTATTTTATTCGCTGATGATACTACAACTTTATCTGATGGCACACAAGCTGGTGATAATATTTTGCTAAATCAGTGGTTCCTGGCAAATAAGCTGAAACTCAACGACACTAAAACGAAACACATTCTTTTCAGTTTAGATGAATGGGCTATAAAATCAGAGCCAGTTAAATTACTGGGCATTCATTTGGATACAAACTTAAGTTGGTCACCTCATGTTGACTACCTTTGTTCAAAATTAGCGAGCCAAGTTTTTGTAATTCGTCAATTAAAATCATGTATACCAACTCATTTGTTAAAGTCTGTATATTATTCACTTTTTCATAGCAATTTAACATATGGTATTATGCTATGGGGCAGCAGCACATCAGTGCACAAAGTATTTGTGCTACAGAAAACTGTAGTTAGAATAATTTGCAACGCACCAAGAAACACCAATTGTAAAAAAATATTCCAAAAACTTGAAATATTGCCGCTTCCGTGCTTGTATATTTTCGAAGTGTTAATTGAAACACATAAAAATCGATATGTTCTGACTAAACATGCAGAAATACTAGAAATAGTAAAGACATTGTCATTCTCAAATTTAGACTGAAAACAACAAGTTGGATGTTACATTGTACAATTCATTTGTAAAATATTTTGAACATATAAATATAAGTGATATGACGAGAGTTCAATTTAAACATTTTGCTAAGTCTTTTCTTTTAAATTATTGTTTTTATACAGTTGATGAGTTTTTGGAGGAATTGAATACTTGGGCTTAATGCTTATATGTTTGTTTGTTTTGTTTAATTTAATTTTTACTTTCTATTATTTTTTAACTTATTTTATATTTTAAAATTGTCATATTTTCATCAATAGTTTTACTTTATAAAATGTATGTCTGTATTTATGTAAAATTTTTACTTTCTATTATTTTTATTATATTTTAAATTTGTTATATACAATACTATACATACACATCCTATGAACTTCTTTTTAGTAACTTCCTATAGGAAACATCCATACGATGTTAATTTGTATACTTCTCACTAATGTCACATACAGAACGTTACTGTAATATTACAAATTAACATGTTTCTAAGATGATCACATGTTGCAGTTACTTTTACATCTTTCGAAATAATTTTTATTAACATCGTACTTATTACGTCTGTACGACGTTAGTTCATAAAACTCTCAGTAATATCTCATATTAAACATCACAGTAACATAAAAAAGAAGAAAACAGAAGAGTAACTGATGAACGAAACATACAGTAGTTATCTGTAGAAACAAAAATGGCAAGCATGAAATAGCGGATGGTTTTCAGTTATGTGTTATAGTTATATTTTATTTGCATGAAACACATATTTTGCAAGTAGCACTTGAATAAAGTGGTCTTCGTTTTCGTTAGTTCCTACTAAGCTACAGTTTCTATACTTAGTTATAATGGACGAACAACAATTGTTATCGGTAAGTACCTATTCCAAAATCCTAAGTAATTATTAAAACGTAATACTCATTCAATACTTCAATCGGCTATTATACATTGATATTACCTAGTAAGTATATTTTGAAAACGATTCACAATACTTCGAATCCTAGATATGCATTATACCCTACAAAAAACTTGATATTGCAATAGGGTAGATATTATTATTAATAATAAAACATGTTCATATGTTGGCAGATATTTAAATCTAGAAGAACATATTTTCAATGTTGAAGATGTTTCAGAAGCTACTTACACAAATAAAATAAAAAACAAATAGTTGCTAATTATGCAATGAAATGGGAGTAACTATTTCAGATAGTCTGATACAAACATTGTATTAAACAGTACAAAAAATATTGAATCAAGTATCTCAAGTTCTAGTTTTTTTAGTAGTAGTCTTAGCCATCAATATAGTTTTGCAGGTTTAGAAAATTTTAACATTATTACTATCAATTCTTGTGAACAATTAGAGACTGTCTAAGACTTCAAAAACAGAAATATCTGTTAAAAAGCTCATTTCCATTTGAAAATACACTGAATACAATAAATAAGCTGTAGCTGTCCCTTACAATGGTACGTATATCAATCTAGTTGAAGAATATGTAACTTATGATACTGAATGCTCCAGTCAACAAACAGCATTCAATTATTTATTATTGTAGAAACACAGCTATTGGATACTCAATTGGATACAATTAATTATAAACTCATTTAACTTGATAATGTGTTCATATCTCTTCTTAATAAGTAGTTTTTTTTGTATACAGTGTATTAGTAATGCTTAGTTTTCATTAAGTTACAATTCCACGATGTTAATATACAATTTGTTCCAGGATGAAAATAACAAGATGAGAATAGTATATTATTTTATACAGAAAAGAAGTATGAATTTTCATAGCACACCTGAATTTACCTGCCAAATGGAGTGAGGCATGTAATAGAAGGTAAATCATGAAAACTCACTTCTCGAAATAAAATATGTTATTATTCCTTTGAAGAACCCCGCATGTATCTTATGGAAAATGGGTCCCAGTCAATTGGCTGAAAATCAAGTTTTATGTAAAAGTAATATCTCATCCATACCTCAAATGTGACTAGTATTAAAACAATGAAAAACTCCATGTCAAAATATCACAGATTTATTTTATATATAAGTGCTGAGCAACTAGTTTCGGCCCTAACTGGCCATCTTCAGGCTACAAAGTAATGTTTTCTTCCTTACCAAAACATTACTTTGTAGCCTGAAGATGGCCAGTTAGGGCCGAAACTAGTTGCTCAGCACTTATATATAAAATAAAAAGGAAAAACTCTTTCAAATGAAGCCAAAAACATGGATGTCGATTAACAAAAAAAGTGTTACGTTATTTGTTGTTTTGGTTGAACCTTTCCCCACCCCTTACTTGAACAATAAAGACAAAAAGTCCCTAACTACATTTTTTCATAATCTCAACAATATATCAAACATTGTATTTTTAGGATACGTTTAGTATGGCTTTTTTTGGAGATAATCACAGTATTATGTTTTTAAGTGTTCATTTCACCCCATAGGGGATATTTTAGGAACTCAAAAATATTTTCCAGCGATTTTTCAGGGTCATTTTCCTGAAGGTATTTTTTTAAAGTTGTACTATGACTATTTTTTGAAATATGGCTGGCATTCTTAGTTGTTCACCCTGTATTTGCTGATTAGGCACAGAAACATCTATAGGATGTCATCTAGAATATTTTGAGGTATATTATTTAGAGGTTTATGTAATTTCCATACAACATCTACGAGAATACACTGTATTGTTTTTGAAATGTCGCATTTAGATCACTGATAAGATGTTATTTTTTAGACATTGCGTCAACATCGACAAGATGTTAAAAGTCATTTCAGAATGTAACAGAAATGTTGTTTTTAGTTCGTTATAAAGACTTCCTTTTGAGGAAGTTCTAGTAACATCACAATCATGTAAAAAGGCATCGCTTTAACATCGCTGAGAAGTTAAGTTGAAACATCACAAAAGTTAAGAGCCACAAGCTGGGCATAAGCGGTTGTATAGATGTGCATGTGATGAAAACAAGAGAAAACAAGGAAGAACATTATCACAATGTGATATTGAATTAACATAACTGTAATATTTATTTGCATAGTGGGTTGTAACTAAACCTTGCCGGTGTAGGGTATTTGAACCTGTTAAGTTCTTTTGGTATTCTCCTCCAAGTTTCTTCATTTCTTTATAACCTGTGTTATCATTTTTGTCTCTTGTACTGTCGCTGTTGTTCTTTGTCGAGTAAAATTTCCTCACACCTGAGGAAAAATTACACCTGTGTCCGTAAAGTATGGAACAAATTCATTTTTAACTAAGCAGACCATTTTAAGAAATAATCCAGAAACATGTTACGTGTTACTTTATTAGCACACACAAAACTATTGTATTTTTGTCTACCCTGTACCAATTGGAATCAACATGTGATACATTTTTGGATTCAGCTCAGCTAGAGTACTCCGAAAATTGAGACAAAATGGGGGTGTTCCATTTAAAAAAATGACGGTGACGTCATTACTCGAAAGTAATTCACCCTGTATATTAGATTATTATTTTAAAATACGGTAAATTAAAATCAAGAAACGACGTGTTTCAGGATTATTTCTTAAAATGGTCTGTTTAGCTAAAAACGAATTTGTTCCATACTTTAGTGTATTTGTCAGCACTGCAAAATCCTACGATTCTGCGTAGCAAATTTCGAATATTTTCCCCGTCTTCGAAATTAAAACAACGCATAAATGAATGAATAATTGAAACTAAACCAACCACGATTAAAATGAAGAATGAACTAAAAAATAAACGTTTTTGTCACAATCGACGTTTGCCTAACATCGAAACAAGATTTTGAAAATATTGGAAGCTGCCACCTTTTTAGTATGTCATTAATAGTATAATGTGTAGAAAGAGGCGTTGATTTTGGTTATTGGCGCCATCGGTCCTACATATTGACACAGTCGGCATTAACCTTAATACCTCAATAGTATAAGATTTCAAAAGAACGAAGCATAAAGGTAGCGCACCATTTGCATGCGGAATAATTAAAATAAAATTCAGTCTTGTTACCAACTAGCTTTCGACCCAACATGTCAAAAATATTAATATTAACAAATCGCATTTTATAGTTTACTCAACCGTTGAAATTTTGTATAGCTAATTATGACGTAATATTTCCAAAAAAATTGAAAAAGAAAATGTATTGGACACTATTTAACAGTCATTAGAAGATCAATTTTTGACAAAATAAATTTGATGAGAATTGTGGTAAAGCAACTTTTTATTGGCTCTGTTCACCGGATACTCAGCTCCTAGCGCTCAGCTTTATAGCTATCATACCTGCTTGGAAAATTGAGGTGAACTTGTCAAGGTTGAATGAGATTTTAACTCTTGTGTTAGTTCCTCCGATCCTACGCTGTTTCAAGATGATGTATTTGAAGAATATCTCTCTTCGACACGCGCATCTTTTGAGAAGTATTTTCCCAAAGAACAGAAAACAAAAAGGAAACTGAATTCATGGATACATAATAATAAACAGGTACTAAATTCCAAGCAATATTATTCAAAATTTACATTAAAAATCCAACCTGGGAATAGAACAGTTTTCAGTTTATTCACTTTAAAACATTATCAAGTACCTACTAAAATTAGTACAAATCTACAAATACACAATTAAGAAATTTAACATTTTTAATGTAACATCAGATACACAATGTTCTGCTATTAATTTACCTAGATATGATTTTTGTTGGTACATATACCTATAAGTACTAACCTATATAATGTGAAATATATTTTATAATATATAGGAGAATGTAATGGTCTAAACAGACCAAACATTAGGTAGGTATGTATATTGTAAATCACCACATCTAACTATAACCTATGTTTTTCATATAATTTGTGAAACAAGCATATTGAGTAATCTGTGTATATTATTAGTTATATTCGACAAGAAGAGATACCTTATCATTCTTTATGATAAAACATGTACCGGTAAAACATGTGTGGATTTTGTGAAGATATAACCTCACTTCAGTTCTTACTCGACAGTAATTTCATTTTATTTTATATCTATGAAATAATAATTATATGAAATGCAAACAGTTTTATCAACATTTGTCAAATTATTCTTACCGATTACAAAAAACACTCTGCAATCACACAAAACACGTCACAACACATTCCTTAAAACACCCTAAAAATTAAAATTACATGGCGATTACGAGATTCGGGCTGACCACCGCGGCTGCGCAACTCTGTTCGTGCGCGTCAATATCGGTTAGAGATGTGTGGTCAGTGATATGGATTATATCCCATAAAAGCAAAATGGGCAAATCCAGAATGATTTGAGAAAATTTTGGGAATTGGAACAAACCGAATTTTTACCTAGAATCCTCTCGGAAGAGGAAATTGCGTGTGAGAATCATTTTAAAAAGCATTTTAAGCGTAATGATAATGGGGCGTTCGTAGTTAAATTACCATTAAAAATGAGTATTGACAAGTTAGGCAGCTCCCTGTATGAAGCGAAAAAGCGATTTCTTAGTCTTGAACGCAGGTTAAATAACAATGATGCTTATAAAAAATTATATAGTGAATTTATTGATGAGTACATACAATTAGGGCACATGTCTAAAGTAAGCAAATCAGAAAGTGATACATATTCAGATTATTATATGAGCCACCACGGTGTTTATAGAGAAGATGCTATCACTACTTCTTTGAGAGTGGTTTTTGACGCGTCGTTGCCAAGCTGCACGGGTTTTTCGTTAAACAATATATTAATGGTTGGACCAACTATCCAACAAGATTTGTTTTCAATTCTAATACGTTTTAGACAGCACAGTATAGTTATCGCAGCTGACTGTACAAAAATGTACAAATCAGTATTAGTAGAACCTGAAGATAGACATTTGCAAAAAATTCTATGGCGATTCAGTGATAACGAACCGATTGATACTTATGAGTTGAACACTTTGACATACGGAACTGCACCTGCTTCATTTTTAGCAATTAGGTGTTTATTTGAAATTGCTAATAACGTCCAAACGGAATATCCCGACATTGCTGACATTATAAAAAATGATTGCTATGTAGATGATTTATTGACGGGCGCGGACTCGGTTCAAGAAGCTCGAAGGTTAACGGAATTAGTTTTTAATGTATTAAAGGAGGGCTGTTTCTTTTTGAGGAAGTTTGTGTTAAACAATCCAAGTATTTTAGATTGCATACCAGAAAACGATCCATTAGCAAAAATTATTGAGTTCGGTGAAACTGATGGAAAAAAAACTCTTGGACTAATTTGGTGTCCATCACAAGACAAATTGATGTTCAATGTTAAGAATTTTCCTAATGTTAAACAAGTTACTAAGCGGATCATTTTATCGAATTCCTCAAAGATTTTTGACCCATTGGGCTTGGTCAGTCCCTGTATAATAACCGTAAAAATGTTATTGCAAAACCTTTGGCTTGAAAAATTATCATGGGATGATCAAGTACCCAATCATATTGCTTGTGAGTGGTTAAAGTTTAGGTTGGAGGCAAAGTATTTAAATGAACTAAAAATTGAACGTCATGTAATATGCGAAAACGCAAAAAATATTGAAATGCACTGCTTTTCTGACAGTTCAGAGAAAGCATATGGCTCTTGCATTTATTTAAAATCTATTGACAATAAAAATGAAGCCTTTGTCTACCTCTTGGCATCAAAGGCAAAGGTTGCTCCATTGCAGTCTGTAACTTTACCTCGGTTGGAACTTTGTGGGGCACTAGTTGCCGCTAAATTAGCGGAGAAGGTATCTAGAGCTTTGAGACTTGCAGTGACAAAAAGATATTTTTGGACAGACTCCACCATTGTTTTGGGATGGATTAAAACGCCTCCCAACAAGTTGAAAAGTTTTGTCGGAAATAGGGTTTCGGAAATCCAGAACAGCACCAATCACGATTACTGGAGACACGTACCCAGTGAACTAAATCCTGCTGATTATCTATCACGTGGAGTCAAATGCTCTGAGATACGAAACCTAGATATCTGGTGGTATGGGCCACAGTTTTTACATTCGGACGAGTCAAAGTGGCCAAAAAATATTTGTCAAACTAACGACTTACCCGATGTAAGAAAATCTAAAACGGCTTGCAATACGGGGGTCGTAACATGCAAAGAAAATTATGTTATTGACAGATTCTCTAATCTAATTAAACTGAAACGAATAGTTGCTTGGATGCGTAGATTTATATATAATTGTAAAAGCGCTAAAAATAAACGCAAATATGGTTCAATATCAAAAGGCGAAAGTGATGAGTCATTTAATTTACTTCTTAGGCATGTTCAACAAAGCTCCTTTCAAACCGAAATGTATCAAATTAAAGCCAATAAATTAAAATCCTGCAAATTGTTAAGTTTAAATCCTTTCATTGATCAATATGGATTTTTAAGAGTTGGGGGAAGATTGGTAAACGCTAAATTTGAATTTGAGAAGAAGCATCCGTTAGTGCTTCCACAGAATCACCGTCTCACGAAATTAATTATTACCAATGAACATATTAAATTGTATCACTGCGGTCCTCAACATTTACTTGCGTCGATAAGAGAAAAATATTGGCCTATTTCGGGTCGTACGCTGACAAAACAAATTGTACGCAATTGCATAAAGTGTAGTAGGTATAACCCTAAAGTATTAACTCCTATTATGGGTAACTTACCAGAACAACGACTAACGCCTAAGCATCCTTTTGATGTAGTTGGAGTGGATTATGCAGGTCCCTTCCAAATAAAAGACCGAATGGGTCGTGGTGCTAAATTGTCAAAATCATATGTTGCTCTTTATGTTTGTTTCCTGACCAAATCAGTACATTTAGAATTAGTAACCAGTCTTAGTACAGAATCATTTATATTATCGCTGCGTCGATTTGCTGCTCGTAGAGGCAAGCCTTCTACAATTTTCTCGGACAACGGTAGTAACTTTTTGGGTGCACACACAGAGTTAAAAGAGTTGGGTTGTTTCATTCGTGATAACGACGCGATGTTAAGCAATGAGTTAAATAATGAAGAGGTGGACTGGCATTTTATACCACCTCACTCACCTCATTTTGGGGGACTGTGGGAGGCGGGCGTAAAAACGATGAAAAGTCATTTGAAAAGGGTTGTCACTAACACTCCGCTCACGTTTGAGCAATTTTATACTTTGCTTTCGGAAGTTGAAGCCATAATGAATAGTCGTCCCTTGTCTACCCTTTCCTCCAGCCCCAACGATTTCACTCCATTGACGCCAGCACATTTTCTAATTGGCCGTCAAATAAGTCCTATCGCCAGTTTAGATGTAAGAAGTTTGCCAATTAATCGTTTATCCCTGTACCAACATTTACAACAAATGAAGCAACATATATGGGCCCGTTGGAGTAAGGAGTACATATCCGAGCTTCAGCAGAGAAGCAAGTGGAAGCAGAACTGTCACAATTTAAAAGTGGGTGAAATAGTGCTTATTAAAGACGACAATATGCCCCCCATGAAATGGAAGATGGGTAAAGTGCTGGAAGTGTTTGTAGGCAAAGACAATGTTGCTAGAGTGGCTTTACTAAAAACTGAGTTGGGCACTATAAAAAGGTCATTTTCAAAAATCTGTCCGTTGCCTATAAACTGTTAATTTGTTAATCAAGCGCGTAAGAAGTTTTATTTATTTCATGTTGAAAACAAAGTGTTTCAAGCCGGGGGCATGTTTGCGCTCAATACATTTTTATTTATTTTTATTGTAAGTATTTACTTATTTGTAAAATTGTAAAAGCGACAACGTCGCCTTTTACGAGCTGGTCGCTAGGCCGGCAAGGTGTAGCGGAGAGGGAGATAGAGATGAATAAACGTTAGAAGCACTCACATGTTTTATTTTCATTCTTCGAATATTTTAATTTTTAATTTAATTTTAGAAGAATAGTTTAGTAGTGCAAGTATAATCTCGAACAGTATGATACATTTTATTTTGTAAATACATACATACAGTTGTAGAATGCATTTTTATTTTCCTAAACCTGACCAAATTTAAATTATATATAACTATATATTATATATAAATAAATAAATAAAAATATATATAAATATAAGGTGGTACGTCAAAATCTCTGAAAATTTCAAGTGGTACGTGGTTACTAAAAGGTTGAGAACCCCTGGAATATAGTATTCCCAATGTATATAAATATTGTTACAATATTATTTCTTCAGTACATTAATTAAATCTTTAAAACACGATATCGGTATATTATTGTTAAACCTACATTGTATTATCAACATCTAATATTGCTTGTCTAATCCAAAACTTTTTTTTACATTCAAAATTACCGCTAATTTATATATCGAATTATCATTGGTGTGGTAATACGCGCATCTATAAAACTGTATCAATATTGGTTAAGAAGTGAAAATTTAATATTGTATAGTCAATATATATGAGTGTTGATCCGATATTGTTGGTTGGTATTATTTATTTATTTATCGTATGGCACAGAAACACATGACATAAATTAATTCAATAAAAATATAAAATATAAACATAAATATATAGGTATATGACACACGTATCAAATTACAGACAAAGATCTAATTTACAAATATAATCAATCGCTTCTTTGGTAGCTATCAGGAAATCGTTGAAATTGCCGTTGTAGGCTCTTTTCTGGCACTCTGTAACGATGTGGTGAACTGTTTGATTAGCCGCACCGCAGTCACATGCTGGAGATGGTGTTTTTCCCCACTTGTAGAGTGAATCCCCGCACCTACCATGGCCAGTGCGTATTCGGTTAATGGAGGTCCATATTTTCCGTGGTTGCTAACAGGCAGGTGGCTTCTCTGTTATACAAGGAAGATCTCTACAGTGGGCTGGACAGGCGTCTCTCCATTCTCGTTCCCAAAAGTGTGCAGAATTAAACTCTAAGGCATCCATCTCTTTGGCGGTTCTCATGGGGGGTCTTCTGGAACGCAGTCTGTTCTTGTCCAAGTCGCTTACGTCGGCATGTATAGGCAGTAACGGATTTTCTTGAATTTTTTCATACTCACGAAGGAGGGCTGTTTTACGTCGGAGGTCTGGTGGGGGTATGTGGCTTAGCACAGGAAGCCAGTGTATGGGAGTAGATTTCAGGGTGCCAGATACAATCCTCATGGTATTATTTAATTGGACATCAACTTTATGTGTGTGTGCACTGTTTATCCAAACAGGAGCACTGTGTTCTGCGGCCGAATAAACAAGTCCAATTGCTGAGGTGCGTAAGGTGTTAGCAGAAGAGCCCCATGTTGTGCCACAAAGTTTGTGAAGGATGTTATTTCGCGTTCGCAGTTTGGCAGCTGTGTTTTCTAAATGTTTTCTGTAGGACAGCGTTCTATCCAAAGTAACTCCTAGATATTTTGGGTGAGTGTTGTGGTGGAGGAGTCTTCCCTCGAAGTAAACTTGGAGTTCGCTGGCTGCGTCTTTGTTGCAGAGGTGGAAACAAGACGTCTCTGTCTTAGTAGGATTGGGCCTCAATCTCCACTTGCGAAAGTAAGTTGGTTGGTTATTTGAATTATATCTTCTTAACATAATATCGGTAAAATAATATTAAATCAATATTGTATGATCGATATCTAGTAATGTTGGCCCAACCTCATCTTATTTATTTGAAAAATAGCCTGTAATTACTATATTGGATTATTATTGGTCTGGCAATATGTATCAATAAGAGAATACCAATATTGTATCAATGTTGGATATAAATCAAACTTACCAATGTACACACATATTTATCCAATATCGTTAGTTTAGTATATCGACTAAATCTAGCAAAAGTTATATTGGCCGAATATGGTTAAATATATATTGTAATATAGACATTTATCAACATTGACCCAATCCCGACTTCTCAATTTCCAATATATCTATATTAAGCCGATATAGTTTCGATGTCCAGCCAATTTTATGTGCTACTAGGGAACGCTAACTTTATTTCACGCTTCCCATAAGCTAACACAATGAATCTTGGCTGGGCATCGAGGATAGACTTTCATGAAACTTGGAATACGTATAATTGTAATTTACCGAAGGAGCTTAATTAAAATATCCCAAATTTCTACTTGAATTTCATTTTTTTGTATAGGGCTGTAGAAAAAATAATGTATGCAACATGTGCATAAAGTGTCTTTTTTCACTCATGGAAATTTTTCCATTCGTGAAAAAAAGTACCACTTTATGCATTTGTTGCATAATAGTAATTTATCACGGCAATTCTATCAGTGAAAAAAGGCACTTTATGCACATGTTGCATACATTATTTTTCCTACAGCCCTATACCCAAAATTAAAATTCAAATAGAAATTAGGGATATTTTAATTAAGCTCCTTCGGCAAATTACAATTATACGTATTCCAAGTTTCATGAAAGTCCATCCTCGATGCCCAGCCATGATTCATTGTGTTAGCAAATTTTTTTTTGAGTTATTTTTACGTTTTCCATCAACAACAACACGAAAAAACGGTTTTTAGAAAAAAAATCCTGTGTGTATGTCTTCGTCATCGTCGTCGTTGTCGTCGGCCACTTTTCCTTACATGTCTTGTTAGCAAGATACAGTCTCCGGAGTGCGATAAGTCAGCAATTTTATGATTGAATATTGTTAAGGACATGTCACAGATGATCCCTATTGATTTTCAGTTCACCAGAGTCAGTACAACGGTTGTTATGGTACTTGAAGTACGACATTTTGTAATTTTTTGAGAAATTTTGGATTGTTAACACGATACAGCCTGCGCAGTTCAACAAGTCACCAATTTTACGATTGAATATTTTTCAGGGCTTCTCACTGATGAACCCTATTAATTTTCAGCTCACCGGAGCTAATACAACTAGTGATACAGTACTTTAAGTACGATATTTTTGTCATTTTTTAAGAAGTTTCAGTTTGATAGCACGATACAGCCTCCGGAGTATATACAAGTGACTAATTTCACAGTGATTCATCAAGCCAAGTAGCTTGAGGTTTTTTTAAAATGCTTGACTTGACTTGAAAAATCAAGCATTTCAAAATTTGATACTTCGCTTGACTTGATTTTCGGTCAATAGTACTTGACTTGATATCAAGTAAATTCAAACTACTTGATCACTTGAATATTGATAAAGCCTGTATGTACATGCATGTAGGTAGCAGCGCGCGGCGGGGCGGCAAAAGCAAGTCGTAAATAAAATTTATGGCACGCGGCACCTTTGTGCAGCAGCAAAAAATCGAGCCCGGCTCAGGAAAATTGCAATACACGCACACAGGCAGCTTACTGACGAAACGACGACGTGCTAGTCTGGAATACTGTTAATAGTGCAACGACAATCGCTCTTAACGTTCTATGTTATTTGAAGACAATAATAAAATATGTCTTACGTGAGTGATTTGTCCGAAATGGAATCAGAACCGTTTCAAAGCAGTGGGTCAGAATACGTGCCAGAATTACCAGATGATAAAGCGTCGGACTTTGAAGATATCGAACCCGATGTAGAAATTACAGGGTCGACTGCAAAAATAATGGAAACTAATAAAAATGTAGCTAATAAAAATAAAAAAGTTACGGAGTATTTTGTAATCGAGCGAGATCCCAAAAGTAAAAAAAATACTGACCAACAAGGCAAATGTACGCTTTGTACTACGAAAAACACAGTTTTAAAAATGAAAAATTGTGGAACATCATCATTAAGACGACATTTGCAATCCAAACACTAGAGTCTACGACAAAATTTTTGGTAGCTCACAACCACCAAATTTTGAGGCGAATTCTTCCGGAAGCTCCAATAAACCTGATACAATTTCAAATTGGCTTGCTGGAGCTGAGACTGGCGAGCTGAAACTGAAAATGTAAGTAGTTTTTCTTTACTGTGATATAGTCTTATACTTAGTAGGAGATTACGAGTATAAATATTTAGACATAATCATATTATTTTCATGTTTAATTCAAACCTGTGTTCAAACCTTGTGGTTTACTTACGTGGATGTTTGAGTCGATAATAATTACTATTTGTTTGTTAGCTTAATATGTAACTAACTACGGATTGTACGTGTACAGGGTGAGTCAACGATATAGTAAAGTTCATTATCTCATTGGTAGAATATGGTAAATACAAAAGTTGTAAAGATTGTTAGGATGCACTATTTAAAATTATTATACAGTACAGTGTGGCTCAAAAAAGCGTGACGAATAAAACATACGATTTTTTAAATGGAACACCCTGTTTTTAAATTTTATTTCGAATTCCTTTTAAAATTCTTCAACTTTTATTAAGTATGTCATATACCTATTTTTAATACTTCCTGACGGTTCAGAGTTAACCCAACACTACAACTTTGGTTTGAAACATTTCCTTCTAACTCTCACAATAAATACTGCAAGTGGGTGCCAAAATATGGTGACTCACCGGTACATTTCGATGAAAAAATAACTTAAAACTGGATTTAGCAGTAAAGAATTTAGTACCTCAGGTTGGTGTTGTATAACCAATATTTAGGATTGTAGAAGTGGCGTCTTTTAAACATAATTTTGTATGAGGCTCACTTGTTAGTTTTAGAATATTTATTTCCAGTGGTCAATTTGGGCCTCGCCGCCGCCAATTATAATAATAATCAGTGAATAAACAAACAAGCTAGATCTATTGGTACATATGCATACTGCATATATTTATTAATGCCAATCTTTTGTTTTTCAGACTGTCAGCGTGGTACCCAATTTTCAACAAGATAAATTTCAAAAACTACTTGTGGAATATGTAGCACAGAAATACCTTCCTTTTAGTTTTTTTGAGGATGTTATAAGTAAAAAAAATGTATAAGTACCTGAATCCAAATGTAAATTTACCCGGTAGAAATCAAATGAAATCCTTGACAGTAAAAACATTTGAGGCAGCGCAGCAAAGACTTGAATATTTCTTAAAAACTTGCAATTCAAAAATCTCGTTCACAATCGATGGATGGTCTTCTTTTAATATGAAAGGGTACTATGGTATTACCGCCCATTTTATAGATAATAATTGGAAACTTCACTGTATCCTTTTGGATTTTGTGCCAGCAGATGGCAAACATACTGGAAGTTCAATAGCGCAACTATTTTTTGAAGTATTACGATTCAACGATCTTACAAAGTCTATCCAAGGTATTACTACTGATAACACAAATAGTAATTTCATGTTTACTAAAGAACTAAAGACGTATATTTCCGACATTGATGTTAAGAATAGTCACTTCGTGTGTTTTCGCACATTTTAAATTTGGGTGCCAGAGATTTTCTGCGAATTCTTTATTCTACGTTTGAAGGAAATGCTGAATATGAAGAAACGCCGGAAACGGCCAACATTTTGTCAGAAACCGACGATGATGATGATGAAGATCCCAATTCGCTTTCATCTGTAAAAAAAAACTCTGAACATTTACGTGAGGATTTTGAAAAATTCTGCAGCACTCTGAACTTAAAAATGGCTATGCCTAAACTTGATGTGGTAACGAGCGAGGTGGAATTCCACCTTCGAAATGTTGCAATGGAGCTTAAATATGAGAATATGAATATGAGAAAGGCTTTGAACATTATTTGTGATAATATAGATAATTCAAAGACTTTAAAGCCGACAGATGCAGACTGGTCCTTAATAGAACGCGTTTGCAAACACCTACATGTTTTTAAGACTATTTCCACAATTTTAGAAGGTGAATGTTATTCTACACTTCCTATGGTGATAATTGGTATTAATATGCTTCTGGATAAGCTAGAATCATGGGCTATGGAACTTAACAATAATCCCGGTAGAAATGAAACCAATGAGAAACTAATAAATAGTATTCAAGCGGCAAGGGACAAAATCGTTAAACATTACGAGCGAACCAACTGGATGTACTGTGTTGTTTTAATTTTAGACCCCCGACATAAAGTAGAAACATTCTACAATTTTCGCTGGGGACAGGATTTGCAGACAGAAGCAGTCAAACATTTTGAGAATATTTTCAAAACGAGGTATTTTCGGTCCGACTCACTGCTTGCGTCACCGCCAGTCCCATCAACTTCATCTTTATCTTTAAACCCAATTGAAAATAGTGGATGCGGAGAGTTTGAAATCGATCTACTGAGTCTGTTCAGAAAATCTACCAATCCAAAAGATGAAGTGGCCTGGCGTTATGAAATAGATAAATACACATCTGATCCAAGGGCTGACAGCAGTGAAGATATTTTAGAATGGTGGAAAAGGCATGAAAATATTTTTCCAAACCTAAGCACAATGGCCAAAGACTTTTTAGTAACGCCTGTATCTTCAGCTTCTGTTGAAAGGCAATTTTCCCGAGCTGCTTTAACTGTTACTAAAACTAGAAACCGACTAGGCGATAAATCTATTAGAAGCCTTATGTGCCTTAAATCATGGATGGCAAGTAAAGATGTTCAAGATTTGCTTTAAATGTTTATTGTTTAAAATTATGTTTTTATATCCATTAATCCATTTATTCTTTAGTTTTGTTATTTGGGAATTAAAAAATATAAGTTGTAATAAATGTTGGTTTATGTTTTTCCATTAAAAAATAATATTTACATACACGCATTTTTATTTTATTACTTTTTGGTAATTATAATGTAATAATAAAAAATTCTATTTCTTATTAACAAAAATCAAGTAATTTGAAAAACTATTTGATTTTTCAAGTACTTGATATATAACTACTTGACTTGACTTGAACTTTAAACAAATCTACTTGACTTGAGTTTGAATTGATTTCAAGTCAAGTCAAGTCAAGTAGTTTGAAAATCAAGTCAAGCAGTGAAGCTCTGTAATTTTATGATTGGATATTATTCAGAGCGTCTTAAAGATGAACCCTATTGATATTCAACTCAGTAAAGCCAGTACAACGGGTGCTATGGTACTTGAAGTACCAAATTTTCGTCATTTTTGGAAAATTTTCAGTTTGTTAGCACGATACCGCCTCCAGAGAGTATATGATTGATCAATTTTAGGATTGAATATTGTTCAAGGTGTCTCACAGATGTACCTTATTGATTTTTAGTTGGCTAGAGCGAGTACAGCGGGTCCTCTAAATCCAGATATACAAAATTTTTGGTTATTTTTGGAGAAATTTTGATTTGTTAGCACGATACATCCCTCGAAGTGTATACAAGTAACAATTTTATGATAGAACATTGTGCAGGGTCACAGATGCGGAAAAGTTAGTATTAATCCGTAAAACTGTTTATTTTTAACGCTTTTTTACTTTTTTTCACTCTAACCATAAACAACCACTATAAGCGCTGCAAACCGATGAAATACAAGGTACTTTAAAGAAAAATTACTATTCCTAAAGCTTCAACAAATAAAGAATACATTTTTAAAAACAATTGTTTCTTTGTAGGTTTCCGTTAAGAACTTCGCTTTCCTAAAGGGTTCCGTCACCAAAAAAGTTTCAGAACCGCTGCTCTAGATACTGAGGGTATCAGTAGTTTATATGGTTTCCTTCTTAGTGCGAATGGAACGACTTCCCCTAACTAGTATTGCTAGGTCATTCGCATTGTATTGCATTTCTGATATTATTTGTTATTATCGACGAAATTGATAAGACATATTTTAGGCTGAGACCACCCAGAAATGTTTAAATACAGACCTGTTTTCCGATCCAACAACCATTACATAAACATAAATTCGACGGATCTGATTTTGTTCAGTTTACGGTAGCTCTCTATCTTGGATTTTGTGTGTTCGAAAATGTCAAAAATTAATTGAATGCGTTTTTGGATTTCTTTCGTTAGATATGAATAACAAATTGTTAATTAAAATTGACAAGTAGGTGATTACTATCTCACATCTCTTAGAAATGGACGTTTTATTCAGATTTTAATTTTTTTTTATTTTCCGTTTTGATGTAGACGATGTTCGCGGTTAGATCTATATTATCTTTAAAAATATATATTAACGAATTAATTGTATATTGTTCTTAACACTTTTCGGAAATTTCTTTAATTAAGTATGATATGTTAATTATTTCGAATTTATATTTCACGCTTTCTAATGGTTATTTAACATGATAATATTTTTTTTGATGTAGTAGTATTAGATTTTCATCATTATTATTTATAATTTTACATCTTCTCATATCCTACGTCACGAATATGTTAATACTGTGTTAAAAGTTCAACATTGCACACATTTTATTTCCTAAAATATGCACACTCAAAGTAAACGCTATTTTTTTATTTTGAAAATTCTGTATTTTAGAAATGTTGTCTTTGAGGGCAATTCTGAATTTCTTCCCTATAGAAAATTCCTTTGAACTATTAAAATGATATCTGTATCAGTGGCGTAACTAGGATGAAATTCTAGGGTAGGATGAACTACCGAGGTTGTCTAGGGGTATGGAATTTTGAAACGTTTAGCCCCTAAAACTTCATTTTAGCATTGTTTGTCTTATAAAATTGTAGGTCACAGTTCCTAGCTTTTAATACATTTCAAACAAGTGATGTGATTATGTTTTAGAACTTTTTTTTATTTTTAGAGTTCTAGAAGGGGTTCTATCCTTGTTGCGGCCCTGATCTGGATTATTTTCGGGTTCACGATTTTTGAAGGAAGAAGATTTTTTCGATATGTTAAACTCAAGTGTGAGAAAATTGTTTCAACCAAAAACGTTCCGGTAATTTTTTGGAGAATTACATGTTTGATCTCCATTTTTAGTTTGATTCCAATTTTCCGTATGAAAGTTATAACGCATAATTTTGACTAGTTTTCGTGTGATTTTGCTACAAAACTTGTTCAAATAACGAGAAATTATTTGCCTTCGTTTTTCAGTCATGAATTCCTCTCTCTCTCTCTCTCTCTCTCTCTCTCTCTCTCGCGTCTTCAATTGCTGGTACGTGTCACACGCCCTTTGGAACCCTATAAAAATGGCATGAACCAATAGATTGATTAACCCATTCTTTGCGTTTACGTCAGGGTGAAAATATGATCCATGACTGATATTCCAGATCTAAATCCGCATTGATAATCTCCGAACAAGCTAACTCTATATTCCTTTAACCTCTTCTCTGTGATATTGACCTATTTTATATACTGTGTCCTGTATAGTTTCTAGATTCCTCCTTTTTACCTTTTTTGTATATTGGTACCATTATTGATGTTTTCCACGCTTCTGGCAATATCTCGTATTCCATCATTCGATATTAAATGATAAATATTTGTCTCTAGTGCGCCTCTGCTGTACTTTATCATCTTTGGTCTATGTCTTCTTCATCACGAAACCTGACGTTCTTGTGTCTATGTATTGTAATGGTTTTCTTATTCATTTGAAAGGTTTTTATCACAATTGTCTGTGGATATGGTGTACACACTAGATGTAAATTGAGTGAATGAAAACAACAAGTACTCAGTGTGTATGTGTTTATTAATCTCCAGCTAAGCGCTTTCGGCTATAAAGCCATTATCAAAGCTGTCCTAAGAAATTACAAAGTTTGTGAAATTTTGAAAAAAACAATTTAAAAAGTTGAACTTACGTCATTAAAAAAGAGATCCAAAGAGGTGTCAAAACCATCCAGTTGATAAAAAAGAACAATGCACAAAGTTAAACATTGTTATGATGAAGTCATTAGATTAAAAACATTAAAAATACCCTGTTGAAAGGGTGTACAATTATAATGTACATGATGGAAATTCCCATTCTGAAATGTAAACTGAATGAAAACCGGTGACAAGTTTGACGTTAAAATTACGGTGGCTAATAAGCCAGCGTGCCGTAAAAACAAGTATATGTTAATACAACATATTTGTGTGATGAACATTGAATCAAACGCATGATTGAAAAGATGAAAAAATTCATATAGGGAACTGTAAGTTGTAGGAAACCATGTATATTACTTTTATTTTTAAATTTGAAAATAAAGTTAAGGATGTGATAAAACAAAAAATTGAAAAAACTCTATTCAAATTCCAATTCCCAACATTCATCTACTTTAGATGAATAGGAAAATCCCCTTCATCCCTTGGTTCTATACTGAAATTGAATTAGGGGTTGGATCCACTCCCCAGCCAGTCAGGAACAAGCGTAGTAACCTAAACGTGTGAAATGCTAGGTAACGTAAATTAAAAAACACTTAGTTGTAAACACATCCATGGAGGAGTTTACATAATCTATTGACGAAGGTGGAAGAAATACGCTGGCAAGGTGAACCCAACAACTGACGGCCTCACATATGAATTAGATGTAATGGCATAGTGATTGTGACTTAATGACCCAAACTATGTCCCATACATAGCCCGACGTGAAGAACACAATGTAATTATTAAATTTAGGTTAGTTGTTACAAACCTAGACCCATACTAGGCATGTACAAGAAGAGAAGCATTCATAGGAGTATGTTAAGAGTGAAAGGGTAGGACATAATTTGATAAGAGCTGCAAGATACATAACTTGTTGATGAACCCAACTATGACCCATACATAGCTGGGTTACACGGGAACAATGTGGTTAAGAAATAGGTATGACAAACCTAGATCCATACTAAGCATGTACAGGAAGAAACGGGGTGAGGGTGTAAAGACAACAAAGAGATGGTGTGTTATAACAAACCTAGATCCATACTAGGCATGTATAGAAGAGAAGAAACGAGGTGAAATTATAAAGAGAAGAAAGGATGGCAGCCATGAGGGTGATTTGCTCAAATTTATAAGATAGCTGATATGCTTAACCAAACTATGACCCATACATAGCCTGGCGTCGGATGTACACTGTGGTAATCTGGTACCAGTTCCAAGAACAAACCCAGATCCATACTAGGAATTCTCAGATAAGATCCATAGGGGGGAGTGGTTGTATTCCTATTATAATAAATTTGGTTATTTACTAGTGCGGCAAACTATGACCCATACATAGCTTGGTGAATAGCCACCAATGTGTTAAAGAGATGATGTAGAACTAACCGAAAGAATAAACCTAGACCCGTATATATCCATGCATAGTTCTAGGAGTGGAAGGAAAATTTTTCTAGGTGTCTGAGACATAGTGTATAATGCAGTGAAAGATGTAGTGTAAATGTGAGAAGTGAAAAAGGTTGAGCAAACTTAGATGAAATAGAGGTAAAGAATGAATAGAAGATAGGAAAGACTCTTTCATTCGCCTTTTACGAATCAGCCGAGTGCTGGGCGAAATATTCTTGGACCGGATCGCCACGGTGAGAATGTAAGTCGAACGCCCTAGAGGACCACAAGGTTTTGAACAGAGGCTGAAATTTACAATTAAGATGTACTTGTGTATTTAGGCAGTGTTCTGAGTTAACATTCATTTCCCTGAGTCTGAGTATTTCTAGATCCTCAAGCAAGTCCATCTTTCTAAAGTTGTTCCGAGGAATGTTATGTAGGATTTTTGAGTTACGTGATGGAGAAAAGTTATGGTTATTGAACTTAATGTGGAAGCCGAAATTCGACGAAGTGGGTTTATTAAGATGTTCCTTAATTCAAGTACCCAAAGAACGAGTAGTCCTACCCACATAAGTAGATGGACAAGAATCACAAGTTAATTTGTAGATACCACTTCTATTAAGTTTATCAATAGGATCTTTGTTCTTAGAGAAAATTGTGGAAATGGAACATTTAGATTTAAAGGAGATTTTAAAATCTTCAAGATTGTTGGTGATAATCTTTGAAATTTCATCTGAAACTTCACCACAATAAGTCAACGCACGATACTGAGTCGATCGTTGTTGTGAACCTCAGGGTAGGCCAAATTTCTTCTCAACCTCCTTGTTGTCTTAGAGACCATACTATCAACAATTTGAGGAGAATAACCATTGTTCAATGCCAACTGTTTCACGATATTAAGCTCTACGTTGAAATTATGTTGAGAAAGAGGGACCCTAAGTAACCTATACACATAACAAGATATGGTAGACATTTTGTGTTGAATGGGGTGGTTAGAATGTATTGGAATAAGATGATCAGTCTGTGTGGGTTTTCTGTATATAGAAAATTCAATTTCAAAATCTTTCCTTGATAAAGTCAAATCCAAAAAATTTATTGATCCATTGTTTTCAATTTCCAAGGTAAACTGTATGGAAGGGTGTATATCGTTAAGTTTGTTGAGGATACTGTATGCATCCTCCACATCCCCATTAATAAAAGCTAAAACGTGATCAACATATCTGAACCATTTAATGACTTTACTAAAATGTGAATTATTATTGAAGATAACCGTTGACTCCAGGTAATCAAAGAACAAATCCGCTAACAATGGTGAGAGTGGGTTACCCATGGCTAATCCATCTGGTTGTCTGTATACTCTGTCATTAAAGGAAAAGAAGTCCTGTGATAAACAAAATTTAAGTAGAGATGTTGTAACTGGGTCAATGTTCTTAGACTGGAGTAGGTTGTTAACGATAGGGATTGTCTCCATTTTGGGAACGTTGGTAAAGAGATTGGAAACATCAAAAGAAACCATTAAAAAATTATTAGACTGGAAGTTACAATCTTTAATTCTATCTGCTTAGTCCAAGGTGTTCTTAACAGTGTACACAGGTTTGTAATTTAGAGTTGTAGAAAGGAAGTTATTGACAAATTTAGATAGAAGCTTCAAAGGTGTGTTGGAAAAGCTAACCACTGGTCTTATTGGAGAGTTCTCTTTATGTATCTTGGGAAGTCCATAAATTTTAGGTATGTGAGAGTTAGTAGGAGTGAGATGTCTCGTATTGATGCCATGCGTGGAGAAGAAAGTTTTATGTTCATTTAATATGTCTTTTAAATCAATAGTTAATCTCTTAGTGGGATTATTATTCATGATTAAGAAGTTATTATTTTGCAGAAAATCTTCCGTTTTATTTATGTAATCACATCTGTACATTATGATTAAACAATTACCCTTAACAGCTTTTGTAAACATCAAACTATTAGCCTTCACTTTGACAGCAATACCATTTACCAACCTTTGTTGTTTAATGTATGTTGACTCCAACTTAGCCTTGTTGTTATGAAATTTAGTGAAGTTTCTTTGTAAAGATAAATAGCAGCTACTCTTTATGTTATTTTTGATATTATCATCTAGATTCAAACTTTCTAGTAACACATCTACGTCGATAGCGAGTTCTTCTAAAACTCTTGAATTTAAATTGTTTAAAGTAGAAAATTTGAGACCATTATTCAAGAACTCAGTCTCTTCATTATTGAATGTAGTATTTGTAAGGTTAATAATACGGTCATGAAATTTGAAGTCAGAAAACTTACCTGAGTTCAAAGACGTCTGCCCATGACTAGCCGGAGACAAGACCCTATCCCTAATAAGCTGTTGGAGCTTTTTATTAACCCTATTAAATTTATTGGTACGTACTAACCCCAATTCCTTCTCATGTTCACCAAATCTCTGTTGAAAATCCCCGTAAGGAACCAGTTCAACTATGTTGTTATAAAGTATCTTTGATTCAATGTTCAATCTATCTAGCTTAGCATAATGTAAACAAATTTCTTTTCTTAAAAGTTGCTTTTCCATCGATCGTAGAAATCCGAGGGGTACGTTCTTGGAAGCTTTAATTCTTGCAAAAATAGGGATAACATCATGTTTTAAACAATTCTGGATGAACCAAATATCAATATTAATCAACTGTCGCCTTGTAGACAACCTGAAGTATCTATACATTTCTACTGTACAGTGACTGTGACAAACCTAGATCCATACCGTCACGAACCAGGCATGCGCATGGCTGCCATCCTTTCTTCTCTTTATAATTTCACCTCGTTTCTTCTCTTCTATACCTGCCTAGTATGGATCTAGGTTTGTTATAACACACCATCTCTTTCTTCTCTTTACACCCTCACCCCGTTTCTTCCTGTACATGCCTAGAATGGATCTAGGTTTGTCATACCTATTTCTTAACCACATTGTTCCCGTGTAACCCAGCTATGTATGGGTCATAGTTGGGTTCATCAACAACTTATTTCTCTTGCAGCTCTTATCAAATTATGTCCTACCCTTTCACTCTTAACATACTCCTATGAATTCTTCTCTTCTTGTACATGCCTAGTATGGGTCTAGGTTTGTAACAACTAACCTAAATTTAATAATCACATTGTGTTCTTGACGTTGGGCTATGTATGGGACAGAGTTTGGGTCATTAGGTCACAATCACTTTACCATTTACATCTAATTCATATGGGAGGCCATCAGTTGTTGAGTTCACCTTGTCAGCGTACTTTTCCACCTTCGTCACTAGATTATGTAAACTCCTCCATGGATGTGTTTACAACTAAGTGTTTTTTAATTTATGTTACCTAGCATTTCACACGTTTAGGTTACTACGCTTGTTCCTGACTGGCTGGGGAGTGGATCCAACCCCTTATTCAATTTCAGTATACAACCAAGGGATGAAGGGGATTTTCCTATTCATCTAAAGTAGATGAATGCTGGGAATTGGAATTTGAATAGAGTTTTTTTTCAATTTTTTGTCTTATCACATCTTTAACTTCATTTTCAAATTTAAAAATAAAAGTAATATACAGGGTTTCCTACAACTTACAGCTCACTATATGAATTTTTTCATCTTTTCAGTCATGCGTTTGATTCAATGTTCATCACACAAATATGTTGTATTGTCATACACTTGTTTTTACGGCACGCTGGCTTATTAGCCACCGTAATTTTAACGTCAAACTTGTCACCGGTTTTCATTCAGTTTACATTTCAGAATGGGAATTTCCATCATGTAAATTATAATTGTACACCCTTTCAACAGGGTATTTTTAATGTTTTTAATCTAATGACTTCATCATAACAATGTTTAACTTTCTGCATTGTTCTTTTTTATCAACTGGATGGTTTTGACACCTCTTTGGATCTCTTTTTAATGACGTAAGTTCAACTTTTTAAATTGTTTTTTTCAAAATTTCACAAACTTTGTAATTTCTTAGGACAGCTTTGATAATGGCTTTATAGCCGAAAGCGCTTAGCTGGAGATTAATAAACACATACACACTGAGTACTCGTCGTTTTCATTCACTCAATTCTTATCACAATGGCTGCAGTATTCATTATTGCTTTTACTGTTTCCCAATGACGCTCTATATCTCTTTTCGCTGTTATCCATTTCCTCGCTGATTACTTTCTCATATCCTTCCCTCTCCTCTTTTGTTAATAACCTTGCAACTATTTCGCCTTCCATCCGTTTCCTCTTTTCATCTCTGTTTATTGATATGAGTTGCTTTAATATGACTCCCACCATGGAATGACCAGAGTCCAGATCGGGTCCTCTATATGTTCGTATATTCGTGATACATCGGTCTTCTTCGAGTTCGATTAAAACGTGGTTCTTGTTTTTCAGTCAGGCGATATCCACGTACTTTTATGAATATTTTTACGCTGAAATTATGTGCTTTTCTTTCTGAGGTAGCGTTCTTTCGCAAAATCTATCAACAATCGGCCATTTTCACTTGTTTTCTCATGCAGACTATATTTTCAAATTGTTGGCATATACGTCTCCTCTTTTCATATCTCGGCGTTGGCATTTCCTAGTACGATTGTCAAATCATACTTGGGGATATCATCAAATACTCTATCAATATTACCATAGAATTCTTCTCTCACTTCTATATCCTACTCTTCTGATGGTGCATGTATGTTTACATGTGTAATTCTATGATAACTTCCTCTTATTCTTAAAGCGCACAATCGTTCTGAGATGGGTTTAAAGTCCATGACCATCCATTTTAGTTTTTTCCTAACTATAAAACTAGTCCCTAACATTCTGTTTTCGACCCCACTATTAAAGAATACATAATCTGCAATTTCTTGTTAGCCTTGCCCTAGTTGTTTAGTTTCTTGTAATGCTATGATATCAAAATTATATTTCCCAGCTCCCTGGTCCAACTGTTTTAATTTTACTTCTTCATACGACCCTCTGATATTCCACGTTCCAATTTTATTATATGTTATTTGATCTTTTATGCTTTTTCTTTAATTTTGTGTTTTTCCTGTTCCTATTTCGCGTCAGTTTGTTTTCGTTGCTCCTACATATTATTTTAGTTAGTTTTTTAATTTATACTTTATTATTCGCAGCATATCTTTTTCCCTGTTCCATCCCCATACTTCATCGTTTATAATTAGTTTCTGGATACCAATCTTCACAGATTTACCGTTAATTTTCTCACCTTTTGCATGATTCCTAATTTTTGCTTGGATTTATCTTTCTTTTTTGGTCATATCATCATTTATGTAAACTTTTCTGTGTGTGGTTCTCAACTTGCTTTTATTTTGCATAATCTTCCTCTTATCGTCTCCACTATTAAGTTCTACTAGGCATCTACTCTCTCCTAGTTTCAATGCCGTAATTACTGCTACTGTAGTTCAAGGACTCCTAATGCACACCAATAGACTGGAAGCAACGCTTCCGGTCTATTGGTGTGCATCAGGAGTCCTTGGACTACTAAATTTTTCTTTCGTTTTTCATTTTCGAGTTTCTCTAGTTTTTCACTGACAGAGTTAATTTGCTTCTTTAGTTGATTAATTTCTTCACTAGCTCGGTCTTTAACTTCTTTCAACTCTTTTATTTGTTTCATAAACTCCTTCTGTTCTCTTTGGTTTCTTTGATTTCCTGTTTGATGCTCTCCATATTTTTTCCTTCTTGGTCTTTTATCTCTTTCATATCGGCTGCTAGTTGGTTCATTAATTTCCACATGTTGGACTTCATGTTTGCATTTTGATCCTCTTTTCTTGGCATTCTCGATATTTTTTAATCTTCTGAATGTATCATCTTCCATTCCACCCGCCTTCCTCTTCCCATCTTCAGTCGTATAATCATTTGAGTCTACAATTGTCGGTAATTATTTATTGTTATTTCAATATTCTTCATTCCTTTGGAACGGTTCAGATCTTTGTTCCCAGCTCTATTATTTAGTTGGACCATAACTCCTATTTCGAGTAGGCCTTTGCTTTCTCAAACTCTAAATCAATATAAAGATGCATTTTGATAAGTAGGGTTTTTTCTGTTACCGAAAAATGCCTACATTTTATAAAAGAAAAGGCACATCTGGGAGAGGAGAATGGTCTGGAGACAGTTTGAAAAATTGCAGTCAAAGCTGTTGAGAATAACGAAATGGGAGTTTTGTTTGACATACCGAAAATGACTTTAAAAGGCGTCTTAGATCAAAGAGTTATCGTAAAGGTTCTATGGGGAAAAGTTCATTCATGGGAAATGAAAACGGAAAAACAATCGTAGGACATATTAAATAAACGATTTTAAAGATTAAAAATAACTTTTCCGTATCTGTGGCCCGGAACAATATTCTATCATAAAATTGTCACTTGTATACACTTCGGGGGATGTATCGTGCTAACAAATCGAAATTACTCAAAAAATAACCAAAAATATATTATATCTGGATTTATAGGACCCGCTGTACTCGCTCTCGTCAGCTGAAAATCAATAGGGTACATCAGTGAGACACCTTGAATAATATTCAACCATAAAATTGGTCACTTGTATACACTCTGGAGGCTGTATAGTGCTAACAAACTGAAAATTTCCCAAAAATTACTGAAATTTGGTACTTCAAGTACTATAGCACGCGTTGTACTGGTTTTAGTGAGCTGAACATTTATAGGGTTCATCTTTGAGGCGCTCCGAATAATATTCAATCATAAACTTGATCACTTGTATATACTCCGGAGGCTGTATCGTGCTAACAAACTGAAATTTCTCAAAAAATTACAAAAATATCGTACTTCAAGTACCATAGCACCCGTTGTACTGGCTCTGGTGAGCTGAAAATCAATAGGGTTCATCTGCGACATATCCTTTACATTATTCAATCCTAAAATTTGTGACTCGTTGCACTCCGGAGGCTGTATCGTGTTAAAAAGACATGTAACGAAAAGTGGCCGACGACAACGACGACGACAACGACGACGACAACGACGACGACAACGACATACACTCTGGATTTTTTTTCTAGAAACCGTTTTTCCGTGTTGGACGGAAAAGTTAAAATTACAATCAAGAGGGTTTACCCTATCTAGAGATTCTGTACGCTTCAAGGCCTATTATTTAGCAGAAAAGCCGAAATTAAAACAAAATTTTAATGATGAAACCAAACAAGCAGGCTACGACTGGCTTTCTTCCTTTCTTCTACGCAATCCTGTACTTTCCATTCGGCAATCTGAGGGTGTATCTATTGCAAGAGCGAAGGGCCTAAATAGAACAGCGGTCAAAGAGTACTTTCGCCTCTTAAAAATGTTTTGGAATCAAATGGTCTTATTGATAAACCTGGAAACATTTTTAACATGGTTGATATAAGTTTGCAACTAAGCCACTAACCTGGAAAAGTAGTTGCCTTGGAAGGTTCTGAGAATATGACTTCCGTTACTTCTGGAGAGAAGGGTAAAACTCAACTGCGCCGCTAAATCAACACATAATTTAAAAAACTCCTCAAAACTACCTTTAACCAAAATTTTTCAAAGGGTAGTTATTATTTTGGTTATAGTAAATATGTTTTTCACAATTTATTGAATTTCCGAAGCGTATACATAAAAATACGGGGATAATCAAAAAAGTAACCAATGATTTATTACTTTTCCGCCAACCTATCTAATATGCGAGAAAAGTATTGGTTTACCCACAAAAAAGTTGGAAATTTGAAATTTTTTTTGAGTTATTTTTACGTTATCCATCAACAACAATACGAAAAAACGGTTTTTAGAAAAAAAATCCTGTGTGTATGTCGTCGTCGTCGTCGGCCACTTTTCCTTGCAAGTCTTGTTAGCACGATACAGCCTCCGGAGTGCAATAAGTCAACAATTTTATGATGGAATATTGTTAAGGACATTTCACAGATGAACCCTATTGATTTTCAGCTCACCAGAGCCAGTACAACGGGTGCTATAATACTCGAAGTACGACATTTTGTCGTTTTTCGAGAAATTTCAGATTGTTAGCACGATACAGCCTCCGGAGTTCAACAAGTCACCAATTTTATGTTTGAATATTATTCAGGGCATACCACTGATGAAAACTATTGATTTTCAGCTCACCAGACCTAATACAACCGGTGCTACAGTACTTAAAGTACGATATTTTTGTCATTTTTGGAGAAGTTTCAGATTGTTAGCACGATACAGCCTCCGAAGTATGTACAAGTGATGAATTTTATGATTGGATATTATTCAGAGCGTCTTAAAGATGAACCCTATTGATATTGAGCTCAATGAAGCCAGTACAACGGGTGCTGTGGTACTTGAAGTACCAAATTTTTGTCATTTTTGGAGAATTTTCAGTTTGTTAGCACGATACAGCCTCCAGCGAGTATACGATTGATCAACTTTATGAATAAGTATTGTTCAAGGTGTCTCACAGATGTACCCTATTGATTTTCAGTTGTCTAGAGCGAGTACAGCGGGTCCTATAAAACTAGATATACTAAATTTTTGGTTATTTTTGGAGAAATTTCGGTTTGTTAGCACGATACATCCTCCGAAGTGTAGACAAGTAACAATTTTATGATAGAATATTGTTCAGGGACACAGATGCGGAAAAGTTGGTTTTAATCTTTAAAACCGTTTATTTTTTTATTTGTTTAAAAAAAATATGAAATAACAATATTCAATATCTTATGTTTGCCTCCCCTTGCCCTAATTACGGCTTCACTACTCCTCGGCATGCTTGAAATTAGATTTTGAATTGCAACTTGATCAATCTGCTCCCATATTTCAGTGAGCCTTATTGACGGATCATTTAGGTTCTCAGGTGGAGGCATTAAGGCTCTAACACTTCGGCCCATGTTGTCCCATAAGTGCTGTATGGAGTTAATGTCACGACTTCTAGGTGGCCACGGCAAAGTAGAAATTTCGACTTCTTGGAGGTAGTTTTGTACCACTCTTGCTACATGCGGACGTTCATTAATAAAAAAGATTCTCAAATAAATAGAGCGTATGGTACCATATGTGATTCTAAAATATCTGTTATGTATCGGTCAGCAGTCAAACGACCTCCCTGAATCATAACCAGCTCCGTATGGGCCTCCAAACTAATCCCACTCCATACCATTACAGACCCCCCTCCATAGCTTACTATTTCTACAATGCTGCATGAGGCGTATCGCTCTCCAGGGCGACGGTGCACTCTCCTACGTCGATCATCACCAAAACGACAAAATCTGGACTCATCCCTAAACAATAAATTGCCCCAGTGCTGGTGTTCTTGAGCAAACTCGACTCGCAGTCTTCGATGGTTTGCGGTAAGAAGAGGACCAGTTGCAGTACGATAGTGGGTAATTTTGGCATCTGTCAACCTTCTTGGCACGGTATCTTGGCTAATTTGGTAATTATACCGACGAGAAAATTCTTGCTGTAGTGAAGTGCTTGTAACAAATCGAGTTCTTAATGCGTGCAATCGCAAGATTCGATGTTGAGTGTTAGTTGTGACCTTATTACGTACTTATCCGAGTCTTCTTTCGTTACGACCAGTCTCTCTAAATCGAGCTATAGCCCTGGATATTGTAGATTCTGTCACTCCTAGACGTTGTACCACTTCAACTTGTGGCAAGCCTTCTCCCACAAGTGCTACGGCTGTAGCACATTCCTCACGGGAAAGATTTCCCTGCTCACGAGTGTTTTGGGCCATTTTGTGTTGTAATGCACATATAAAATTTGAATATTGCCTATACACGTGTAAAAAGCGAACTAAGAGCAAATAAGCGACTAAACTTAATATCTAAGGAATTTTGTTAAATTTCTGTTTGGTAGTAATGTAAAAAAAATCTACTTTTTATGTATTCGATACAAAAAAGATATCTTGAAAAAAATTTAAAGAACATCATAAATAAATATTTTTAAACCAGTAGCGGTCTTTAAAAAATGTTTTATGGTCATTGTTTCAGTTTTTAAAATTATGCGTTAATTTAGCGGCGCAGTATATTTCAATATTGGCATGTGTAAATGGAGAGGTTACATTCTTGCATAATTAATGGAAAGAATATAAAACAGGAATTTTGTGACGGTATGCCACCTGGTTCTGCAGTAAAAATGTGTCCAAAGTCTGGCTACGTTAATAGTGATTTATTTTGTGATTCGCTAAAAACCCATTTCACTCCAACCAGTAGGAATGGTACTCCTACTTCTAGATGGACACATATCGCACACTAGCTGCATTGAAATGTTGTAGTTCGCGGAGATGAATGAAACAATTTTGATGAGTATTTCTCCTCACACCGGCCATTGACTTCAGCCAGGGCCGTTCCAATCATATGTGCAGGTCGTGCGGCGCACGAAGGCGCCGTCACAAAAAATGCGCCGAAGGCGCCGAAGATATTTTTTTATTTTTACCAATGTATTAATATGCTAGAATTAAGATTAAAGTAGGAAATAAGTAATAATATTTAATGAAATTGACTCTCTCGACCCTTACTTCGTGGAATATGCTCATATTAGTGTTTTTAAATGAAACTCAAGGTCTCTAGTTAATTCCACAATATAATACAAGTTATTGAAAATTCTAAAAAATTTTTTAGAATTTTCAATAACTTGTATTATATTGTGGAATTAACTAGAGACCTAGTTAATTCCACAATATAATAGTTATTGAAAATTCTAAAAAATTTTTTAGAATTTTCAATAACTTGTATTATATTGTGGAATTAACTAGAGACCTAGTTAATTCCACAATATAATAGTTATTGAAAATTCTAAAAAATTTGTATTATATTGTGGAATTAACTAGAGACCTAGTTAATTCCACAATATAATAGTTATTGAAAATTCTAAAAAATTTTTTAGAATTTTCAATAACTTGTATTATATTGTGGAATTAACTAGAGACCTAGTTAATTCCACAATATAATAGTTATTGAAAATTCTAAAAAATTTGTATTATATTGTGGAATTAACTAGAGACCTAGTTAATTCCACAATATAATAGTTATTGAAAATTCTAAAAAATTTTTTAGAATTTTCAATAACTTGTATTATATTGTGGAATTAACTAGAGACCTAGTTAATTCCACAATATAATAGTTATTGAAAATTCTAAAAAATTTTTTAGAATTTTCAATAACTTGTATTATATTGTGGAATTAACTAGAGACCTAGTTAATTCCACAATATAATAGTTATTGAAAATTCTAAAAAATTTTTTAGAATTTTCAATAACTTGTATTATATTGTGGAATTAACTAGAGACCTAGTTAATTCCACAATATAATAGTTATTGAAAATTCTAAAAAATTTTTTAGAATTTTCAATAACTTGTATTATATTGTGGAATTAACTAGAGACCTAGTTAATTCCACAATATAATAGTTATTGAAAATTCTAAAAAATTTGTATTATATTGTGGAATTAACTAGAGACCTAGTTAATTCCACAATATAATAGTTATTGAAAATTCTAAAAAATTTTTTAGAATTTTCAATAACTTGTATTATATTGTGGAATTAACTAGAGACCTAGTTAATTCCACAATATAATAGTTATTGAAAATTCTAAAAAATTTTTTAGAATTTTCAATAACTTGTATTATATTGTGGAATTAACTAGAGACCTAGTTAATTCCACAATATAATAGTTATTGAAAATTCTAAAAAATTTTTTAGAATTTTCAATAACTTGTATTATATTGTGGAATTAACTAGAGACCTAGTTAATTCCACAATATAATAGTTATTGAAAATTCTAAAAAATTTTTTAGAATTTTCAATAACTTGTATTATATTGTGGAATTAACTAGAGACCTAGTTAATTCCACAATATAATAGTTATTGAAAATTCTAAAAAATTTTTTAGAATTTTCAATAACTTGTATTATATTGTGGAATTAACTAGAGACCTAGTTAATTCCACAATATAATAGTTATTGAAAATTCTAAAAAATTTTTTAGAATTTTCAATAACTTGTATTATATTGTGGAATTAACTAGAGACCTAGTTAATTCCACAATATAATAGTTATTGAAAATTCTAAAAAATTTTTTAGAATTTTCAATAACTTGTATTATATTGTGGAATTAACTAGAGACCTAGTTAATTCCACAATATAATAGTTATTGAAAATTCTAAAAAAATTTTTAGAATTTTCAATAACTTGTATTATATTGTGGAATTAACTAGAGACCTAGTTAATTCCACAATATAATAGTTATTGAAAATTCTAAAAAATTTTTTAGAATTTTCAATAACTTGTATTATATTGTGGAATTAACTAGAGACCTTGAGTTTCATTTAAAAACAATAATATTTAAACAAATAATTTATAAAATGTATTATTATGATCATTATTACCATATATAGATTCAAATATGACTTCTTTAAGTTGCTTGGTCCCGACCTATTGCATATTTTGCTCTATTACTGAGCGCCGTGCGCCCGCAATATATTTCTTAGTTCCTATGTTTCATTTCACAAGTTCATTCTTGTCTGGCCAAGCGAGTATTGCAGTGAAATCATGTTCATTTGAGCATTGTCTTTTGTCTTAAGCAGTAGAGTAAATCGCATCTCGCATCAGCTAAAGAGTTATACCTATTTCTTATTTCCTTATTTGAAATTTTGTTCTTTTCTGGAAGCTCAAACTTTAAAGTATAAGTTATAAGTATAAAATAAAGTTAAGGTAAGTAATGTATATCCAGATCGTTATAATTCGTAATTATAAATTAATTAGATTCAACAAACCCCGAACCCAAACCCAAAATTTTATGTGGTATTATTTTTTTAGATGTCTGAAGGTTAAAAGAAACTTTCTGGTTACCAAAATCTAATTAACAAACGTAAACGGGAGGAGGTGTTGGAAAATACCAATAAGAAAATAACTCAATTTTTCAAAGCACCCATTGATTCTCTTTCGGAGGCTTCCGTAAAAAATGATGATGATAATATGGAGCCATCGACATCAAGTTCAGTTGGAGTTGAAAAAACTGTAACGTTTATCGAAGCTGATGATGATGAAGTTTTTGATAGTAAGACTGTACAGCTGTCTAAAGATCCAGGTTTGTGGCCGAAAATATTATCTTCAATGAATATTGAACTTCTGATAAAATATGGTCCAACATATTATAACAATTCAAATTGCGTTTTTCCGAAAGACAAGACTGGGCGAAAATTTTCTGAATCATACTTCATTCGAATTTCGCCTAATAATGAAAAATCAAGCGTGATTGGCTTCTGTACTCGGTATCGAAAAATTCAGTGTTTTGTTTTTGTTGCAGAATATTCAACCTTAATACCGCAAAAGCCCGATTGGCTGATGGAAATGGCTATAATGATTGGCAACATTTAAATATTCACGAAAAAAGTAAAATGCATTTCGAAAATCTTAAGACATGGCCTGACTGTTTAACTAGATTTAAAACAAACAATACGATTGATCTAACTCATAAATATTTATTTAATGCTGAAATTAAATATTGGTATGCAGTTATTGAGCGAGTATTCTATGTTATTCAGTTTTTAGCTAAACAAAATCTGTCCTTTCGCGGTTAAAATTTGAAATTGTTTCAAAATAATAATGGCAATTTCTTAAAATGTGTGGAAATGATTGCCAAATTCGATCCTATAATGGCTGAACATACTAAGAGGGTACAAATGCAAAGCAACAGAATGAATCATTACCTTGGCATCCACATTCAAAATGAAATAATTGAAATAATAGGCAATAATTTAAGAGAAAATATTTTATATATGATTAACAATTCAAAATATTTTTCTATTATTCTTGATTGTACTCCAGACATGAGCCATCAAGAACAAATTTCTGTCTGTATCAGGTTCGTAAATTTAGATACAGCATCAGGGGAAATTGTTGTTGATGAACGTTTCTTACATTTTGCTCCAATGGAAGACACAACAGCTGAGGGCTTACAAAAATGTCTACTAAATGCTTTAGAAAAACATAATTTAAATTTATATGATATGAGAAGCCAGGGATACGACAATGGTGCCAACATGCGAGGTAAGCATGCCGGTTTACAAAAAAAAATTCTAGATTTGAATCCAAGATCATTTTTTGTACCTTGTTGTAATCACAGTTTAAACTTTGTTGTAAATGATGCAGTTAAGGGAAACAACTCTAGCTGGCAATTCTTTTCTACGCTCCAAGAACTTTACAATTTTTTTTCGGCTTCAACTAATCGTTGGACCGTTTTGAAAGAACATATTTCCAATTTAACTTTAAAACCACTTTCTGAAACTAGATGGTCGAGCAGAATTGAGGCCATTACTCCATTGAGGTATCAGCTTGGGGAAGTCTATGATGCTTTATATAGTATATTCAGTGGAGTTTCTTTCGATAACAATACAAAGCATATGGCTGAATCTTTAGCAAATAAATTAAAAAGTTACCGGTTTATATGTACATTAGTATTGTGGTACAATGTTCTGTTTAGAGTCAATACTGTTAGCAAAACATTACAAACCAAAGATTTTAATATCTCGGAAGCATGTACCCAAATGAATAATTTGCTAAAGTTTAGTTAGTTAGAAATAGTTACCGAAGTGATAAAGGATTTGGAGATGTATTAGTTGTATTAGTTGATGCTTCTGAACTTGCAAAATCTCTAGATGTAGAGCCAACCCTCAAAACTAATAATGTGTTTAGACCAAGGCGTGTTAAAAAACAATTTAATTACGAGAATGACGATGAACCAATTACAGATGGAGAACGGGATTTTCAAAACATTTTTTTTAGTACACTTGATATTGTTATAAGATCAATTGGTGAAAGGTTCGACTTATTGTCGTTCCATTCCGACCATTTTCAATTTTTATGGGATATTTGTAAATTTTCAGATTTACCAGAAAAGGAACAAATAAATTGTTGTTTACAGCTTGAAGGAGTTTTAACAGACACAAATCGTAATGAGCGTGACCTAAATGGAACAGAATTGTTCCACGAGTTGCAATTTTTAAAAAATCTTAATCTACAAACACCGACACAAATGTTAAACTACATTATAAAAAATAATTCAACTCATTCTGTTCCAAATGCAAGCTTAGCTTTGCGAATTTTGTCGACAATGCCTGTATCGGTTGCTTCAGCGGAGAGAACTTTCTCAAAGTTAAAGTTAATCAAAAACTACTTAAGATCGTCAATGGGCCAACAACGGCTCGATAATTTGGCAATCATATCGATTGAAAGTGATTTGTTGGACAATATAAATATGACTGAACATATTTCTGAATTTTCCAGAAAGAAAGCGCGTGAAGCTACTTTTATTTAGTGGTTATTTAGTTTTATTTAGTTTTATTCAGGTTATTTAGATTAGGTAACTATTTCTTGTTCAAAAAATGTTTATTTTTTGTTTGGTAATAAAATGTTTATTTTTGCTTCAAAGTTGTATTATTTATTAATAACCGTCTAGCGATTATGTTGAATGTACATAATATAAAATTTAAAAAATATATGCGCCAAAAAAAGGCGCTGTGATCACATTTGCACGACGGCGCTCGACCAGGTTGGAACGGCCCTAACTTCAGCCACTAGACCGTGCTTTCTGCTTGCTCCAACTGCATGACAATTACCCGGCTGCAACTTGGCTCTCTCCTTAGCATAGTCGTCAAACGTAGATAATTGAATCAGTGGTTTTAGAACCTATTGAATCATTTCTCTTGAACCCGAAGTGATACCAGACTGTGCTTTTCTGTCAGAATCCACAGACTCTACGCCTTCAGACACTGTTGTTTCCCAAAATGATACGACCGATGTTGCTAGGTCTGGTAGTTTCAAAAATGTCACTGTTACTGGTCCTAGTAGTTCAAGTAACGACAGTAATCCGGGTACTTCAAGAAGCTATGATGATGTTCCTGTCCTGGATCATTTAAACAATACGAGGATATATCTGAAAATGTAACCCACTCAAAGATATTGGACAAAATACATTATGTGCCTTGTGTCAATAAACTTGAGTATTTGAAAAGGAAGACTCAAACTGTATCAACAGTTTGAAGCTCCCCGGAAAACATAATTGCTCTTAAAAATAAAAAAGATGAAAAAGAGTCAAAAATTAAAATAAAAGAGGAAAAGAAAAAAGAAAGGGGGAAAAAGAAAGGAAGGGAAGGAAAGAAGAAAGACAGGAAGGAAAAGGAGAAAGACAGGGAGGAAAAAGAGAAAGACAGAGAGGAAAAGAAAAACGGTTGTGAGAAAAAGCAGTTAGGAGGAGAGAGTGATAAGAAGCAAACAACGACGAATGAAAGGAAAACGCAAAAGAAGAAAAAACTTACATCATCTTCAGAATCTGAAAATATTGATATTGATGCAATTTGCAACGACTATGATGATAGTGACTGGGATAAAGATTATTGTGTATGGTGTAAAGAGAGCTACAATGAATCAAAACGAGAAGATTGGATTAGGTGTGTCATGCTCTCGCACAAGATTCGAAAATAAATGCGATTATTGTGAGAAGCGAGGTTATCACAAGAAGATGAATTATTGTTATGAATTTTCTTATCCTGTTTTGAATCGTTTACTTAAAAATAAACAATGTTTTTACTTTTTATAACCGTTCTTTCTTGTGTTACTTCCTGATTTGTTAACGTATATCAGAGGTCCATCTAACCCATCTCTCCTGGATAGATGGACCACCGAGTTAAAAAAAAGAAGAAAATATAACTTCAACTATGATCAGTGTAACAGCTGAAGAAGTGTATACCTTTTTTAGGGTCATATATACATAATATAAAAAATTTTACCAAATCCTAGACATTGCAAAATTTTGGAAAAATGGCTTTTAAAAAATATGGTGCAACTATCCCGGACTTATCCTATACAAATCTATTTCGTTAATATTCAGTTAAACCGCCATATCTCAAAAATGCCTTCATCAAAATCATTATTAAATTTTTTCCGAGTAGATTTATTCTTAAAAAGTAGTTTACTATAATATAAAATCACAATCTTTATTATTTCTGTTTGTAGGATTTTTCACGTAAAAGCATATATTTTTTTAAATTTTGAATTTATTAAAATTCAGAAGCTTTTTGATGATCCACTTGTTCTCTGATATGTATAATAAAAAAATTTGTTGTTATAACATTAAGAAAAATTGTAACTATAGAAATATTTGATACTAATATCGGCACAGTAATAAACAATAAATAACAATTATACCGATACAATTTATAATTATTATATATCGCTACTATTGATTTATTAATTCGCATACTCTTTATTACCCATAAATATGTTCAATTTAATAGACCAGGAAAAAGTTTATGCAAATAATTTATGAATTTTTCGAACTGACAAAATTGGATTGGGTTTACCAAACGAATATAAATATTTCCTATTGGCCAGTATGATTTGACTTGCCGGGTTCCTAGACAAGAATCAACTATGGGTACCGCCAATAGATAGTTAAATTTTTATAGAATACTCCAATAGCAATTGTAACCTTTTTACTCAGAAAGGTTATTCAAAAATGTCTTTCATATCTTCCGACCGTCGACCATAAAATTCATGCACTAAACACTAAATTTAGGGTTTTTACAATACAATATATAATAGGGTGAAACGTGACCTTTTCCTAACTTCTTAACTATAGGACAATGCGATAAGATGTCGACTTTCAAAAATGTGCTATTTATATGCCCAAACAAAACTATTTACAATTATTGTTGCAAAACGTGATATATTAAAGGTATTTAACAAAAGTTGAAAATAAAATGAAACTTTTCTTTAAATTTACAACAATATAAAAGATCTTATCAATTCTGAAACATATTTTTACAACGCTATTAACTAAAATGAATTTATGTTAAATATATACAATGAAGAAAGGAAGCATACATATTTTAAGAGTATCGTAATCAATAAAATTCAAGATTTTACAATCTTGAACACAAATATTAAAGCTTAGATATTATTAGCCCTATGGAGATATCCTGGATATCTTATTCCACAGTATAACTGTGCAATGATATATTTGTGATCAGAAACTAGAACTGGAGTTCCTTGAATAATTAGAAATTAATTGGAAAAAGATATCCATGATATTTTCATAGGGCTAATAATATCTAAGCTTTAATATTTGTAATATCATTCTTCTTCTTTTTTATATTAACATAAATTAAGTCAATCACTAGGTAGGTTCCTTCTTGGTCTATTCAAAATAATTATTAAACATCAGAAAAGCATCAAATGAAGTGTAACTTCTGTTATTCTGACGATTATATTTATATCGAAACAATTGTCAATTTTCTTAGAGTTTTTAAATTTTTTTCAATATATTGTGGAATTACCTAGAACCAGAAAGTTTCATTTTAAACAGTAAAATGAGTAAAGTAAGGGTCGAGACAGTTAATTTTATTAAATAGCAATTAGGTAGGCCCCTAAATTAAAGTAGCCTAGGTCCCACAAATTCACGATCCGCTCCTGCTTTTAACTCACCAACAACTTGATGCTACAAATTATATATATTATAGTATAAATTTATGCCTGACACATTTTTTTATAATTTTTATCGGCTAGAGAAGTAAATGAATATATACATTTGTGTCAAAAAGTATTATGACTATTATTTTAAGCGGATTGTTTAAATAAATTCCTGACAGCTAATCCAGAGAACTAGGAAGCGTAAAAATTAGTTTAATGTAGGTAAATGGAATTGTATGATGATTGCCTGGTCTAACTAATTTATTAATATTAGCCTGCATATATGTGTATGGTTGAAAGTTTTTACCGACCTTCACTTACCTAAGTTATTTGATTCATGTCAGTATCGCGTTATTTACAGCCATTTTCCTTCACCGGTAGCCATTATTTTACACTTTACATATTTTTCATAAGCATTAACAGCTTGTGGAATAAATGATAGTAATTCATTTGAATAATTGCATTACATACCGGTATTATCGATGTGTATCAGCAAACTTTATTCTTGTTCTTGTATATTTTACAAGGAATATCTGCTAATAAGGTTAAATTGGAAACTAATGAATGAATATTTTTAGGATCATCCAAGAAATTTAAAAGAAATTATACAAATAATACAAAGCGAAGTCGTTAACAACAATGTTTCACAATCAACAATACCATACAGTCTTTTTTTTAAAGAGTAGTACCTGTTGATACCCAGGAGGTTTATATTTGTTTTAAAATGTAAATCGTTTTAATGATTTAGCCGAAGAAGAACGTCACGTTGAATGGATTTATGGGGGTCGGTTCCCACCCACTTCCACTATAATATATTATATCGGAAATAGTACATTTGGCGCCAAGGAATTTTAATGACAAAACGTTACCATACCATGAACAAGAAGGGAGAAACAAACACGTGAGATAAATCTTTAAGAAATTAAAGAAGATGACTGAGAGGATTCTATTACTAATTGTTTGATAAATTTTCTTTTTGAAACGTCTAGGTTCATTCTTTTAACTTGCTACCAAACTACACTATACTCGATAGTCGAAATTGTGTAAAGTGAGTCAGAGCTATCTAATCAACACTTTGGTTAAAGCGCAGTTGCCATATGTATTCTAGAGAGAAATGCTGTATTTTATAAATACACTTCAAATCCATTGTGTCAATATTTCAGGTACAAAAGATGCAATGTAATTAAGTCAATACCAATTTAATATATTTATTTCAAATTTCAAGCAGACTAATAATAATTAGTTTACTTGAAATGTGAAATAAAGTGTTTATGTATATTTCTTGAACGCAAAGTTTGTTGTGAAAAACTCGCCGATTTGACAATGTTGGAGAGTCGCTTCAATGTTCCGGCTTTGAGAACGAGATAGATAGATCGAGCTACGCGAATGAGACAGTGATAGTAAACAGTTATGTGAGGTGTTTATTCTCTTCATGAACGTAACATCAGTATTTGTGTTGTGGTTTTGTGTGATAAATCGGTTATTATTGGTATTTATTGTAATATTTATATCGGTATATTTAGTGACAATAATGGCGGAGTGTAGCGGTGTTGGCGATAAAAAACGGCGTCGTAACAATTTAATTCGGGAAGAAAAAGTCCTCATATTAAATGTGTACGAAGGACTGTGTGCCATGGACAAACAGTTGGGTGTTAGTGACGCTGTGATTAAGTGCAGTTATTTACCTAAAGTTTCTGAGAGTACTATATACAATATTCTAAAGAAATCGCGGGACGGATCTTTGACAAGAGAACGAGGTGAAAACTGTAAACCGGAAAGTAGGGGAAGAAAGAAAATTGTTTTGGACGACCAAACACGGAATGCTATACGTAGGGAAATACATTCTTTTTATTTTAGGAATGAAATCCCCTCGGTAGCTAAATTGAGCAAGGTAATAGAAGCTGATGATACTTTACCAAACATCAGTGATAAAGTTTTGAGACGAACTTTAAAATTAATGAATTTTCGTTACCAAACAAGAAGTAGAAACAGTGCCTTAATTGAACGAAATGACATTGTGGAATGGAGGAGAAATTATTTAAAACAGATACGACAGTTTCGTAACGAAGGACGGCACATATATTATCTTGACGAAACATGGTTAAATGAAGGCCACACTGTGTCAAAAGTGTGGCAAGACATGAATATACGAAGCAATCGACAAGCCTTTATGGAGGGTTTCTCTTCCGGTTTAAAAGCTCCCTCTGGGAAAGGACGTCGACTGATTATCACTCACATTGGCAGCGAGGAAGGATTTGTAGAAGGTGGATTACTAAGTTTTCAGTCCAAAAAAACTGTCGATTACCATGAAGAGATGGATGGTAACCGGTTTGAAACATGGTTTAGATCAATTTTAACAAAGGTAACTCCTGGTTCAGTGATAGTTATGGATAATGCTTCATACCACTCTCGTCGACTGGAGCAAATACCTACTTCAGCTAGCCGCAAGAGGGTTATAATTGATTGGTTAGAGAGTAAAAGCATTCCGCACAACGAGGCAATGCTAAAAGTTGAATTATTATCTCTCGTACGGAAACATAAAAGCAGTTATATTAAGTACGTTGTCGATGAAATGGCGAAAGATTTCAACGTCTCAGTTGTTAGACTTCCTCCCTACCACTGTGAGTTAAACCCCATCGAGCTGGTTTGGGCCCAAGTGAAAAATTATGTTGCGAGAAAAAACAGTACATTCAAAATGGCTGACGTTGAGAAACTGTTTGACGAGGCGCTGCATACCGTTACTGCTGAGAGTTGGCGTAAATGTATTCAACACGTATTAAAAGAAGAAATAAAGTTTTGGGATTTAGACATACGTGTAGAAGTAATGACGGAACCACTCATTATCGATATAGGAGGAGAAAGCGATGATTCTGAGGAGTCGTCAGGGAGTGATACCGCTTCCAGTTAGTCAGACATTTTACAAGTGACCTCGCAACATACCTATACTTATTGGTAATTTATTTTGGTCTTGACAAACAACTTTTTTTTAGTTTTAGTAGTAGTAAGTTGGAATTGACTTTTAAACATTTTTTTATTTTGTTTTAACTTACTTATGAACAACTTGTGATAAGTTATTATTTCAAATGTTAAAAATTGAAATTCCAGATATTTCAGTATTCGCACCCTTAAACTATGATACGCTCATGGAGTTCACTTTAAATCGGTAGATAACCGATGACGTCACTTTACACAATTTCGACTATCGACTTTTTTATATACATCTTATTATAGCTCATCCTTAAAAATGTGTATTATTCTTGGTAACACCCTGTATATACATAATGATACCTACCATAATAATTTCGTATTTCTGTTCTCTCAAATTTAAACGCCAGAGCGTACAAGAACATTTTCTATTTATTTTTTATTTAGGACTATTAAGAACCCTTCAAAAATGATGCGCTCATGAAGTTCGCTTCTGCAACTGATTTTATGGACAGTAAGAGCGATGAGTCACTTTACAGAATTTCGACTATCGAGTATAGTGCGAGATCTTCATTTTGTTTTCCTATTAGCAGTTCCTTAAGCCAGTCACGTAGCTATATCTTTTACATGGGGGGGGGGCTTGGGTATTTTTATCTGATAGGTTTAGAAAGGGAAAGCTTTATTGAAGGCACCGCCGAAGGCAAAAAAATCTAGTGTCACACCCTAAAGCATTCTTTCAAGTTCAAGAAATAAAGTATTGTTTTTTTTAATTCTTTATTTGACTTAGCTACATCCAAAAGTATTTTTATACATCGTTTTTCGTTTTGCCCCCTTCTGCTTGTTATGGTCTGAATTTAGAACAAAATTCTTACTTACATTATTTCTTAAACACATTCTTTAATTGAGGAATATTTATAGCAGCAAAAGTATCGAATCATTCCAATAAACACCAAACATCTAAAATACAAATTTTGGATTACTCACCTTAAACGTCTTTTGTTACAGTCACAAATAGTTAATAAGTTCGGGTATACAAAAGAAAATGTTTAATTCAAATCGTACAAACCCTACTTGCTAATATAGTTAATTCTTGGGACATGTTCATCTCTTTTAGGGTTCACTTATAAGGGAACATATAATCTTTACAATTTTCACCGTCTAAATATTGTTCATAATCCAGAGTCAAAATTCTGTACCGATCGCTTAATAATTGTCTATGATTCATCTATGTTCTTTATCACTCCCGATTGACGATTTTTCTATGACAGTAATTCCTTTAGTTACAAACTCTATAGTTCATTCGATGTAATCGATTATTCATGTTGGATAATTAATCCTGCTTGTTTCTTTAACTTTAATTAAATCATATTCTTCTGAATTCAGTTCTTATTCGTAATTATCATCTAATACATAATTCACGTTTAAAATAGTTGTAAGAGGGAAGTCAAGTCTTTAATCGATTATGGTTTTCGAAAGGTTAGCTGACAGCGTCATACTGTCACTAGCAGATTTTTTACAAAACTTCGATATATTTTAAATTCGCAGGCATTAACTCGCCAGCTCTCTTTTTGGCTTTTCCATTTTCTGACGAACTCGTTATAACCTATAGTCATTTTTTTGTTATCAACCAAGTGAGTTGTATAATTTAATGATAAATCCAGTTGTTATTATCCACATTAGGATTTTGGTTTTGGTGGGATAAGACTTGAGTTGGGCTTCACCCGAGGGGGATTCTTTTGTTGGACATTAATCCACTGCAGAACCGTTGGATCTTACTTCTTTTATGGGAATATTTCATCTGGAAGACGTAACATATACCCGAACTCCATACATCGACTTTTCAAGCTTCAGTATACAAGATAAGTAGTTTCTTAATGTTAAAATTTTAGAACGAGCCGTGAAGTTTCGATTTTATCGTGAGGGATGATATTTCGGCATTAAAAGTCTTGACGGCTTGACAATATTCTGACCTCCGTGCTCATTTTCGTTAACCACGTGTTAAGGTTTAAGTATCCTCAAATATTGTTTTATTGTGTGAATTCACCTTCCACATTGTAATATATTAATCAGCTAGCTAGCCAGCATAGAATATTCAGTGTACCATTTATATTTTAGTCATTGATTTATTTTATATATAATTCTGTAGTACCCTATAGCTTTGTAACCTTATTAGTTGTACTCAATTTACTTAGTCAATATATTTTATTGCTATTAATTCAATCCTCACCGCACTGTTCGTTTTTTTGTATATAGAGCGTATAGAACCGTTTTAATTGGTAAATATATTGTTATCAATAGCTTATGATAGTTTACTTTATCTAGAATCCTGGCACAAACTATGAGCTCTCGCTCATGGGGAGTGAGAACCTTTACGACCTTGAATTAGAGTAACGAGTCTCATGACAATTAATATTTCATTCAGTCATAGAAGCCTTTCTTCTTGGTACTAACTGTTCATAATTTTAGGGGCATTCTGCTTATCGAAATTTTGCACGGTTACACTTTTTAGCACGATCTCTCACAAGAGGAATTACCTTCTGGATGGTCGAACATAAAAATGATACATTTCCACAAAAAATGCCCAAAAAAGGATGCTCATAACTATCGTAGCATAGAGTTAATAAACCATAAGGCGAAGATATTTACACGACTGATTAACAATAGACTTACAAATTTCAAAAAACATCATGGGTTACTGCCGGAATGCCACATAGGCTTCCGTAAAAATAGAAGCTGTGAAGACAATATATTTGTGTTATCAACCTTGTTAAATAACTGCTTACGCATCCCCAACAGGAAACTGCTCGCACAGTTTGTACGCTTTAAGAAGGCTTTTGATTCTCTCGATCAGTGGAAAATTGTTCGCTAATGAGGTAAGTGCTAAAGTCACTAGAATCTTAAGCCTAATGTAAAGCTCAGCCATTTATTTTATGGAACAAAACGGTAACGTATCGGAAATTGTTAAAATAACAAAAGGGGTCCTACAAGGAGTTACTCTAAGTCCTTCGATTTTCTTCATCTTTTTTTCAGATATAGAATCTAACTTCAAGGAACACGGCCCAGAAGGTGCTACATTAGACGATGTTAAAAACATAATAATGCTTCTCTACGCAAATTATTTGGTGATATTAGCGGAAACTCAAATAGAACTTATACGTATTCTACGAATCCTAGAGTCGTATTGCAACAAAGGCAAACCAGAGGTTTATCCGACTAAAACAAAAGTAGTAACCTTTCGTAAAACTCTAAACCCAGGCCGTGACCCGCAGTTTACATATAAAAACACTATTATCGATCATGTTAACGCATAAGAATATTTGGGCGTTATTTAGTACAAGGAGTGAACAAAGAATAATCATAAAAACGAAACCAATTAGAACTGTAGTTATTTATGTTAATACTCCTAATAATATATTGGCAAAGAAACTTAACAATATACATAGTTACGGATATACATCTAAATATTTGTAATAAACGCGAATACCAAATAGAAAAATTTAAATTAGTAACTTTCAAAACACACGGTAAAACATATTTTATTACAAATATAATTAAAAAGTGGAATGCAACCCACTTTTTGTTTAGAAAAATGATACAGAACCATAACAGCTTTGAAACAAATAAAACATTTTACTAGGTCAAAATTAAATAATTGTTTTGTATACAACTAGTTAATAACGAAAAATTGAGGCCGCTTCAAAACAAAAAATGGATTTTTGCAAATCAACAAAAAAAAACCCAAACCTAATTCGGGGGGATAGTAAAAACCAGGTACAGAGCAGTAAGAACGACAGACCGTGTCGGGGCGAAACACGCGAAGGGGAGAATAATTTCCCTGTCACGGTAACGGGTATCAGTTTTCTTGGTGTTAGCGGCTTCAGAGGAAGAAGTTTTTTCTCCGTTGTGTCAGGGTGTAAAAGGGATACTTAGATATCCTTGACGGTGAACACTGTCCCCCGTCGGTGACACAAAACGGAAAAACTCGCCCTCTACTCGAAGTTCAACATAGCTCGATACCGGTTACCAGCGTAACCCGCTGTTTCTAGAAAGATAGTGAACGCAGGCAGTAATCGAAGACCCGAGAAAGTGAGTTTCCAACGAGGTAAGTTTTTAAACAAGTTGAGATTTAGGTTTTTTTTTCTTGAGGAGAAATTTATTCGTTTTTATTATTGTACGCTGGTTCTAAACTTGGTATTTATAACATAACTATATACATAGGTAGAAGCTATAACAGTATATTTATTTTATTATTTATTCTTTCACGGGTATTTGACAGTTGGCAGGTTTCAATTAAGTACTGCAGGTCCAGGCTCACCATTTGGGCACCGCTCGTTATATAAGATATGAGTTCATCGTGTGTGATGACAGAGTAAGGTCCTCTCCAAAATTGTAGGAAAATTTCGCTTTCTTTAGGGTGCATATAACCGACAGCCACATAATTCGCTTCCACCTCGTATATGGAAAATAAACAAGGGTTAAACCGAGATTTATTTGTACCTAGTAACACGGGCCCGGAGCGTATGATTTCGTCTCCTTGAAGTCCCACTTCCAGTGAAATTTCGCTACGATAAATAGAAGCTAATTATTTCAGACGTGGTTAGGTAATTCCATTCATATTAAGTAAAATAAATAAACATTATAGGTTATTCAAAGACCTGAAAATTTGCAACTCGGCACTTACACACTGAACGGGATTGTCAATAAACATTTATTGCTCATAGATCAGCAGAATTCCTTTTAACGACTCTGATTTCACTTTCTGTTGATACAAAGTGTAATGAATCGAAACGACAGTCGTTTTGTATAGTATTGTTTTAAGATAAAAATAAGTATTTCTCGCAACGAGGCAGGGGAACTTCGAAATAAGGGTTAAATCATACGCCCCTCGCACACGTTAAACATATTAAATGATAAGTGGGTAATAATTTTGTTCTATTTCATGGTGAGGGATATATTTGTTTGTTGTTAGTCATATGTTATACAGCGCAAGATTTAGTATGTACAATTTATAGATAAGTGTATAGTTACTTTTATAGTGGTGAAATTTAATAATTTGTTCTGATTTGGGATTTTATTTATATATATATATATATATATATATATATATATATACAGAAAAAGTTTTATTATATTTTTTTTATACAACTTTGTGGTTTCCCCATACTTTATTCATAATCCTACCACAAATTTTCCCTAGAGTGTGTATACATAGTGGATACGAGAACGAACTGAGAGAACAATCCTGTCCTGGCGAAGGAAATTAAACCGATTTAAGACAAGGCGTTCCTAGCCTAATAGTCCAGGAATTCTGGGTATGTAAGCGTCATTTTCGAGGTAACGGCTGATACTTGGTAAAAAGTTAGTAAAAATGGTGTACAACAAAACTTAACTTATGCGACCTCTCAAATCGGACCGGAACATTGTTTATGATTCGATTTACACTCATTTTTCATTCCCTTTGTAGATCTTTCAGGTATATCTTTTTTCTCGTGCATAGTACAGACAAAAAGTTAAATACTTTTTTTTTCTTGTTTTAAAGACCTACAATTCTAGACTTTACACGTAAAAATAATTGATTGGGTCAAAAGTTATTGGCAAATAAACAGCTGATAACGTTATTGTTAATAAATAGAAATATAATGAGCATTTTTCACACTAACACTTCCACATCACGCTCATCTACTCTCACTCATTAAAAAATTATACTCACGAAAGATGGAGTCTGTAAGTTCAATAGTTTATGAATTATGGCCTTATAAACAAATTAACTAAAAATTGACTTGCAGAGTTCTGTAAGCTATGCGACCTCGCGCCAAATTTTTCACTGTTAGATTTCATAATAAGAAATCGATACCCATAATTGTTTTAAAAAAAAATACATTTTTGCAACAACGCGAATTTTTTTCTCATATTTGGCTTAGTTGCATAATCAATTTGACACTATATCCGCCGATTTTTGTCGAGAATTAAGTACGCGCATAGGAGGGGCATGGAAAGAGCTTCAATTGAAACAAAATACGTTAAGATTTATTGAAAAACGACTGAGTTACGGACAATCGAAGTCGGAGGCCTGTCAGTCAACAATTTATGCGAGTATCGAAAAACAAAACTTTAGCTCGACTACACTCTCTGAGGTTCACCGTACGACTGCCAACACAAAATACGGACGATGATAGAATGAAAAGCTAGGCGTTCCCCCACTCTGCTGCCATGCAGTAGCCAGCCGAAATATCCGCCCGCTGCTGGCTTTCGAAATTTTTTTTGATTCGGTTGCAATTTACGCGACGTTTCGCTATTTCGTACAATAAAACTACATCGACTGAGAATTTTAGGGATATTTTTTGTTTTTCGATACTCGCATAAATTGTTGACTGACAGGCCTCCGACTTCGATTGTCCGTAACTCAGTCGTTTGTCAATGAATTTTAACGTATTTTCTTTCAATTAAAGCTCTTTCCATGCCCCTCCTATGTGCGTAGTTAATTCTCGACAAAAATCGGCGGATAGAGTGTCAAATTAATTATGCAACTAAGCCAAATATGAAAAAAAATTCGCGTTGTTGCAAATTTTTTTTTTTTTAAAAACAACGATGGGTATCGATGTCTTATTATGAAATCTAACAGTGAAAAATTTGGCGCGAGATCGCATAGCTTACAGAACTCTGCAAGTCAATTTTTAGTTAATTTGTTTATAAGGCCATAATTCATAAACTATTGAACTTACAGACTACATCTTTCGTGAGTATCATTTTTTAATGAGTGAGAATAGATAAGCGTGATGTGGAAGTGTTAGTGTAAAAAATGCTCATTATATTTTTATTTATTAACACTAACGTTATCAGTTGTTTATTTGCCAATAACTTTTGACCCAATCAATTTTTTTACGTGTAAGGTCTAGAATTGTAGGTCTTTAAAAGAAGAAAAAAAAGTATTTAACTTTTTGTCTGTACTATGCACGAGAAAAAATATATACCTGAAAAATCTACAAAAGGCATGAAAAATGAGTGTAAATCGAATCATAAACAATGTTCCGGTCCGGTTTAAGAGGTCGCATAAGTTAAGTTTTGTTGTACACCATTTTTACTAACTTTTTCCAAGTATCAGCCGTTACCTCGAAAATGACGCAAAATGATCCTTATGGGTCTGATTTTCCTGGACTATAAATTGGACTGGATTTGCCTTACACGCTCGGCTGCATATTTAAGAAAAGAGTTGGTGACAAGCAGTTGTTAGATATTCAATTAGAAATTCAATGAAACTGATCAAAAAATTAAAAGAATTCAACTTGCAAGATAACTCTAAGCTTATTTCATTTGATGTTACCAATTTGTTCACAAAAATTCCTCTTATGTCTAATACTTAAGAGTAGGAAAGTTACTGGAAGATAAAAATATAAATCCAGGAATAATATCAGATATACTTAATTTATTTGATGTATGTAATAATCAGAATTATTTCGCTTTTGACAATAAGATATATATTCAAAATGAAGGTTTACCAATGGGAAGCTCTATATCGCCAATTTTCACAAACATTTTTATGGACAGTATAAAAAGAAAAATCTTTGAAAGTAATATTTCAAAAAATGTTTTATTTTGGTATAGATATGTAGATGACATATTATCTTGTTTCATGGGTAGTGAACGACAATTAGATATATTTTTCAACACCCAAAAATTAAATTTACATTAGAAGTTGAAGAAAATAGTTAAATAAATTTTCTTGATTTAAAAATTCAAAGAGTTAATAATATACTTGATTATTCGATTCACCGAAAACCAACACACACTGATGTGACTATTCCATGCGGTTCCAAGCATCCCATGTCACATAAACTAGCGGCATATAATTCAATGATACATATATCATTTTCAGTTCCTATGAAAAAATGTAATTTTGATAGAGAGATTAACACAATTAAACAAATAGCAACATCCAACGGTTACGCAATACATATGATAAATAAACTAATTTATAAAAAAGAGGTAAAAGTGGTATTAGAACTAATATTTCCTAAGCAAACTAAAGAAATAAAAACTTATAAAACCATTACATATGCACGAAATATTTCTTATAATATTTCAAAGATAATATCTTTAGTAACAAATACAAAGATTTCTTTTAAAACAGAAAGTAACATAAGTACAAAATTGTTAAATGTAAAAACAAAAATAAAAGGTTTCAAAGATTAAAACTAACTTTTCCGCATCTGTGGCCCTGAACAATATTCTATCTTAAAATGGTTACATCAATAGGGTACATCTGTGAGACACCTTGAACAATATTCAATCATAAAATTGATCAATCGTATACTCTCTGGAGGCTGTATCGTGCTAACAAACTGAAAATTCTCCAAAAATTACAAAAATTTGATACTTCAAGTACCATAGCACCCGTTGTACTGGCATTAGTGAGCTGAATATCAATAGAGTTTATCTTTGAAACGCTCTGGAGGCTGTATCGTGCTAACAAACTGAAACTTCTCCAAAAATGACAAAAATATCGTACTTAAAGTACTGTAGCACCTGTTGTATTAGATCTGGTGAGCTGAAAATCTATAGGGTTCATCAGTGAGATGTCCTGAATCATATTAAATCATAAAAATGGTTCTTGTTGAACTTCGAAGGCTGTATTGTGCTAACAAACTGATATTTTTCAAAAAATAACAAATTGTCGTACTTCAAGAACCATAGTACCCGTTGTACTGGCTCTGGTGAGCTGAAAATCAATATGGTTCATCTGTGACATGTCCTTAACAATATTCAATCATAAAATTGCTGACTTATTGCACTCCGGAGGCTGTATCGCGCTAACAAGACATGTAAGGAAAAGTGGCCGACGACAACGAAGATGACGACGACATACACAAAAGATTTTTTTTCTAAAAACCGTTTTTTCGTGTTGTTGTTGATGGAAAACGTAAAAATAACTAAAAAAATTTACAAATTCCAACTTTTTTTGGGGTAAACCAATACTTTTCTCGCATATAGATAGGTTGGGCGGAAAAGTAATATCACCATTAAAGAAATCTGGTACATATAAACTTAAATTTCCAGAATGTAATGCTGTCTATTTGGGTCAGACCCTTAGGAATTTTGAAATACGATACAGTGAACACTTACGAGCATACAGATTAAAACAACCAGATAAATCCCACTACGCCAGACTTCTACTTGACACCAATCATTCATTGACACCTAACACAGAACTAGAAGTACTACATATTTGTGATAACAAATAAGAACTGGATTTCCTTGAAGAGTTGGAAATTAGAAGACACTTAAGAAACCCACAATATGAAGTCGTCAATGAACAGATAAATCCAGGGAGTTCTCCACTTTCAAACTGTCTTCTTAAGTGATAATTGTAAAGATTAGCAGATATAGTTTTCCTGGTTTTCTATATCATTGCACAGTTATACTGATATTAATTGGGAGAAATGATATCCAGGCTATCCCCGTGGGGCTAATAATATCTTAGCTTTAATATTTATAATAACATATCTTCTTATTTCTTTTAGCATATATTATAAGTCAATCATCAGGTAGGCATCAAATGAAATGTAACTTCTATCTTTCTGACGAAGATATTTAGATAATATCGAAACAATTGTCAATTTTTTAGAATTTTTAACATGTTTTCAATATATTGTGGAGTTAACTAGAAACAGTAAGTTCCATTAAAAACACTAATCTTATATTAGCCTTTATGCAGCTCTAAAAAGGTATTCTACAAGTCTCTACCATTCGCCGCACTCTTTCTATCACTACTATAAACGATTTATGACATAACTTACACCTTGACTTACAAAGAAACTCTTTAATGTATGGGAGAACGATTTTAGGTTCGTCTGTTAGTGGAGGAGAATGATTTTCTTATAAATGGAGTTCTTTTTGTCTACTTTCGGAGTCGCTTAGTTGAATAGACCGAAAAAAATTGAGTTAGTTACGAGAATGAGTATTGTGCCTGTTTTTTTTTTCATCTACGGAATCAGAGAAACCACTGATTAGTTGTTTGGTAATAAAAGACATCAAGAAAAGATAAACATATTTTGCTAATAACACAAATTTTCTAAATATATTGTCCAAATCTATACTTCAAATTAAATATTTTGTGTCTCTCTTTTAATGACGTGTAAGCGTAAGTGTAATCAATGATTAAATCCGATAGTTGAATGAGTATTCATAAATCTATGGATTTTAGTGTAGTACTCAAAAAAAATCGAAAGAGAGCTGATTCAATTCTCTATCAGCAGGTAGTTAACAGCTCTCTAAAAATTTACGACCCAAATCAAATACAAAACAGTATTTCATACTCGAACCTACATTCGAAGAACAAATAAAACAAAATTTATGAGTCACTCGAGATCATTATGTATGCATTAAAATTATAATTTGTTCATAATATTTGTTTAGTTTGTTATTTATTGACGACGAGCCAAGGAAAAAGCAATCTTCCGCGGGCGCCTTTCAAAATTATTTTTCAGTCAACTTTTACACGCAACTTTGAAAAGAATATAATGTATTTGATCATTAGAGTAGACTAACAAACGAGAAGGACATAATGTAACAGATCGTAATATTGACACTAATAATATATAATGTTATGGGAAATAAGTACTCAAAATTTCTCATTTAAATTGTCGACACAAAATATTTTTTTAGTAATGTGAGTAATTTTAATGTTGGTAGGAGTATCCTCAATTACGTTGCCCGATATGTCAACAAATGTGCTTACAGCAGCTGGTTGAATAAGTCAATTTCAGTGTTTTAAATGAAACTCAATGTTTCTAGCTAATTCCACAATATAATGAAACATGTTGAAAATTCTAAAAAATTGACAATTGTTTCGATAACTGAATATCATCGTCAGAATTTTCAACATTTATCATTATACTGTGGAATTAGCTAGAAACATTGAGTTTCATTTAAAACACTAATATAAGTAGATTCCACGAAGTAAGGGTCGAGACAGTTAATTCCATTAAGTCCATTTCAATTTTAATAATGTGAATTTTAATATCAAACAGATTTAGTATCAAATTTTGTGTTTTGAATGGAAGATAATGTTGATAAAATCAAAGAAATTGTGCTCAAAAATACTCATACAAATGTTAGCGAGATAGTATGTGATTTCAATATGTCTCATTTAACAGCTCGATTATGAGAAAAACAATATCACTGCAGACATGTTCAATCATAGGAATGGTTGGCAAAAATGAGCCTAAACAAAAAAACCATGCCATAATCGCTTAAAAACCAAGGTGATGCTAATATGTAAATAAGTAAATTAAATAAATAAATACATAAATGAATGATTTCTCCTATAAAAAATATCGCTACCTTTTTAGACTACCTTATGAGATATTGGATGATGAAAAAAATCAAGGTTTTTATTATTAAAGTACACATAATTGTTTTCGAGATGACATGACATATTTAAAAAAATATATTTTTGATCTTTGTAAACGTTGAAATAAAATAAAATATATTTTTGATCCTTGTAAACGTTGAAATAAAATAAAATATATAGAAACAACCACTTTACTTCTGGAATGAAAATATCTATTGGAATTTAGATTGTCCCAACACAAGTAGCGTTTAGGTCGCCGGCATGCAAATCATGCTTTCCACTTGTCAGCCTTTATTATTGTAGAAGTCGTGTAGATCGGAATGCTTTCTGTGCTGCGTTCAATGATGATTACGTACTATGGAATAGAGAATATCTATGGAAATTTATATTGTCCCAATATAGTGGTCCTTTTGAGCGGGATAGTGATCTTCATTTGGAATTTTTGGAGATTTGAAATATTGAAGCATTTGACTTTCTGTTTGACCTGTATTACATTTGATGAATTGGAATATAAAACTGTTAACATATATTGAAATAATTCCATGTATTACATGTTCTGCGTAGATTTGTCTTGCTGGAATTCAATTGGAAGTTAATTGTGATTGATTACATACCGTTTAATAAAAAGGTTAAGCTTTGGATTATTGTTTGCTGATTTTGTCCCGAATTCTGTTTCAATAGGCTAATTTATTGAACTGAAGAAGATCTAAGCTTGGTGAAGTGTCTTTGTTCACTTTTTTGTCATTTATTGCGTGTTTTCATATCTTTATCAAATTAATTTGTGTGAGTACTGGGTGAGCATCTTAAACCTAACGTGGAATCTAAATTAACATATTTAAATAGAAAGAAAGGTTCCGGTAAAAGTGAATTAACTTATTTTGGGAGATACTTAGATAATTTTGATAAATCGAAAAAAAGTATCGAGTTAGAAGAAAGATTAATTGAAGCTGAAAAATTATTAGATGATTTTGCGCATATAGATACAGTTTCAAATTTTAGAGCTAATAGCAGGTGAAGGTGTGCAAGGTAATTTAGATGAAAGAGGAACCTTTGAAGACTCATTTTTCAATTTGATAGCTGAAGCTAAAGAGATTTTGTCCGAAATTAAAGTAAAATCGAATGATAAAGATGATAATGCCAGTGTACAAAGCGATAAAGGTTCTAAGGTGTGCGAGTTTCCCATAGAGGGATCTGTTAAGCTACCTTCAATGGCAATTCCTACCTTCAATGGAGAGGTAGAAAATTGGCTTGAATTTGAAGAAACTTTTGATTTTCTTATTAGCAGTAACGATCAAATAAGCAATGTAAACAAATTTCATTTTTTGAAGAAAGCTTTACAGGGTGAAGCACAAAAGGTAGTTCAAAAACGTAAGACAACTGGTGAAAATTATAAAATAGTTTGGCAATTATTGTGTGATAGATATACTACCAAAACTGCCATCTACGGATGTTAGTAAAACTTTGCGCCATTTACACGTCTCAAGTTACTCTAGAAAGAATAAATTTTTTATTTAATAAACAATTAAATTACCTAATCAAATTTAAATCACAAAAATTTTTGAAATCAAGTAAAATACCATGTCGTATATTAAATTTATCCACCTTTTCCAATTTTCAATTGATACTTACAAAGAAACATTTTTCCAAATAATTCTCAATTCATTGAATGAAATTTACTCAGATAAAATTTTTATATATACATAGTTATTTTCCAAATAATTTTAAGCTGATCTAAAAAATCATTTGGCAATAAAAAAATGTATAAGACTTGACCCAATTTTTGCTGCCTTATACCAAAAATTGGGCCAAGTCTTATAAAGAAAAATGTACATTTCAAGAAACCTACCACATTGTAATACAGATTTCCATTTCCCATGGGCTAGCTGTATCGAAATACCTATTTCATTTCCCAAGACTATCATGCGCTACTAGACTGTCATTATATTAACGAATTTTTTGGTCATATATATTATAATATATGATCGAGTCATGTTTGTTAATGTCTATCTAATAATTTGACATTTCACATCGGTGTTCACAAAATACGTTTGTAAATAAAATTTAAAATCGAAAATGGGTCGCGATAGTGAGGATGATTTGACAATGACATGCTGATCCAGATATGTAAACTAGCCATTGCTTCAGAATGACATCGGTCACTATCCTGGTAGATGCAGGAGGTGATATTACTCCTTTAAAGAGACGATAATTGATACCTTTTTCCGTAGGTGAATTATACACATTATTTGTTTCAGGACGTAGGTAGATACATGTACAAGAAGAAAAAAATATATGGGTCATTCAAAGCGCTAAGAGCCAGACTTAATAATATCAGAGAAAAAAATTCTGTAAACCATGCAACAATGACGGCAGGAAAGTTAATAATAAAAATTGTTATGTAAAATATTACAGTTTTGTTTATGCTTTATGATGGTCGTAGAAAGAGTATAGTGTACAATTGGCATGAAATGACCCATTTCCAACTCGTAGGTATCTGAAATTTTGTATTAGTCGCTAAGCTCGTACTACAAAATTTCATATATCTATTTGTGGGAAATGTATGTCATTTCGTGCTCATTGTACAATATACTATAACGTATTTGGTGAACAATTTTGGTTCAAATCCCGAACAAGAAGATTGATTCAAATATATGATCAATATTTTTCATGAATTTTTTTACTATTTAAGGCGTAAACAATGTCCCGTATATAAATTCGCATCTAGTAATTTTAAAAATTTAGCAATTATTTTTGTCTGATTACCAATTTTGTTAATTCCGACTACTTTCTTCGAACCATTGCCTTTTTGGTAATTAACAAAAAATTGTTCTAAATCTGGTGGTCAAAGCAGAATATAATTTTTGGAGACCTCGTAAAACATACAAGAAATTACAAAGGATCTGTGTTTGTTTATCAATTAAATTAATTTGAAATTCATTTTCTAAATCTTTACATGATTTATCTTTAAAATTTTCAATTTTTGACGAAGACGTACTGCATAAATTCCAAAAATTAACACTAACTAAAATTTTGTGAAAATTACTATTTATAATACAAATATCAGCAATAAAAATAAACGTATGAAGCGGGGATTGAACCAACTATATTCTCTTCTGTATACATTTACAGACGTGCGTTAACATACTGATCCATCACAAACTTATATGAAATGAACGCAATTTACGGTAACTTGAAATGTCAATGTTACTTTTTATATTTATCATTATTTTTTACATAGAATATGTTGTCCAAAGGCTTGAGAGCTTGTTTTTATTCGATATTTCATTCATATAAGCAGTGATAACATGTTCTGATAATATTTTTAACTCCGTTTACCAGAGATTCATATTTACTTTTTGATTTTTGGGGTAATGATGTGTGTTATACATCTCCTTTGCGGCTAAACGAATATCTGATGGAGTAATATCTATTGATTTTTTATTAATCACTGGAATCACTCATTTTACTAAAATATTTTTCTTGATAACTAAAGAAATATTTTGACAAGTTATCTTGACGTTACATTGAAATTGTAAAAAAGAAGAGTTGACGGGTACTAAATGCAAATGCTGATTGGTGAATTTTGTATACATTCTAGGATGTAAATGAAATCATATGCGTTCAGTTAACCGAAATGGCCACATTTCCATTCTGTAAATTGTGCAGAAAATGGATAATATATATGTGGGCGTAGAAAAAAATGTAAAAAATCTTGTTGAATATTAATTTATTATTTGTAATTTTGTAAACATAACCCAAACTTCTCAATCATGCATTATAAAATGTAAAGCGCATGCGGGTCAATTTTTACCGATGTGTCCACTGGGTTAAATGGTTGGACGATTGGTAAAATTTACCCTTAACATCTGAACGACCCGCCTATTTACCAGATGTAAGCATCTGATCGCATAAAACGCGCCCGACGTAGCATCTGAATGCACCCTTACATTTGACATAACCAAATGACATTTGTATTGTAACGTCAACTGACGCTGTTGTGAGGGACGATATAATTCGATAATTTTAGTAACGGTGCTCGAGAATGTCATTTTAGAAACTATTCGCAAATAGAGCATTCTCAGGCTTGCGTATGCATGACGTTGGGAACGACGTCAATAATAACGCCCCGATTCGAGATTCAGGGCATCAGTGCGGATGAAACTCAATCATCGACCACCACACCTGCAAGAAATGGATCACCGGAGGCGACATTGATTCTCTTTCCGAAATATCGAAACCACACATGACCAACGTTCAACTTTAGAAATATTTTTAGAAAAGTTACAACTTTTATTTTTTAGAACTGAATATCTTTTTAATAAATACATGGAAAATTATCATTGATGCTGCAACTGGAAGATCATATATGAATTATATGGCAAATGTATGCATACTTTGCCCGTAAATAATATACTTTTCAATTAATTGAAAAATATTGAATTGCGGGGAGAGGGAAAAGACGAAATTTTCGTTATAAAAGTGTCAGTCGTCTAGCGCAAAAATATATAAAAGAGGGCGGAGTCGAGACGTGACATGGCGCGAGTGACGAGCAGTCACTCTTGATGACGATCCTCCTAAGCTGGTTGATCATCATTTAAATGCTTTAATATCATTTCCACCGTTGTCTCGCGAATCAGCGGAAGCGTTAAAAAATATGTAAACTGAAAACTGGGTTCCTCTAATAATACACTTGATGAGTAAAAAATTAGATCAAGCCAGTTTTATCAATTGGAAAGAGGCTAAACCTCATGGATTATTGGCATCCTTGGATCACTTTAATTCGTTCGTATTCAACAGGGCATTTTCTTTGAAAACTATAGAACGCAACAGAAAGGAAAATGAAAAAGTTAATGAATTTGGAAATTTAAATAAAACTCAAATTTCATTTGTTTCATTTGAAAATGACAATAGTTGTCTTTATTGTAAAGGCGAATATGTATTACAAAAGTGCACTAAATTTTTAAAACTGAATACTTACTCTAGATATGATGTGGTGAAACAATTAGGTTTATGTTTAAACTGTTTTGGTAGAAGTCATACTAGTAGGCAATGCAGTCACAGCAGCTGTTTGAAATGTGGATCTACACATCACACCCTTCTTCATCATGAACAAAATGTAACTGAGAAGAAAGATTTGAGTCCAAATGGAACCGTATTAAGAAATAATGGAGTCACTGAGGCAAGTTGCATTCAAAATAAATCTGATGATAATGTGCAATTTTCTCAGGCGTCCGTTTGTTATATTTCAGAAAATATATTGTCAAAATACCAATATTTACAAATGCTTCAACAACACTTTTGGCCACGTTGGTCATCAGATTACCTAAATAGTAGAACTTCAAGAAAGAGCAAAATGGTATACAGAAAGTCGTTATGTGGCATTAGATGAGTTGGTAATTATAAAGAAGACAATTCACCACCGTTGAGATGGAAACTTGGCAGTCATTGAACTACTTCCAGGTTCAGAAAATAAAATTCGTGTTGTCTGTGTGAAGACAAATACGGGAATTTTCAAAAGACCTATAACGAAACTGTGTCCACTACCCTTACAAGATTAAGTGAAAACAAAAAACTAGACATAGATAACTTAAGGACTTTTGAAATAACATTTCAAGGTGGGGGATATATGTTGGAAATCAATGGATATTTAAGGTTCTTTAGTCAATATATACCATTGGTTCCCAACGGGGGCGGTACCGCCCCCCTGTGGGCGCTGCAGCCTTTTAAGAGGGCGGTAGCGGATTCAGAAGCAAATAATAGGCAGTCAAGAGGAATGGTGAAATAAAAATGATTTAATAAGGGTTAATAAGCAGTTTTAAATTAGCATTAATAATAATACTAATAATTATAATAATTTCTTTTAGTTCAGAATAGAAGTATATGACTTGTCCTCGCACGTTAATAAGCGAACGCGCGATATTCATACGAAATAACATGTTTCGACATGTTCGCACACAGACAACTTGAATCATGCACGAAATGAAACGTATAAAAGCAACAGCTCTACGAATTTTTTGTTAGTTAGTTGTATGTGCTTGGCCGCGATATATAGTCGTGAATCATAAGCTCTGCCGTAGTAAATAATCGTGAATGGTGGGCCATTTTATAAACATTACTATCTATAAATCTATTGAGAATTTAATTTTTGTATGAAAATGGCTGTATCTACTTCTAAATTAAAAAAGAAATGCTGGAAATACAGTATTGAATATCTAAAATATGGATTTGCGGAATCTTCTACAAACAAATCATTACCTATGTGTTTAATTTGCCGAAAAGTTTTTTCAAATGAAGCTATGAAACCTTCTAGGCTACAAGAGCATTTACATAAAATGCATCCTGATAAAAAGAACAAAATTATATTCTATTTTCAAGAACTCGAAAAACAATATTTAAAACAGCCAACTATATCAAACCTTTTTGCATCGTCTTCTAAACGAGACGATGATGGGCTACGAGCCTAATATAACGTTTCATTGTTAATCGCAAAGTGAGGAAAACCACACACCATTGGCGAGGAATTAATTTTGCCGGCAGTCGAAGAGATATTAAAAACTGTTCTCCATCATGACACCATTTGATATCATTAAAAAAATTCCTCTCGGTAATAATTCAGTGCAAAGAAGAATAGATGAAATGACAAATGACGTTGAAATATCATTATGCGATTACTAAAGACTTGCAAATTTTCCATTCAACTCAATGAATCAACTCTACCAAGTAACGAAGCTCTAGTGTTATCATACGTACGATTTATAAAAGAAGAAAAAATTCATCAAGAGTTATTATTTGCTAAGAATTTGGAATCTGATACAAAGGGACATTCTATATCTAATATCATGCAAGAATTTTTACACGAGAAAGAAATTCCTATTAGCAATATTTTGTCTGCTGCTACTGATGGTGCTCCAGCAATGACCGGGCGTCATAAGGGTTTTATAGCACATTTGAGAAAAGTAGTGCCAAATGTACTAGCTGTACATTGTATTATTCATCGTCAGCATTTGGTTGCAAAAAAATTAAATGAACATCTGCACGCGTCCCTCAATAACGTTATTAAAGCAATCAATATCATTAGAAGCAATTCAGTGAATGACCGTTTGTTTCATAAGCTTTGCAATGAAAATGATGAAGACTACAATCGCTTGCTGCTGCACACAGAAGTACGTTGGCACTCTAAAGGTGAGATTTTTGTTCTCTTCTATAGGGAGCGGTGGTCCAGCAAAGGTTGGGCCACTGATATATACATATCGAGTTTTGTAGATATATCTATACCTACTTGTTAACAAGAAAATGAAAAATCAAGTGTGTTCTTTGACTAATATGTCGAGATGACATGACATATTTAAAATAATATATTTTTGATCTTTGTAAACATTCAAATAAAATAAAATATATAGAAACAACCACTTTACTTCTGGAATGAAAATATCTATGGGAATTTAGATGGTACCAAGACAAGTGGCGTTTAGGTCGCCGGCAATCATAGCATGCTTTCCACTTCTTGTCAGCCTTTATTATTGTAGAAGTCGTGTAGATCGAAATGCTTTCTGTGCTGCATTCAATAATGATTACGTACTATGCAAAAAACTTATATATTTTCCCCTGTTTCCCGCAAAGCCTTGAAGTTTAGATATACTTTACAAAACACTATTTAGAACACGCACATAAATATAGTACCTTACCCAGTAAGGGTCGAGACAGTAAATTTTATAGTTGAAGTTAATTTTTACCCGATCAGCAGGAAGAGGTTCTGGAATTTATGCATTGATTTTGAAACCTTGTGACGGCGTTTTTTAAGCTGGATGGTTCTATTAGTGAGCATTTAAATAAAACATATGATATATTGTTAATATGAACGTGCATATATTCCTTTCACTTATACAAAAATAACCATTATCTGAAATCGACTATAGTATGAAGTTTTTGAAAATGTTCATCGGGGTGTAGCGCGTTATTTTAACCTAAACTTTTATATATAATTCAATAAGAAAGGTAGTCAAACGTATGTCAACCAAAGTTATGCTGGAAAAATGTACCTAGAGTTTATGGATCAAAAAAAGCATTCCAGAGAAAAACAAAAGTGATGGAATGGGATATTCTACAAGAGTAGCCAGTTTAATACATTTCGTAGAATTGAAATTGACAAACTGGATTAAACATATGAATGTGTTATATTTCTAGGATATAGTTTAATTCCAGACAATAAACTTGAGCTTTTGTGTCATTCGGTAATTATTTCACAGTATTGTAGTTCTCGAAATGTTTGCCAGGTACTATGTATTTTAAAAATAGTGGTTGAATTGACTTTACTGCTTCTCTGATCTATTAATAATATAATAATGATTGTATAGACATTGTTTATTTAGTAGTAAAAGCAATACATTTTCAGACTACTTTTACTAGGAGGTACACATACCATTTTTTCTGATATCGTAATCAACAATATCCCAAATTATATAATATTCATAATTTCTTATTACTCCTTTGCGATCACAGTTTGTTTATTGTTGTTACAAAAGTCAGAGATTCACTACTTATTATATGGCAAGTGCGAATAACATCCTAGACGTATGTCCCTTATTAGCCCTAATTGCATGGTTACATTCTCAAGAGTCTGACGGAGATAACAAGTATAAATCCTTCTTGATGCAATAATGCTATAATGTTCAACTATATATTAGCAGTTTAGGGTTGCCATATTAAAAAAAACTGATAGATGTAGGCAATATATTTCATAATTATTTAAAGATTGAGAAATTATTGTAAATTTTTTATGGGATCGCAATTGTAATAAACACGGCAATATGGCATAGGGAAATTTAGGAACACCCTATATAGATATAATTTTCTTTATAATAAAATAAGACGAATTCAATTTAATATAAAAACAAAAGTTGACCTAGACAGAAAAGAATTTAAACAAACAATTTACACGACCGACAAGGTCGATGACAAAACACACGAAAATTAACCTTCAATTACGAAAATAAAAAATATGAGACAAGGGCAACACGAAGGAAATTGAATAACACAACTACAGTTGATGTTTTTAATAACAATCCTCGTCCCAAATCTTCTGAAATAAATAGCAGAAAATTTGGTAACAGGGGCAGTGAGGCAGTAACCCTCATAGAGTGCTCAGGTACTGTATGGCCTGACACTCCCCCATCTTCGAAGGCCCGTACGTGAACAGTGATATTGTTTTGTTGTGATTTGTAATATTTCAAAACGTAAGTTTTTTCTCTGTCATTATATTTATTTTTTTGAACAAATATCGTATTGACATTTATTTGATTTGTCTGGGTGTCCAAAGATACGTTTCCTGGTCATATTAAGTGCACTATTGACATTTGAGCCCCTCACCTAATATATTTAGGAAATAGTACGATTTGCAATCGATTTAACAATCCAGGGAACCCTAAATTTTAGTCAAGGGAGTTTAAATATTATACAGGGATATTCATATGTAAGAAATATCTTATTTATATCATAACCAGGTCAGATTACTTTCAGATTTCGAAATACTTTTTGCACTAATCCTGATAGTTACTTTCTTATATTATACAGGGATATTCATATGTAAGATATATCTTATTTATATCATAACCAGGTCAGATTACCTTCAGATTTCGAAAGACTTTTTGCACTAGTCCTGATAGTTACTTTCTTATATTATACAGGGATATTCATAGGTAAGGAATATCTTATTCATATCATAACCAGGTCAGATTTCGAAAGACTTTTTGCACTAGTCCTGATAGTTACTTTCTTATATTATACAGGGATATTCATATGTAAGAAATATCTTATTTATATCATAACCATGTCAGATTACCTTCAGATTTCGAAAGACTTTTTGCACTAGTCCTGATAGTTACTTTCTTATATTATACAGGGATATTCATATGTAAGAAATATCTTATTTATATCATAACCAGGTCAGATTTCGAAAGACTTTTTGCACTAGTCCCGATAGTTACTTTCTTATATTATACAGGGATATTCATACGCCAGATATATTTCATTTATGTCATAATCAAGAAAGAGTCATATTAATTTTTTCTCATACCTTATACAGGGATAGTTATATGCAAGACATCTTTTACTTTTGTCATAATAAGGAGAAACTACTTCCAGAACATGAAAGACGTTTTTCCCTAATTAATTTCTAATGTTTTGTACCGGGACCTTCTCCCCCGAGTAACTTTTATTTTTTCCAAACCAGGGTTGAATTATCGTACTTAATTATTTTGTGTTTGTAATATATATGTACATATTATCCACCCAGTTTGTTTCCTTTATCAACAACCCCTACCCTCGGACCAGCAGGATTGAACGGGTTGACGCGACCTGCCTTAGAACTGAGGCTAGGCACATTGTATAAGCCCAAGAGGCCCCAGGGAGACCTTGTCCGCTCGTGCCAGGAAACCACCCCCACCGAGTTTACTCACAGGGGGATTCCTGGCTCTAATTGTGCTATACGGCACTGGTGACAGCACGCTGCAAAATTCAAGGAAATAGGGATCCAAAGGTTGTCATACACTGGTAACGGAGGGCTGTGAACTCTAAAACGACCACAACGGTTATTACAGTGGCGACCAAATATTCGTTACACTGGATTATTACAATGGATATGGTAAATCGGAAAACGCACCAGTTGAAGTGGAATTTTTATCCTATTTAAAGGAATTAGCTATACTTCGAAATTGCTCCAAGCTAAAAGGCTCTAGTATATCGATTTCGAATGACTATACCAGACTGCAGAGAGAGACTCAAAAAATTTTAAGACGTCATTTGAACGCTGCCAGAGCCAATAACCATCATTCATACATAAAGGGTGAACGCTTATACATAAATCAAAAAGCATACACAATCGAACAACTACAGGACCAACAAAATCAACTGAATAAACGTGGAAATAGCGCTCCTTCTACACCTACTACAAATCAAGCAATAAAAACCCCCGAGCTCCATGAAGGCACTGCCGGTTTGAGGATTGAAGTCATCAACGATAACATAGAGAAAATAAAACCGAAGGTGGGGAATCAAAATCAAGGGAATACGGACAATACTCCTAAGAAAGTAAACGTTACAACTCTAACGAGAAAACCAAAAAAATCACTGATGTGTATACATGTATTTATGTGTTTATTTTAGTTTGTTTTAACTGAAATTTTATCATTACTGTATTGTATTTTACACTATTACTCTAACAACTAGTATATGTTCTGTGTCTTGAGCCTACATTGATTTCTCTTTGTTTTTTTTTTGAATTTGTTAATAACGTTTCAATTACTTGAAAATGGACCAATATATAAAAGATTTTAATTTTCCAACTATTGACACATATTGTTTGACAGATTTAGGCCAATGTAATCAGTTGTTCGAGATTAATAAGCATAATGATAATTTTACGATTTTCCATAATAATATTCGAAGCATATCAAAAAATTTGGATGAGCTAATAGTATCACTATCTGATATCCTGGGTTTTGATTGTATCGTTTTGACGGAAACATGGAAAATTATCGATACGAATCTATATAATATAGCAGATTACAACTTAATTTATAATGAGGGCGATTTAAATCAAAATGATGGGCTGGTAGTGTATGTTAAATCTGCTTTCAGTTTTGAACATAGTATTATAAGTCTGGGACCAACTAAGGTTCTAAAAGTTACAATAGATATTCACAATAATACTAGGATCGTAATTTTGGCGTGTTATAGATCACCATCACAGTAGAATTATAATCCTAAAATACTCGAATTCATCAATAATCTGGATACTTTGTTAAGGAATAGTAGAGTAGGTACTGAGCAGTACTGCATATTTGTGGGTGATATCAACATAGACTTACTTGATTCAGATCATAATACAAAAGATTACATTAGTACCTTGAGCGAATATGGATTTGTACCTACCATTAATAAGCCAACTAGACTGAACTCCTGCCTAGACCATCTCTTTTTATATTCAAAATCTAATAAAAATTTAGAAAATATTATTCCTTTGGTAATAAAAGCTGATATAACAGATCACTACGCAATAGCATTACAAATTATAATGGACAGTAAAGAACAAAAGAAGCCATCCGAAAGGGTAACAAAGCATGTTAACTACCAAAAACTTAAGGAAACTGTTTCTAAAATATCATGGGACTCGATAAGAAGTAGCTATGATCCAGATGATGCTACAGAGAAATGTATTTCAATAATTCAAGAAAATATTGATAAGTGCCTTTATTATAATAGACACAACGGGAAAAATACCAAAATTGCGCCATGGGTAACAAATGCTCTACTGAGGTCCATAAATGAAAAGAAACGTTTATTTCAGTTAACCAAAAAAAGCCCGAATGATCGTAATATACTTTCACATTACACACTATACAGAAATAAGTTAAATGCTCTAATTCAAACTACAAAAAAATCATTATATTACAAAAATTACCGAAAATTCCAATAATAACAAACAACTGTGGAATGTAGTGAAAGATATTTGTGGATCAAGCAATTCACGAGTTAACATAGGAAATATTAAAGATCAAAAAGGAAATATATTAACCCATCCTCTTCAAATAGCGAATGAGTTTAACTCAACTTTTTCTGATGTAGGGAAACATTTGGCCGAAAAAATAGACAAAAGCCGACAGCGGGTATATGATAGAGTTTCTTTCTCAAATTCAACGTTTTTGCTACCAACAAATACATTTGAGGTGAAGTCCATAATAAATGTATTGAAAAACAAAAAAGCAACTGGTATAGACGAAATTAGTGCTGAGTGTCTAAAGGCAATACAATCATATATCCTTGATCCGCACATAATAAACATGTGTATGAAGGTGGGGATATGGCCTAAAGCGTTCAAAAAATCTGTAATCACACCTATTTATAAAAATGGAGACAAATCCCCTCCTATTAACTATCGACCAATATCACTAGTACCACATATATCAAAAATTTTTGAAAGAGTATTGAAAATAAGATTGGATTCATACATAACCAAATATGGGTTGATATCGTCCCACCAGTTTGGATTTAAACAAAACAGTTCCGCACACAATGCTTTATTAAATTTAACAACCAAAATGTTTGATGCTCTAAATAGGAATAGAACGTGCCTATGTATTTTTTTGGATTTAGCGAAGGCATTCGATACTGTCAGCCACAGTAGTCTATTAAAAACGCTGGAGAACAACGGGATACGGGATACTTGTTTGAAGCTATTCAGGAGTTATCTCTCACATCGACAGCAGGTCGTCAAAATCAATGGATTTATTAGTGAAGAACGCGATATAACATACGGAGTACCACAGGGTACTATATTAGGACCTGTGTTATTCAATCTCTACATGAATTTAAATAGCGCTGGTCATATAATTGGTTACGCGGATGATACTGCAATTTTTTATGAGGACAGTAATTGGTATGATTTAAAGCTAAAAGTTGAATCTGACCTAAAGCTAATTAAGTCGTGGTTTGATGGTAAACTATTAACCATAAATTTTGAAAAAACTTTTTACTTGCCTATTCTTAGCTCCAACTCATCTAATAACCGATTTTATCCACTGAAAATATCACAGTTTGATCAGGATTTATTTATTGAACCAACAAACAAAATAAAATATTTGGGGGTTATATTGGATACAAATTTAAAATGGGATTGTCATTTTAAATATATAATAAAAAAATTACAGTTTATTTTGCATAAATTTAGGCATTTGAAAAAGTATATTTCTCACCAACATCTCCGCAATTTATATTTTGGATTGGTAGAAAGCCATCTTCGATATGGAATTCGTTTGGGGAAGTGCGTTGGAAACTCACCTGCAGCCGTTAAATATAATCCAGAGGAGATTTCTAAAAATCATAATGTCTAAACCGAACCGTTATTCTTCAGATCTTTTGTATTCTGAAAGCAGAATATTGGATCTGAAACAACTATACTTATTATGCGTTTCAGTGGAATATCATAGATCAAAGAATACATACAACTTACCAATCCATAATTACAATACTCGGAATAGACATTTCCATACAGTCCCTAGGATGATAAAAACTAGTTGTCAGAAAACATATTCTTTATATTCCGTTAAGATTTACAACCGTATTTCAGATTATATTAAAAGCATCCAAAATATTCGATTATTTAAAAAGAAACTAAAACACTTCATTTTAGAGCAAAAAAGAGAATTCTGCGATATAAAAATCGTAACGTGAGAAGTATCTACACCTACACATGGTTACATTGGCTGAAGGTTAGAGTTTTCGGTGTTCAATAAATTAAATAGTTTAATATACTACAGGTTTTTTTCTGTAGTTGAACAGGTTCATTTTCTTTATTCCTTTAATTTTTCATATTATATATTTTTTAAATTCATATTTTGTTGAGATATTCTGATTGTGCTATGTATTATTTGTGATATTACTACTATCATTATTGTTGCTAAGTTTACTATTGTTATAAGTGTAACTAATTTTGTCGCTGTACTTAATTTAGATACCACTTACAAGCTGTTTTTTACAGCTTCTGTGGGGCATTGTGTTTATTTACGATTTTTGATCTACATTTGTTATACTTTGTAATTTATAGTAAATAAACATATATTATTATTATTATATTACGATTCATTACAAAATTTACAGATTACCAGAACACCATATTGAATAAATTATATAAAACAGTCTATTAATTACTGTGAAATGGGGAAAAGAATCTTTTTTTGAAAGAAGTATTGTTATATTAAAAAACAAATTTCTTCATTAAATTTTTTCTTATTTACTTTCCCACTATCTCCTAAAATCTTAAATAACATTGGTGAAAACAACATTTGAATCAGTAAATGAAAATCAGAAAAAAACTGTTGTAAGCAACAAATTTATTATTTCCAAAATCTTGATGTTTTTATGTTGAAGAATACGGTCCTGTTTTATATATAAACACCCACTGACTATCTTTTTCTATTTTAGAATGATCGGGTACATAATATTTTGAAACCATTTTTCATTGTAATAAAAACAACTGCATTCCTTTCCGACATTTGCATAAAATTTTACGAAAACTAAAAAAATTCGTAATATATGACATAATTTAAATTTTTACTGTGATGTTATCTTAAGTACAACGATGTACTTACATCCTGTTGTAATTTATTGTAAAAAAGATTTAGACAAATTGAAATTAGCTCAGTAAAAATTTCGAGTATATCTTCAACGCCACTGTAGAATTTCGATATGGTCAACCAGTTTATTTTATATATAATTAATAAATCTATAACAAAGTTTTATCTGTTTCAAACGCATCTGTTGTTTATTTAGATATGTCGTTTGACAACTAAATGGCCATTACATTAGATTAAAATATATTAATCCATATATGTTAAATTTTATTATAGTATATCTTTATAATAATCAAAAAACTGTGTAATAATTATTAAACGTTCTTCCCACAACTCATAATAAAATCGGACTTTTATGGCATTTTAATTCAAGCTAGCATCCCAAAAACAGTAAAGTAAACAGAAGTCTGGGAAAATGTTGACAAAAATTACGTGGAATTCCTGAAAGTCCTTTAATTTAATTTACACCTGATGCTCGACACAGCGGGTGTTTTTGTATCACTGACACAATAGTTATAATAATATTTTTTATAAAATATTTCGTCACATGGTACCCAGCGGGTTTTACATTTTTTGAGATTTTAATGATTGGGTATATTTATAAAACAATGTTACTGATGGTACTTGGACATTTGTTAGGGAAAACATTCTGGTTTTAGTTTTTATACACTTTTTGCGAATAATAAAATCGATTTTTAGTGAAATATATAAAAATACAATAACAAGAAGCAAAAATGAGTGGTAAAATTTAGTTTGGGTTATTTGCAACAAAAAATAGTTATTGATATAAAGGAAAATAATGAAGTGGGGAGATTTTTATGTTTTCTAAAGCAGCAGCTTCGTACATTTTGTGGAATATATAAATAATTACAAAAAATAAAAAGTTCCTTATTAGAAAATCACTTAATTAGTCCTACTTTATACAAAAAATGAGCTCAATCAATCTAAACTTTAGTAATGGATCTAATATGTATATATATCTAGAAATGACGACTTGAGGAATGTCAATTTCTTGCTGAAACCCAGGAAACGTTTTATCATAAAATCGCTATCAGTTTCGTCCTTTTTGTTAACGAACCAAATAGATTAATAGCCTCGTTCCTGTCCCGAAAACTATTTGAAATATTCCGACGGAATGACCAAACATCACACAAAGATGATTTATCACCGATATAGTGATACCACAACTAAATAATGATGAATGAACAGAGATTTTTGAAAGTTTGTAACACCTAAACGAAATGTGTTTTATATATAAATCGATAATTTTCGACAAACAAGTGGAACTATGCGTACACTGCTATAAATATAGTAGAAAGAATATTAATAACAGACGTAGACATCAAAATTCTTATTTTCATATTTTGGGATTGTGAAATACAAAAATAGTATATTTTTAATCTTTGGTTTCTATAGAATCTCATGACAAACATTATCTACCATAACCTAATTGTAAGGTAGTTGTCTTTACAGTCATAAAAGTATTGAACTGCGATATTTCTATTTTTGCATTGTTGCCAGTGTAACTGAAACTATATCCATTATCACAGAACGTTGAATTTTATTATTCTTGTGCCATTTTGATATTTATTATTTAATTATAATTGAATATTGAAAAAAAATATTCGTTCATTATCAAAAATGAATGTTATCTAAAATAGTTTACAAAAAAGATCTAGCTACACGGTAGTAATGTTGGTTGCCTACCCATGAGCCAATCTGATCCCAACTGAAAATAAGTGTTATTTTTTCCGACACTGACTGAGCAGCGAAAATAATAATAAATAATTGATAAAAGTAAATAAAAGTTTCATTTAAATGATTATTAGCTGGAGCAACATGCTATAAAATCACAACACATCACACAAACCGCCACCAACAATACGCAACAATAAAAAAGGGGAAAACAAAAGAAAAATATAACCCCATCAAAATAATATATAACTATAAATATAACAACATATTGTTATAGATTTTAAATGATGTTTGATTTGGAATGTTGAATACTTACCTCTTCTTTTTTTATCTTATCCTTATCTAGCTCAGTCATTTTAATTTGGTTTGTATTAAATCGGACGCCAATTTATTATTATTATTATTTTTATGATAGTTATAGTTATGAGACTATGTTTTCTTAGGGATTGAAATTGTGAGTTCCAAAAAATGAATGAATTGGCTAAGACCGTCTCTGTCCTTTCGTCTTCACAGAAATAATGTTGGTAATGACCACTATTTGTTTTTCAAATAGATCATAGAAATAAAACAATCACAATCAACTTTAAATACATAACTCAACAAACGATTATGTTTTATTATTTTAAGTGTTCAAAAAATATTCAAAATTCATTACATTCTCTAAAATTACTTATCTAAATCTCACTCATACACTCAGGAACACAGTTTTAAAATTAAACTTAAGGGCGAAATTCATTTGTGAATACTTATATTTTTGTGATTCTAAGAAAAAGAATATGAAATTGACTGTCTCGACCTTGAGTTTAATTTAAAAACACTAATTAAAAAGAATATGTTTTAGGTTAAACAGCTGTGCTCATCAAATTTAATATTTTCTAACTGCTATAATGGCTCAACGTTATATTGAACTTTTTTCCAGCAAGTATTGTTCTAATTTAAATAGTTGAAATGTACAAACCTTTGAAATTAATAATCAACAAATGATTTCAAAGAACGTTTAAAACAATATATAATAGAAAACAGTGCCTGAATTGTCTATATTATCTTTCCTAAATTCCTTGAAGGTCACAATGGTTTGCATAACTATCTTCAGACTTCTGTTTTTGGAGCAACATATTTTAATGTTTCGTTTCTACTGGATAAGACGACTTCAGATTTTCTTTAGTATTGGGATTATAAATTATGTTCAATCCACGTCGGATATATGCATCGGGCTTGAGAATATATTAGGATGATCGCAGACCACTTAGTCCCATTATATAATCTTTGGGTAAGTATTACCTTTAACTTCACTTTCCTTGTTATTATCACTGCTTAATAGGCCGATCCAAGACCATGGCGGCTGGAGGACAAATAATAACAAAGTAAATATATAAAATCCCCTGCAGTGATAGCAAAATATCATAATCGTGGTGATTTTGAGTGCCAAAGAACATTTAGTGACTCGATGTGTTTCCCTAATAATACTATCCATGGCTGGAAACATAATGTTGGACTATTATAAAATATTGCAGGATGAACATTCAGATGAAGCTACCCCATACAAAGTTAAAATATCTAAAATTATCCATTGTTTATCCATTTTCATTAAAGGGAATAAACTTGCAAATGACAATTAATATCTTTTATGTTTGTTGTAAACATAGTAGACACACAGAACAAGGTACCTATTTCATTTTGTACAATCTACGGTGCATTCTAATAGCTGGCCTTTCCACACTGCGGTCTGAAAAGATCTTTTGTGTATACCCCCCATCTATTTTTTGTACCAGAGTTCAAGGCTTCTAAGGAAGCCTATTATCCGATTGGGAGATATTTTTATTACGTGGTCAAGTCTCAAGAACAACCGTTCCAGGTACCTATGGCGTTGGCGAACAAGTACACCGCAATGGCATAATATATGTTCAGCCGTTTCATCTGCACTGTCGCAGAATCTACATGTTCCTCTGTCCACTTTTCCCATCTTGCAGAGGTGATATCTGAGTGGGCAGTGTTCCGTAAGGAGTCCTTTGATTGCTCTGAGATCAGACTTCTGAAACTCTAAGAGCGATTTAGCATAGCGAGCAGAAGGTTGTAGCAACCTTTTTGCTTGTCTTTGGCCTGGAACATTTTTCCAGTAGGCTGCACTAAGTTCCTTTTCCCATTTCCGGACTTCTTCCACAATGTGGCTTTTAGTAATGCCACAAAACGGTTCGGGTCCGATGAAAGGAGTGCTAGCTCCTTCATTTGCAAGACCATCGGCAGTCTCATTCCCAGCAATTCCCTTGTGTCCGGGCACCCATAACAAAGATAGTTTGTTATGTCTAGCCAGTAGCTTAAGAGATTGTTTGCAGCTCCAGACTGTTTTGGACTCATAAGTTATAGACCTTAGAGCTTTCAAAGCAGCCTGGCTGTCGGAGGCAATACATATTCTGGCTGCGTTGAGGCGCTTTTTGAGGCACTCTTGAGCACATAAGTCTATCGCTAGTATTTCCGCTTGGAATATTGTGAGAGTGTTACTTAGGGCTACTTATAGGGGAGACTGGGGAGGGTTGAGCCACTTTTTTTCATCAACCTGGTTTTCTGTCGTGTTTTAGTAATCGCATAAAGTTTTTTACATATTAATTAACTATTGGTTTTAATTTTTTAGCACAGTACCAAGATTATTTTAAAAATTGTTATTTAAGCAATAAATAATGGATTAAAGTATCACATGAACTTGTCTCAAACCTCCTTTATGAGGGGAGGCTTGAGACAAGTAAAGGGAGGTTTGAGGCAAGCATAGGGAGGCTTGAGACAAGATTAGTACGATAAAGTCTCGAGTTAAAATCAAATTTATTAAAGACAGTTAACAATTGTTTAACCCTTTAACCCTGCAATAATAATAATTAACAAAAAAATACACATACGTACTTGAAAAAATAAAAGAATACAGCAGTCATAAAAATATTTGCCGAAAAACCTAGAATAAATTTTCATATTTGGAAAAATCGACTGGAAAAGAAAGGGTCCTATGTGTTCTTGCTGTTCTTCCAGTAAAGGAGGGGTTTGGTAACTTAACCAGATCGTCTCTAGGTGCACAACATTCATCGGCAACATCGGGAAAAATAAATTTGTATCCCGGAGGCTTTAGTCTCATGCATAATAAGTCGTATTCGTTGCCATTAATATTTGTGACCTTAGCAACGTAATGTCGGAAAGTCTTTTTGGTGGGAAATCGTACAAGAACATAGTCATCCTTACGAACTTCTTGATTCATTAAGCTTTCTTCAGCATTTTCTTTTCCAATTTGTTCCTCAATATCGGTTAACTCATCAGAACTCGAAAAATTGAAAGAATCGTTAGATTGTTCAGATTCCTCCATGACTATCTCAATCTTCTTTTGTTTAACGGGCACCTGTTTTTCATCTTCTATCAACAATTTTTTTTTAATCTTTCCACCCTTTCTTCCTTTTTTTTATTTTGCTCTTCCTTTTTCTTTGCTCTTTCCTCAAATTCTTTTTCTATTAGGTCTTTTTCGGGAGTGTCCGTTAAAATCCGTGTTTTTCCACATTTCCTTCCAGCTTTCTTTTTACGTGGAAGAGCTTTCGGAAATGGCCTTATAACTTCAGGGCTTACAAATGCATTTGGATTATTTTGGGAAGTACTAGGGACAGCTAAAAGTAAATTTTCTGTGGGATGTAAAGCTTCAGATGGATCTGGCCGGTCTGTAATTTCCGAACTGGTAAAATCACTATCTGAGAATACAACTGGATTGTATGGACAAATACCAGTATGTGAAAATCCACCTACTATATTGGCCGGCGTGAAAGCGCGAACGTAAGCACTTGCCACAAGTTCAGGTATTTCTTTTAAGGATATCAGCTGTGCAGGATTGTTGACCATCCAGTTATCTGCAGCTTCATTATAAAGCCTTTTAAAAGGCCCGAAAACATTGGTGTCCAAGGGCTGTAACTTATGGCTAGTATGAGGTGGAATGGTCAGTAGCATTACTCCATTTTCTTTACAAATGTTCAGCCCCTTTGGGGAAATATGGCTATCATGGTTGTCTAGTATCAGCAGACACTTGTGATCCTTGTTGACTCGGGAATAGTTGACGAAGTGCTGTGAATATTTTTCAAAATTCTCGTGGGTCATCCAACCTGATGGATTAACAGCAGCATCGGCACCAATGGGAAGTCCTCTTGTCATATAATCCTGGATCCTAGCCCTCGGAAAAATTAAAAAGGGAGGAATAGTGTTACCAGACGCACTTATAGTGCATAAAACTGTTACCAGTGATCCTCTTTCACACGATGTTGCCTTTGACACCTGCTTCTGCCCTTTCTTCGCAATTATTTTTTGCGGCTTATGTGCTGTTGTAACTCCCGTTTCATCTGCATTATATATGCAATCAGGAGTAATCTGTTCCCTTGTCATGATGGTTTTTAAATTGTCAAAAAATAGCTGCACGGTATATTTATTAAATGCAGTGGCACGTCCTACACTCGTGGCTTCTGGTGTCCTAAGTGATAAGTTACCATGTCTTGACATAAAACCTCTTAGCCAATCACGCGTTGCTGCTCTATTTTTCTCCCAAGCTGCTGAAATTTTTTTGTTATTTTCAGTTGCAAAGATGTAAGCAAACTTTCTTACTGCGATTGGAGTAAGTCCATAATGTAAGTCAGCGCATTTGAGCAGATATTGAACTAGCAAATATTCTTCTTGATTAGTAAAAATTTGCGAAGAATTAAAGTTTGCTACAAACGATACGATTTCGTTTGATTTAAATTTATGCACGTATCTAGATAGTGTCGTTCTATCAATATTATATTTTTTGGCGACTGTGCGGATTTTACCATTAGTACTACAAATTTCCCGTACTGCAGTTTCCAAAATTTCAGGATCAGTAGGCACTCGGCCTTTCGATTTCCACTTAAAAGGCATCTGCAAAAAAATTATTATTGTAGATGATGCAGTGAAGATTTTAGCAGAAGAAACTAAAGACTAAACTACGTTGACCTATATTTTTTCACTTGAAAAAGAAAGAAAAAAAACTGGAAACGAAGTACAGGTATTTTCAAACCATGATGGGAGGTTTGATCCGTGTCTCAAACCTCCCACATGAAACCTGTTCATCCCTCCCCTCGTACCAGTAGCCACAACAAATTACGATTTTCAAGTTAAAACATAACCTAACAAATAATTTAATACTTTAAAGTATGTTAAATTATTATGTAATTCGTGTAATTCATTCATATATTTCCAAATATAATAATGTGAATAAAGAATCCTTATACATTTTGTTAAAAAACTTACATTGTTTAGCCTCAAAAACAACTTTTCACTATATCTTTCGTAAACGACTTGGATTTGTTGTTAAACTTAGATAACGTGAAAGAAGCACTGTCTAAGCATCCACTAAACGGAAAAGTAAATTTATTTAAGGATACGTTACCAATGAAACATTTATGTCTCAAACCTCCCTCTGGCTCAACCCTCCCCAGTCTCCCCTAACCTAAGATTAGGTCCTGTAGCCTCTATTCCTACTCCTTCGATTGTTTTTGACCCATCAGTATAAAATGTGAGGGCACCCCTAGTTATTTCTGAGATTTCGTTCTGTGTTAACTCACGATCGTTAATAATAACATCTAGAGTAACTTCGAAATCTTGCTTAGCAGGCATTATATCCCTAGGCATCATCATAGATTTGGTTGATCCAACCCTTAGTATCTCGAGATGTCCTGTCAAGTCACCGGGTTTTAGAGATTTAGCCTGTATTAACCTATATGCATTTTGCAGAGCAATCCTCCTTACATGTTAATGTAATGGAGGGAGATCTAGCATTACCTCCAAGGCCGCGCCACGGCATGATCTCATTGCACCCGTTATTCCTAAACATGCGAGTCTTTGCAATTTTTGTAACTATATTGTGGTCCTTTGTTGCGTTGTTTTCTTCCACCATACAAGCGCAGCATAGGTGATGATAGTTCCGACAACCGTTATATATGACCAGTAGATCATTTGTGGTTTTAGACCCCAAGTTTTCCCAAAGAGCCTACGACACGTCCAAAGAGCCCTTGTTGCTTTGCGAGGTGTGAGCTCCACGTAAGTTTCCTATCAAGGATGACTCCAAGGTACTTAACCTCTTCCGAAAAAAACAGGGTTGTACCATTCAAGCTTGGAGTTCGTATACTTAACTTCCTCCTGTTAGTGAATGGAACAAGTGTCGTTTTATTAGGATTGACTGAAAGTTCTACCTTCGAACACCAGGTAGTTATGAGGTTCAAGGCACATTGCATGCGATCGGCAATGATGCCGTCGTGCTTACCTCTGACCACTATAACTAAATCGTCGGCATAGCCAAGAGTAGGAAATCCTTCTCCTTTTAGCTTTGTTAGGAGGTCGTCAACCACTAGTGACCACAGTAAAGGTGATAGCACTCCTCCTTGAGGACAACCTTTCACCGCTTTTATAGTTGTCAAGTGGTCTCCGAGGTAGGTGATTATTTTCCTAATATTTAGCATGGACTAAATCCATTTGATTATGGAAGGTGGGATAACCTTTGCAGTTGCAGCAGCGCTAATTAATTCATATGAGGTGTTATCAAAAGCTCCCTCTATATCAACGAATACACATAGCGATACTTCTTTCGCAGCTATTGCCTTTTCTAGGTCTCGTACGAGACAATGTAAGGCATCTAAGGTAGATTTGCCAAGTTGGTAGGCAAATTGTTCCTCGTGAAGCGGTGCATTTGATAAATATTCACTTCTCATGTATGTGTCGAGTATTTTTTCCATACTTTTGAGCAAGAAGGAGGTAAGGCTTATAGGTCTATATGACTTTGGTTCCTCTGGAGGACGTTTGCCACTCTTAGGAATAAAGCTGACCCTGAACTCTCTCCACCCTTTTGGAATGCATTCCAAGATGAAGTTCATCTTGAATATCTTGCATAAGTGGGGAATTAAGATATCGGATCCCTGTTATAGAAGTGCTGGAAAGATGCCATCCTCTCCAGGTGATTTGTAGGGCTTGAAGCTGTTAATTGCCCATTCAATTCTATTCTTGGTGAAGATTTTTCCCGTTAGGCTTTTTGCTGATCTAGAAGCTTTGATGAAAGTTTCATCAAGATTTGCCTCTGCGTTATCTTCAATAATTGCAGCACCAGGAAAGTGAGCGTCTAATAAACATCTCATGCTTTCCTCTATGGTTTCGGCGAACTCTCCGTTTGGCTTTTTAAGAAGTCCAATACCGTTAGAGTGGTCCTTAGCGATGACTTTTTGAAGGCACACTGCTGGGGCTACGTTAGAAATCCCTTCACAGAATTGCCTCCAAGTTTTCCTCTTGGACCTTCTGAGTTCTTTGTTATATTCATTTTGTAGTCTTCCCAGTTTCCTGTCCTCTTGGCTCTGTTAAATGCTGAAATTGTCACTGAATTTATACTAAAGAGTTATTATTCTTATTATTGGCCAATAATATCTAAAGAAGCACTGACCTGATGCCTGGAATTCTGGATATATCTATGCCTGGATACAGGACTACGCCTTCCGAAGTTCTAGCTATTTGATTTGTTGAGAAATTTGGATATTCTCACGGGAAAAACTGGTTTCAAATACATGTAAGTGCTCTAGGATTTGTATTTGTTAAGAATATGTAGCTTTTATCATGAAAATTTGTAATTTTACTTAAATTTTCGGGAAAAGTTCCTTATCACATCCTCACTATTTCGACGCCAAAAACCAACTTTCCACGCTTCTATTTGATCGTCAATTTTTTAATCAACAACCAATATATTGTTTCTAAGCTCACTAATTATCAATAAGTTTTTTGTTAAATTTTATTTAATCGAAATTTGTCATGTCACTTTCCACCAATCACGTTGTTTCTGTAGCTGTCGAACTATTTTCACAAATGCTACACTTTAGGAGTTTTTTTTTGAAAACATATATAAATGTAAATTCCACCCGAAAAGTATCTGTTTTCTTTTACTGTTCAACTAATTTCAATAGAACAAATCTTTTACTGATAGTGAAATTCCTTTTATATGTCGACATGGCAATGTCTAATTTTGTTTTGACATATACATATAATAATTTGAAAATAACATTTATTTTTATAAACATAAATTCTTTTATAAGATCTTTTGCTCTGATTATTTATACTATTTAAATTCTCTAGTAGCAAATATTTCTTTGAATCCATCATAATTTAATATACATTAATTTCATAAAATTTTATATACATTATGACATATAAATTTTCTTTATGTCTTGATATTTTTCTATTAAAAATTTATCTATTTCTTATTACTAAATATGAAATTGATTCATATCATTACTGTTTCAACTAACTACTTATTAAATTAGATAACTAAACTTGTTTAATTTCAGATGAAACAGCTGATTTCTTCATAACAACTAAACATCCATATTTGGGCAGATTCCATGTTCTCCATTATACTTGTTAAGCATTTTCTAACTTAAGACAACTATTCAGGTAATTTCTTTATTTTATTGTTGTTCTTTTAATTATTATAAACAAATGATTTAATATATTCTGATTTTATATGCATTTTTACTTATGATTGTGTTTTTCTTAATGTGTTTTTAACTACATAGTTTCAATTCATTTCAAATATTAAGCAAAAAATATTCAAACAGCTGATACTCTTTCGTATATAAGATATATAGTTCAATATATATATATATATATATATATATATATATATATATATTGAAAATAATTCAAGAACACAGAAACTAAAATAATATAACTCATATCAGCATACTACACAGAATTATATAAACCAGTATCGGTTAATGAAAATATTTCCAATATACAGAAGATTTTAATGCAGTATTTAAAAAAACTGTATATGACTTACATGTACAACATATTCTAGAGCATATATACATCATCTGTTAAGTGTTAGAGAATTATTAGCACCTATTTTGATCAGGATACATAATATCTATTACCTTATAAAAGTAAAAAAAAACATATATATATATATATATATATATATATATATATATATATATATATATATATAGAAGAGATAGTTCTTCACTACTTAGATGGAGGTATAACTGAAATTCTCACTCTCACAAATATATTGAAGTTTGGAACATTTGATTGAATATCTTTAATATGATACCAAAAGAATTTATTGATGAAATAATCTATTCATAATGGAATACAATATATGAGCAATAGTAATAAGAAATTTGAATAAAAAGGATAAGACTTACCTTTAAACACAGTAGTTCATTTAAGAAGCATATCGACAATCCATTGTAAGTAATAAATAACAAGTTATAAATCAAAATTCCTTAATTAAAAGAAACATGTAATCCATATTCTAAAAATATTCATTGAACATTAATAATAGTTACAATAAATAAACATGTAATAACTTAATTATTTAACATTTAGAGAGTTTTGGTTATATATAAAACAATGTCAGAAATGTAAAAAAAAACATTTTATCAATGAACTGGAATAAGGTTATAAATTGAAAAAGAAGCAGAACCATAGAAATCTATATTTATTGAGTCAAGAAATATGTGAATTTTATGGATTGTAATTATATATTAGGAATTAGAAAATGAATCTGAAATCAACATATTTATGATTTCGGATAGCAACGAAAAATAAGAAAGGCGGGAGTTGGTTGTTGATTTTTGGAATAATGAAGGAAGGTGGAGATTTAAAAAAAAACTTAAATGGTTGAAGAATTTAAAAAGAGAAAATTAAGTTATTGTACAAAGAAGTGAGTTATTTGATCTCCATATTAAAAATACACACTTAAAAAAATTATGAAAATTGAAGAAAATTCAAAGGTATTAAATTATATTACTAAGAAGAGAATTGTAGATGAGGATATGTAGCGGGAGATGAACAAGGGTTGACATTAAAAAAAGAATATAAGAAATTTGGATAAAAATAATAACAAAATAGGATAATAAGACCTCAATTAATTCGAAATAGCTAGTATAAGGCTATTAAAACAATAATTTCTACGAAGATATATACAATATATAAAAAATGAAAGAGTCATTTCAAATTGAATAATCAGTTGATGTGGTGCGGAATCGTAATGTAAAGTTCCTGAATAAGACATTAAGCATTGATTGGGAATCCGAAGTTGGAGAATAATAGAAATTACAAACACGTGTTACCTGTAACAAGAAATCTAGTAAAAAAACATGTCCATGTGGATGAAATATGTATGCATGACATGGTTTTTTAGCAGACAGAATTTCAAGAAAGGAATATTAGTGGTGGAGAGGTTAGTGTTTCTTTTTATTTTTGTTGGTACCAACATTCGGATTAGAGATGTACATTTATAATAAAAGTAATAAGAATTAATATCTGAAACTATTAAACATATTAAAAGCATAAAAATAAAAAAGGTAATAACATAGACTTGAGTACTTACCATTTATATTTAACAAATATTTTATTGTTTGACACTTCAATATTATATTAGTATTTAAGATAGTTCATCACTTTGTTTAAATTTATAATACATAATTCTTGAACAATATAATATAGTTGTTGTATTAAAGGTATCCTTGTAACTATTGTTTATGTTCATATGAATATTACTTCAAATGATACGAGTGACAGTTGGAATCGATTATTCTACTGATAATTTCTATCTATTTTAATTGTGAGACAAAATCGATTGCTATATTGAAAGTTTCTATACATAGGCGCACCAATTAATAAAAAAAAATATAATATCAGTTATTTGAATGATTCATATATGTAAAATATTGTAGATATAGAGTTAAAATCACTTCCGGATCCCAAAGAGTAGTAGGAGTTTCTCATGCTCTCCACATAAATAAATAAATACATAAAAAATTTTCTTTACTTCATTACTGAGCTAGCTATACTAGAGTTGAATATATTAAATTGATAATATAACAATTATAGTGGTATTGTCGGCAAAGTATACAACTATAACAATCAATCATAATATATATATATATATATATATATATATATATATATATATATATTAATACATACACTCTATCTAAATTCTAAAGAAAACATTGAAATAAAGAAAAATGTACATATTTGGATGTAATACTAGTGATATACAATGTATTATAAATAATTTAAAAGATTCAATATGCAAATAAAATTTGACATTACAATTTCGAATGACAATAATGCAGAAGATACTTAATGATACATAGATTTTATAAAGATTTTAAAAAAAGAATACAGATGTCGCTGGTAGCAAAATTACAATTAGAATTAAAGAATGAAAATCTCTCTTTGTTATATGAAAACATAAATTTGTATTTTTTTTTTAAAAAGGAATTCTTTGGTAACCAAAGGAGAAGAGAATTATTTATGGAAAAAGTTTAGTTAGTTGATTTTGAACCCCTCTCGAGAGAACATCTAATATGAGTTCTCTCAAATTTGCTGAATAATATAATAGTAATTGATATATTAAAATAGCATCAGATTATAATAATTAGCATGATAAGATCAGTGCGTGAATAATTCCTTAAATAATTATATTGAAATAGTGTTAGTGATTTTTCCGGGTTCTAAATTATAAATTTAGAAAAGTGGTTCCGGCGATTCTAAAAGACGTGCTTAGAATCAGAACGAGTGATCCTGATACCTAGTTGGTGAGTCCAGTCCAGATTTTATAAATTATTTTTCAAGAATTAACAGGCCTTTAAATAAAATTAAGATAGATGCATCTATATCACATTTTTGAATACTGACAAAATTAACGTTAAAGATATATAAAATTTCACCTGAAGAGAAGAGAAAATTTTTTTGAATAGACAATTTTATCGCATATAGTTATTTGACATTTATACACGTCAAGTGTAATTTTCGACGATTTGAACGTTTAGAATAAGTAGTTAATTAGGTTGTTCTTCTAGTATATAGGTTGTTTTTTTAATTTTAAGGTTCGTAGAAAGTACGATTATTGTTCTTTATTATATTTTGGGAATAATAATTCATTTTCACTTGTTATCTGATGGTATATAATATATAATTTTTGATTCCAACTCACTTTGGTATTAATTCAACTCCTATTTCATTGAATTTAAAAAATTTTGGATCCTATAAAACTTTTGATATAATCAGTGACATTTAGTTAATTTTCAGTGACAGAAAAATTGTAGATGTCATTAGATAATTTAATGGTCTTAGAATATATTGAACAAGCAGTCACTATAGATTTGCAATAGTATAATTGACAATTTTGGAATATTCTTTGGAAATTTATAAATTTAAATTATTAATTTTTTTTAATCTTTGAACCCTCCCTGAGGTAAGAGCGAGTAAGTCGATTTTGTAGTAATTTATCTTTCAGAATATAAAATTTCATATTCATCTGAGCCGGGCATAATAATTTGACAATTCCTGTCAAAATTTCAAATAGGTTATATTCAGTGATAAAGGTGTTTTCACATTAGTGTAGTTACTACCACGATTGTAACAACAGCATCTAATAATCAAATTTCAAATAAAATCATATAATACATAATTATAAAAACAGTGGAACATTAAATATATTATAATATATATATATATATATATATATATATATATATATATATATATATATATAGCAGTTTATATATATATATATATATATATATATATATATGTATATATATATACACTGCTAATTTCTGGGTAATTCCGAACCTGAACAATTTCTTTAAAAATTTCATGATTCAGTCATGCTTTTAGAAGCGCATCTCAATGAGTGGTTGGGTTGACAGCGTGAGTGTGTGACCCATTGACCCTTTACCGTTGTTATCTGATTAAGTTAGACACACGTAATGGCATTCTCCCTGTCACAGCATCATCGTGCTGCTAAGTTACTTCGTATACCTTTCTCTCTGAAGATATATATTTTACTAACTCGACTCGTACACTGTCACACACGATCATAATTTTTGTTTATGGCTACGTTTTGTTTTAACGAATTAGAGAAAAATGTACGGCGGTAAATTTCATGTAATTAAAATTAATATTGCGTAATAAGGAATTATTTTTTCGACATATTTCTATAGTTTGAATAGGTCAATCTTATAAATCAATTGATGTATACAACGGATAACTTTCCCATGTGTAACTAGGTTATTAATTTTCATCCAACATTTTTTCTACTAATATCGCAAAAAATATTTTTTAATTTCTTTAATAACCAAAATTTCATGAAACTGAATAGAAAAATGGATTCCTCGCATTAGAAAAATACATGGTACTGCATAATTTTTTCCAAAATATCCAATTTTTTTATCAGGACCACAATTTTTTTAATTTTCTTCAAAATGCATCCATAAAAAATTCTATAATTCCAAAACTATGTTATATATCAATTCCTTTCTTACGCCATTCGATAGAGGAAAGAAGCATCTTAATTAATGACAATAATTGATTCCTTTTTTAAAAGTTTCCTTAAAAAATTTGTATTAACTACGTCTATGCAATGGATATAAAACCGTTATTCTCATATTCATAAACGCATGAATTTATCAAAGGAATCATTTTTCTTTGATTTATAAATACAAAAATATCATTTAATCATAATTTCACAAATAATCGTCGAGTTGTTTTATTTGCCAACAAAGTAGGCGGCATGATATGTAATAATTCAGAAAGAAAGTTTTGAGAAATGACAGTTTAAGTACCTACAAGTAATTTATGTACACAACGACATGTCGTTCGTGTAATTAACTTTACTATCGTGTGTTTTTAGAAGATAATTGGACGTTGTCGTTTTTAACAACTGATCTATCATTAAATTAGTTTTCTGTCAAGAAAAAAAACAATACGCAAAAAATATTCAAATATTTTGTAATAATATCTGAATCTAGAAAGAATAATAGAGATACTAGACCTGAGTGTGCAAAATGTGAGAAACGCATTTTGTAAATAGTTTTGAACTCAGAAAAACTCGCAGATTATGTTCCTTGATGTTGAAACAGTCAGAGTTCAACCCTGCTTATATCAAACGTGAAAACGTTTCCGTCAGCCCAGAGTTTTAGGGATAACTCTGCCATCATCCTTCTGGCGATGTGGTGCGGGCTGTAACCAACCCTGTCTACACATCTTGACTACAATTTTATATTTGTCGCTAGGTAAGTGTGAAGAGTGTAAAGTTTTGTTTTCATATGAAAGAAAATGAGCGCCTACCTTTTTAAAAGTCCGGTAATTAGTTTTCTTGTCAGTTTTGTTGCTGTATATTTCATGGGTGTTAAGGGTTAATTTTCTTTCTCTTGTGGCTTTTATTGTAGATATAAGTGACCGTGGGACTACTGATTTTTGCTTTTGTTACATCATATTGGGGTGTTAGCCTCAGTAGTCCGAAAAAAACTGCCCGCTTTAGCTGATAAGTGCTATAACTTATCAGGATTCGATTGTATTCGACTCCTTGACTTTGTCTAAAACATTTTACTAGTGTTAGATTAAAACATATATTTGCTAATTATTTTATAGATACTTGTCTCTCGAGATAGTTGTATATTTGTTGATAATTTATATACCATGTCATGGCTTCAGTAAGTATTTCCATATCGTTCAGAAACTTCTGTTTAAGACTTGGTTGTCATTAGAATATGTTGTAAACATTTACCCATACGACGTTAACTGTTTGATTACATCTGATTTGTATGATAATTCCGGTTATTTTGGCTTTGTGCATCAACATATGCGGGGGTACTATGGTACTATTATTGTTTAAAATAATTTAAATAATTTATAATACTTATAAGAATCGTTGTATTGTTGTTATTGAAAAGTCTGGTTAGGTTGAATTGTCAATTTGTTCGATGACAGATACGTCGTAAATAGCTGCGTTCGTTTGACTTTTCGCACTGAGAGTAGTCGAGATCTCTGTCTAGCATTTGTGGTTTGACTTTACGAGTTATACATAACTCATTATGCTTACAGATTTCCTCTCCGATGTGCTCGTAGATGACATGCGAACTGTTATTATTAATACTTTTGGGTTTACTCGACTTTTTGTTCGATGTCTTAAGCGGATTGTGGTTCTATGTTCTGTGGTTAAGACGAATTTCTGTCAGCTGGATTGCTATTGGTTGGAAAACTTACTCGAGTTGCGTTGTAGGAAGAAATTCAGTTACTTGTGTTATTGGCGCATCGAAGTCTTTCTCTTCTAATCAAAATTTCGAGATGGCTGCTTGAGTTTCAGTTCTGAGTAATATCTTGATTTATTAATGGTATTTGAAACCATCCCAGTTGGGGATAACAATCAAGATATTGTAAATTGATTCGGGAAGCTGGTGGTGGCTGTATTTTTTTAAATATTTGATGGATATTGGCCGTTTTGGAAACCACGCTGCCTGACCTTTTTTGAAAGGATTTTTGATTGAAATCATAACGTAGTCGGGATTTGGACAGTTTATTTCCATTCTCGTATTTGATGAGACTACTGTAGGAGTTTTGAGGAAGTTTAGGCCCTCACTTAGAGGTATGTAAAAGAGATCTTATATGTATATTTTTTGCAAAGTATGTTTAGACATTTTTCGCTCATTTTCTATTAAGGAAAAGAATTTAAAGTTGTAACTATTAATAGATATCAATTCGTTGTAAAGTAGTATATATTTTTGTACAGTTCAGGGGTGTCGTTTTGAACCACAAAAAAAATATCTATGTATTTTTTATAGCTACTTTTTCTAACTGTTCTGCTTATGATTGTATATTTGATATTCGTCACATGAGTTTAATTCTCAAAGTATAAGTATTGATGTCAAGTAATTTTTATATTGTTTCATAGAATGATTAGCATATTACTTATAGGATATCGGCACATGTACTTGCAATATTCTTAGTTGAATAGTTGAAATGTATCATTGTTTCATATCTCTACATACTGAAGTAAGGTGTGATCACACATTAGATAATTCTTGGCATAATAATATAATTTTTCAGTTTGTCAATCAGTGCTATGCATAAGATTAATTTCTTAGTTATCGCTTAGATTTTGTATATATTTTATTCACATAGTAGTCATTCAGGTTTATCAAGTAAAACTTTATCTCGATTAGTAGAACACTAGGGAAGAAGCATTTTCTGGTTCTGTATGTAAATAAAGTTTTTCTATGCCGCAGAGGCAATACTTTAGAATATTAGAGAATAACTCTGGGGGAAATATTCAAATTCATTTTAGCTATTATTTTCATCTTATTTTAACAACACGTCTGGTGTTGATAATAATGTAGTCTGGACACATAGCCTTAAGCTGGTTCAGTCGATTAATAGTTTCATCGCTGATGATAACATTTTAGTAATTCGATGTTATCTGTACATTTAAGAGTTTTTTTCCTGGAGGGATACCATATTTTTGGATTACTACATTTTTTCCCTGGAGGGATACCTAACTTTTATCCTGGAGGGATACTTACCTTTTTCTGGAGGAGTACTTTTCTGGGGTACTTTACCATTTGGTTCCGCCTGGACCGGGGTGAAGAGGCGATCACCGTTCTTCCGGATGAGAAGATGATGAGGGGATAACATGGGGTGGATTTAATTGTATATATATTTTTCTTTTATGTAATACATTTTCTAATCGTGTTGTATCACATCCAACCTGAGTTACAGTAGATCGCCTTGGTACCAAAGCTATCCCCTGAATTAAGGTCTGTATTAGTATCACTATTTTTTTTTTGCGTTGATGACGTATGTTATATCCTAGCTAAGTGTAAGCACATGTATAATTGATAACTGGTGTTTTATATAGCCCAGCTATATTTCATTTTGCGTATTTTTTTATCATTTCACATGTATACCAGATAACTGGTGTTTTATATAGCCCAGTTATATTTCATTTTGCGTATTTTTTTTATTAGTTCATATATTTCATTTTTTTTGGTTCACATGTTTTATTGATAACTCTGAGCTCTGTGTAGCCTAGTTATTTTTCAACTGTATATAGTCCAGTCATTTTTCGTCCTTTTTTGAATATTTGGAAATTGACAAGAAATTTGAGTATCAGTCTTTTAAAAAAAAACTTGGTTAGTTAATAAACAGGTTGGTAAGTTTAGGTACCTGTTTTCTTTTTTTCTTTCCCATCCATTTGCTAGGTTTAGGATAGGACGAGCATTTTGGCCGAGCAGAAACCTGGCTGGCGCCCATTATATTTTTAAAAACATCCCGGATAACCGAAATAACTCACTCCCACTCACCGACTAAGTGAGCTGAAGGCCCGAAAGGTTGTCACCGGGGACAGCTGGACTTACCTGTCGCCCATAGGGTCCTTACTAGCGAAGGTAGTGACCAATTTGAGTGGTTACAATGTTACCAGGAGGTTTGTTGGTCTATTCATTTTTGATACACCTTCCCCATAGATAGCAAGTAAATGGACTGAACAATTGCTTTAGAACCATTGTAATTATTGTTTTAGTGATAATATTCAATTGTTTTTCACATCCTTATAACTAGTAAATTGAAAAAATATATAAAAATGAGAACAAAAATTATTTAATACAAAAAAGTCATAAGAAAATATGAATAATCATTTTTTTTACTTTTACAGTCATTATTAATACATTTGCACAAGGAATAACATTTTAGTTGTAATTTTTTTGCAAGAACCAGCCTTTGTTTGATAGTGTGATGTACATTCACAGGGCTGAATCAACAATTGAGGCAATGGTCGCTTCGTCAGTTACCGTGGGTACGATTTACCATTTCTTTCTTTATAGCTTAATAAGGTGTAATCAATAGGCTGTAGTAGGGCTTGGTTAGTATTTATCCATACATATGTTTGTTCTTAATCTCTTGTAACATGTCCATCGACATGTTACGAATTTTTTTAAAGTTATTTCGGACCCTAATTTATTCTTTAGTTACCTCAAATTCAAAATTAATAAGTTTCATATTAAAAATCGAGTATTATGTTTTTTACACGCCATAACTTACCACACATGGTCAATATTACAATAAACGAGATCCCATACCCAGTCTCAACATCAGTTGTTTACCTTGGTATTACTTTAGATAAAAAACTAACTTGGAAAAGTATTATTACAAAATGCAATAAAGGTATAAACTTCCTAAAATTAATACGAAGGACATGAGGGGGAGCCGACCCTCATACTTGCATAACTTTCTACAAAACATATATAAGATCGATTATAGATTATGGATGTACTCTATATGGAACCGCAACTCCAAGCTTTCTAAAAAATAGAAATTGTACAGAACAATGTCATAAGACTTTGTATCGGAGCAATGAAATCTACACCAGTACAAGCACTCCGAGTTGAAGCCTTAGATCCGCCATTAGAACTTCGTAGAACATTACTAACAGAAAAAATAATTATTAAATCCCATTACAGACAGCAAGGAATTATTAAAAATATTTCGGAGTTAAATATATATGACCTTACCAACAAATATTGGGCCAAAAAATGCCAGGCATTTAGGGAAAATTATAATTTAATTAATAATTTAGATGTTCCCAAGACATATGAACTTAATGATTTCTTCACATTACGTACATGTTGAAATTCCAAATTATAATCATAATATAATGATCAGTAAGAATATACTATCACATTATTTATCAAAATATGATAGTTGCATTAAAATATATACGGATGCTTCCAAACAATCCAGTGGTGTAGGTTGCGCTTTTTATACCCCGTCAGTGAAGGCTCAAATGCAATTTAAACTTAATAACGCTACTTCTATTTTTTCTGCAGAAGCAAGTATCAAAGCTCTTGAATTCATTGAACGACATGGTTATAAAAAATCCATCATAATATCGGATTCCTTATCAGTTCTCACGAGCTACGCCCAAAAGATTTCGATATTAGTTTTATGTGGATAAACGCACATATTGGACTGCAGCATAATGAACATGTGGATAAACGTGGATGAGTGCCTAAACCAATGTAAAATTAAACTAAAAGAAAGATGGAAAAATGTATGGCATGAGTATTGCATTGAAAAAACTACAAGATTATACACTCTTACATCCAGAAATTCCCAACCAATACTGGTACAGGAACTATCAATTACCGCGTAGTATTATAGTCACTACAAGTAGACTTAAGCTTGGTCATGCATGCTATCCCGCACATCTTGATAAAATAAAAGTAGTAGATTCGAACTTGTGCGACACTTGTTACCGTATATGCGACCTGGAACACATTTTTTTGAATGTAATAAATATACACAACATAGAGAAGATATGTATAGAGAACTAATGAAAATCGATGTTCTACCTCCCTTCAATGTAATGAACTTACTGGCATTAAATAAGCTGCCTGTTTATAACGTTTTACTGACATTCATTAAAGCATGCAATTTAAAACTGTAATATTATGTAGTTCCTCCTCTTCTATAAGTGAACCTAACCTGATTATTACCTATTTTACCGAGATCTACCTTTTCTGTGAGTTAGCCACCCTGAAAGACCCCTGGGAGTGAAACGTACATCTTTAACCTATCCAAATTGATTCCTACAGGTTTAACATATTTGGTACCCTTTTTAGTACTGCTAAATGGACTATGTCCTTCGGCCAAAGAAAAAAAAGTTTCATATTTTCGAATCCCTCAGGTCCTTTAGCACGTCTTTATCTTAGGTTTTCCCAGTTTGATTTTGAAATTTTGAAAAGGAACTACTATGGGAGTGGGTGATGCTTTATCTCATTCTTCCTCTGAAATTTCTATTTTTGACGTAAGTATCTTTAAATCAAATGCTTGGTGTACTTCTTTGATTGAGAAGATCTCGAATAATCCCGATTTTAACATCAATATTATCCAATGCTATGCTCCAACTGCAGACAAACACAACAACGAAATAACTAATTTTTATAAGGAATTAAAGCAACTTCTAGCATACACGCGAAAACACGAACCCATCATTATTCTTGGAGATTTCAATGCAAAGGTTGGTAAAGGAAAAGTGGATAATGTTGTCGGAGAATATGGACTGGGTGAGCGGAACGACCGCGGTGACACCTTGGTGCAATTCTGTCAAGAAGAGAACTTCGTCATAGCTAACACTTGGTTTAAACTACCTCCCCGACGACTTTACACTTGACAATCCTCGCAACACAATGAATCAAACGTTGTCAGAAACCAAATCGACTTCATTTTAATAAAACAACGATTCAAAAATGGAATTCATGGCATAAGAACATACCCAGGCACAGATATTAACTCAGACCACAACCCAGTAGTTGGCAACCTTAATATAAAATTGAAAAAACTAACAAAGAAACACGTCAAGTTAGTTGACATCAACAACCTCCGCGACCCATCTAAAAAAGACGAATTGAGAGAGAAAGTCAACTATGAAATATCGAATATAAACAACCCAGAATTTGGAAAAAATATTGAGGAAGATTGGAAAAATATGAGGGATAAAATATATAGAATTGAGAAGGAAGTAATTGGTCCAACACGTACAAACAAGAAAAAAGAATGGATGACTGAAGAAATATTAAATATGATGGATAAACGCAGAACATACAAGAATAGATATACGACTTTGTACAAAACACTTAACAAACAAATAGAAAAGAAAATAAAGGAAGCAAAAGAATACTGGATGGCCCAGAAATGTTGTGAGATTGAAAAGTTACAACAAAAGCACGATCATTCCGCAATTCATAAGAAAGTTAAAGAAATGGTAGTCCAGGGAAGAAAGAACATCCCAAACAGAATAGTTGGACACGACAATAAACCCATATTAGCCGAAAAAGAACTGAAAGACCATTGGATAAATTATATTCGACAACTATTCTCTACTAAAGATCCACGTCACTTTAACAATAAAGAAGATTCAGAAGAGGCACCAGATATTCTGACATCGGAGGTTGAAAGAGCACTCAAAACCTGCAAAACAGGAAAAGCTGCTGGGCCAGATGGAATCCACATTGAGACTTTCAAACTCTTGAACGAGCAGAATAGAAAGGTTTTGACTAAGCTTCTAAATCAAATCTACAAGAGCGGAAACATCCCACGCGACTGGTTGAAGTCCGACTTCATTCCCATACCGAAGAAAGCAAATGCACATACATGTGAAGATTTCAGACTAATTAGCCTAATGAGTCATGCATTAAAAGTTCTTTCAAAAATCATACACAAACGGATATTCAAAAAATGCGAAATAGATCTAGATGACGCACAGTTCGGTTTAAAAGAAGGAATGGGCATGAGGGAAGCACTGTTCAGCCTATCTGTATTGTTACAGAAATGTCGAGATCAACAAAAAGAGGCTTTCATCTGTTTTATCGACTACGAGGAGGCGTTCGACAGAGTCGAACACACAGCCCTGTTTAACATCCTGAAAGAAAAGGGTCTGGATAATAACGACATCCAGTTCCTGAAAAATTTATACTGGGACCAAACAGCAGCCATCAGGGTCGAAGGAAACAAAACAGATGATGTACCCATTAATAGGGGAGTGCGACAGGGATGTGTCTTATCGCCCTTACTATTTAATATATATTCTGGCTACATATTCGATGAAGCTCTACAGGGTATGGAACACGGCATTAGAATAAATGGGCATCTGATAACAACTTACGCTTTGCAGATGATACCGCCATCATAGCCGATGGCTTAGAAGGACTCCAACAACTTTTAAATCGAATCGACAGAGTAGGAGAGACCCTGGGATTAAAAATTAATATAAAGAAGACAAAAGTAATGGCCAGCACCAGATAAATATATACAGGGTGTCCCGGGACTAATGGGAAAAAAGTCAGGAGCGTATAATCTGAGCCAAAATAATGTTAGTACTTCATATAAACTTTTTCTATGCAGGCCCTCGTTTTCGAGTTATAGGCCTCCAAAGTTTTAATTTTGAATTTGGTTTTTATTTTTATTCTTTGTACTAGTTATTTGATCTTTATAAAATTTACGGCAAAGCTATAATGTACGTGTAAGTTTATTTTGGAAAAGTAAACAGATTTATAGTAGTGCCTTGAAGCCTGGGACGGACTACTCGCAATGGTTAGTGGTCCAAAAATTTTGCAGGGATGGCACACCCTGTATGAAATTATCGAAATTCACTTCCCCACACATTAAGCTAACGAAAAGGTACTCTTGCTGGAATTCGATAAAATAAGCCGTTTGGCTAATATTTACTGTTTTATTAATGCACTACATACAAATTTACTTAACTAACTTATTAATACGATGTCGAATATTTACCTACAGTACTACAAAAAAATAATTTGATGATAGCAGGTTATAAAATAAAATTTAATAGGTACGCAAACAACGTAATTAGTTGCTTTTAATCAAAATTACGAACTCAGCATCATTAAATCATTAAGAAAACCTAAAAAACACAAGTTATAAAACATTGGACTAAAACTAATTCCTAAACAACAACAAAAACTAACGTTATTCTAATAAATGTTCAATATGAGCTCCTCCTACTTCCACGCACATTCTAAGTCTACGAAGGTTGTTTCTTTGCACTTGAAAGAGCAATCCCACATTATTTCTAATAACATTGCAGTGTAACACAATTCTGTCTATTAAATCTTGCCTTGTTTGCACAGGTGTTGCGTATACCTTACTTTTGAGATAACCCTAGAGAAAGAAATCTATAGGATTAACGTCTGCTCGCGGTGGCCATTGAAAAGGGCCTCCACGAGCAATCCATCTATTAGGAAACCTTGTGTGTAAATGCTGTCGTACATCTACACTGAAATGAGGAGGGGCCCCAACATGCATGAACCATAAATTCCTACGAATTTGCAGTAGCACATCATCAAACAGGTTCCATAACTCATTTTGGAAAAACTCCAAATATCTCTGGCCGGTCAAAGTACCGTCAATAAAGTATGGCCCTATCAAATGATTGCCAACTATTCCTGCCCAAACTTTAACCATGAATCTATGCTGGCTCCTAGTTTGAATTTATGACTCCATCTCTGGTGAAACCGGATTCGTTCGTAAAGAGAACGTTACTAATAAATGTATTGTCTGCTTGTTGTTGTCGCAGAAACCACTGGCTATACTCAAGTCGTGAAGGATAATCAGCCACTGTCATACTGTGTATTTTTTTCATGTGAAAAGGATATAACAGCTGTTCTTTTAGGATGCGATGAACAACTGATTTCGAGACGTTATGTTCTCTTGATAATTTTCGTAAACTCGTTGATGGTTCATTATCAACTGCATTTAACAAAAGTTTTTACCAACTTTCCAATTAATAAGTCGTTAATGTTTTTTATTTTCTGCTCTCGTTAAATTATTTTTTTGTAGTACTGTAAGTACATCTTGGACATCGTATTAATAAGTTAGTTTTACCTCGTGTACTTATAAAAATGGTGAATGCGTAAATTGGTACGTAGTGCATGAATAAAACTGTAAATATTAGCCAAACGGATTATTTTATCGAATTCCAACAGGAGTACCTTTTCGTTAGCTTAATGTGTGGGGAAGTGAATTTCGATAATTTCATACAGGGTGTGCCATCCCTGCAAAATTTTTGGATCACTAACCATTGCGAGTAGTCCGTCCCTGGCTTCAAGGCACTACTGTAAATCTGTTTACCTTACCAAAATAAACATACACGAATATTATAGCTTTGCCGTAAATTTTATAAAGATCAAATAACTAGTACAAAAAATAAAAATAAAAACCAAATTCAAAATTAAAACTTTGGAGGCCTATAACTCGAAAACGAGGGCCTGAATAGAAAAAGTTTATATGAAGTACTAACATTATTTTGGCTCAGATTATACGCTCCTGACTTTTTTCCCATTAGTCCCGGGACACCCTGTATATATATATATATATATATACAGGGTGTCCCGGGACTAATGGAAAAAAGTCAGGAGAGTATAATCTGAGCCAAAATAATGTTAGTACTTTTTATAAACTTTTTCTATGCAGGCCCTCGTTTTCGAGTTATAGGCCTCCAAAGTTTTAATTTTGAATTTGGTTTTTATTATTATTCTTTGTACTAGTTATTTGATCTTTATAAAATTTACGGCAAAGCTATAATGTACGTGTATGTTTATTTTGGAAAAGTAAACAGATTTATAGTAGTGCCTTGAAGCCAGGGACGGACTACTCGCAATGATTAGTGGTCCAAAAATTTTGCAGGGATGGCACACCCTGTATGAAATTATCGAAATTCACTTCCCCACACATTAAGCTAACGAAAAGGTACACTTGCTGGAATTCGATAAAATAAGCCGTTTGGCTAATATTTACTGTTTTATTAATGCACTACATACAAATTTACTTAACTAACTTATTAATACGATGTCGAATATTTACCTACAGTACTACAAAAAAATAATTTGATGATAGCAGGTTATAAAAACATTAGGAACTTATTTAATGGGAATTCAATAGGTACGCAAACAACGTAATTAGTTGCTTTTAATCAAAATTACGAACTCCGCATCATTAAATCATTAAGAAAACCTAAAAAACACAAGTTATAAAACATTGGACTAAAACTAATTCCTAAAGAACAACAAAAACTAACGTTATTCTAGTAAATGTTCAGTATGAGCTCCTCCTACTTCCACGCACATTCTAAGTCTACGAAGGTTGTTTCTTTGCACTTGAAAGAGCAATCCCACATTATTTCTAATAACATTGCAGTGTAACACAATTCTGTCTATTAAATCTTGCCTTGTTTGCACAGGTGTTGCGTATACCTTACTTTTGAGATAACCCTAGAGAAAGAAATCCATAGGATTAACGTCTGATCGCGGTGGCCATTGAAAAGGGCCTCCACGACCAATCCATCTATTAGGAAACCTTGTGTGTAAATGCTGTCGTACATCTACACTGAAATGAGGAGGGGCCCCAACATGCATGAACCATAAATTCCTACGAGTTTGCAGTAGCACATCATCAAACAGGTTCCATAACTCATTTTGGAAAAACTCCAAATATCTCTGGCCGGTCAAAGTACCGTCAATAAAGTATGGCCCTATCAAATGATTGCCAACTATTCCTGCCCAAACTTTAACCATGAATCTATGCTGGCTCCTAGTTTGAATTTATGACTCCATCTCTGGTGAAACCGGATTCGTTCGTAAAGAGAACGTTACTAATAAATGTATTGTCTGCTTGTTGTTGTCGCAGAAACCACTGGCTATACTCAAGTCGTGAAGGATAATCAGCCACTGTCATACTGTGTACTTTTTTCATGTGAAAAGGATATAACAGCTGTTCTTTTAGGATGCGATGAACAACTGATTTCGAGACGTTATGTTCTCTTGATAATTTTCGTAAACTCGTTGATGGTTCATTATCAACTGCATTTAACAAAAGTTTTTACCAACTTTCCAATTAATAAGTCGGTAATGTTTTTCATTTTCTGCTATCGTTAAATTATTTTTTTGTAGTACTGTAAGTACATCTTGGACATCGTATTAATAAGTTAGTTTTACCTCGTGTACTTATAAAAATGGTGAATGCGTGAATTGGTACGTAGTGCATTAATAAAACTGTAAATATTAGCCAAACGGCTTATTTTATCGAATTCCAACAAGAGTACCTTTTCGTTAGCTTAATGTGTGGGGAAGTGAATTTCGATAGTTTCATACAGGGTGTGCCATACCTGCAAAATTTTTGGATCACTAACCATAGCGAGTAGTCCGTCCCTGGCTTCAATGCACTACTGTAAATCTGTTTACCTTACCAAAATAAACATACACATACATTATAGCTTTGCCGTAAATTTTATAAAGATCAAATACCTAGTACAAAAAATACAAATAAAAACCAAATTCAAAATTAAAACTTTGGATGCCTATAACTCGAAAACGAGGGCCTGCATAGTAAAAGTTTATATGAAGTACTAACATTATTTTAGCTCAGATTATACGCTCCTGACTTTTTTCCCATTAGTACTGGGACACCCTGTATATATATATATATATATATATATATATATATATATATATATATATATATATATAAAAGGACTACCCATCGAAAACGTAACCAAGTTCAAGTATTTAGGTACCTGGATAACATCTGATCTGAGTCCTAGTACAGAAATCAGATCGCGCATAGAACAGGCCAGATCAGTATTCAATAAAATGCGACCAGTGCTTTGTAACCGATCACTGAACTTGAAATTACGCCTTAGATTTGTCAATTGTTACATCTATTCCGTCTTGCTGTACGGATCCGAAGTCTGGACCCTAAAGGCCGAAACACTAAGGCGGCTAGAAGCTTTCGAAATGTGGGTGTATAGAAGGCTCTTAAAAATACCCTGGACAGACCACATCAGTAATGAAGAAGTTCTGAGAAGATTAGGTAAGGACAGAGACTTAGTTGTCGACATAAAGAAGAGAAAAACCGCATACTTGGGACATGTAATCAGGAATGATAGAATGAGGCTGCTGAAAATAATAATGGAAGGAAAAATAGAAGGCAGACGAGGTATAGGAAGACGCCAATATTCGTGGTTGAAAAACATAAGAGACTGGACCGGACTAGACTCACATTCCTTATTCCGAGCTGCTCAAAACTGAACCCAGTTCGCCGAGATTGTTGCCAACCTTCACTAAGGTGAAGACGGAATCGAAAGAAGAAGAATCCCGATTTATATCCCACATTTAAAGTTGTCAATAATGTCAATAATTATAGCAAAATTAGTATTAGGGAAATGGGAAAGATAAATAAACATGAAAATATCAATATTAAAAATATACAGATTAGTAGTAGTAATAAGTACAAAAGAAATAGTATGTAGGAAAAACAAATCACAAATACCGATAATAACAATAATTTCGAAAACAAGGACAATGACAAAGACAACAAGAATAATAAAGGCATTAAAAAAACAGGTTCCTTAAATAATAATGAAAGTGATAAGAATAATAATATGAAGAGTAAAACTAATAATAAAAAACAATTAAGAACAAAAAACACTTTAATATGGAAAATAGCGACATGGAATATAAAAAGTATTAAAGGAAAAGAAATAGAATTAGAAGAAGAATTTCAAAAAATGGAGGCTGACATACTAGGAATAACAGAAACAAAAAAAGGGTCACGGAATACAAAAACTAGCAAAAGATAATATACTATTACACAGCGGAGTAGCACAAGGAAGAAGAGCAGCAGCAGGAGTAGGACTTTTAATACATAAAAGGCACAATAGTAAGGAGAGAACCAGAAATCGGCAGTGATCATTTTGTAATAGAATCCAAATTTAAAGAGGACGAAATGGAAAGATACATAAATACAACACCAAAAAAAGAAAAAGTCCAGCATGAAACAATAAAAACGTACAAACTAAGAGAAAAATAAATAGCACTTTAAAAATGTCATAATAGATACTACAAGAGAAGTGTGCGGGAAAAATACACAATAAAGCCATATGAAACAAACCTCGTGGTGAACGATAAAAAATCCGTTACAAGATAAATTACATAATCTAACTTAAAACAAGTACAATAAATCAAAAAACCTGCAAGAAATTAAATTCTTGAATAGGTTGAAAAGATGCAGGATAATAAATATAGATGTTATACGGAATTAATCTAAATTGTAAATATAGGATTTAAGGTACATAATCATTATTAAAAAGTAATAGTAGCTATAAAAATGAAGATAAAAGTATATGGGAATATCACAAGTGTATTTAAATATCATTTTCATTGGTATACAAACAATACACACACACGGACATCCAAACGAACAAACATAGCCACACAATAACACGCAGACCAATCCAACATACCTCAGAAAAGAACACGCATATCACACATATATTGAATAAAAAACATTTCTCTCTAATTGAAGTAGGTACTATATCATGAATGGGCATTCGATTTGTACATGTATGTCATCCCGGGTAGTTGATTTGATATAATCTCTCAATTTATTTTTGAATTGTTTGATATTATGCAATTCTGAGATATGTTGAGGAAGGCGGCCGTAAAGTTTCGGGCCTAAAAATTTAAAATTCATCTGCCCAATAGATTTCGAAGCTGGTGGAGGTGAGTAAGTGTTATGTTTCCGTCTTGTATTATATTTATTATCAGAGTGGATTCAGTTTTATGATGTTCGACATTCAGGTTCACGAAAAATAACTGTCTTGGTTCCAAGATTCCAGTTTCAGAGTAAAGAAGATCTGAAGAGTATTTGCTTGATTTGCAATATAGGATTTTGATGAGCTTTTTATATACTATCGTTAAATGATTGAGTATGGTTTTTCCAACTGCTCCCCAAGCAACTATGCCATAAGTTATATGCGACTCTAATACTGTTTTCAATTGAGTTTTATTTAAAATGTATCTGAGGTTTTTCAGTTTATAAATTAAAAAATGTAGTTTTTCAATAACATGTGCTGCATGTTTATTCCACCTGAGATGGCTGCCAATTATCATACCAAGGTACTTGAATTCAAGAGTGGACTCACTATTGAGAAATCATCGGAAATGTATAAGACGGTAAAGTAGACTTATTAATGGAAAGTGGAAGAAACAACGTTTTACTGGGGTTTATAGTCAACAATCGACTTTGAAACCATGATTTGATCATCTTCATATCCTCTTCAACTTGTTCTTGCAAAGTGTTCTATTTTTGAGCTGATTAGAAAATTGCTGTATCGTCTGCACACGTGATTATTTTACCTTTAGTGTTGACTTCGAATAAATCATTCAAATAAACATTGAACAAGATTGGTCCCATAAATTTGATGAACATAAAATCTAGAGTCAAGTGATCTTACATATTATCGTTCACAATATAACTTCATAATAAGATATACCCCAGATAACTTGGAAGCTGTTTGTTTAAGTAGAAATCCTGTACTAGAAGCTTTCGAAAACGACGAGGAACAATCAAAGATTGTCAATTTACTTAAACTAGATGAAATTATTGAAGATCAACAAAATAATGAGAATTTACTAGAAATAAGAAATATAATGATATTAGGAAACAAAATATACTATCAGAACTTTTTATAAAGAATAATAATTATCAATAAAAAAGTTTTTCATATGATTCCAACTTAGAACATATTGTATATACAATCTTGAGTTGGTTATTTTTATGCTAATACTGAATTTTATTCGGATTGTATTGTGAATACATGGTTTATGTGAATTTATTTCTGTGTGATTAATAAATCCATTTTACCAGAAACTTTTTTTATAGATTCAGCTTATCTCAGTTGAGGTAATGAAAAATAGTGTAACTGGAACTGAATACAATACCTGAACAGAGTCTCTGGTCGAGAAGGTAAGTTAAGGCTGAATTTTGAACAATTATAAACGTAGATCATTTGGTACGCAAATTTCATTTAATAATAGTGTTTTTAAATGAAACTCACGGTCTCTAGTTAATTCCACAATATAATAAAAGTTATTGAAAATTCTAAAAAATTGACAATTGTTTCGATAAATCAATTTCATCGTCAGAATGACAGAAGTTACATTTCATTTTATGCCTACCTGATGTTTAGTAGTTATTTTTGGCTAGACCAAGAAGTAACCTAACTTGTGATTGGCTTAATATATGTTTATAGAAAAAAGAAGAAGATGTGATATTACAAATATTGAAGCTTAGATATTATTAGCCCTATGGTGATATCCTGGATATCATTTTTCCAATTAAGATCAGTATAACTGTGCAATGATATAGAAAACCAGGAAAACTATATCTGCTGATCTTTACAATTATCACTTAAGAAGACAAATTATTAGTGGAGAACACCCTAGATTTAACTGTTCATTGACAATTTCATATTGTGGGTTTCTTAAATGTCTTCTAATTTCCAGTTCTTCAAGGAAATCCAGTTCTTGTTTCTTTTCACAAATATGCAGCACTTCTAGTTCTGTGTTAGGTATCAATAAATGATTGGTGTCAAGTAGATGTTTTGCGTAGTAGGATTTATCTGGTTGTTTTAATCTGTATGCTCGTAAGTGTTCACTGTATCGTATTTCAAAATTCCTAAGGGTCTGACCCAAATAGACAGCATTACATTCTGGACATTTGAGTTTATATATACCTGACTTCTTTAATAGTGGTATTTTTGTTTTTACATTTAACAATTTTGTACTAACGTTACTTTCTGATTTAAAATAAATTTTTGTATTCGTTGCTGAAGATATTATCTTTGAAATATTATTAGAAATATTTCTTGCATATGTGATGGTTTTATAAGTTTTAATTTCATCAGCTTGTTTAGGATATATTAGTTGTAATGCCACTTTTTCTTTTTTTTTACTAATTAGCTCATTTATCATATCTAATGGATAACCGTAACCTATTTGTCTAATTGTATTAATCTTTCTATCAAAATTACATTTGTTCATAGGATCTGAAAAAGCTCTATGTATCATTGAATTATATGCTGCTAGTCTGTGTGACATAGGGTGGTTAGAATTGAATGGAATTGTCACATCAGTCTGTGTTGGTTTTCGGTAAATTGAATAATCAAGTACCTTTTTAACTCTTTGAATTTTTAAATCAAAAAAATTGATTGAGCTATTTTCTTCAATTTCTCATGTAAATTTAATTTTCGGGTGTAAATTATTGATGTGGTTGAAAAATACATCTAATTGTCGTTCACTACCCATAAAACAAGCTAATATGTCATCTACACCAAAATAAAATATTTTTCGAAATATTACTTTCAAAGATCTTTCTTTCTAAATTGTCCATAAAAATGTTTGCTCAAATAGGTGATATAAGGCTTCCCATTGGTAAACCTCCATTTTGAATATATATCTTATTGTCAAAAGTGAAATAATTCTGATTAATGCATACCTACATCAAATAAATTAAGTATATCTGATATTATTCCTGGATTAACATTTTTATCTTCTAGTAATTTTCTTACAAGTATTAGACATTCATGAGTTTATAGTTATGTTGCAAGTGGATTGCTTTCAACTTTTTGATTAGTTCTATTAAACTTCTAATTGAGTACTGAGATTCATATCCGTAAGTATTGAGTATATTGTTGAGCTTCTTTGCCAATATATTATTAGGAGCATTAACATAAGAGACTAGAGACCGTGAGTTTCATTTAAAAACACTAATATGAGCATATTCCACGAAGTAAGAATCGAGACAGTTAATTTCATTAAAAAATCTTCGAGAGAAGATTTGACCCGACTGTACCAGAAGTTACTACAAAAACGTTACAAAGCATCACAAAACATTTGGTTTAACCAAGAATGCCTCAGGAAAAAGGTAATACCAAATTATGTGAATATAAAATGTCACACTAAAACACCACAAGCACAAAAAGCTATAAAATGTGCTCAACAAGTTTGGATAAAATCAGAATGTAAGAAATGGTTCAAAGTTAGAGACTCCTTAGACAACTACATAAAAGTTGTACATTCTCAACTCACATTCCAATTACATCCAGTAGAACTTGACTGTTTGGATGACAAAATTAGAGAAAATGTCAGCACGATGAAGCATATGAAATTTAAGAAACAAGAAAAGTAGCTACAGAATCTTGAACACACACAACATAAAATTCAATACTCAAAACATCATGAAACTGTAAGTACCTACATACCAACACACTTTGCACCACGATTTGAAAACCTTTCAGACACTAATTTTACAGATTGTGAAATAGAATTTTTAAATAAAGGTTTGAAGTACAGCATACCACCAAAATTTACGAATAATATTAAACAAATTATAGCTACAGAGTCAGAAATAGCTTTAAAATCTAATTCAAATAATTTTCTTCATGAGAAATTGAAAATTGCCAATTTAATCAAAAATATTGAACCTTCAAAAGTTAAACGTCAAACAAAAAATGACATTACAGTTTTAAATGCAATAAAAAAGAAGATAGAGGATAATAACCTAACAGTTACAAAATCTGATAAGGGAAACACAACTGTCATTTTGACGACTGAAAATTACATTTCCAAAGTATATAACTTTATAGAATCGAGCGATGTAAAAGTTCTTAAAGCGGACCCAACAAAAAAGTTTTCTAATAATGTAAGGGATATTGTTATTAATTCAAATTATCTTTTAAATGATTACGAAAAGAGGTCTATCATACATAAGAATCCTCATTGTCCACAATTATATGGAACAGTTAAATTACATAAAATAACGAAACCAATTAGACCTGTAGTCTCTTATATTAATGCTCCTAATAATATATTGGCAAAGAAGCTCAACAATATACTCAATACTTGCTGATATGAATCTCAGTACTCAATTAGAAATCCAATAGAACTAATCAAAAAGTTGAAAGCAATCCACTTGCAAGATAACTCATTTCGTTCGATGTAACTAATACGTTTACTAAAATTCCTCCTAAAGAATTTCTAATACTTGTAAGAAAATTACTAAAAGTTAAAAATATTAATCCAGGAATAATATCAGATATACTTAATTTATTTGATGTATGCATTAATCAGAATTATTTCACTTTTGACAATAAGATATATATTCAAAATGGAGGTTTACCAATGGGAAGCCCTATATCACCTATTTTAGCAAACATTTTTATGGACAATTTAGAAAGAAAGATCTTTGAAAGTAATATTTCGAAAAATATTTTATTTTGGTATAGATATGTAGATGACATATTAGCTTGTTTTATGGGTAGTGAACGTCAATTGGATGTATTTTTCAACCACATCAATAATTTACACCCGAAAATTAAATTTACATTAGAAATTGAAGAAAATAGCTCAATCAATTTTCTTGATTTAAAAATTCAAAGAATTAATAATGTACTTGATTATTCAATTTACCGAAAATCAACACAGACTGATATGACAATTCCATTCAATTCTAACCACCCTATGTCACACAGACTAGCAGCATATAATTCAATGATACATAGAGCTTTTTCAGTTCCTATGAACAAATGTAATTTTGATAGAGAGATTAATACAATTAGACAAATAGCAACATCTAACGGTTATCCATTAGATATGATAAATAAGCTAATTAGTAAAAAAGAAGAAAAAGTGGTATTACAACTAATATATCCTAAACAGGCTGATGAAATTAAAACTTATAAAACCATCACATATGCAGGAAATATTTCTAATAATATTTCAAAGATAATATCTTCAGCAACGAATACAACAATTTCTTTTAAATCAGAAAGTAACGTTAGTACAAAATTGTTAAATGTAAAAACAAAAATACCACTATTAAAGAAGTCAGGTATATATAAACTCTAATGTCCAGAATGTAATGCTGTCTATTTGGGTCAGACTCTTAGGAATTTTGAAATACGATACAGTGAACACTTACGAGCATACAGATTAAAACAACCAGATAAATCCCACTACGCAAAACATCTACTTGACACCAATCATTCATTGACACCTAACACAGAACTAGAAGTGCTGCATATTTGTGAAAAGAAACAAGAACTGGATTTCCTTGAAGAACTGGAAATTAGAAGACATTTAAGAAACCCACAATATGAAGTTGTCAATGAACAGTTAAATCTAGGGAGTTCTCCACTAATAAACTGTCTTCTTAAGTGATAATTGTAAAGATCAGCAGATATAGTTTTCCTGGTTTTCTATATCATTGTACAGTTATACTGATCTTAATTGGAAAAATGATATCCAATATATCACCATAGGGCTAATAATATCTAAGCTTCAATATTTGTAATATCACATCTTTTTCTTTTTTCTATTAACATATATTAAGCCAATCACAAGTTAGGTTACTTCTAGGTCTAGCCAAAAATAACTACTAAACATCAGGTAGGCATAAAATGAAATGTAACTTCTGTCATTCTGACGATGATATTGATTTATCGAAACAATTGTTAATTTTTTAGAATTTTCAATAACTTTTATTATATTGTGGAATTAACTAGAGACCGTGAGTTTCATTTAAAAACACTAATATGAGCATATTCCACGAAGTAAGGGTCGAGACAGTTACTTTTATTTAATAAATTTAAGCAAATTTAAGCCGAAGCCGATATTTTGGGAAATGAATTCATATTGAAGTTCATCAGCAGTTAATTTAAAATAAAAAAGAATTAAAATCACAGTTAGTGGCTAAGTTGACTGAAGCTGGAAAAAGGAAAACAATAATAAAGAAACTAAAGAGGAAGAAGTTGAACAAAGTGAGCAGGAACCAGTAGCAAACAAAAAAGTAGGTAAAAATGTTGTTTTATTGTTTATTTATCAGTTGTGGGTACAATTGACAACTTTGGCGGGCATTTAATTCAAATAAATCAATGGATATTGATTGACTTGTATCATTATTAATTTGTATTTTAGCTCTATAAACTCTGAAGAAAAGAAAATGGCCGAAAAGGAAAAGGCTTTGTTTGAAATACGATACAATTTGCCTGAGTAACCACACATTATAAGTTGTTTTTATCCCATTCCATAAGAACTTCCCTATGTCCTGTTATACCTTTCCAATATAAATAATAAACAATATGATTTATTTATATAAAAAAAAGGAAACCTACCCATTCCAATATATCTTTCGTATGAACGAAAATCCTATTCAGTTGTCTATATATACATATAGCAGTTAGCCCAAAGGCGGGTGATAAATCCTTGTATAACTTAGGTTTATATTCAATTTGTGAACTCATTTATTGGCGTTGCGAAAACCGTAACTCAACATCCCAACTTGTTGAAACTACTCGCCGACATTTTTAATATTTCAATTTGGTTTATGTTTTTTCGATCAGTATAAACGTCAGGACGATGATGGAGGAGGTCGCTTCGTTCAAAAGAAATCGCTTGATAAATGATTTGTTATGTATATTAATGAGGAAGAGTGAGAAGAACCAACAAGTGCTTATCGAATGACTTTGCTTTGGAGGATAAAAATCGAGCTTTATACTTAAATAAATTGAAAATTTTACATAATAATTATATATAGCAGGCGTTGAATTTCCTTTGGATTATTTCATGTAAGTTTGCTTAGTAGTTTATTCAAAATAATAAAGTAAATATTCCCATGAATTACCGATATAATTAGCGCCAAATTTCTTCGGAGAAAATAAAAATAAAAGAAACAAGCATCCGTCAAAAAATCGGTGGGCATTTTTTAATAATAGGAGTCCACGAGGTGAAAAACCGGCTGTGAAGAATATCTAATAATTTAATTATAGCCGGCAATGAAAGGCGTTAAAGTTGTTCAAAAGTGCAACTCATTCGATTCGGAAAAAAATTGTTCAAAGCTTACGAGTACTTTCTCCAGTGACGGACTTCGTTTACTAGTTACGCATTTTTAACCTAAAACTGTTGTAAATAAACAGTTTTAAAGATTAAAACTAACTTTTCCGCATCTGTGAGATGTCCTGAACAATATTCTTTCATAAAATTGTTACTTGTATACACTTCGGGGGATATATCGTGCTAACAAACCGAAATTTCTCCAAAAATAACCAAAAATTTAGTATATCTAGTTTTATAGGACCCGCTGTACTCGCTCTAGTCGACTGAAAATCAATAGGGTACATCTGTGAGACACCGTGAACAATACTTATTCATAAAGTTGATCAATCGTATACTCTCTGGAGGCTGTATCGTGCTAACAAACTGAAAATTCTCCAAAAATGACAAAAATTTGGTACTTCAAGTACCACAGCACCCGTTGTACTGGCTTTAGTAAGCTCAATATCAATAGGGTTCATCTTTAAGACGCTCTGAATAATATCCAATCATAAAATTCATCACTTGTATATACTCCGGAGGCTGTATCGTGCTAACAAACTGAAACTTCTCCAAAAATTACAAAAATATCGTACTTAAAGTACTGTAGCACCGGTCGTATTGGCTCTGGTGAGCTGAAAATCAATAGGGTTCATCAGTGAGATGCCCTGAATAATATTCAATCATAAAGTTGGTGACTTGTTGAACTCCGGAGGCTGTATCGTGCTAACAGACTGAAATTTCTCGAAAAATGACAAAATGTCGTACTTCAAGTACCATAGCACCTGTTGTACTGGCTCTGGTGAGCTGAAAATCAATAGGGTTCACCTGTGAAATGTCCTTAACAATATTCCATCATAAAATTGGTGACTTATTGCACTCCGGAGGCTGTATCGTGCTAACAAGACTTGCAAGGAAAAGTGGCCGACGACAACGACGACGACGACAAACACTCAGGATTTTTTTTTAAAAACGGTTTTTTTGGTGTTGTTGTTGATGGATAACGTAAAAATAATTGAAAAAAAATTTCAAATTTCCAACTTTTTTGTGGGTAAACCAATACTTTTCTCGCATATTAGATAGGTTGGCGGAAAAGTAAAATGATTTTATCCAAAGTTCTGTCCAATATGATCTTAATTTGAGATTAGCACATTTTGCTTCATTCATGTACAATTTTCCAAAATTCTACCTCTTCTAATTTCGATATGAGAAATAATAAACGTCACTACAAAACATTTTGAAGTAATGGAAAAACAGTTGTGTGTTCTTTAATCTATTGGTCCAAGTAGAACTAATCCAAAAGATGTTGAGTAAAAAAGCGAGGCATTTTTTAGTATAGTTATCAAATATCTATCTATAGGGTGACTCATTATTTAATAATAATAATTAATAATAATAGATAGATAGATAGATAGATGGTTTATTGGCCCCATTCACATGCATAGTACATTAGAAGTCAGTGAAAGTAGTACATCATATGAATACCGAAATCTAACCAAAAAAAAAAGAGCCAAAGAACTACCGACCGATTACGTGCTTTCTTTCCTTAAAAGAATCACGGACGTCACTATGACACCCACGGCTTCGGTACTTCCTAGATTTCCTCGGGCGCCAGATTTTTGGGGTGGTTTACTCCACCGAACTCTCGAAAATACGGCGTCGAGAGTTACCAAGGTAGCCACAGATGGAGGTTCAGTAATTCCAGGGGTCTGTTGTTATTGACCTTTCCGGATACGTAGTGTGAAAACAGGCTTCAATTGCTTACCACTATCAGAAAATGAAACTACTCGCTACTGGAGAAATTATAAATTTTAATTCCACAAACAAAATTGAATTTTACATAAATGGGAAATTAAACCAATTTTAGTGTTTTACAAAGATATCAGAATCTACTGCTAAAGATCTACGTTATTAATAAAACCAAAAGCGGCCTGACACCAAGCAATAAATATTCTAGCTATTTTACAACGGAGGCGGAAAATACCGTGCAGAATTCTACTAGTACGTAGCAGGTGAAAACAGTACAAAGTTCCTAGTGATAATATGTCAAAATGCACAGAGAAAGCGTTATGGTTGCACTAACAGAGCGTACTAAATCGGTTCCTAGTATTTGTGTACTTTTTTTAAATAAAGCGGAAGAAAATAATCAATTAACTAGTCTCGGCTGCCGGTTTAATCTCAATAGCCACCGAAATTTCTTAACGATTTCACTAGATTCAACTAAACTAGGTTTTACTGATTCACACAACGGCCTATCGTATGAAATCAAATATTCCAGATAAAGAAAACTACCAGCAAAATGCGAAAACCTCTCCGGGGTATCCCTGCTCGGCAGCGAATACTTTTGAGATTATTTCGTATCCCTTAAATCAAAACTGCCTTAGAGGCCTCTCGAATTGATCCCTGCTCAGCAGCGAATCCAGACGAGATTTTTCTAAGCAAGTGCAAACGAACTGAATTTTCTTAACAGTACGACGGTCTATTGGGCGGGATTAAATACTCAGATAAACTAGACTCTAAATGCTCTAACTAAGGTTTTACTGGCAAAACAACAGCCTATTGTACGAACTAAACTTTTCAGATAAAATAGATTGACAGTAGAATCCGGAAACCTCTCCTTCGTATCCCTGCTCAGCAGCGAATACTCTCGAGATTATTTCGTATCTCTTAAATCAAATCTGCCTTAGAGGCCTCTCGAATTGATCCCTGCTCAGAAGTGAATCCAGACGAGATTTTTCTAAGCAAATGCAAAAAAAACTAAATTTTCTTAACAGTACAACGGCCTGTTGGGCGGGATTAAATATTCAGATAAAACAGACTCTATATGTTGTGTTTTTAAATGAAACTCAAGGTCTCTAGTTAATTCCACAATATTATGTGGAACTAACTAGAGACCTTGAGTTTCATTTAAAAACACTAATATGAGCATATTCTACGAAGTAAGGGTCGAGACAGTCAATTTCTATATGTTGTATCACTATTTACTAACAAACAACAGCCTATTGTACGAAATCAAATTCTCAGATAAAATAGATTACAGTAGAATCCGAAAACCTCTCTTTCGTATTCCTGCTCAGCAGCGAATACTCTCGAGATTATTTCGTAGCTCTTAAATCAAATCCGCCTTAGAGGACTCTCGAATTGATCCCTGCTCAGCAGCGAATCCAGACGAGATTTTCCTAAGCAAATGCAAAAAAAACTAAATTTTCCTAACAGTACAACGGCCTATTGGACGGGATTAAATATTCAGATAAAATAGACTCTATATGTTCTAACTTCGGAATTGTACACAAATACTATGAATTCAAACGTTAAAAATAAAAGCGGCTAAGTGTTGGATGATAATAGTTATTCACAGAACAATTTTATATCCACTTACCTGATTCACAAAAACCAGTCACAGTATTCGGTGTAAACAAAATGTAATTTGCAAGCAGGAAAAGAAAGAAAAGCCTCTTTACCTGTATGCTACGTCCTTTTATTAAATTCTCCGACCTCACTTACGAAGTCTCCTCCTTAAAATTTTGAAAATGCGCGCATTAGCAGACTGGTTTAAGTGAACTCGACAAAAGGATATACCGGATGTCTCAGAAGCAGTACATTTATATAAAAATAAATACTCATAGTTAAATTTCGAAAGAGAGGCGATTTAATTATTAAATAAAATGAAATGTATACTGCATGGTTGCTGGAAATGAAAACATCAAAAAGTAACATCGTTACAGTCTCTCGACCTTATATAAACTTATAACATCAATAATTGCCATCAAAATAGATAAACACCTACATGATCGAAAAATACTAATAGAAGAACAAAAAGGGTGCAGAAAAGGAACGCAAGGTAGTAAGGAACAAATTATTATCGACTCCGTGTTAACTCAAGATGCCAAATATCGATCACCTAACATAGCAGTCACATGGATCGATTATCAAAAAGCATTCGATTCTGTACCACATAGCTGGTTGATCGAGGTCCTTGAGATCTATGGGATTGACAAAAATATAATCATGTTCTTAAAATCATGTATGGCCGACTGGAGAACCAAATAGGTAGTGGAATTTTTCAGGGAGATTCGTTGAGTCCCTTATGGTTCATCACCAGTATGAACCCTCTTTCAAGAACTTTAAAGAATATCCATCTTGGCTACAAACTGAAAAGTGGCAATACTAAAGTAGACATCACCCACCTGTTTTACGTAGACGACTTGAAACTGTATGCATCGACGGAGACAGAACTAGATAGGTTAATAGCCATCACGGATACAGTTAGTGAAGATATAAATATGACCTTCGGATTAGAAAAATGTGCCAAACTGATGGCACACAGGGGAAAATCTTTGGAATATGAAATCATAGAGCAAGACACCATTAGATACCTTGACAGCGAAACCTACAAATACCTGGGATACCAACAGCAGCTGGTAGTAAAACGTAAATACACCAAAGAGAGACTCAATGAAGCACTAAGTCATAGAGTACAAAAAATTCTGCGAACTGAACTCACTGCCAAAAACAAAATTAAAGCTGTGAACACGTGGGCAATACCAATGATTGTATACTCTTTTGGACTGATTGGATGGTCAGAAACCGAACTAGAGGCAATGAATCGTGGAATTAGAGTACAAATGTCCAAGCATCTAATTCATCACCCGAAAGCATGTACTGAGCGGCTGTATTTGCCAAGAAGGTCTGGTGGAAGGGGACTTCTTGATATTAAACTGTTATGCCAGAGACAGATAATGAAGTTACAGAAATATTTTGAGGAAAGAGAAGAAACCTCCGAAATACATAGAGTAGTCAGGCTGTTAGACAAATATTCACCAATTAAACAATTACACGAACCAACAGGCGCACATCATGAACTGTCTGACTTAAAAAACCAATGGCTCAGTAAACCGCTACATAGTAAGTATCCTAACCTGTTAAACGATGCTTCCATGGAAGCGTCTACAGAATGGCTCCAAAAAGGATACTTGTTTGGTGAAACAGAGGGATTCATGGTAGCGATACAAGATCGTAATAGCAACTCGAAATCATATTAAAACGATACATGGAATAAGGCTAGATAGCGATTTTTGCAGAATGTGCCAAAAACAATCGGAAACCATGGAACACATCATGGCAGGTTGCACGACACTAGCACCAAGCGAATACTTGAAAAGACACAATCTAACAGCAAACATTGTACACCAGCACCTGGCAATCGCGTGCAAGTTTAAAGATAAATCCGAAAAATACTTCAAGTATACCCCATTCCCCGTTCTGGAAAATAATGCATACCTAATATACTGGGACACCCCTATACAGACTGACAAACACATAGCCAATAACAGACCAGACAATGTCCTTGTGGACAAATTGGAAAAAGTAGGATTCTTCATCGATATAGCCCACCCCAGTGACCACAACTTGGAAAAAACGGAAAGGGAGAAGATGAATAAATATTTGAATTATCCGAAGAGTACAAATCCACACATCACCTTTCAAAAATCTCCATTATACCCCTTGTCATTACAGTAACTGGAATGGTGTCTCACAGTACCTGGAATGGTGTCGAAAAATTTCACTGAGTACCTGAAATAAATTAATATCGATAAAAAAAAATTTTCACAACCATCAAAAATCAGTCATACTTGAAACATGTAGAATCGTTCGAAAAACCTTGAACTTACCCGAAAATCAATTTTAAAGTCAGCTTTTGTAGTGATTGATCGAGTGATCCCACTATTAAATACTCCCCCGAAAGGGGAGAAAAATTGGAATAATAATAATAATAACTGTGTGGCTAAGATCATCCACCAGGGGCTGGCTCATAATCTTAACCTAACTGACACTGTCACACCGTATTATCAGTAAAACCCAGAGGCTGTGCTGGAAAATGAAAACCACCGTATTTATTGGGATAGGAGCATTATTACGGACAGGACAATACCCCCGAATAGACCGGACATTGTTTGGAGAGACAAGCTGAAAAAGAATACTTGGCTGATTGATATCGCCATTTCTAACAGTAACAACTTACAAAACACAATGACGAATAAACTCACAAAGTATGCAGATGTGGCCTATGAAATAAAACAGGAATGGCGTCAAGAAAATGTTATTATAGTCCCACTTGTAATTTCATCCACGGGGGTTGTACCTAGAATGTTACCGGTCCACCTCAAATCACTTGGACTGCAACCAAACATTATAACTACAATGCAGAAATCTGTCATCTTGTCTACCTGTAATATAGTAAGGAAGGCCCTAAGTTTGCAATAGTGAGAGCCATCTTGCTGCCCGCCGTAGGCCCTTGAAAAACCGCATATAAAGCGAGAACTGAGAGATAATAATAATAATAATAATAATAATAATAATAATAATAATAATAATAATAATAATAATAATAATAATAATAATAATAATAATAAGACAGACCAGCCATCTGAAGACCCGTCAAAATATAGACCGATCACATGCCTTCCGACTCTTTACAAAATAATTAGTGGGATTATATGCAACAAAATATATAAACATCTAATAGACCACGAACTTCTGGCAGAGGAACAAAAAGGATGCAGAAGAAACGCACAAGGGCGTAGGGAACAACCCATCATAGATAGCACAATAACAAGACATGCCATTAAACAGAAGAGCAGCTTATACACAGCGTTTATTGACTACCAAAAAGCGTTTGACAGCGTCCCTCACTCATGGCTTTTGAAAAGTCTGTTGGTGTATAAAGTGAACCCAAATATAATCGAGTTACTTAAGACAATGATGGCTCAATGGGAAACCAAAGTAACCAATGGAACAACAAATAGCGAAGGTACCGATATAAGAATCTAACGTGGTATTTTTCAAGGTGATGCTTTAAGCGCGCTATGGTTCTGCATTGCCATAAATCCACTATCCACAGGTCTTAATGAACTACATCAAGGCTATGATATTGACAACAATGTGCAATTATCACACTTAATGTACATGGATGACATCAAGTTGTTCTCAGCTACTCAAAAAGGTCTTAAAAAAGAACTAAGATGTATCGAAAACTTCTCCAATGACATACGAATGAGCTTCGGCTTAGATAAATGCAAAACTAATAGCATTCGAAAAGGAGAGTGGCACGAGACAGAGGACCATGAATTAACAGCGGCATCAGGTGGTGGAACCATTTCTCACATGCAAAAAGATGAAAGATACAAATATCTAGGCTTAACCCAAAAACAGGGTATACAAGACGTAGAAGTGAAACAGCAGATGAAAGAAAAATTAAAAAAACGCACTACAGTCATTTTAAAAACAAAACTTTCAGCACAAAACATAACAGCAGCAATAAATAACTACGCAATTCCTGTAGCAGCATATAGCTTTGGAGTGGTGAGTTGAACTGTTACTGAGCTAGATGACTTAAGCAGAACAATTAGAACCTGCTTCACTAAACACAGAAAACATCATCCTAAGGAATGTAAGGAAAGGTTGCATATATCGCGAAAGCAAGGAGGTAGGGGCATTATGGACATGCGAACCAAACATGAAAAGCAAATCGAACTTATGAGAAAATATTTCTACGATCAGGCAATACATTCTCCTATCCACCAAGCAATCATTTATCTTGACAAAAACCTGACACCGCTAAAACTAAACGATAAAAAATATGTATGCGACCCACAGTACTCCGTCCAAAACTTGATAAATCGATGGAAAGAGAAGGAACTCCATGGTAGATATCCAAACAAGCTCGATGATAATAACCTCGATAAATCTGCGTCACTTGGATGGCTTAACAGAGGGAACATCTTCCCGGAGACAGAAGGTTTCATCTGTGCTATTCAGAACCAGGTCATACCAACTCGTTCTTATCTGAAATACATTGTAAAAGATCAGAATATAACAACAACACAATGTAGAATGTGCGGGGAAAAACATGAAAACATTGAACATCTAATTAGCGGATGCACAACACTAGCCCCATGAGAATATACTAACCGTCACAACAACGTAGCTAAAATAATTCACACCGAACTTTGTCACAATCTAAAATTAATCCAAGACAAAGTCCCCCATTACAAATACACGCCACAAAATGTATTAGAAAATGAACATTACTTAGTCTACTGGGACAGAGAAGTTCAAACCGACAAAGAAGTTCAACACAATAGGCCAGACATTCTCATGTACAATAAAACAAACAAAGAAATTATAGTGTTTTTAAATGAAACTCAAGGTCTCTAGTTAATTCCACAATATAATACAAGTTATTGAAAATTCTAAAAAATTGACAATTGTTTCGATAAATCAATATTATCGAAACAATTGTCAATTTTTTAGAATTTTCAATAACTTGTATTATATTGTGGAATTAACTAGAGACCTTGAGTTTCATTTAAAAACACTAATATGAGCATATTCCACGAAGTAAGGGTCGAGACAGTCAATTTCAATAAAGAAATTATACTTATTGACATTGCTGTCCCAGCTCCTGCTAACATCTCAAAAAAGGAAACAGAAAAAATCGAAAAATACCAACCACTATGTGAAGATCTAAAGCAAACCTGGCAGGCCACAAAAGTTAAAACTATCCCAATCATTATCGGAGCAACATATCTTGACAGCCTCGGAATAAAAAAAGAACTCTTCTTCGAACTCCAGAAAGCCGTCATCTCAAGCACCTGTAATATAATGCGAAAAGTATTAAATAAGAAATAGATAGATAGCATTGTGAACCTTGCAACATAAAACTTGCCGGTTCAACAGTCAAAGATATCCGGTTAACGTGATTAAAAAAAAATACTCCTAGGAGCTGTAAGACCTTGTCGTTGGTGGAGTGGCTGAGTAACTACATCTCTCCTCGAACCGCAAGGACGGAAAGGGAGGAGTGAAACTAAAAAGCAGCTCAGAAATGGCCGGTGCGGCACTGGTGGGGCTATTTATGCCGATGTGATAGCACCGACAAATGCCAGTAGAAGATTCAACATGCCCAAGTTACATCCGAACACACTGACAAGTCCTAACCAGACATGGGAGACGAGCGGCGAGTTTCCGGCGCCAAAAAACCAGGACCCTCGGCTATGGTATGGTAACCCAGACAGAAGAGTTCCACATGAGGGAGTTATCACTTTGTGGTGTGTAAGTCCCGCATAGTATATTAAGGTATACGTGGCTATTGCGAACCCACGGACCCTAGCACTTCGCAGTGGGCCAGGGGACCACTGGAAGTAGAAATCCCCCTATCCTAGTACAACCATAAAATTAGTAGTGGTACGACAGGGCTCTGCTAAGATGGACTCTTTTACCCTGTAGGCTGGCAGTGGCTTTAAAATGCACACCCATTTCTAATGGAGAGAACATTAAAAACAAAAGCCTCGGACGAGCATAGCTACGATCGGGTACGACGCGGGAATTCTCAGCCCGATCAAAAAGGTGACAACCTAGTTACACCTTCACCATATCTGATATTGTGGGCGATGGTAGCTGTCTATTTAGAGCGGTAAGTTTGTATCTATATGGTCAACAAGAGTGCCACGAGCCGCTTAGACTAAAGGCCCTAGAATATAAAAAGAGAATTGGTCCGTACTACAAAATCATGCCCTAATTGAAAATAACAGGATGAGAGATATCAAAATCTACTATAATAACATGAAGAAGACAAATGTCTATGGCACTAGCCTTTAAATACTTGCTCTCTCCGAAATTCTAAACATGAACTTCATATTTACACCGGACCAAGAACAACAGAAAACAGAATAATTACAGTGAAAGGCGAACCAACAACGATAAGTAAGATAAAACACGATAAGAACATATACTTACCGGGCAACCCAGTATCAGGACACTTTGAGCTTCTCACAGGAAATCACAGGATGAATTGAAAACACAACAGACACGCGATTCACAAGATCTGAATCAAAATTATGATGAACCTATAGTAGACGATACTGAACAAAGGAGAAGTTCACTCGATTCCAACGAGATTACTCAACAAAGAACCAACAACTCTCCGCAAACCTACTCACTGCAAACTGGGAACCTAACAGAAGATGAATCCTTAAGTATTAGATACCACAGTAACCTGGCATTATTCGTAGGAGTAGACCAAACACAGAGACCCCGTTTGCCAAAGTTGAATTTTAAGAGAGACACAACTAAAATTATAGACCTAATAAACGAAATTATTGGAGTACATCTCGAAGGAAGCGATGACATTAACACAATCCAACTTAGCATATATACAGCTGCTCTCACAATATTAGAAGGAAATGGACAATAACCACATTGCAATGAAAATCAAAGAAGTAATCGAAACGATCTACAAAAATCTGATCCCTCATGGAGATTGCGACGCACTAAACAAATTGCTGAATTGAGAGCCCAGACGGACATTATTGGTGCATACATACAAGGTAACAGAAGTAGAAGAATCCTAAACAAACTAAAAGAGATCAAACAGAAACTTCGAATACCCGAAGTAGACATATCAATGAATATAAAACTTGTGGAACTTAGAGACACGATACGACAGCAATACAAGGCCAAAAGTGCAAGATTACGAAGATATAATGAGCTCACAAAAAGAAAAGAACAGAATGAAAACTTTTCATCAAACCCAAAAAAATCCTTCAAAACCCTGAATCAAACAGTGATAAATAAAGATGAAGATCCTATCACTGAATAATTTTTGTCATTTTGTATCCTGTTTGCCTTTTCTTCAATTTTTTTTCAGCCATAGTGCGTCTCTGTTAAAGTGTTCCTCTTTTGACCATATGTTTGCCCAGAATTTTTGCATCTCTTCTTCGTTTGGGGGTATGGTTTGGTTGTTCTCAGGCATCTGCTCCTGGATTTTTTGTAAAATATTTCTGGTTCCTCCCAAATTTCACATTGTGGTCCCTGCGTTCCTGACTTTACTTATATATTCGCAATCTTTGTTCCTATACACTGAGCTTTTGTTTCATTGTGTTGAGCACTGTCGCAATATTGTTATTGGGAGGGTCATATTGTGTGTGTATGTGTTCAGAATACTTTCTTAATATTTCCAACCTTCTTCTTCATTCTATTCTTCTTATTATTATTATATTGTGATTACTATGAGCGTTCATAACCTCACTTACCCTAACCTCTAACCTAACTTTATCCAGTCATGTTATAAACCTTGTTACCAAGAAGTAAGTGAAAAAGTGAAACTAGATTTTGTCGCGTTTTCAAAAAAATTGTTATGAGTTCCTCTTAGTGTATTCCTAAATGCTTGAATAATAAATTTTTTGCTTAATTATCAAATTAAGGTTATTATTATTCACATTTTGTATTCCGTCCCTGTCAACTTAAAAATCCATAGTACCCAAAGCCACCAAGGGTAAGCTCGATAATTTATTACCACCGTTTTATTCGAACAAAGTTTGACATCTCAATCAGACCGTCTCTTGTTCGTGGTTTGCTTTCATCGCACCCGTGAGAAATTAATTATCCATGATTGAGATTTATTTATCACGGTTAGAATGGATTATGATACATAATGTACACGATTCATATTTCAATCGGGCTTTATCAAGTAAACCCTATCCGCCTGTCTTGAAAAATTTCCCTGTTTTCGATTGAGCCAACAACAAGTTGTATTTCACCTACTTAAATTGGCAGTTTTAAACCAATTTTGAACACAAAAATTATTATAAAATTAAAGAAATTATACGAAATCTTCGAGCAAACGAATCTTTTTGTATAGAATGTGTACAGGATCGTAGATCGGCACTGATGGAAAAAGAAGAGATAGTTTGTTGGAGACGGAAATATTTTTATTTAATTAAGAATTAGTGTAATATAAATAAAGATAATTTAATAATAGAGGTCAGTTGAGTGTACCAGAGGAAAATAATTATAGAAAAGAAACCAATTTTGAATTTTCGTGCAGGATTTTAATGTGAGCAGAGTTTATTGACATACCATAAGTGCCCACGGTATACCAAATCTTCACAAATATAACAAACATTTAAAAAAATTAAAATGTAGTATTCAAAGCACATTCAATAACTATTAAAATAACAATAAAATCAACCCATGGTACAAGGGATTACTCCCTGAAATATGGGATAAAATTTAACTTATTCCACCACTACGTTTTAATTTGTTTTAAATGTTTCTTCTGATTGTGAGGATTTGGGACACTGATGATGGTTTGTTAATAAACTGAAAGCAATCTGCTCACATTAAAATCCTGTACCAAAATACAAAATTGGTGTCTTTTCTATCGTTAAAGATAATTAATAAACAATCTTGTATCACAGAACATTTATTTGGTGATCGAATACAAACACTTAAAAATTATAAAAATTAGTCCGGGAAAGTAAGGTCGAAAAATCTTTTAACTATCAAAACTTTCCCATAACTGACTTTCCATTTTTAAATGAAAATATATTGACCCAGCATCACTCTCCTAGATTGTCTAATAATTTCCACTGGAGCTTGCGACGCAGCTTGCAAGCACAGCTCAGACCACCTAAAATTCAAGTGATTTATGCTCGTGTCATTCCTGGATGTGTTCTTACAAAAAACTCGTCGAAATGAAAATTGAAGCAAATCTTATGCTCTTGAAGGTGACGTAAATAGATTTTCCAAAAATTTAAAATTTTTGGTTGGTAATTATAAATAAAATATTAATATCGAGGTCAAAACATAGATAAACATAGAGGGCAAACTTCTAAAAATTTACATTTTTCAGATTTGGAAAATTCAAAATGGCGGCTGCGCAAATTGGAAACAAATTTTTTTTTAATCGCGTCTAAATTTATGAACACTAACGATATTGAGAAACGGTTTGTTGCAATCGACAGAGTGAAAGTTATATTTTTATAAATAACATAAACAAAACTTAAAAAAAAAATTTATATAGTTTTTTAGAACATTTACCGAAAATAAAAATTTTTACATCTAGTTTTTTCTCATTTTGGCGTTGAAAAATTCCTTAAAAATATCTTTTTACGTTATAAATATGTTTGTTTTTGAAAGACCAGTATTTTGAAATAAAAATTTTCCAGATGCGACTTTTACAAGCTGAGATAAACAAATTAAAAATCTGCTAGATACTGTCATAATGTTAATTGAAATTTTCAAATTTTGATCACTTCGCTAGGTTGTTGAATCCCAACACAACTTAAACACAATTTTTCATTTTCCTACCGTTAATTGGCCATTCAAAAGAGAACAGTAATCCCAGCTCGCTCGGCCAAACGGTGCGGCGGCAGCTGCTTGGCGTTCTGGTGAGGGGTCAGCGCTCATTCTCTTCGAACGCCCAAAAGACTCTTACTAACATGACTGACGACGTACTTGTACCCGACGAATTATTGAACATTTTTTCGTGTTCTTGTACCACAGGGTGCTCTACTACCAGGTGTGGTTCTAAAAAAGTTGGCATACATTGTACGATATTATGTAAAAATTGCGAAGGCAAAAACTGTTGTAACATCGAAATTGTAAGTACGGTATTTGACAATGACGAGGATGATAATGAATCTCTGAGTGATGAGCTAAATTTTGATATGACTCAATTAGTTGATTGTGAACTTGCAATTGATAGTAGCCATAATATCGATGAGGATTTGTTTGCTAATGATAATGACGAGGAAAATTGTACAGAGCCATTTCCTCAGATACCAAAAAGGGCGAGAATTTGTAGAAAATAGATGTAAATTTGTAAATAAATATTATTCTTAGTATCTACATTTCGAATTAAGTATAATATATAAAATATAATAAATGGACTTATAGATATAAATTATAAATATCATTGTACCTTATTTCTAGCAATATGTAATGGTTGATAATCACCATACTATTAGCAAACCACAAATGCAAAATTTTTACAAAGAAAACCAAAATAAAAGCTTGAGCTTCGTTCAACTGCGAACGAGCGCTGACCCCCCACCACAACGCCAAGCAGCTGCCGCCGCACCGTTTGGCCGAGCGAGCTAGGATTACTATTCTCTTTTGAATGGACCAATTGACGGTAGAAAAATGAAAATTTGTGTTTGAGTTGGGATTCAACAACCTAGCGAAGTGATCAAAATTTGAAAATTTCAATCAATATTATCACAGAATCTAACAGACTTTGAATTTGTTTATCTCAACTTGTAAAACTCGCATCTAAAAAAATATTTTTTTTAAATACTCGTCTTTCAAAGACACACCTATTTATAACGTGAAAAGATATTTTAAACAAATTTTTCAACGCCAAAATGAGAAAAAGCTAGATGGAAAGATTTTTATTTTCGGTAAATGTTCTAAAAAATTATGTAAAAAATTTTTTAAAAATTTTGTTTATGTTATTTATAGAAATATAACTTTCACTCTGTCGATTGCAACAAACCGTTTCTCAATATCGTTAATATTCATAAATTTAGACGCGATTGAAAAAAAAATTGTTTCCAATTTGCGCAGCCGCCATTTTGAATTTTCCAATTCTGGAAAAACATAAATTTTTGGAAGATTGCCCTCTATATTTATCTATGTTTTGACCTCGATATTAATATTTTATTTATAATTACCAATCAAAAATATAATTTTCGTAAATTTTTTCAATTTTTGGAAAATTTAAAATAGGAAAAATTTTTTTTGAAAAAAATATTTACGTCACCTTCAAGATCATAAGATTTGCTTCAATTTAAATCTCTACGATTTTTTTGTAAGACCACATCTAGAAATGACACGAGCATAAATCACTTGAATTTTAGGTGGTCTGAGCTGTGCTTGCAAGCTGCGTCGCAAGCTCCAGCGGAAATTATTAGACACTCTAGGAGAGTGATGCTGGGTCAATATATTTTCATTTAAAAATGAAAAATCAATTATGGGAAACTTATGATTTTTATTTCCTTACTTTCCCGGACTAAATCTACTAAACTTTACAACGTGAATTTCCAATTAAAAAAAATAACTTCTGCATTCTGTGCTCTCAAGTTTTTATATTGTTCCTTAGAGGCTTAGCCATATTTTTGATGTAGTTTCAATAGTTTTCATGCTCTCGATAGGAATCAAATGATGAAATTAGATTTTTTTTGTATAATAGTTCGCAAACAAAGTCGTACAAGAGTCTGAATGCGTACTCTTATACATATACGTGATCATATCAATTAAACATCTCAAATAAAGAGAATTTTCTCATAAAACATGTTAAATAACACCATAATTTCATATTTTTACCAAATGATGTAGTATGAAGAAAAAATTATGAAATTATTCTGGTTCATAAATACGCGTTTCCTTTTCTAGTTTGCAGATCCTCAGGATAATTAGCCGTTACAAACGAAAATGCGACAGAAATTTAATATTTACAGAAGAAGTGATGCAAGAAGTAAAAAATAAAGTTGCTTAGGGTATTAGTAAGCGAAGTATAGCGACGGAGATGGGTATAAAAGAAGCAACCTTAAGATTGAACTGTCCCTCAATCCCTAGTTCGATTTACTAGCGATATTCCTGCGAATATGAAAACTTAACTTGCCCAGCAAATACAAGATTTCGATGAAATATTTTAAGGCGTTACTGAAAAGAAATTGCAAATAGCTGCATATGAATTTGCCGAAGCAAATATAATATTGGATTTAATTGGATAACATGAGAAAATTATATAAACAGTCATGTATACCCTTATACGAATCAACTGTACAATCCCACACTAGACATTCCCAAAGCAATAGTTTATATAGACTGTACCTACAATGAAATAGGAGAGAGCAGTAACTTTCGAGTGTTGAGGCAATTATACTGTTTCCACAAGAATGAACATTTGGTCAAACCAGAGATCATAGTTGCCCCCGATGGATATATCTTTGAAATCAACGGGCTCGTAGAATGAGAACATGGTTTCAAGAAGGCGATATTGTGATAGTCGATAGAGGCTATAGAGATTCAATCAATAGTCTACAAGAACTTGGCTTGCATTACTATATGCCACCATTTCTACCGCTGAATCAAAGGCAATTAACGACAAATGAATCCAATCAGGCACGTTTAATAACCACTACTAGATGGATTGTAGAAGCTAGAAATGGACATTTTAAATCAAATTTAGAATATTTTCGTCAACCCATATCAGCAATACATGCTACGAAGTTATGTGATTATTACCTGCTGGTGCTCTTATAAATAAATACCATCTTTTGATAAATATGCCTGGAACGTTGGATACTGCCACACAAATGTTAGTTGATTCCGATGATGTCAACATTGTTCAGGCACAAGTTGAAGCTGAAAACTTCCGACCTAGGAATGGTCGATGGATTCGTTTGAATCAACTCCATATACAATCGTTCCCTCGCCTTGATATTGAATATTAAAAATCACTTACTGGAACATATCAATTACACTTGGCTGCGTCATATATCCGTGGAGATGGTGAAGTAGACAACATTTTAGAAGTCGATGAGTTACATGGGGAGCTCAATTTTCTATGATTCAGAATATTTTCTCGGTTCAGAAATGCTACTAAACACATGCTTTGGGTTGTTTTCACTGAATGAGGTGACGAAAATCCAAAAGATCCTGCTCTCCCCATTTCGGGGTATTATTGTACTTGTAAATTTGGTGCTAGGACTTTGGGAACTTGTGCGCATGTTGCTAGCTTAATATGGTTTTTGGGGTATGCTAGATATCAAGAAAACATACATTTTCCATCAAATCGTCTCTTAGATTTCATAGGAGATGCTGCAAATAGAATGCTTCCAGAGGATATGGATATCGGTCTAGGAACAGTTTAGTTCTGTTGGTTATTTTCTCATTTATGAATGTTCATTAGAATCTTCTTCTTATTCGTATTTTTTCATTATGAAAAAATTCTGTTATCCATCAAGTATTTTCATCGTTGTGTTGTTATGATATGCCATGCGTATTGCTCGTGCCAACCCAAGTAATAAATTATATACTATGGGTATCTATTTAAGTCGCTTTATCCGTGGATATGGATATACGAAAGATGTATCACATCCCATTGAACTTCTATTAATTAATGGATATTATGTATATGTATAAATATATACTAACTGATTCCATCTATAGGTCATTCACCAAAGTCTCATCTCTAAGTATCTATATACGGTATCCTCACTACATATATGTAAGTCTTATACCTAATTATATTCCCAACCTCATTTCTCAATACTCAATATCTTGGTACTTATCAGATATATAAGACTCTTTGAACTTCTAATATGAGCTGGGAGTTTACACTACCATTCCGTAAGAATCCTCCTGGTAGGCAACAATATCCAAATTAGAATGTTGATACCAAAATGAACAATATACAGAGATTAATGAAAAATACTTGCCATATACGTAGCTTGGTGTGCTACATTTGCGAGCAGAAAATAAAAATGGATTTTCACTGTTTGTATGATTATTCGAATGTATTAATGACTGATGTGAAACAAGAGTTCCCATTCTGCCATCGATAGAAAGTATGCAATGAAGTGGAGAAGTTTGATGATTTCAATTTCCCAACTGATGTCAGTGTTTATTTGAATTCTGTAGATAAATTAGACAAGAGATATTTCGAATGGTCTCAAACTTGAGCGGATTCGTTTTAGTGGCATTGCGATAGTATTTTTCTCTCTATGGGAAAGAAAACTAATAATGAAAAATCTAGAGGATTTGCTGAGACTCCTTCAATCGTGGAGTTTCCGATTGTGATTCTCACATATACGGAATTATAGATTTTCGATTTGATTTGTCTTGAGTATTTATAATAATAATAGTTATGTCAACAAGAGACAGCGGTTGCTGGATATATGTAATACATATGATTCATGCGTATTGTATGTATGTTTATTCTTAATCAAAAAATTTACAATAAAAAAAATACAGGTTATAAAGACACAAAGAACGAATGATAAGAATAATATACTCGATAAGTGAGTGAGCATTTGTTTCGAGTGGAAATATTAGAATATTAAAATTTATATTATAAAAAACAAATACATAGCACATTAGCAAGCAAAAAGGAAAAATAGCTAATATCTTACATATAACCTCTAACTTTTGACATCTTACAATATATATTCACGAGAGAAAAGAATTTAGGTTTATTTGTTGAGTTTGTCTATACTACATTCATATTTCTATACAATTATGTACCTCATGTCTGGATTTCTCCAAAATATACAATTTTAATTTATTTTTGAATGAATGTTCGCTGTTTAATACTTTTAATGATTGTATAATTTTGGAGCCAGATAAGTATAAGATTGTTGGGTGATTGTTTCTGTCATATGGTGTACAGGTTGGTGTGTTTTCTGGCGGGTATCATAGGAATGTACAGTTGTTGGGAATGAATCCTTTGTCTTGCGAAATTTAGTAATTGTACAATATTAGAACAATTGTCTTATATCCATCACTTTTGCGTCTATATACAGCTGATCAGATGAATATTGGTATGGTTTTTTCAGAATCACCTTTAAAAAACGTTTCTGTGTTATATCCAATAAGTATATTTGGGTTTTTGAGCAGCTAACCATCCCACTATTCCGAAGCGAAGATGACTTTGGACGAGAGCATAGAATAAAAGTTTTAAGGAATGCGCTGGAAGTAGTTTTTTTAAATACTTTATTTTATATAATATCACTTGTAACTTTCTTTCAGTTAACTTTATATGTTCATCCCACCTAAGATGTGAGTCGATTGTAACACCTAAATACTTAACATTATTCACAGCTTGGATGTGGTAGTTACTATCATCTGCATTGATAGTTATATGGTTAAAAGTGGGTAGGCCAGATTTATTGCAGCTAAATGGGATATAGTTTGTTTTATCTAAATTTATTGTGAGTAGTTTAAGAGACAGACATTTTCTAATATGTTTAAAATCATTTTCTGCGTTTTCCTTAAGCTCATCCCAGGCGTTAGCGGTATAAAAAATAGCGTGACCGGTGCTACCTGAAGAGAAAATATTATTCAGATAAATGTTAAATAAAAGTGGTTCTAGGACCGTGCCTTGCGGTACCCCAAACTGAACTTTCCTGTACTCGCTATGAACCTCATCTATCTTAACGCTTTGTTACCTGTCAAGTAGATACTCTTTAAATAATTTCAATCAGTTACACCTAATACCTACGTCCTCTAGTGAGTTGAGGAGGGAGTCGTGGTGGACGGTATCGAAAGCCTTGGACAGATCTATGAAAACACATAAGCCAGCTTTGTTTTCATTAAAAGATTTGGTAATTTTGGATGTTAAAGCTAAAATCACAAATTCAGTTGACGTTCCTTCTCTAAAGCCAAACTGCTGTTTGGAAAGTATTTGATATTTATCTAGGTACGAAATTAATCGTTTTTTGAGAGCATTTTCAAATATTTTTAAGATATGAGGTAATAAAGAAATTGTAGGGTAATTTGTAATCGTACTTTTGTTACCTTTTTTATACACTGGGATTATTACTGATTTTTTAAAAGTCGAGTGTCATACGTCCTGTTGGGAGCACTCATTCATTAAAAATTTTAATGGTTCAACTATGTACTCTGCGACTGATTTGATAGTTTCCGCTCTAATACGAGGGCAATTCAGAAACTAACCTCCGGTTGATTGAAAAAAATACACCAAGTTAAGTAAAAATATTTTAATATATACATCTTACAACTACATCTTTGCACTATTTTTCGACATAGTCTTCATAACGATTGAGGCACTTATCGATCTCTTCACAAGCTTTGAAATTCCTTCTGCATAAAAATCACCCGCTTGTGCCTTGAGCCAGCCTGTGACCGCATCTTTGAGCTTTTCGTCGTCATCAAACCGCTGGGACCCGAGCCATTTCTTCATATGCATGAAGAGGTGATAATCGCTTGGCGCCAGATCTGGGCTGTAAGGTGGATGGTTGAAAACGTCCCACTTGAAGGACTCAAGAAGGGCTGTTGTTCTGCGAGCAGAGTGAGGACGGGCGTTATCGTGCAAAAAAACGATACCGGAAGTCAGCATACCACGGCGTTTGTTCTGTATAGCCCGTCGTAATGTTTTTAGTGTTTCACAGTACACGTCTTGATTAATGGTCGTCCCACGTTCCATGAATTCAACCAACAACACCCCTTTGGCATCCCAAAACACCGTTGCCATCAGTTTTCTGGCAGAAAAATCTTGCCGGGCTTTTTTTGGTTTGGTAGGCGAATCTGAATGTGCCCACATCTTTGATTGTTCTTTTGTCTCAGGGTTCACGTACTTAATCCAGGTTTCGTCACCGGTCACGATTCTGTTTAACAATGGTTCTCCTTCGTCCTCATAACGTGACAGAAAGTCTAATGCAGAGGCCATTCTTTGACTTTTGTGGTGGTCGGTAAGAATTTTGGGCACCCATCGTGCACAGAACTTACGGTAACCCAATCTTGCTGTCACTATCTCGTACAAAAGAGTCTTAGAAATCTGTGGAAAATCAGTAGACAACTCCGCCATTGTGAAACGTCGATTTTCACGAACTTTTGCATCAACTGTCTGAACGAGTTCGTCAGTCACCAAGGATGGTCTACCACTCCTCTCTTCATCATGAACGTTTTCTCGTCCACTTTTAAATAAACGTACCCATTCACGGACAACTCCTTCACTCATAACTTTTGGTCCGTACACGGCACAAAGCTCACGATGAATAGCTGCTGCAGAGTATCCTTTGGCTGTAAAAAACCTTATAACAGCACGCACTTCACATTTGGCGGGATTTTCTATTGCAGCACACATTTCAAACTGCCACAAAAACTAAACTAGCGCAGGTACGTTGTTCACTCGACTACGGCTTGATGCCGACTGACCTGCTGAGCGTGTGAATGCACAGATGGCGCGCTACTCCCCCCACTACCCGCACTGTGACCAATCGGAGGTTAGTTTCTGAATTGCCCTCGTATTATCTGCTCGAACTACTTTTTTACTTTTTAAATCATTTAATTCATGTCTTTATTTATATCATTAGCTAAAGTTGTGCCTATTGTGGCAAATATTTTATTAACTTCATTAGCGATACTTTCTTTCTCTGTAATTAATTGGTCGCTATAGGTAATTGTAAACAGAATTTGTAGTGTGTTTTGTTTTTTTCTTTTTACTTATATCAATAACTATGTCCCACAATTTATTTGGATTATTATGGTTTTTATTGAGCTCCGTGGTGTAATAGTCGTATTTTATTTTTGCTATCAAAGAATTCGGAGAATCCGAACTCTGCCACGAAATGCAGGTAGTCATTACGGGTTGTTCGAACTCTGCCAGTGTTTAAAATTTTGGAGATTAACTACCAAACCAGTAGGGGTCTAATAGCCTAATCCGATTTAACAATTTACCTTGAACTTTAGGTACTCAAATTCAATATAAGAAAATATTAATAACATACATATATTTTCAACGTATATTTGCCACTTCTAAAAAATTACATCTACATTACATCTACATTACAATAAAATATATTCAATATACATAAACATATAAAAAAAAACAAAAAATTAAACGTGTGGAAGATTTTTACATGCAACCGTTTTCACAAACATAAAGCGAGAAATAACATTTTTCCTATATTGATCCAAATGATCATTAATGAAATTAATTTTAACATTAATAGTTTTTTTGGTTTTTTTCTGGCTTTGGTTTGCCGAACGAATTTTCGCGTATACCTCCGTTTGTGAATCCAATAACACACTAGTAAATTGAACAATGTTTGGATGTGCTTTGTAAAAAGAAGCACCGAAATGCGAATGAAAACTCTCACAAGAATTCGTTGTTCTCTTAAAAAAGGATGCATTATTTGCCCAAATAAGTGGTGGAAATATCGAATTTTGCGTTATATATGTTTTATTGACATAATTTCGGAATTCTATAACTCTTTCGTCATTCGGAAGCAAAAAATGTAGTTCATTATAAAAGAATTCTACAACTTCCTCAGGACTAAGATACATAATACCGAAATGTACTTTTAAGTATTCGCCAATTACAGAACCTTTCTGTCTGTACTCTTGTACCAAATGAAACTCCTGAATCTTACGAAACCAAGCTTGACAGAGATGAAATTTACAACCAAAAAGAATTTGATCTCTGCCATTCATATATAGCGTTATGAATGCTTAGTTCAAAATCTACTACGACTTCTTTAGGTTGAAAATTTAAGCCTACTTCTTTACATTTTTGTCTTAAAATTAAAAACAAATTTGAATATGTTTGACTTGATTTGTCCGACAGCAAACAAAAAACAAGAGGTACGTAATAGCCGTTTTTAAAACCATGAATGGTAAACATTTGGTAAAAAAAAGTTGAACAGTATTTAAAAGTCCCATCCATCAAAATACAATCCGAATTACATAAAAAATTAAGGTTGGAAAAACAGGAGAACACAATAATTTTAAATACCTGGTCTGCTGTTAAAAGAAATTCCTCTTCTCGGTTCGTTCGTAATTGTAATTCACGAACACTATTAAATACTTCTTCCTGATTTTTAGGCAATAGGGGTAAAATTTTTCTTCTCGCCGCGTGAATATTTTTCCTTATTCGGTCAATATCTTCGCGAAATTATTTGACACCAATTCTTGCCGAATTAGTTTGGAGGGTTTCTCAGTGGGATCTTCAGTCGCTTTCCTTTTAATGCTGTTACTCACTGCTTTTCTTGATAGGTTCGTTTCTATAGTATGATTGTGTTCTCCTTTGACTTCTGTGATTGTTTCTTCATCAGAAACGTGGGAGTACACTCTAACTGGACATTTTGCGTTACAGCACTTCCATCTAATGTTTCCACATTTGCTAGTATTAGCTTTCGAAAATTTATAACTGTTCAACACTATTAATTTATTTCCTCTTTCACTATACATTGTAGATGCTTTGTTCTCCATTTTGGTCACTGTTTGCTATGTGTACTACACTCTTAACTTCTGTAGATCGATATGAAGTAACTGAATACAACTATAACTCTTATATAGTGTAAGTGCATCAACATCCTTCCCCTAATCCCCTAAATATCGATCAAAACAATCAAGATTTCTTCAAAATATTTAATACAAGAAATCTTTCAGAAATATACATAATTCTATGGGCCTCCGATTTTATCTATTATAAACCCTAATGACTCTAATAGGATTAAACTAAATGGTTGCGGCACAGTTCGAACATTTCAGTAATTTTCAAATTGATACAAGTCAGGTAAAACTTTATTTTGTGGCAGAGTTCGGATATGCCCAAAGAATTAAGTTTATTTCAGTTCGGTATTGTGTTTTAAGTAGTAGATTATTGGGATTTTTTTGTAGCTTTTTAAACATTTTTTTTTGTATTGACAGATTTTAGCAATGCGTTGGTGAACCAGGGTGCAATTTTTGTGTGTTTTCTTTTTATTAGTCGCTTTTCAGTACAATTACCAATAGTGTTCCTAAGTATAGTTACAAATTTATTGGTTGCAGTATCTACATTGATTGTACTATGAATTGAATCCCATGTTGTATTCTTTGGGACATTGTTTAATTTATTTATGTTAATACTTTCAACATAATGTTTTTCATTTATACATGATGCGTTCTTTGAGTTTAGCATTACTTGCAAGATAGTAGTTGCATGGTCAGTTATGTTCGTCTGGATTATTATAGGCACAATTTGATCTATAATATGTTGTTTTGATTTTATGAATATATAATCCAGACAGGATTTTTCTCGTGTGGCAATATTAATTGTAGAGCTATATCCGAACTCATTAAGGGTATTATTAGATTCAGTTGAAGTACTATTGCTTTCTAATATATTTATGTTTAAATCCCCAAAGAAAAGGTACATATCTTCATCATTATCAACACTTGCTTCAAAATAATTTTGCAAACATGTTACAAATGCGGCCACGTTTGTATCTGGTGACCTGTATGCTGCAGATATAACTACGCCATTACTTTTATTAAGTTGGATTTTAACCTGTAGAACGTTAATATTTGGGTAGGTCTCTATTATTTTATAAGTATTGTTATAATTACTCTCAATATACATAACAACACCATCATTTTGGTTGTATTTACTTACATTATAAATGATATCATAACCTTCAATATGGCGTAGACTTGTATATAATATATTCCATGTTTTAGTGAATACAATGCAGTGTATATCAGAATTTAATATTGTGAGGAAAATTTTGAATTTATTTAGATTTTTGTTGATACTGCGAATATTATTAAGTAGTATTTTAAAATTTGAATTCAATTGGTTGATGGACAAAACCTCTGTACACTGTTCAATAGTTTCTAATTTATATGTCTCTATATTCAGTACTTCGAAATCTCGTATATATTGTTCCATGTCAAAGATACACACTAATTAAACAAGAATTATAGATAAAGACAATCACGAACTCAGACCAGGAAAGTTAACTACATATATTAATATACAGATAAAATTTGCAATTAAAAAGCAGAAAGACGTGATAATAATAAATAAAATTTAAACTATTTAGAGTTATTTATTATTATTTTTAATAAAACATTTAGAGTATTCCTCTGCTTTACGAAAATGTATGAGGTACGACTTTAAATGTTTGTAAGTTTCTCTCTCTTTTGGTATTAGGTCATTGGAAATTGAGAGTCCCGAATCCTTGAGATTTTTAATATTTGTAAAAATGGACTTTTTCTTTCGGCTTCTTAGTGTCAGCGTTGACTATCAGTGGTAGTTGTGGATTACCTCAATTGTTTTTTGATCTTCAGACAAATTAGGAGTATTCGGTGGGCTGATGGTTTCTGCTCTTGATATTTTTGTCAATTCCTCAAGAGTGTGAGACTTGTTATCCAAAACCAATTTATTATTTTTAATAAAACATTTAGAGTATTCCTCTGCTTTACGAAAATGTATGAGGTATGACTTTAAATTTTTGTAAGTTTCTCTCTATTTTGGTATTAGGTCATTGGAAATTGAGAGTCCCGAATCCTTGAGATTTTTAATATTTGTAAAAATGGACTTTTTCTTTAAATATGACACAAATTCGACTTTAACTAGAGCAGACTCTGATTTTCCCAGTAAATAGAAATTATTTATGTCACTTTCATTTATATTAGTATTTAAATTCTCATTTATTTCAGTGCAGATATTTTCAATTTTAATGTTTGGAATTGGTTTGCTTAAACCGAATATAACAATATTGTTAAGTCGTTTTTCCCTATCTATCTGTTCTTTTATAATTTCGACCTCCTCTTCTACACGTCTGATCCTTGTGCTATGTTCTTCAATGTTTAACAGAAGTTTTTTCTCTGTTTTATCAATGGCACATTTCAATTCAGTTTTTGTATTTTGTAGCTCTTCTAGTATTTTTTCGGTTGCTTCTTTTAATATTTTTTTAATAGTCAATACATTCATTGTGGAGATTAAAAATTCAATAGTGTGTGGTTTGCTTTAGTTTAATATTGTAAATAATAACTACTTGTAGATAGTTCTGAACAAAGAAATTTCGTGAGGTCTAGTTCTTCCCAGCCATAAATATTCATTTCGAGAACTAAATACTGTTTTATGAATCTCCGTTTTATATTATATCTGGGGTAGGATCATTATTGAGCAACTTAGTGGAATCAGATTAGTTAGAATAAGAGTTACTCACAGTTTTCTTCAGTTAAACAGAAGCTATGTGAAGAACGTTGTTATCACCTTGAACTACGAACTACTCCGAGGGTATCTCCTATAAATGGTGATCTTGAATTATGTTTTCCAGATAGAATTCTGCATTCATAGACGGCGGACGAATAGTAATCAGCTTAGTGCTTTCCTTAAATAGCCCCCCCCTAGAATATTTTTGATCAACCCACAAATGGCTCCTCTGGAGAGTACAATCAGAAATAATTCTCCAGCTCTATGCCATACTCTATCACGGCCATCTGAAAATTTTAGGCTCACTCGAGTTTCAACAGTGAACAACACACTCTTCCAGTTATCGAATGCATGACCCCTAGCGTCCTCCTAATTTCTTCAAATGTGTCATTTCAATTGCTTGTACTTTAGTTTCGTGCTGATATTATTGTAAAAAACTTACTCCATTTGAGAATATGATTGTTTAGTTTTGGTCCCTATTTCCCTTGTTTTAATCCTGAATCTTTCAGTTCCCTAAATATACGACAACAATACGTACACCCTGTTCAAGATTGTAAAATCTTGAAATTTATTTGTTAAGATACCTTTAAAATATGTGAGACATTTGTATGCCTCAACTAGAAATATAATCAAAAACACACCCTAATGGATAAGATGTGGCATACCTTCAACACCTGGTTTTTGTACAACCATATCACGAGATCAGGCCTCGGTTGTCTGCATCGACCTGTTGGTGCCCGATGAACTGTTTCGAGGATTGACAACTGAAATTTTGGTTCAATGGAGAATGGCTTGCGGGATTGATGTAGCATGTGTCATACCGTGTTATAACTACGGCTAAGTACTATTCATAAAAGCGGTTCGATTTTATGTTTGTAACTACGATGAAACCATGGTGAGTTCCTTTTAACTTTCAATCCGACCCTTTGCCACCAATCCCCAACAATGATTGATTTTTTATAATTTATTATGTAGAAGAATCTATGAAATTATTTACAATTCAAACTACTTTGTATAAACATTGCAAATTGTAAAGCTTCAGAATGATATCGTTCGTCTATCTCAGTTATGAGATCAGAACTATCACTCAAGCGTGTCTGAACGATCGCGTTACAATATTTAGGTATGGTATCATTAAAGATTATGATCACCGACTACATTTTGATAGACAACCGTTTAGAAAATTAAATGAATATGTAAGCAACAACCGCAAAATTTATATTATGCACATGAACGTAACTTCGAAGTGGTCATCACACATATACATACACAAGATTCATTTCATAATAGATAAAAGATATTCATGACATTAAAAATGATTAAGATGTTTGAAATAACTTCGTACCTTCAATGATAATAAATGAATTTTTCTTCCCAAAAAAAGCGCTACCTTTTGAACTGAGTTTAAATTGTGTTACTTGCCGCAAACAAACTGTCATCATGGCCTATTGAAAGAGGCTGCGGTCGTAGAAAAATTTTCAGCAGCGTCATCCTCTCATCGACGAATTTTTTAAAGATGAATGATTATATTTGCTACTGTTAGTGGCGTGATTAAGTGAATTGAATGCTGCTTTTCGTCGATAATGCGATAAAGAGAGAATGTCATTAATTATAGTTTTGAAGAAATTCGAAATTCATTGTTCTTTGTAGGATATTTGAAAAAAAAACTATCGTTTTTCATGAGAAAGGGATGTATCGTGTATAGTGACGACCTGAAAATATTTATCATTGTCATAATGTTTACGATACGGCGATGTTTAGGTGAAGGCAAACAAAATACGTTTTTTATGGATGGATAACCCAGGATGAAGTGCAGTTTTATATCGAAAAAAAATTCCTTGGGATTATGATCTTTTACTCTATTTCTGGAGGTAATATAAAGAAGAAATGAAACAAATTAACTATAGAGAAGACGGCGACGTTGGTGGACTAGATTATGGCAGCGAAAGCCTAAAGGAATCATTTGTGATTGTCCGAAAATCAATTTGAAAACTTTTCCGACAAACAAACATACTCGGTTTTTCAGGGACTGACCAGTCGAAAATGCTGGGGCGTCATATTCATATACACGAGACAAAGTTACACTCACAAACTATAAAAAGTGCATTTATTTACCTAAATCATTGCATGTGCACTCCTGATTTTTCTCCTTAAATATTAAATATTGAGAAATACATCTCTAAAATTTTATTTCAATATTTTTAGTATTTTGGTGACTGGGATTTTTTAAGTAATGGCATGATTTTAGGAAAATATGGATTGACTTTAACATACTGTATGTCAGAAATGCGTGCAGGTGATGCATACCTGATTTTTTCCCTATGAGATTAGACATTTTTAAATGCATCTATAGATCTTTATATCAACGCTTGCAGTATTATGGTGTATGGGATTTTTTATGTGAAGGCATGTTTTACGAAAAACAGATTGACATTAAAATTCTTTATAATAAACAACAAATAGAGCAAAAAGGAACTAAAACTAATTAAACAAAGCCTCAAAAACTTTCTATGTCAAGAAAGTTTATATTAATAAAGATAACTATAAGTGTTAAAATTTGTCAACATAAGAATAAGACAAAAACCAAAACAAAACAAAAACAAAATGGGAAAGAAAGACATTGAATGTTAAAATAAAACAAGCAAGAAGATTTAAGGAACTATTGAAAATCCCGAATCCGGCGTTAATAATTGTGTGTATTAACAATCAAAATTTTAGCCTCCTGTGGAGTGGCATATAAGATCTATTCAAATTAAATTGAGAGTTCAGACAAAGGCCACTAACTAGCAACTCATTATTTATGTGTATGTCCTCAAGAAAATCGAATCTATTATAATTTCTAAGAGTGACCCCATGCACAATTGTTGAATTCCTACCAAGGCTAAAGTTATGGTTGTTGAATCTTAAATGATATCCAAAAGCAGAGTCCTTACTCGGATTGAAATGTTCCAATATCCCAGCTTTCAAAGGTCTACAAGTTCTACCAATATAGATTGCCTCACAATCACCACACTCAAGCTTATAAATTCCTCTTTTTGGAAGCTTATCAATTCTATCATTGGAATTCACCTAAAACGTTAGACGTTTTGTAAGAGATTTTACATCTTCTATATAATTGTTGATACGATTTGTTCTGTTCTCTTCTGTTAATAACCTTGCGAATGAGACAGTCAATGATGTGTGGATTATACTGGTTATTAATTGCTATCTGTTTCAGAATACTCACATCTGAACGTAAATCCATCTCTGACAATGAAATACATAGAACATAACAATTGAAATATGCCATTTTATGTTGGTATAGATGGCATGAGGAACTTGAAATGATATGATCTGTTTGTGTAGGTTTCCTGTAAATACTGTAAGACAGTTTGTTGGAGTATTTGTAAATTGTGATGCGTAAAAAATTCAATCTATTGTCACTCTCAACCTCAAGTGTGAACTTAATCCTAGGATGTACTTGATTTATTTGTGATAAAAGAATATTGGCAGTTTCTACGTTGCCATCTAAAAAAACCAGACAATCATCCACATATCTAAACCAATACAGGATTTTACTATTGTTGTCTGAAAGAATAAATTTATTTTCCAAATTACTCATGAAAATATCAACTAGAAAAGGTGAAAGACAACTTCCCATGGCAAGTCCATCAGGTTGTTGATAATATTTATTATTGAATACAAAAAAATCCTGTAAATACAAAAAAGTATTATTCAAATTATATTGAGACGTCTACACAGCTTGAAGGTTTTTATTTATATACCTCTAGAATTTTATTTCAATATTCGCTGTTTTATGGCTTATGGAATTTTTGAAGTAAAGGAATACTTTTAGGAAAAAATATTGATTTTAACATACTGTGTCACAAGAATGCTCCTTAGGGAGTAGACATTGAGAAAAGAATCTCCAGAATTTTATTACAATATTTGCAGTATTGCGGTTTATGAGATTTTTTAAGTGAAGACATATTTTTCGCGCGTCTACATACTCCTTCCGTCTTTTCTCCATTTCCTCCTACACCCATTCCTGTACATCCTCTCTGGTCGCACCCCTCCAGCGTTTGTTCCTGGCTCTAGTCATCATGTCCAATGTGTAGGACCTTAACAGCACCGCTGCTGCCAATCCACCCACTGTCCTCTACCCCTGCACCACCATCAAGAGTATTCCTCTCTGCATCCGCAGGAGTGTCCCAACACTCTCATTCACACCTGCTCTTTTACCCAATACTTTCGCACCGTACATCATATTCTGCTCTACCGTCCTCCCAATCACCCCCCTCTTTCACTCTCCCGGCTCTTTCACATTATACATCAATCTCCCCAGCTCTTAATGGTTTTCCCTCACCTCAATCCCCTTCTCTGCCACTGATATCACCTCTCTGTATCTTGAAACTATGAGCCTGTCTACCCACTCCCCCTTCTTTTTAGCCAACCCCTTATTGGTCTTCTCAATACTCTCCTGGTTAATCTCCTAAAATGTCCTTCAAGATTACCGCTTCATTTCTGCCCTCCTTTTCCCCATCTGTATAAATTGCTACCTTCAGCAACTTCACCCCCTAATGTGCAAGCCTGTGTAGCCCTACGCTGTCCACACTCCCCACTTCCCCAAACCGCCGACTCATTAGTTCAAACACCTTCCTCTCGTCCCTACAATCTCTCTCCATTCGACAGATCAACTCCTCCGCCCTCAACCTTACCCCTTTCCGTAGTGCGCACCTCTTTAACCCACTCCATTTCCTCTTCTATTTCTCCTAGCATCGGGTACCTATTCCTAAACATCTTCTGTATCCCCGTCTTCCTTGGTCATCCATACCACTTTAACCTTTTCGTTTCCTATCATTGGGTGTCCTAGTTTCACCTCTATTCCCTCCCCCTCTTTACCATCCCAGTCACTATCTCTAACCTCCTTCCATCCTTTCCAATCTCTTTACCGTTCCCCCTATCGTGTTTGCCCTCTCTCCTTTCTATCGTCCACTTCCCCTCTCTCCTCTCTTACTCCTTGACCCGTCCCACTGCCACCGCCTTCTGCTCATCCAGATTTTTCACCCTCTTCTCCAGCTGCCTTATCGTCTTCTTTAATCTCTCTACACTATCCCCATTTCCGTCCTTTTCATTCTCCAATTCCTCCCTCTCATTCTTCTTCTGTCTCGTCTTCTGCGTCTTATTCTCCAGTGGCGACACCTCCTTTCTCTTTATCCCAGGGTAAATCCTTGAATTTCCCTTATCCAGCGTCCTTTTTATCCTGCTCGATTTACCAAAAATTCCCTTTCCTTCCATTTCTTTATCCATTACTTCCTGTTCTATTTTTCCATTACTTCCTCCATATTTCGTCCCACGAGTAGCTAGGGCATGTAGGTCTACCACCATAGAGCCCCGTTTGCGGTAGCAAGCCTGGAATACTCTAGAAGGTAGCAAGTGTCCTAGAGGCACCGTTTCTGGCTGCGTTTCGTGCAGCCATTCATCCATGGCCCCGGTGGCTCACAGCGAGGATCACGCATTTTTTGTTGAGGTTTACCCTAGGCATTTTGTCACTGTTACCTCCGGACGCAGTAGGGGAGACCGAGGCTTAAGGTCTCACGGGTTTAAAGTCACAAACCCATTCCTGCGCAAAGTAAATATGGCAACGTCGTCATATTCATACGCCAGGAACTATTTCAATGCTAGTTAGTTCCGCCATATTCGCCATTCGTATAAGTCGCATGTGAATATGTTTATAAGTGAATTTACGGAAAAAGCCAATGTAAGTAATTTTTTGGATTAATAATACAAACCGTATATTTTATCTCAGTGCCAGAATTTAAAAATGCCGTGTTATATTTATGATACCCCTAGGTGTTCTCCAAAAAGTCACTATAAATTTATTAATTTATAAAATTAGGTTAGGTAGTTATTTTAGAAACAAAATGGCAGGACCGTTTGGGGTAACTTGTCTCACACGTTGTGGGGCAAGTTGTCATGTGTGACTTTTTGCCCCGATATTAGAAGAAGTAAAGCTCTGAATCGGATTTAATTTTTAGATGGTGCGCGAATACAGAAAAAGAACAGATCGAGGGAGTTTTGATAAGGAAGCAATAAGGAAAGTGGTGTTACAAGTAAAAAATGAAAATATTTCTATTAGGCAAGCAGCAAAAAATTTTGATTTAAATTATAAAACAGTGGGGCGCTATTGCAAAAAGCTTTCAGCAGAGGACCTTAATCAAGATCAGTTAAATATAGACGTGGGATATGGCAAACCTCGCATGGTATTAAGCCGAGAAATGGAAATGGATTTAAAAACATACCTACTCGAATCAGCAAATATTTATTTCGGACTTTGTCCTAAGGAAATTAGAAAGCTTGCATTCCAGTTTGCCATTGCCAATAAAATAGCTGTTCCCGAGCCTTGGAAAAGGGATCAAATGGCTGGACCTGAATGGTTGACATCATTTTTAAAGAGAAACAATGATTTATCTCTTCGCACTCCAGAACCAACAAGTTTCGCACGCGCAACAAATTTTAACTAAGCAAATGTGAACAGCTTTTTTACAAATCTGGAAAAGGTTATGAAAAAATATAACTTTGATCCCTCCTCAATCTGGAATATGGACGAGACGGGGGTGACCACTGTTCAGAAGCCTTGTAAAGTAGTGGCCAGAAAAGGATTTAAACAAGTCGGATCCATAACTTCTGGGGAACGTGGAACCCTCGTCACAGTGGCCTGTGCCGTATCTGCTTTGGGAAATAGCATCCCGCCATTCTTTATATTTCCAAGAGTGCATTTTAGAGAATTCTGGCTCACATCTGGACCAGCAGGATGTGCGGGAACATCTAATCGAAGTGGCTGGATGATAGAAGAAAATTTTGTGCTATTTTTGAGACATTTCATTAAATATTCAAAATGTTCCAAAAAGCACCCCTGTCTGTTACTTCTTGATAATCATCAGTCGCATCTTTCTATCGAGGGACTTGAGTTGGCTAAGGAAACTGGTATAGTTATGTTATCTTTTCCTCCCCACTGCTCGCACAAGTTGCAGCCTCTTGATAGGTCAGTTTATGGTCCGTTTAAAAAACAGTGAAATAATGCTTGCGATGCGTGGATGATGAATCATCCCGGTCAAACGATGACGATATATGATATTTCAGTTTTAGTTGCTCAAAGCTATCCCCTAGCCGCAAGACCAAAAAATATACAATCCGGATTTCGTGTATCAGGGATATTTCCCTTAAACCATAATGTATTTGATGAAACAGAATTTAGCCCATGTGAAGTAACAGACAGAGACTTGCACCAAGAAAATCAGGAACCAGATCTCGAAAATCCAAAGACCGGGACCGGTGGAATTTCATTCCAAACTGATGAACCAACAGTTGACGAAATGTTAACAAGTAAGTTAGTTACCTGAGTATCTTAAAATTATTCTGCAATAATTTGTTTTTCTTGAAATAGGCAACAAAAAAACAACTGTGTCAGAACCTGCAAACACAGAACTTCACGACACTCAACAGCCTGGTCCTAGTGGCTCATCCTTAGAAAAAATCCCAAATCATACTCAGCATTCTGGGCATGAGGAAAGTATATTTAGTGTCTCAGATATAAGGCTCTTGCCCAAAGCAGGTAAGACTTTTACCAAAATCAGGTGAGGACACATTTTAAATAACAGTTACCTCAAATTTCAGCTGCAAGAAACAAAGGGTCAAACAGAAAGAAAAGTACTAACTGATACGCCAGAGAAAGAGGCTCTTGAGGCGGAGTTTGCTAAGAGAAAAAGTGTAAAGAAAAATTTAACAGGAAATATAAGAGTGTCATATAATAAAAATAAAAAGGGAAAAAACCATAAAAGTGCTAAAGAGAAGCCCCCTGAAGAATCAGCTTGGAACCATTTTCCAATAGTTCACCAAAAGAAGTTTGGGTTCAATGTACAGTCTGTAAGCTATGAGCCCATGAACTGTGCACTCCCGGTACACCGTGGTACGTCTGTCAGAACTGTGAAGATGACGACACTGAATAACAAAATTGGAATAGAGCATAATATAATGAAATTGCCTGTCTCGACCCTTACTTCGTGGAATATGCTCATATTAGTGTTTTTAAATGAAACTCAAGGTCTCTAGTCAATTCCACAATATAATACAAGTTATTGAAAATTCTAAAAAATTGACATAATATAATGTATTATTTGTTTCTTTTTATCTGTATTTTTGAGCATTTTTAAATAAAATCTAACCTGATATCTACGTGACTTTTCACTCCTTTCCGTGAAACAACGTGCCCCATAATGGGGGCAAGATGTCACACTTGTAACAGTTTACGTTTTGCAAAAAAATTAATAAATTCGCCTTATTTATAAATACATTTTTAGTCACTTGGTATAGTCAAATAACAGAGTGACAAAGTGCACCAGAAATAACTTTGCTAGGATTAAAAATGGTTTCACAAAAAATTAACAACCTAATTTTGTGACATTTAGCCCCGGTCTCCCCTAGTTGCTAGCTGAAGCGGTCATAACTGCCTCTCCTATACAGCAGGGATTTTAAAGGCTTAATTTAAGATAAGAGTGTCAGCCTACTAATACGATTTTTTTCCTTTAAGATTAGACGTTTGTAAATGTATCTCTAGAATTTTATTTTAATATTTGTAGAATTTTGGTTTATGGGATTTCATCAGTCAAGGAATGTTTCTAGGAAAAATATAAATATAAATTATAACATACTGTATCTCAGAAATGCGCGCAGGTGGTGTAAAGCTGCTTTTCTTCTTTGAGATAATACATTTGTTAATGAATCTCTAGAATTTTATTATAATATGTGTCTATGGAATTATTTAAATGAAGGCATATTTATGGAAAAAAACGGATTAATTTTAACATACTGTATTTCAGAAATGCGCACAATTAGTGCATATCTGATTTTTTTTCTGGAAGATTAGACATTTGTAAATGCATATCTAGAATTTTGTTTTAATATTTGTAGTATTTTGGTCTATAGAATTTTTTAAGTGAAGACATGTTTTTAGAAATAAGGATTGATTTTAACACACTGTATGTCAAAAATGATTGCGTATGGTGCGCTCCTGATTTTTTTTCTTAGAGATTATATATTACGAAATGTATCTCTAGAATTTTATTTCAATAATAACAGTATTTTGATGATTTGTATTATTTGATTTGTAGATTGTTAACTTTTATGTATGTTTCCCCACCCATTAATAATTGGTCCTGTGGGCTGTGAAGTGTTGTAAATATATAATATAACTCAAGAACTCTACCCCCTTCGTTTCGACTTTTCATTAATTTCGTGTGATTGTTGGGTATATCGGTGTAAAGTGTAGTTTTGAATGTTTTCTTACGAGTCAAATGCGTTACCTTTAATATATTTCGATGATGAAGAACGTTGTAATTTGGGGTCTGCCTGTCGAAGAGTTGACAGTCGGTATTGGTACTTAGGACAGACTGTGAACTATAATTTATCATAAACCGAGAAGTTGAGATTCCTGCTCTCAGGTAGACGTGGGAATACTAATAATTCGAGAATTATCCTTTATTATTACTATATAATGTTTACTTACACTGATAAAATCCGCATTATATTATTAACCATAAGGTCAGTGCGAATTGGGTACATCAATAATTATTTGGTTATATCTAGTAGGTATGGGAAAATATAAAATTTATAACTGAAAATTAGTTGATTATTGTTCAGTTTTTGTAGTAAAATTATGTATGATGACTTTACGTTTCTGAAGTACCTACCTAATGGAGGTAAACTTTATAAAATAAAATTAGATAAAATGGAATACTCAAACAATCACAGAATATATTTTATTTAATGCTGCGATATTTTATTAGAACAAAAATCGGGAATCTCTAAAGTCTACTGCTGAAAACGATTTTCAAAAGACTATAATTTTTTTTAACTATAATGCACTATCAAGTTATTAAGTGTGGTGTTCCTAGCATGCAATCAGCAGAAGGACACTCAGAAGAACAATCCACAAAAATAATAAAAACAAATGAAACAAACTGATTAAAACCGGGAGCGCAGCAGGAATAAATGAAGATGGCCAGACAAAGAAAAAGGTGAATAGAATAACCCAAACCAAAATTAAAAACACAAATAGGAACAAAAAGCGAGTGCCATCAATTATACTAGGTACTTGGAATGTCAGGACATTATTGATGTCAGGCAAACTAGAAGAAATTTCGAGAAAAATGAATAGATATAATATAGATATTCTGTTTCTACAAGAAATAAGATGGAAAGTGGAGGGTGCAATAGAGATGAAAAACTACACATTTTACTATTCATAAGAAAAACAGTATTTTTAGTAGTTCAAAACCTTAGAGCTAAAATAATAGAATTTATAGCAATCAATGGAATACTTTCACTCATAAGAATTAAACATAAACAAGCTAACATAACTATTATCAATGTATACAAACCCGCGGAAAATGAAGAAGAAAACAAAAAAATCAATGTTACGAACTGTTAGAAGACATTGCTCTTGAAGTACCAGCAAATGATATACTAATGCTAATTGAAGACTTCAACGAAAATATTGGGAAGGAGGAATATATAAAGGAAGTAGCTGAAAAAGAAACTATTCATGAATACACTAATAATAACGGAGGTAGATTCTGTGGATTGGCAGCTACAACTAATACTTTCATTGTAAGCACGAGACATAAACACAGTATAGAACATAAAATAACCTGGATAAGACCAGGAACGACAGAAGGAAACCAAAGAGACCATGTTTTGAGATCCAAAAAAGGGAATGAAATAATACAAGTTGTCAGGTCACACAGGGGAGCCAATGCAGATTCAGACCATATGTTAGTAATAGCCAAATTAAAATTGAAAATAATAAAGACCAACCATACAAACAACACCACAAAACGATGGAACATAGAAAAGTTGAAGTTACAAACCAGTAAGGCACAATATGTGGAGACAATAAATGAAAAGTTAGAAACTGTCCTTGGAAATAATATCGAAGTACTATGGAAAACATAAAAGAAAGCATTATTAGTGCCGCAGATCAATCACTAGGGCCAATTACATTAAAAGCAAGTAAGGAATGGTAATATGAGGAATGCAATAGGTTAGGACAAAGAATCATGCAAGATTGAACTGGCTAAAATAAAAAGAGAAGAAGATCTACAAACATACACAACATACAAACATACAGACATACACAAATATAAGAAATTCAAGAAGGAAGCATGTAAATGCTGTATAAACAAAAAAAGACAATGGGTAGACATACAAATGGAAGATTGGAGAAGAATATCAAAAGTTCTACCAACATTTAAAAGAGGCGATAAAGACTTATGAGATAATTATAGACCGATTTTTATTGTTCCTGTTGTTGGGAAAGTATTGGAAGTAATAATTAAGAATAAATTAGTAAGTTACTGTGAAAATAAACTAATTATATCACCGGCCCAATTTGGTTTTAGAAAAGGTCATTCTACTTCTAAAGCAGTAAGTGCACTGATTGATTACATAGTTGAAGGATTCGACGAGGGGGAAAATACTATCGCCTTTGACTCTGTGAACAAGCATGTACTGCTACAAAAACTAGAATTCTGTGGAGTACGCAATAAAGAACTTGATCTTTTCAACATACCTGACAAACAGAAAACAGTATGTAAGTTGCAAGGACTCAGAATCGAGTCTGATGACCACATTGAATGGTGTACCACAGGGTTCTGTTTTGGGCCCAGTGCTCTTTCTGTTATATATTAATGACCTAACTGCAATTTTCGAACAATCAGGGTGTTTCCTGTTTGCCGACGATACAATAATAACAACAAAGCATGGGGAAGCTTTGAATGCAGAAAATTGAATGAAAGCTGAAGCATGGTTTTTAGCAAACAAACTTAAGATGAATCCTACAAAAACTCAGGAGATAATGTTTACATCCAGTAGATTACTCAATAAATCAGAACCGGTAAAGTATTTGGGTATCGTACTTGATACATACCTCAACTGGTCACCTCATGTTGATGCTTTGTGTTCCAAGCTTTCTTCTCAAATATTTGCGTTGCGTCAATTAAGACATTGCCTCAATAATGATGTACTAAGAACTGTTTCGTGTATGTATATTCTAGAGACAATAAACCTTGTACATAGGAACTTATCAATGTATGAAACACTTGCCGATGTACATGCTTATGGTACTCGATCTGCTAAAAACATTGAACCTTTCTCTCGTTTACAAACAAGTGCAAACAATAAAATTGATGTAAGCTTATACAATAGATTTGTTAGTTTTAATGAGGAAATTGAAATTAGAAATATCTCTGTTAGATCTTTCTATAAATTAAGTAAGCAATTTATGCTAAACAACTGTTTTTACTCATTGTCTGATTTTTATCATTTCTGTCCTGACTAAACTATGTATACCTTACATGTACTTTTGTATATTATGTGGTGAATAAATGGTATAGCCCACAGACGCTGCAATTTGTTGTACTACCGATCGTACAATGGGTGGCACTTTTAAATCGTACAGACAGATTGTAGATAGTTTTGCCCACAGACGTGAAAGATTCCAAGCGATCGGTTGTACAATTAGTTTAGTATATTGTTCACCATGACTCCGACTGTTTCCAAAAACGCAATAGCTGCTGTAGTAGTATATGTGGTGTAAAAAATGGTTGCTCCACAGACATATGTATTCCCATATGCATTTACTTAACGAACTACGCAACACAGAACCAATAGCTTTTAAGAATTACCTACGAATGGACGACGATTCCTTCAAAATATTATTAGAGTTAGTAAGAGCCACATTTACGAAACAAAATACAGTCACGAGAGATGGAATTATTGCGGAAGAAAGATTAACCGTTACTGTAAGATATTTGGTTACTGGAAATTCCATTGTGAAGATCTCAAATTCGGTACAGCTATGGACTGAAGCGAGTCCATAGACCAAATCGTTCGTGAAACCTGCCGAGCCATTTATGAAGCAGCGAGGAAAGAATATTTGAAGGTAAGTAAAGTAATGACAAAGTTCGAAAACATGAAATTTATTTTTATATTATGAAACTCAAATAACATTTTTATCAAAATACTTTAGCATGAATAAAAAGTTTGTACTCTTTTGCTGCTGAAACCCAAATTTACATGAATCAAAGAATTATATGTGGAATTGAATTAATCTTCATTCATTTAACTCATTGGATTGGTAATTATTAATATAGTTTTGGATCTCTGACGTATTAGAATGTTTGTTAAATGTATGGTTTGGACCTGAAGTGTGTGGTAGGTGTTTTCCTGTGGCGCTGTAGTAGTGCCTTGCGAATGTTGGACTGTGTATGGACCTGTGTTTGTGTTGTTAAGTTGTGATGGAGAATATGAAGGATATTGATAAAAGGAATTAGTATTGCTAGTTTTTTGAGCAGATCGGTTACCGCAATATACAGTAGCGTCTTCTGTGAGTTTTCACATCCTCGCATAAAACATCAGATCGGATATTAGTTTTTCGGCAATAATTCTTTGACGTTCTTCCACTCCTTGTAATTGGTAACGTATTCGTTTTCCCGCAATTGCATACTTCCACATTTTCTCTTTTAATCGTATAATTTACTGCCCTTTCCCATTTTTCAGGCTTCACATTATTTACAGCCTCTAAAAACAACTGTTTAACATCATTCATTATACTTCCCACGATGTTTTTGCATTTCTATAAATTTCATATTTTTTGAATTTTTTTTTATGAAGAGAACACTAAGAATACAGTACTTCTCTCATAGAGTAAATATTTTCTTAACCACGTGGTTGTGGGCAATTTTTTTAAAAGTCTCGAGAGATAACTTGCATTATCCATTACTATTGTATAGTTCTGCGAAAGAAGATCTATCATTTCTTCGAACCATTCTTTAAAGACATCAGCATTCATGTCCTCATTGTAGTCACTGGTACGAGTTGATTTAAAAGTCAATAAACCACCTTTAACAAAACCGTTTGAACCGCCGATATGTAATATTATCAGTCTGCGCCCCTTTCTTGATGGTGGATTTAAACCATTGGATAAATTATTTGAAAAAGCCTGTCTCTGACTTGTAACAGTTTCATCTTGCCAAAATTTATTTGGTGTATGTCCCTTGTTGATCCGTGTTTCATCTAAATAAAATATATTCCTTCTTTGGTTTCTCGTTTCTCCCATAGTTCTTAAGTAATTTCTCCTCCATACTACAATATTGCTTCTTTCTATCAAAATAGACTTTCTGGAATGCTTTTTCCAGCGAAAATCTATTTCTTTCAAAAGTTTCCATAGTGTGCTTCGACTCATTTCAGGGTAGTCTTTATCATCTCGAACTGTGGCAAGAACTTTGTCTACTGTCTGAAATTCTTATCTAAAGAAGAACGCATGCACTTCACTTCGAAGTATTTCTTTCGAATGATTTTCAATTCGAAATTTTGGTTTTCCTGGAGCTTTACGTGCTGTAAATCGTAGTTTTCTCAACACCAAGCGTACTAGTAACTAATTCCACTGTGTCATCAACCATTTTACATAAATGTTTGTCTGTAAATGATTTGAAACAATTTTAATTTTTTTCATTAACTGCTTTTACGGCGTTTAAGCGGCCCTTCCAAATTTTTGATAATCACTTTAGAATTCACAATAGACACATAGATACGGCTATGTATTCTATAATACACAGGGCTGTTGGCCTGTCCAAACCTTTTTCTATTGTTCTGTACAGCTTATGGTTTGTATTACCTCAAGCACGTTTATGAAAATTATGGGAAATATTTAGATTTTTAAAATGACCGTATTAACTTGCATTAGAAATTACGTTTTATTACTCTCTTGTACATAAAAATATACTGAAGCCTACTTCTGAAAAGGATTTTAAAAAGATTATAAATTTTGTTTTTCAACTAATTTGAAAAAAGTCAATTAAATTATTTTTGTAAAAACCACAATCTCTGACCGGAAACAGCTTTCATGGTTATACTTAAAAAACTTTTTGATAGCATTGCGTGTCTAGATTTCCATTTCCTCGATAATACCCTTATCATCTTCTGGGTGCAGAAGTAGAAGCTCACCCATAAGACTGGTAGAGATACCCACTCTCGCGAACAGTTGACAGAACGCGCATGCAACTAATTGCATGTAATTGACAACACAGATACACAAACATTGACTTTTTCTTCGGTTTCCAATTATAGACGGAGTGCCGACAATCACAAGCTGCTTCCGACGAAGTGGGCATTAAAATTTTTTTTCGAGTTAATTGTAAAGAGAAAAAATTGATAATTTAGTATCGATGTGGGTGGGAAATATATTCAATTCTACTTTATCATCTTCTTGTACAGGTAGATTTGGGAAGACATTTTAAAATAATATAATATGAGAATCTCAAATACTGAAAATTCATATCTTTCATAGATTTTGCTAGTGAGTGTAGTTTACTGCATTTCTTGATATAAAATTGTCAGAGGCCAAATGTTTGGATTTTTATAATGCAGTTTTTCTGTAGGACCTATTCGAAAGACCTAATAAAACGTCAACAATCGTATTGAATGAAGAAAAGGTATTTATTTCGTGCAGAATTTTAATTTATAAAATCATAGCAAAGCGCTTTCGACAAATAATGTCATCATCAGTGCGTATTTTTGATAATGAGAACATTGAAAATTGAAAAAACTTACTTACTCGTCGGGTGTACAAGAGCCAGACCATAAAAATACCATGTGTTCAGAGGACCATGTAAATATTTAAATAGGGGACATCATAAGAACAACATTTAGAAAAATAATTATTCCAGGATTAAACTGGATAAAAGTTTCAAAAGGTGCAACACATGTCTGCTGAAATTTAGTCCACTCCCAGTATGCAAATAAATATTACAGTTATGTTAACTCAACATCACATTGTGATAATGTTCTTCCTTTTTTTCCTCTAGTTTTCATCACATGCACATCTATACAACCGCTTATGCTCAGCTTGTGGCTGTTAACTTTTGTGATGTTTCAACTTACGTTCTCAGCGATGTTAAAGCGCTGCCTTTTTACATTACTGTGATGTTACTAGAACTTCCTCAGAAGGAAGTCTTTATAACGAACTAAAAACAACATTTCTGTTACATTCTGAAATCCCTTTTAACATCTTGTCGATGTTGATGCAATGTCTAAAAAATAACATCTTATCAATGATCTAAATGCGACATTTCAAAAACATTACAGTGTATTCTGTTAGATGTTGTACGGACATTGCTTAAACCTCTAAATAATATACCTCAAACCTTCTAGATAACATCCTATAGATGTTTCTGTGCCTAATCAGCAAATACAGGGTGAACAACTAAGAACGCCGGCTGTCGGCCATATTTCATAAAATAGTCATGGTACAAGTTTAAAAAAATACCTTCAGGAAAATTACCCTGAAAAATCGCTGGAAAATATTTTTGATTTGCTAAAATATCTGCTATGGGGTGGAATGAACAGTTGAAAATATAATACTGTGATTATCTCCAAAAAAGATATACTAAAGGTATCCTAGATATACAATTTTTGATATATTGTTGAGATAATGAAAAATGTAGTTAGGGACTTTTTGTCCTTATTCTTCAAGTAAGGGGTGGGGGAAGGTTCAACCCAAAAAACAAATGTCGTAACACTTTTTTTTAATCGATATGCATGTTTTTGGCGCCATTTAAAACAGTTTTTCCTCTTTAATAAGATATGGTTAACAAAATTGAGCAATTTTGTCAACGCTATGTGAAAAAGTCGACAATCTTCCCTTTTTTCTCGGAAATTTCAAATTTAATGAGACATTTTTTAAATTCTGATGATAAGGGGTTCAAAAAATAGGAATCTATTCCAAGATATAAGATTTACAATATCAGATATAAAAATTTAAAAAATGTTTCAATTTACATTTGAAATTTTTGAGTGGATACAAAATTATCTAATTTTGTTATCAATCTTATTAAAAAGAAAAACTTTTTCAAATGCAGCTAAAATCATTAATATCGGTTAAAAACGAAAAAGTTATAAATTTGTTTGAACCTTCCCCACCCATTATTTGAAGTATAATGGCAAAAAATCTCCTTAATTAAATTTATTCATAATCTCATCAAGATTTCAAAAACTGTATTTTTAGGACACCTTTAGTATGTTTTTTTGGAGTATTATGTTTTCGAGTGTTTATTCCACCCCTAGCGGATATTTTAGAGACTGCAAAATATTTTCCAGCAATTTTTCAGGATCATTTACCTAAAGGTAATTTTTTTGAAAGTCGTACCATGATTATTTTCTGAGATGTGGCCTACAGTCGTTCTTAGTTGTTCATCCTGTACATTTAAAATAAAATAGCAAAAGAAAGCAATAAAGGATTTAAAACGTTTATACACTATTAATGAACAGTACAGTAAATTTGGAAAAAACAGGTGCAAATTTACAAAAAAAAACCTTGTCCAGGAATCCAACCCTAAAAAAATAAAATTGTTTAAGCATATTACATAACAAGTCTGGAAAGTGGAAACTATTGAACGCATTCAGTGAAAGCAAGAAATAAAAAAGGGTATATTAATCTGTAGTTACCATAACGTAGTGTAACATACATTGAAACTGAATTAATAAAGTTTAACGGATACACATACATTACAGCTAGTTTACAGAAAATTTATTAGAATAGTTTTTTAATTATATTAAAACTAATAAAAATTTTACACCATAAAGATTTAAAGAAACATTATGCTATATCAACAGAAATCCAATCTGATTAATGAAAATTCTATCGTTTACTTACGTTTACTTTTTCTCACGCAAGAGTGGCTGTTTCGAGTGCCTCAACCATTCCATAACGAACACTTCAGAATCCTTATCTGTGAAACATTTAAAGGTGTTCTGAACAGCAGCTAATAAAACAATTACTTTAGATCAAATTGTGCCCATGGAGACCTTTGATCGATCATCATAAACTACATCAAACTTGATTTTCAGCCAATTGACTGGGACCCATTTTCCATAAGATACATGCGGGGTTCTTCAAAGGAATAATAACATATTTTATTTCGAGAAGTGACTTTTCATGATTTACCTTCTATTACATGCCTCACTCCATTTGGCAGGTAAATTCAGGTGTGCTATGAAAATTCATACTTCTTTTCTGTATAAAATAATATACTATTCTCATCTTGTTATTTTCATCCTGGAACAAATTGTATATTAACATCCTGGAATTGCAACTGAATGAAAACTAAACATTATTAATACACTGTATACAAAAAAAACTATTTATGAAGAAGATATATGAACACATGATCAAGTAAAATGAGTTTATAATTAATTGTATCCAATTGAGTATCCAATAGCTGTGTTTCTACACTAATAAATAATTGAATGCTGTTTGTTGACTGGAGCATTCAGTATCATAAGTAACATATTCTTCAACTAGATTAATATAGGTACCATTGTAAGGGACACCTACAGCTTATTTTTTCAGTGAATTTTCAAATGGAAATGAGATTTTTAACAGAAATTTCTGTTTGTAAAGTATTAAACAGTCTCTAATTGTTCACAAGAATTGTTAGTAATAATGTTAAAATTTTCTAAACCTGCAAAACTATATTGATGGCTAAGACTACTACTACAAAAACTAGAACTAGAGATACTGGATTCAATATTTATTGTACTGTTTAATACAATGATTGTATCAGACTATCTGAAATAGCTACTCCCCTTTCATTACATAATTACCAACTATTTGTTTTTTATTTATGTAAGTAGCTTCTGAAACATCTTAACATTGAAAATATTTTCTTCTAGATTCAAACCCCTGCCAACATATGAGCATGTTTTATTATTAATAATAATATCTACCCTATTGCAATATTAAGTTTTTAGTAGGGTATAATCTATATCTAGGATTTGAAATATTGTGAATCGTTTTTAAAATATACTTACTAACTGAAATATTTTAAAAATAGAAAAAACCCTTATTTTGTAAACTCTATTATATAATGTTAGTGTACAATTCCGCCACCTGGAATTTCAATGTATAATAGCCGATTAAAGTATTGAATGATTATTAAGTTTTAATAATTATGATTTGGAATAGGTACTACTAACAAGTCCTCTAATGATCTTTCTTGTTCTTCAGAAAACACAGTATTTCTATCAGTTTTTGATTCCTGTATAACTTCCACCCTGTGACAGTCGTGTATAGTACTTATAAAAATGACATTAAGATAGTTTTAAATGAAAAGTTATGACATTCAAGTGACTTATTTTTATGTCAATATAAGACCTCTTTACACAGGAGTTGAATTGATAAATGTATTACATCTGCCATAGTTGCCTTTACACAAAAAAATTATTAATTTTCTCGCTTTGGAAATCCTGTTTTTCAGGGTAAAACCACTGAACTAAAAACAAATGGAGTGCCAATGCTGTATTTAATTTCTACGTAAGATTGAGTTCGCGCATATCATGTGATCAGAGCGCAGCGGTTATGCGTAGTAAACGAGTTTTGAAGTGACATTACAGGACCGGCCTTGGTTTGCTTAATAACTAATCTATAGAACGAAAAAGTGTGAAGTCAGAAAATGGCCGCTGACAGTTACTGAGGGAAAATAAATCAATTACTTAATTTATGTCTTGTCTTGACCATTGTAATATTTTAAAAGTTTATTCGTTTTACTTTTCCGCCCAACCTATCTAATATGCGAGAAAAGTATTGGTGTACCCCAAAAAAAGTAAGAATTTTGAAAAAATTTTTTGAGTTATTTTTACGTTTTCCATTAACAACAATACGAAAAAATGGTTTCTAGAAAAATAAACGGTTTTAAGGATTAAAACTAACTTTTCCGCATCTGTGGCCCTGAACAATATTCTATCATAAAATTGTTACTTGTATACACTACGGGGGATGTATCGTGCTAACAAACCGAAATTTCTCCAAAAATAACCAAAAATTCAGTATATCTGGATTTATAGGACCCCCTGTACTCGCTCTAGTCAACTGAAAATCAATAGGGTACATTCGTGAGACACCTTGAACAATATTCAATCATAAAATTGATCAATCGCATACTCTCTGGAGGCTGTATCGTGCTAACAAACTGAAAATTCTCCAAAAATGACGAAAGTTGGGTACTCCAAGTACTATATCACCCGTTGTACTGGCTTTACTGAGTTGAATATCAACAGGGTTCATCTTTGAGACGCTTTGAATAATATCCAATCATAAAATTGGTCACTTGTATATACTCCGGAGGCTGTATCGTGTTAACAAACTGAAACTTCTCCAAAAATGACAAAAATATCGTACTTAAAGTAATGTAGCACTTGTTGTATTGGCTCCGGTGAGCTGAAAATCAATAGGGTTCATCAGTGAGATGTCCTGAATAATATTCAATCATAAAATTGGAGACTTGTTGAACTCCGGAGGCTGTATCCTGTTAACAAACTGCAATTTCTCAAAAAAATACAAAATGTCGTACTTCAAGTACCATAGCACCCGTGGTACTGGCTCTGGTGAATTGAAAATCAATAGGGATCATCTGTGACATGTCTTTAACAATATTCAATCATGAAATTGCTGACTTATTGCACTCCGGAGGCTGTATCATGCTAACAAGACATATAAGGAAAAGTGGCCGACGACAACGACGACGACGACGACATACACACAGGATTATTTTTCTAAAAACCGTTTTTTTTGGGTTGTTGTTGATGGAAAACGTAAAAATAACTCAAAAAAAAATTTCAAAATTCCAACTTTTTTTGGGGTAATCCAATACTTTTCTCGCATATAGAAAGGTTGGGCGGAAAAGTAAAAATCCTGTGTGTATGTCGTCGTCGTCGTCGTCGTTGTCGTTGGCCACTTTTTCTTACAGCCTCCGGAGTGCAATAAGTCATCAATTTCATGATCGAATATTGTTAAGGACATGTCACAGATGAACCTTATTGATTTTCAGTTCACCAGAGCCAGTACAACGGGTGCTATGGTACTTGAAGTACATTTTGTATTTTTTTAAGAAATGTCAGATTGTTAGCACGATTCAACCTCCGCAGTTCAACAAGTCACCAATTTTATGATTGAGTATTATTCGGGACATCTCACAGATGCGCCCTATTGATTTTCAGCTCACAACCGCGAATACAACAGGTACTACGGTATTTTAAGTACGATATTTTTGTCATTTTGGAGATGTTTCAGTTTGTTAGCACGATACAGCCTCCGGAGTATATACAAGTGACCAATTTCATGATTGGAGATTATTCAGAGGGTCTCAAAGATTAAGCATATTGATATTCAGCTCACTAAAGCCAGTACAACGGGTGCTATGGTACTTGAAGTACCAAATTTTTGTCGTTTTAGAAGAATTTTCAGTTTGTTAGCACGATACAGCCTCCAGAGAGTCTACGATTAATCAATTTTATGATTGAATATTGTTCAAGGTGTCTCACAGATGTACCCTATTGATTTTCAGTTGACTAGAGCGATTACAGCGGGTCCTATAAATCCAGATATACTACATTTTTGGTTATTTTTGGATAAATTTAGGTTTGTTAGCACGATACATTCTCCGAACTGTATACAAGTAACAATTTTATGATAGAATATTGTTCAGGGCCACAGACGCGGAAAAGTTAGTTTTAATCTTTAAAACCGTTTATTTTTTGAGTTATTTTTACGTTTTCCATCAACAACAACACGAAAAAATGGTTTTTAGAACAAAAATCCTGTGTGTATGTCGTCGTCCTTGTCGTCGGTCACTTTTCCTTACATGTCTTGTTAACACGATACTGCCTCCGGAGTGCAATAAGTCAGCAATTTTATGATTGAATACTGTCAAGGACATGTCACAGATGAACCCTATTGATTTTCAGCTCACCAGAGCCACTACAACAGGTACTATAGTACGATATTTTTGTCATTTTTGGAGAAGTTTCAGTTTGTTAGCACGATACAGCCTCCGGAGTATACACAAGTGACCAATTTGATAATTGGAAATTATTCAGAGCGTCTCCAAGATGAAACCTAATAATATTCAGCTAATTAAATCTGGTACAGCGGGTGCTATGGTACTTGAAGTACCAAATTTTTGTCATTTTAGGAGAATTTTCAGTTTGTTAACACGATACAGCCTCCAGAGAGTATACGATTGATCAACTTTATGAATAAGTATTGTTCAAGGTGTCTCACAGATGTACCCTACTGATTTTCAGTTGACTAGAGCGAGTACAGCGGGTCCTATAAATCCATATATATACTAAATTTTTGGTTATTTTTGAAGAAATTTTGGTTTGTTAGCACAATACATCTCCCGAAGTGTATACAAGTGACAATTTTATGATAGAATATTGTTCGGGCCACAGATGCGGAAAAGTTAGTTTTAATCTTTAAAACCGTTTATTTTCATTTGTAAAGTGACACTGCGGTGTTAACACTTTAATTTCATTACAAAACTGCTCCGCAATGCTAGACAAATTAACAATAGCCATTTTTAAGGATATTACAAACGTAAAATGAACGTAAATAAATATGATTCCCCTCAGTAACTGTCAGCGAGCTATGTTTATGACGTCATAGCTTTTTCGGTCTATTGTATATTGTATATTGTACTTTAGCTAGATTTTTTTATTTATTTTCGTAATTAGAGGATTGGTAGTTAGTATTTCTAATTCTAATGTAACTCCTTTCATTTTACTGTTTAACATGAAAATAATTTTTTTATATTTGCAGTTTTTGATAGATTATATTTTTAAAATTAATTGATTTGTTTAATTTTTATCGATAATAAAATTTAAAATGTTATTGAAAATAAAATACCACGGATAATATCTATTTTTTAATAGAACGAATAACAACATAAATATCTTTACAATTCATTGATTTGAAAATAAAATTATTTTACTAAGTTTTTTTCTAATCAGAGTACCTTTCATTTCTTCAGTTTGCCTCTTGCCAATGTAGAAGAATCTTATTTTGAAATAAATTTCAACAACTGATTTCATCAATTTCAATTTTGTGATTATCAAACATAGAGTGATCTAGCAAATGATTGTCTAAAATTTTGAAAACTTTTTGATCTAATAATTGTTTTATCGTTTCATTGATATAAACTAATAAAAATTTGTTTTCTTCCGGAATCGAATTATTAGCAATAAGTAAAATTTGTCTAATTTTCCTTTCGCAGAACATACATATTTTTACAATATTATATGATGGTTTTACAAGGCCACCTCTATTTTTGCGGTATAATAGCAGGAAGTTGTTTATCGATAATGTCTCCATTTAATGTTTCAACATGTTTCAAACATTGGAAACACTTTTTTTAAGTTTTGTAACAACAAAACCACTCACATATGTAACAACATTTTGAGACAGCAAACTTAATGATGGTAAAAACTGAATAACATACTCAATATTATCATCCAAAACGTGAACATCAGAAATATCTGAATTATATTTTTTAACTATTCCAATATCGTCGATAGATATACCCAGTGCCGTTCCTGGCGGGTATGCAGCGAATGCCCCGCACGCAGGCGCCCAATTTAAGGGGCGCCAAATTCAACTATTCGCTACTCTTGCAAAAACGCACTTCTAATTGGAAGAAAAATCGGAATTAAAGGTATTAAAAATCAAATTATAGCAAAGCTGTAAACTTTGATTACAGGAAGAAACAGTAAACTAATATAAGAAGTAACTTCTAGACTGGAATTTACATGCAAAAAATCTGTTGACGGCGTGTCGGCACTCGGCTTACGGGCGGCGGCGTATCTTCAAAGGATGCCGCTCGCCTTTGGCGGCTCGCTCGACAAATAATATACATGTTATTGTTTTTTATGCATTTATCGGCGGCGTGTCCCTCAGTGAGGTCGAAGGTGCTAAAAATATTATTTTCTGAAAAGTTCTCCAAAAAAAACTTTTTTTCGGCTCCAGATTTTTCCACCAGATTTTAGCGGTGATATGAAACAGGAGAATGTGGCTTGTTTCAGTCAGTCAGTTCAGTCATCGAGTATTCGTCGGTGATTTTTGACGATTAATAATAATTTCATTTGAATATAATATTACGTATTGCCGTTGTGTTGCTGATTTTAAATCTTAAGGTAAGAGAAAATGAAAGAAAACGTGTTATTAAATCAAGTAATATTTCGATTCGAGAGTTTTCTGATTATATTTTGACTCCGGTCAGCTTTTTTTCTAATTATTTTTTTATCTCTTCAGAAATGAGTGATGGCAGTAAAAAAAAATTGTCTGGAGCCCAAAATAAAAAACGTCGATTGAAATTGGAGGCAGAGCGGGATAAACTCAGCGGTTCGCTGAACAAATTCCTTCAACTCAGCAGTTCTTGGGCTAATCCACTTCTGTCAAGAGAAGAACAAGTTGTTGCAGAACCGATGGTTATTATCGAAGATCAGCAGCCATCCACGTCTGGAAGTTCTGGAACGCCTGTTTCACCTGATCCAACTCCTGAATTAGGTCATCCGGTAAGCGAGAATGAAGAAAGATCTGAGCACAGTGACATTGCTGATATTAGTGATATTGATATTGCTGATCCATCTACATGGCCAAATAATTTGAGTCATCATCTAATCCAATCAATCGTGACAAAGGGAGCTGTTTAAATTAAAGAAAATTTTCCTCTTGATGAGTCTGGGAGGAAATTTTCAGTAACGCAATATCTTAGGAAGTTGCCAAACGGCGAAATAGTTAATTGGGATTGGTTGGTGTATTCTAAAAAAATTAATTGCGTATATTGCATTTTTTGTAAAGTTTTTAGCGCTTTGTCTCATCAATTGACCACTGGGTACTCCAATTGGAGGCACCTTTCAGTTAATATTTCCCGACATGAAAATAGTATGGAACATATGAAAGGGGCTCAAAAATGCACGAATTAAAATTGCGTTTTAGCAAAGATTGCACAATTGATAAAGAGCAACAACATCATTACGAAAATGAAAAAAGACGATGGCGTGCAATAATCAAAAGAATGATTTGTATTGTGCAATATTTGGCAAGTCAGAATTTAGCATTCAGGGGTGACAGCTCTAATCTTTTTGAATCAAATAATGGTAATTTTCTCAAACTGGTCGAAACGATTGCCAAATTCGATCCGATTATGATGGAGCACCTGAACAATATTCAAAGGTCTAAAGAGTTGAAAAAAAAACATGCCCCATTATTTAGGCAATCACTTTCAAAATGAATTAATCCATCTATTATCAAAAAATATTGGCATAGAAATTTTGAACTGCCTCAAGAAAGAAAAATATTATTCAATAATTTTGGATGAAACTCCAGATGCTAGTCACGTTGAGCAGTTGACTTTCATAATTCGCTTTGTTCATTTTTCTTCAAATGAGGTTGAAATAAGAGAACACTTTCTGGGGTTTTTTAAAGTTTTGGATAGTACAGGAGAAGGGCTGTTCAATCTGTGGAGAGACGAGATACTACCAACTTTTGAAATTGATTTTCTTAATATGAGAGGTCAGGGTTATGACAATGGCGCAAATATGTCTGGGAAGCATGTGGGCATTCAAGCTGAATTTAAAAAAGTTAACCCGAGAGCTATTTTTTTGCCTTGTTGTGCTCATACATTAAATTTGACAGTTAATGATGCAGCTAAAATCTCAGACGAGATTGTAGGTTTTTTTCAATTATTCAGGAGCTGTTCAATTTTTTTTCTGCTTCACCCTACAGGTGGAATATTTTAAAGCGAAATTTACAAAATCTCTATTTAAAGTCAGTGAGTAAAACTCGATGGGAAAGCAGAGTCAGAGCCGTTCATCCTCTTAGATTTCAACTTCTCGAGATTTGTAGGAGTTGGAGTTTACTTGATTTGATGGAAGATAATTCAAGAGACATGGATACCAAACATTCAGCAAAGGTACTTTTAAAAAAAATTAAAACGTTTAAATTTATTTGTTCCATCATTATTTGGTACGATGTATTGTCAAAGGTCAATATAGTGAGTAAAATGATGCAGAATCCAAATACAGTTGTTAATGAATGTCATAGCGAAATAAAAAGTCTTATCAACTACTTCACTGAAAAAAGGTCAGATGAAAATTTTGATGTTTTTGTGAATGAGGCTAAAGCCGAAGCTGGAAAAAATGATGTAGAGCAAACATTTCTTTCAATTAGGGAACGAAAGGGAAAGCGTCAATTTTCATATGAAAGTACAGACGATCCAGTTATAGATCCAAAGCGAAAATTTAAGATCAGTTTTTATTTCCAAATTTTGGATACAACAGTTCAATCCCTATAAAGTCGTTTCGAGAGATTGAAGCAATGCAATGATTTATTTGGATTTTTGAGTGATTTTCAAAACCTAAATTCTGATGAGATTAAACGATCGTGCATAGATTTGGATTTGGCTTTGCAAATTCACCATGAAGGAAATGTTTGCAAGGATATTGATGGTCTTGATTTGTACAATGAAATTTCATCATACAAAATCCTTAACCCTGTCAAAGACTCTCGCAATACCTCAGACTCACCCATAGATATTCTGAATTATATAACCAAGAAAAATTTGCAGTCTTTGTTTCCAAACCTGTCTATAGCATTAAGGATATTTTTGATGCTGCCGATTTCTGTTGCGTCTGGCGAAAGGAGTTTTTCAAAGCCAAAACTTGTAAAATCTTATTTGAGAACTTCGATGTGCCAGGAGAGGCTTTTAGATTTAGCTGTTATTTCAATCGAAAATAAAATATGTCAAGCCATCGATCACAATGAAATGATCAATGAGCTTGCATCTACTAAAGCAAGACGTGTTATGTTCTAAAACTACCTTGTTATTTGATCATTAGGTACTTAGGTATTAGACAGATCTTGCACATTTTCAAGTTAACGGATTTGTTTGCGTTGAGCGCCGTTTGAGAGTTTTAACTCAATTCACTCGGTTGAGTGAATTGAGTTATATTAGATTTTTTGTTAATTTCCGAATGGATGTATTTTATTTATGACCTATATTGTACGTTAATAGTCTATTTTATTTGATGCCGAAAATAAATTTTTTGTCATATTTTTTCGTTGTTTTATTTGATTGCGCCCATTTTCATAATCAAACACTTACACTAAAGTGACTTTAGTCTTCAGTCTATAAGGAAACTATTCAGTTCAAACCTCAAACTAAAAATGATTATGAAAATTGGCCTTATCATCAAAATTTAAACATAGTATATAGGGGCGCACAAAATTATTCTTGCACGCAGGCGTTCGCCACCCCAGGAACGGCACTGGATATACCATTGGAAATCTTGCTGACATCTGATGAAGTTGACAAAATACTGACTTCGCCATCGAAAAAACAATTTCCTGTCTTTAATATCATGGCGAAGAGCCAGTCTCTTGTAGGTAAAATAAAATTGATGTTCCGTTGGATTATTATTCCACCCATTTTTTTGATCTGAAACAATAAAGAATATGTATAACACAGATTTTATGTATTACCTTCAATTAAATGCATGCATTATTTCTGATTAAACTGATATATTATCACCTAATGCATCCAAAAAAGAGTTCGATGTGGTCGTGGCTAAATTTGTAAGCCAAAATGTATTTTAATGGTGAGAATTCTTTCTTTACATAATCATCAAATCCCTATCAACGACATAATAGTGATACAAAATCCCTTAAAAGCGGTTTTTATTTTACTTTCATGCGAAAACTGACCATCAAGAGTTTTTAATGATTGGATATATTTAATATTCTCATGAAATATTGGTCTCCAGTATAACTTATTATTTTTCCTAAGAGGTGCTTTGTATCCTCTTCCCATAGGGTTTCGAGAATTGCACAAATCAAACGATCTGTCAAACACTCTTATGAAGTTAATGGTACCCTCTGCATCTGCATAATCTGGATGCTTAATATCATCTTTCAGAAACTCCATTGCATCAGCTACACTACTGCTGTTACTGACTTTTTAAAAGTTTGTACTGAAATATCCAGATTAATTGTGGATCTATATTTACTCGGGTATCTTTAACTTTAAATAATGTAGGGTTTGTGTAGATTTTCATTATACAGCTATAAACATAAAGTAGTTTTATATTGAAAACTTTTGTTTCATTATATAACTTTTCAGTGGAATAACGCTTACTTCTATTGAAAATAATTTTTAAAATTGTATTTTGAGTAGTTTGTAGTATATTAAGAGTAGTATTGCTTGTTCCACCCCATGCAATAATGCAGTATCTTAGAACTGCTTCAACTAGTGAATTATAACACATAAGTAACTTTCTTCTTGGTAGAATATCGCGCAGATTATAAAATGTATGCATTAACGTACGTAATATTTTACTTACATTTGTTATGTGTTCTGACCAGCGAATGTGTTGGTCTAAATACCTAAATACTTTATAGTACCAACTTTTTCTATTATGGGACACTTACATTTATTGATGCAATCTGATTTATGAAATTTAACATCTAATTTATATGGTTCAACTACATTTGGACTGAAAGCAATTTATTTCGTTTTTTTGACGTTTAACCCTTAACCGCATAGAAATCCATATATGGATTCATGATTATAATATTTTTTTTCATGTGTTCGAAATTATATAGGCCAGTAGATGACACCAGTTCTGTAAATTAATGGTTCTCAGCAGTTTGAATATATTTTTTAAACTTTGGCAACAGCGCGCCTCAAACATTCATTTCATTTATTATTGTGACGTGACTGTGTAACGAGGTGTGTTAAGTTTATTTCAATTGTTTCTAGTAGCCTTGGTCTATTGTAGGTAAGTAACACATATTACAATGATCGAGTGTTCCCTGGTATATATCTTACAAATATCTAAGGAATCTTTCAAAATTTCGAATTGTATATATAGGAAAAAATATTTTTAATTGAAAAAATTAAAGCATGGGAAACACTTAGTTCAATTTAATTTTTATACATAAATATAAGATGTACCTCATAAAATAACTGAAACTAATATAATTTTCAAATCCGAGATTCCAAAATTCACTGATTTCCTCCATACTCAACGAACTTTTTGAAACCGATTTCTGCCGTTCCTTACATTTGGCTAAGAAAATTCCTGTTTTCAATTCAACTTCTTTGTTTGTTATGTTCTTGTCCAACTTTTCGACGGCATCTGAAACAATAAAATAATTATATTTTTTGTTAATAAACAATTTCTATTCTACTGTGATTTTTATGTATGTACGTATAACAATCAAAATATAATCCCAAAAACTGAAACTTAAAAGAGGAAGTTAAACATCAAATATGTAATTTAAAAAGTAAGTCAAGTCTTGTAGGACAACTAAAAAGCAAAATATTCCAAACAAAATAGTGATTAGAAGTTATTTGTTTCTGGTACATTATATATTAAATTAATTTACATTCCAAAATAAAATAACATGATTATACCTACTACTGATTCAAAGAGCTTTGTTTTTTCAGAGCATTTTTTCCTTTTATATGCATGGATACTGTAGCCCTCCATTAGATACTCTGTCTGGATTTTTTGCAAGAATCTTTTAATATATTGTTGCAAATAAGAACCTTCCAATCTTGCCAGAGGTACAACCTAAAATTGTATTAATTTGAAAGTTAATCTCAAAAGTTTTAAAAATTGAACAATTACAGTGTATGAGCAAAGTTATGACAAACGAACAAAAATATAAGACCACTATCATCTATGTGAACAGTATACATATGTCTGAAACTAGACACTTGTACAATTGAGTGAATGAAAACGACGAATACTCAGTGTGTACTAGTTTATTACTTTCCAGCTAAGCGCTTTCGGATATTAAGCCATTATCAAAGCCGTCGTCATTTAAAAAAGTAGGTGTCAAAGCCATCAAGTTGATTAAAAACAATGCTCAAGATAAAATCATTGTTATGATTGAGTCATTGGAATAAAAACATTAAAATACCCTATTGGAAGGGTAAACTCACTCAAAATTAAAAAACTAATTTTTTTTTGTAAATGTAAATGTAAATGTAAATGTAAATGTAAATGTAAATGTAAATGTAAATGTAAATGTAAATGTAAATGTAAATGTAAATGTAAATGTAAATGTAAATGTAAATGTAAATGTAAATGTAAATGTAAATGTAAATGTAAATGTAAATGTAAATGTAAATGTAAATGTAAATGTAAATGTAAATGTAAATGTAAATGTAAATGTAAATGTAAATGTAAATGTAAATGTAAATGTAAATGTAAATGTAAATGTAAATGTAAATGTAAATGTAAATGTAAATGTAAATGTAAATGTAAATGTAAATGTAAATGTAAATGTAAATGTAAATGTAAATGTAAATGTAAATGTAAATGTAAATGTAAATGTAAATGTAAATGTAAATGTAAATGTAAATGTAAATGTAAATGTAAATGTAAATGTAAATGTAAATGTAAATGTAAATGTAAATGTAAATGTAAATGTAAATGTAAATGTAAATGTAAATGTAAATGTAAATGTAAATGTAAATGTAAATGTAAATGTAAATGTAAATGTAAATGTAAATGTAAATGTAAATGTAAATTCACTCAAAATTAAAAAAAATAGTTTTTTAATTTTGAGTGAATTTACATCATGTGAATTATAATTTTACACCCTTCCAATAGGGTATTTTAATGTTTTTATTCCAATGACTCAATCATAACAATGATTCTATCTTGAGTATTGTTTTTAATCAACTTGATGGCTTTGACACCTACTTTTTTAAATGACGACGGCTTTGATAATGGCTTAATAGCCGAAAGCGCTTAGCTGGAAAGTAATAAACTAATACACACTGAGTATTCGTCGTTTTCATTCACTCAATTTACATCTAGTGTGTACACCATATCCACAGACATTTTTACTTGTACAATTGACCAGCAATAACTTTTATTTACCAAATTTCAGAACTAATTTAACTTTTAATTATCAGATCACCAGTTGTGTAGAGCTTTCTAGTCAATCCCAATTAATAAAAGGAATAGAGGTAACTATAGGCAATTTGATTAAGGAACTCATAGCATACTTCTCGGTAACATAATTACGTGAAACTACCTGAGAAAATAAAATTTTGTTGTACCTTTAGCAACGAGGTGAATTTCTACTCTACTTACAATTGAAAACATTTATCCATTAATTTTGTTGCAAAAATTTATGAAATCAACAATTATTTCAATATTTTCATGCACTAAAATATAAAAAGTAACACATACTCAGTTTCATTTTGATTTGGATATAATATTGAATATTCAACTTACAAAATATTCATAGGATTCTTCAGCAAGGCTGCCTCAATTTCTTCAAACTTTGCCTCATCATTTATTGGAAGTTTTAGCAGCAAATCGATAATTTCCTAAAAAATGCATTGATATATCAACAGGCATTAAAAAAATACAATAAAACGTACCTGTTTTGATGCGTACGGTCGTATGTATTAGTTCCACCCGTAGCCTATAATACACCGTAGAAACATATTTAAACAACTTCACAGTGGCAAAAAATTGACTAATTAATTAACGATCAAAAATAATTAATCATACTACTACTATTTCACCAATAACAATAACCTATATAATATGGTCGAGCCCACGGTTCTAAGAACCGTGGGTCAAGAACCGTGGGTCGAACCGCCATTTTTCACTGGTCGTTACCTTCAACTGTCAACTGCAACTACTGACACATGCCCATAGAATAGAAAGAGCGTTTGAACAAAAATCAATTATCATAGAATATTCTTAGAACTATTTGATTGGAATATTCTAAAAATAATAATCTGAGGATATACCAACTGGACTTACATTGAATATTCGATTTAGGTGTACCCACAGATATTCTAGATATCCCCAGAGTAACCCTATAATATTTGGATATATATCTTCCAAATCGAAGACTGTCAGAACATCCCATGGATATCTGGTGCTATCTGGAAAGGTGCCACCATTTTTCTACATTTCTGTAGTGTTTCGCTGTCGAATTGCCAAACCACCAACTTCTATGATTTAAGAATGAAAGTCCTCTCCGCAAAATGTATAAAATTCCACTGCGGAACATTGTGACCAGAATTGTAAATAAAATTAAAATTAATTTATTTCAATTTCATCCACATCAAGAATTCAGAAGTCAAATTAAAATGAGTCTCCCTTGTCGTTATTTGCAATTAAAAATTCCAAATAAAGTTTTACTTGTAAAATAGAAATCTTTATTCTTTATAAAATTGACAACAAAAACAATTTCTGCAATTTATTTCAATCCATAGTAGAGATACAATTTTTCTAACTCTAACTCCTGTGACTTATTACCATATGCTTTCTGATTCTCAATAATTGTATCCCGGGGGATCGTTTTCACGGCCTCGAACCATCTCGACGTTGTAGGAACTATGAAACGGGAGAAAGGGATGATCGTAGAAAGGGCGAATCGACCCTAGCCAATTAGCGTGGTACATTATCCGGTGAAATAATGACGGCATGTGTCACATTGCACTTGCACGCTTGTTGATTTCGAAGCTCTCTTTCATTGTGTACTTTTTTTTCACATTCGACACGTGAATAACTCTCCTCTTGAGTTTTCTTTTTCAAAATTCTAATTTAAAAATAAACGTTCGGAATACTGTTGGTTTCTTGATCTAAACGAAACCGCTGCCTGATTAAATATTTACAATTGTCATTGTCGGTACTATTGTACGTACTATCTAACCAGTAGGTGGTGATTTTAACGGCGGACTCAAATAGATTTGTGATGATTCTACGATGCGGGTCCGAACCCCAGGAGTCGATGATTGTTCTCTTTAACATCGTACTACATATATATATTATATTAAATACCCTTCCGGCACCAATATCTTGATCGATAAACAAACTCTATGTAGGTACTACCATTATATTGTTATTCTGAAACTGTTAATAGTTGGAAATTATTCGATGATATAACAGATTATGATGACTATTTCATTAATATCAAATCTGACCAATCACAAACCAAAACAGTGAAAATTTCACATCAATAATATTCCTTCAATAAAATACAAGCATTTTCTGACGTTGGCATAATACCAGTGTATTTTTTCGGAAAATTTTTCTTGTTTGAGTTCCAGCCGGATGGTGTTACAGTGGCAATTTTTTGACAGAATAAAAAGTGACAACACGAAATTTTATAAAAGGTTGATTGTCAACAATTGTTTGTTAAACTATTTGTATTATTTATTATCAAAAGAGCAAAACACCCAAACAAAACAAATTTCTTCTTCTTCTTTCTCTAAAACCCCTATGCCGTTCAGCGTCGGCTTAGCCCTTCTTTACCCATTTCTTCCAGTCATTTCTGTTTCTGGCCAGTCCTCTCATATCTTCTATTGATTCCCCTCTTTTCTCTCCGATTTCCTGCATCCTCCTTATCCATGTTTTCCTTGGTCTTCCTTTTTTTCTCTCTCTATCTCTTCCTGCCTCTGTAACTGCTTTGACTAATCTGTTCTCGTTCATTCTTACAATGTGTCCGTATCAGTTCAGTTGCTTGTTTTCTATCTTTGTTAAAATTGGTTCCTGTTCCAGTTGATCTCTGATTTCTTCGTTTCTACGTCGCTCGTATTTGGTAACTCCTGCGATCTTTCGCAAATATTTCACTTCCACTGTATTTATCGAAGATTCATGCTTTTGTAGAGTGACTCACGTCTCACTTCCAAAAGTAGTAACTGGTAATATTATGCAGTTATAAACTCTTAATTTTGTTATGTGGTCGATTTCCTTCTTCTCCATTACATATTTATTAATTATAATATATCCTGGTGGCCTTTCTTAATTTTTTATTTATATCTGCATCTATCTTTCCGTCATCTGTTAAGATGTTTCCCAGGTATTCAAAACATGTAACTTGTTCGATTTGTTTTCCATCGAGTCTTATACTTGCCCTTCCTTTATCTTCCTCTTTCTGGTTAGTAATCATATAATTTGTTTTCTCCGTATTGATATTCATTTTTAGTTTTAGTATTTCCTTCTGCCATATATTTGCTAAACTTTGCATTTTACTGTTCGTGCCTGCTATTAGGACTATATCATCTGCATATAAAAGAGAGTCTATTTTAATTGGTCTCAGATTTCGATATCCTATAGCCGTGCTATTTTTCTCAGACTGATTTCGTGTACTCTTTATCAGCGTGTCCATTATAATTATAAAGAGCAATGGACTTAAGCTGTCACCTTGCTTCATTCCTTTTTCCATGTTGAACGATTCAGATCGTTCGCCACTTATTTTAATTTGTGTCACTTCATTATAGATTGATTTTACAGCTTTGATGGTTTTCTCAACTATATTATAAGTTTCTAAAGTTTTTCACAATATTTCTCTGTTAATCCTATCAAAGGCTGCCTTCAAGTCTATGAACAGTAAATGGAGTTGTTCGCCTGTTTGAAACTTTCTTCCAACTATCTGTTTTATTATGTGTACGTTATCGTTTGTACTTCTACCTCCTCTGAATGCTGCCTGTTCATCTTCCAATTTACTTTCCATCTCAATTCGCAGACGTTCTTCTACTATTCTTGTATATGTCTTGAAGCATACTGACGATAAACATATTGCCCTGTAATTGTCGCAATTTGTATAATCTCCCTTTTTATATATTGGGATTATAATATTTTTAGTCCAGTCCTTAGGTTTCATTTCTGTAGCCCATGCATCTTTACATATCTACCAGAACCACTTCTTACCTTCCTCGCCCAGCCATCTTATCATCTCAGGGTTAATTTCGTTCTCTCCCGCAACTTTCCTTATTTTGATGTTTTTAATGGGTTCCTCTACTTCCTCTTGGGATATTTCTCGAGATATTCCTTTTCTTGTGTTACTTCTTTCTGTTGGTCAATATGTGTTTCAGTTTCTTCAAGTTTAAATTTTTCTCTCCATACTTTTGTTTATTTGCCTGCCTCTATATGTATTTGATTATTTTCTTCTTTTATTGCATAATCTTCTTTTTCTTTTTTCCCTCGTAATGTTTCAATTCTGCTGCAGAATTGTTTGTTATTTATTTTGTAGCTTTCCTCTCCAAATTTTTCCCAACTTTTCCTTTTTGCTTCTTTCACCTCTAGATTCGCTACATTTCTTTTCTGAATATACTCCAGTCTATTTGCCTCGTTTTTGTTAAGTTGATATTTCTTCCATTGATGATTTTTTCCCTTATTTTCCTTTGTATATCCATGTTCCACCAGTCGGTTCTCTTATGAAGTTTGTTTATCATTATTTTTTCACATGTGTCATTTGCTACGTTATATATAATATCTTTGAAAACGCTCCATCTTTCTTCTTAATTTGTGTTTTTTATTGCCAGTTCTGCCTCTGTAAACTGTATGTTCGTTTTATCTTGGTATTTCTTCTTTATTTCTAGATCATTTATTTTTTAATATTTAGTCTATAATAGCTTTTATCATTGCAGTTCAAGTTTGTTTCTGTATTCTTTTCTGCGAATACCAAACTATGTTGTGTTCCTAATTCTGCTTTTTTCTCTGTTCTAATGTTTTTTAGTCTATTTAATTCTGAATTATATACGATACTATACGGGTGATGACTCTGGAAGTGGTATTGAAACTGGTAGAGTTGCTGGTTGCACTAGAAAGATGAAATAAACTTATATATACATGTTATTGCTGCTTCCACTAAAGTGTATGGAGACTTTCAAGAGTAGATATGAGATTATTTGTTAGTTCATGTCTTGCTTTAATTGGAAAATAAAACATTTATTATTTTTATTGCTTCAATTGAAAAAACATATCATTTTTATAGTGAAATATTTGTGCATTATGACATATCGTAACCAAGGCAGTAGTATTCAATATTGTCTAATTCAGAAAAAAATCAAAAAATAATGAATTAAAAATAGGAAAATTAGTTATTAATAGTCAAATTAAAACATTACCTGTAAAATCTTCAAGAATTTTTATTTTCTTTGAAGTGCATGGCAACTCATCTTCATTTTTTCTTTTTGTTGGTGTAGGTATAGCTGAAGAAAAATAACGGAATATATAACATTCAAAAGTATTTAATATAAAAATCCCACAAAACTCACAGCTTACCGGACTCATGCTTGTTTTCGAAATCGTTAGGGACAGCTAATCCTAATAAGGCTAATCTCTGTGAATTCACGAGCATTTCATTTGCAAAGTGGTCACTACAAATACGACGTGTTTTATTCAGATATCCACTCTCAACACCTACTAAATCCGTTCTAGGTAAAATTTGAGAAAACCTACCTGACACCGATTTCGAAAATTCTTTTTTAATTATGTAAGGCACTTACTAAAAAACACATAGCACCACAAATTTTGCTGCGGAAACACTTAACAAGCGCAGTAGAAGAATTTTCATTTCCGAATTTGTCCCTTTTCGAACGGATATTTTTCATATTTTCTTGTTGTATATATATATATATATATATATATATATATATATATATATATATATATATATTGTCGAAGTATAATATTTAATTTGTTCTTAATAGATATGTGATAATTATAGACTGACTCATTACGATAAACACAAGTTTTTTTCAAAATGATTTTGTTGTGCTTTGACAACAATCTCAACTGACATTTGCTAATCACTGACATTAGCGACGTTGCCAAATTTATGAAGTTATGAAATTACGAAAAATGTAAGTCTCGATTTCGTTTGTATGCAGTTACGTCGATATTTTTTATCTATAGTTATTTCGGAATTTTATGAAGTTAGTTTGCAAAAAAAGCGGGCCGGGTCGACGTTTCGCAATTCGCGCGCGCGAATTGCGAAACGTCGACCTGGCGCACTCGCTTCGCTCGCTATTTCAATCCACAATATTCTGTAATACGGGCTTAAATAAGTATACCACATACGGTATTAGGAATATATGCACAATTTGAAAAGAAAAAAAAATTATGAACATCTATCAATAGTTTGCAAAAAAAAGCGCCGGGTCGACGTTTCGCAATTCTTGCGCGCACGAATTACGCAACATTGACCCGGCACATTATTCAGTAATACGGGCTTAAATAGGTATACCACATACGTGTATAGGTTATTAATTGATATGTGTTAGTTGTCCGGGAGCGATCCTTAAAACATATGTTTACTGTTTTAGCCATAAAGGCTAGATCATTCACTCATTTACACCTAGATTAGTTAATAGGTTTGAGGTGAATAATTTTGTCAGCTGAGACCTTTAAAATAAGAAGCAGTAGTTGATATATTCTTCTTTTTTAATTTTTCCATTGTCAACTTTGGCAACGTTGTTAAAAAATTTTACGTAAATATTAGAATTTTCACACTTTTCATATTGAATTTTTACTGTAAATATGTGTTTCTGCGGAGAAATTTTTGGTTTTCCAGGTTAGTTAATTAATGTTTTATAATGTAAAAAAAATATTTTTTAAATTCGTGCTACATACAGATTCTCAAATTTTTCCGATCTTTCGTTATAAATACTTTGTTCAATTAAAGGACCCGTACATTTATACTCTAGTACTTTTACGTCAGATATATCAATCAATGACAAATTAAAATTAATACTTACATACTCTTATCCTTTGGAAATCGGAAGAACTTTATTTTTATTTCCGAATAAAATTTATTTGGATAGTCTCTGTATGAACAATACACTCCGCCGTGATGTTTACTCATTTTATAAGAATAATAGTCTATACCACTGTATTTTTATAGTTAATATTACCACAACGCATAATCGATTAGTCAAATAACACAATTACTATCGCCGATTGAACAGCTTCAAACAATGAAGCAAACAAAAATGGCGTTATGTATTTTGAGCCAAGCCGTCACGTGCCGTCACCGTTATTGTGCATGGTTGCCAAAGATATGGTTTGTGAAAAAAAGTATATATTTATGGTATGATTTTTATACATTATAATCTTTTTAATTGTATAATTCTTTTAATGTTAATGAAATTGATTTAAAACAAGTAATTGTCGAATATTTGTTTCTGTATAACTATCACACTTGAAATAATGCTTATGATATATTTGGCCTATGATCGTTGATTGAAGGAAATATTATACAAATTGACAACCCTGTTGAAAAATTTCGCGAAGCAGCGCGAACGGAGTCGTCATACGACGATGGATATTTAAATGTATGTATGTATGTATACCCATCTCACTCTCTCTCTGTCTCTCTCTTTTTACTGTTCTCTGTCAAGCTTTTGGATCTGTTTTCTCTAATCTGTACATATACCGCGTTCTTATAAACCAGACGCAACTTTATTTTCAACGATTAACATCAAAAATCAACAATAACATAATCTTTAGGGATTAATATTTACACATTCATTACCTACTTACAAAAAAGAAACGAGTTTATTCAATTACTTAATTAATACACCAGTTGACGTTTCGACATTTGATACTCAACCGCACAGATCATATAACTACTATTAAAAAAAGAAGATAGCTCACTTCGAGTAGGCCTTAGTTACGACTAACAACACAAAGGCGCTGCCATAGCAGCGACATAACAGAGCTTTTTGTTCTGTGAGTGACATAGATACTGTCAGATCTCTGACGGGAATATTTGAAATTTTTAAATGGCGGGAATTTTCAAAATTTCAAATTGTCGGGTATCTTTCAATTTTGTTGTACCAGTATAGTATTTTTCACGATCTAAGAAAGTGACTAGCCTCCATTTATTATATGAGAGGCAATATAACAGATTTTCTTAGATTGTGAAAAATACTATACAAATCAACTAGCTATATTGCATATTGAGAGCATTACTACTGAAATTAACTGTCTCGACCCTTACTTCGTGGAATATGTTCATATTAGTGTTTTTAAATGAAACTCACGGTCTCTAGTTAATTCCATAATATAATAAAAGTTATTGAAAATTCTAAAAAACTGACAATTGTTTCGATAAATCAATATCATCGTCAGAATGACAGAAGTTACATTTTATTTTACGCCTACCTGTTTAGTAGTTATTTTTGGCTAGACCAAGAAGTAACCTAACTTGTGATTGGCTTAATATATGTTTATAGAAAAAAGAAGAAGATGTGATATTACAAATATTGAAGCTTAGATATTATTAGCCCTATGGTGATATCCTGGATATCATTTTTCCAATTAAGATCAGTATAACTGTGCAATGATATAGAAAACCAGGAAAACTATATCTGCTGATATTTACAATTATCACTTAAGAAGACAGTTTATTAGTGGAGAACTCCCTAGATTTAACTGTTCATTGACAACTTCATATTGTGGGTTTCTTAAATGTCTTCTAATTTCCAGTTCTTCAAGGAAATCCAGTTCTTGTTTCTTTTCACAAATATGCAGCACTTCTAGTTCTGTGTTAGGTGTCAAGTAGATGTTTTGCGTAGTGAACACTTACGAGCATACATATTGAAACAACCAGATAAATCCCACTACGCAAAACATCTACTTGACACCAATCATTCATTGACACCTAACACAGAACTAGAAGTGCTGCATATTTGTGAAAAGAAACAAGAACTGGATTTCCTTGAAGAACTGGAAATTAGAAGACATTTAAGAAACCCACAATATGAAGTTGTCAATGAACAGTTAAATCTAGGGAGATCTCCACTAATAAACTGTCTTCTTAAGTGATAATTGTAAAGATCAGCAGATATAGTTTTCCAGGTTTTCTATATCATTGCACAATTATACTGATCTTAATTGCAAAAATGATATCCAGGATATCACCATAGGGCTAATAATATCTAAGCTTCAATATTTGTAATATCACATCTTCTTCTTTTTTCTATAAACATATACTAAGCCAATCACAAGTTAGGTTACTTCTTGGTCTAGCCAAAAATAACTACTAAACATCAGGTAGGCATCACATGAAATGTAACTTCTGTCATTCTGACGATGATATTGATTTATCGAAACAATTCTCACTTTTTTAGAATTTTCAATAACTTTTATTATATTGTGGAATTAACTAGAGACCGTGAGTTTCATTTAAAAACACTAACATCACTACTAGTAATTATATGCACAATTTCCACCGTATTTTTGTACTGGGAATTAACTTCATTATAATGTAGGAACAAAGCGATACATACTATTTTCAGAAAAATTTATTTGTACATTTTACATAATTTATAACTTAGAATTATAATTCAGAATATAACCATTACATTTAAATACGAATATACACAAAACAATTCTAATATTTTTTCCAGATATTTATTATTTAAAAAGAATTCATCTTTTTCGATGGCCCACCCAGGAGCCGTAAGTTTAAGACTCCAGGCCTCATTAAGGTTCCCCATCAAAGACGGGTCTACATTTTGTGGTATCACTAGAATTTATTGAAATGGTTCTTTAATTCACTAAGTGATGGCACAAACACTTATTTCAAAGTTAGTTGAAACAGTTTTTTAATTCGTCATGTGGCTTCACGAACAAATTCCTTTGAAATAAATCAAAGAGGTTCTTTAATTTGCCAGTGATCTGACTTAGATTAGTTTCCAGATCACTACATCAAAAACGAGATCTTTGAAGGCTCTAAAGCAACAATAATGACAACTTTTTTATGTATTTCCCTGACTAGCCACACAACAATGGGTAGACATATTCTTACATTTACTTACCTATGATACAATAAATATGGATTCAAAAGAGACTATTTCTAAATCAATTAACAATAATCAACATCCACTACACAGGTTGACAACATAAAAAATTGTTTCTATTCAATGATTATAATGTACAATAAATTACCGAAGATAAAGCAAACAATAGATTTTAATGAATACATGTCTACTAATCTGTAACTACTGTTAAAGCTTGCCATTTTTATTCCATTTTGTTACTATCACGTTGTATTAGGATTCAGGATAAATTAAAGATTATTATTTTATTATATATCATCCGGTAAATGGAGTTTTTGTCACCTAAGTTAGTGGGCATAGATATTGACGTACCTATAAATATTTCAGAGTTAGTAAACTCCATAATATTTGTTAAATACTCTTGATTAGTCAAATTTTGTGTGTGTATATATTCAGAAAATGTTTTGATGTGTTGATCAGCATGCATGAGATTTTTCCGTGCAATAGTACATCTAGGGATTGTCTTGTACAGTGTTACTTTTTTGTAACGTTTACATCTTCACAAAATGTCCTCACTTGTTTTAACTATAAATAAATAAAAACAATATAATTAAACTAAGGTACAAAGTTCTACGACGTGTACCGTCATAATACCACAATATAAAATTATGATTAAAATAATGTAATTTAGTTTGCTAATAATTTTTAATGTTCTTATCACTTTGATTTTTGTACTTTTAAACCTGTAGGTGTGTTTCTTGTGTATACTATAAAATCATTGCATAAATAAATTGTTAAAATATATGCTAGTTTTATTAAGCCAGAAAAAGAACAATTTATTATTACTTTGACACAATCCTGCACTATTATTTTTTGAACTTAATATTTAAATCTTCTTATTTTGTAATGAAGTGTAAGAATACATGAAAGTACAAATTATACTAATATATTACCTAAACTTTCCATTAGAACTTTGACTGAAATCTGGTTGTTGGTTGCCACTTTCTAAAACAACAATAATAAAATGAAGTGGCTATCAAATATAGTACGTTTATTTTTATTCTTTATCAAAAACCATTCATCTTCACCAAACACACTAAATTATTAAAATAACCTCAATTATTTCAGGAATTCTAGTATATCTAGTATATATCCAGTATTCTAGTATATATCCACTGGTAATTAGGAATTTTACATTATTTAATAATCAATCAGCTACAGTATTTACCAGTTTGTCCCAAGTATAAAGTAGGTACTGCATCTCGTTTTAAATTTGTTCATTTTTGGCTTGGAATTTCCAATCCTCAGAAAAGTGAACATCACAAACTCTATAGTTCCGAATGACTTTATCTTTATCCTGGGTAAGTAAATATTCATGGTTGATGTTATTCGTCCACATACGGAAAAGCTAACAAAAAAGATATTGTTAATTATAAGGAAATTCCTATCGGCACATATGAAGTAAAATAAAGCAAAACACCTTATTCAAAACTAATTCTATTGTGAACAATGTGAACAACAAATTTATAATGTGAAAGCTATGGGAATATATTTTTTATATACATGAGAATATTATGTTTTAATGCGAAACGTTGCGTGGACCAAAAAGTTATAAATATGCAATGCTTCATTAGCCCTACTTTTTTAGGTCTTTATAAATAAAAGATTATAAGTTTGCAATTTAACTTACCTCAAGATCTTTAGGAAAAGCATGCATTGGCTTTTCAGTGTTCTTAAAATAACAATTAGGTACACAACACGTGTACATACCGTTATTAAAATGAAATAAGAATCAAATATAATATCCATAATATTGAAAAAAGATAAGAATGATAAAATCGAAAACACGAAATAACGAATATTCAATGCTTTGAAATTCAAACAATCAAACATGAAAGACGATTTATCTATTAAGTTGACGTTAAGATTGGTTAAGATCGATACCACAGCCTAATATTTATGCTGTGTCGACACGGAACCACCGTGATATCGAAAACAGCAGATTTTACCAACAATAAAATATAATTTATTACCAACTGTAGAACAGCAGCGCTTAGTTGTTGTTAGAACTAAAAAGTGAACAACCCCTGCTCAACTGTCTACAAAAAAACAGTTTATTCCTGTCGAGCGAGGTGCATATGTACGTGCGCATGCGAGCTTGGGCGGGTTGCGCGGCGGTGGCAGCCGGCGTGACTTTTTCCATAGAGAGAGCGAGACGCCGCTCTATAGCTTCATAAACGCGTCTCACTCGCTTTCTTAATGGAAAAAGTCCTGCTCTTTTAATGGCAAAAATTATTCGCGCGCCGTGTGACACGCTATTTTCCGCTGTGCCTGTTGGTCTAGCGCGGCGCGGTATAATGCGCGAAAAGCGCCATTTATGTTCATATTTCGTGCTGCTTGATCTCGCAGATTTTTAAATGTTAACTTTTCCCGCTCAAAGATGAAAATATGTTTTTCGTCTAACTATTTGTAACAAAACTCAGTATTTTTTTGTTTCTACCGAGCCTTTATTGATTTAATTTAATTTAATTTTTTTTGTGGTCAGGTGGCGTCTCCCTTTTGCTTGCGGCCCATATGCAACGGCCTATGTAGCCTGTGCTTAAATCTGGCACTGCCTACATCCTCTTTTTCGATCTATGTTGCCTAGCCTACAGCAGAAACGGTGAAGCTTTTCCATCACGTGACTAAATTGACAATATTATTCAACACATACTATGTTGGTACTGTCTTCTTCTAATAGCAGCGAAACTCAATACAAGCGTTTGTCATATTGTATTGATTAAGATGCATATAGTTCATGACGTATCAGTCACGTGATGGAAAACACAGCGTTTCTTCTGTATATTTGTTAAAAGAACATCTAAGATATGAAGAAAATTTTTGTAACTAAAATTTTAAGTACAATTAAAGAAAATGATAATTTTAGTTTAATTTTAAAAATTGTTTGTTTAAAATTTGTGAACTTTTTTAATATTTTGCTGTGGTTTTAGGCTGAGAACGAGCCATCGCACTTTCGATATACTGATAAGTCCCACCCAATTGAAACGCAAACCAAGAATACGAACAAAAAAAATAAATGAAATAAAAAGACAAAAATCCTTATACTGAAAACATGCATGTCTATTGTATAACGATCGCCATAAATTCTACGCATTGACCTGTTTTCCGAATTCGGAAAAGGTAGTCTAGTTGGCTTTGTTTTCTGATTCGTATAAATTATCGAATTCGAAAGAACAAATGGCGGCGAGCAAAAATTTTCGTTTTATATTTCATTTATTTTTAGTTTTATTTGTTGAATTTACATTTTGAATGGAATTGATATATAACTGAAGGCCTGGGAATACTTTATGTGAGAAAACGTATACGTAAGAAATAAAACTTTTTCTTTCTGCCAGACTAATACATTCAAAAATGATAATAATCACCGGTTCCATTTAAAAATTCCCCTCATTTGCGATTATCACAAATACCTTTTGAAAAGCTGCTTCATTTGTTTCAGTTCTATTGCCATTTTGACAAGACAGGTGCAGCTGTATGATATCGTCGTAGGTACAAAGGACGCACTCTCCCTAATAAGCAGGTTAATATTTTTATCCCTCCGTATCTAAGCTAAAGGACAAAACGTTTAACAGGCGTAGATATCGAACATTTTAAACCTAGATAATGATTCCAAAAGAGAGGAACAAATTTTGTTTACTACACGTGTGCTGTTACATTAAAGGCAGCGTACTTTTCGAAACCGTTGAGGAGGAAAATCTATCACACGAGTTAAACTCGCTTGTATTTAGATTATAATCTATAAATCACGCACATTAAGCCAGATAATTATTCATGTCACTGTAGAAATTACAAAAGATTAATACTTAATTAATGAGATGAATCTTTAAGTTTTTGTCCATCCTATATAATTCACCGAACCAAATCCAATCATCTTATATCCATCTTCCAAGAAATTCATTTTTTTCTTTAATTACTAGTTTCCTTTTTCTACGTTTGTAATAACTACCATTTGCTTTCAGAATTAACCGCAATTAGTCATGTGTTTAACTCGCTTATTCATCTGACACAGATAAACTAGTCTTTATTGATCTTCGATTGGCTAAATTGAACCGAAATTTCAGGAATGTCGTCTTTTGACAAAGAAATATTGCAACGAACAGAAGTGGTTTCAGCAGAAAATGTAATTAAACGAGAGATTTGTAAGGGTATAAGATTAATATTCAAAAGAAGACTTCTGTCAGATTTAGATACAGAAGATACGTTAATGTTTTTACATCACACAACCTATGTGAACTTATTGTAATGTTTTTCTTATTTATTAAAAGTTTTTATTACGGGTGGGATAAATTTCAAACACTCGGTATGGCTACTTACTAATTTATTTAAACACTAACTCATCACTAATACTTAATTTATGTATACAGTATATTCACTTAAACTAATTTATATGAACAGTTCACTAATTCACTTATTTATTTGTTCAACTCACGATGTCAAATTATCAACTAAACTAACTCTTCCTGAACAGTCCTCTTATATACTAGTGCCCTTTGTACTAGAGAATTCCGGGCTGCGGCTTATTTATACACACAAATAATTTTTCTGGCCTTTTCTAGATAACTCTGGTCACAAAAACCAGTTCTAGATAAGATAGTCTCAATCATAAACAGTTTTTTATAACCGCGTATCCGCCATAATTTTAACTATTATACCTGGCTTAGACAGGGTCGGTTTTAGGAACTATACCAGTGTGCTGTTTCGTAACATTACCCCCTCTTTAAATGGAAGTTCCTCCTGGAACTTTTGTGTATCTGAGACTGGATGTTTGAATCGGCAACTGGCCCCATTTCTACACTCTCCGATCCTATGGAAATAGCAGGGCACCGTCTTCATCGGATACTGATAACGGGGGTTGTAGCTGCAAATTAATATCTGGACACCGGTATCTTGAAAGATAATCTCTACCATGTTCCTGATGATTCGCCAATCCAACTGGTTACTCGCTATCTTAGGCATAGCCAGTTTCTTCACGTTGGATTCCAACACATGGTCTCGGAGGTTTCGAAGTGCTTCCCACACATCGCGGTAGGTAGATCGATCTTGGAATTCATTTTTAGTTACCACGTAGAAGACGTACCGCGAGTTATGTTTCAGTTTCAGTGTCTTGCCAGGGGCTGAAATCTGGTCTTCAAGTTTTTCTAATTGCCCGAACTTCTTTCGGAAGACGGTTGCCAACCCTCGTGCGTTCTTGATACGGGCGGGGATGTTGTATGCCAGTGAATAATCTTCCGGGAGAGTGAACAGATCTTGTTGTTGTTCCGGAGTGACTCCATATCTAGCTTTCCCGGTACCTCCATACGTGCCCATAAATTCCTCGAAGGTAGGGTCGGACACATCTCGAATAAGGTTTACTCCTTCCCCCAGGTCATGGTCTCCTTCGAATGGCGCTAGTCGGTTTTGGTGAACTACTTTTGGTTTTCCGTTGGGGATCTTGCTTATGCGATATATAACATCATTGATCCTTTTCTTGATTAAGTATGGACCTTCCCAGGATTTTTGTAGATTTGGAGAAAATCCTTTTCTCCTCGTCAGGTTGTGAAACCATACTTTGTCCCCTTCTTTAAAACCGCCTTCTGTGGCCTGCGTGTCGTACCGACTTTTCATTCTGTCGCTGGCAACTTGAAGATTGGTTCGAACTAATTCATGAATACCGTCCAGCCTTCTTCTCAATTGGATCACGTAGTCTTCGCCTGGTAGATCTTCTCCAGGCCGACTGCCAAATTCCAGGTCACACGGAAGCCTCATTTCACGTCCAAACAGGAGTTTCGCCGGTGTTTCACCCGTGGACTCATTGACAGCAGATCGATAAGCCAATGCGAATAGGGAAATATACTGGTCCCAATCTCTCTGATGGCTGGATACTACTTTGGACAGGTATTTTCCAATAGTCCTGTTCATTCTCTCGACCATTCCATCTGACTGTGGATGTAAAGCTGTTGTCCTGGTCTTCTTCATTCCCAGCTTGTCGCAAATATCCTGGAATAGATGGCTTTCAAAATTTCTCCCCTGGTCACTGTGGACTTCCAAGGGTACTCCATATCGGCTGATAAATTCCTTCACCAATACATCCGCGACAGTTGTGGCCTCTTGGTTGGGAATAGCGTAAATTTCTACCCATTTTGTGAAATAATCCATTACAACCAGTATGTACTTGTTACCATTTTCTGTCGTCGGAAATGGTCCAGCGATATCTAAAGCAATCCTTTCGAAAGGGCTTCCAACATTGTACTGTTTCATGGGTGCCTTTCTCTTGCGATGTGGTCCATTACTCGTAGCACAAGTCGTACATTTCTTACACCAGTCCTTCACATCGTCGGAGCTGTTCATCCAATAAAACTTTTCACGGACTCGCTGAAGGGTTTTCTTCACTCCCAGATGACCTCCCGATGGACTGTCGTGTTACTTTTTCAGTACCTCAGCTACTCTTGTTCTCGGGATAACTAGCTGTCTCCTCATCTCAGAACCATCATCGTTTTCAAGGACTCTTTTCAACAGCCCTTCTTCCAGGACAAGGGAGTCCCACTGAGCCCAATATGCCTCGAGTGTCGGTGAAAATCTTGACACTTCTTGCCAGGTAGGTCGCCGATTTTCTTTCTTCCATTGCCGGATCATCTTCAGGTGAGGATAATTCTCCTGATCTTCTCTGATCCTGGTGGGTGACCATTCCTTGTTGACTACAGTAGTTCTTGAAACTGCGGCTTCCCTAGATTCCACCTTGTTGCAGTGGGAGCAGTCTGTTGGGCACGGCCGTCTGGACAGGGAGTCGGCATTTCGGTGACTCACACCTGCTCGATTTTCGATGTTGAAATGCTGCATGATCAGTCCGGACTAAGAACTTCCTACCATAGAGATACTGGTAAAAGTGTTCCACGGACTTCACTACTGCCAAAAGTTCTCTTCTTGTGACGCAGTAGTTTCGTTCTGGTTTGCAGAGGACTTTACTGAAATATCCCAGTACTCTTTCTTGCCCTCCTTGGATCTGTGAGAGCACTCCACAAATTCCTACGTTGCTTGCGTCAGTGTCCAGAATAAAGTCTCCCTCCGGTAAAGGGTATCCTAATATCGGCGCCGTGGTTAAATGCCTCTTCAAGGCATCAAAAGCTGTTTGACAATCTTCGTCCCATTGGAAAGCTCTTGCTTCTTCTGTAAGTCTCCAAACTTCCTGATAAATCTTCTATAATATGTGCAAAGTCCAAGGAAACTCCTGATTTGATATTTGTCGGTTGGTTGCGGCCATTGCTGAATGGAAGCAATTTTCCCTGGATCCACCGCCACTCCTTTATTGCTCACTATATGACCTAGATAGTTGACTCGGTTTTGGAACAGCTGACATTTCTTCGGGTTTAACATAAGCTGGGCAGCTTGGAGTCGTTTGAATACGTCTTCCAAATTCTTCAGATTTTCGTCAAATGTCTTCCCCAGTACTACGATGTCGTCCAAATAGACCAGGCATGTCTTCCAAGACAACCCTCTCAAGACATTTACCATAAGTCTTTCAAATGTCGCAGGCGCATTACAGAGCCCGAATGGCATGACGTTGAATTGCCATAATCCAGATCCGGTGGTAAAAGCAGTCTTCTCTTTGTCTTCTGGGTCCATTTCCACTTGCCGATAACCAGACTTCAGGTCCAAGGTGGAAAACAGTTTGCTGCCGGCCTACGACTATTACACAATTTATATATTGAAAAAAAAAATTGTGTTTTGGCAACAAAATATTTTTAAGAAACTGAAATTTCCGTTCAGACTACGGCGGATTCAAAATCTAAATTAGGTATGTGTAAATAACTGTTTACCTAAACATTCTTTTTAATTGAATCCGCATGTACTGGTTCGTTATATGGACTGTATTTCATTAATAAAAATTAAAGCGACTGTACTCTTACAAGGTAATTTTTTTATCCTACACTACTTGAAAACCCAATTTTCGTGGATCTATCCGGACGGGAAAGTAGGTATTTGCACGGCTAGACGAGAAAAATTGCAAGCTCACAACAATAACACTAGCTGTCACCCTATTATAAATGAAGACGCGGCTGTCACTTTTAAATTTCAAATTGTGGCTTAAAGCTTTATTCAAAATGCAATTGAGGCGTTTTTCACAAAAAATCACCATAGTCCAGTTTTGACTTTTTTGGGAAAGTGGAAAATACTTTACGTCGCCCAACGTTTCGCTTAATTTGGTTTTTTCTTATGTAAGACATATTTTATTCTATAATTAGCGAATGTCGGCCAAAAAAATTAATCAAAATTTTGGTAATATTTCAAATAACAACGTAGTTTTTTCTTTTCTTATGAACAATGGTTGTTTTTACGGGAATTTCTATGGAACTAAGGATTTCAATATGCAAAAGGTTAAAGAAATGTTTATTTTTAAACAATGTTAAGTTGTAATAACTACAAAGAAAATCAGCATCATTGTTTAATCTTCTGCGCCACTGCTATTCCCTTCTTGTCTTTGTACTCTCGTAGCTGTCTCTTCTACGTCTCGACCAAGGCTTATTAAGTCTGTAATATTGTTAATTTTGTATAAAGGTTGAATTGAAGGTAACATGTTTCGCCTAATCATATTGACTCTAGTTTCCTCCGATGGTCTGTTAGAACATAACTTATTGAAAAGGTTTTCCATGAATGCTACGTAGGTAACTATTCTTTCCTTAGTGCCTTAAGTACGTTTGCGGATTTCTTCCATTAGGTCATACTCGTAATCATATGGCTGAAATAATTCTCTAAGTTTAGTTTCTAACTCATGCCAAGATCTGAATTCTTGTGTCCTAAACCAAATAAGAGCCTCTTTGGTAAAAAGCTCTGGTGCTGCTTTCGACAACCTTTCTTTAGAAATTCCCCTAGTTATTCGTAATTCTTCGATTCACTCTAAAAAACTGTTTTCGCTGGATTGCCCATCATCTTGGACCTTCCAACGGGTAACGTCTAGATATGGTTTATAATGAAATGAATCATCTGGTAAATCGGTGCTAGACATATTGTCATGAATTAGAGTACTTCTCCTCCCAACATTTGGAAAATTTGAAACAAACGAATAGTCATTGGGTAGTCTCCGAGCTGTAGTCCCCGTATGAGTGTAAGGATGTCGTAAAGTTAATCCACTTCCACGAGCGGGCTGCATATCAGGATTTCGCTGAGAGGTGGTGACAAACAGTAGCCCGGCAGCTACGCTTGATGGCGGATATCGCGGGGCGGTTTCTTCATTGAATCTGACCCTATTTACAATATTACTACTACCAGAAACAGGATCTAATGGGTGTAATGTCCTAAGTAAAGTTCCTATAGAGAGTGAAGTTGGTAGCTCTTTCTGAGGTCTATTGTTAATCTATTCATAGAAGCTAATTCAAAATTTTGGGTGGTATAATCGTCAGTTCGAGTATATAGTGTATTAGGGTACGTACTGGCCGTTCCCATACGGTAACCATTGCCCCGTTGAGATAGAGAGTCTTCACCTAGATTTGACTGTTGTAGTACAATTCAATTTCTGGGATTAACGCATTTGGTTCCTCTAACAAAGAACCCTTGACCACATTTTCCGTGTCTATTGGGTTAACCCTTGGTGAGTTGCCCTCCATCAATTCCCGAGTCGAATATAAAACGGTCATATTCTTATTAATAAGCAATTGTCTTATTTGTTCTAAGTTAGATGCGCCTTCGAACTGGATCCTCTCTAGTCGCTGTTGAAGATGTGATTCTTCGGTAATCGTTTTCGGTATTATTGGTATTAAAATTTCCTATGGCCATTTCTAGGTCATTTAGTTTCCCTTCACAAATATTTTAATTCTTCTTCTGGTTCTCGAATCCCCCCCACATTTATTGGAGTTACAGAAGTTCCTTCACGTTCTCTTCTCAATGCTGTACGTAACGTTGCGCGGTCCTCGCTAACGGTTCGTCGCATCGGGAGCCTTCTAATCATACCTTAGTTCACTGCTTAGGAGTCGGTGAACATCCATTATCATCCCCTAGTATAAAGACCAACAATCGATTAAATAACTGTTGCTGTTAAGAATCAAAAACCACCTAATACTACAAGAAAAACTTATTCCTTAGTATCACAGTATTCTCAAAATACAAGAAGTATCAAAAGTACCTATCAATTTAATACAAAAAAACTTATATACAAACCCCTCCCTCACTAAGAGATGAAAAAAAAACGATGAAATGTATCAAGAATACAATAAACAAACTATAACAAAATTAGGAAGCGAATTCCAAACGAACCACCAAAGTAGGTATACCTTCCTACTAAAAGAAAACACACTCATAAAAGGAATGAGATCCAAAAAAATATTCAATACTACCCTTTCAACCCTCTATTACACCTAATTTTAACATTTCACACTGTCGTAGTACATAAATATTTCCGAATAGCCCCGTATATAAAAATGGATCAAGCAAATACCGAATCAAATCATACTATTAGGTATACTTATCAAAAAGTATAGCTATATTTTCATATTCGTTATGCAGAATATTAAATAGTTTCCATCATAGAAATTGCATTGCTAATATCTATAGTTTGGTTAACTAAATTTATCTATAGTTTGGAAACTGATTTTATCTACGGATTCTATGGTTTGGATAACACAAACTGTGCGACAACGTTCGTAATCTGAATGTTAAAAATCAACTTAGTGGTTAATGATCACTGAACACAAATTCTAGGGATATTAAAAGAACGAACCTCAACTATCAAAGCTGTCATGTCACATCAGAAATTACCGAAATATTTAACAATACAAAGTAATCATTAAAGAAGTAATTTATCTATTAGTGCAAAAAAACCAATGATAAAAATTACCTGATATTTATAAAAGCAAATTGTACAAAATTTACAGGGATCAAAATATGTATCCCAATTCAATGCAACACATTTCAATTTGTAAATTGTATAGCTGATTGTGATTTAAACTAAAAAATTATATGCTTAAAGAGCTTCTGTATTATATATTTAAGAGAGATGGTTAAACAGTCACAAACTGGCAAATATACGGTATGAAGATTATGTAGGATTCATAAAATGTAAGCTTATGTGGAAACCAAATACTATTAAGGTAAATAAATAAAATGACTGAGAAGAAACAAATAGAACAAAATTGAAATCGTTGGGTGCCACTTTTATTACCCCTGTAGGCTAGCTCATTGGAATGTTATTTTAGTCCGGTAGAGTAGGGGTGGGCAAATATAAAGTTGATTGTATTTTATAATATAAAACTGATTTAATATCACAGTTTATACTGGAAATTGTGATTGAACAATATTGATTGATAACCCAAATGGTACCAGTTGGTTTCCAAAGAAAAATTATAAGTACGCAGTCTTAAATTAATATTGTATTATACAGGGTGATTCATAACTATTGGGACATACGCTAAGGGTAGATTGTTTGAGCCAAAATATGGCGATAGGACCAAATATACCTCAATAAAATATTACTGTGGAAAAAGATAAAGGGCGTTAAAGTTGAATTTATTTTTTCGTTTTTTGCTAATAATTTCACTGTATATCTATCGATTGTTATCAAACTCGGCACAGAGCCATAATTTTATACAGACAATATGATTTTATGTATTATTTGACATTTTGTTACAGGGGGAGCCTCGTGAAGGATTTCTGATGATGAAATTGACTGGTAACTTTTTTTAACGAAACTTTTTAATGATTCTTATTAAAAAATATGACATTACCATAATTTTTACGTAATATTGGTACTCTTGTTGAAACACGATATTCTCGTTTGTTTTCGAGAAAAACGCAATTGAACAGTTCAGAGTATCGGAAGGGGATTTCAAATATTATTTCATTTATGAAAGGTGTGCTTTGGACTGTCAGATAATTGTTGCTGGTAGATGACATTTCTTGTCACTGAATATTTTTTTCTGCGGGTTTATAGTCAATTTTAAAGTTATCATATACGTTTTCGATTGAAATGCCTCGTCACAATCATTTTACGAATCAAGAAATGCGGGATATGATTTGTGTATACGCACAAGAACAATTTTGCGGGCGCTCTGCAGCCAGAAGGTATGGATTGTTATATCCAGACAGAAGGCAACCAAATCACAAAACTTTTTCAAATCTATTTCATCGTTTGGGTGATACCGGGTCATTTCACAATAAAAATCAAGGTGGTCGTCCGAAACAAACTTCACCTTATCAAGAAGATGAAATTTTGGTTCGAATAGATGAAAATCCTACAGTAAGTTCACGTCATTTGTCATCAGCAACATGAGTAAGTCAGTCGTCTATTATTAGAATTCTAAAAAGAGAAAAGTTCCACCCGTATCACTTCACTCCTGTTCAAAATTTGCTTCCAAGAGATCTCCCACGACGGTTACAGTTCTGCAAACGTATTCTCAACAAGCATAATGGTGACCGAAATTTTATTAAGAATATTATGTTCACCGATGAAGCGACTTTTACCAGACGAGGGGTATTTAATTGGAGAAACAGCCATTATTGGCAAGAAAAAAAATCGCATGCTCTGAAAGAAAGACATTTCCAGCATGAGTTTGAATTTAAATGGAGATTCTTATTTATTTTTTTTGCAAAATACTTTTAGCTATATTTTGGATAATCTGTCACTATCTGTAACAAATAAAATGTGGTTTATGCAGGATGGAGCTCCACCTCATTTCCCTTTAGTTGTTACAAATCATCTAAATGACATATTTCCTCAACGATGGATTGGCAGAGGAAGTGATTTTGAATGGGCACCAAGAAGTCCTGAGTATAACCCGCTTGATTTTTATGTTTGGGGACATATGAAGTCCTCAGCTTATGCCAATGAAATTAACTCGAGAGACGAACTCTGGAGGAAAATACAAAAGGCGGCTAACTTTATAAGGGGACAGAATAATATGTTCTTTGAAGTTTGAAAATCCTTTATTAAAAGAATTAGAAAAGGCATAGAAGTCGGAGGAGGCCACGTAGAACATTTAATTTGAGTTTGCTCTTTTTATGTTACATTGTTTTTAATTATGATTTATCGTCGAAATAAAAGCCTTTAGATACAAGTTTTTTTATTGTCCGTTACTTGAAATCCCCTTCCGATACTCTGAACTGTTCGATTGCGTTTTTCTCGAAAACGAATGAGAATATCGTGTTGGAACAAGAGTACCAATATAACGTAGAAATGATGTTTATGTCATATTTTTTAATAAAAATCACTAAACAGTTTTGTCAAAAAAAGTTACCAGTTAATTTCATCATCAGAAATCCTTCACGAGGCTCCCTCTGTAACAAAATGTCAAATAATACATACAATAATATTGCCTGTATAAAAGTATGCCTCTGTGCCCATTTTGATGAAAATCGATAAATATACAGACACATTATTAGCAAAAAATGAAAAAAAAATTTCAACTTTAACGCCCTTTATCTTTTTCCACACCAATATTTTATTGAGGTATATTTGGTCCTATCGCAATATTTTGGTACAAACAATCTTCCCTTGGCCTATGTCCCAATAGTTATGAATCACCATGTACATAACTTAGACTAGGAAAGAGAGGGGACTCGTAACGCTGTCAACTATTGTGATTCCAATGCCCACCAAGTCATAAACTTCATTATCGTTCTAAAGGGCTAAAATTTTTATTTTATAAATTAATCTCTATACATGGGAGATTTAAAAATAAAACTATATTGATTTATTTAACTTATATCAAAATTGTAGGCATTAGTAATTAGTAATTATGATCTTTTGGGGTTAGGAATTCCGAGAAACTGAACAATAAATTCGTTAATTTTCAATGAAAAAGTTTCGTAATGTCTTTTCTACTAACATAATTGAATTTATTATGAAATACGTTTTAAGTCACTAGTGGAGTTTTATAATTAAAAGCTTATTTTTCAAGATATAAAGAAAAAAGTAGCTACCAAAAAAATAAGTTAGGAGTAACTTACCTTCTTCTTTCGGTTCCGTCTTCACCTTAGTGAAGGTTGGCAACAATCTCGGCGAACTGGGTTCGATTTTGAGCAGCTCGGAATAAGGAATGTGAGTCTAGTCCGGTCCAGTCTCTTATGTTTTTCAACCACGAATGTTGGCGTCTCCCTATACCTCGTCTGCCTTCTATTTTGCCTTCCATTATTATTTTCAGCAGCCTCATTCTATCACTCATGATTACATGTCCCAAGTATGCGGTTTTTCTCTTCTTTATGTCGACAACTAAGTCTCTGTCCTTACCTAATCTTCTCAGAACTTCTTCATTACTGATGTGGTCTGTCCAGGGTATTTTTAAGAGCCTTCTATACACCCACATTTCGAAAGCTTCTAGCCGCCTTAGTGATTCGGCCTTTAGGGTCCAGACTTCTGATCCGTACAGCAAGACGGAATAGATGTAACAATTGACAAATCTAAGGCGTAATTTCAAGTTCAGTGATCGGTTACAAAGCACTGGTCGCATTTTATTGAATACTGATCTGGCCTGTTCTATGCGCGATCTGATTTCTGTACTAGGACTCAGATCAGATGTTATCCAGGTACCTAAATACTTGAACTTGGTTACGTTTTCGATGGGTAGTCCTTTTATATATATATATTAACATAGAGTAAAACAACACCCTGTATACCGAACATAAAATAAAAAAAAACTACTTATTTCAAGAAATAAAAATTTTTGAAATTTCATTTTTTTTTAAAAAAGATTATCTAAAAAAGGAGACAATCTGTACCATGTACTATTCAATAGAGAAAGCATCTAACTGTATAATTTAAAATAAGATTTGAAAAAAAACATTTGTGAAAAGAATTAACAAAATCCCTATAAACCTACAAGACGGAATATTAGAACGTTGTTACATAAACAAATGGAAATGATAATCCTTTATTTTATTGTCAAGGTAAATAAATAGTGAGATTCTTTTTAAAATTAATATTAGGGTTTGAAGGACATGTAAATAAGATTTTATAAATATTTAAAAACATTTCGATATAAGAAGTAAACTGAAAAACATTAATTCTATGGAATGTGACATTTATTGAACGGTTTGACATTATGAACACATATTTTGTAAATTGGAAAATGTCATTTTGTAAACTAAATGAAATATAATTTAAGAGACACAATATGAGTTAAAATCATTAAAGAACCTTAAAACAAAGCGTTTTCAAATGATAGATGGACAATTCACTATTTGAAATGAAATCTATAAAGAAAAGTTTTGATAACCAAATCTGATTGGTGGAATGTATTCAACAAACTTTTAATCTGCGACAAGTAGTTGTTAATAATAAAAAAATTGAAGGAGAAAAGTTTGTTGATTATACAGACTATTGACTAGGAAAAACTTCTTTTTGGGTGGTAGAAAATTTGAGAAGCAGCAAAATTTTGGGAATTAAGAAAACTTTTCGAAAAATAAGATATTTGGCATCAAAATTCAGAAAAGAGAGATACATTGTACTTATGATATGGTAGATTATATATTTAAACAAGCAGATGTAGAAACTAAGAAACAATTTGGTAATTATGTTTGAATACTAACCGTATAATTGATATATAATACTTGATTAATATTTGTATGGTGGAATGGATATATCCACCATACCTTTTAGAAAGCTTTTGATTATGTAATTGGACTGAAATGTATTGATGTGGACGGGACATAGCATTGATTCCTGATTTTGTGTAAGCTGGACCAGTGATGTGACAATTTCCAGAAGGTAACCTAAAATAAAGTAAAGGATAATTGAAGTGAATTACTATACAGGAATAAGGTATTTAGACTATTTTCATTATACATAAAAAAGGTTGAATAAAACTTACCAATTTAGTGAAAAAAATTGAACTTTGGTATTAAACAAACATTTACAACCATTGTGTTTCGCCATTTTGATATAATAATCGTTTATATAGAAGTTTCAGTATTATAAGATTTGTATTAAATGTTGCCTATTTTAGATTTGTATATAGAGATAATTTTTTATGTGAGAACGTGATTTTGTTTGAATGAGTGGTCATAATAGATAGTAGGTTTTTTATTAATTTGTGTCTTGTAAAAGAACAATGTATTTGTCTATTCAAAATATTAAATAACGTTCTGTCTAGTTTGAAGAACATTGTGAAATTGTTTTTTGATATATTTTATTTCTTTGTGGTGATGGCTCCATCTAGTTTGAACCGTTGGTAGTTTAAACTGACATCTGTGAATAGTAAAAAGGTTCAACTTGAAACACAGGACCGTCTTAAGAATTTATTACGTATTATTAAACAAGCAAGTACATTTTTATTAACAAAATTTTTAAGAAGACAGAGATATTTAATCAAATCTAGGCGCTTATATTATAAATTGAATTTTTGTTTCTCTATACCTGAACCCTACTCTGAGGTTAAAGAGTTTCTCATGTTTTAAAATATAACCATTTTAGTAATAAAATTTTAAATTTTCACAATATACCGGGCAAATCAAAACTAAATGTAAATTAAAAGAATAATAACTATAAATCATTATTTCTCTCCCCGTTCTATCCAGTTTAATATATATATATATATATATATATATATATATATATATATATATATATATCTGGTGTTGGATTAGTTCTTCTAGTGATGGCCATTACTTTTGTCTTCTTTATATTAATTTTAAAGCCCAGGGTCTCTCCTACTCTGTTGATTCGATTTAAAAGTTGTTGAAGTCCTTCTAAGCCATCGGCTATGATGGCGGTATCATCTGCAAAGCGTAAGTTGTTAATCAGATGCCCGTTTATTCCAATGCCGTGTTCCATACCCTGTAGAGCTATGAAACGAAATTTCAAGTTCTTTCTTTCTGCTAGAACTCTTACACTGGTAATCACAACAATTAACCATTTTAACAAAATCAAAATCCCACTTAAAAATCACTTTAATCGCTCAATAATCGCAAAAAACTCTCGGGTGTTCACTATAGCGTTGACCACCAAAAAATGGCGTCAGCTTTGAAATATGCATCAAACCGTCACCACAGCTTGCATAGAGAGTTACGCGTCCCCTCTCTTTCCTAGTCTAAGATACATAATATATCAATAGTGTTATTCCAGCTGCCAAGTTTGTGAGGTCACCCTAGAGTTTGTTATTAATTGGAACAAGCTTACTTGACTGGTTTTGTGTATTCCTCCAATTGAAGTTACATTTCATGCCAGTATTTTTATCGGAAACTCTTACTGCAGTGGTGGTAAACTACAACCACCATCCAGGAGGTAAAAGTTAATGAGGTGCCTTGATCACTATACAGTTGAGATCTTAGAAGTTCATATTTAACTATAATATTGTAGAGACAATTATAAAGTAGATAGGGAAATAATGAGGTAGAGAAAAAGGCCTGAAATAATAAAATTCTGTCACATACTGTGAATCCGTTAAGCAATAACAATTTGTGCACTCACCGATGATCTTGTGTGGCATAGATGGATTATATTAATTTCTCAAATCTTTAAATTCTCTTCCTAGAAATTGTTTTCAAAAACTAAATACAATTTGGTAGCAACTAATAGCGTTTTTTTTCTTTTTCAGTAAAAATCCTAGAGATTCTAGAAAGTTTATCTCATGCTTAAAAATCGAAGACCAAAAAAAGAAAAGGTATGAAAAAAATCACCAAAAAAAGAGTTGACATGATTGAAGTTAAAGTTTCATGCTAAGGAACTTTAAATATATCATCACCTGCCAAACCTTGTGTTACGGGCTGATCTTACAACTCACCCCACAACACTTTAATTATAGTTGTTTGTTAATAAATTTTATAATATTTCGGATCCATAGGTACCTTTTTGTGGACATTATCAATCACATCGGTCATATACATTTAAGAAACCGAAAGATTCCCTTCAATTTACCTGTTCACTACCTACATTCTCCGCTTTGAGAGTTAATTGATAGATCAATGTAGTCTCAATCGAATTGTATTTGATAAACATCAGTTTGACGTTTTAATATATTATCAAGGAGTCTGCTTGCTGTCAGGGAGATTGTACGTAGGGTTTGTCAAAAATAAAATTTGAGTTGAATACGAAGGAGTTAATTAAATAAAAAATCACCAAAAAAAGAGTTGACATGATTGAAGTTAAAGTTTCATGCTAAGGAAATATATCATCACCTGCCAAACCTTGTGTTACGGGCTGATCTTACAACTCACCCCACAATACTTTAATTATAGTTGTTTGTTAATAAATTTTATAATATTTCGAATCCATAGGTACCTTTTTGTGGACATTATCAATCACATCGGTCATGTTCGGTTAATTAAATTTTGCCTAATTTTGTTAGAGAATCAGGTAAGTTGAAATAAATTATTCAAAGCTATGCCTCGAGCGGGTTTTTGTTATCTCAAATGTGATGTTCTCTATTAGGTGTCGAAGGAAAATTGTGGAAAGAGTAAAAGCGCATGAGGATTTGTAGAGTGGGAAAAAAGGAGTTTAGAGAGAATAGGATAAGAACCCTCTAACAGAGGTAATGTAAACGTGATGGATGTGATTGGTAAGTCATTTCAATTATTTACAACATTGTAGGGTCTCAGTCAGGGGACACCAAGAGAATAAGTATAGCCTCTCCGCCTACGTTAGTGGCATTATTGTGGAACTATATGTTCGAAAACTTATGTTAGAGGCGAACAGACCCCTTTGGTAGTCCGTAGTAAAGTAGTTAATAATAGGTTTAAGCATTATATTTTCTTTTGTAAGCGGCTCCGTGACGTCACAGTAGCGCATTTCAATTATGTATATTTCCTGCCGTTTTGGTGAAAAAGTTGTTTGTATATAGTCTCTTTTTTTGTGTAAATAGTAATATAGAATTTTCATTGTATACCTAACATCTTATATATTGTCTGCTCCACCCTGACCATCGTGGCGGTCTACTAGTTAGGGCTGGCTCATTAAAATTTAACTGGTGGCGCCCATTTTTTTAAAAACTAAATAAAATAGGAATTTTCGCATACCCACCCCCGACCGAACTGAGCTTGGGCATGAGGTTGCGCTTCTGGAGCTAGTGAGTAGACAATAATAAATAAAGCGCGTGACACATTTGGCGCCCAACACTTGAACCTGCCTAATCATAGAAATACAGATTTATATATGACATAGAACCAGATTGGATTTCCAGACTTAATTAACATATAATTATACGTTCCATGGAAATTTTAATGTCAATCACCATGACCTATACTCATAAACACCACTTGAAGAAAATTAAAAGAATTTATTTAGAATAATCTATGTCTTTATTCATTTTACTAATTTATTTTGTTTAAAGGTAAAAATTGAAATTATTTAGAGTTCATCCTTTTAAAAGACTGCCTTGTTTATACCTATTTAAATAAGTGCAAACTATTCAAACCCGTAGCACTGCTATCTACATTGGAACTCCTTCGCCTTACAACCGCCTACGTCACCTTATATCCATCTGACTGGCACCTTCTTAGTTCCACCCTTTTTGGCTACGAGCCAACTTGAATGAAGAAATAATTTTTGTTTGAAAGATATTTGCATTTATTGCTTTTGATTTACATATTACTTTCCTTTTTGTTGAAGAGGCAACTTCATCATTCATTTAGTTGTGAGAATGTTTTACTGTATTTACTTCCTACTGATATAATACAATCATATACTTTTCTTCTTCTTACAATGCCATATCCGTGATCGGACGTAGGCGATCTCTCACTTCTATCTGTGTTGTGCTCTCCAGTTACCACAGATAGAAGGGACCTACAGTTTAACGACGGATCCGAACGTCTTTGTTGAGAGGCTACACTAGACAGATTACACTGTCGGTGGTTTGCCATTGCCTTCCAACAGGTGGCACTCCGAATAATTAATATTGATATTGTTCGAGCCCAGGTTTGAACTCGGGTTCTCTTAATTAGCAAACAGAGCACCATTCCACTAGACTACGGAGAGCACCATATACTTTTAACTTCTATCAAATTTTTTGTGTTTACACTATTTTTCCATTGTTCCCCTGAACATACATCCCCCCACTCCATTCACTCTGCATTACAAGTTTGTATGACATTGGGTCAGTTACTCAGTTTTAGTTCTACTTACCTCAATGTAACTGCTAGCCGATCTATTACCTCTCTGTTTTTTGTATGTTTCTTGCGTATGCCATCTTCTATCATTTGTAGAATGTTGTCGAAAGCTGAAAATGTCATCTGAAAGTACAAGTAAAATCGTTCTTCATCCTGGCGTAATTGGGGTTACTTCGTATGAAATTCGCTCTCAAGTTGGCGAGCCAAATTTAGTTCATGTACCCACACTCTCTGCTTCTTCCTAAAAACGCAAAGTTTCCAACATTAGGTGCGTCCACATCTGCACCCGAACACGGACGAGGCAAGCCTGGAAGGTATACCTCAATACTGCAAATACAGTACATACCTAGCCTCCTCGTCCTCCATATCATCCAGGAGTAGAGGCACAAGTACGGCTTTTTTTGTGCGTTTCCGATGGGAATCCAATTCAACTTCAAAATACTAAACACAAAATTCAACCAAACGGTACGCAACTGAAAAAACACTGCATTGTTTAGCGTTTCTGGCGAACGACTCGCCTATGTGATCGTGTTGGTATACAAATCGCGAAAAATCGTGCCCGCAACCGCGTCCGCTCATAAACCGCGCCCGCGTGCCTGATCGCGTTGGTGTGCCAGTGCCTTTAGATGAATAGGTGCACGCACGCCGCTTGTTCGTGGCGCAGAGCGCTAATGTCTACGCACTTTTTGGAGCACGGCAATATTTGGCGTACTTACCTTATACAAACTCTAAGCCGACATAACCTAACTCGCAACGCAATATTAATCAAATATCCATCTACTACCTATAGAAACAAAATCTCTAAAATACTATACTTTTAGAGGATTTATGCTTCTTGGCAATGGCCTAACTTGTATTTGGGGAAAATTATTTACGTTTTCACATACCCCCAAGTTAATCGTGTTTTTTTCTATTTTTAGGTTACAATGTTTCTTCATGTTGCTACAATCTGGTCAGTAACCAATAAGTAACTTGTTTCTATTACTAATACAATAACTGCTTAAAATCTAAGAGTCACCCTTTGATGTCTTCTTAGTATTTTCTCTTGACACTGGAGCACTTTCTTCTTGTGCACTGAAATAATGCTCTGCTTTGTCACTTTGTCACACTACTCCAACTCGTGAAGTTTGGTCTCTTCAGTCTTCTCTTCAGGTTTGAGTTATTAACACGTTAAGCCCCGCCATGGAAATAAAAATATAGTAATTCACAGACCGGAAAATAATTTTATTGCAAGTGGAATTAAAATACTATTATTACCTAAATACATACGATTTATGAAAACTTAATTTAAAAAAATCAATTTTTGTTTAAAATAAAAATGAGACATAACATTTGTGTCTCGCGGTCTGAAGACACAAATGTTGTAACTCAGTGGATGGTCTGCGGACCTGTCGATTCTTGCGCTAAGGGGAGGTAGGTACGTACAGTATCCGCCAAAATAAACAGTACCGAAAATAAAAATAAAAATTAATTTTTAATTTCTGTAATGTAAGTGATCAAAATGTTCACCATTTCGACGCAAACAAGCTTTATATCGATTTTGTAAGTCAATAAACATATTTATAAAAAGTGGTTGATGTAACTGCCGAAAAATATTTTGTATTCTTTCCCGTAGTTCGGCAATATTCGCCGGCGGATTTTCCGAGTGAAATATTTTGTCCTTCATTATGCCCCAAATGTATGCGTCAGGTCTGTTCCCCGAGAAATTATTCTATTATCGAAATGCTGACGGAGTAAGTCTAAGGTGCGCACAGCTGTATGGCTCGTTGCACCATCTTGTTGGAACCATTGTGTGCGAAACTGTAGATTTCGTGCACGGCAAAAGTTATTTAGATCTCTCACAAAAGGTATAATAATTTTCTCTCTATAACGCTCTTGGTTGACAGTAAGTGGATTCTGATTATCATCTTCAACGAAATAAGGACCAATCATTCCATGACCAGATACCGCGCACCAAACGGTAACTCGAAGACTGTGGAGTGGTTTCTCTACAATGATATCAGGACATTCAAATCTAAGGAATCTGGTTGTTTGGCGATTATTATAGCCGCTGAGATGAACGTGACTCTCGTCTGAAGACCATATGTTTTTCAAAAATTCGGGATCTTCGTAAATTAAACTCAACATGCGACCACAGTAAATTTCTCTTGCACGTTTTTCCACAGCATTTAGTCGTTGTCCAACTTGAATACGGTATGGATAACCACCAATTGATTTGAACATGCGACGTAAAGACGTTTCACTAATGTTGAGTTTACATGCAGTTCTTACAAGACTTTTTGAGGTGATTGAACAACTTGGTTAAAAACACGTCCTTCATCTTCGTTAGTGCATACTGTTTTTCGACGACCTGAAGAACCTTTACGTTGACACAATACACTACCAGTGCGACGAAATTTTTCAACAACAGTTAACATCACACTTTTACTAGGAGCTGATTTATTAAATTTTTGTTGATATTTTATTGACACCTGTTCTAAGCTTGGACCATCATTATGACCTTTTCCGTATGAACGAAAATAATGCTCTACCAAAAAAACTTTTTCTTCCGTTGTTAGAACCATTTTTAAATCAAATTTAACTGCAGCGTACTATTAATATATCACCTAATGACAATTAAGTCAAATATGACAAATCCATATTACATAAACAACTCCACAGCACTCTCTGTTTCGGTACTGTTTATTTTGGCGGATACCGTATTACTTATCGCATTCATTTGCAAAACTGCAAAGCGTGAACGTGAACGTGGCTGCAGAATGTATTCGTATGAAAATGAGCAAACCTACATTGCAAAATTGTGGGATGAATTTATGTCCGATGAGGATAATGAGGAGCCGTTTGTCGGAGATGATTCTGCAGACGACTATGTTCCAAGTGATAACAGCGAGTCTAGCAATAGTAGTAAAGAACGCCCTCCAATAAAAAAACGTAAAACTCAGAAGAAAAATATCACTTCATTCATTAGGGAAAAAGATTTGAAAGAAGCGGAGCCCAGCAAAATAAATAAAAATGATAAATCAAATATAGCTAGTGCAAAAGACAATTCAGCTGAAAAAAGTGTAGTGCAGGTAAATTTAATTTTTCGGGACTATCATAGTGAGTTTTAATTTTTTTTTACTAATTTGTAGGAATTGTCTATTGAAGAAGTCATTGAAAATGTTATCAGTCAGTTTGCAGTTGATTCTGATTCGGAATCAAATATGCCAAATACAGAAAATAATGACACCTCTACTACTGCATCTTGGGCACCTGTTGATGATTCAAATCTAAAAACATTTGAATTCAACGTTTCTTCTACGGGGATAAAACATGAATATTGTAATCTGTTCAATAAAATCCTTACGATTTTTATAAAATATTCATTACAGACGACATTATTACAAAAATCGTTCAGCAAACTAATTTGTATGCACAGCAGAAGCTCGTACAGAAAACGTCATCCCAAAAATCGCTACTGATGCAAGAGAAATGGAATTTTTTTTGGAATATTGATATGGATGGGACTTGTTAAAACCCCGCAACTTAGGGATTATTGGAGTAAAAACTTTTTATTTCAAAATAATATATGTAAAATTATGACCAGAAATCGATTTGAGCAGCTCCTATCCATGTGGCATTTCAGTGACAATGATCAGGTTCACAACGCCGAGATTGACCGTCTACATAAACTCACGCCATTATTGAAAAGCCTTGTGGAAAGCTTTCAAGATGTCATAACTCCCAGTATAAACGTCTGCATTGATGAAACAATGGTACCATTTCGTGGCCGCTTGAAATTCAAGCAATATATAAAGAATAAGAGACATAAATTTGGTATAAAATTATACAAACTTTGTCTGCAAAATTGATACACATATAATATCAAAGTATACTGTGGAAATGATAAAGGTGCTATAGGAAATGCATCTTTCAACGTAGTGTTTTCACTTATGGAAAATTTACTGGATTGTGGACGAACCCTATACACCGATAATTATTATACAAGCGTTCATCTTGCCAGAGAACTAGCAAAAAGACAGACACATCTTGTGGGTACTGTAAGGTTCAATAGAAAACTGAACTGCACTGAAGTAACACAAAAAAAGTTGGGAAAAAATGAAAGTTTTGCGCGTGAAAGTGAAGATGGTATAGTAATGATAAAATGGAAAGATAAAAGAGACGTGCTTATTCTTACCACCAAGCACACAGAAGAAAGAAAAGTAGTGCGACAACGGGGAGCAGAAATTGAAAAGCCAAAAGTTGTGGTTGATTACAATGAGTGTAAGGCTTACATAGATCTTTCCGACTAAATCAAATCCTACTCACATTGTCTCAGAAGAGGCACAAAATGGTACAGGAAGTTAGCAATGGAACTAATTTTTGGTTCTGCCATGGTAAATGTGTTTATTGTTTATAAGGAAGTAACCCAAAATAAAATCTCCATCACTGATTTCAAAAAAGCAGTTGCTCTCCAATTGTTGAAAATTAGCGAATGAACCGAAATAAATGTTGCGCCAAATAAACACAAACAAGAGGAAGATAAACGAAATAGATGTTCCGTATGTTATTCAAACATGAAAGCTGAGATTGGAAGATTAGAGACTCAACGAAAGTGCCCAAGAACAAAATATCGATGTCTGGCCTGCATGAATAATTACTGCTTGGATTGTTTTTTTACTGTGCACCATGCCAGCAAAGTATAAAATCAAGTTATTTTTTGGCGTAAATATTTCTTTCAGACATCCAATTATTTTTATACTTTATTAGAAGTTTATGGTTGTTTTCGTTTACTTTTTTATACCAAATAAAACATAAGCAGATACAAAAGAACCCAATTTATTTTATATAAGTACATGAAATGAAACGATAATTATTTAATTTACAAGTTATTTTCAAAAATTCAAGTCAGTTTCAGAACCCGCAAGCAGTGTAGTGTTCCCCGGACCGCATAGAATTCACTTCCATATGAATATCACTATAAACGTGAACACTTGTTGGCTCACGTCTCTCGTTAGAAATTCTGGCTGTGTGACCCAACGCATGGTCACGCGGTCTGATGTCACTCAACATGCGTGACGCAACATCTGTGTCACGTGGGGCTTAACGTGTTAAGGAGCTGAATGGTCTCGATGTTTTCATGATGCAGAAGTCTTTTATCGATGCCTGTGAAGCGTCCAAGAATATGTCTCAATAAACTTTTATTTATTCTAGAGCATTTTCTATTACGTTAGTGGCTCTATTATGATTGTGACTCACACATTTGCCAGACAAAATTGTGTTTTTTTGTTTTTAATTTGATGCAAAAATGCTAGTTGAAATAAGCATTGGGATTTTTTATTACAATTTCAAATAAAGTACTATCTTAAATTTTTTCAGAGGTGGATGTATTACACCAATGCAACTGTTGAAATCTTTATTGTGAATAAGCCTTAAGCGCGCTCAATTCCTTCATCCATGACAGTTGTCAAAAATGTCAATTGGTGAATAAGTACTGTAATAAATGGGTCAAGGTGTGGTTTTTGTAAGAGTGGATTATATATAATAAAGCGTATAATAAAACAAAACATATTGTTTTAATAAATAACAAAAGGTTATGGGCCCAGAGAAGATAATGGGATAACATTTTCTCGAAGAAGTTAATTTTAAAGTTTTTAAGTTTGAGGTTACGTGTGAGCACGTGGTAAAGAAACTGAACCGGGAATATACCTATAAGAAGAAAATGTCAGGAATTGGAAAAGGTTACCTTATCGAGCCGTTAAATGGTTTGAATTATCATAATTGGAAATTTCGGATGGAACTAATATTAGCAGAGAATAACGTGAATGATTGTGTGCTAGCCGCTATTGATCCGACAAAAGAAAGCGAGGTGAAAAAAGACAATAAAGCTAAATGTCTGATTGTCCAATGTGTTGAGGATTCACAAATTGAGAGTTTACGAAATTGTAAAAATGCTTTGGAAATGTGGAAGGTCTTGAAAGATAAGTACGAAAAAAGGGGATTACCTGGACAATTGTTCTTGAAGAAAAAGTTATTATCTATGAAGCTAAAAGAAAGTGATAATCTTGTAACATTTATAGAAGAATTTGAAAAAATATTAAGACAGTTAAAAGATGCTGGAGTAGAAGTAAAAGAAGATGATATTATATGCAATGTGTTACTAAGTTTGCCACCATCGTTCGAAACCGTGGTTACTGTATTAGAATATATACCAGAGCTTAAATATGAAACTGTAAAATCAAAATTGTTAGCTGAAAATGATAAAAGACAACTGAATACCGTAAACTCAAATAGTAGTGTATCAAATGTGAATGTAACGGCATTTGTAAGTCAAGGTCCATGCTTCTCATGTGGGCAAAATGGTCACTACAAAAGAGAATGCCATACATATAGGAACAAACAATTTAACAACCAGAATCTGGAGAAACGAACATTTCAAAATAGAGGAAGAGGATTTTACAGAAATAGAAGTTTTCAAACAGGAAGAGGATTTCAAAGAGGTTTTAGAGGTCAAGCAGGCCATTACAACAATCCCAGAACCAATTTAGTACAACAAGAACAAGTAGAAGATAACACATTGTTAGAAGATGAGAAAAATGAAAATAAAATAAGTTTTATGACAGATATGGAAGGTAACGATAAAGATAAGGGTTCTAGTAAAGAATATTTAACTTTTTTTGTAGATTCAGGTTGTACTGACCATATGATTAGCGATAAACAATATTTTTCTGAATTAATAATGTTGGACAGTCCTATAAAGATTGCAATAGCAAAAAATGAATCTTATTTAAATGCTGTAGGTATAGGAAACATAGTAGTTTTAAGTGGCAATGATAAAATTGAATGCAATATAAAAAATGTATTCTTTGTTCCCATGTTAAGGAAAAATTTATTATCTGTCAAAAAATTAGAGTCTGCAAACATTTCTGTTACATTTGAGGATGCAAAGGTAAAGTTATTAGACAAAAATCATAGATTGATAGGTCAGGGTATCAGGAAAAATTTATATAAAATATCTTTTAAATTGAAAAAGCCATCTGAGTGTCTAAATGTTGAAAGTAATAATGATTTTATAAAATGGCACAGGCGTTATGCTCATGTAGGGTTTACAGGGTTAAAACAAATTGTTAAAAAGAAATGGTTATAGGAATAAAGAAAGAAGTAATAAATAGAAATGTAGAATTTTGTGAGCCTTGTGTTGCAGGTAAAATTACTCGTTTTCCATTTGGTATTCGTACAAAAAGCACAAGGTTATTGGAGATAATACATACAGATGTGTGTAGACCTATTACCCCTTTAACATATGATGGGTATAAATATTTCATAACTTTTATTGATGACTTTTCAAATTTTTCTGTTGTATACTTAATTAAAAACAAAAGTGAAGTTTTTCAGAAATTAAAGGAGTATGTACAAATGGTTGACAATAAATTTAACAGTAAGATATCAAAAATCCGATCTGACAATGGTGGTGAGTATAGTTCAGACAACATCACTGATTTTTGCAGAAACAAGGGAATAATATTAGACTATACTTGTCCTTATACACCAGAACAAAATGGAAAGGCCGAGCGGAAAAACCGAAGTTTAGTAGAAAGGGCTAGGGCAATATTAGTGGACTCAGGTATGTCCAGAGAATTTTGGGGTGAAGCAATTTTGACATGTAATTATGTCATGAATAGGGGTATGTCAACAAATTTAGGATGCGTAACTCCTTCAGAGTTGTGGTATAAGTGTAAACCAAATGTTGGAAATCTTAGAATTTTTGGTTGCAATGCTTATAAACATATACCCAAAGAAAACCGCAGCAAATTTGATGCTAAGACGGAAAAGTGTGTAATGTTAGGATATTCTCCAACAGGATATAGGTTGTAGAATATTGAAAAACAAAAATTAATCATTGGAAGGGATGTACAATTTGATGAGGAAAACTTTTATTTTAAAACAAATGGTGTAAGTGTAAATAATTAACCTAGAGAACTATCTATAGATAGGTTAGAATTGGAGGTAAAGGACAATGATAATGAGGAAATTGAATTAAACAAGGATATTGAAATAAGAGACATAAATGAAAATGCTAAGGAATTGGATAACATGAGAAATAAAAGAGAAACAAAAATCCCAAGCAAATATGATGATTATGAACTATATATGGCTTTTAATGCCTGTAATTACATAGAAAATGTGCCAAATTGTTATAAAGACTTAGAAAATAGAAAGGACAAGGAGAAGTGGTTAGGAGCGGTTAGTAGAGAATTAGAATCAATACATGAAAATGAAACATGGGAAGAGGTAGAAAAACCAATAGGTTGTCAGGTTCTAGACACAAAATGGGTATTTTCATACAAAATGTTAGAAGATAGAGAGGAAGATAAATATAAGGCTCGATTAGTAGTTAGGGGGTTTGCACAAGAAAGAGAGAATTATTTTGATGAAATATATTCACCTGTAGCTGAGTTAGTAACTATTAGAAGTTTACTCTTAATAGGTTATCAAAATAAATACTACTTTCAACAGTTAGATGTGAAGTCAGCTTTCTTAAATGGTAGGTTGACAAATGACATATATATTTTTTACCCAGAGGGAATTGTGAATAATAATAATAAGGTTCTGAAATTAAAAAAATCATTATATGGATTACGCCAATCATCAAAATGCTGGAATTCAGAAATCTACTCTTTTTTATTAAAAATAGGCTTTGAAAGATCGGAAAATGACTATTGCCTTTATATATTGCGTAATACAAATGAAAATATTTATTTAATCGTGTATGTAGATGATATAATCATAGCAGGTCCAAACTTATCAGATGTGAATGAAATAAAAAGGAGATTAATGAATAGGTTTGTAATGAAGGATAAGGGTCATATTAAAATTTTTTTGGGTTTAAGGATTAATTATGATCGCGATAAAGGTATACTGAGGATTGACCAATCGAGATACACAAATGGGATACTTAACCGGTTTGGAATGACTGATTGCAAGGGTTCAGCTTTACCCATAGACCCTAAGCTTAATATATCATTATGTAACGATTCAAAAATGTTAACTAAGAAACCTATAAGAGAACTCGTGGGTTGCCTCATGTATCTGATGCTAGGCAGTAGGCCTGATATATGTTTCAGCGTAAATTACTTTAGTAGGTTTCAGGATAAATCATCTGATGAAGTTTGGAACCATTTAAAAAGAGTTTTGAGATACTTAAAACTAACAGTAAATGTTGGCTTAGAATATGTTAGGAATAACGAAAATAATTTTTGTTGTTATGTAGACGCTGATTGGGGAGGTGATACACATGATCGCAAATCTGTATCAGGTTTTGTATTTAAACTTTTTAATAACACTTTAATGTGAGTTACAAGAAAGCAGACTAGTGTGTCATTATCCACCACAGAAGCAGAATTAGTTGCATTATGTGATGCTGTACGTGATGGTCTGTGGTTGCGAAAGTTAATTTCAGATCTAGGTGACAGTTTTAATAATGTTACATTTTTCGAAGCTAACCAAGGTTGCCTGTCGTTGATAAAAAACCCGTCTAATAATAAGAGGGTAAAACATATTGACCTAAAGTTTCATTTTATTTGTGAATATTATAATAGCGGAATTATTCATTTGAAATATATACCTTCGGATAACCAACAGGCTGATATTCTTACCAAAGGTCTACATAATGTTTTATTTGTTAAATTTAAGGATCTTTTGGGTCTGAAGGAATTTAGCGAGGAGGGGTGTTGAAATCTTTATTGTGAATAAGCCTTAAGCGCGCTCAATTCCTTCATCCATGACAGTTGTCAAAAATGTCAATTGGTGAATAAGTACTGTAATAAATGGGTCAAGGTGTGGTTTTTGTAAGAGTGGATTATTTATAATAAAGCGTATAATAAAACAAAACATATTGTTTTAATAAATAACAAAAGCAACAACTTTTGTTCACATAAAGATTTTATGCATCTGGAAGTAAGCAGCAGATTTCATAGGAGTATCAAAAGTTTCAACCAGTAGATTTATTAAAAGAGTGTACAGAAATTGTATCACTGAGATCTGAATACATTTATACGTATAAGAATCATCAAGAAATGGAAAAAGCTGTTGAATATTTATATAATGTTGCTTAATTCCCAATAACGAATGAAACAATTGATTGCATCTTCATTATAGTAGACTCTTCTGGCGAACATGATGTAGATATATTCAAAACGAGACAGACAGTTTTTGCATTAAATGTTCAAACTGTTAGTGATGCAAATTTAAAAATGATGAATTTAGTTGTAAGGATCTGTACATGGCGAAACGAATGATGAAATGATTTTTTAAATCTGCTCAAACATACTTGGAAAATAACTATGTATATTTACAAAATTTTATTCTAAATAAATTTCATACAATAAATTGAGAATTATTTGGAAGAATGTTTCTTTGTAAATATTAATTGAAAATAGAAAAAGTTGGATACATTCAATAAACGACCCATTTTCTTGATTTCAAATATTTCATTACTTTAATTATTTATTAAATGTAAATTTTATTCTTTCTAGAGTCACTTGAGACGTGTACATTGCAAAAAGTTTTACTGATATCCGTATATGGTAGTTTTGGTAAAATTATTGTTTAATACATAAAAAATACTGACACTGAGAATTATTTGAAAGTAGAAATTTCTGATATAATATTTCATTATTCAGCATATTATAACAACTAAACTGGGATAAATTTGCAATAAAACCGACACGCTTTTATATACCCCATTAAATTTACCTAAAACATCCAAAAAAATATATATTATGACCCGCCTTTACGGCCTGGGAACAAAACGACCTGAATAAGGGAAAGAAAAGCAAGAACAACGAACTTGGAAATGAAAAAAAATCTCCCATCAGGAAGGAAGTAATAGGGCCAGTCAGCGGTCCGTAAATGTGACGTAGAAGAGGATATATTGAAAGCACTTGTAGTTGGTATTATTTCTGAGTTCATTTCTGATCTGAAACCGGTGGGCCGAACACGTGCTCGACACGCGTATAATATAAACCCATTCATTAGTGCAACCACACTGAAAATCTGAACTATAGGGTTCGCTGTACGCCTACGCAGCGTCCGTGCTTCTATCAAAGGTTTCGAGCACGTTGGGCAAGGGCATGTTTTAATGCCCTCAACTTTTTGCGAAAATTGGATTCGTTATGAGCGTTTGATGGATGTGATTAGTGATATGTGATGAAGTTGATGGGAAAACAATTTTTGCTCTGTTCGTTCTTGTTTTATTATTTTTAACCCGCTGAATTTGATACAATGAATATAATAGTATGTAAAAGTGAGGTAAATTTTATAATTATTTATAATAAATAACACTTTTTTATAATGATTCATCACGTTTCACCACGAAACGACCAGATATCACGAAAACCCATCGACCGCAATCACATAAACAAAAATTTATTGAATAAATAAAAGCTGACCCCGAGGTCAATATGAAAATATAAATATCCATCAATTACATGTTCGAAACGTCGACATAGCCTCCCAGACAGACACGGCAGGGGTCCGTGTTTCGGGCACCCGGCGAAAGTCCATCAAAGGTACCCCCCGACCGTTTTATCAGCCCTGAGATGATAATTACATGACAACACGTGGTTTATAGAGGGCGTTGGGGAGTCGATGCGAGTGGGATTTTTGCGGAATTTATTATCAACATTTCGGAAATGAATTGGTTGTCGACACGATGTGGTTTTAAGAGGAGGGCTCTGAAGACGATAGCTTGGTTATCGAAACGCGCGTCAGACTTGGAATTACAATAAACATGTTTTGATAATTAACAATAAATTTGCACTCACAAAATATTTTTTAACAAACTCAAATATTTACAATACGGCCGGGAATTTCCCCTATCAATTTATAACGATTATGGAAGAACGAAGCTTTCTTATTGTTATAAAATAAACTGTTAAAGATTTAAACCAACTTTTTCGTACTTATATTTACACTCTGGAGGATGTATCGTGCTAAAAACAAAAAATGTGTTATATTTGGATGCGAGCTCATAAGCAACAATGAAGAAAAACTTTTTTTGAAGATCTTCAGGTGTATCTTTATCCCATAAATGCACCGTTTCACTATAATCAGCAGTTGATAATGCTGAAGAACTTTTATTTCGTTTGGTTACATCCATCCGAAATTTACGACGTTTTGTATCTCTTACCGCTCCATCTTCCAAAAGATTTAAATGGATCAAACTTAATTTTGTATGTGGTAAAATAATATTCTTGAAGCTGTTTCGCTGTGGAATTCCACAATAGTTTAATAACGTTTTCTTTGTAATCTTCAGGATTTTGTTTTTTCATATTGAGAGCCCAATCTTTCAATATTGATGATTAATTTGCTATGCGTGTTGATGAATCGCTTAAGTTATAAGATTGTTCACCACAGAATTTCATAAATTGTTTCCGCACACTAACTTTTGATCTTCTGATATTATTGCGTACTAACTGCTCAATTTCTTTAGCAATCGAAATTGCTCATTCGTTACCAAAACGAATAATTTTTTACACAATAATAATGTAACAGACCAATAAGTCTACTATCAGTGACGTACAAGGTATTCACAAAGATCATTCACAACTGAATACTAAATACACTAGACTCGGCCCAACCACGAGAACAGGCTGGATTCCGCAAAGGCTTCAGTACAATAGATTGCATCCATACCCTCAAAGAGGTTATCAATCGAACCAAAGAATACGACCAACCACTAGCAATAGCCTTCATTCACTTTGAGAAAGCATTCGACTCTATATATCCCAGAGCAGTAATAAATGCCCTAACAGAACAAGGGGTCGACAAGCCATATATTGAGACCCTAGCAAATATATATATATATATATATATATATATATATATATATATATATAGGGAAGCCACAGCGAGAGTTAGGATATATGAGGGCACCCCAGAATTGCCCACCAGCAGAGGAGTTAGACAAGGAGACGCAATATCACCATAGCAACACTAGAAAGCATCTTCAGAAAACTGGGCTGGAACAACACAGGTCTGAATATAGATGGAGAATACTTGAACCATCTAAGATTCGCTGATGACATCATCCTGATAGCGAGTAACCCTGGCGAAATGCAACAAAAAATAAATGAATTGAATGCAGCAAGCCACGAAGTAGGCCTTAAAATAAATCTGAGTAAGACCAAGATAACGTATAACGAACTGATAAACGCACAAGAAATAAATATTAATGATACTGCCCTGGAAATAGTAGAAGAATGCATATACCGGGGTCAACTAATACACATATCAGGCTCTCTACTTCCAGAAATAAACAGAAGAATCAAACTAGCATGGAGAACATTTGAACAGAACTCTATCATCTAGAATGTCACTCCGTTTGAAAAAGAGAGCGTTTGATCAGTGCGTACTACCAGTATTAACATAGGGCTTTGAAACCTGGACCCTGAACACTGATATCATTAGAAAACTCCAGGTAACGCAGAGGTCTATGGAACGATGCATGCTTGGAATAACAAGTAGAGATAGAAAAAGGCTTGAATGGATCAGACAAAAGACCCAAGTGCTAGTTGTCATAAATAGAATCAGATCCCTAAAGTGGCAATGGGCGGGGCATCTCGCTAGAAGGACAGACGATAGATGGACCACAAAGATAACGCAATGGTATCCCCGAGGCGTGAAAAGACCAAGAAAACGCCCCAACTTAAGATGGGACTACGACATAAAGAAACTCGCAGGATCAACTTGGGGCCGCATAGCTAGCAATAGACAACAATGGGCCCAAATGGAAATGGAATATATAAGTATGTAAAGGGAGGCTACACCATAACAAAATGGTTGAATAAGCTGCATATGATGATGATGATTAATGTAACAATAAATATTAGGGGTACAACTAATAAATTGATTGTTACTTGCGGTTTTGTCTCACCTGTCACTTCGAAATAATTTGACGTTTGAATTAAAATTTAGGCTATGGTCCGAACGTAACTGATTTGCGGTTTACCATCCCGAAAGTAACCAAAAACTAGTGGTTGCTGAAAATCTGGTTAGTTTTGGAACACGGTCTCCTGAAATATGGTTAATGAACTGTCAAACTAGTAAGCAGCCTTAGGAGCCCGGTTACTTCTGGTTTCGACTGTCATTTGTCATGCAATGTTTATTATTTTTTGTTGAATAATTATTATTGGACCGTCGAAGATAAAACAAAACTGAGATATACGAATAAAAGTTTAATATTTTCGACATTCTGCTTTTGTTTGTAGTAGTTACCTGTTTTTATTTTTAATTGCTACTAAATATGATGGTAAATAGATTTGCCTGCGTTTCATTTTTGTACAAATAATAGTAATTCCTACTTTTTTTTAGGAGGAAGTCAACATTCCAAATGATTTTCAGGTGTCATGTGGTTATTTCAACCAATACTTAGGAACACTTAAGGAGTTAATGTCCACAAATCTTTTACTACATCCATGTTTAAAGAACTTTGAAAACGTTTCCTTGGACGTTGAACATAAAAAAGTATGGGGTTTAGATAAAGAAAAAAAGGAAGAGAATGTTAAAAGTGACAATAATGCTGTTGAGAGTCCAGTTCCAGGATGTAGCAAAAGTAATAGTGATCCTGAAAGCAACAATAATTTTTGGATGTATGTAGCAATCAAATTTTTAATAGCCACTTATAAAAAAAATATAAATTCGAATTTCCTCAATACAACAAAAAATCGGTTTGGGGAATATTTAGTGGAAAAATGAAAAAAAATTGATGTTTATAAATCGGGGGGAAAGTGTTCTGAAAAATGGTGCCTCCCTCATAAGGGTGTCAGACTTCATTATAGAAGGACCAACCTTATGTAGCAGTATGTCAAATTGTTGCTTGAACATTCTCATGCAGTTTCTATATTCCTCGAGGTCTTCATTAGCCAGTTCCTTTAACAACATACAAGAAAACCCATGAGTATTTCTACGAGCTAACCATTTTCTTATCCATATACGCTTCTTTTTCTTTTGTTCACGTTCTATTACTTTACTAATTTCCTCGCATAATAAAACTATACACTCTTTTACGACTGATCTAAAACGCTACCGTTCAATGTACAGCATTTTCATTCAGTCACTAAACAGAGCGAGCTAAAATGTCGCGTAGACAAATACTAAACGGTAAGTGACTATCTGGCTTTAGTTGCTTGCTTTAGCTACTATCTCCACGTAAATTTGCCTATATGCATATTCCTCCGAACTAATTCTTTGATGACCTCGGCACATATTTTTAAAAATTCATCAGACATTTGTTATAGTTTTACGGTATCTTGTGTTTGTGGATTGACTTAAGAGGGGCCTCACGTTTTAGGAACCTGAAAACAGTTGGCACCCGTGATTTGCAACAAAATTTAGGTCATTTTGTACACAACAAATCTAAAGAACGCAGGGAAATTAAGTATTGAAATTTTATTTAACACAATATAACTTGGACCTTTGTCTTGGGGATCAGGTATTTTGGTTGAGTTTTATATTGGTATAAAAAAGATATAAGCCATTAGGTGATGGTGTGATTTTGACAGTTTTGACAATTTGTGGTCACCAATCTGGACACCAAAACGTGATCCCCAAAAGAAAGCCTAGAGAATTCGATTCTGAAAATATGAAATCTCAAATCATTGTATTTTTTGAGATTTGTTGTGCGCAAATTTTTGCAAACGAACATCTTTTTACTTTAGTTCAACCGCTCCACCGTCTTGATGCATGGCGCTGTATAGAAATCAATGACAGAAGACGACGGTCAATTCATAGACAAATATTACTATAACTTTCTCGATGGGTCAAATGCTGTTGTCATATGTTTTGTGTTCATAAAAATTGTAAGTGATTATAATAAGGTAATTTTCATGCTAAATAAGTAAATTTGTGCTACGTAAATCATCATCATCACGTAGCGCTACAACCCTGGGTGGGTCTTGGCTGACTGTACAACTTTTTTCCAATTTGTTCGGTCTTCCATCAACCTAGGGTCAAATGGAATGTTCATTTTCCGGAGATCTGCTTGGATGTTATCTCTCCATCGCATTCTGGGACGTCCGAGTGGTCTTTTGCCTGTGGGAATCTCCTCCGCTACGTAAATGCTATTTATATTTACTCCACAAGATTGTGTTTAGTGTAGCTTAGACATAAAATAATCCACAAATATTTTTAGCTATTGCTAGTGTCCACGTTCACATCGATAATATCGTTCCTCATGAAGATCAAGATGTTGATGAAGATGACGAAAATGTTGAATTAGGCATAATTAGAGATAGAATAGCGTATGCATTACCATTATAGAATAATTTACCATTCACCACTTTTAATTAAGATATTTGTATAACATATCAATAAAAATCATTAACAGTATCTTTTATTAATTAGAAAACTACAGTAGGTAACAAGTACTAAATAAATTATAAAATTACAAATATGTAAATAAGGAAATATCCCCTTATGTTATAAACAAAAATTGAAAATAACTTTACAAACAGTACAACAGAAATAAAATGTAAAATAAATACTGATATAAATATATTTAAAAACAACTTTGGAAACAGTAAGTACCACAGAAATGAAATGTTAACTGTAAAATAAATACCTACATAAATATAATTAAAAATAACTTTACAAACAGTACATCAGAAATAAAATGTGAGATAAATACTGATAAAAATATACTTAAAAATAACTTTGGAAACAGTAAGTACCACAGAGATAAAATGTTAAGTGTAAAATAAATACCTACATAAATATAATTAAAAATAACTTTGGAAACAGTAAAACAGAAATAAAAAGTTGAGTGAAAATAAAAATTAACTACATAAATATAATAGAATATAAAAAATTACAAGAGAGAATCTGAATTACCATGACACTCTTTTTTACATGTTCCCTAAGTATTAAATTTTTCTCCTCAATTAGCCTGTTTCTTTTCTTTAATTCTTCTAAACGTTCTCTGTCAATTATTAGTTTTTCTTCATAATATAATTTTCTATCAGATCTTATATATTGCAGGGTTGATTGTTTTTCAACAGCTCGTGTTTTTTTTTTCGATTAACTTTTGTTTCTGTTGGTGGTACATCAGGCTCATCGTTTTCATTTACTAATTCTTCATCATAGGTGTCAACTAAATTATTATCCATTGTTTCATTGGATAATATGAGTTCTGGATATACATTTTTCTTTTTTCCAAATATCTCGTCCATTTCTTTTTCATACTCGAAATACTTTCGTCCTCTACCTAAAGCAAAATAATTTTATTCATACATTTTACTAACTTTAGTGCTATCATCTAAATTGATTAATTGGTTTATTAATTTGTATACAATATTTACCAGTCTTATTTTTATTATCCACAAACTCCTTGTAATCTTTGGTTATGTTATGATAATAGAATAGTTATTAAAATTCGTTTCCAAATGATTCACAAACTGTTCCAACTGTATTCGTTTATTTCCAACCAAATAACAGTGGAGGACACGCGTTTGCGCGAAACAATCTGATTAAACGATGCAATATATGGTTTCCGAACAAAAACCATGGTTGGAACAAACCTATTATTAAATAGCACATGTCCTTTCATGCAATATGTAATGCAACTTGTATCAGGTGATAATAGTTATATTTTTCAATTATCACTATTATGTATTCATCAAAATGAATTATGCAATTCTTGTCTTTTGAGAGCGGTTTTAATTTTTCTTCATTCAGATACTTCAAAGGTCACTTCACTTCAATTAAGCATTTTTCGATAACAAACCCATATTATCATTAAAACAAGCTTTCAAGAGAATGTTGGAAGATGGTTTGATGATACTAGAACAAACAATCAGTATTATTTATCTCATATTTTCACATTAATCAAATAATCCAGTAAACATAACCTCAAACATAGCTTTTAAAATTAAAAAATACGGATTACAGGATAATTTACATTATCATAATATTAATTTTTGATATGGGGTCGATACGATTACTTACTTTTTAACAATTTATTCTTTTCAAAAACATTTATGAAACTCGTAAATAATCAAAAATGTACAATTAAATGGAAATTAGGTCAACAAATATTGTTTGGATCCGTGCATATAATATTCTTTTATCTCTATGCACAGCTGTGCTGTGGTTTGGATGCAACATAAACAACAGAGATAAGGTTTCTGTGCTCACAAACAGTTGAAATATTTGAAATCAAAACATTTGAACAGAGATGCGTTTCTTTGAACCGTCAAGAGTGGAAAGACAGAGAGAGAAAATATATTGAATAAGTAAAAGCCGATTCAGTACTACTATCGACATCTATCGTAAATATATTGAACCAAATAATTACTACATTAGCAACTAGTATTGTGTAGGTTTTTAGGTTTATATACCTGTGAGGAGGCCCCTCTTAACGTTTTGTCATTACCTTCATCATTTTCTGCTCCAAGTTTTGGTGCAAATCTCTTCATCATCTGTCATTATCACATGATATAATTTTAATTTTAAAATAAACATACACGTCACAGTATTTTCTTGACAAATAAATTAACAAAAAATTCTAAATGGGTTTTTAAACACAGCTTACCTATTTCTTATACAGATGGAACGATTATTCAAGCAATTTATAATATTATGCACTTGTATAATATGTTAACTAAATCATATCCCAACCTAATCATCGAAGACGACCACATACGGTCTTTGATATTAATAAAGTAAATGAAAACATAGACGTTGGTTGAATATATTTTACGAAGGATTTATATTAAATGTTCCCAGTTTTATACAAGACAAATTTATATGAGGTATTTTAATTTAGAGCTGCAAATTTATTTTGAATATCTTCTTCAATTATTTAAACAAAATCTTGTAGACACTATGTGACGGATTAAAAGGAGTAGCTTACCTTAGCATGAAGGGTCATGCAGTATATAGTAAAATATTCAAGTGAAACAAATAAATTTATTATAATATTTCTTTCTTATAACTTCATAGAATTTGGTTTACAAATTAACTCTTGTATACTATCGAATTTGGTATTCTTCAACTTTACTTTTCATCACTGTAGCTTATACGAAAGGAAAATATTATTAAGAATATTAACTTTCAAAAATTGTAAACAAAACGGTTAAATTCACGTCAAAAATCCAAGGTTAGATTTCTTCCTCTTTCCTTCTTGACTATATTGTTAATTTGGCCTCAACCTTTATAAACAAACTTTTGTTTAAATGATCTTCCAAGGTTAAAGTCCCTAAGCGTTCTGCCAAAAAAGGGTAACTTTTTTTGGTTTGGTTTCTTCTAGAATAACGTGACACTTGCTGAAACGTTGTTGTGGAAGTTGAAATGTTCTTTTTTATTTACTGCAAAGTAAAATTCTGTATATTTAAAATTGTGTATAATTCGGTCTCTAACGTTTTTAAGTCGGGGATTGTATGGGCCCCAATTAAAATGTCTTCCACATAAGTTTGATTTAAAAGAGATTTAGAAGATTTAGGAAATTGAGTACTGTTGATTGCAATGTCTTTTAATACTCGACATGCAAGAAATGGGGATGATTTGTGTCCGAATGCCACAGGATTTATTTCGATACATTCGAAAGGTTGGTGTGGTGAATCACGCCACAGCAAGGTTTGGTTTGGGTTAATTTGTTTTTGCCGGTACATTTTTTGAATGTCCCCCGTGAGAACATATTTGAATAAACGAAAGCGACACTAGATGGCGAATAAAGGTGATTGCACCTGCGGTCCCATAAGGTAAATGTCATTTAAAGACAAGTTTCTTGAGGATTTGGCAGAAAAATCAAAGACTACTCTTGTTTGAGTTGTACTATTGTCTTTGATTACGTATAAATCAGGAACGAAGTATTTGTTTTGATTAGATGAATTGGTTAAAGAAAAGGGAACTATTTTAGTTTGTCCTAATTTGAGAAAATCTACAATTTGTTCTCTATATATATTGAAATAAATGTGGATTTCTGTCTAATCTCTTCTTGATTAATAAAATGATTTTTTGCGGTATGAAAAGAATTACCTAATGAGGTATAAGCCAGTTTGTCTATCAGGGGAAGGCAACCTGATAAGTGCCATTAGACAACACCATTATGGTTCCAGAGGACTACAATTGTTGTGGGTTTAATGCAATATATCTAAGAATTTATGCAAAACTCAACTATAAGATTTACAGAGTCTTGTTCCATTTTCGTTTGTTTTATTATGGATAGTTTCATTACTTGCTACATGTTTATTGTATCCTTTTTTTCCTATTTTGATATTAAATTCTCTTATTGTCATTAAGTACCTAATTTCTTGCGATTTCTTCAGTGAATTGTTCGATTTTCTCATAAATTATGGTTGATATTTCTAGTTGTTTTAATAAAAAATACAGATAACGCCCAGTTGCACGTAACAACCTTAACGAACGATTCATTAAACTCACAAAAAATAAAAGAAGAAAAAATAAGGCGAGAAACGCAAACAAAACCGGCAAAGTCTCTTAGTATGATCGAGAGTCAAAGCTTGGTGGTGTTAATGTTTGTTGTGAGCTTAGTCGATTGGATAACCCAAATAATCTATGAGGCTCAAATTCCACTTGGCATCGTGCTTGAATTGACTGGTCGATGACTGTAAAGCAGCATATGATTAACGATCTCGTTAACTTTATATAAATATCACACACTTCGGTGATTAGACATCAAAAGTTGAGGTGTTTAACTGAACCAACTCATCAAGTATATACTATACGTTTTATACAGGGGATGATTTGAAGTTGGTACCTATATATACAAAAAGATTATGCATTCAGTTTAAAGACGTGTGCCAAAATTAAATGGTGTTAGAACGTTTCTTCTTACTTATATACATATAAGTAAAAACAAATATCGAAGAAGTAAGCAATGGAATGGATGAGAAAGAAACTTAAGAATTAAGACGGTGACGGATCTAAGAAATGTTGGTGGAAAACTGTGGGAAGCCGAAGTAGTAACACAATAAACCGTGATAATCGTGACGTCAGGGTTTCTATACAGAATAGTAGCCATGGTTACTTGAAATTTGATAAATGTCACTTTTTGTTTTGTTTACGGGTTTACCAGTGAAGTTGATTTTTGGAAAGTGAAAATAGAAGGCGTTTAATTTGAATCTTGAATCATGGCAAAATACGTAATCAAATTAGGCGAGATTATGGGCTTATTTAAGGATGAACCAAAATTAATGGTTCGTGCAGAAAATGCGCTCGAGTCGGGACAGTCGGGAAAGTTTCACATTTGACAATCCCTTAAAAGTGGCGAGAGGAAAAATTAACGCTAGTATGAAAGACAGGCAGTACAATTTAGAGGTAAGACATTTAAAATAAATTCTAGGGATTAAATTTTATAATAATTGATTCTTAAGTACATTTTTGATAGTGGTTTTGATTTTGTTTTTCAAGATATATTTCAATGCGACAATATGATCAAGATGTTGTTCATGTCCAAGGGGAGAATACGTTTGCCATCATATTGGCTGTCTTTATCTGTTTGCTATAGAGGAAACGTTTATGTGACAGATCAAGCTTGTTCCTGGTCAGCCCTAAAGTGTACTGATGATGAGATTAAAAAAATCAGTGATATTTACCCTGAAAGGAAAAATGGCGTCACCAGTAGAAATTCAACTCAACAAGTAATCAAGGATTTCAAACAAAAGTTAAGTTTATTTGATAAAGCTGTTGGATTCACTTGGCTCTTAATGGATGAACTTCAAGTGAACCAGGAAGAAACATTCGTTCCTAATATAGAAGACATCTTGTTTAGTCAGGAATAATTAAATAAGCAAGAATATTTGGATCAGATATTAAAAGTCTCTGAAGAAATTATTGCGAGGATTGCAAAAAACACAGAAGGGCAATATGAAAACCCATATTGGCTTATTACTAGGAAAAACAGATTGACGGCACGCAATTTTGGACTCATCTACAGTTAGTAGGTTCACTCATAGCCTTTTTAAAAGGATTTCAGGTTATTGTTCCTTCTCATTTTATTTGTATTTTTTTTTATTCAAAATATGTTTAGGCAAATATAATGTATAGCAGAACGATCCCTACCAGGCTATACAGCTCTATCTAGAGTACCACCTTCATGTAGATAGGCCCCGCACAACGTCTGAGACTCTGTTATAAATGGTAAGATGGCGCCACTCGAATCGCCTTACACCACACCGATAGTGATGTAACCTAGTCCTATACATAGTAGCATGGTGAAGGGTAGAAGCGAACACGGATTACCTATTTCAAATAGTTCATGTAATTTTCATTTAGTAATATTTTTGTTTGTTGTTAAATAAAATTATTACTACACTGGCGCCCTGACGTGGAGCTCGAATTAAGGATTCCTGAATGCAAGTGAGAGTTTCGTGAATACTTCGACATTTTTTTTGTCTTGTAGAATCGAAACTGTCACATTTGACAGATTGGAATTTCGTCAGTCCGGCTTTTTCCAGTTATAACGACAGGAATATTCGCTGTTGACTTTATCCAATCCGATTTCACCAAACATTCCGCGTCGAAGTAAACGCATTGCTGCAAGCCAAACAACCATGGCGATGTCTCCAGAGCAATTCCAACAGCTTCTACAAGCCGTAGCCAGCATAAGGACAGAACCAGATAATCGGAAGAAAGGGAGTTTGAGCAAATGCACGGCCCGATTCGACGGAACACGTTGTCATGAGACAGTCGACAATTTCCTAAACACCATAGGAGTCGATAAGGATATGGCACAAATCACAGACCAAGACGCAATTAAAGGCTTGCCACTACTACTTACTGACACTGCAGCTACTTGGTGGCAAGGCATAAAAGGAGAAGCAACAGACTGGAATAATGCTATTCGATTAATCCGTGCCGCTTTCTCTCCGGCAACTCCTGCATATCAAATTTACCTAGATATCTTCAAGTCCCGTCAAGGAATCTCGGCACCTACTGACAAATTTATTTGTCAAAAACGAGCACTCCTTTCCAAACTTCCACAAGGAAGACATTCCGAAGAAACACAGATTGATCTAATCTACGGTCTTATGCACATTAGACTTAGGGAAAAAATCCCAAGAGGAAAAATCACTACGTTTACTGACTTGCTGACAAAAGCTAGACAAGTTGAGCATCTAGAAATGGAACTCAAGGATACGTCTACTTTACGACGCAATGAATCAACCGATACGCTACCGGTAAAGAAAACCAAATTAAGATGCACGTTTTGTAATTTTAAAGGTCACAGCATACAAGAATGTCGTAAACGGCAGAAGCAAGACCAACCAAAAACGACTGCGGCACATACGGAGCCTACACAATCAACCGCTACCAAAACCGAGAAAGGTCATCTTCACTGCTACGGATGTGGCAGAGCTGGATACTTCCGCAGCAATTGTCCCAATTGCACTAATGTCGGCAAAGTTGTCGATGCCCAAGCTGTCCACTTCTATTCGATAAATACGCTTTTAAGATCTACACCTGAAGTCCCAACAGTTCCTGCAAGAATATGTGGTATTAAGGGCCAAGCACATATAGATACTGCGGCTAAAACAAGCGTAGCTGGCGTCACCCTCTACAAACTATTAAAAGACAAGAATTGTGCATTCACCAAAACCACAGCCCGAGTCACACTCGCTGATGGACTTCAAAAGCAAACAGAGTTACTGACAACATTTACTACTATAGAGTTAGGCGGTAGAACTCATAATATCAACTTTGTCGTGCTGCCTAACGCCGTGGACAACGGTGCTGGTACTACGCAGACCGGCCTTTCGAGCGTTTTGAGTTTCAACCACAGTACCAAGGACTAATACAAAGACCACGGGATCAATCAGCAGAATCGAAGAAGCCGAAGAAATCTCTAAATATCGAAAGCGAACCAACTAAGGTACCAGATCCTAGAATACAACTTAACATCACGGACGTTGACGAGAATGTTGACGTTTTATCTCCATTCTTAGAGTTTTTCACGTCACTCTTACGGGATGAGTTATGGGAAGCTCCAGACTCCAGATTCCCAAATGTTAAAGAAAACAAGCACACGAGTAATGCGTATGCACCGGAAGACATAGATGAAATTTTTCGTGACAGCCTACCTCTCACTTACTCGCCACAAAAGAAAACAGACACCAAGCGAAAAATCCTTGAGTTATTTAGTTTCGATGTCTCCCTGCAAGCAAACGAAGCCGCAACGCTATGCCCGACTAATCGAAACCAGCTGAATGCAATAATGCAGAAATTTCCAAATTTATTTGAGGAACATGGCCCTCCTACCACGCGGGCGGAGCATCGAATAGACACAAGCACTAGTGGACCAATTTCCAGTGCGTCTTATCGTCTTAATGTCACCAAGCAAACCATTTTACGCGACAAACTCGACGAGATGTTGGCTAATCGAATAATCGAGGAAAGTGAAACAGCGTCATGGTACCAAGGAAAGATGGCGATGTTAGGGTCTGCGTCGACTATCGCCGATTAAATTCGATTACGATACCAGATCGATACCCACTTCCTCGTATCGACGATTTGCTACACACAGCAAAGAGCAAACCTTATATGACTACCTTGGATCTCAAATCTGGTTACTGACAAATAAGAATGCATGAGGAAGATAAGAAGAAAATCGGGTTTATTACACCTTTTGGAGTTTACTGCTTCACGCGCATGCCATTCGGTCTAAGAAATGCTCCGGCAACATTTCAGAGATTAATGGATAGGTTTGAAATTAGTCTCAGTCATATAACACTTCTAGTATATTTAGATGACTTGATTATTCGTTCATCAACGTTTGAAGACCACTTGAGGGACTTGGAACAAGTTTTTCGACGTTTACACGATTTCCAACTCCGTATTAATAGAACTAAATGCCGTTTGGCTTGTTCGACCATTGGATTCTTAGGCCACGTGCTGACACCAGATGGGATAACGATGGATCCCAACAAAATTCAAGCAATTGTGGATTTACCTGTGCCTACCCATGTAAAGGATCTCCTAAGATTTATCCAAACTTGTTCATGGTGTCGCCGATTTATTGCAAATTTTGCCAGCATTGCAAAACCTCTTACAAATTTGACTCGGAAGAATACTCCGTGGAAATGGGGAACAACTGAGCAAGATGCGTATAACAAATTAAAGAACTCTCTGATAACTGCTCCAATCCTCAAACAAGCAGATGAGAGTGAACCCTTCACTATTAAATCCGACGCCAGTAGCTATGCCATCGGTGCAGTTTTGGTCCCGGGGGAAGGAAGCAACCGAACACCCTATTGAGTATGCGAGTCGCTTATTAACGAGTGCAGAGAGGAACTATATGACCACGGAGGAAGTAGCATCACCTGCCAATCCACCCCTAAGGAAGAAAGGATTACGAGGTAGACCCAAGAAACAACAACCTTAATCGTCCTGCTTGGTGAGCTAGCCTCTCATCGGGACGATCTCGAAGCTAGAGGGGGAGGCTATAGCAGAACGATCCCTACCAGGCTATACAGCTCTATCTACAGTACCACCTTCATGTAGATAGGCCCCGCACAACGTCTGGGACTCTGTTATAAATGGTAAGATGGCGCCACTCGAATCGCCTTACACCACACCGATAGTGATGTAACCTAGTCCTATACATAGTAGCATGGTGAAGGGTAGAAGCGAACACGGATTACGTATTATTATATATTTTAAATAGTTCATGTTATTTTCATTTAGTAATATTTTTGTTTGTTGTTAAATAAAATTATTATAATGTCATTTATTGAATTTTCACACATCATAGTTTGTTACCAGCCTGCCAAAGTTAATAGTATATTTACACCTAGGTTGAGAAGTGAGCTATTATTTGCCAAGCACTGCGGTGCTTCTGAACCGAGGTATATATAATTTTTTTTCATTACTAACCTGAGGAATTGCTATTATTTACTCCATTCCCCTGTCGAGAAGTAATATTTCTTACCCTAGATAAATAATGTTAGTAAAAAAACCCTAGGTAAATAATAGCAAGTGTTAAATTTTTAATCTATTCATGTACTTCCAAAAGCCATAGTTCGACAAGACCATCAATTTGTTATGCTTATTTAAGCTAATACTAATAAATCTAGTAACTATAATATCAAAAAATGCAAAAGTATATTTTCTAGAAGCATTTCAAAATTAGACACATGTCAAATTATCACATAAAACAGCCGCACTAATCATAAACGCACTCCAATCTGCTTGTCATTTCGAAATATTTAACAAATTGTTGGGAAATTAAAATTTCTAATATATTAATGTTAGTAGTAAAAAAAAGCTTTATCTACCTAGGTTGAGAAGCCTATTATTTCCCTCGCAGAGTAAATGATATCTCACTTCTCTACCTAGGTGTATAATATACTATTTTTCGTGCTGCACTATGAAATTGTTATTGACCGTACTGGTTTCCTGGACCTCTTGCTTCGTCTGTGTGCCACCCATATTTCTGCTCCGCCAAGTGCCGAGATTCAGATAAAAGTCCATATACTTGTTCTGTTTGACTGCGTATTACCATTAATTTCAGCCGACTATTACCGTCTATTTCCATTAACTATTACCTGTACCAACTATTTCCTTTACCACACTTAATTTAGATTCAAAACGAAAAAAAAGTTTTAGCAAAATTGTTTCTATTGTTTGGTGGCTCTTTTGAATTTGTTGCTTTTGTTATCTTACCAGCTCAAGTCAGAGCACCCCGTAAGTATGAATTTTTGTAGCCTACCACCCAATAATACAACGTTGTAATATAATCTAACAGATTGTGTAAAAATATTTAGTTTACAATATTTCTTTTATTTTGTATTTATCTTGTATTACTAAAAAATGATATCTTGCAGACTAAGCGTTTAATATTTCGAAAAGTAGTCTCAGTGGGGTGGCGAACGCCTGCGTGCAAGAATAATTTTGTGCGCCCCTATATACTATGTTTAAATTTTGATGATAAGGCCAATTTTCATAATAATTTTTAGTTTGAGGTTTAAACTGAATAGTTTCCTTATAGACTAAAGACTAAAGTCACTTTAGTGTAAGTGTTTGATTATGAAAATGGGCGTAATAAAATAAAACAACGAAAAAATATGAAAACAAATTTATTTTCGACATCAAATAAAATAGACTATTAACGTACAATATAGGTCATGAATAAAACACGTCCATTCGGAAATTAACAAAAAATCTAATATAACTCAATTCACTCAACTGAGTGAATTGAGTTAAAACTCTCAAACGGCGCTCAACGCAAACAAATCCGTTGACGTGAAAATATGCAAGATCTGTCTAATACCTAAGTACCTAATGATCAAATAACAAGGTAGTTTTAGAACATAACACGTCTTGCTTTTGCAGATGCAAGCTCATTGATCATTTCATTGCGATCGATGGCTTCACATATTTTATTTTCGATTGAAATAACAGCTAAATCTAAAAGCCTTTCCTGGCACATCGAAGTTCTCAAATAAGATTTTACAAGTTTTAGCTTTGAAAAACTCCTTTCGCCAGACGCAACAGAAATCGGCAGCCTCAAAAATATCCTTAATGCTATAGACATGTTTGGAAACAAAGACTGCAAATTTTTCTTGGTTATATAATTCAGAATATCTATGGGTGAGTCTGAGGTATTGCGAGTCTTTGACAGGGTTAAGGATTTTGTATGATGAAATTTCATTGTACAAATCAAGACCATCAATATCCTTGCAAACATTTCCTTCATAGTGAATTTGCAAAGCCAAATCCAAATCTATGCACGATCGTTTAATCTCATCAGAATTTAGGTTTTGAAAATCACTCAAAAATCCAAATAAATCATTGCATTGCTTCAATCTCTCGAAACGACTTTGTAGGGATTGAACTGTTGTATCCAAAATTTGGAAATAAAAACTGATCTTAAATTTTCGCTTTGGATCTATAACTGGATCGTCTGTACTTTCATATGAAAATTGACGCTTTCTCTTTCGTTCCCTAATTGAAAGAAATGTTTGCTCTACATCATTTTTTCCAGCTTCGGCTTTAGCCTTATTCACAACAACATCAAAATTTTCATCTGACCTTTTTTCAGTGAAGTAGTTGATGAGACTTTTTATTTCTCTATGGCATTAATTAAAAACTGTATTTGGATTCTGCATAATTTTACTCACTATATTGACCTTTGACAATACATCGTACTAAATAATGATGAAACAAATAAATTTGAACGTTTTAATTTTTTCCAAAAGTACTTTTGCTGAATGTTTGGTATTCATGTCTCTTGAATTATCTTCCATCAAATCAAGTAAACTCCTACAAATCTCGAGAAGTTGAAATCTAAGAGGTTGAACGGCTCTGGCTCTGCTTTCCCATCGAGTTTTACTCACTGACTTTAAAGAGAGATTTTGTAAATTTCGCTTTAAAATATTCCACCTGTAGGGTGAAGCAGAAAAAAAATTGAACAGCTCCTGAATAATTGAAAAAAAACCTACAATCTCGTCTGAGATTTTAGCTGCATCATTAACTGTGAAACTTAATGTATGAGCACAACAAGGCAAAAAAATAGCTCTCCGGTTAACTTTTTTAAATTGAGCTTGAATGCCCACATGCTTCCCAGACATATTTGCGCCATTGTCATAACCCTGACCTCTCATATTAAGAAAATCAATTTCAAAAGTTGGTACTATCTCATCTCTCAACAGATTGAAAAGCCCTTCTCCTGTACTATCCAAAACTTTAAAAAACCCCAGAAAGTGGTCTCTTATTTCAACCTCATTTGAAGAAAAATGAACAAAGCGAATCATGAAAATCAACTGCTCCACATGACTAGCATCTGGAGTTTCATCCAAAATTATTGAATAATATTTTGCTTTCTTGAGGCAGTTCAAAATTTCTATGCGAATATTTTTTGATAATAGATGGATTAATTCATTTTGAAAGTAATTGCCTAAATAATGGGGCATGTTTTTTTTCAACTCTTTAGACCTTTGAATATTGCTCAGGTGCTCCATCATAATCGGATCGAATTTGGCAATCGTTTCGACCAGTTTAAGAAAATTACCATTATTTGATTCGAAAAGATTAGAGCTGTCACCCCTGAATGCTAAATTCTGACTGGCCAAATATTGCACAATACAAATCATTCTTTTGATTATTGCACGTCATCGTCTTTTTTCATTTTCGTAATGATGTTGGGGCTCTTTATCAATTGTGCAATCTTTGCTCAAACGCAATTTTAATTCGTGCCATTTTTGAGCCCCTTTCATATGTTCCATACTATTTTCATGTCGGGAAATATTAACTGAAAGGTGCCTCCAATTGGAGTACCCAGTGGTCAATTGATGAGACAAAGCGCTAAAAACTTTACAAAAAATGCAAAATACGCAATTAATTTTTTTAGAATACACCAACCAATCCCTATTAACTATTTCGCCGTTTGGCAACTTCCTAAGATATTGCGTTACTGAAAATTTCCTACCAGACTCATCAACAAGAAAATTTTCTTTAATTTGAACAGCTCCCTTTGTCACGATTGATTGGATTAGATGATGACTCAAACTATTTGGCCATGTAGATGGATCAGCAATATCAATATCACTAATATCAGCAATGTCACTGTGCTCAGATCTTTCTTCATTCTCGCTTACCGGATGACCCAGTTCAGGAGTTGGATCAGGTGAAACAGGCGTTCCAGAACTTCCAGACGTGGATGGCTGCTGATCTTCGATAATAATCATCGGTTCTGCAACAACTTGTTCTTCTCTTGACAGAAGTGGATTCGCCAAAGAACTGCTGAGTTGAAGGAATTTGTCCAGCAAACCGCTGAGTTTATCCCACTCTACCTCCAATTTCAATCGACGTTTTTTATTTTGGGCTCCAGACAATTTTTTTACTGCCATCACTCATTTCTGAAGAGATAAAAAAAATAATTAGAAAAAAAGCTGACCGGAGCCAAAATATAATCAGAAAACTCTCGAATCGAAATATTACTTGATTTAATAACACGTTTTCTTTCATTTTCTCTTACCTTAAGATTTAAAATCAGCAACACAACGGCAACACGTAATATTATATTCAAATGAAATTATTATTAATCGTCAAAAATCACCGACGAATACTCGATGACTGAACTGACTGACTGAAACAAGCGACATTCTCCTGTTTCATATCACCGCTAAAATCTGGTGGAAAAATCTGGAGCCGAAAAAAAGTTTTTTTTGGAGAACTTTTCAGAAAATAATATTTTTTGCACCTTCGACCTCACTGAGGGACACGCCGCCGATAAATGCATAAAAAACAATAACATGTATATTATTTGTCGAGCGAGCCGCCAAAGGCGAGCGGCATCCTTTGAAGATACGCCGCCGCCCGTGAGCCGAGTGCCGACACGCCGTCAATAGATTTTTTGCATGTAAATTCCAGTGTAGAAGCAAAGTCAAGAAGTTACTTCTTATATTAGTTTACTGTTTCTCCCTGTAATCAAAGTTTACAGCTTTGCTATAATTTTATTTTTAATACCTTTAATGCCGATTTTTCTTCCAATTAGAAGTGCGTTTTTGCAAGAGTAGCGAATAGTTGAATTTGGCGCCCCTTAAATTGGGCGCCTACGTGTGAGGCATTCGCTGCATACTCGCCAGGAACGGCACTGAGTAGTCTAGGATCGTATTGTACCAATAAGAACTTTTACCGAGGTATCTACACCATATCCAATATTGAGAAACTTTGACGGTGATTTTGTTTAATGATATTTAATGCTTTTTTCCATTGTAAAAATACCTAATGGTGATGCGTTTTTTGGGAAACTTTCCTGTGAAGAAAGTGTAATGCCACTAACCCCACGAATCTAACCACAACAGCGTCTTGTATAAAGGAATGCACTTACCAGTAAAACATCTGGATTTTACTGCTAAGTGCAACAGTCCCAAGTTGCCAGATTCCACCAACCATGTTTTCATCCTCAACCCTTAATGGGCCAAGGACACGTCACTCTAAAGAGCCATGGTCGACAGCCTTCCTGCTAAAATTTACCACCAATTTAATGATTTATTACCACTGCTTTTCAGCCATATTAATTTTATCTTCCTGGGTTGGACGAACAAAACTGTAAACAGAAATATTTACTTTATTAATGCAGCAATTTTCAGTTTAGCTAATGTAAAGAACAACCATCATCTCTAAAGTTATTAATTGAATTAATAAAAATTCTCTGTGTTTTATAAAAATGAAGATAATGGTTGTTAATTGTGAAAGAAAAAATGCTCAAATTTTTTTAATAAAACTTCCTTCAGAATACACTTTGACATTGTCTTTTCAATTAATAACAATAAAGCCACGAAACAACAGATAAATATTGCACTATAGTAATTAAAAAATACACCAAAATACCGTAACCTTAAAATAACCTCTACACTTGAACTAACAAATGATAACAGTATAACATATAACATGTTGAGATGGGGACGAGCAATATGATATCGCGCATACGCAGTTATAAAAATCAATAAAATTTGATTACTAACGACGTTACAGTTTTCGTTAATTTTTTGGAATTATCTACCGATTTTAGTTCCTCGACGGGCTCTATAGATGGCACGGTCTGCAGTGTCCCTAGCCTGGCTGAAATCAGTTATGCGTGAATTGCACAATCTGTTGAATTTTTCCATTTGCGCGCATATTTCACAATCCGTTGATAGCTGTTCACTCAATTTTTCCATATACAAATTGTGTATATATTCCTGATAGTATACCTATTTGAGCACGTATTATTTCATAATAATGTGGATAATCATTTGAATTATAGAAGATTGGATTTCCGTTTGAGATATTAAAGCAGATTGATATCGCGAGCGAAGCGGGCGCGCCGGTTCGACATTTCGCAATTCGCGCGCATTTTTCACATTATGTATATAGCTGTTCACTCAATTTTTTCATTTGCAAATTGTGTATGTATTACTGATAGTATACCTATTTGAGGACGTATTATTTCATAATAATGTGGATAATCATTTGAATGGTTGCAGATTGGATTTCCGTTTGAAATACTAAAGCTGATTGATATCGCGTGCGCGAATTGCTAAACGTCGAACCGGCTGGCATTTTCACAATGTGTCGATAGCTGTTCAATCAATTTTTTCATTTGCAAATTGTGTATGTATTCCTGATAGTATAAGTACCTATTTGAGCACGTGTCATTACATAATAATGTGGATAATCATTTGAATGATTGAAGATTGGATTTCCGCTTGAAATACTAAAGCAGATTGATATCGCGAGCGAAGTGAGCTCGCCTGTTCGTCGTTTCGCAATTCGAGCACATCTTATATCCCGCAGTAACAAGTTCACATTTTGGAGCCTACTTAACACTTCCTCATCGTTCAAACTAATAATCGAATTCAGTTGGAAAAGGTTTTTGACTTCCATTTTGACTATATCATTTTTTTTTCACTTGCGATTACTAACAACCAATCCTATCTCAATAATAAACTCATCAATATAATAACACTTTTGTCATGGACCATAAACTGAGGAAAGTACATTTAGAAATAACGTCGGCATTGTTAGGTTTTTAGTTTTCAAAGTAATTATCCCGGTTGAAATATGCAATTTATTTCAGAAAAATTAGCAGCTAACATTACATGACATAAAAATTTTGAAACTGACAGTTCTATATTTTTAGTTACTAATAAACAACAACCTACTTGATACGATATTTAAAATTATTCCTTACAGGCATCGTTCCGCGTATTGTCGTTAAAGGGAAAGGAATCATTTATTGAATAATTAAAAAGTTCGCGGAATGTCGACGTTACTTAAGCGCAGGGGCAGATTACTATAGCTGCAACCCACGATACACACATACTATATCGATAGTGGCTGCAATCGTGCACAAGAATAGATTATCGATGACTTTGCCTATAAACCTATCAAAACAAATCGATAATATATGAAAATCGCCATAAGAGATTTATAATCTGTTGTTTATTGTTGATTCTGTGGTCCAGTAGAAAAGTTTGTTTTGATCTCTTTTATTTAATGTAACCTATAAATCAAATCTAAGATAAACAGTACATTCTAAGGATATTTATTATTTCAATTTTCATTATTAAGTATATAGATGCAATTACTTTTATATTTTTATAATATACTCATATATCTAACACAACACAAAATTAATTCAACTGAAAGAAAATAAACACCATTTGACAATGCCGCTAAAACTCACATGATGACAGAAACGTATCCTAATTTGTGACCCTGGCTGCCTAGGCATAAGATGTCAGTGTCTAATTTATAACCTATAAGTGTCAAGTGAAAATAATTATGCCCAATAATATTCTTAAAAATTGGCAAAATTTAAGTATTTTCTTCCGGTTTTTTTTGTGAAACAGACTTATATTTAGTTCAAGATAATAACCTTTACAACTTAAAGTGAAAATATTTATCGTAAAATAGCATAACTAGTGTTGAAAAAGTACCATTTTTGAACTTAATTTGTGATTTTTAAAGTAATTACTGAATGACCCAGCGAAATTTTTGTTCTAGTCTGCTTTATTTAAGGATAGCTATCAAACAAAATTAAAATTAACATAAAATTCCGAGGGTCGTTAAGTGCACCGGAACCTCCAAATGTCTATCCTCTAAAGTTCTGATGTGGCGGCGGTAACAATTTTACTTTCTTGCGGATGCGAAGAATAAGGTTTTTTTATGTATGAAAAATACGATGACAGTTCAACTTTATATTTTTAACTTTCTGACAGCAATTGTCATCCAGACCACAGTATATTTTTTGCGTTTACTGTATCCAGATAGAACATCTAAATCCTAGAGATAAGTACACTCACTTTCGTCAGAGGGCGCTGAGTGTTGTGGTTGAAAACAAAGATAAGCGGCGCAATCACCTAATTTAACAAAAACAGGCCTGTGAAAGCACGAATCACCCTGTAAACAACAGATATTTCATTTTCGCTAATAGGTATGTATTTTGTCTTAATATATTTCGTAATAACATCAAAAAATATTGAAGAGGGAATATTTGGGGACCGTTTTAAAAAAGTCGGTATTTTGAACTTTAACGCCCTTTATATCAAAATTTAGCCATAGGATAAGGTTGGGCCCATGGAGACTTTCAATCAGGACATCAAATATCAATACGTATCAAAAATTTTCAGACCATTTAAGTGTGCTCCCGGTTCCATAAGAGAAGTGCGTGATCGATCCTATAGTCGCTCATAAATCCTACTAAAGCCTTAATAGATAACTTGAGATTTATATTTTAAAATTTATGCTTTATGCTATACACTCAAAACTAATACACATATTCTTCTTTTTTGGGGATGGAATTACAAGAAACCAAGCTTCCGAATTGAATTTACCAATAAAAAATGTCAATTAAATTCAAAACCTAGATCAAGTATTCTAGTAGTTGTTAGTGACTTTATTATGAATAATTGTGACAACCTGTATACCGAAAACGTTCACGTTCATAAACGTCAAAACGAGAAGTCGTATAACAAAATATTTTCTATTTCCTAACCGCAAGTTAAACGAAAACATGTGATACCTTCCGGCGTGACTCTTTTAATTTGGTATTTTTGTTCATTTCTGTGTTGGTTGGAAAGAGATGGAAGGTTTTAATACGCACCATTTACACAGTAGAATCGGTAACGTTGGAGAGCGGTGTCCGGTTGTTCAGAGAGGTTAGAAATGTGGTTCAAATATTATTTTATTTACAACCCCGTATTAAGGGGATTATTTACGAGGTAGACAGCTAAATTTGAACAAGATTTTCATTAATTCTTCAATTTCAAATAATTTTAGGAATTTATCTAGGATCATTTGAAATTGCCACAATAATATATAAGATTTTTAATTTCCTCTGTCTATACATATGAGTCACATTTTTCCTGTTCTCGAAATTTTGAATAGTTTTCAAAAGCTATTTTTAGAAAATCTGGTAGATGGGTGGAAGAGGTCGTGCAAATATGGAATACTATTTTACTTATTAGACACATTTTCTAAACAAATTGGTAAAACAAACCTAAATTTAACGACGTCCTACCTAATACAATTTCCGATAAACGTCTTCAATCAAATTGAAGGCAACCCTCACATTTTTTTTTGTAAAAAATTGTTATTATACTCCGTTTTTAAAAGGCATGGAGTAATAAAAGCTCATTAGGTATGCAAAACCGATACAGGGTGTATAATAAAATATCTCCGAAGTTTATCTAATTTTGTACTAAAATCTCTCATTTGTTACGAATTTCAGGTAGACACCCCGTAACTCTGTATTCGGTTGGGTCGCCTATTGTATTGACAGGGTCGCTCTATTGTATTTGAATGAACAAATAAACGATTTAATCCTCAGAGGCGTGCAATTAAGACAAAACAAACTTGGTATATGAATATGAAGGCACTATGAAATTATAATTACGAAAACTATTCAAAAGAGTTCACAATATCGATTCAATAAAAACACATTTTTTTGTGTTCCTATGAATAAACAATAAACATAAAATATTATATAAAAAATAGCACATTTTTTTGCAGTAAGCTACTAATATACCGTTTACAATAGGAGAGGAAAAAGAAAAATGCAGGAATAAAGTACGAATTAATGTAATATTTATAAAAAAAAGTCTAACAAATAATAGTAATAACTAACACAAAAACTAGTCTATATATCAGAATCAGACGATTCTGTTGAGCTTCCATTATTAACATTGATTATAAATGGTTCAATCATGTGTTCACTTATACGATCCATTTCCCACATATTTAGTTCTTTTTGCATCACGTGTTCAACATATTTCTTCCAGTTTTCTTTGGTTACGTTACCTAACGCGTCTTCGAATAAAACTTTTACGTCACTCATTTTGAATGTCGTATTCTTTCTTGAAACTTCCCCTTTCACTTGGGCCCATATTAATTCTATGGGATTGAGTTGACAGTGATAAGGAGGAAGCCTCAGCACCGTTATACCACGTGCTGATGCCATTTGATCTACAACGTATCTACTATATTTGTGTTTATGTGAATTGGCCAGTTGCAAGAGCTCATTTTTCAGCGGGTTATCTGGGCATTCAATATTTTTCGAGGTTAGCCAATCGTGGATATCTTGTTTACGCCATGCAGTTGAAGGTAATTTCTCCACTAACCTTGAGTGATAACTTGCGATATCGATAACAATGACTGAGCCCGTTGGAGTTAGATCTAACATTTGTGAGAAATATTCTTCGAAAACGTCTGCATCCATATCTTCATGGTAATCTCCGGTTCGCTTCGACTCAAAGCACAACAATCCAGTCGGCACTTCCGATATGAGTAATGATGAGTCGACGTCCTTTTCCTGCTGGCGGATTGAGGCCTGTTGACCACCCTTCAAGAGCTGCCTGCCTCCGACTTTTGACATTCGTGTCTTGCCAAAACATTGAAACAGTATGACCTTCATTTAACCAAGTCTCATCCAAATAATAAATTCGTTTTTGATCTAGTCTTGATTTCCGAATATTGCGCAAATAACTCCTCCTCCAAATGACAATGTCGTCTCTATCAATCAACATTGCGTTCCGATAATTTTTTTTATATTCAAATCCAAGTTCCTTCAAAATTTTCCATAATGTACTTCGAGACATTTTCGGAAAATCTGAATCTTCTTGAACCGAAGCCATAGTTTTGGAGAGAGTTGGGATCTCTTTTCTAAAGAAAAAACATGCACCTTACGCCTTATTCCATTCTTCAAGTCGTCATCCATTTCAAGTTTGGGTCGGTCTGGGGACTTTGCTGTGACTGTGATGTTTCCATTTTTTTTCTCCTTCATTAAATTATAAATTGTTGTTTTTGAAACACCCATCATTGTTGCAGTAATCTCCACAGTTTCATCAACACTTCCTGTCAAATTCATGATTTTTCTTCTAATTTCTTCGTTCTTCAACGAGGAATAGCAATTTAATATCAGATTTTTTTCGTTCAGCGACAATGGGCCGACTTTAGGTCGCTTAGATGGTGATAAATCCTCCATATCTGGTCGAATTTGGTTGGAACACTATATAGTTGGAAGGTGTAGTTAGGTGTTTGTCTCGTGTGATGAGAAGAGAACTTGTATATATGAACAAAAATAAACACCAGTTAACAATAACGGTAAAAAATAATAACAGTAATAATGGGGAAATCAATCAACACAGCAGTTTCTCCAGAACAGATGAACTGTAAATTGAAAATATTCAACCTTTCCGCTACTTTTATAGTTGAAAAGTTCTAGTAAGTACATTATATTATGGGGGCATTTTCTTAGAACTGAAAAGACTATATTTCACAATAATAAACCATTTTTGAGCTACCTGTTTGTCAAGTTTCTTCAATTACATGCTAATTGGGTGAAATAATCGGCAAATGGGGTCGGTTTGGATATATATATATATATGTATATATATATATATATATATATATATATATATATAACAACAACAAAGAGAATCATGGGTAATTCACGCAAAGTAAAGGGCTACTGAAATAGAGTGGTAACCGTGGACATGCATGTTTCTGGCTCATTTTGCCTCATCAGCACGGCATAACTAAATAAAGATGTGAAACTTGGGAGCAAAGATGTTAATAGAAACATGGGAAAACACAAAATAACGGATTTCAGCAGGGAAACCAAACGCTCATTTGTGTCTTCAATTGGAAGATCCCGAGTTTTCAGGACATCAACCAACATCGACACGGAGGCGCATATAGCCCCCCCGCCATGAACCTTCCGACCCATAGTAAATAACAAAGAAGATGTAGGAATATCGCGTGATATGTTAACAACAACAACAAAGAGAATCATGGGTAATTCACGCAAAGTAAAGGGCTACTGAAATAGAGTGGTAACCGTGGACATGCATGTTTCTATTAACATATTTGCTCCCAAATTTCACATCTTTATTTGGTTATGCCGTGCTGATGTGGCAAAATGAGCCAGAAACATGCATGTCCACGGTTACCACTCTATTTCAGTAGCCCTTTACTTTGCGTGAATTACCCATGATTCTCTTTGTTGTTGTTGTTAACATATCACGCGACATTCCTACATCTTCTTTGTTATTATATATATATATATATATATATATATATATATATATATATATACATATATATATATGTATTTTTTTATAGAGAACATGTTAAAATCACCACTAAAGTATGGGAGGGGGGAGGTAATTGAAATACCTCTACAAATTAGTGAATTATTTTATTAATTGAGTTTTTTGTTCCGACGAGTTTTCGTCCCTATTTATAATTTTTCCGCTTTGAGATTGCAACCGGGCTAATATCAAAGGAAGGCACTTTTATTGGATTTTGACCAGAAATCTGGACGGCTACCTTGTTTTTTTTCGAAGATTTCGAACATGAAGGCTGGGGCTGATAGGGTTGATGTAGACGATGAAGATTCAACTTGAACATTCGGAACAAATCTCCTTTTAGCTGTTTCAAGTTTATAAGTCGAATGCGGAGGTAAAGACACGATGATTATGTAGTTCTTTCTTTCAAGATCTATAACGTCGATGTTACGGGTATGACTGTAGTTTCTATCGCGAATTAGTAAAATCGGATTCTTCCTAGGGAGTTTTGAATGCCTAATGAAGTGATGTGACCACTGAGTTAAAATATGGGCTTAAACCCAACCAGGTGGATGAACAACTCCAACAGATCCCGGAGGAGCATCATATTTTTTCTAGGGAAGACGAAATGAACTGGCCGGCAGCACTCATGGAAAATATACCTAACTGTTATTAAAGCACCTCCTTCTGCTGAAGTTAAAGATGCAATCTGACGTTAACCTCGAATGACAATTCCAAAGAAATATTGCTTTGTACGATGGTTAGTCCTGATTCATCTACGTTGTAAATGTTCGCTGTAGGGAAGAAAATTTTCTGTAATTCAGTTTCTAAGAAATCAAAAAAATCAAAAACCTACAGCTCTAGCGAACGATGTTCCAATATGCTTCCTAACTAATAGTATTCGATGCCGCTTTAAAAGAAGATCAAGCTATGCTCTACCTACCAAACCACATGCAGAAAATGGGTGTTCAATGTTATTTTTAGAAGCCAATTCATAGGCAAGCCGTCTTAGATATCTCCTAAAAAGCCTATAGAATATTTTGATTCCATTAGTAAAATATATTCTAATAACTGTTTTTTTAAAATACATTTCCTTGCAGGCTAGTACGCCCGCCTCTTCAGATGAAACAGTGGTTTTCTGACAAAGCCGGAAGAGAGTAATGCGAGCAACTCCATAAAACTTGGCTGCCTTCAAGTACCCCATCATTTTTTTTCTAACAACGTTAGTTGCTGCACTCTTATTCTCTTTATCTTATGTTTTTTACTTATTTTCACAATCACGCTTAGTTATTCGCGGCATACTGAAATAAAAAAAATTGTAGGAACTACCTACTGAAAAAGACTGATGTAAATATGAAATACTAGTATTCTATATTTCCAACAACACCCGTAGCGAATATTTTAGGTTATAACTCATATGAAGTAGATTAGGAATGAGTTTTTGAATTTGAGAGACACGATTACTAACATAAGTTAGAGGAGAGTTGCCTTGATCGTACCAATTCTCGTCTTTCAATTTATGTAGCTCACATACTGCTAGTTGTTATGCCCAAAATTATTGTATAGTTAAATCCATTCTTTCCCCACCTTATAAATTTTTTTATATGTGATACAAGTTCATTTAGCACTTGAAAACAATAAATTACTAAGGCCCTGCAAGTGGTACAATGAAAGAAACTAGTTGCCTTTATCGTACACTGTACAATTCATATGTGGAAGATAGCGTATGAAATAAATTGGAAATAATAGACTTATAAGGAGTTAATTTTTATTTTTCATAACCTGAACAGTTAATATACAAATACTGTAAATATAAGGAGTTATAATGAAAACTTGAGTTATAATGAAATTAAGATAAAGGCCTATTATTTATCTACATTTGACACATGTAAACTGTTGAGGTCTGTCTTTGTTTGCGATTCCTGCACAAGAATCATGCACCCACAAATTACAAATCTGACATTGAATCATATCTTCTATCAGGTTGATTTCACACAAGAAACAATACCATTGTAAGGTTCACTTCTACCATAACAGCAGATTGATTCGAAGAAGATGCGACGTTAACCATGAACTCAGAGGAAACTTTTGCTGATATTCCACGGAATCCAATGTTTTTCTTCACGTTGTGTATCTTCTTTTCAATAGATTTTTCTTTTTTTATACAAATTTCCTTTGATGCAGAACCCAATTTCTCTTTCAACGCTTTAACCTTCCCTTGGTTTAACTCAAGCTCCTTTTGTAGCTCCAATTGGTTTTTGTATGGACTGCTAGTCAAAATAGATGCTTTTTGTCCTACATTCCCAGACTTGGATTTTTATTTAGGCTTAGGTATAGGAGACAGTGTCTCAATTGGAACTGAAAGTTTTTACTTGCTGAATGCTGGCTATTATTGTATGCCATCATTTGAGTTGCTGAGTGATCAAGGTTTCAAATTTCTGGCTGCGAAATTAAGTTATTGTCTTCCTTCTTTGAGCACTCAGTGTGAGTAGGCATACACAGTTGGATTAAATTTTCAGCTGCCGTAAAGTCGCAGTCTTTAAATGCCGAACGATCAACCGGCCAAACTCCAGTAAGGCTTCTCTCACAGTGGAAGCGTAAACATGCGAATTGTGGGACGCACGTAAACGCACGTCTTTGAGCGAACGATCCAAACTACTTGTTTTGAATGCAAGCGCTCACAGTGGCTGCAGATCGGTTCGCGCATATACGTGCGTACATTTGCGACTTGCGACCAGATCCCCATTGGTTGGGATATTTGCGTTTGTTCGCGGTTTTCTTGCAGGCATTCTTTTAGGAAAGAATTGAGAAAAAAATTTATACTGTAAAGCTAATTGATTTAGTACGAGAGCGGAAATATTTATGAGATCAGCTAGAACCAAATTATCCCCATCATAATTTACAAAAGTCCTTGTGGAAAGAAGTTTCCGAAGAAATTAATTTATCAGGTACGTAATTTGCTAATTTGTATTTATTTAAACTATATTCGTATTTGAACAAGGAGTATTTATAAATAACACAAAATATAAATGACTTAGAGATTACGTACAAAATATGTTTTTAAATAATCATGGATAGTGTAAGCCTCGGCTCTAGTTCTGTTTTCACCCAGAGTTCCAAATCTTCTATTATTTATGTTATATTGTCCTGTTTCCATATTAATTTCATTAATATTAATACCTTCTTTTTCAATAATTATATTGTGCAGTAAACAAATACATTTAATAATGGCATCAGCTCGATCTGGCGTAACTTCAATAGTCTTTAATAATAATCTCCATTTACTGGCCATAATTCCAAATGCGCATTCCACCACTTGCCTTGCCCTTGATAAACGCATATTAAATATTTCTTCTTCCGGTCCTACAATTCTTTGCGGATAAAGACGCATCAAATAAGATTTTAGTGGGTATGCTTCATCGCCCAGTATAACATGAGGTATGTGCATATTTGTTCCAGGTAATGCTTTTTCTATGTTTACATTTTAAGCGCCATTCTCAAGTTGTCTCGATAGATTGGAATGAGAAAAAATTCCTCCATCGCTCTCCTTGCCGTATGCCCCTACGTCTATACAAATAAATTTGTAGTCCGGACCAACTAATGCTTGTAAAACTATGGGAAAATACTGCTTATAATTACGGTACATACTGCCCGCATTAGCAGGGTTCTTAATCCTTATATGTTTTCCATCTATACATCCCACACAGTTTGGAAACTTCCATTTTCTCCAAAATTCGTTGAAAATATTAGTAAACTCTTCATTAGACGTGAAAGGCATATGAGTTTCCTGAAGACAATCCCAAAGAACTTTGCAAGTTTCATGAACAATTTTTCCTACGGTATTATCCCAATTGCATAAACGATGAACCTGTTGCTGGACTTCTAAAATAAAATAATTTATATATTTTTTTGTTACAGTTGACGAAGTAAAAAAACGATGGAGAAGTATACGAGATACGTTCCGTAAAGAATTTAAAAAGAGCATACAAGGTAGATCAGGTGATGTAGCAGATGCAGTATTCGTGTCTAAATGGCCCTATTTTACTATGTTGCTATTCTTAAAAGATATAATGACGCCAAGGGCGCTATCAGGCAATGTCGCCCGTGACATAACAGGAATCGATTCAGAAACGCAAGATGATAATGAACGTGATGAAACACATAATTCCCTTCGTAATGTAGTTTCGCAGCAAGAAGAAAATAATCAACCACAGCAAGAAGAAAATAATCAAACGCAGCAAGAAGGAAATAATCAATTTGTCCATCATTTACCAAAAAACAGTAATATCACATCAAAAAAATCTTTCAAAAAAATAGTTAAAGCCACTAAAAATTTCTAGAATTGGAGGAAAAAAATTTAAAGTATTTTGAAAATAATGCAACTGATGATGATTGCCAATTTTTAATGAGCCTTTTGCCTTATTTAAAATCTGTTAAAAGCTTAACATACTTTGGAACACCATCCTTAAAAATTAAATCATTTTAAGAAACTTTAGACATGAATATTTCCTTTAAAACTGATCACAATTTATCCAAATTCATTAAAAATAATAAATCTAAATCTTCAAAATTAAACAAATTAGGAGTTTATAAATTAAAATGTGGTAATGACAATTGTGATAAAATTTATATCGGTAGAACTTTAAGAAATTTTAAAACTAGAATTTCGGAACACAAACGTAGCTATGACAACAAAAAAAAATTAGATTCTAACTATTCAAATCATTTATTAGAAAACCAACACATTTTCGACCCAAATTTTGAAATTCTCCATGTAGTCGGTAAATCCTTTAGTTTAAATTTATTAGAAGCCCTAGAGATTAACAAAAATAAATAGTCAGGTAATCTCCTTAACGACCAAATAGATATCAATCAGTCTCCTTTATTGAACCTCTTTACCTAGAAGATAGCTTAGGAATGTTTGTAATGAATGAATTTCCAGGTAATATCTTTTAATACCATTGTTAACCTTAGTAAATAGATTTAGCACTGTATATATTAAGACATTTTTATATTTTACCTTCATTCGTTTTGACAAAGCTACTGTGTTAGTGAAACGCGTCAACAAGTTTAAATTGAACATTAGTTCAAATATATGAAGATTTAAACAAACTATATTGTTTTATTTCATCGTTTAAAATCTGTACCTAAGTCAAGAAAATTAATTGTGAGGTCGCAGTTGCAGCAAGTATTGATCAATGAACAAATGTACTCGTCCGGTCAGTCACTACCATCATTACATTGGCAACAAAGTACTTCTGCAGCAAACTCTTCAACTTCGGCCGATACTCATTATTCGATGTCAGCAGCAACCACTCCTGCTCGACAAGATTTACAAAGCCCTACAGAAAGTCAACATTCCTTGCCAAATTACTATCACTCATTTGATCCCACCTATTCCAGTTAGTTTGCTATGTCTACTTCTTATTTGTTTTTTACTGTATGGGATATGTTTGAGTTTAGTTTAATAAAAAAATATTTTTAAAATTGATATAGTGTCCTTTTGTTATCTCTTGTACCTGTGTGAATAAAAAAATTATAATAAAAAACGTACCTTATAGTTAAAGCCAGGCGTTCCCTAGGAGAAATAGGTTCTCGAAAATTGCAATATTTCGTTAACCTGTCCTTGATTACATTTAATATGTAATCAAAAGTTTCTTCTTTCATCCGAAAATAACTGAAAAACTTTTCTTCACTGTTCCTTAAATCATCCCAAATATGCTGAAATTCACGAAATACCTTTCTTTTTCTAAGTATTTCCGTTACCCATACCTTCCGTCTTCTTTTGTGAATGATTCTTCTTCTTAGAAAAGTATTTTCTAACAAATATAAATCACGACCGGACATTTTAACTATTCGGCATCAAGTTTTATCGCAGTCAATGTGCGAACTCAACGCATGTATACGCAAGATCACAAATTCGGACGGTTCCGCGCGTTTTTATTATTCGCGCGTATCCGCATCCACTGTGAGAGAAGCCTAACTCTAAATCCATTGATTGCGTTCTCAATTGTAGCCTCTTTCGAGTAAGCCTCTGTACACAACCCAGCCCCCCCGTACTGCGTAACACACATTCCGGGATTTGATCTTAACCATTTCTGTATTGCTATGTTAAAGTTACTTTTCAGTGGACTGAAGCAACTTTTATCGAGGGGTTGCAATCGATGAGTAGTATGACCAGGCAGCTGTACCATTTTTACGCCATGTTCCGTGGCCATTTGAATTGCCTCTAGATTCTTCAAATGTGTAGTATTCCCATCCAAAACTAGAATTACTTTATTCTTAATGGTTGGTTTTACTATTTCAATGAAATTCCTAATCCACTTTTGAAATAGATCACTTGTTATGTAGCCAGTTTTAGAAATTTCGACTAAACTTCCAGGGAAAGCGTCCACTTTTAGCGCATTAGTCATTCGCATTCGTTTAAATATTAACATGGGCGATACAAAGTTCCCAGATGCACTGGTGCAAGCGACAAACGCAGTGTTCACTCCGCGCTCACCACTAGACACTTGTTTTTTCCCTTTCAGACCTTTCAGTATCTTTTGACATTGATTTTGTTCAGACATAGACCTGATTCATCTACATTAAAAATTCTTGTCGCATCAATCTGATTTTCATCCACGAGTTTCTCAAGGATTTAAAAAAACCATGAACATTCTCTTTATTGAATCCCTTAACCCTTGCCAGAGACGTTGCAGTGGGTTCTCGCAAACTGAGTTCTGGATGGCGAGCCTTGAATCCATAATACCATTTTTCCCCTCTAATTGGGTTTGCTTATTAAAATTGTGGGATATATGGTTTTGTTCAGCTAATTTTCTAACATCAGTTAGTATCAATCCAAACATTAGGCTTTCAAGACGTAAGATGTGGTCAAGCGATGCTTTTTCTACATCTTCCGGTAATGTGGTTTGCTTCCTGATGATCTTGACTTCTCCATCAGCAGAAATATTTTTCTCCTTCGGATGGCGGTTGAGAGTAGGTTTAGGAATGTTATATGTGCGGAAGCAATCGTTGCACCCCATATCTCCGATCCGAAGAGAAATAAGAGCACGATGCATATCATCTTCGGTCCACGCTCCATATTTCCTTTTTGACATCTAGAACACACACATACATGTGTGTTAGAAATTAAGTGTCGTTTAAAGTTACAGGTACGATCAAGGGAACCTTACCATAGCGGTACGATGAAGGAACCTAAAAGTGGTACGACGAAGGCAACTCGTCGTCGTAGCGGGGAATATAGAAATCATAACAAATAAAACTACGGCGGAAACCGGCTGATTTTTCATTACTAAATTAAATGTAATAAAGAAGTATATGTACTAAAGTGAGTTACTCTTATCGTAAAAGGATCTGTGAGCTTACGTAAGATGGTGAACTATTACATGGAACCAGCCACAAATACATAAACTAATATGAAACATAAACCACTACAAACAAAGACGTGCAACTTTTGCTACTGGCTCTCCACAAAAGCAAGTACATAATGTCGCTGCTTGAGTGCTCTAGCATCACTGTTAGTGGGAAAATAGGAGCTGGTACGATGAAGGATACGGTACGACCATGGTAACTCTCCTCTATAAACACTACTATGTCCATCGCCAATAATGACAGAAGTTACATTTCATTTTATGCCTACCTAATGTTTAGTAGTTATTTTTGGCTAGACCAAGAAGTGACCTACCTTGTGATTGACTTAATATATGTTAATAGTAAAAAGAAGAAGATGTGATATGACAAATATTGAAGCTTAGATATTATTAGCCATATGATGATATTCTGGATATCATTTTTCCAATTAAGATCAGTATAACTGTGAAATGATATAGAAAACCAGGAAAACTATATCTGCTGATCTTTACAATTATCACTTAAGAAGACAGTTTAATAGTGGAACGCTTCCTAGATTTATCTGTTCATTCACGACTTCATATTGTGGGTTTCTTAAGTGTCTTTTAATTTCCAACTCTTCAAGCAAATCCAGTTCTTGTTTCTTATCACAAATATGTAGTACTTCTAGTTCTGTGTTTGGTGTCAAGTAGATGTTTTGCGTAATGAGATTTATCTGGTTGTTTTAATCTGTATGCTTGTAAGTGTTCACTGTATCTGATTTCAAAATTTCTAACGGTCTGACCCAAATAGACAGCATTACATTCTGAACATTTGAATTTATATATATCTGAATTCTTTAATGTTGGTATTTTTGTTTCAACATTTAAAAATTTTTGTACTTACGTTACTTTCTGTTTTAAAAACAATGTTTGTATTCGTTGCTAAATATATTATCTTTGAAAAATTATTAGAAATATTCCCTGCATATGTGATGGTTTTATACGTGTTTATATCTTCAGTTTGTTTAGGAAATATTAGTTGTAATGCCACTTTTTCCTCTTTTTTATTAATTAGCTTATTTATCATATGCAATGGATAACCGTTGGATGTTGCTATTTGTCTAATTGTACTAATCTCTCTATCAAAATTACATTTGTTCATAGAAACTGAAAATGCTCTATGTATCATTGAATTATATGCCGCTAGTTTATGTGACAGGGGGTGATTGGAACTATAAGGAATTGTCACATCAGTGTGTGTTGGTTTTCGGTAAATTGCATAATCAAGTACATTATTAACTCTTTGAATTTTCAAATAAAGAAAATTGAACGAGTTATTTTCTTCAACTTCTAATGTAAATTTAATTTTTGGGCGTAAATTATTAATGTGGTTGAAAAATATATCTAATTGTCGTTCACTACCTATAAAACAAGCTAATATGTCATCTACATATCTATACCAAAATAAAACATTTTTTGAAATATTATTTCCAAAGATTTTTCTTCCAAACTGTCCATAAAAATGTTTGCCAAAATAGGTGATATAGGGCTTCCCATTGGTAAACCTTCATTTTGAATATATATGTTATTGTTTTTAAATGAAACTCAAGGTCTCTAGTTAATTCCACAATATAATACAAGTTATTGAAAATTCTAAAAAATTTGACAATTGTTTCGATAAATCAATATCATCGTCAGAATGACAGAAGTTACATTTCATTTTATGCCTACCTGATGTTTAGTAGTTATATTTTTGGCTAGACCAAGAAGTAACCTAGCTTGTGATTGGCTTAATATATGTTTATAGAAAAAAGAAGAAGATGTGATATTACAAATATTGAAGCTTAGATATTATTAGCCCTATGGTGATATCCTGGATATCATTTTTCCAATTAAGATCAGTATAACTGTGCAATGATATAGAAAACCAGGAAAACTATATCTGCTGATCTTTACAATTATCACTTAAGAAGATATGATAAATAAACTAATTAGTAAAAATGAGAAAAAAAAGTGGCATTACAACTAATATATCCTAAACAAGCTGATGAAATTAAAACTTATAAAACCATCACATATGCAGGAAATATTTCTAATAATATTTCAAAGATAATATCTTCAGCAAAGAATGCAACAATTTCTTTTAAAACAGAAAGTATTGTTAGTACAAAATTGTTAAATGTAAAAACAAAAATACCACTATTAAAGAAGTCAGGTATATATAAACTCAAATGTCCAGAATGTAATGCTGTCTATTTGGGTCAGACCCTTAGGAATTTTGAAATACGATACAGTGAGCACTTACGAGCTTACAGATTAAAACAACCAGATATATCCCACTACGCAAAACATCTACTTGACACCAATCATTCATTGACACCTAACACAGAACTAGAAGTGCTGCATATTTGTGAAAAGAAACAAGAACTGGATTTCCTTGAAGAACTGGAAATTAGAAGACATTTAAGAAACCCACAATATGAAGTTGTCAATGAACAGTTAAATCTAGGGAATTCTCCACTAATAAACTGTCTTCTTAAGTGATGATTGTAAAGATCAGCAGATATAGTTTTCCTGGTTTTCTATATCATTGCACAGTTATACTGATCTTAATTGGAAAAATTATATCCAGGATATCACCATAGGGCTAATATTATCTGAGCTTCAATATTTGTAATATCACATCTTCTTCTCTTTTCTATTAACATATATTAAGTCAATCACAAGTTAGGTCACTTCTTGGTCTAGCCAAAAATAACTACTAAGCATCAGGTAGGCATAAAATGAAATGGAACTTCTGTCATTCTGGCGATGATATTCAGTTATCGAAACAATTGTCAATTTTTTAGAATTTTTAATATTTTTCATTATATTGTGGAATTAGCTAGAAACGTTGAGTTTCATTTAAAACACTAATATGAGTAGATTCCACGAAGTAAGGGTCGAGACAGTTAATTCGTTCTAATATTATTTTGGTTTCCATGGATGTTGAGGTTTCATTCCAATTTTAAAAGCACTCCTGTTTCTTACCTTTTTTCAATGATTTATGTATTTTACATTGCCAACAAAATTTATTTTTAAAACCTACATATACAACTTTTTGAGTTCTTGCACCTATAATGCATCCTACGTCCGTCAATGCATTATAATTACCTTTACGAGTATATGACCTTTTACTCAAAGCGCCATCAACTACTACAGCTATTACTGGTACCCCGTTAATCAATTCACTAGACTCAACCACTAATTTATATTCTTCTTTACCCGCTAGAATTATCTCCCCTATCGCAATATCTTTGATGGTATAACAACATTTTAATGCGACAATCCCATTCATGTATAATAATTCCCATTTGTGAATACAAAAATCGTAGTTTGCTGTCGGCTAAATAGGAAGGAAGAGAGTTTGCAAGTGGATAAAAATATCGGATAAATTACGTTACCGTAGCAACCCTAGCATTTAGGTACTGTCTGTTTACCAAGCAATGCACGTCAATTTGACAATTATAAATGTCAAAAACAGAATGAATTAAACAGCATATAACAATTCCAAAAAGTATGTCGAGATTTGGAAATATTTGCAAGGCAGAAATAGTAAGGGAGATTGAAAAATCAACTCCAGAAAATACCAAGAAAACTCATTCCTTCATATGGAATCAATTTAGTCTACATCAGTAAAGGAGCAAATGTCTACTGGACCAATTGTATATAATAATTGTATTTTTAACAATTGTTCTTTCTAAACATTATGTTTCTACTCATTGTTCATTTAGTTTGTTAAATAAAGTTTAATTGAGTTGAGTTTTTTATTTATGGGATTGTCTTACCAAATACCACGCGAGCTCAGATTTAGCAGGATATTTTTTTCGGTGGTTTTCTCATACTTACTTTCATTGGCAATTTAACTCGATCTGTTCAGGCAAATCACTCGAGCTACGCTCGCGCCAGAACAGCTCTCGTTAAATTGCCAATGAAAGTAAGTATTCGAAAACAACCACAAAAAATATCCGGCTAAATCTGAGCTCTTGTGGTATTACCCCCGACAATCCCATTCATGTATAATAATTCCCATTTGTGAATACAAAAATCGTAGTTTGCTGTCGGCTAAATAGGAAGGAAGAGAGTTTGCAAGTGGATAAAAATATCGGATAAATTACGTTACCGTAGCAACCCTAGCATTTAGGTACTGTCTGTTTACCAAGCAATGCACGTCAATTTGACAATTATAAATGTCAAAAACAGAATGAATTAAACAGCATATAACAATTCCAAAAAGTATGTCGAGATTTGGAAATATTTGCAAGGCAGAAATAGTAAGGGAGATTGAAAAATCAACTCCAGAAAATACCAAGAAAACTCATTCCTTCATATGGAATCAATTTAGTCTACATCAGTAAAGGAGCAAATGTCTACTGGACCAATTGTATATAATAATTGTATTTTTAACAATTGTTCTTTCTAAACATTATGTTTCTACTCATTGTTCATTTAGTTTGTTAAATAAAGTTTAATTGAGTTGAGTTTTTTATTCATGGGATTGTCTTACCAAATACCACGCGAGCTCAGATTTAGCAGGATATTTTTTCCGGTGGTTTTCTCATACTTACTTTCATTGGCAATTTAACTCGATCTGTTCAGGCAAATCACTCGAGCTACGCTCGCGCCAGAACAGCTCTCGTTAAATTGCCAATGAAAGTAAGTATTCGAAAACAACCACAAAAAATATCCGGCTAAATCTGAGCTCTTGTGGTATTACCCCCGACAATCCCATTCATGTATAATAATTCCCATTTGTGAATACAAAAATCGTAGTTTGCTGTCGGCTAAATAGGAAGGAAGAGAGTTTGCAAGTGGATAAAAATATCGGATAAATTACGTTACCGTAGCAACCCTAGCATTTAGGTACTGTCTGTTTACCAAGCAATGCACGTCAATTTGACAATTATAAATGTCAAAAACAGAATGAATTAAACAGCATATAACAATTCCAAAAAGTATGTCGAGATTTGGAAATATTTGCAAGGCAGAAATAGTAAGGGAGATTGAAAAATCAACTCCAGAAAATACCAAGAAAACTCATTCCTTCATATGGAATCAATTTAGTCTACATCAGTAAAGGAGCAAATGTCTACTGGACCAATTGTATATAATAATTGTATTTTTAACAATTGTTCTTTCTAAACATTATGTTTCTACTCATTGTTCATTTAGTTTGTTAAATAAAGTTTAATTGAGTTGAGTTTTTTATTCATGGGATTGTCTTACCAAATACCACGCGAGCTCAGATTTAGCAGGATATTTTTTCCGGTGGTTTTCTCATACTTACTTTCATTGGCAATTTAACTCGATCTGTTCAGGCAAATCACTCGAGCTACGCTCGCGCCAGAACAGCTCTCGTTAAATTGCCAATGAAAGTAAGTATTCGAAAACAACCACAAAAAATATCCGGCTAAATCTGAGCTCTTGTGGTATTACCCCCGACAAATATGTGTTAGGAGACATTGTAGGAAGATTTGCACCACCTAAAACTGTGGATAACTGCCAAGTTACGCAGCTATCGTACCGCACATTAAAGCCTTATTTATGTCAATCTCTTTGTCTTTGTTAGTGTACTAATAGTTATTTGTAAAACAAGTGTCACAATGACTCGTTTTGTAGTACGAGTAAAGTTTGCACAACGAACCGCGAAGCGGTGAGTTGTGCAAATCACGAGTACTACAGAAAGTAATTGTGGTACAAGTTTTACACAATATTTTTTATAATTCTCATTTATTCAATTATTTAAATAAAATATAATTTCATATAATCTCTGTTTTTAATCTAGGAGGAGTGGTTTGAATTTAAGCTGGCAATTCTGTAGATTCCTAATTGGTCAGATCACAGATGGTCACAGTCAGCACTTCTGACTTTTGACATATTATAACCGAATAATTGTGTAAGTTGTAAACAAACTTTCATTTAAGCAAACAGTGATGATTATTTGTTTAAAAAAGAGCTTCTTCGTATATGCTCTTGCTATCCATTTATAATATATCATGAACAAGATTATTTCTGTAATACATCTTCACATAGATATCTGGTAATTTATCCTGAAAATCGAAAGTTTTGTATACCTATTCATTGATCCTATACAATATAAAAATAAACAATTGACAAATATATTTAATATATAAATTATTCTAATTCACCTTTCATATAATAATTTGCTAGCTAGAATAACGCTAGACCATTTTATTTATAATTTGTGTCAAGATTAAAGTCAAGTGTCAAATAAAAATATAACTAAATACAATAACCAACTGTACACTAAAAATTACTATAACAGTGTTCAAAGAGCGTCATTGTGACACTGTAAACAATGTTATAATGAAGTCTCTTCTATACGCGAATTATAAAAATGTTTTTGTAACACCGCTTAAGTTACATTCACAAGTAATTGTACTTTTTACTCCAAAGCGGTTTTCATTTACTAAACATACATTAGATAGGTATATTGCAACGTAATAAACCATTGTGCTCAATGTTTTTTTATTGCCGAAAATACGTACTCAAAATCTACTATTCGTAAACCATTCATTTTAACTTAAGTGTCAGTGCTTGTATTTCTAAATGAATCTTTCTGTATTTTTATTGATCAACTAAAATCGAATAAAAATCCCCGTGTAAACTTACATTTCAATTTTTGTTGAATGATAAAAATCGTTTCAACAAAAGTAGAATCCATTCCTACTTTATCGTTCAAGTATGTCACCGTACAATTTTGATGCGTGATTCGAATTGTGTGAACTATCTCGTTCAATTTGGCAGTCAAGGAGTCAAGTGTTTATGTTTATTGTTGACAGATATCTGTGTACCTTACAGTTTGCGGATGATCAAGTCTTAATAGCAAATGACAAAGATGATTTAGAATATATGACACGTAAACTGCAGGAAGAATACGAAAAATGGGGTTTGCAACTTAATACCCAAAAAACTAAATATTTACCTAAAGCACAAAAGAAGATGAACATAGAACTGGAAAAGGAGGAAATTGAGGCTTGCGATGAATATACATATTTAGGTGTAACTTTCGACATAACAGGGAAGGACGACAAAGAAATAAATAAACGTATCACACAAGCTAGACGGATAATTGGGTGTTTGAATGGGATATTTTGGAGTGAGGAAATCGGAAAACATAGAAAATATAATATCTACGAAACCCTCATAAAGAGCAGCCTATTATATGGGTCAGAAACGTGGCGAATAACAGAAAACAACAAAAGACGATTAGAAGCTGTAGAAATGGATGTATTCAGAAGATCGTTAGGAATCAGCAGAAGACAAATAATACGAAATGAGGACGTACGTCTCCAAATGGGGATAGAAGGCTCCTTAATAACGGACATCGAGAGAAAACAATTAGTGTGGTACGGGCATGTTCAGAGGATGGAAGAGAAAAGACTTCCCAAGAAAGTAATGAACTGGATGCCGCCTAATCGTCGAAAACGCGGAAGACCTAGGAAAACATGGAAAGAAGGAATAGCGAAGGCGATGAGCTCACGAGACCTGAGAGAGGGCCAATGGGACGATAGGAAGAGATGGAAGTTAGACATCGGACAACGTCGAAAGACGTTTTAAAGCCGATATATATATATATATATATATATATATATATATATATATCTGGAAATAGTTAAGGGTGTCTTTTATTATTATTACGTCTTTTCTTTTTGCAAAATGTCGGGGATGTAATCCGAATCTGTTGTTCTTCGTTTTTTGGATCTGTATCAAAAACACGATTGTCTCTGGAATGTGAAATTAAATGCCTATAAAAACAGAGGTGTAAGAGAAAATGTATTATCTTTCATATTAAATGAAATGGAAATGGAAAATCTGACAACTATTGATATAAAAAATAGTATAAAAACTATACGAACAACGTATAAAATAATATATTAAAGTATAAGTGGATAAAGAGGTCTTTCAAACACGCGCGAATTTTCGAGAACGACGGCGCACCTGGAGTGCTCGAAATAGACCAGTTATCCATGATATTTTTTTTATTGGTGCACTTTAAAATCATAAAATATTATTATTACTACAAAAAAATGGAAGTCCGTCCTCGATGCCCAGCCAAGTTTCGTGACAGTCCATCCTAAATAGTATTTATTTTTATTTGACGTTACAAGATACTGCTGTCAAATCAATAATCAATAAGTTCCTTTATTTATATTTAAAAGGATACAATCTATATATGAATATATAAATAAATTTTGCAGAAAAAAACCAAATAAGACATTAGTTCACAATGAAAATATACAATTTAAAAACTAATAAAAAAAGTTGTCATTGATACTTACATTTCTCGTTGTTGTTGTTGTTATCATAGGGACTTTAAAAAACGCGCGTGTTTGAAAGTTCGATTTAAACACGCTGAGGCGTGCTTTGAATAGGTAATATGAGGCATCAATAAAAAAAAGAACTTACGCTTGTATTAAAATCTAAAAAAAGTGGATCAGGGACTGACGACATATATAAACCCAAAATATTTTGGTTCTAAAAAGCTGATTTATTTTTAACCCTTAACCAGGGACCTGGGGTGTTGTCAACACCCCTCGTGAAGATTTGTAGATATAATTAGCATGTCTTGTTAATGCCAACTTTGAGGTTGGCAGTATCTTCCTGTTAGTTGTCATTCTATGCTAACATAACCTCACAATTTCGTTTTTGTGTGATTTGTAGCTGTAAAGTCGTTTTTTAAACGTTGGGGTGTTGGGGTGTCATCATACCCCCACCTGACCAGTTGCGTTTTTATAACTAACTAGTGTAAAATGTGTAGCAAAACGTTTAGAAGCTATGAAGAAGAACAAGAATATTTACAAAGACTCTTGCTTGAATCGGAAGATCGCCCGACATTTTATGATGACTCTGATGGGGAAGAAATAGATTGTTTAGAAGAACGGAGTGACAGCGAAAGTGAGCAAGAAGTTTCAAATTCTTCCGAAAGTGATGCTGAACAAAGTGTTGATCGCGATACACCATTTTACTTAGGCAAAGATAAGAAAACGAAATGGACAAAAATGTGCGGATCAAGTAAAGTGAGAACACGTGCCCAAAACATAATCAGAGACTTGCCTGGAGTAAGGAATGTTGCTAGGGATGTAAAAACACAAGTAGATTGTTTTTTTCTTTTTTTTGATGATGGAATGGTACAAGATATTACAAAATTCACGAATATTTACATCCAAACTGTTTGTGGTAACTATAAAAATTACAGCGATGTGAAACCTACGGATGAAACAGAAATTATTTCTTTTGTGGGACTTCTGATTTTAGCTGGTGCTCAACGTGCCGGTCATCAGAATCTTGAAGACTTATGGGATCAAAGCGGTTTTGGAATAGAAATATTCTATACGACAATGTCTCTAAAACGCTTCCTTTTTCTGCTACGTTGTTTACGATTCGATGATGTTCGCAATCGAACCGAAAGGAAGGCGTTAGATAAGATGGCTGCGTTTAGGAATATTTTTGAAACCTTTGAAAAAAATTGCCAAAAACATTATTCAGTTGGAGAATACCTACACCACTGCAGACGAACAACTTGTAGCATTTCGTGGAAAATGTCCATTTCGCCAATACATCCCAAGCAAACCGGCAAAATATGGCGTAAAAATCTTGACCTTATGTGATTCCACAACATGGTATACACTAAGTATGGAGGTGTATGTTGGTACACAACCTGACGGTCCTTATCTTGTTTCAAATAGTGCCAAAGATGTTGTTATGAGGTTGGCGAAGCCAATTGCAGGAACGAATCGCAATATAACGGCTGACAACTGGTTTTGTAGTGTACCATTGCTAGAAGAATTATTCAAAATCAAACTAACATTAGTTGGGACATTACGTAAAAATAAAAAGGTACTTCCGTTGGAGTTAGTGAATACAAAAAATCGACCACTCAAAAGCAGCATATTTGCGTTTCAAGACAATATGACATTAGTGTCATATGTTCCCAAAAAGAATAAAAATGTTTTAGCCATATCTTCTATGCATTTTGATGACTCTATTGACCCTAAAACAGGAGATGAGTGCAAACCTGAAACCATAACATGGTATAACGCAACTAAAGCTGGAGTCGACGTAGTAGACGAAATGTGTGCCACATATTCTACATCAAGAAGAACAAGGCGCTGGCCTATGGCCCTCTTTTATAGATTGCTGGACATTGCTGGAATAAATGCTCAAGTTATTTACGAAGCTAATAACGGTCCAAGGAAAGTTGTAAGAATATTGTTTCTGCGTGATCTTGGAATAGCATTAGTCCGACCTCAAATTAAAAAACGGGCGTCTAACATGCACATACCTAGAACCCTGCGAGAAAAAGCTGCTAGAATATCAGGATCACAAAAAGATGTACATTCAGCTGGGGTGAGCAAAGAGATTCCTGAAGAAATTACTGTAACAAAACCAGGAAGATGTGTAGTTTGTCCTAGAAATAAAGACATTGAGACTAAATATTTTTGCTTTGACTGCAAAAAGCGGATGTGTTTGAATCACATGATCAACATTTGTAAAAATTGTCAAGAAAACAAAAATAATTAAAAAAAATAAATAAACAATTGTTTTAATTTGTCGATATTATTATTTACTTCAACTAGAGTTCTCAAAAAACAATAAATCATATGGGGTGTTGTGAACACCCCACCTGACCAGTTACGTTTTAAAACTTCACCTCCCTGGTTAAGGGTTAAGAGGTGTGTCTGTGACAAGGGAAAGTACTTCAAATTTGGTAAGTGATACTTTATACAGTGTGTCTCTAAAATGTGGAATAAATTCATTATTTCCTAAACTGAAGATATTTTCAAGAAAACCTGAAACACGTCGATTTTTATTTCTAAAATCTCTTATTTGGCGTAATTTTTAAAGAGAATAAATTACCGGTGTTGCCATGGTGACAAACGACTTTTTTTAAATTAAAAGAGGTATCATGTGATACATCGTTAGAAAGGTATTTAAATTCTCTATCCAACCGTTATATAATTATTCCTGTGTTCGTGACAATGTTTTCTGTTTAGGAAATAATGAATTTATATACCACACTTCTGGGACACATTGTAAATATTTCTTAGTTATTGCAGTCAAAATAATAAAACTAAGAAAAACTGTATGAACCTCGATAATTAATATTAGTTAAAATAAACAGTTGCTATTGAATATTATGTATCATATTGTCTTGCCAAGGCCCCAGGGCTTGAACAATATTCGGCATACTTGTGCACAATCAGCAAGTTTTAATCCGGCCGTCTATGTAAATTGAGTTTAATATTGTATAATCATCTATTTTTAATTATTTGTTTATTTTCAAAATTCATTTATATATTTTTTGATGATTCTAAAAATAAACATATACCACATGGCGCAAAGTTTTACTGACATCCGTAGATGGCAGTTTTGGTAGGTAGTTTTTAAACTTACTGACTTATGCCACTTCCATTCCCAGTGTCTCATATAAGCTTATACATATACATACATTTCGGAGTTTATAACAAAATCGAAATTTGTTTACTACACAATTTGAATAATGGGAGCCAAGAATGGCTTACTTCGCTATAGACCACACAATGAGCAAGTTTTTATCCGGCCGTCTGAGTAAATTTAGTATTGTATTATCATTATTATTTGTTTATTTTCAAAATTTATTTATATATTTTTTGATGATTCTAAAAATAGATATATACCCTCTTTTATGGTATGATTTTGATAACATAAAGGAGCAAATACGATGCTACTGTAACATCAAAGTTTAGGCTTGATCTGATAGAAACAACATTTTTTAACTCTCATTGCCTGTTTGTAAGGAAAAATTATTCTGTTTCCTTTTTTATGTTTAAGAATTCCAAGTAGACCTTACTATTAAAAGTTTTTCTAAATGACTATTAAGAGCATTATATCAGTTTAACTGTATAAGAAGAAGAGAACGTCAAGATTAAAGCAATTACTAGGAACATCTCACACGACATGATAAACAGTAATTATACGTGCTCATAAACCTTTAACACAATAAAAATAAATCATACGGTAAGAGAGGAAACGCGTTTTTTAAACATCATTTTTTTATTTTTATCTCGCGAATAAATTACTTCAGTTACCGTAAAAAGCACTCTTTGGTGTTAAAGACATTTTTCACAAGTTTAATGCATCGTGTTATTATTAATACAGAAGCGGATCTAGTGAAGTAGTACTTGGAATACAAAAAAAAAATAGATATAAGGTATATAATTTTTTTTAGAATAAATAAACAAAATCAGCAGCAAGCCAGTTATTATTATTAACCACTTGACAGGCTTCTTTAACCCGGCATTAGTCGCTATGCATAAAATCCCATCATTAGTCGCGCGTGAGAGTTTCTCTCATGTACAAAATTTTAGGAAATTAAATGGATTTCTTTTGAGAAATATAAGTTATATTTGTAAATTGCACAGTCAATAATATTATAAGTTACAGAAGAATAATGTTTATAAATCTTCATCCAAGAGCGGATCCACGGGGGGGGCTTTGGGGGCTCAAGCCCCCCCCCCCTTTAAGAAGACTTGTTATGTCATAAAAAATCAAACATAGCTATAAATAATAATACTAAATAATAAATACAGTAATTATATATTATGTTTACCAAAAGCTTTATTTGAGAATATAAATAATAAAATAAATATCATTTTATTGAAATAATCATTCAATTTTATTTATTTTATGTCCACAAAACCAGCCGCGCCGAGTGCGTCTGAATTTAGGTAGTCGGCAAAATGCTCAAACGCGGCGCTTCCCGATTGAAGATAAAGACAATCGCAGGCCGCGTCTTTGGTTTGCAGAACATTGAAATAAAAACGTGTTTTATGCATTTTTTCTCTATGAAATGGCTTTAAATAATAAATCTATATTTCTGGAAGATAAGAAGAAATTTATTTCATTATTCAGATTGTGTTTGACGTTCATAGCGAATACAAGTTATTTGTTGTCTCATTTGGACCTGCGTAAAATGAAGCGATCACAAACGACATGAACATCTTTTTTTACAAAAAAGCCAAAAAATAATACCGTTGTGGAGGTGGGGCATTGTGGTAGTAGTGTTATAGAAGAAAACATCGTTATAGTAGCATCAACAAGTAGTGGCAGTACTGGCAGTGGCTCGCAAGAATTTGAGGCAAGTAGTAGTAGTCAACCTAGCCGTATTCCTGAGGAGCCCTCACAGCAACGCGTAGGTATATAATTATAATATGCCTTTTCATATTTCGTAATAAATGATAAAAAGGAAAAAGGGATAAAAATAAACAATATTTTTTTGTATGTTCAAAGAATTACAGGATGTGACGTACAGTTAGATCTAAAAAAAATATTTTAACATTTTGTATTTTAAATTTACTTTACCGTTATTTTAAAATATGTGAAAACTGTTAATTGTTGATTTGGGTTAGAAGCTTCTTAGAGCGAAAAAAAAGTATTTATATTGATTTTGGTTTATTTAAGCATTTTATAGGATGGTAATGGTATTTTGTTTTTGCGTTTTAGTTTAAAATCTTAATTACATAGGCAAAAAAGGGATTTTATTGAATTCGTACTATTTGTTCTATTTGTTTTCTGTCATATTTGTAAAGTTCAAATTTGGTATATAATTCTAACTTAATTTAAATAAAATTATAAATAATACACTTTTCTGAATTTAATACCTATGACCTGCTTTATTTGTTAAATAATGTATAGGTCAACCAAAAGTCAAAGAAATTTGCTTTTAAATATTGTAACGTGAATACAATACGTCAAAAATATCGTATAAAAATAACAAAACTTTACAATACAACTATGAAATTAAATTTGTTCATTTTTTTTAAGAATGGCAGCCAGCTATATGATATTGGGAATGCAGTAGGACAATCTTTGAGTGGCCATGAAAAAATAAATTTTCTAAGCAATACTTGGATCCCTGACTCAAAATATGTTTTTCCATTGCAACAAGAAGTGAAACAGCAAATGCGTAAATTCGGTGTTCATTGGCTACAACAGTATAACTGGCTTGCGTATAGCGAAAGTAAAACTGAAGGATTTTGTAAATTTTGTGTGTTATTTGCACCAGATGGCTGAGGAATGGGGAATAAAATAGTTATATTATAGGCTCATTTAGTCATATTTCCAAAGTTACTCTTTTTATACGATTATTGTAGTTAACCTTTTATTTTAAGCTTTAAAAAAAGAATTAGCCCAATTGGTCGAAAATTACGAAAAATTTTAGAGCTATACTCCGTTTTTAAATGGCATGGAGTAATAAAAGCTCATTAGGTATGCAAAACCGATACAGAGTGTATAATAAAATATTTCCGAAGTTTATCTAATTTTGTACTAAAATTTCTCATTTGTTACGAATTTCAGGTAGACACCCCGTAACTCTGTATTCGGTTGGGTCGCCTATTGTATTGAAAGGGTCGCTGTATTGTATTTGAATGAACAAATAAAGAGGTGTCACCAATTTTCTGTAAGTAGTAATTTTAAAATGTTTTATTATTGTGTTGTTTTCATTTAATAAATCTTGTAGTCCGCTCCTGATGAAGCCATTAAATAATGGCGAAATATTGAGCAGATAAGAAAAACAGTTTTTATTTCTTATGACCGCAAACCTGAAATCTTCGTTAACAATATATATATATATATATATATATATATATATATATATATATATATATATATATCTATTTGTATAAAATTGTTATTAACATTTATTTTATTATTTGTTGTATGTAGGATTATAACCACCTGGAGCTTAGTGGAGGGACTAATCTACGCCTTTTCATACATAATAATAAATTTTCTGGAAAATTGATGTCAGTGATATAATCCACAGTTTATTATATTATTGATTGAAATTTCATTTTAAATAATATTACAAAACGGTTATTTTTGGAAATGAGATAATTTTAGAAGCCTTAACTTTTTTTAAATGACTAAATGTGGTACGAATAATCTAAGGCTATTTTAAAATGTGACGTCATACAATCTTTTTTACATACAAATTGCGATCTTGGACACCTGCGCTACCTGCTTCGAAAAACATTGTCGTTACCTTTTTCTGACATTTGTCACAAAAAGTGTTCATATTTTTCCGTCAGGCTGACAGAAGCAAAGCAAAGGTAATGCGCTGTGGCAACGAATTACCTGGTAAAAAAAGATTGTCTGACGTCATAGTTTTAATTAATTTCATAAACTTTAATAATTTTTTTAGGTGGTTAAAAATCATTAAAAAAATTTGATATTTTGCATACTTACTAAATTTATTATGTTATTTCAGAATTTACAATAAAAAAAATTGGTAAATGAGCCTATTGTTTTAATGAAATAAGGTTTTAAAAAACTAACTGAAACTAACCAAACTATATCGTAACGTAAGCTTATTATTTTTCAGATTCTTGAAATGATTATAAGGGAACCGCTAACTAAGTTTAAAAAAGCCCGGGAAATGCTTACGCAGCATGAAAACACCAACTACCATACATTTTCAGTTAAAAAAGCAAATGATTTTTTAAACATACAAATGTCTGAAAAGTCTGTCAGTATTTCTGTGCAATTAGATAAACAAAAAGCAGAAATAATTGTAGCTAATCGACAGCGGTTAGTGCCGATTATTAAAACAATTCTATTTTGTGCCCATAACAAATTACCACTTAGAGCGCATAGAGATGATAGTAATATAGATACTAAAGATAGCTTAGGAACTTATCAACTTTTCGTATAGATTCTGGAGATTTAAACCTTAAAAATCATATACTAACAGCACCAAAGAACTGTACAATGATTAGTAGAACAATCCAAAATGAAATAATATTTTGCATTGGGAAGGTTATGACTACTGAAATTGTTAATGCTATAAAACAATCAAAATTTTTTACAATAATTAGCGACGAAACAACCGATATAAGTACCAAAGAACAAATGACATTCTGTGTGAGGTATTTGGATAGTACGTATGATATAAAGGAAGTTTTTTGGGTTTCATTGAACTGCACTCTACAACTGGCCAATGCATCAAAGAGGCCATAAAAAATCAAATTAAGCAACTTGGACTTTCTAACGTGGACAAGGATATGACGGAGGCAGCAATATGGCTGGAAGGTTCAATGGTGTCAAGCCTTAATAAGACAAGAACAGCCCTTGGCTATGTATTTACACTGTTTAAGTCATTGCTTTAGCTTAGCTATTTCCAAAAGTTGTGAAGTTTCTGAAATTAGGAGCATGATGGGTATTTTGGGTAGGGTATGTTCTTTTTTTAGTTGCTCTGCAAAAAGAGTTTTAGTTGTTTGCTACGCGCTAGGTTGAGCGTCATAATAGCGTAATAACTTTCAAAGAACTAAATGAAGCAATTTGCAATGCTCTTGCTAGTTTGGAACAGGACAACGATACAGAGACTTCAAGTAAGGCAATGGCTTTTAATGCCGCCATTAGAAGAAGTGATTGTGTTATAGCTTTAGAAGTTATAGCCTCGTTTTTAATGTCGTACACTGTAAATTTAAGCAAGTATATACAGAGTGTTGAAATTGATCTTTCCACTGCCTTTTCATACATAAACGATATTACAAGCAAACTAGAAAATATAGGGCAAAATGAAGAACTCCAATTTAAACCAATTTTCTTGGAGGCCCATCACGCTCTCCAGAGAATTGGTACGACTATTACTATGCCTAGACGTTGCAACAAACAAACAAACAGGAGCAATATAAAGGCAAATAACGAAGAATAATATTACAGAAGGGTGATACTCATACCTTTCCTGGATCATATTATAATCCAAATGAAAGACCGATTTAATCAACTTTCTACTGTAATACCCATAGAAGGTATTGTTCCAATACACCTTAAAAAATATACTGATGCCAAAATTGTTAAGGCTGCAAGAATATATGAAAATGATATGTCAGGATCCATGCTGGAATTACAGGCGGAATTAGCGATATGGAGACATAAGTGGAGTGACACTGTCAATGTTGATCTACCAAAATCATCAACAGAAACCTTAAAACGTATGTCCAAAGAATGCTTTCCCAATATAGAGATACTACTAAAAATTTCTGCCACAATCCCTGTAACAAGTGCTACGGGCGAGAGAAGTTTTTCATCGCTAAAACTACTAAAATCCTATTTGAGATCAACGATGGGACAGGAGAGACTCAATGGGCTAACTTTGGCATACATTAATAAATCTAGAGAACTCAATACAAATGATATAGTTAAAACTTTTTGTCAAATGAAGGCCAGAAGAATTGAAACTTGTATTTGGTCTACCTAGATTATCGTTAATATAAGTTGTTGTATTTATGTATATACTATATTATAATACATTTTTTTGTTAAATTAAAAAACTTTAAAAAAAATTATTCAAGCCCCCCCCCTTTGTTAAATCCTAGATCCGCCCCTGTCTTAATCAGATTCCATGCCCATAGGACAGGTCCGACATGAAAAAATTGTATGTTCTGGGCAAATCGTTCGCTGGCAAGTTCTGCATACTTTCTTGACTTTTCTGTTCTTTCGACGAGGACAGAAGGTACAAAAGCTTTCATTGGTATATACTGGTTGTCTTACTTCTGGTGTTGGTAATTTTGCTGTTTTCCTAATAGACATTCGTAGGCTGCAAGGTAAGCTTGGAATCTGGGACCGATTTATAAGGTGAGGTTTTATTAAAGAAAGAGCAAGTTCTTTCAGATATGCACGTCTAGGTGGTATATCCTATACCACCGTTAATGTTATTCGCCTTATGTATTATATAACTATTGACGCCGCCAATGTTTAGCATTGAAAAATATATCGTAAGTGGCCATCTACAACTTACTCTAGCAACCGAGTACAATGTTTTCATTTCGTCAACTACGTCAACTGCACCTTTAGTTAAATTATAAAAGGTTATAATTTCTGGTTTAACTTGGTCACCTGTATGGCATCGTCATCGTGCATGGTGGACAAAAGAAGTACATTCTTTTTCTTCTTCTGAGGAATATATGAAACCAACAAACTCTCTTTTGAAAAGGCCAACATACTACTGAAATCGGACCGTTCCTTAATATTTGAGAATTGAAGGGGTATTTCACGCTTATTTTTTCACAACGTGCCAACAATAGTAATATGGTGGTTGATTTTGAGCTCTTTAGTCAGTGGAAGGGAAGTGAAATAGTTGTACATGGTAAAATTTCTACCGGTATTAAGAAATGGCTCTATAATCCTCTTTGCTGCCCCAGAGGCTGTATTTTCTACTTTATATTGACCTTCAGGCTGTTTTCCTGCATAAATTTCCAAATTGGAGGTGTAAAACGATAGAGTCAACTAAAGCATACATTTTAATTCCGTATTTTGCCGGCTTGTTCGCAATATATTGCCGGAATTTACAACGACCTCGAAACGCCTCAAGCATTTCATCCACAGTTCCGTATTCACCAATTGTGTAATGTGATTTACAAAACTGAGCGACACCATCAAAATGTTTCCTAATGGGGGCCAAATTGTCCGAAGCTTTGCGAACATCCCTGTCGTCAATGCTGTCGAATCGTAGAGCACTCAGTAGAGTATAAAATCTTCCTTGACACATTGTTGCTCGAAAACATTCAGGAGCTGTTCCGTCATCTGTCCAGAGTTCACAAATATTTACATGGCTAGTATCCGTGTTTTAAATTAAACTCACGGTTTCTAGTTAATTCCACAATATAATAAAAATTATTGAAAATTCTAAAAAATTGACAATTGTTTCGATAACACAATATCATCGTCAGAATGACAGAAGTTACATTTCATGTGATGCCTACCTGATGTTTAGTAGTTATTTTTGGCTAGACCAAGAAGTGACCTAACTTGTGATTGACTTAATATATGTTAATAGAAAAAAGAAGAAGATGTGATATTACAAATATTGAAGCTCAGATATTTTTAGTCCTATGGTGATATCCTGGATATCATTTTTCCAATTAAGATCAGTATAACTGTGCAATGATATAGAAAACCAGGAAAACTATATCTGCTGATCTTTACAATTATCACTTAAGAAGACAGTTTATTAGTGGAGAACTCCCTAGGTCTAACTGTTCATTCACAACTTCATATTGTGGGTTTCTTAAATGTCTTCTAATTTCCAATTCTTCAAGGAAATCTAGTTCTTGTTTCTTTTCACAAATATGCAGCACTTCTAGTTTTGTGTTAGGTGTCAATGAATGATTGGTGTCAAGTAGAAGTTTTGCGTAGTGGGATTTATCTGGTTGTTTTAATCTGTACGGTCGTAAGTGTTCACTATATCGGATTTCAAAATTCCTAAGGGTCTGACCCAAATAGACAGCATTACATTCTGAACATTTGAGTTTATATATACCTGACTTCTTTATTGGTGGTATTTTTGTTTTTACATTTAACAATTTTATACTAACATTACTTTCTGTTTTAAAATAAATTTTTGTATTCGTTGCTGAAGATATTTTCTTTGAAATATTATTAGAAATATTTCCTGCATATGTGATGGTTTTAAAAGTTTTTCTTTCATCAGTTTGTTTAGGAAATATTAGTTGTAATGCCACTTTTTCCTCTTTTTTACTAATTAGCTTGTCACCAATCATTAATTGACACCTAATACAAAACTAGAAGTGCTGCATATTTGTGAAAAGCAACAAGAACTAGATTTCCTTGAAGAATTGGAAATTAGAAGACATTTAAGAGACCAACAATATGAAGTTGTCAATGAACAGTTAAATCTAGGGAGTTCTCCACTAATAAACTGTCTTCTTAAGTGGTAATTGTAAAGATCAGCAGATATAGTTTTCCTGGTTTTCTATATCATTGCACAGTTATACTGATCTTAATTGGAAAATGATATCCAGGATATCACCATAGGGCTAATAATATCTAAGCTTCAATATTTGTAATATCACATCTTCTTCTTTTTTCTATTAACATAGTCAATCACCAGTTAGGTCACTTCTTGGTCTAGCCAAAAATAACTACTAAACATCAGGTAGGCATAAAATGAAATGTAACTTCTGTCATTCTGACGATGATATTGATTTATCGAAACAATTGTCAATTTTTTAGAATTTTCAATAATTTTTAATATATTGTGGAATTAACTAGAAACCGTGAGTTTCATTTAAAACACTATTATGAGCAGATTCCACGAAGTAAGGGTCCCTTTCACGGCTATATTTTCTAAGCTGTAATGAAGATATTCATTAATGCAAACGACCACTCTTCTTGAATTGATTCGTCAGGAAAAAAAGTTTCCAACATTGTAGCGGTAGTTTTGCATTTCGTGCTTGACCTTTTACAGCTGGCAAATGTATTATCAAATTGAGTCCCCTTGTACGACCCCTAATAACAGGAGCGTGCTTCAACCATTTAGTTACTTTGTCTTTGCCAACATAAATTGGAGCGTTCTGAAAAAAGATTTCATCTAAGGCATCAATTATTATTTCCTCATTTTCAGCCACACTTCCTTGATCGGCAATTCTTTCATTTTCGTAATCGGATTGGTCTGTGCCTGTGTTGTGAAGACTGTGATCACTTTCTGCATCACTTTCTGAACCATCTAATCTCCCATTATCATGTCCGAGGGGTTCAAGATGTTCATTTTGATCTGAAAAAAAATTATTACCTAATATAATACTATAATGACTAAAAAAAACAAGAATTGCTATATATATTTACGACGAAAAACAAACAGACAGATGAACTCAAACTAAGAAACACATTGTAAAGCTTCGACAAAATTTCGATTTTTACCAATATTCGTACGGATAACTAAAAAAAATTAAATGCTTACCTTTATTTTTTTTGGATCAAACTTCAAAAGTGCAAGGTCTACAATTCTTTTTCCACGACTCATCGCACCACACTAGTCTAAAACCACAAATACAAATTTATAGATATGGTGGTGAATTTATTACACGGTTTGTCGCCTAATGAGGGAAAATCTCACGCGAAGAGCGTCCTTCTGATAAACACACAAATGTGTCTAAAGGCAAATATACCAGACTTTAAAAAAAGTGTGAGAGAAAATCTCATTTGGCGACTAATGCCGGGTTAAATACAAAGTGTCCAGAAACTCTCCTGCCAAACGGAAACTACAGTTACTAGAGGTGATTTTAAGTCGTTTTAGCTCAAATTACCTTAATCCGAAAATGCTTCCTAAGGGAGCTACAACCCTTTGAAGAAGACGTCCTCATATGAGTTTTCTTAAAATTACTCAAAAATACCGTTACTTAACATATTCAAACTTGGTATAATCAATAAGCTGTTACAAACCAGTCGTTTGCTGTAAATAATTTCTTTCCAGATCCATCACAAGCGTGTCACTTGGGGGACCAACAGGTATTTTTTATTAAAAAAAATGTATTTTCAAGTTTTTTATGTATCTGACACCGAATTTGGAGAAGGATGAAGGTTTTCTTTATGAATAACATTCCATATGGAAGACTTTGAAATGCCAGGACACACAGCAGCGAGTCTTCTGGTGCTAACCTCAGGATTATTTTCGATTTCAATCCAAATATCGTCTTCGTATTCCATTGTCACATCAGGTCGTCTACCAGTTTCAGTATTTTTAGGTACTACTGAGCCACTTTCTCTTAATCTTTAGTGTACGGCTACAAATGCTGCGCGAGCAGGATGCCTTCTGTTGCACGGGCGTTCCATTGTATTTCCCCATAAGCTAAATGCATATCACATATCAGCATATTCTTCATTCGAAAAATAAACCATTATGTTCAAATTAACTATTATTTTGTACCTTTCACACACAATAACAATAATAACTGTTTAGAATCAAAATAATTTAACACGTTGTTTATTTTTCTCGAAAACGGATCAAGATATCGATTTGAAAGAAGAGAACATTTTTTATGAAAATTATCTTGAATTTTCCAAATTTCGGAGTAGGATACATAAAAAACTTGAAAAAAATTTTTTTTTAATAAAAATACCTGTTGGACCCCCCAACTAACACGCTTCTGATGGATCTGGAAAAAAATTATTTACAGCATACGACTGGTTTCTAACTGTTTATTGATTATACCAAGTTTGAATATTTTAAGTAGCGGAATTTTTGAGTAATTTGAAGAAAACTCATATGAGGACGTCTTCTTCAAAGGGCTGTAGCTCCCTTAGGAAGCATTTTCGGATTGAGGTAACTTGAGCTAAATCGATTCAAAATCATCTCTAGTAACTGTAGTTTCTGTTTGAAACGAGAGTTTCTGGAAACCCTATATTATCGTAGTAAATCGTTCACCATTTCGTCGATTGTCAAAATTTTCAATTAATTTGATGGCCACCAGCCTACAAGGCATATAGTGAGAACATAAATCTACAAATAATAATACTTCCCACAATCAACATTCCAGTCCTTTCTTTAAACCATAACAATTCTGGAAAAGTAGTTTGAATTTGTTTCATCCTGATATACGAAAGCATTGCAGAAAGGGGCAAACGTTCACCTGTACTTGACAGTTTACAGATCTCTTCTTTTTTATAATCTATTATTTGTAGAATAACATTTCTTTAATACTTTTTCTTCTCTCTAACTAACTTCTTTGTTTATCCAGACACATAAGAATTTTAATGTTTTACTGTGTTTTAACGACATTATCACTGCTTATATTAACTTAAAAAGGAAGCGAAACTGTTAATTTTTGACACTAAACGATTAATTTTCAAAATCGGCATCAAGTTAGCCACGGGTCAGATACATCATCATCATCAATCATATTTTCTTCGAAATACCAGCATATGCCTTCGAAATTTGGTATTGTATATAATTAAGACAATATTGGCGGCGGTAAATTTCGTTAATCACCCTCTAAACATTTCAGTAGATCATATACAATTGGATAAACGTTTAGATCGTGATCTTATTATTAGAATATCTACAGGATCCTTTAGTAAAACGAGTTTACCATGTGTTTACCACATGATTTTCAGTGTTCTGTGTTACTGTTGCATTTCCCATGATGAAACAAATGCTATATAGAGGTAAAAAAATTAAAAGGATTGTTTTTTTAACTGTGAATTTGATACTGTTACATATTTGAATCTGTCATTTTTTTGTTCGTAGAAATATTAGATAAGAATGAAAAAAAAACAAATTCGCATAACACTGAAATTCGACGATAATTATTAACACAAATTTGTTGAAAATAAGAAAATAAATATTGCCAATAGACCAAGGTCGATAATTTTTGAAACCAAAAAAAATTACAGTAGGATGAAACCCATTAGAAAAGGAGGGGAATATGATCAAAATGAAAGGAAAAATAAATTACGGTCGATCCGAGTTCGGGAAGTGGGAGGGGGTGAGTTATTAAGGGTAAAAAATGGTTTATCTTGATTTCCGGAAAAACTATTAGTCCTATGGAAAAAAGTTTTCACATAACCTCAAAATTTAGGTCTTATTTTAACTTAATATCAAAAAAGCACCCTAAAACGATATAATCCAGGAAATGGAACGTACAGAAACTGTAAAGAAGTTGGACGAATATAGAGAAGTGAAAAAGCAACTACAAAGGATCAATAGAAGGAAATTCAAAGCAGCATAATAGTATTTGATCAAGGATGTAGGAGTATCTATTGATATCTAGTTAGCCAAGACCAGATCCATGTATAGACAAAATATTGCGTTACCATAGCAACGAACAATAACTTATTAAGAGTGTTAGTGTGAAGTTTGACATCAAAAAAGTAAACCAGAGTTACGCAATAAATTAAAAGAAAAAAGATGTCCACCGAAATTTTGAAAATCGAAAAATTGGAGTATCGAGCCATCATCAAGTACCTGTATTTAACCCTTAATTTGATTTTGTATGTTATACGATACGTAACTTTCAAATAATAGATTTGTCTATATACTTATGTAATTTGTTGACCGACGTCTGTGCGCTAATTGTGTTGCCTATCCATCCCATACTGCCCGAAAATTTATAGTGCTACCATCTGTTAGTAAATCTTTCAAGATTTCATCATTGTTTATAATATGGTGGCCGAGTGAATGCCGTATGTGAAAGCGCTGGTAAGTATTATTCATTAGTATTGTAAATATTAGTGTTTGCTTTTGACAGAGCATGGAAAATGCTAGCGTAAACATGTGTTTTGATCGTGCAATATAAATAATTAGTTGTAAATACCTTATAGTTACAAAATTAAGCCTTCGAAAAGATGTATCCTATAGTCTACTTTGCCAAATAAAGAGCAATGTGGATATTTTTTGTTGTGTATCCTAGAATCTACTTTGCCAACTAACCATAGATGGAGAGCCTTTTTGTTGTGAATCCTATATTCTACTTTGGCAAAGAAACGGCAAGTTGGATATTCAGTCATTTGAATTACATTTGTTATATATCCTAAACTTTATTTTCCAATTATAAATTTTTGTTGATAACTCCTAAAATTTAGTTACTTAGTGAAGTAAGTAGATTATTTTCGTTGTTTCAGTTCCATATAAATACAATGTCATCACGAACCTAAAAATGTTTTGCATTACTTCCACCACCTTCGTCCGACATGGATGATTCTATTGATGAGGAAAATGTATATGATACTAACATATACAACATTCAAAATGACGACGAAAATGTAAGATCTGAAGTCGATAGCTTGCCTCCTGAAATACAATATATTTTTGATCACCTGTCTGAAACGGATTCAGCGTCAGAAACTGACACATCAATCTGTTTGTACTACAGCTAAATCTGTTTGTAGTACGCCAGAGTCTGTTCTGAGTCCTCTAAAAACAAGATTACATCTAGTATCTGGACCAACTCATAAGAAGGACCACGAAAATACTGACGAAAGAATTTAGTTGAGTACAACTGGTCCCAAGAAGAATTTGGATATCCTGTAAACATTCCCGAAAATAACGTTGGGCTTGTGGATACATTGAAGTCGCCATTGGAATATTTTTTTCGGACGATTTATTTGATCTGATTGTCGAGAATACCAACCTTTACTCCGTTCAGCAAACAGGAAAGTCGATCAACGTTAATAAGAATGATATAATGGACTACACATTTTGACGGGTATAGTAGATAAGCCATCCTATTTGGATTATTGGAGTACAAACATGAGATATAATAAACTAGCAGAAATAATGCCTCTCAAGAGATATCAGCAAATTCGCAGATATATTCATTTTGCAAACAACGATCACATAAACAACGACGAATACTATCGGATTGCCTTGTTTTAGATATAGTGAGAAGAAATCGTTGTACGATAGAAGAAGAACGACGGCAGAGTATCGACGAAATGATGGTTCCTTATAAAGGGAAAAAAGCGGATTCAAGACGATAATACTAAAAACCAAAACCAAAAAAATGGAGACTCAAAATATTTGTCAGAGCCGATATTTCTGGATTTGTGTACGATTTTAGCGTTTATGGAGGTGATGATACTTTTAGGCAACACACATTTACGGAGAAAGAAGAATCCCTAGGATTGGTAGGGGCTAAAGTTGTGCTCGCCCTAACGCAATCAATTAAATCCCCTGCTATGTCCGTTATCTACGTCGATCATTTATTTTCAAATTTGATTTGTTTTACATTCTCCGACAAGACTATGGAATTTTAGGACTAGGAACTATGAGAAACGATAGATTGAAAAATTGCATTTTGGGAGATCCTAAGTCTCTAAAGAAAAAAGGAAGAGGGGCGTTTTGTTCAAAAAGTGACAACGCTAATAAAATTAGTGTTGTGAAATGGTTTGACAACAAACCTGTTATCCTAGCTAGTACGTATATATCTGGCACACCTGTCGAAACAATCAAAATATTTGATGAACGCCAGCGTGCAAAAATTGATATCCCTTGTCCATCCCTTATAAAACACTATGATGCTCCCATGGGAGGAGTAGATCTAATGGACATGTTGGTAAGCCTTTACAGAACTCCCCTGAAAGCTCGTCGCTGGTACCTCTCCATATTTGCACAAATGTTGGATATTTGTATATATAACGCGTGGCTTCTCTTTCGAAGAAAGAAATGTATTTTAGAAGACAGGTCAAAAGAATATTCTCTAAAATACTTTCGATAATGCATATGCAGAGGCTTTAATACAAAACAACAGAAAATGTAGGAAAACGTTTGCGGTGCAAAAGGAAGAATATAAAAAAATTAAGAAGCTCGTTCTACCGAGACCTTATAAGGAAGTACGGTGTGATAAAGTCGAATATTTTCCAATTTATGGTACCAAGGGCAGGTGTAGGTATTTTAAATCAGGAGAGGCACACTGGTCATGTTCGAAATGTGTTATTAGGTTGTGTTTAGTGAAGGACAGACACTGTTTCTTTTTGTTTCATAATATAATATAAAGATTACTAGCAGTCATTTACCATTTATAGCCGTAGAAAATCCCTTCTGTTATGTTTTATGTACAACTGCATTCGTTTTTATTCATATTCAATTCTCCCTTAGTTGTAATGTTCTTACTTCAAGTTTATATATTATTTTATTGTGGTTTTGCTGCATAAACGGTTATTCGTTTCAGTTTTAGTTGCAAATTTGTGACCTATAATCCTACACTTTGTGTCTTCTAGGATACATAATGAAGTTTCACAAAGAATTTGCTTATTTGACTATGTATCATCTGAGATACAGTCCATATCTCCCTTATTTATGAAAAAATTACTGAGGAAATAACACCACGAAAACACTAATTTTCTTAAAATTAATGTTGCATCAAGGTTTGCCAAATTAAGGGTTAAAAGGGTTAAGAGGTAAGCAGATTTACGAAGATATATTTAATACCCTTGGTGATCAATGTCCTTCGTATGCGACCGTGAAAAATTGGACTGCAAGCTTCGAAAGAGGTAAATTTTCAATTGAAGATGATGACCGATCGGGAATGCCAGTTTATGTGTCAGTCCCCGAAAATATCGATGCAGTTCATGACATGATTTTATCAGACCGTCGAGTTGGGCTAAAACGAATATCTGAAGCACTGAATATTTCATACGAATGCGTTCATCATATTTAGTTCACGTCAATTTGGATATGAGAAAAATTACTGGTTTGAATGTTGACCAAAAGCGTGCAAGGGTAGACGCATCGCGTTTGATCTGTGCTCGATTTTAAAACGATGTAGACTTCTTAAACCGAATTGTTACTATGGATGAGACTTGGGTACATTTCTACGATCCAGAAACAATGCAACAATCAATGGAATGGCGACACTCTGGTTCTCCAAGACCTAAGAAGTTTCGTGTTCAAAAATCTGATGGGAAAGTTCTTGCTTCAGTTTTTTGGGATTGCCATGGAGTAATCATGATTGATTTTTTAGATAAGGGTAGAACAATAACTGGTGATTACTATTCGACATTACTGACCACTCTACGGGAAAAAATTGAAGAGAAAAGACGCGGAAAGCTATCCAAACGTGTTTTGTTTTTGCAGGACAACGCCCCTGTACACAAATCTCATGTTGCCATGCAAAAAATTCGTGATTTAGGGTTTGAATTACTGGAACACCCACCAGATCTTGCTCCGTCCGACTATCATCTCTTTCCTCAACTGAAAAAAAGTTTAAAAGGTTTTTTTCCAACGAGGAGGTAATAAAATCTGTGGAGGTCTGGGTTGCAGAGCAAGAAGAGACATTTTTTTTGACAGGTCTAGAGACGTTGCAGGTTCGTTGTAATAAATGTATCCAATTAAGAGGAGAATATTTATTTATTTATATCCAAACAGACCTTGCGGTCTAATTACAAGGATAATATAAAAACAAAACAAAAATCCATATATAGTACATTAACAAACATAGGTAAGTTCAAATCTATGCTATAACCTACGTTACCAAAAGATAAACCTATGACAGAGAATGTGAAACACATCTAATCAAAATGCATGACAGTGATGAAACGAAAACAGCTGCTATATCGATAAATTAACAATTTGTCTCAATACTGTCTTACGAAAAACATTTTGGGAGACTGACCAATCTAAGTCCGTAAGGGTATTAAAATTATTTGCTAATCGGCACATGGTCACAAGAGGGGCCCTGGAGGTAGTCAGTAATAATGGAATATTGAACATTACCGCAGTGCGTGTTCTTCTTGATGGAACATTAAATCTTACTAAAAATAGAATTTCAGGTGAATTTATTTTATTATTAACAATTTTAAATAAAAAAATGAGTGCTACTAGTTTTCTTCTGTCTTCTAGAGATGATATTTTGAATTCATTTCTAAGGTGAACACTCCTAACTAGATTATAATCTGGGCGAGTATAATGCTTTTTATAATAAACGTATCTTAAAAATTTATTTTCAATTTTCTCCAACATGAATAAAGTAGTCTGATACTCACCAAACCATATTTGAGCACCAAACTCTAATTTTGATCTTACTAGGGTATAATAAAGAGTTTTTACTGTATCTATATTTGTAAAATTGAAAGTTTGTCTTATTACAAAACCCAACAGACGGTTCGCAGAGTTTAATGTGAAACATTTTTCCACATTAAAGTATAATTTATTAAGAGAACTCCATTCAAAAACACTATTTAAATCTCTTCGTAACAATATACAGTCCCGAACCGTCTGTATGCGTTTGAAAATTTTTGGATCATCAGCGAACAAGAGACATTCTGAATATTTTAGAACTGTTAGTAAATCGTTAATAAAGATTACAAATAAGAGAGGCCCCAAGTTGGAGCCTTGGGGAACCCCTGAATCGGCTTCAAATTTACAAGGAGTGTTTCCATTATGTTTTACAATCAAAAATCTATTTTGCAAATAACTCCTTATTAATTTAATAACTTTGTCGGATAATTCAAGCCTATTCAATTTCGTCAATAACACGTCATGATCAACCGTGTCGAATGCTTTACGAAAATCTGTATTGTCTAATTGGGACGTACATTCTAAACTTTCATATGCATAATTGGTGAAAATAAATAAGTTTGAGATGGTAGATTTAATGGCCATGAAACCGTGTTGCTGAGATACTATGTACTTTTCAGCATATTGATATAAACTTAAATAAATGATTTGCTCAAACAACTTGGATGTTGCACACATTATTGATATAGGCCTATAGTTTTCCACATTCATTTTATTACCAGATTTAAAAATAGGAGTTACTAAAGCCGTCTTCCACATTGTTGGAAAGTTATTAGTAGAGATTATTAAATTAAATATATGTAGCAGTGGATGCATCAACCAATTACTACAAGCTTTAAGGACATAAGGTGGTATCCCATCCACCCTGCCTGCTTTTTTTGGTTTTAGTTTTCTCACTGCGGCTTTAAAATCTAATTCAATAATGGAACATCATTAAGAAAAGTTTTTTCTGCTGTACAATTTAAATTATAAGATGCTTTTACCGATGAGTATACGGATGAAAAAAAAATATGCGAATGCATCAGCATTTTCCTCCTCCGAGACTTGTTCTCCGTTGTAAATATAATTGCCAAAATTAGAATTAATTTTTCTTTCACTATTTATGTGATTCCAAAAACTATTGATATCTGTAATTAAGTTTCTCTAAATATTTCTTATATGTTTACGTTCTTCTGACTTAATTAAACTATTCACCTTATTTCTCAAATTCTTATATCTTCGGCAGTAATAATCAGACACTGATCTCAACCTTCTAACCCTACATTTTTCTTTAAGCAAATCCCTAATTTCCTTGGTAAACCAAACCGGAAACTTATTTACCGTTCCATTACCAGAAAATTTAGGAACATATTCGTTCAAAATTTCATTCCAAATTTTATAAAATTCGTGTAAAGCGCGGTTTACGTCAAGCTTCTCATAAATAACTTTTTCCCAGTTTGCATCTGTAATGCTCTCGCTTAATTTTAGGAAGTCCGCTTCTTTAAAATTATACCTACTTTCTCTTGGACTTATATTTTTCAATTTTACACCCGATCTAATTTCAATAATAATATCTAGAGCAGGATGGTATACACCTTCCTTAACAAACGGGAGAGAATCCTTAGTTACTGTACAATTATTCCAGTTATTATCTGAACTAATTACTTAATCCAACGTCCTACCTTGAAAATTAATGATATCATTATAAAGTTTAAATCCATTGAAGTCCATAAAATCTTGAAATTTGTCAAAGATTTCATTAGAAATGTTATTATCAAAGTTAATTCCTGTTATACTAGATATGTTAAAATCTCCAAAAAAGTATACTTTTCCCACATCCTTTATGTGAGACTGCAAACATTCGAATACAGTCTCCTATACATTTCCCACACTTCCCGAAGGTGTACAGGGTGTTAAAAAAAAGTGTCACAAAATGAAATGGTGAATAGTATGACCCAAAATAAGCAGAAAAGACTTAATAAATATTTTTTATTATTTATTATTTTTTATTATGTATAAAAAAACAATGATATTTATAAACAATCAACAACAACATAGAGTTAAATGAGATGTTCAAAGTGCCCTCCCTCCATTTCACTGCAGCTACGACATCTCCTCCGCAAGGACTGTCGGATTCTTTCCAAAACACCCTCATTGGCTAGGATTCGATGACATCCCTGCTCTATTCGTTGCTGCAGCCCTTCGAGGTTATTCACAGGAGTGGCGTGAACGAAGTGTCCCCAAAGAAAAAAGTCAAGGGGATTTAAATCAGGCGATCTTGCAGGCCATGGCACAGGTCCGCCCCTTCCTATCCATCTTCGACCAAAGGATCCGTCTAAATGTTCTATTACGGCAACTGAAAAATGCGCCGGAGCACCATCGTGCTGGAACCACATTTGATTTCTTTGTATTTAAGGAATGTCATCTAAAAAATCACCCAATGTGTTCTGCAAAAAGTTTAAGTAGTTAGCTCCCGTTAATCGGTTAGGTAGTACAATCGGACCTAGTAACCGGTCGCCATAAATACCCATCCAAATGTTTAATGAAAAACGAACTTGATGCCTGGATTCCACGATACTATGGGGATTTACAAAACACTCCGTATCTCTGAAACCATTCATTTGCGGACATATGTTTATTAAGACTTTTCAGCATATTTTGGCCCCGTTTTATTTTGTGACACTTTTTTTTAACACCCGTATATAGCACAGAATGTGTATTTAATACTATTCACCTCAAAATCTACTACAACGGCCTCAAAACAAGTGCTCTATACCTTGTGACATTTAAAAGTTTATAATCCCTAGTAGCACATAAAATTGGCTAAAGATCGAAACTATATCGGCTCAATATAGATATATTGGAAATTGAGAACTCAGGATTTGGTCAATGTTAATAAATGTCTATATTACAATATATATTTAACAATATTCGGCCAATATAACTTTTACAAGATTTAATCGATATACTAAACAAACGATATTGGATAAATATGTGTGTACATTGGAAATGATACATTCTATGTTTTATGTATATCAAACATTGATACAATATTGGTATTCTGTTACTGATACATTGTTACATAAAAAAAAAGAATAAACAAGTTAAAGTTAGGTAAGAGGGTGCGACTTTAATTGCCTAAATTTTTCTCTCAGGGTAAGGGTACGGATCGCTTATTTAAGGTTACAAATGAAACTCCGTAATAGTTTGGTTACATTTTAATTTCTCCCTTTGTAATTATTAATTATTAGCACCACTCGCGCGCAATACAAGAAAGAGCGCTTAACTTTGTTTTAGGCCACTAGTGGCTGAATAGCGTGTTCTGGAACAGGCAGTACAGTTTAATCAAACCGCTAAGAAGAGGCGTCGTGATAGATCTATGAGGTTACAAATTCGAATTGTTTTTAGTTTTTAGAACAGTATTTTTTTATATAGAATGAAGAACAGGTATGCAGGTGTAAGACTATAACAAAGTGGCGTGACAGAATTGCCCCAATTACTATTCTATATGCAGAATATCTACCGCAGAGTATACTTTGCGTTTACAACCACAGTTTACCATGCAACAATGAATAATCGTTTTCAGGGTGAGGTACGAAGTCCCTATAATAAGAAGCCTATATACCAAAGAGTTCTTCAAAGTAAAAAAAATTAATATAAACTGTGAGTTCAGAGTTTAATTTTAAATGTTGTGATTGTTTCTCCCTATGTGTCTGTTAACCTATGTGTTGAAAGTGTGGTTTAGTTCACACACAAAAACAATAAGACAAACACAACTTAAAACTAAGGCTTAGCTGTTAAGTCACAGTGGATGATTCCTTCAGCACTGCTGCAAGCTATTACTGTATCTTCCGGAACTTCTATGAAGATGGAAAAGTCGTTTTCCGACAATCCAAAGCAAGCTCCTGAGGTATGCCAGTATCTTTGAATCTTGGGTCTAAGGTACTTCCAGAAATAAATAAGAACAGAAGTTCTAATTATGACCGGTATGAGAAAGAGGTCTAAAAAGAATAATTCGGTATTATTCGTCGCTGACATGATTTAGGTAATAACAAAAATATATATTTTCAACTCAAATAAGTAAGTCAATTAATCAATGTCTCAAGATATCTTCTATTGATTTATAAACTTTTATCTAGATAAATTTTAAATATCTAAGTATACATTATGATTTCATCGTGAAACTCTGACACAAACATTTTGATGGCATACTAAGCACATTCTAATACCTAATTGACCTGAATTACACACAATAGTCCAAAGATTGTTCACAAATTAATAAAGTTAACTTATTGAAATCTGCTGAAAAGTATGACTTTTGCTTTGTAGAATTATTTAATAGGTTGAATCGTTCTTGAAATTTCTTTACTCTAATGGGATGATCAAGTGTTACTTCAGGATCTGATTTTATTGAATATATTGTTGAGAAGCTAAACGGATTATATTTGCAAAATCCGCAATTGCAGATCAGATGTTTGATATGAATGTTAGAATTGTTTGAATCTTTGGTTTATAGAGTATAAGCCAAGTTAAAATACTTAATTTTATGTCTAGGTGCAGATATTGTATTACTTTGGGTACATACCTTCGGTGTCGGGTGACCTCAAGGTGGATTGAATTTCAAGTTTTAGTTGAATTTCCGCAAGCAATTAAGTTGTTATTATCCGCTTAAGGGCACTCAAAAGTGTTTCTATCACCAAATACTCCTTGAATTTACTTGGGAAAATTCTTAAAAAATCCGTAAAATACGGTAATCTTCTCACTCCATACACATGGATAGCAAAAAAGAAAGGTAATTTTTTGTAAACCGAAAATTTCCACCTAAATCTATTAGATTTTTAGAATTGTTGGTCAAACTGATTTCGAATATTGGTTTAGCAGTCACTTATGTTTATGGGATTTAGGGACATTTGTAAACTACTGATTTTTGAAGTTTGATAGTGACAATATTGACAATTGATAGATACATGATTAATTATAACTTGCTATCAAAATAAACATTGAATTTTATATGTTTGGTAGTGGGATTTTAGTTTTAGTAAGTTATAGATACTTCTGGTTGAAGCCATATACCTGGTAAGATTGTATCTTGTTTTGTTTCTTAAAAGGTTCTTGAAATGATTTTAGTATATTTAACAAACAATTTACTGTAAATAATACTGGTGTTCTGGGTATAGTAACCTAATTCCTAACCTTTGGAGGATACATAACGAGCTTGTAACAACATATTGTCAGATCAATAATAATCCCATATAGTAATTACAGGCTATTTTTAATGTTAATAAAATGAGATTGGGCCAACAGTATTAGATGTCGATCATACAATATTGATTTAATATTATTTTACCGATATTGTGTTTACAGGATAGCACTCAAATAATCAACCAACAATATCGTATCAACAATCATATATATTGATTATACAATATTAAATTTTCACTTCTTAACCAATATTGGTATAATATTGATATAGTTTTATTGATGTATATTACCACACCAACGATAAATCGATATAGAAATCACGGTAATTTTAAATGTAAAAAAGTTTTGGTTAAGACAAGCAATATTAGATGTTGATAATAGGTACAACGTAGGTTTAACAATAATACGCCGATATTGTGTTTTTAATATTTAACCAATGTAGAAAAGAAATAATATTGTAACAATATTTATATACTTTGGGAATACTATATTCAATGTTCAATTTATATACAACATTGTTACAATGTTGGCATATTGTTATTGATACATATTCCTAAAATTATAATAATCCAATGTAGAAGTTACGGATTATTTTTAATATCAAATGTTTGAGGTTGGGCCAACAATATTAGATGTAGATTATACAATATTCCTGTAGTATTATTTTGCCCATATTGCCTTTATGAGATATAATCCATATCATTGGCCACACATCTCTAATCGATATTCACGAGCACGAACGGAGCAGCGGTCGTCAGCCCGAATACCGTAATCGCCATATTATTTTAATTTTTAGTGCGTCAAAAGGAAGGTGTTGTGACGTGTCGTGTTTTGTGTGATTGCGGGGTGCTTTTTGTAATCGGTAAGATTCATTTGACAAATATTGATAAAAGTGATTGCATTGTATATAAGTATTATTTCGTAGATATAAAATAAAGTGGATTCACTGAGGAGTAAGAACTGAAGTGATGTTATCTTCACAAAAACCACACACGCTTTACTGGTAAATGTTTTATGATAACAAACGATTAGGTATCTTGTCGATTTGTCAGTTACTCTAAAGTTCAATTTGGTTTATAAAGAACCACATTTTTCTCACTTTTACTTTCAAACAGGTATTGAAATCTCATTGTTATTATCTAGCGGAACTTTCTTAATTCGTTTGATTTTACAGTAGAATATAACCAATAATGAGTACTCAATATGCTGTATCACGAATTATATGAAAAATATAGGTACAAACATGTGGTGATTTACAATATACATAGATACCTCATATTTGTTCTGTGTAGACCATTATATTCTCCTACATATTTATCATAAAATTGTGAAATAAATTTCACATTATATAGGTTAGTACTTGTACATGTGCCAACAAAAATAACATCTAAACGAATAGCGGGACATGGTATATTTGTTATTATATTAAAAATGTTAAATATCTTACTTGTATGTTTGTAGATTCCTATTAATTTTAGTAGGTACTTGATAATGTTTTAAAGTGAATAAACTGAAATGTTTTATTCCCGGCTGGATTTTTATTGTTTATTTTATAAGTAAGGATCCAATTTTTATTATAGTATATTGTTGTGGAATTACAAAACTTTTCTAGTGGTCTAAACAAATGTAGATTTTGAATAATATTGCTTGGTATTTAATACTTGTTTATGGTTAATGAATATGTCCAGTTTCTTTAATTGTTGTTTCTTATACTTTATACTTGTTATACCTTAAAAACTAATATGTTTGATGTATCTTGTTAAAAAGTATATAGAAGATATGTATTTATTTACTGTTGGCGTTCAAGAATTTAGTAGTAAATATATGTTTATTAAAATTAACAACTATAAATTTGTATCAGAATTAACTCATAATTTTTTTTTTTTTTTTGTTTCTCGCATCAACCAAGTTGGTTATTAGCGATGGCTTTAATAATATAATCACAGCTTATAGAGTAGAGAGGTATTTGACAGATATTTATAAATATTAATCACATCGCAATCCTTTCCTAGCAAGGTATTCATGTCATTTGGAAAATTACATTGTTGTCTTTGCGATGTGTATAATGAACATTCTAATAGTATATGTTTTACATTTAGTTCACGGTTACAAATTATACACATAGGTTTATCAGTTTTACGAATTAAATATTCATGCGTAAGTTTAGTGTGACCTATTCTTAGTCTGGTTATTACGACCTGTTTTGAGCGGTTACTGCACATTCGCGGCCACTGTTTGACACTTTCCTTTATTTGTCTCAATTTTTGGAGTGATCCTTGCCACTCCGATTGCCACCGAGAATTAATTTTATTTTTGATGTAGGTTTTCACGTCACTGTAAACCGCACTGTTCACTATACGTACATCTCTGCATACTGTAGCGTCTTTTGCATGTTTGTCAGCATCTTCGTTTCCTTGTATTCCTTGATGAGAGGGCACCCATAAGAATCTGACATCCAAGTTGTTATTTTGTAGTAGATGCAGTTGAGTCTTGATTTGTAGTTCAAGAGGGTTGTTAGTGTAAATATTTTTCAAGGTACTTAGGGCACTTAAGGAGTCTGTTATTATTACAGTTTTTTGCAGGTTTGACGATTGAATTTCGATTAAAGCTTGTAGGATAGCATATATTTCTCCTGTATACACAGAACTTACGTCGGGTAATTTATATTTCAAAGGTGGTTTATAGGAAGTGATAACAGCAGCTCCAACTCCATTTGGGGTTTTGGACGCATCAGTATATATTTTATGAAAGTTAGAATACATGGAAAGTTTCGTGTGAAACTTCTGATATATTATAGAGGCTGGAGTTTCTGCCTTGTTAAAGTTGGTTAAGCTGGTGTCTATGCTCGGAATTTTAATAAGCCATGGCGGTGGTATATCAACATTTGCTTTTAGTATGGAAGGTATCTGCATGTCTAGTTGTGTGATATATTTGGAAACTCTTTGATAGAAGGGGTAGTCGACTCTTTTCCTGGAATCGTAGGTGTTTTGATATCTATTTGTAACTGTGTTATTGTAGTTTGGATGTTCTTGGTTGCCCATTATAGTACTGGCATATGACAGTGTCACGTATTGCCTTCTTTTATCTAGTGATTGCTCTCCTAGCTCTACTTGTAAGCTTTCAATAGGGGATGTTCTGTAAGCACCAGAAATGATGCGCAATGCTTGGTTTGCTATGACATCTAAACGTTTTAATGTGCGTTTTTTAGCGGAGGCGTAGGCGATGGATCCATAATCGATCTTGGATCTAATAAGATGTCTGTAGATTAGGAGTAAAGTTTCTCGATCAGATCCCCACTCTCTGTTTGCGAGGACTTTTAATAGATTTAGTCCTTTCTGGCATCTAACGACTAGATTCTTAATGTGTTCATCCCAATTTAGTTGCGAATCGAAGATCATTCCCAGAAATGTGATTTTTGAAACATACCCGAGGGGACTACCATTTAGTTCAAGTAGTGGCTTTTGGCCTACTTCTCTCCTGGAGAACATAATACATTTGGTTTTCTCTGCAGAGAAATGAAAACCGGAGTCCTTAGACCATTTTTCAAGTATGTTTATGTGTGATTGTAGAATCGATTTCATTGTTGTTAGATTTTTACTTTTTATGTACATTACCAGATCATCCGCATACAGTCGGACTTTTATTGGTTTCTGTATATTAGTTGTGATGTTATTTATAGCTATAAGGAATAAAGTTGGGCTGATTACTGATCCCTGTGGTGTTCCATGTTGTTGTATTTTTAGATCGGAGATCGAGCCGTTTATCCTAACTTGGAAACTTCTATTATTTAGAAAATTGTAAATAAAAGCCAGCATGTTTCCGCCTATATTCCACTCTTGCAAGGTTTTTACTATGTTAGGTTTCCATGCTGTATCAAATGCTTTGTTTATGTCAAAAAATACAGCTATACATTTCTGATTGTTTGCTAAAGCCTCGTGTATGTCGCTTTCTAAGTCGATGATTTTATCGATTGTGCTTTTGTGTTTTCTAAATCCACTCTGTTCTGGTATTATCAATTTTCTTCGTTCTAACTCCCATACAAGTCTGTTATTGATTATTTTTTCTAGTAATTTGCACATGGTGCAAGTTAGGGATATGGGTCTATAAGAATCGACTAATAATTTATTTTTCCCTGTCTTCTGAATGGGTATAATTATTCCTTGTGACCATTTTTTTGGGAACGTATGTTTTGTCCATATTTGATTAAATATTTTTAACAGTGTTGCTTTAGCTGTTTCTGGGAAGTGTTGCAGAAAGCTTATATGCACGTTGTCTGGCCCTGGGCTGCAATCATCAAAAGAAGTAAGTGCTTCGTCAAACTCGCTCTTTAGGAGGGGCTTGTTGATGTCCGTGTCTATATTGTTAATGTGAAAGTTGCGTAGACTGGTTTCATTATTTTCCAGGAAATTTTCTTCGAAAGCAGCATCGCTAGATTGTTTCTCGTAATTGCTGGCTAGTAAATCAGCAATTTGTTTTGGATTGCTAATGATTTGTCCGTTATCTTCTAAGGCAGCAATTTTCTGATATGAGTTGTATCCCGATATTTGCCTAATTTTTTTCCAGATAGTGCTAATATTAGTTGAACTATTTATATTTTGTACGTAAGTCTTCCAGCACTCTTTTCTACTTTTTTTTAGCGTATATCTTGTCTTAGCTCTAAGGTTCTTAAAACTTGCTAGATTTTCAGGAGTCTTGTATTTTTTGTAGCGATTAAATGCTGCTTTACTTGCTTTTATTGCCTGACGACATTCGTCATTCCACCAGGGTACCGGATTGTGGCTTCTGATGGTTTCTGTCATCCCAATACTGTCTTTGGCGGCTTGTTCAATTATTTTGGTAAATTCATTGACTGTTTCGTCGATATCCTCTGTTATTTTGTATTGAGAAAGTAATGTTTCAATGTTTATGGAAAATTGATTCCAGTTTGCATTGTTAAGACGCCATTTTTGTAGAGGTTTGCTATTTTCTGAGCCGGTTCTAATGTCAGAAATTATTATTGGGAAGTGATCGCTGTCATAGAGATATGGCATCACCTCCCAGTTTAAGAGAGGAGTAATAGCGACATCACATATTGCCAAGTCTATAGCAGACGATGTCCCATTACATGAGTTGAATCTTGTGTTAGATCCATTATTAAGCAGAGTGAGGTTGTAGTCATTCATAATTTCCTCAATAAGATTACCTCTATCGTCTTGTTTCTCCGATCCCCATAATAAATTGTGACCGTTGAAGTCTCCGACAATTATACGAGGTTGAGGTATTTGTTCAATCAAGTTCACCTAATCATTTTTATTGAGAATAATATTGGAAGGAATGTAAATATTGCAAATATTTATTTTAGATGGATAGAATACAGTAACTGCAACAGCTTCTAGATCTGAGATTATGTCGATTTTATTTGATTGGATATTATCTTTAACGTATGTGGCAACACCCCCCCAGCTCCTCTCTCCAGTGGGTCTGTTTTTATAGTATATGTTATAGTTTTCCAAGTTATGTACATTACTGTCTTTAAAATGTGTTTCCTGTAAACAAATAGAATTTGGTTTGTACTTAGACAATAGTTGTTTGAGCATTTCATAGTGTATGTAATACCCATTTAAATTCCATTGAAGTATGTCCATTTCTAATATGATGATTGTGTCGACGACTCACTTCCCGAGTCAATGGGGCCTTCTGATATGTATCGTCGTAATCGTTTTCTTATCTTGGTTAAGCGGATTTTTAGGGATTTGTTCGTGATTTGGGGGTACACTTTTTCCAGCGTATTAATAAGAGACTCAAAATCTGAGGTATAATTTCTTATGGTACTGATTGGATCACTAGAACCATGAATATTGGTAATCAAATCTGTCAATTGATCATAACTTAATATTAGTTCGTCTGCGTGTTCCTCAATGAAATTTTTGGCCGGTTCCATCATTTTCATTATTTCGTCAAGCCCAACTTTCTTAGGTTTTTTTTCTTTAGGTGTTTTGAAAGTTGTTTCCTCTTCAGTGGTGTTATCTGGTATTGGGGGACTTTCAATTTCATTGATTTTCCTTTTGTTGGTTTCTGTGTGATCATTATTTATTATGTCTATTTGGTTTGTTTCAAGTTCGGGGGTGTTGTTGGTGGATATAGGTGTGGAGTGGAGTGTAGGAGGAGTAATATTGATTTTCTCTGGTGGTGTAGGAGTAGTAACGTTAGCTTGAACTTGGGGTGAAGACGTAGTGATGTTGCTGCCGCTTATGTTTGATTGGGAGTGTAGTGGTATGTTAGGAGTATTATCAACTTGGCTGGAAGAGGTACAGTTGTATGCAGTGTGACCTGGTTGTTTGCATTTATAACAACCTTGCCCATCCATGTTGAGAAAAATACGATAACTGATTGTTTCGAATGGTATAAGGAGACTGTCTGGTACTGTAAGGTTATTTGGTGGATCAATATATACTTGACGTCGGAAACTGAGTATATGGCTGTACGCGGGATCAGTTACACCAATTCTTAGGAATGTTATATTTGACATTAGTTTTAGTCCAATATTTTCTAAGGCTTCTTGGATAATTTCGTTTGGGATTGAAGGGCAAACATTTGAAATTACAAGTCTTTCTGCTGGAGTAATCATCCTACGAGCTTTGATTTGTTGGCCATTAATAGTAATTTCTCCTCCATGCTCTTTCAAAAATTTGTCTACAATCTGTTTCGATGATAAATATATACATATTCTGTCATTAGCCATGCGTGAAGCATATAGTATATTTTTAGGTGAGATAAGTGGACCGACTTGATACAAGTATTCTTGGCATTTGATTCCTGTTATTGACGGAAAAATAATAGCTTGTTTTTTTGGCGGGTACTTTGGTTGTTGACTTTGTCCCAATACACTTGAATACGACAGTCCGGGTTGTTGTAAATTGCTTTTAGAGTTATTATTCATGATATAATTTTGAAATTAAGTAACTTTTAAAACTATTTTCTGCTTCTGCACTACCATGTGCAGGTCCGACCCTGTCTACTGTGACAGAGTCAGAGGTAAAAAGTGGATAATGGAATTCCTTTTGATAAGCGGCTGGTTTGTTGATGAAATTTCGTCTTATTACTTCTATATACTATTCTAATTCAGTTGTAAATAGTACTTACGTATTTTATCTGTTGTAATTAACTAAGGTAGATTATGACTTTGGATTGAATTTATTCGATTTTATACTCGCACAATTCGCTATACACTTAGGAGCTGATCGCTTTCAGGTAGTAACCCAACAACGGTCAGGACCGTCAACTCATAATTGTTGAGATGGAAGGTTCTTACTTGTTCAGGTAATTCGCAATATATACATTTTTTTTAAATTAAGCTTATATTTAGATCAAAATGAAATTCTTTTGGGACATTGTTATCTGGAATAGAGGAAACAAGTGTGATTTTATACCAAATACTTGGCGTGTCAATGGTAGAAAAAATATAAATACTACATATTCAGAATATCCAGCGACTTGTAAGGCTACTGTAACAGATTTAAAATTAGCTGAGGAAATTATATCAAAATTAGAGTATGCATCATCATTTTCCTCGGATTCTGGTAACAGTGAAGAAACAAATAATCTCTCCGTAACAACTGATGAATCTTTGAATGTACCTAATATGTCTGGGGATATGACACTTCTGCAATGTCACAGTAAGTAACTCACATTATATATTTTTAACAAAATTAAATATTTTATTTAAAATTCTTTATTTAAATTCATAGTTATTCAAAAAGCATGCTGAATTTTATGACTTGTTTTAGATTGTGGAAGATTAATGGAGAATGTAGAAAAACTTGTTAAGAGCTTTGGACCTTTACAATACGAGTATGATATAAAACAAATTATAACAGATATAATCCAAGTAAATGAACATTTAACTCTGTTAGCTCAAAAATATCCTACAAACATGATGAAGGAACCTGAGTGTAAGCTTCCATTTGATAACAAGGAAGATCTGAGTCCCTTTGAAAATAATTTGGATGATGGTCACTTCTATGAAAATATGGTATGTAGTTAATCCAAGTATTCATACATTTTATTTTATAATTTTCAGGTAAATATTTTGAGTCCTGTATCTGGGACAACAGATGTCAAAAAACTAGTAGTAGTTTTTTTTTAAATTTTTTTAATTACACTGAAACGAAAAGTAATCAGAATTAGAAGTATTTTCATATCAATATTATTAGTATACCCAATTTAAATTTTGAAAATAAAAACTTTTTGAAATAGATGTTTAATTTAAATTTGGGCTTTTATTTTACCTATTTCAATAACTTTCAAAAATGGTGCTTAGCAGGTTCTACAACTTTTTTTGTAATATTTCTGAGTAAATATTTAAAATACATGTATTTTTTACAGCCGTTAGTAGGATTATTTCAAGATCGGTTTTAGCAATTAGCACAAGTGTCTGTTTTTTGTCTACGCTAAGTTAATTTTCTTGCTTTTGGATGCATATTTTCAGTGCAGAGATACTTTTTATTTTGAAACTAAATTTAAAGTTTTCATTTCGATTTCCATTCGATATTAGTATAACATGAAAATATCATATAAGGCCTACCTATGTATTGCAATATTACTTCGATATAGTAATACAATATTTCAGCCGATTTGTACACTAATTGGAGTAATATTTACTAACTAATGTAGGACCTATATGTATATTCCTATATTGCGCCAATATAGTATTACCAAGTTTTAGCCAATGTTGGACTACTTGGTACCACATATAATAGCTAATGTGGGGCCTATATGTGTATTCCAATATTAGGTCAATATAGGACACCAAGCTACTACCGATGTTGGACAACTTGGGAAAATAATAAATAAACAATGTCAGGACTACATTGGCGAATTACCTGATTTTTCATATGGGGCCAATATAACTTTTATTGATATTGTAACAACATCGCAAAATGTTCACATTTTAAATTGGGCCAATGCAACAAAATCTATATTGTCCCATTCTATTGACTATATTTAACCAATATTCGGCCAATATGTATGTACTACCTGGGAATTTTTTCTAAGAACCCCTCCACCCCTAGATTTCCCTGTGAATTCAAGGTCCCTGTCAGATCTTACCAAATTGAATACTGAAGTATCCACAATTTCACCATTCAGGACGCTCTCCTGCAACCATGTTTCTACAGCAATAACAATGTCATAACTACCATTAAGAATAATTATTAAAAAAATCATTCAGTTTACTGTTCAGTCCTCTGCAGTTCTGAAAATACGTTAAGAGTAGATATGTTGAATGTGTCATATTAAGAGCTCCTAATGTCAAGATTCAATAATCATTAGGATTCATTTTTGCTTATTATGCATCATAACAATACAAAACAAGAAAAATGAAAATAGCCATTTCTAATAGTATAATAATCCATTTTGCCTATACCAACTAATGCGAAAGAGAAAAAATTAAAACTTAAAAATTAAGGAAGAAACTACAATATAAATAAACTAAAAAAATCCAATAAACGAAACTCCAATATTCCTTAAGTGTGAACAGATCCTAATAAAATGGTATTAAGAATTACAGTAAACATATAAAAACTAAGTACACACATTTTATCAAGTTTTTGTAACTAAACATGGGTAGTACCGCAGTATAGAGATTCTCTATACTGTGGGTAATACCTACTAAACAGCTCATATTAAGTCGCTTGTATCTTTAATCGCCAATACATTGTTGTCATATCTCACAAAGATATTTCCGTTCTTCGACCAAACAGATCGATTACCATATTTTTGTTTAGCAACTCGCAAAAGCTGATACGACTTATTCGTTAAATTTTCATTTAAATAAATACCTGAGTTCTTGAGAATTTTTCGTGCCAGAAATATTTCATTTCTTTTAATTAATGTTACAAATTCCACAATCACTGTTCTAGGTTTTGGCGCATCTCCATTGAATTTCCCAATTCTAAAAACATTATAGATTTCCCAATGTGAACACTTGATTTTCATGGCATCATTAAACACTAACAGTATCTTGGCCAGCAGGTTTTCTTTATTTTCTTCTCTAATTCCCATTATACTTAAAGAATTTCCTTTACATTTCTGATCCATTTCCTCCAGTTTACTTCTGACTGAATCCACTTCACTCTTATTAGATTGTACCATAAGCTCTAATGTTGAAAGTTGTACAATAGCATTATTTAACTTAACTTCTATACTGTCAATTTTTTTAACAAGTTTTTCAGTGCTTTCATAAATTTTGGCAGTAATTTGTTGATTGCATATTCAATCATACTTTCATCAGATACCGACGCACCTCTAGTTTTGCTCATGATTCTTAGTTTTCAAAAGTGAACTGGCAACTTTGGTTAAAAGTATATGATATGAAGCTTTGAATGTTGATTAAAAATTCAAAAATTCAAGAATGTCCTTATTACGAAAAAAGTTGCATCCCAAACTTCTCGTTAACTACGCACAACACTTGATACAAAGAACATAATATTTTATGACAAAAACACACTTTAAACGTTAAAATAATCACGAGCTCATTTCAAACGATGTTTACTCGTACATGTCGAACAATGATGTCTATGTCCATTCCATATGTCCATATGTTGAGTAATAAAATATTTTGACATTGAAATTTTGTTTGGTTCCATAGTAGGCTAAGAATTTTTCAATATATCCTCGTAGAATAAAAATAAAAGAGGAAGAACAAGCCTAACTCAAATGGCTGCGAACTAATGTAAATACAGAAAAATGAGAAAATAGAGCACGAAGTTAACAAAAACAAAAAAAAAATAGAATAAACGGGGAAAACCTTATACAGGGTGTTTCATAGTTCAACCACCATAGGTTAACTGCAAGTAGAGGACACTTTGGTGGCTTCAAATAGACTTGGTTAATTGGTCTAACATAATTATTAACGGAGATACAGGGTGTTTTATTCATTTAGTCCAATGCTCTTGAAGGCCATAACTCTAGAACCACCCTATATATTTCTTTCATTTTTGGTAAGGATGATATTGCATTGATAACACAATAAGATAGTGCAATAAAAATAATTATAATCCAGGTCTGGTTTAAGGAAAATTTGCAAAATTTGATATTCTCCAAAACAACACCCTGTATATCAGAATTTTTAAAATCCAATAGATTATTCGAAGAGAATAGAAAACATAGAGCGGCACCAAAATATTTTTCGAAGTGCACATCCCGTTTTACTGCTTAACTTTTAATGTCAAAGTTATTTAAATGTATCATTTATCATTGACATTTTCGTCCGTAATAACTTTAGAACCACCCTATAGATTTATTTCATTTTTGGTAGGTGTAAGTTACATAGTATATTCCAAAAGAACAGAAAAAATTGAGTTACACGAAAATGTTTTTCGAAGTGCACACTTACTAAAATATTCAAGTCAAAATCATTAACAATTATCAAGTAGGTCTAATATTCTAAAGGAACAGAAAAGTTATCAAATAGGCGTAGACTGTTGAAGTACGGAAAACTTTGACAGTTCGTTTTGTTATTGGTAGTAAATCGTTTGTTGTTAGTAAATTTCGCACGAAATAATTTAGATCATTTTGAATAATAATTAAATATTCCTCATAAATTTACAAATGTAGAATATGCAGACATACTATTTGTGTATGGCTTTTGTAACGGAAATGGTAGAGAAGCAGTAAGGGAATATGAAAGACCCTTTCCTAATCGTCGCACTCCTCATTACCAGACTTATGCGAGAGTATTTGATTACAGTCAGCAACATGGGTAGATTTCCTACAGCGACAACCAATGATTATGGTGAAAGACAACACTTGAATGTTGAAGATGATATACTAGGTAAAGTAAAGATATAAAATTTTATTTAATAGATATTAAGACAATGAGTCGATTAGAAATATTATGTGATACTAAATTAGTCTCCTCCAGTCCCATAATTTCATTTTGTTCCAGATATGGTTGACAACAACCCAACAATCAGTACAAGAAGGATTGGCCCCGCATTAAATGTACCCCATACTACCGCTTGGAGGAGATTAAAAAAATTTAGCTTCTACCCTTATCATGTTCAACAGGTTCAAGGACTAGAACCACGTGATTTGGAACCGCGATTTAGTCGGTGGATACTTAGAAGGAGAAGAATAGATAGCAGATGCCTATTCACTGATGAGGCCACATTTACAAGGGATGGGGTTTACAATCTACGAAATTCCCATGTTTGGGATTAGGAAAATCCTTTTGCTACAAGACAAACACATTCGCAGTTATAGGTTTTCGGTTAACGTTTGGTGTGGCGTTTTAGATAATCACCTTATTGGACCATATGTTCTACCCCGTACATCAACAGGGGACGACTATTTTGCAAAATATGTTACCAGTGCTATTAGAAAATGAGGAAATTGGAGGAATGTATTTCCAGCACGATGGTGCATCGCCACACTTTAGGGTAATTGTGCGAAATTTTCTAGACGAGAATTTCAGAAACATGTGGATAGGGAGGGACGAGCCTAATAATTGGCCTTGCCGGTCGCCGAATTTTAACCCAGTGGACTATCATATCAAAGTATACTCTACTGAGATAAACAGCTTAGAAGATCTTATTCAAAGAATTGATGATGCTTGCGAGGAAATCAGGGCAAATCCATTAATGATAAGACGAGTGTTCTAATATCTCTCTTTTCTGCTTTTGTTGAGATATTAAATGGAACGGGAAGTTTGTATTTAACACTGTTAACTCGAAGGACCTTATTTTTTGTTCACTGTATTATTTGTAGGAGTATGATGGATTAATAAATTAAACGATTACGTCACTTTCATTTAAATATATTGCAGTAAATTATAACTTGTTCATTGCTTGAACAATTAAGAAGTTCACAGATATGTAAGCATTTTTCACTTTTTCTATTTATCACATGATCTGGTAGATTAACTGAATAATCGTTAATGAAATGTAAAAATGATTTACCGGTAGCAAACGCTGGTATTTTCTTAGAAATATAATACCATTATGTACGAAGGCTGACTATGAAGTATGAAGGATGACTGGGAAGTGGTTAAAATTAGGGTATAATTTATATTTATAGGTCGGTTAAAGTGGGTGAGAAGAAGGAGAATCATCTGAGGATTTGACCAATGGGATAAGAGGTTGAAATTTAACGATCAGATACAGCGAGTGGAGAGTACACGTTTGGGGTGATTTTTTGTTGCATGAAAAAGGTTTGTTTGTTACAGATAACGAAGTTGGAAGATAGTTTCTGTTAAGCGATAAGGTGTCGGTTGCTTTGAAATATTAAGTAGAAAATCATAAGACAATACTTATCTGTATTTCTTGTGTGAGAGTAACGTTAAAACGGATTTTTGTCGTTGTAAAGAAATATTAAATGTTTGAGAAGGATGATATATTTCTTTATATGATCTGGGCAGGATATATGAATTGTGTTATACAGGGGGAAATTGAAATAAAGATTACAGGAAGAATTTGGTTGTTAAATCAAATTCGTACAACGAGCAACACAAAACATCTTGAAAAGAGCTCGTAATTGCATAGAACTAAATGGTGGACATTTCGAACAATTATTATAAATAATTTGGCATTCCGTTTAACTACATTTTTTCTGTTCTTTTGGAATAAACTATTGATTTATAAAAATCTTGATAAAATATTTTTTTTCTTAACCCGAACCTGGATTATAACTGTTTTTGTTACATGATAAGATTTTGATGCTTATGTAACTTACACCTACCAAAAATGAAAGAAATCTATAGGGTGGTTCTAAAGTTATTAGGTACGAAAATGTCAATGATACATTTAAATAACTTTGACATTAGGAGTTAAGCAGTGAAACGGGATGTGCACTAGGAAAAATATTTTGGTGTCGCTCTATTTTTTCTGTTCTCTTCGAATAATCTATTGGATTTTAAAAATTCTGATATACAGGGTGTTGTTTTGGAGATTATCGAATTTTGCAAATTTTCCTTAAACCAGACCTGGAATATAATTATTTTTATTGCACTATCTTATTGTGTTATCAATGCAATATTATCATTACCAAAAATGAAAGAAATATATAGGGTGGTTCTAAAGTTATGGCCTTCAAAAGCATTGAACTAAATGAATAAAACACCCTGTATCTCTGCTAATAATTATGTTAGACCAATTAACCAAGTATATTTGGAACCACCAAAGTGTCCTCTACTTGCAGTTAACCTATGGTGGTTTAACTATGAAACACCCTGTATATATATGGGCGTATAGAGAATTTAATTTGGAGAAAAAACTCAAATAAACTGTCCTCCACCTCCGCTCGCCCTCAATATAGCTATCTCAGAGACGAATTGAGTGATTGAGATCGTATATTCAAAATACCGCCATTCGACCTTTTGAACTAACGAAAAAAATATGACCCGCCGTCCTCTTCACCCCCCCCCCTCAGACAGAAAAATAAAGAATGCATCTGAAACAGAAAAATCCGACAGGTACATAAACCGATTTTTTATTTGAAAAATTTTTCGGGTAAAATTTAAAAATTATTTTTCCAAAAATCCTTTTTTGGAATTTCGAGAAACAAATATGGGAGTGGAAAATTGAGAAAAAAGGGGATTTTTCTGAAAATTACACATCAAAATCGAAAACTGACATGTTTTTTTGGATTCTACGTCACGAAATACATAATACAGCATAATTTATCCCATACATTCAAAATAAACCAAAATAAACTTCAGTGGACCTTGAGTTTAATATCCTAAGCGACAAAAATTTCTGAGTGCACTGATGGCAGTATTTTTTGTTAAAAAGTATAGTTACGTCACCTGTTTATCACAGTGACAGTTACAACTAATTAAGTATAAACACATTGATTTGCATATATAACTTTAGGTCCTCATATCTCAGTAACGCAAATCGTTATATACTTTTTTTATATCAGTTGTTTGTTGAATTAAAAGTTTTGTTCGATAATGAGTTGTGGTCCGGATGCAGAAAAGAAACGTTCCGTAGGCGCCACTAAGGCTGCAAGCTGAATTAGATGCACTGTCACTGAAAATTTTTTTCTTCTTTCCTCTTATGATATACTGCCACCAGACACGAACGCTCATATTTCTTTTCGGTTTAAAATTTGGTGAAAATAATGACTGGCGTGCTCTCGCTCTTCGCAATGATTAATTTTTAACAAAGTGTGAAGACAAAAGGGGCCGATGCCAAGTTTAGCTCAGTAATTTGCCACGGGGAAAAATATAAACGATATACCAAGACGCGATCAGAGGAATTATTGAATATAAGTTGTAAGTTAGAATTGAAATTTTATTTCTATAAAGTTTCCTATACGGCTGAAGGTTATAAATGAAGTTATGAATAATTGTTTCTTTTGATTTCATTTTTTATTTAATTGACATATTTATTGACCATTAATTTCCACTATATACATAATTACAGATGATCTCTCTAAAACTGAAATATAAACAAGGAAACATAATTAATATATAGGGTAATTCATAAATAGAGAGTAAAAGAAATAAAACTCGATAAACTAAAAATGCGATTGGAATAGTTTCGTGAATATATACAGTGTGTCCACGTAAGTTGGCGGCATATGGGAAACTTTTTTATTATTAATTTTACGAAAAAAATTATTCCTTATAAAAAGTTCTGCATGGTCCAAAACCTAAAATTCAATCATCAGATAATAAATTTTTCCAGTCGTATACGAGGTTTGTCAAAAAATGTGATTTTTACTCTAAAGTAAAGTACCTTTCTTTTTGACAATATCGAAAATTGTTACGAAGAAAAGATATTTAGGATTAAAAATAGCTTTCAAATATTCAATATTGTGTATTTACATTGAAAAAATATTTTTTCTACATTTTTTCTGCGATTACGTTGGAAATTTAAGTTTGCACATTAATGCATTGCATTTATTAATTAAAAGTTTGATTAAACAATTCTAAATAAAGGTTTAAAAACAATTATCTCTTACTTTTTATCGAACACTGATAACCTTTAAGTTGCTTAATCACTAGTTTGTAACGATGCATTTTAATGAATAACAAATTGTATGCATAATTCACTTTGTTACAAAAAATACTAATAAATAATCACTATCTTCAATTTACTAATGCCTCCACATATCCTCCATTTCTGTTTATACATGTAACAGTTCTATTACAAAATTCTCTTAACACATTTCTAACCATACGGAGAGTTATATTACGAACCGCTTCTGCAATTATTCTCTCTAAATGGTCAACATCTTGAAATGGCTTTTGAAGGTAAACTTTTTGCTTTAAGTGACCCCACAAGAAAAAATCGAGTGGGGTTAAATCTGGAGACCGCAGAGGCCAAGGAATTTCCGAAAAACGACGTACATTTAATCTGCTGTGACACGGGGCACCATCCTGCTGGAACCATATCTGCTTGTCAAGAAAATCATTTATTTTATTGTTTAAAAAGCACAAATAGCGATCAGCATTCAAGGTTTCTCGTATAAAAAAAGTTCCAATTACTTGATTTTTATACATTCCGCAGCACACGTTTGTTTTGAACGAATATTGGTCCCGAGTTTTCAACGTAAAATGTGGATTTGTATCACTCCACCAACGACAGTTTTGGCTAGAAACTGTCCCATTTGATGAGAATGTTGCTTTATCCGTAAAAATAATACACCTTGACATAAATGGGTTATCCACTAAGATTCCCTTTATGTCACAACATAATTCAAATCATTATCTCCTGGTCTTAAAGTATGAATTTTTTGAGGTTTGTAAGGGTGATATTTGTATTTATTTAGAATCTTTGAAACTGTTCTTTTTTTTATATCCATTGGCAATGAAGATGCCCTTTTTCGCAAAGGATATTTAGGATGTTCAGTTGCAGAGAGAATTACTTGCAACGCAATGACATTTTTTTCTACCAAGCTTTAGCGTTTTTTGCTAATTTTATTATGTATATCTCCAGTCTTAAGTTTGCTGCTTCTCGAAATGTTTTATACTTATCACCCACTATTAGCACAATCTCAATTTTCTCTTCCAGACTTAATGTTGGTGGCATGTTCTAATTTTTCATAAACAAATACGTCTGTCAAACATAAAACTGTACAATACCGATCTCTAAAAACTATGAAAAACACTGTTAGACTGCCTAAAAAAAGTGTTAAAACCGTGGCACTTTTTGAAATACGATTGTTGGCGTTTTTTCGAATGTTCGCAAAGCATACTTTAATTATCAGTTTTAAAAAATGCCAGTGCATCCCAGATTAATTATACGTGCAAACTTGAATTTCCAACGTAATCGCAGAGAAAATGTAGAAAAAACATTTTTTCAATGTAAATGAATAATGTTGAATATTTGAAATCTATTTTTAATTCTAAACATCTCATCTTTGTAACAATTTTCGATATTGTCCAAAAGAAAGGTACTTTACTCTAGAGCAAAAATCACATTTTTTGACAAACCTCGTATACGACTGAAAAAATTTAATATCTGATGACTGAATTTTAGGTTTTGGATCATGCAGAACTTTTTATAAAGAATAAATTTTTTTCGTAAAATCAATAATAAAAAAGTTTCCCATATGCCGCCAACTTACGTGGACACACTGTATAACATCTTGTTTATAGATATCTTGTTTATATATATATATATATATATATATATATATATATATATATATATATATATATTATTACGTATACGTGAGTGTAATTATTATATGTATAAATGAAATTTTATATCACCACGTATAGTCGTAAATTCATAATCTCATTTGGGTCGGGTTCTATCGAAATAAATTATATTCAATTATTTTATTTAGCAAAATACATTCAAAACAGTTCTTTATTTAATATCTCTACAACCATGCATCAAATAAAATTTTATAATATTTCAGTTAATATTATCATGAACCAAACAACTAGTTAACATTTATACTCTATATCCCATATATAATACAACAGTGCGCAAACTCAAACGATGTTCGTTTCTCCTCGTTAACGCTTCGAGCTTGTCGGGAATGGACAGTAAAAACATTCAAAACATAGAGTGATTACATTGTATGTTTATTTTATACAAATGAAATATTATATCGATCTTGGAGTTAAAATGAATTATTGTATCGTTATTGGAATAAAGGTAAGCTTTCCTTTTTGCAAAATATCAGTAATAATAAAATTATATACAACCTACAACTAATTGAAAATTGATTACTTACAATTGTCTCTGTTCTAATGGCTCAATGATAAATTTAATCACCTTTTTAGATATACGACAAATCTATGTTCCAAGCTTCTTCTTGACGAAATTACTGGATGCCAAGGATATTATATGTTAATGGAAATATTAACTTAGTTTTATATGTTATTCCTCAGAATATATATCTGGACTTTCCTCTAATATGGGTGTCTTTCTTGGTGAATATTTGTCACCCAATGATGTCACTGACATGTATACAACGTAAGTTTTGTAATTTTTATAAATATAATTTTCGGTACATTTACTTATACTTTTCGGGAATTTTACTTTTTCTTACAACTTATCTTCTTATTTCAAAATCAACAATTTTCTTCTTGATAAGACAATTTCATACATTTGAAATCTCTTCAAATTCTTTTATAATATCTTTATTTGTGTTTTTTCTTTGATTGAAAATCAAATAAATCGTTTCTTCGCAAAATAATCTAAATACTTTTTCTTTAAAATTCCTCAATGTTTTCAAATTGTTACCGGCGGGCGTAATTTCGGCCGGTAATCCCTTGGCCTACCTGCATAAATCAAAGGGTACCATTTATGACAGGGGTAATTTCGGCCGAGGGGTTGATGTTTACGATGAGATTAAAATATTGGTAATTACGCTTAATAGTTTCCTTTAAATGTATAAAATTCACAAATAACAGGTATAAAATTATTATAGCTAGTCAGTATTATAACTTATCTTTAAGCTACTAGTCGATAGAAAGCATAAAATATATTATTTGTATACGATGGCATCAGTTTCAGTAATTAAGAGTTCACGCGGTTGTGACTTACTAGTTGTAGAAAAGTTTCAGTTTTGTAAACAGGACGTATTAAAAAGTGGTGAAGTACGTTGGAGGTGTATAAAGAAAAATTTAAGATGTTTAGCCAAACTGTACACTGTTGGTGCGGAATACACAGTTACTAGAAGTGAATTAATCCACAACCACGAGTCCGATGAAACTACGTTGGAGAGAAAAATAGTGACGACTTCATGCAAGCGCAAAGCTGAGGAAGACATATCGGAGAAACCTTCAAAAATTATTAAAAGCGATCTTTCAAATCATTTGCCTGAGAATTTGTCATCGATAGATGTCAGTCTAATAAGAAGAAATTTGTACAACAGCCGCCGTAAGCTCTTACCAGCCCTGCCTAAGGATATTCACGATGTACATTCTGTACTCGATAGTTATGGACCGAAAACCACAACAGGTGAAAATTTTTTGTTTATTAACAGCACAGCTGATAATATCATTGTTTTTTCTTGCCATACAAATATAATAAGTTTATGTAAAATGAAAGATTTTTACATGGATGGCACATTTCTTATTGTACAAAATATTTTTATCAGTTATTTACCATCCATGGACTGGAAAATGGGCATTATGTTCCTCTTTTGTATTGTCTGTTGCCCAATAAGACCAGTGACACATATATGAGACTTTTTCTGTTGGTAAAATCTAAAATTTTTGAACTTTATAATATTGTTTTTGAACCGAAGGAGGTATTTGTGGATTTTGAAATCGCAATTCATAACGCATTAAAAGTTGTCTTTCCCAAAACCAAACTAAATGGTTGTAGATTCCACTTGCACCAGGCGTGGTATAGGAAAATACAATCATTAGGGTTAACCCAAATGTATAAAGATAAAAACTGCGAGGAAAGCAAATGGCTTACTCATACTTTTGGGCTAACTTATTTAGACCCCTCTGAAGTTGAAGATTGTTTCATATTCGATCTCATGTCATACAAACCGGACCATAAACTTATAGATAAATACGCAGACTATTTATTAGAAAACTACATAGCGCCAGAATCTCATTTTCCACCAAATATATGGGCATATGAAAACCCATCAATTAAAAGAACCACAAATGCCTGCGAATCATTCCATTCGCACTTTAATTCTAGTTTTTATTCAAGTCACCCTTCTATATTTATTTTTATAGAAAAATTAAAAGATTGTCAGATCGATGCATATTTAAAAATAAAAAATTTAAATATTCCAGCAAAAATTAAAGACAAACAAGTAAAAAACAAACTAAAATTTATCGAAAATATGGTAAATATGCTTCGATCTGACAATATTTCTAGAATTAATTTCGTTAAATCTGTATCACATCAAAACGTTTTTTAAAAATTTATAGTTTACCTAAGTTATAGAAATAAGTTGATGTAATAATTTTATTGAAATAAAGAAATATTTTAATATAAAGCATTCTGTTATTTTATTTGATTTGCGGCCGAAAATACCTATGAGATAAGGAAGCAACTTAAAACCTCCGGCCGAATTTACCTACCGGCTTTTAGTACCTGCCCTTTTTCCGGCCGAAATTACATCCGCCCATTGTTACTACCCTCATTTCATTTTCCAAAATCAACAACTAATTATTTTTCTTTTTTTTTCGTTCACACTAGTTATTTTTATATAAACTTTTGATGAATCATTCATATATTTTTCCGCAAATTTCGTATCTTGATTGTCATTGGTCACTTTCGATTACGATTTCTTCTACATGTCGCGCACTTATCACCAATCACATTTTTTTTGCAGTTAGCGTTGTGTACCGACTTAAATTAACTTATCTACCTGAACAAATTGTTTAATTTTCTTTTCTTTACAATATTATTCGTAACGATACAATAATTTTTAAATATACTCTGTTGATCCATTAATATTGACGTTTATGTCAAAATAAATTAACCTTTCTTGTCCTGTTATTTCAAAATGTCATAAATGTGTATATGAGGATCATCTAACATTATATTAACAATATACGAGGATGGCTCAATATATATATATATATATATATATATATATATATATATATAATATATATATATATATATATATATATATATATATATAACAACAACAAAGAGATTCATGGGTAATTCACGGAAAAAGAAAAAGTGCTACTGAAATAGAGTGGTAACCACAGACATGCATGTTTCTGGCTCATTTGCCGTCCTCATTACGGTGTAACGAAATAAGGATCTGCAGCTTGGGAGCAATGATGTTGAAATCCGTTGTTTTGTGTTTTCGATCAACATCATTGCTCCCAAGTTTCATATCCTTATTTGGTTACAGCGTATTGAGGACGGCAAATGAGCCAGAAACATGCATGTCTGCGGTTACCACTCGATTTAAGTAGCCCTTTTTCTTTTTTCGTGAACTACCCATGAATCTCTTTGTTGTTGTTGTTTACATATCACGCGATATTTCGTTGTCTCTTCGCGAATAAAACCTTTCAAAGGCTGCAAGGATGCATTCTGTTGTCATATCCGACACTAGCTCCAAATGAATACATTTTCTGATAAAACTTGAAACAATTTACACATTTGTTTATGGTGTTTTTAACAATAATAGGACAACTTATTATGTAATACTTTTTGGAGCGACTGGCTAATATCAACTTTAAACTTACACTTACTTACAATTTCGATGTTACAACAGTTTTTGTCTTCGCAATTTTTACATAATATCGTACAATGTATGCCAACTTTTTTTACAACCACACCTGGTAGTAGAGCACCCTGTGGTACAAGAACACGAAATAATGTTCAATAATTCGTCGGGTACAAGTACGTCGTCAGTCATGTTAGTAAGGGTCTTTTGGGCTTTCGAAGAGAATGAGCGCTGACCCCCCACCAGAACGCCAAGCAGCTGCCGTCGCACCATTTGGCCGAGCGAGCTAGGATTACTGTTCTCTTTTGAATGAGCCAATTAACGGTAGAAAAATGAAAAATTGTGTTTAAGTTGAGTTGGGATTCAACAACATAGCGAAGTAATAAAAATTTGAAAACTTCAATTAATATTATGACAGTATCTAGCAGATTTTGAATTTGTTTATCTCAGCTTGTAAAAGTCGCATCTGAAAATTTTTTTTCAAAATACTCGTCTTTCAAAAACAAACATATTCATAACGTAAAAACATATTTTTAAGAAATTTTTCAACGCCAAAATGAGAAAAAACTAGATGTAAAAATTTTTATTTTTGGTAAATGTTCTAAAAAATTATGTAAAAAAATTTTTAAAAATTTTGTTTATGTTACTTATAAAAATATAACTTTCACTCTGTCGATTGCAACAAACCGTTTCTCAATATCGTTGATGTTCATAAATTTAGACGCGATTGAAAAAAAATATTGTTTTCAATTTGCGCAGCCGCCATTTTGAATTTTCCAAATTTAAATTTTTAGAAGTTTGCCCTCTATGTTTATCTATGTTTGGACCTCGATATTAATATTTTATTTATAATTACCAACCAAAAATATAATTTTCGTAAATTTTTTCAATTTTTGGAAAATTTAAGATCGGAAATTTTTTTTTTGAAAAAACTATTTACGTCACCTTCAAGGGCATAAGATTTGCTTCAATTTTCATCTCTACGATTTTTTGTAAGAACACATCCAGGAATGACACGAGCATAAATCACTTGAATTTTAGGTAGTCTGAGCTGTGCTTGCAAGCTGCGTCGCAAGCTCCAGTGGAAATTATTAGACAACCTAGGAGAGTGATGCTGGGTCAATATATTTTCATTTGAAACTGAAAAATCAGTTATGGGAAAGTTTTGATAGTTAACAGATTTTTCGACCTAACTTTCGCGGACTAGAAGCTTAAATCTACCTAGAGACATCAGCTTAGTAAGGTCAAGACAAGTCTCTTTGAGATTGTCTAAGGTGGAGGACCCAAAAAGAAAGTCGTCAACATAGCTATTATTCAAAACAACATATGAAGCGACAGGGCACTTACTGCCATGTCGTAGAGCCAATTCTACTAAGCATCTTGTTGCTAAGAACCTGGAGCTGGTAACGCCATAAGTCACTGTATTGAGCTGTAAACATGAAAGAGGATCGTTGAGGTTTTCTTTCCACAAAATTAGTTGTAAGTGTGTGAATGCATACTTGTATGTGCGAAATGGTAGGAGGATGTCAAAAAGTTCTTTCTGTACAACAAGACCTGCATATAATATGTCATTCAGACTCAAATTTAAATTCGTTTTTCCACTGCCGTCGAAGACAACGCGAAGTTTTGTTGTTACACTGTCCTCCTTTATAACGGCATGATAAGGCAAAAAATAGCAAGTATCTAAAGGCTTTCCCAGTGTAATAAATACGAATACCAAGGAGATAAATTTAATGTAGTAAATTTCAGAACACACGGTAAAACATATTTTATTTCAAATAAAAATAAAAAGTAGAATGAGACCCACATTTTACTAGGTCAAAATGAAATAATTGTTTTGTATACAACTATTTGATAACGTAAAATTTAGGACGCTTCAAAACAAAAAAGTTGAATTTGCAAAACCAAACCTAATTCGGGGGGATAGTAAAAACCAAGTACAGAGAGCGGCAGCAGACAGACAGTGTCGGCGCGACAGACAGTGTCGGGGCAAATACGCGAAGGGAAAAGTCTTTTTCCTGTCACGGTAACGGGTAGCAGTACTTTTTAGTGTTAGCGGTTTCAGAGGAAAAGTTCTCTCCGTTGTGTCAGGGTGTAATAGGGATACTTAGATATCCTTGACGGTGAACACTGTCCCCCTTCGTGACACAAAACGGGAAGAATCGCCCTCTACGCTAAGTTTTTCAACATAGCACGATACCGGTTACTGGCACTACCCGCGGTGGCTAAAAAGATAGCGAAGAATAAGCAGTAGCAAGGCCAGAGAAAGGAAGTTTTCCAACGCCGTAAGTTTTTGAACAAATTGAGATTTAAACTTTCTTTTTTTTATGAGACATTTATTCGTTTATTATTTTGTGCTGGTTCTGAACTTGGTAGTTATAAATTCACTGTTATACATAGGGAGTAGCGATAACAAATATATTTATTTTATTGTCTGGTCTTTCAAGGGGACTGGACACACTTGGTCGCTCTCAGTTAAATATTGAATGTCCAGGCTCACAATTTGGGGCACAGCTCGTTCTGTAATATATAAAATTTACCGTGTGTGATGATATAATCAGATTTCGCAGAGTATCGCCAACCTGACAAGAGCTAGGTTTTTTCTAATTAGTTAGTTATTATTTTGTTGCGCCACATAATTCGCTTCCACCTCGTAGGTAGTACAGAAATAAGAGTTAACGCAAGGTTAATTTGTACTTGGTATCAAAAGGGCCGGAGCGTATGATTTTCCTTTTTCTTATGTTTCAGCGAACTTGTTCCGATGAATAATTTAAAATTGTTTTTTTTTGTTCAGACGTGATCAGAAATTTCTTTCAGATTTAGTAAAATAAATAAACATTGTAGGTGATTCAAAGACCTGGAATTTTGCAACTCGAAACTTACGCCTTGAAACGCGAGTGTCGATAAATAGTTTATTGTTCTTAGATCAGCAGTATTTTGTTACAATTTTTACTTTCATATTTTATCAAGGTCAATGGCGCAAAACCACCGTAGTCTAGCATAACATTTCGGTTGAAAGTAAATAAATATAATTTCTTTCTTGTGCGCCTCGAGACAGGAGAATATCGAACTATGGGTTAAAACATACGCCCCTCATGCACTTTGAGATACTAAAGCGATAAGTAGTTAAGTTCTAGCTCAGGGCGAGGGTTATTTCATAATTTTTTTTGTGATAGTTATACGTTATACAGGGGTAGGTTTAGGATGTACAATTTATGGATAAGTGTATAGGTAGCTTTTATACCGGGGGACTTTAATAATTTGTTTGATATTGGGATTTTTATTTTATAGATACATATACATACAGAGAAAGTTTTATTATATTTTTTTATATATATAACTTTGTGGTCCCACCATATTTTATTTATCATCCCTACCCCGAATTTCCCCCTAGAGTGTGTATCAACCTTGGATACGAGACCGAACCGGGAGAACAATCCTGTCCTGGCAAGGGAGATCAAACCGTTTTAAGACCAGGCGTTCCCAGCTCAAGTCGGACTGGATTTGCCTTACACGCTCGGCTGCACATTGGAGAAAAGAATTGGTGACACTAAGGTCAGGATCAATATACCGTAAAAAGGTAGGATTTTATTGCAAGTGGTGACAATATTTGTTAGACCAGCTTAAATAAATCAATTTTTTTCGCATGACCTAAGGTCAAGTATTCATTAATAAATTTAATGTATTAATTTCTTACATTTTTATTACATTTTTTGCACAAAACGTTAAGTCTTTGCAGCGCTATGTTGAATGAGTTTCCTAACCTAATCTCTTCTATAGGTTTTTTTGCAGGAAGGCTAACTTGAAATCTATTCTCATTAATTGAGACAGACTTTTTAAAGTCTAGTTCGCATACATCCGTTTCTATACCTTTTGTTTTGATTTCAGGAATGTGTTGGTAGTCCCAAAATTTTTGTAAGAGGGAGTAGTCCACTCTGTACTCATTTATGGCATGCATGACTACCTTATTTGTAACGCCTTGTGATGTAAGACAAACATTGTCCTTTTGTGTGTCCCCAGAAACTATGTATCCATACCTAGTAACCAATAAAAATAAATCCCTGGATATAGTTATTTTGTCTGGCAGCAAAATTTTAATAAAAATGGTTGCTGAAACCAGAAACTGTATTTCGCCAGGAACACTAAATTCGTCATCGGCTAATTTGACTGAGGAAGGAATATTAATATCCCGAAGATCACATTTTGTCTGAGGTAGAAATGAAGTAACGTTGTCTACCACAGGAAACAGTGCATTGCAGCTGAAATTGTCGTATCTCGAGTGTAATGATAAATTGACAGCTTAGTGATTGGCTTTTGAGCTTGACCAATCGCTGTGACATCCACATCATAATTAAATGAAGGAATCTTTAATTCGTTTAATAAATTTGTCTTTATGAAAGAAATTTGGCTGCCACTGTCAACTAAACCTCTAGCTATGACATAGGACCCGTCTTGAGCCTTGAAGTTAACCTTTATTGTTGGTAACAAAACCATACAATTGCTCTGTTCACTACTACTAGAATTGGAAAAATTACAAACATTTTTAAAGTGCAATATAGATTTATGCTCTTTACTTTTGCATACTAAGCACTTAAAGTGGTATTTACATTTATTAACATGATAATTTAAACATATTTTGCACAAAAATTTTTTATGAGCAAAGTCAATACGCTCTTGTGCACTCAGTGCTTTATATTCATTACAATTAAACAGTTTGGGATCTGGTTTGTTACAAACTTTGCAGATTTTTGTGCTATCATTTACATTGGCTAACTTCACAGCTTTTGCATTAGATTTGGATGACTTAACAGCTGATAATTGTGTCTCTTCAAAACTAGTTGCACTTCTCTCTAAAAAATTTAACAAATATTCTGTTGTAGGTAGTTTGGTAGCATCTCGTTCAGAGTGATAAACTCTGGAACTCAAAGGGTCAAGTTTTCGCAGCAGATGGATAGGTATAATGAGGATATCCCAATGTTAAATTTGCTGCCCCAAGTTATGTAGAGCTCCCAAACGTTGCCTTACTATAGATACAAAGTGTCTAAGTTCGGATGATGTCCCTTTTGAGATTGGCTGGTAACCCAATAACGAATTTACATGATGAGTAATTACTAAGCATTTGTTGTCGTAACTTTTATCTAAAAGATCTAAAGCTTGCTTATAGGATTCGTTCGTTAATGGTAAACCATCTATTAATGAAAGAGAATCACCTTTAAGATACCTTTTAAGATAGAATAATTTTTGCACTGATGTTGAAGAAGAATCTTGATCAACACAGCTTTAACTATGTCCCGGAAAGGTTAGTAGTTAGTAATGTTGCCATCGAATAGTGTAATATCTAGTTGTGGAAGCCTGCTAGGATGAGTCTTGTCTAGAGTTCCATTATTGGGCTACGTTTTCTGACAAACTCGGTTAATCTCCGTCATAATTCTAAAAAACCTTTCTTCGGTTTCATCCTCTGAACCAGGTTCTTCATCGTTTGTGATTCATAAGTTAAGACGCAACTGTTTGTAATTTGCCAAGCCTTTTCGTAACTCCTCCTTACGGACCTCTATGCCTCTATTAGCACTTTGCGTTTTGCTCGTTTAGGAAGGTTTCCGTACGTATTAACAGCGATTTAAACAATCCTATTGCCTTTCTAACTCGCGTTCATTCGTCTTCCTTTGGCGGCATCGTAAATTTTATCGAAAATCTCAATATAAACCATTTGAACTTCGTGTGGAGGGCGTCTTCCGTTGAAATATTGCTAATTCCGATTTGCCTCTTGCCTTTCATGTGTTGTCTCCCCGGGTGACACATTAGGCACTCTCCCAAAATGGTATGAAATCTGACGGAACCAACAAAAACTATTATTTTTAAGGTACACTGTATGTCAACTTCGTCACGGCACCAAATTTTTATGTTGCAAAGAACATAAAAAATAATTAATTTCAATTAAGAAAGGTTTATTGCTTGTACCATTTACAATGATTGAGAGAGAAGGTTTTAGACATTTACATTTTTTTCTTGACAGCTAATATTGCTTGACAATATTATATTTTTTTAAACAGCCACTACTTGCAAAATACTTCAGCAAGCAGTAAATGACCTACAAACCAAAATTGCCGCTCTAGGACTTACCCTCCCACATGCCGAATCGAAAGTTATTAATTTTGTAGAAGAACGCAAACATATCCCTAGAACCACAGGAAACAACTTTCAATTACCTGTCGTAGATCATTATAAAATCCTGGGAACGTTATTCGACTCCAAATTATCCTGGAGACAACATATACAGGAAATTACAGGAATATGTCTTAAGCAACTAAATATTATTAAAACGCTCTCACATTATCATTGGGACGCGGATGAAACTACCTTGCTAAAAGTATATAGATCCCTAATTCGTTCCAAAATTGACTGCAACGAAAACTATTTCACGTTCTCTCAACACAGTGCATAATACCACCATCCGCTTACGTCTGGGAGCGTTTCGGCTGAAAATCTCTATTGTGAAGCTAGTGAATTCCCTCTCTGGCTCAGACGACAATACCTCCTCAACTATATTGCCACTATTTCCTCCAATCCAGTATATCCTGTATTAACATCATACCAACTTCATGACAACCCTCCATACACCATTATTATACGTTCTATTCCTTAACTTATACAACCACTAATTCAAGACGTAAACCTATCACATACTCGAACTCGCTCAGTCTCCAACATTTCTCCATGGACCAAATTTCTCCCACAATACGATATCTCCCTCTGCAAATTTAACAAAGAAGAAACCAATAGAGATGTTATTCGATCAGCTTTCCGTGAGTTGCTGAATAATAAAGAATATAACATGGTCATATATACGGATGCATCTAAGACAGAAGTAGAAGTTGGGTGTTCCATAACCACGGTACAAGAATCGATCGGATCCTATAAATTATCCTCTATTTGTAGCGTCCACACGGGTGAGCTATACGCTATCTCACAAGCCATATATACAGACTTATTATACTCCATCCATTCCATTAAGAATACATTTACTAACCAGCCCCTTTTCCAAGATATACATGACATATATCAACACCTACAATGACAAAATACAACAATCATAATAACATAGGTCCCTTCCCATGTTGGGATTATTGGAAACGAAAAAGCCGATTTCCTTGCCAAAGAAGCTGCATCAACTGCTACAGCCACGGTGAATCTTCAGCTTTTTAATTACATAAAAGCTAGCCTGAAAAAAATCAATCGTTCCTACTAGCAAATTCACTGGAGTCAAATTTAGTGTTCACTGCGTGAAATTCAACCAACAATGAATCAATTTATCTGTCCCAATCTATCTAGGAAAAATATGGCTGTCATACGAAGATTATGTTTAGGTCACACTAGACTCACGCATGATTACCTAATGGCATCATTACCTCAGCCGAACTGTCAGTATTGCCACGTAAAAGTCTGCAACAAGCATATCCTCGTTTAATGTACATACTTCGCCATAACACGCCTACAACTGGGAATACATTCAAACTACAAGGAGGTTCTAAATAGTGAAAATAAAGTTCGAAAAGTAATCAAGTTCCTAGAAGAAGAACGTTTTATTAACTTAACAGAGTTTAATTAAAAAAAATCTATTTAAATAACTTATATCATGTCATGTATCATGTAATCCCAGATTCATGTTAGTTTAATGTATGTAATGTAACATCCAGAGATGCACTAAATTATCGGGAACTAAATAAACGAATACATAGAGAAGTAAGAAAAGACATCCGAGTTTATAACACCAAGACAATCAAAAACGTAATAGAGGACAATGTAAATATGAAAGTCTTAAGGTCAAAACTATCCTCTGGTAAACAAATCATCACCAAAATGAAAAATCAACAGGGAAACATAATTTCGGACAGCAAAAAGATCGCGGAACACATCAAAGAATTCTACACCCGTCTTTACACATCTACTACACCGGACCCTAGAATTACGAGCACGGTTATATGCAATGTGGGCTCTGAAGACATTCCTGAAATATCAAAGCAAGAAATACAGGTTGCCCTCAAGCAAATGAAAAATAGAAAAAGTCCAGGAGAAGACAGAATCACATGTGAAATGCTGAAAATGGGAGGAGTGGTTATCGAGAAATCTTTACAAATTCTTTTAAATAAATGTCTACAAGAAGGCAAAATTACCGATGCATGGCAAAATGCGGAAGTGATCCTGCTTTTTAAAAAAGGAGATAACAGCAACATAGAAAATTATCGGCCAATTAACCTTCTCTCTCATATGTACAAGCTCCTCACCAGGATAATAACCAATAGACTAACAAATAAATTGGACGCGTACCAGCCAGTAGAGCAAGCGGGATTCCGTAAAGGGTTCAGTACTATAGATCACCTACAAGCTATTAGAACACTGATAGAAAAAACAACAGAATACAACATACCCCTTCACTTGGCATTTGTGGATTTTCACAAAGCGTTCGATTCTGTCGAAACGTGGGCCTTTATACAAGCTATGAACGATGCTAGAATAGATTCCAGGTACACAAACTTACTAAATATATATATATATATATATATATATATATATATATATATATATATATATAAAAATGCCACTTTTCATGTCAAAATAAATGAAGATCTAAAAACGGATAAGATTAAGGTAAATAGGGGAATACGTCAGGGTGATACAATATCACCAAAATTATTTACTCTGGCGCTTGAGAACGTCTTTAAAACATAACAATGGGAAACAAAAGGAATAAATATCGACGGCTCCTATCTACACCATCTTCGGTTTGCTGACGACATTGTCCTGATAAGCAGTGACGTGCACGAACTGAGCAACATGTTAGAACAACTTAATAATGCTTCAAAAAAGATCTGCTTAAAAATGAACATCGCAAAGACTAAAATAATAAGTAACACCAACGAACAAATATATATATAGATGGTACAAAACTAGAAAACGTGGAAGAGTATATATATTTGGGACATGTAATAAAAATAGGAAAAGAAAATCAAACGGCTGAGATTAAACGAAGAATAAAATTAGCCTGGGCGGGGTTCGGAAAAATGAACTATATATTCAGAAATAGCAGCATACCGATCAACCTTAAACGAAAAGTTTTCGATACCTGTATACTACCGATAGCGACCTATGGACTGGAAACAATGGCAATGACAGGGAGGACAGCAAATCAATTAAGAGTGATGCAAAGAGCGATGGAACGAGCGATGCTCGGAATTACTCTCAGAGACAGAAAAAGGAATGAAGATATCCGACAAAGAACTAAAGTCATGGATATAATAAAGCGTACTGCGAAGCTGAAATGGCAATGGGTAGGGCATGTGGCCCGGCAGGATCAAGCTAAATGGACAACCAAACTAACGTACTGGCGACCAAGACAAACAAGGCGAAGCACAGGAAGACCACAGAGAAGATGGCTTGATGATATCAAAAGACAGGCCGGAAACAGATGGTTTCAACAAGCACAGGACAGGACAGCATGGAGAAATATGAAAGAAGCTTACGTCCAGGAGTGGATAAGAAGTGGCTGAGAAAGAAGAAGAAGAAGAATGTAACTTTATCTGTATTGTACCTCGTGCTAATGGCCGTAGCTGTCTTATGCACGTTATTTTAAATTAAAAAAAATTTCGTTTTATGTGTTGAGAATTAATTTAAAATGTGCACTGTCTATTTATTAGTGATTTATTATTATTATTAAGTGATAATTGTAATGATCAGCAGATATAGTTTTCCTGGTTTTCTATATCATTGCACAGTTATACTGATCTTAATTGGAAAAATGATATCAAGGATATCACCATAGGGCTAATAATATCTAAGCTTCAATAATTATAATATCACATCTTCTGCTTTTTTCTATTAACATATATTAAGTCAATCACAAGTTAGGTCACTTCTTGGTCTAGCCAAAAATAACTACTAAACATCAGGTAGGCATCACATGAAATGTAACTTCTGTCATTCTGACGATGATATAGATTTATAGAAACAATTGTCCATTTTTTAGAATTTCCAATAACTTTTATTATATTGTGGAATTAACTAGAAACCGTGAGTTTCATTCAAAACACTAATAAATAATAAATATTTCTATCAAATAATTTTATTCTTTTCGATTTTGTGAACCGGTCTATGGATTTCATTGCGATGTGGATTTCGCAGTCGTCTTGGACTGGGGACCACCTGCAACAGAAGAGACCACCATTATCTCGAAGAAATGCATGTACTCTAGTTATATCGCATTCGAGTCTCGTCTCAAAATGCCTCTATATCTCTCACAATTTTACCTTTTTGCGCCTCCGTTGTGTCAAAGCAGAAAAAAAATCGATCACTGTTTATTTGTTTCTAGAAAGAAAATGAAGAGAAGCAACGACAACGTAATAGAATTGTTGTTTCTGTTAATTTAGAAGAAACCGAAGATATTTCCTTTTTTGTCTTCGATATATATGTTTACATCCGAGTAAACCAAGTTCTAATTGCGTAGCAAACGTTTTCACATAAACCATAATAAAATAGAATAAAGATTTTTAAACCGAAGTACGAACATTACTAAATTACGTAACAAATTCTGAAAGTGATACCGGGTGTCCCACTTAACATTTCGGGGTTATGATCGCTTATTCCTCAAACAGTTTTAGGAATGCGGTTTTCGCCAGTTTTATTGAAATTTATAAAAGTTTTTTTCTTAATGATAGGATATTTTATCGTAATGCCGGTTTGACCGGAAATTAACACGGCGATTTTTAGGGATAGGGCAACTTTTTTATTTTAAATAGAACACCCTGTATATTTTTAGTCTAACACAAAGCTCAATCTTTAAGCTTCCTAAACATAAAATGAAATTGGCTGTCTCGACCCTTACTTCGTGGAATATGCTCATATTAGTGTTTTTAAATGAAACTCACGATCTCTAGTTAATTCCACAATAACTTGTATTATATTGTGGAATTAACTAGAGACCGTGAGTTTCATTTAAAAACACTTCCTAAACATATATAGTTTGTGCTACTTTTTCATGAAATTATGGCCTAAAATTTAAGTTAAACAACGTTAAGCATTTTCTGAGGCAATTTATTAGAAATGTCGATAAAATTAACAATTTTGAACGTAAAGACATTTAACAAAAAATATTATTGCAACAAATTATCAAAATGATGTCCTCGGACGTTTACACACATTCGACATATATTTTAATTAAGTTTCCAAAACTAGCTATCAACATCTCTCCAGGAATAGTTTCAATCACATTTAATGAAATTGACTGTCTCGACCCTTACTTCGTGGAATATGCTCATATTAGTGTTTTTAAATGAAACTCAAGGTCTCTAGTTAATTCCACAATATAATACAAGTTATTGAAAATTCTAAAAAATTGACAATTGTTTCGATAAATCAATATTCTGACGATGATATTGATTTATGAAACAATTGTCAATTTTTTAGAATTTTCAATAACTTGTATTATATTATGGAATTAACTAGAGACCTTGAGTTTCATTCAAAAACACTAATATCAATCACATTTATTATGTTTGTCTTTAATTCTTCCAAGGTTGTAGGGTGTGGGTTGTAACATCGATCTTTGATGTAACCCCAAAAGAAAAAATTCGGTACCGTTAAATCAGGTGATCGCGGTGGCCACCTCACTGGACCTCTTCTTCCAATCCACCTTTCACCAAATGCTCCATTTAAAAGTTCTCTAGTGATCATTGCATAGTGTGGACTTAAACCATCCTGCTGAAAGTAACATGTTTGTAATAAATTATCTTGCTGAAGTTGCGGAAAAAAGTACAGTTGTATTAGTGTTTTAAAAGAAACTCAACGTTTCTAGCTAATTCCACAATATAATGAAAAATGTTGAAAATTCTAAAAAATTGACAATTGTTTCGATAACTGAGTACCTATCATAGTCAGAATGACAGAAGTTACATTTCATTTGATGCCTACCTGATGTTTAGTAGTTATTTTTCGCTAGACCAAGAAGTAACCTACCTTGTGATTGACTTAATATATGTTAATAGTAGAAGAGAACAAAAATTTCACCGAACCCCCCCCCCCTCCCAGTCACTGGTTAGTCCAAATTAGTTAGGTAATTTTATTTGAATATTATCTGTACCGTCCCAATTGATTAGTATTTAGGTTTAATATCAGTTAATGTCTAAATTTTATTTTAGAGGAATGATGAAGTAGACATTTATTAAACGACTACCAAATGTACAATAAAATTGTTTATTAAACTTTTAAATATAAACACAGAATCAATAAGAAATACAATCACAATAGCAATATAAATGCAATACAATAAGAAATACAAAATTAATAATAAAGAAAAAATCAATGAGACGGTTGAGGCTGGTGGAGTGTTACCAGTTTGTTAACATCAATCGCAGATCCCCCGTTCAGTGATGTGTAGTCTGTTCCTCTTCTTGGACAGCAAATCAATTACTGCACTGAATGCACGCTCAGCCATATAGGACGAAGGAAATGCAATTAACAACTTCTGTACTATTGATAGAGAACTGGTATTGGTTTTTGAAGCCAGAACTCTTGATATCCACGTTTGAATTTTAATTTAAGTTCTTCGTTAGTTGTGAGTTCTAATAGCTCACCTTCCAAATTTGATAAGCCTTCAGTATCTGTGTTTGCGAAAGGATCTATAACCCAACTTGGTATTTCCATGTTTAAAATATCTTGGAATCGCTCTGTAAAATCAACATGAAGAATTTCCAAGTGGTGGCAGTAAATAAGTAAATCTTCCGGTTTTGCAAACACTGTTGATAATGCGGGAAAATGGTTGTACTCACCTCTACCAAGATTTCTGTTGAATATAAGAAGTTTTCCTGCAAAAGCAGTTATGACGTTTTTAGTTTTAATTAAATTTAAATCATCACCTTGCAATTGTAGATTAACTTGATTAAATACTTTAAACAGGTCCGTCAAATAAGCGATGTTATTTTTTGACGTAATCAGGTTTTCGCGCAATTGTTCGTTTTCTTCAAGAAATTCCAACACTGAGTCAAATAGATTGAAAAAACGATTCAGACAAACACCTTTAGAGAGGCAACGTACTTCTGTGTGCCGCAGCAAGCGATTGTAGTCTTCATCATTTTCATTGCAAAGCTTATGAAACAAACGGTCATTCAATGAATTGCTTCTAATGATATTGATTGCTTTAATAACGTTATTGAGGGACGCATGCAGATGTTCATTTAATTTCTTTGCAATCAAATGCTGACGGTGAATAATACAATGTACAGCGAGTACATTTGGCACTGCTTTTCTCAAATGTGCTATAAAACCCTTATGACGCCCGGTCATTGCTGGAGCACCATCAGTAGCAGCAGACAAAATATTGCTAATAGGAATTTCTTTTTCTTGAAAAATGTTTTGCATGATATTAAATATAGAATGTCCCTTTGTATCAGATTCCAAATTCTTAGCAAATAAGAACTCTTGATGTTTTTTTTCTTCTTTTATAAATCGTACGTATGATAAGAGTAGAGCTTCGTTACTTGGTAGAGTTGATTCATCGAGTTGAATGGATAATTTGCAAGTCTTTAGGTAATCGCATAATAATATTTCAACGTCATTTGCCATTTCATCTATTCTTCTTTGCACTGAATTATTACTGAGGAATTTTTTTAATGATATCAAATGGTGTCTTATGATGGAGAACAGTTTTCAATATCTCTTCGACTGCCGGCAAAATTAATTCCTCGCCAATGGTGTGTGGTTTTCCTGACTTTGCGATTAACAATGAAACGTTATATGAGGCTCGTAGCCAATCATCGTATCGCTTAGAAGACGATGCAAAAAGGTTTGATATAGTTGACTGTTTTGAATATTGTTTTTCGAATTTTTGAAAATAGAATATATCTTTGTTCTTCTTATCAGGATGCATTTTATGTAAATGCTCTTATAGCCTAGAAGGTTTCATAGCTTCATTTGAAAAAACTTTTCGGCAAATTAAACACATAGGTAATGATTTCTTTGTAGAAGATTCCGCAAATCCATATTTTAAATATTCAATACTGTATTGCCGGAATTTCTTTTTTAATTTAGAAGTAGATTCAGCCCTTTTCATACAAAAATTAAATTCTCAATAGATTTATTGATAGTAATGTTTATAAAATGACACACCACTCACGATTATTTACTACGGCAGAGCTTATGATTCACGACTATATATCGCGGCCAAGTACATACAACTAACTAACAAAAAATTCGTAGAGCTGTTGCTTTTATACGTTTCATTTCGTGCATGATTCAACTTGTCTGTGTGCGAACATGTCGAAACATGTTATTTTGTATGAACATCGCGCGATCGCTTATGAACGTGCGAGGACAAGTCATATACTTCTATTCTGAAGTAAAAGAAATTATTATAATTATTATTAATGCTAATTTAAAACTGCTTATTAACCCTTATTAAATCATTTTTATTTCATTCCTCCTGACTGCTTATTATTTGCTTCTGAATCCGCTACCGCCCCTCTAAAAGGCTGCAGCGCCCACAGGGGGGCGATATCGCCCCCGTTGGGAACCAATGAATGTCTAGCCAAAAATAACTACTAATCATAAGGTAGGCATCAAATAAAATGTAACTTTTGTCATTCTGACGATGATATTCAGTTATCGAAACAATTGTCAATTTTTTAGAATTTTCAACATATTTCATTATATTGTGGAATTAGCTAGAAACGATGAGTTTTATTTAAAACACTAATACATTTTTTTTGTCATTTTTGGAGAAATTTCGGTTTGTTAACAGGATACAGCCTCCGGAGTAAATAAAAGTGACTGATTGAATATTGTTCGGGGCATCTCATAGATGAACCTTATTGATTTTCGGCTCACCAACAGTTTTGGTCATATTTGGAGAAATGTCGGTTTGTTATAGTCCAGGGAATGAAACAAAAAATAGAGTCGCACTTCCGATTTCTGTGGGAGATCATTGATTTATATGAAATTTTGGACTTAACTTCGTTTTGCCCTGTAAATCAAATGTGATATGGAGGAAAAGTGTGCTTTCTTTCTTCATTGTATATTTGTATTTAAGGCGTAAATTCATTTTAGTTGATAGAGTTGTAAAAATATGTTTCAGAATTGCAATCGAGCTGGAATAAGTCGTCGTGAACTTTGTTAAAGTCAGTTTAATTGTAAGTGAGTGTGTTACTCAAACTTGGAGAGGAGTTTACATTAAACCGAATGTGAGTTGTTAAGACTGCGTGATCAGATTTACCTATTGGGGAACTAATTTCGGGAGTTGTTAGTACATGGTCATAATTGGAAAGAATAAGGTCCATAGTAGATGGTTGGTTGTTGATTCTAAATCTGGTGGGTTCATCTATAAGTTGGGATAGGCTGGAGTTTCAAATAAAATTTTGAAAAAGATTATGCGAACTAACACCATCAGATAGAGATGTCGTTTTCCAGACAATTTCAGAAAAGTTGAAGTCACCGACTAGTATAAGATTATCAAGCTCCGACATTTCCCACAGTTTATCGATCAACAAGATGTCATTTTCACGGTGGGTGTCTGGTGGTCGATATACGCAAACGAGATTAATTGAAAATACGTTTTTAGCAATGCACAGATGGATGATATTTATACCTGGAATATCAAAGTCACCCATCGTGACTGAGAATGAAGAAATAATGACATCAACTAAGTACAAGCACACACCTCCACCTATACGGTGTTCTCTATGTTTACGAAATAATGTGTATCCATTTATATGGATTACAGAGTCGAGTATGGTTGGTTTAAGCCAGCTTTCCGATATCATAATAATATGTGGTTTTACCAATTGCACAGTGCATAATAATTCATTAAATTTGGTGATCAGGGAATCAAGATTGGTATAAAAAAGTAGCCAGTCGTTAAAGTTTGAAGAATGAGAATTATTGACGAAATTTCGTTATTTTTGGAGTACCTTGAATATATTTGATTGTCAAGGCGTGTTCACCACTGTTTTTTCTAGTTTACAATTAATTGCGAAGATCTTTGAGTCGCTGCTGTTGGATAGGTGTCTTATCATCTATTATAGAGAAAGATTCAGTGGCTTGGTTTTCCAACAGTTTTGATCTATTTCTTAGTATCTGTTTAGCTGGGTATTTCAAAGACATTACAACTTTTAACTTGCGAGGAAAACGCTGGTTTGGTTTTGATTTACCGACTCCGTAGAATGCCAGGTGATTTTCTTGACAACCGACATCGTTCAACACTGACTTTACTTTATTGCCCAAGCATTCCATCGTGTTCTCTGGTGCTGATGGATAATCAAATCGAACTAGTCGGGCAATATCCAGTTCATACTCTTGAAGGGTTTCGTCACGTTTTCGCCCTCGGTTCTTAAGCTGGAATCGGTACAAATGTTCTAGATGTTCGTGACCATATCGCATGTCCAACCTCTTCTTGAGCTGCTCGAAGTCATCCATTTCTTCAACGGATAGCGTATGAAGTATATCTAAGGCCTCTCCCCGAAGCGCGCTGGTTAGGTTTACTACCTTCTCCCTATCGGACCAATTATTCACTCTAGTGACTGCTTCATACTGTTTCACATAATTGGTCCACGATGTCTTTCCGTGGAACGTTGGAGACTTGACTTGGACAAAACTGCCTATATCTTCTATCTTGGATTGTGCTTCTGGCTTGTAGGGTTTTATTTCTTCTTTTCTTTTGCTGGCGTGTCTTGTGTTATTGAATATATTGACTTTCTTTCTAACTCCTTGATTTTCTCGTCCATCTGATTTTCCATCTTTGTTATTTTATTCTCCATATCCGATTTTAGAGACGAAATTTCAGTTTTGACGTTAGCGGATAAGATATCGGCAGAATTATCGTTCTTCATAGTTGAAATCTTTTCGTCCATATTAGCAGATATCTTGTCCACGTTAGCAGAAATATCGTTTTCCACATTTCTTCCATGGCAGAAATATAATTAGTGTTTTTAAATGAAACTCACGGTCTCTAGTTAAATCCACAATATAACACAGGTTATTGAAAATTCTAAAAAATTGACAATTGTTTCGATAAATCAATATCATTGTCAGAATGACAGAAGTTACATTTCATTTTATGCCTACCTGATGTTTAGTAGTTATTTTTGGCTAGACCAAGAAGTAACATAACTTGTGATTGGCTTAATATATGTTTATAGAAAAAAGAAGAAGATGTGATATTACAAATATTGAAGCTTAGATATTATTAGCCCTATGGTGATATCCTGGATATCATTTTTCCAATTAAGATCAGTATAACTGTGCAATGATATAGAAAACCAGGAAAACTATATCTGCTGATCTTTACAATTATCACTTAAGAAGACAGTTTATTAGTGGAGAATTCCCTAGATTTAACTGTTCATTGACAACTTCATATTGTGGGTTTCTTAAATGTCTTCTAATTTCAACTACACCTTCCAACTATATAGTGTTCCAACCAATTTCGACCAGATATGGAGGATTTATCATCATCTAAGCGACCTAAATTTGGCCCATTGTCGCTGAACGAGAAAAATCTGATATTAAATTGCAATTCCACGTTGAAGAACGAAGAAATTAGAAGAAAAATCATGAATTTGACAGGAAGTGTTGATGAAAGTGTGGAGATTACTGCAACAATGATGGGTGTTTCAAAAACAGCAGATATAGTTTTCCTGGTTTTCTATATCATTGCACAGTTATACTGATCTTAATTGGAAAAATGATATCCAGGATATCACCATAGGGCTAATAATATCTAAGCTTCAATATTTGTAATATCACATCTTCTTCTTTTTTCTATAAACATATATTAAGCCAATCACAAGTTAGGTTACTTCTTGGTCTAGCCAAAAATAACTACTAAACATCAGGTAGGCATAAAATGAAATGTAACTTCTTTCATTCTGACTATGATATTGATTTATCGAAACAATTGTCAATTTTTTAGAATTTTCAACTTTTATTATATTGTGGAATTAACTAGAGACCGTGAGTTTCATTTAAAGACAGATTTATAATTTAATGAAGGAGAAAAAAAATGGAAACATCACAGCCCCAGCAAAGTCCCCAGGCCGACCCAAACTTGAAATGGATGACGACTTGAAGAATGGAATAAGGCGTAAGGTGCATGTTTTTTCTTCAGAAAAGAGATCCCAACTCTCTCCAAAATTATGGCTTCGGTTCAAGAAGATTCAGATTCAGTACATTATGGAAAATTTTGAAGGAACTTGGATTTGAATATAAAAAAAATTATCGGAACGCAATGTTGATTGATAGAGACGACATTGTCATTTAGAGGAGGAGTTATTTGCGCAATATTCGGAAAGCAAGACTAGATCAAAAAATAATTTATTATTTGGATGTTTTGGCAAGACACGAATGTCAAAAGTCGGAGGCAGGCAGCTCTTGAAGTGTGGTCAACAGGCCTCAATCCACCAGCAGGAAAAGGACGTCGACTCATCATTACTCATATCGGAAGTGCCGAAGGTTTTGTTAAAGGTGGATTGTTGTGCTTTGAGTCGAAGCAAACCGGAGATTATCATGAAGATATGGATGGAGATGTTTTCGAAGAATATTTCTCACAAATGTTAGATCTAATTCCAACGGGCTCAGTCATTGTTATGGATAACGCAAGTTATCACTCCAGGTTAGTGAAGAAATTACCTTCAACTGCATGGCGTAAACAAGATATCCACGATTGGCTAGCCTCGAAAAATATTGAATGCCCAGATAACCCGCTGAAAAATGAGCTCTTGCAACTGGTCAATTCACATAAACACAAATATAGTAGATACGTTGTAGATCAAATGGCATCAGCGCGTGGTATAACGGTGCCGAGGCTTCCTCATTATCACTGTCAACTCAATCCCATAGAATTAATATGGGCCCAAGTGATAGGGGAAGTTTCAAGAAAGAATACGACATTCAAAATGAGTGGCGTAAAAGTTTTATTCGAAGACGCGTTAGGTAACGTAACAAAAGAAAACTGGAAGAAATGTGTTGAACACGTGATACAAGAAGAACTAAATATGTGGGAAATGGATCATATAAGTGAACACATGATTGAACCATTTATAATCAATGTTAATAATGGAAGCTCAACAGAATCGTCTGATTCTGATATATAGACTAGTTTTTGTATTAGTTATTACTATTATTTGTCAGACTTTTTTTATATATATATTACATTAATTCGTACTTTATTCCTGCATTTTTCTTTTTGCCTCTCCTATTGTAAACGGTATATTAGTGGTAAAGTTGATACCTACTGCAAAAAAATTTGCTATTTTTTATATAATATTTTCTGTTTATTGTTTATTCATAGGAACACGAAAAAATGAATAGTTTTCGTAATTATAATTTCATAGTCCCTTCATATTCATATACCAAGTTTGTTTTGTCCTGATTGCACGCCTCTGAGGATTAAATTGTGTATTTGTTCATTCAAATACAATAGAGCGACCCTTTCAATACAATAGGCGACCCAACCGAATACAGAGTTACGGGGTGTCTACCTGAAATTCGTAACAAATGAGAAATTTTAGTACAAAATTAGATAAACTTCGGAGATATTTTATTATACACCCTGTATCGGTTTTGCATACCTAATGAGCTTTTATTACTCCATGCCTTTTAAAACCGGACTATACATAAAATATAATAAATTATTATTTGGTCGCACCGCTACAAAAAACCGATCTCGTAATCACATTGAAATAAAAATTGGCAGTGAAGATCTCCGGCTAGAAGGTTGTGCCAAAAATTTAGGCATTCTCATTGACGAGTCGTTCAAATTTAGCTCTCATGTGTCCGATATTGCTAGAAAAGCTTATAGTAGCTTAAAATTATTATATGCAAATAAAGATCTGTTAAACAAAAAAACTAAAAAATGCTTTGTGAGTCCATTATATTATCACATGCTAGTTATGGAGACACAGTTTATGGGCCATGTTTATTTAAATATGATGAGACTAGATTACAAAGAATTCAGAATTCTTGCATTCGATTAATTCGTGGATTGCGCAGAATATGAATCAGAGACGTGCCTTGCATGCTTGCACTTTATTTATGAAAATTATTAAAACTTATACACCCGCATATTTATATAACTTTTAGAACTAACGTTCATAATATTAACATTAGACATAAGTATAAACTGACTCCACCTATCCACAAAACCAATTTGTTTCAGGGCTCTTTTCTGTTTTATACAATCAGACTACTAAATAGGATACCCAATTACTACATTTGCATTCAATAAATTTAAGTATACGGTTAAAATGGATTTAATTAATGGCAGGCTTAAACTAGACTAATGTTTTTGTTGTTTATTTTTTAACTATTTCAGTGGATCTTGTCTTGATGTGCTTGAACTTATTCGTTAATTTACATGGTTGTGTACTTTCTTTTATTTTTATTTTTGTATTTGTAATTCACATAGTTATGTACATTTGAAAGGTTGAGTGGAAGAGCAGAACTTGGCTAATTGTTACAGATTAGATAAGCTCTGAACTCTGCCTTTTGACCACGTTTTGTAATGTAATTTTTAGCTGCTGCAAAACTTGTGTGGTCAATAAAAGCGTGTTACTATTATTATTATATTATCCTACTTCTAACACCAATGTGAAGTTTTTCTCATTTATCTATTTATAAGTTTTTATTACTCACTTAATTTATATTAACTACACGATTCACATTATTGTGATATTACTCAGTTCTGATTCTTAGTAAACACAAATAGAAGAAACATTGTTTAAAACAAAATAAAATTCAATATGCAAATGAAAGCAACAAAAAAAAGTGTTTTTAAATGAAACTCACGGTCTCTAGTTAATTCCACAATATAATAAAAGTTATTGAAAATTCTAAAAAATTGACAATTGTTTCGATAAATCAATATCATCGTCAGAATGACAGAAGTTACATTTCATTTTATGCCTACCTGATGTTTAGTAGTTATTTTTGTCTAGACCAAGAAGTAACCTAACTTGTGATTGGCTTAATATATGTTTATAGAAAAAAGAAAAAGATGTGATATTACAAATATTGAAGCTTAGATATTATTAGCCCCATGGTGATATCCTGGATATCATTTTTCCAATTAAGATCAGTATAACTGTGCAATGATATAGAAAACCAGGAAAACTATATCTGCTGATCTTTACAATTATCACGTAAGAAGACAGAATGGCATAATGATCAAAATAGCCTCAAGAGCATTACATCGCAATTTACAGACCGACTAACATTAACACCCAGCCGGTTGGTACAAATTAAAATATCAAGACTAAGACTTGGCCACACTCGTTTAACGCACGGCTATAGAATATCTAAAGAAGAACCCCCCAAATGTAACAAGTGCAACGTAAGACTGTCTATTAAACACATCCTTGTTGATTGTACAGAATTCGAAGAGGAAAGACAAGAGAACAAAATCTCCACAGATGTTAGTGAAAATCTAAAAACTCTGGAACAAATACAAAAAACAATACAGTACATAAAAGATATAAAACTCTATAATTATATCTAGTGAATACTTAGTGAATATTTAGTGAATGTAATGCTGTAATTTACTATGTAGCTGAATGATATTGTAAGTGCTAATGACCCTTAGCGGTCGGAGCACATCTTCACAAAGAAAAAAAAAAGAAAGTAACGTTAGTACAAAATTGTTAAATGTAAAAACAAAAAAACCACTATTAAAGAAGTCAGGTATATATAAACTCAAATGTCCAGAATGTAATGCTATCTATTTGGGTCAGACCCTTAGGAATTTTGAAATACGATACAGTGAACACTTACGAGCATACAGATTAAAACAACCAGATAAATCCCACTACGCACAACATCTACTTGACACCAATCATTCATTGACACCTAACACAGAACTAGAAGTGCTGCATATTTGTGAAAAGAAACAAGAACTGGATTTCCTTGAAGAACTGGAAATTAGAAGATATTTAAGAAACTCACAATATGAAGTTGTCAATGAACAGTTAAATCTAGGGAGTTCTCCACTAATAAACTGTCTTCTTAAATGATATTTGTAAAGATCAGCAGATATAGTTTTCCTGGTTTTCTATATCATTGCACAGTTATACTGATCTTAATTGGAAAAATGATATCCAGGATATCACCATAGGGCTAATAATATCTAAGCTTCAATATTTGTGATATCACATATTCTTCTTTTTTCTATAAACATATATTAAGCCAATCACAAGTTAGGTTACTTCTTGGTCTAGCCAAAAATAACTACTAAACATCAGGTAGGCATAAAATGAAATGTAACTGACTATGATATTGATTTATCGAAACAATTGTCAATTTTTTAGAATTTTCAATAACTTTTATTATATTGTGGAATTAACTAGATACCGTGAGTTTCATTTAAAAACACTAATATGAGCATATTCCACGAAGTAAGGGTCGAGACAGTTAATTTATACAAAAAAAAGTTTATCAAATAAGATAACACATAAACCCCGTTTATCCCACATCAATGTTTTTTAATTAACTTCATTATGAGCTTCCTTTATAGAAAAGAGGGACATTTGTAGCTCTATTCAAAATATGCCACCACATCTGCCAAACGTTTATATAACAATCGAGCGTTAATTACCCAAATTTAACGTAAAATAGCCGCAACCCTTACATTTTTATGTAACTAACCCTTACAGTAGTGAAAATTTATTGCCACTTAAATCTAAAAAAATGTCGTCAATTGTGTTGATAAACCCGCTCACCGAATCAATTTTCTTGTTATGAAGATGTTATCTCGTTTCAGCTCCCTAATTGTACACTGAAAAAAATGTGTAATTCGTATTATTTCTCTTAGTAACATAAAGTTGGTATTATATAAGATCAGCTCAGCAAAACAGATTACTTGTAAAATTAGGGTTACATAAGCAAACACATTTAAATTATTGAAAAACTGCTCCAGTAATATGAAACTAATTTTGTTGTTATTAAAAAGAACGACTGTAATTTAGTTATTTGACATTGTCAATTGGGGACCAAGAAACATCTGGTGAACAAATTGAACCCACTTCACGAGGAGATTTTGCAAACCTATATTTTTAATAAAAGAAGAAAATAACTACATAAATCACATCAACCAAACTACCTTCCAAAAGTACAAATTTTATCTAGGATATCAGAAAATTGGTTTTGTGAAAATGCTCACCATTGTTCTAAATATTCAACAATTAAAAAACTAAAATATGTTTCAGTGTATATAATTTTCATCTGAGCCTTCCTATCATTGATACCCCCAAACACAATGATCGTTAATATTATAGTGTCACACTTGATTATGTAGACAACCGTGAAAAACCAGCAGATAAGAGTAGAAGGGAGAGCTTTTTATACAGGATTTACTAGGGGTGTTGTGGGGTCGTAGTAAGCCAGATTACACCAAATACGACAGAGCATATGTTGCTTGTTAAGGGTTAAGTCAAGATATATCAGTAGCTATATCTATACCCTGTTTGTTGGTATGGGAATACTGATGAGGAAACAGATAAATGCGATAAGAAATAATTTATATTTATTTGTTTTTGGTATAAGAAATTGTTCATTAACATGTGGTTAATTATTTATTATTTACATATTTATAATATCAATAGATAAAATCAGAAGTGTAAGATTAGTAATAATAGAGATCAACATGGTTTTGTAGAATCCAAATCTGTTATCAAAATTTTGGTATTAGTATTTTTTGGGGAACTATTCAATTATTAATATACAAACAAATATAAATAGATTAAATATTTTTACAAACTAAAAACTTTTGCAGGCTTAGATTGATAACAGTAAGGTGTAACGTTTTATTTTCCATATATCATGTCCCAAAAAGTTTTGTACAAATAGGGAAAATTTATCTTGTATTTCACAAAAAAAATATTCTTAATAAAAATATCTGCATACCCTAAAAATCAACTATCAGAGTTTCAAAATAATGATTGTTATACAGGGAAAATGAGAAATAATGATTTTGACTGAACTAAAGTATATTTAAATCTAGGTCAGAATACTATTTTAAATGAAAATTACTGTTTCTAGATAGTTCCACCATATATTCAAAGAAATGGTAAAAATTCTAAGAAATTTGACAATTGTTTCGGTAGTAAATATCATCGTCAGATTAGACCAAGAAGTGACCTACCGGGGGATTGAGTTAATATATGTTAATAGATAAAAGAAGAAGTATTATATTATATTATATTATATTATATTATATTATATTATATTATATTATATTATATTATATTATATTATATTATATTATATTATATTATATTATATTATATTATATTATATTATATTATATTATATTATATTATATTATATTATACTCTTAACTCTGTAGTAGAGGCGCAAAATGCAAAATGAATTAAATTGTATATACTTACTGTAATCAAAATTAAAAAATGAGTGGTAAAGACGATATCTTAGAAACATTGAAAACATTTATTGAAGAACAAAATAGCAAACTAGCTGAAAACATTACCAATCAACTGACTAAAGAAATTGCGGAAATAAAAAAATTGTTACTAGAGGACAGAAAAAAATTGAAGAACTAGAAAGTGAAATAAGTAATCTTAAATCCAAGTACAAGCAATTAGAGAGACAACAACGAATAAATAATATTGTGATATTCAACTCGAAATTCCCAGGAGAAACTTAACAAATAACCGTCTGATTTGAAAAAAATTAACTCTTCAAGTTTATTCAAAAAAAAAATAAAGAACTGGATCCTATCTTTTCCGGCCGATATAATGCAAAACTTTATTTCTCCTCGAAATGAAACTTATTATAATTTGTCAATTTTATCGTGATTTGTAAAACCTGAAAAATTTTTGTCTTATCGATATTCTGAATGATTTTACTTACGTTTTTGTTGTTGTTTTGTGTTATGTGTTCTATATGTTATAGCTCATACTTACATTCTTTGCAATATTCCCATATATGTTTAGGTGTTTGTCTTTGTAAATGCTTTTTAAATTCTATACAATAACTCCTTATGACAAATGAACTATCACATTCACGCACAAGCCTTGCTTTTGTGAATGTACGCTCTTTTACGATAAAAATGGGTGACTACTTATTTACTCAACTTAATTTAATATGCTTGTATCTTTTGAATGTATATTTAATTATTGTAATTGTAACTGAGGCAAATGAAGATTATTATTATATTATATTAAAACTTAGAATTAAGATCAGTATAACTGTGCAATGATATAGAAAACCAGGAAAACTATATGTGCTGATCGTTAAAATTATCACTTAAGAAGACAGTTTAAAAGTAGAGAACACCCTAGATTTATTTGTTCATTGACAACTTAATATTGTGGGTTTCTTAAGTGCCTTCTAATTTCTAATTGTTCAAGGAAATCCAGTTCTTGTTTCATATCACAATTATGTAGTACTCTTAGTTCTCTGTTAGGTGTCAACTAGATATTTTGCGTAGTGTGATTTATCTGGTGGTTTTTATATGTATGCTCGCAAGTGTTCACTGTATCTGATTTCAAAATGTCTAAGGGTTTGACCCAAATAGACAGTTTTACTCTGTGGACATTTAAGTTTTTATATACCAGGCTTCTTCAATTGGGATTTTTTTGTTTTTACATTTAACAATTTTGTACTCACATTACTTTTTGTTTTAAAAGAAATTGGTATAATTGTAGCTAAAGATATCTTTGAAATATTATAAGAAATATTACCTCCATATGTGATGGTTGTTCAGGAAATATTAGTTGTAATGCCACTTTTTCCTCTTTTTTATTAATTTATTTATTTATCATATGAGTAAATCTCATTTAAAACAATAATACGATAATAAGTAGACCCCAAAAATGCCGAAAAACATTTTCATCTTGCTTTGTTCTAAGAGAAATAAATATATATATTTTTTTATGGTTTATGTTTTATTCTGCCTTCTGGTTTATGGGTTTTTTTATGATTTTTAGTAAATGTATTGCACTTTACCCATACTAGTTTGGGTAAAGTGAAATATTGCAATTAAAAAAAAGCATACTCTTGTTAATTAGAATAGATAGATAGATAGATAGATAGATAGATAGATAGAAAGAAAGAAAGATAGATAGATAGATAGATAGATAGATAGATAGATAGATAGATAGATAGATAGATAGATAGATAGATAGATAGATAGATAGATAGATAGATAGATAGATAGATAGATAGATAGATAGATAGATAGATAGATAGATAGATAGATAGATAGATATATGGATAGATAGATAGTCTATTGTGCATAAGATAAATCTTTTCACAAGGGTTCGGTACAAAATTTCAAGAGAGGAATTAAGATAATTCGAAAGAAATTATGACTTGGAACTAATTTGTAAATTAATAAAGTAGTTAAGAGAAAAACCAAAATATGAAATATGTGTGTACTTCATGATAAAGCCAATCATTCACCATGTGCAAATGCTCGCAGCTTTAATATACTGATAATGCTATGAGCTAATTTAGTAAGTTCAAATACGTTTCGTGTATTATTATTATTAAGGTAGTGTAGCAGATCATCAATATTATGAACATTCTGAAAAAAACTATTTTTTCTTAGAGGGCTGTAAATGGGACATTCAAGAAGCATATGATATAATGACTCCGGGGAATCCATATTACAGACAGTGCAATTCTCAGTGAGGTTAATAATATAAAAACTTCCTTTAAAAGACAATTTTAAAAATGTTTTACCACAGGTTCTAAGTTGCGCTATTATTCTGGTTATATAAATGTGTGCGGGTGTTTGCAAATAACTGCTATTTTCACCAACTAGTAAGTGTGAGTATAGTAAAAAGTAACTAGAAGCAACCTTTCTGTTCATGTCACTATCAAGCAGTCGTTTTCGAAATTTGTCTAAAATAAGTCTATCGAAACTGCGTACATTTGTACTAAAATAATCTTCCCATAGACACTCACATTGCCCATGAATAAACCATTTTTTGAGTTGTGTCACCCAATTATACTTTGAATTATTATCAGATGCTAACTGAGCAAGTCGATTGAAACAAATTTTTGAGAGTCTTGAAGAGTTCATTCCTTTGTGTTTGTTTAACCAAAGTAAGGCATGTTTGAAAACAACCGTTGACAAATGATCAGAACTTATTCCTAAGCGAACAATGTATTCTGGGGTATTCTTTGACAGACTTGGGAGTTTTTTGGAAAAGTTTACCTGTACACGCTCTATAATATCAGTGTAACGCAGACCCCATACACCAATTCCAAAAGAAATAGAAGATAAAATAATTCAATTATATAGATTGATACGCGATTCCTAAGTATTCATTTTTGACCGACACATTATACCCATTACTGCTCCAATGGCCCGATTAGCTTTGATTTTAGAAGTCTTAGCCATGGCGCAAAACAAGGCTGTGGAGGAGAAATCAACACCGAAGTAAGTAAACTGCTTTATTGTTTCCAAACAATATCCACTATAATTAAATTTGTTATCGTAATTATGTACATGGCCACTTTTTGCGAATATTATTACTTTTGTTTTATCTGTACTGACTACAAGTTTGTTATCAAAGCAATAAGACCCTAGTACCTTTAGTTTTCGCTCTATACCAATTGGAGAGTCGCAAAGGATAACTATATCATCTGCGTATTGAAGCATTAATACGTCGTTGCTGCCGTCAATAGTGAGTCCATTCCATTTTTTGAGCGAAAATAATCTTCAATGTCAGATATGAAAATAGAAAAAATAGGGGACTAAGTGATTCTCCCTGCACTACACCTTCCGAAATGTTGTATTTTTTACTGTATAAGTTTTGTTGCTTGATTGAGAATGTTGCTTTATTATATATCTGTTTTATTATCCGAATGTGGTTAGAACTAATCCCAAGTTTATGAAGTTTCAACCAAAGAAGTTTATGATCTATAATGTCAAATGCTCTTTTGAGGTCTACGAAGACAGCAAACAATTTTCTGCGCTGAAGTCTAAGAGGGATTTGCAAGATCGAGGTTAAAATGAAAATATTATCTATAGTCTGTTTCTTATTGACTGACAGCACGCGAAAAGGTCACAGATGCTAGTCAGGTAGTAAAGCATAAGCGTGACAGATCATCTAAGAAATTTATTAACTATTTAATTTTATACCCGATCTGATATATAAAGGTAATATAAACGTAAATTCGGTTAGTTAAAACAACTAACTGACCTTCATACATTTGTAGAGTACATACAGTTGAAACAATAAATTATTTTTGAAATAATCTTGTAACGCAACTATTCTGACTGAATATTTCATTAATTATCTTGAGAATTTGGAGCAGGTCAATTCTTGGGAGACATATTAACAAACCATTTATCAATTCATTCTCCAGATAATTACTTTCTGATTTTCGAAATGTTGATAATAACATTTCCAAGAAACATTACAGTAGGGTCCTACTAGGGATTGTCCCAATGACTACTTAGAAATTTGCAGGTATATACGGTGAAACTTGGTCGCTTATGTTCCATAAGTGTAAACTGTGTTGTGAAAAATGTCTTCAAGTTTTACCCCAGTAAAGTGTAAGAGCGTGATTAGCTTACAAACGAAGACTGTAGTGTTAAATGTGCGTGATGCTGTTGTACATCAAATGCCGGCTGCTACTGTTAGAAATATAGTTTTGACATGTTCCAATATGACAGGAGTTAGTGAATCTACTATTTACAGGCTTCTAAGAGGGAGGAAAAATGGAAATATATCTCCACCTAAAAAGTCAACTGGAAGAAAACCATTTTACCTTGATGAACATATGCAAAATACAATAAGACGAAAACTACATGAATTATATTTTAAAAAAGAGAGACCAAATTCCAAGAATGGTGAAGGAGGACGAGAATTGGTCTAACATAGTGCGAAAAACTTAATTAAATTTTACTTGGGAGAAGCAAAGTCGCAAATCAGTGCTAATCGACAACGAAGAAATAATTTGTTGGAGACGCCAGTATTTACGAGATATCCGAAAATACAGACAAGAGGGAAGACAAATCTATTATCTAGATAAGACATGGCTCAATGAAGGACATTCAGTGAAAAAAATATGGCAGGACAAAAGTATTCAAACCAGTCATCAAGCTTTCATAGAAGGTTTATCTACTGGACTGAAAATTCCTATCGGTAAAGGTCGCCGACTAATAATAACGCATATTGGATGCAATCAAGGGTTCGTTGAAGGTGGTTTACTGGAGTTTCAGTCAACATCAACCATAGACTATCATGAAGAAATGACTGCAAATGTATTTTACTCAAATGGTCCAATTAATTCCAAATAATGCTGTAATCGTTATGGACAATGCCACATATCATTCGCGATTAACAGAAAATCTTCCATCTACCTCTTGGAGAAAAGCTGATATTAGAAACTGGTTAATCGTAAAAGATATAGATACCATTTGAAGATGATATGTTGAAAAAAGAACTTTTAAAGGTTGCTTCAGATCATAAGCTACAATTTAAAAAGTTTGTTATTGATGAAATAGCCAAGAATCGTGGGATAACAGTGCTTCGTTCGCCTCCATACCATTGTGAATTAAATGCGATAGAGTTAATATGGGCCCAAATGAAAGGTTATGTAGCTAGACATAATAAAACATTCAAAATGAAAGATGTTCGTGAACTCATGAAGTACTCATTGACAACAATAACTGAAGAGAACTGGAGAGATGCTGTGAATCATGTAATTAAAGAGGAAGAGAAAATGTGGGTTTTAGATAACCTCATAGAACAAACTATGGAACCGATAGTGATCTCTCTCGACGAGTCTTCGGATGATTCTTGTATGGCGAGCGAAGAGGATGATATTATAGATTGAATTTTATATTTCCTATGAATGGTATGTTTACTTTACATAATATACATTAATTCATTGTCAATAAATTTGAATTATGAAAATTAAACTATATTTTCTTCAATCAATTTAATTTAATAAAAATGCAAATGTAACTTGTTAATAGGCCTAAACGAATGAATTTTATTTCAACTGTAATGTTGACCGAATCTAATTAAATAAGCAAAACGAACTAATATCGTAATCTCCGCCACTGCCGCACTGTTTATCCTTTTGCTGGCATTATTCAGTTTTATTACCATATTGTATTTTGAGCTGAAACAGGGATGTACAGATAATCAATACAGACACCTACTTGTTTTGCATTAGAATATTAGTATTGACTTGTAAAATTCTTAGGATCACTCTGTAAGAGATAATTTTCTATTTGAATATTTAATGAGGCTACTGGGCTGTCAGACATTAAAAAATAGACTATAAACAGCCTCTGTCTTTTCGGAAGCCATATTGTGTTTCTGGAAGGATAGAATTAATTATCTTTACACCAGCTGTACAGACGATTTAGTAAAATAAGTGTGAATACTTTAACGCAGCAATTGATTAGCGATAGTTGTTTGGATCATCTAAGGGTTGTTTCTTGTGAAGCATTGCTAGAATTGTGTCACACCAGCCAAGTGGAATTTTTTCTGATTCTAATATTTTATTATATAAGTGACACATGTACAAGCGCCAACTTTGTGGTAAGTGTTCCAGAAACTCATAGGTTATGTCATCCCTACCAGGATCCTTACAATCTTTACACACCAACAGGGATTGATCAAGTTCTGAGAGTGTTATAGGTGAATCCAGAAACTCATTTCCAACGCCAAAAAAACTGATATCAAATTTAACCTTAATTGTAGTTAAGTGGTCGTAAAATGACTCCCATTACGCAATTGATATCGGACAGAATTTATTTCTGCGGCTAAATAAGTTTAATGTTTTCCAAAACTCTGACTGATTTCTAGTATACCATAACATGATTTTCACACACTTGTTTCTTTTTTAAAATTAGCTGCTCATATTCTTTTTTTATAGTAATGTAATTCGTTTTATATGGTTCTGAAAACCCGTACTTTTTACACTATTTTATTTTAATTTTTACTTGAGTCTTTAGCTCTTTACATTCAACATCAAACCAAGAATTTCGAGGATGTTTTCTGTATTGCTAATTTTTTTCGTTGAAAACAGACCTAAATTTTTTGCTACGTCCCAAATACTTGAACAAAGATTATTAATAAAATATCTACGTCTCCACACATAACTACATTCGGCAAGTGCTGAATCGACATAATGAAATCTATGGTTTTAGTATATTATGCCATTTCAGGCTAGTGAATGAGGATGAAAATGCAATGTTAGGCTCATTCGTTATTAAAAGGCCGAAAGTCAAAAATACTGGGAAGTGGTCTAAAATTGTTGAGATTTTTAAATCCCTGCACATTCCAGAGTATTACACTAACACTGCGTTGGTTGCCCAAGAGCACATCCCGAGTTGAAGTTCTTGTTACTTTTTCTCCATCATTTGAATTTATTTTTCATCTTCTACCATTTGTATTTAGTGTTTTGGCTTCATTTAGTTCAATTTTGTTTTCGTTCTTAGTGTGTGATTCCTTTTCAATTGTGGTTATTTTCAAATTATTTTCTTTTATAAAAGTTTCAGGTTTTTTGAAGAATGCTCTTCTTGTGTTGATGATCTATCATTTATTGTTCTTCCCCCTGTTTTTCTAAATTCTGTTGGTGTTTGCGTACTTATCTGCTGCTTCCAACCTCCCATATCCTTAAGTTCATATTCTTTTCCATTCACTACAAGTCTATTGTATTTAACAAAAGCTTTGCAGCCTTGACTCCTAGCTATTTTCATTTGTTCCAAAAGTTGTGTTCTCTGATATCTAATTTCTTTTGGAAAATCTTCGCTAAGACTCCACTTCGAATTTTTTAAATTCCGTGCCAATTTTAACATTTCAAATTTCTTACTTTTATATGCCATTTCTAACAATATTGGTCTAGCTGAATTTTCCCTTTTCCTTCCTAATCTCCTGATATCCATTATATCTTGTTCGAATTTCAGCTGAACCATTAGTTGGTTAATTACCTCTTGTACTTCCAACTTTTGAGTTTCGGTATTTTCATCCGTTACTTCACTGATTCCATAGATAATTAAATATTTACTCCTAAGTTCTCTTTCTAAGACTTCTATCCTTTTATATTGTTTGTCTAGCTGTTTTTTAAGATCTTTATTCTCTCCTTTTCTTTCATTAGGGCGGTTAGTTCTTTTTGTAATCCATCTATTTTCTCTTCCATTCTAATGTTCCTTTCATCCATGGTGTTTAGTTTTCCCAAAATGTTATCCATTTTATTAATTATTTGTGTTTCCAAATACAGCCCTGTTATACTAGTTCTAAATGCTTGTTATCAGTTGATGAATACAAGTTTTTGTGAAAATTTAATGACTAAAGTTTATTCTTTAATATCTTGGAGGACAATTATTTCCCTATTTCATTAAAAACTAGGTAAATTTTGGGTTTTCAAAGAGATCTTATTTTACAAACATCTTCTTACTGCTATGCTATAATAACACTAACTTTTCACTATATTATTCGGTGGATAAACAATGAAAATCAATCATTTACGTACAAACGAAACTAATACGTGTCTTTTACTATCTTGCTAGGACCGAACTCTGTTAATAGAATAAACTATATATCTAGTTACTATCTACTGTATATTGAAGACTAATAATGAACAAAGCCTTTGGCATAAATTGACTTTTTTTGTAGTATATCCACAGATATAGTAATCCCTCAAATATTAACTTTGTCCCACTTTCCTCTATCATTTGTTACTGATTTTATCTATAAATTATATTACTAAATCATACTATATTGAATATGTAGTTAAGATAATGGTTCAAGTATGGTATACAACTGTCAAAGGTCTTTCTAAACGTGGTAGTACTTGATTTCCTCAAAAACTATCGAATTATTTGTGACTATTTCTTTTAAAAATTATTTTAATTAAATTCGTCTTCCACTACAAGAGTTTTTCATTTGATCAAATGTGTATTTCTATATTATATCTTAGTTACAACTGCTTTATTATTATTAATTAAAAAGTGACGCTTAAATAGAATCGCCTGACAATAAATAGCCACCATCTGTTTGTTAAGACTTTTTTTTCTTCACGTCTGTGAATGTTCATTGAATATTCAAAACCAACCTGTCACCAAACGCAGATACACCGACAACGCCAAGTAAAAGGTAATTCCAAAGTAAACAGGATAAACTTTAGCGCAATTCATTCGGAGTTACCCTATGTTTACTTATCAGATTATTGTATTAACGGTACATTCTTCACCATTACTCTCTTGTTTGTCGAGCCTATTAATCCATTTACTTTTTTTAATCCGTTAATATTAAAAATAAAAACATTTTATTTATATTTTTACTTATTAGAGTCTTAACTTTGATATACCCTGTATATATAAATCTATATATACTCATTTTTATTTAATTAATTTTTAATGATTCAATTGGCGTACGAAAGTTGGATGAGTCGAAGTGAAAGGTGGTAAATTTTTTCTCCCCCATAAAAATGTTTCTTTTTCTTCTCTTTCTTAACCATAAAACAAGTTTCCATAATAGTAGAAACGACATCTTTCAGTTAATATGAATTGAACAATGGGCGTACGCTTCACCATGCTGGAAGATCCAGTTCGGTTTCTTCTTATTTATTCTTCTTATTTATTGGCTTTCCCTTCAGAAAATAAAAGAATTTATCAATAGCGAGTGCATCGGAGAATGAAGAATGGTTTCGTTCTGAATACTGAAATGTTCACAGCAGCCGACGCGTTTCTTTAAATTATGGAAATTATTCTTCTGTTGGTTCTTTTTTTATGTAATTAATTTCAAACTAGAAGGAATATGGAAAATGATTCATTCTAATATTGCATATTCAAATAGATGTTTTTTCTATTTAAAGCTTTCATTTTTACGATATTTAAGAATGATTTTTTTTAGTGTTTTAAATGAAACTCAATGTTTCTACACAATATAATGAAAAATGTTGAAAATTCTAAAAAATTGACAATTGTTTCGATAACTGAATATCATCGTCAGAATGACAGAAGTTACATTTCATTTGATGCCTACCTGATGTTTAGCAGTTATTTTTGACTAGACCAAGAAGTGACCTTGTGATTGACTTAATATATGTTAATAGAAAAAAGAAGAAAAAGTGATATTACAAATATTGATGCTTAGATACTTTTAGCCCTATGGTGATATCCTGGATATCATTTTTGCAATTAAGATCAGTATAACTATGCAATGATATAGAAAACCAGGAAAACTATATCTGCTTATTCTTACAATTATCCCTTAAGAAGACAGTTTAATAGTGGAGAACTCCCTAGATTTATCTGTTCATTGACGACTTCATATTGTGGGTTTATTAAGTGTCTTCTAATTTCCAACTCTTCAAGGAAATCCAGTTATTGTTTCTTATCACAAATATGTAGTACTTCTAGTTCTGTGTTAGGTGTCAATGAATGATTGGTGTCTCAAGTAGATGTTTTGCGTAATGGGATTAATCTGGTTGTTTTAATCTGTATGCTCGTAAGTGCTCACTGTATCGGATTTCAAAATTTCTAAGGGTCTGACCCAAATAGACAGCATTCCGTTCTGGACATTTGAGTTTATATATACCTGATTTCTTTAATGATGGTATTTTTGTTTTTAAATTTAACAATTTTGTACTTAAGTTACTTCCTGTTTTAAAAGAAATTGTTGTATTCGTTGCTGGAGATATTATTAGAAATATTTCCTGCATATGTGATGGTTTTATAAGTTTTTATTTCTTCAGTTTGCTTAGGAAATATTAGTTGTAATGCCGCTTTTTCCTCTTTTTTATTAATTAGCTTATTTATCATATGTAATTGATAACTGTTGGATGTTGCTATTTGTCTAATTGTATTAATTTCTCTATCAAAATTAAATTTGTTCACAGGAACTGAAAATGTTGTATGTACCATTGAATTTATGCCGCTAGTTTATGTGACATGTGGGTGATTGGAACTATATGGAATTGTCACATGAGTTCGTGTTGGTTTTCGGTAAATTGAATAATCAAGTACATTATTAACTCTTTGAATTTTCAAATCAAGAAAATTGATTGAGTTATTTTCTTCAACTTCTAATGTAAATTCAATTTTTGGGTGTAAATTATTATTGTGGTTGAAAAATTTATCTAATTGTCGTTCACTACCCATAAACCATATCTATACCAAAATAAAACATTTTTTGAAATATTACTTTCAAAGATTTTTCTTTCTAAGCTGCCCATGAAAATGTTTTCCAAAATAAGTGATATAGGGTTTCCCATTGGTAAACCTTCATTTTGAATATATATGTTATTGTCAAAAGTGGAATAATTCTGATTAATACATACATCAAACAAATTAAGTATATCTGATATCATTCCTGGATTAATATTTTTATCTTCTAGTAATTTTCTTACAAGTATTAGACATTCTTTAGTAGGAATTTTAGTGAACATATTAGTAACGTCAAATGAAATAAGCTTAGAAGTTATCTTGTAAGTTGAATGCTTTTAATTTTTTTATTAGTTCTATTGAATTTCTAATTGAGTATTTAGATGCACATCCGTAACTAGTAAGTATATTGTTAAGCTTCTTTGCCAATATATTATTAGGAGTATTAACATGAGAAACTACAGGTCAAATTGGTTTCGTTATTTCATGTAATTTAACGGTTCCATATAATTTATTCATTTATGGCACATAAAATTTTGTATATTATAAAAACTTTTGTTGCAGTCAGTAGAGAATTATCCATTCGAATAATATGAATAAGGGTAATTAAACAATTAGGAAATAATTATTTGATTTATATTTAAGAGAATTGGCCAGAATTCAATGACAAAAATTTAAAAATTTTAGTATAAAAAGTAATTCCATAACCTAAACGAAATATATGCGTATTCGAAAAATCGACAAAATATAACAAAGACCAAGAAACTATTTATAATTTGGTAAATTTCTATATAAGACACAAAATACTATAATCGAGTTTGCCACAATTCAAGGTTTCGTTTGGCACTTTATACCTACTTACAGTCCAAATTTCAGGGGTATATGGGAAGCTTCTGTAAAAAGCATAACATTTCACTTAAAAAGAATTCTCTTTGGATCCATACCACGACAAACCCAATTGATATTTGTCTAAAGTTCAATACAAAACTATATCCACCAGTGAAAAATATCCATGAAATTGATGATTTCAGGTTCACTTTATATAACATAACTACTTCAGGACAAGGATTATCATCTAATATCAATTTAGCAATGTTCTCCAACTAGAGATCCTGCTAAGCAACATATTTTGAGGGTATATTATCAGTAGTAATATAACAGGAGAGTGAGAATAATTTGAAAATAATTTGACAGATTTTTTGAAAACTTGTTGCCAGGCAATAGTCACGAGAGCCCGCAGGGCTCGAGTGGCTATTGCCAAATGGCAACAAGTTTGAACAAAATCTGTCAAATTATTTTCTAATTTATGGAACTCTCGAGTTATATTTGACTAGATTATTTTTTTATTCACAAATTGGTGAAGGTCTTAAATTGTCTCCATATAGACTGATTACTTATTAGAATATTTTTCGAAGTAGTTTCTATAATCTTATTCGTTATTTCTTCATCAGAAAAGGTACTAAACCGATGATTTTCACTCATTTTATATATAACGTTGACACAATTAGATAATTATTTTGACAACTATCTGACACTTGCTAGACAAATAAAAGCAACAGTGATTATTCCCGAGAATAATCACAAGAGCTTTATTCCCACTATAATAATGACATGATTGGTTGAAACTTACCCTTGTGTCAAATAAAGAAGCATTTCATTGGTTTTAAGAAACGTCAAAAAATAATCAGGTAAATGATTTAAATGTTTTCCAGTGAAATTTTAATAATTTTTAAAGTTCAGGAAGGGACCGGTCGAAACGTAAACCCTTTGAAGTATGAAGGGATGAGTATATGAAAATCTGGCGCCAAAAATTTGTAGGAAAGAAATAGATCCACAAGATATTTTAAAAATGGTCTTTTGGAGTTGTAAGGATGGAACTTGTGGTAAAAGCTGTTCTTGTACCAAGCTTGGATTAAAGTGTTCTAAGTGTGGCCAATGTTTTGGTATAAGTTGTCGCAACAAATCTAAAATAACTGAAGCTGAAGCAAAGACGAAAACTACATGTTCGATTAAATGCTAGTGAATAATCATTTTTGCTCAAAATTGGTTTTTAAAGCAATAAACTAGTTTTTGTTTTATGTTGCCGTTAACTTAAATACATATTAAGGTATTGTATTATATAGTATATTAAGTATTAAGAACGATAAGGGTTGTTTACCGGTCGACAGCAATGTTTGGAGGCTGAGCGTAAACTAACTTTTTGAAGACACTTTTTAATTTACTATTAACAACTGTTACAAAACTACACAATAGAACTGGTAACAATAATAACTAAAATCAGACTGAATATAATAAAAATCGATAGCTTAATGTTTACAAAAAATATTGCTAAGTTGGCCTCGGATGTTTCATCGAGCGTTCTTTGGATTTTAGCAAAGTCAGCGTCCAGGTGTAATGGTTTAGTATACAGGAAGTTAGCGTAATGCAGTTCAATGTACTGTAACTTATCCATCCCTTGGGGAAGTTTTGTAAGGGACGACTTCCGTTGGTTTGGATTTTCTTTGGCCCTTTCTCTTGCATCGGTTGTTCTGTAGCACATGACAAAGATAAATTAGGAGAACTGTAACGCGTATATAGATAGGTGTCATCCAGAAATCAGAAATGGTTGTGGATGTGGTTTCATTTTTCGGCCTCTATTGGTTCCGTTTGGTTTGCTTGCTTAATGAGTTCATGGAGGTCGACTAAGGGCACTTGGCTTATCTCCAGTGGTTTGAATTTTATTGGTTTTTGTATGTTGCTTGTTTTGATTTGTGGTAACGCTAATGGTTCGCCTTCAATAGTGGTTTTGGAATTAATAAATCTTTGTTCTAGTGTTGTAATGCTCTACCCTTCTTTGTAACCGAGTTGATTCTCAAAAAACAAAAAAACCGCTGTCACCACTGTAATAAAGTCGACCTTTAATAAAATCTAGACCCTTATTTATTTTAACATGTAACTGTAATAATCTTAGCCAACAAAACTTAATAATCAGTGTATGTTAATAATCTATCCTCCTGAAAAAAGAATCCGCTGCTCTAGATGTACTAAAAATATGGGTCAGAAAAAAAGAGAAATATTTCCTACCTATCTTTTGGCCGCTCTCTATTGATCCCGACCCTAGATTGTTGCCAATTTCTGCCTCCAAAGAGCGGCTGAGCGTGCAAGGCAATCCAGTCCGATTTCTTTTAGCTAGGTTCGCCTGGGCTTAACACGGATGTATCCTCCTTTGCCAGGACAGGGCTGTCTTCCTCGTTCTGTCACACGTCCACGTTAATACACTTCCAAAGGGGAAATGTTGGGGTAGGGGAGTTGGGTGAAATAATATAGAGCCAACAAGTTATACAAAATACATATATAATAAAAAATAACGTTTCTAAATCCTTAGATACAGCTATGCATACTTAACCCTAACAATAATCCCGAAGGACTCAGTTCCCAAAATTCCCCGTTATAATTTCTACCTATACATAAAATTTGTCTAAAAATTTATTTATTGCTTATTCCTACCCCTGTATAAAACGATAATTATGAACGGAGTTCCCGTATTTCCGGGGGTGGCAGTGAGCCTATCCCTGTTATCAGCTCGGACCTTTACAACAACTGCGGGAGAAGAGTGTAGCTTATTATTATTCGTTTCTCAATATTTCTATTCCCCTGTGACGAGAAAACAAATAAATCGTATGTGTAAATTTGCTTTTAACCACAATAAACGTTTCACGTTATGTCGATTCAGGTCGCCATTGACCTTCAAAACGAAAGTGAAATTCTTGTTCTATACAGAAATTCTGATGAGCTAATGAAATAGTTTAAATTATTTATCGACACTGGCGGTCTAAGTTGCGAAATTCCCCAGTAGTTTAATTACATATGTTAATTTATGCTTTTACCCTGGCAAAATATAATCGAGTTATAATTTATAATTACGGCTGAACGAAAGACTGATAACAAAGGTTCTCTACAATCAATTTACTTTTCAGCCAAAGTTCGCTGACACCCACGCAAATATGGCAAGCATCCGCTCCGGCCTTTTTGTTTCTTTTTTTTTTCTACTGCCTACAAAATTAACCTTGCCTAACTTTCTATCTATTTCCTACTTTCGAGGTGGAAGAGAAAATACGTAACTCAACATATGAAAATCTCCTACTTAACAAAATGAAACCCAACTCGTGCCAGGCTGGCGAAACTCTGGAAATCGAAATTATTTCAGTACACACGGTAAATTAACTGTTTGTTAGGACGAGAAACTAAATCTGAGAGTGAACAGATGTGTCCCGTCTCTTTGAAAATCAACAATAAAACAAATCAAATAAATAATATCTGCTATCGCTACACCTGGTATATAGAAATTTTCTTATGCTCCCAAGTTCAGACTCCAGCTCGACCAATAACGAGTAAATATATATATCACTAATAAAAGAAATTTATCCCAATCGAAATCTAATTCAAAAACTTACTGTTTGACAATCTTCCTCCGTCACGTCGGGAGATTTCTTGAATTTCTCTGTCTGTTTGGTCGCTACGTATCGTACCCGATGAACGAAATCGTTTTAGGTTGAAAGGCAATTAGCGTAGAGGGTAAATCTACCGTTTGTGTATCGAAGTAGGAGACAGTATCACCTCCTAACACAACGGTGAGAATTTCTACCTCTCGTACAGCTAACACTAAAACACTAGTTACCGTAGCAAGGGAAAACCTTTTTCTTCGCGCGTTCGGCCCCCGGTACCCACTGCCGCTCTTGATCTCTCTACACTTCTTTTTTTGTTTTCCCCCGACATTGATTTTGGGGTTTTTGTCGACTTGCAAAAAACAACTTTTGTTTTTTTGAATCGTGCTAGTTTATGTTATTGAAATCCTTGTTTTTAAAACAATCATTTTGCTTTGACCCAGTATTTCTCTCTTCTGTTTTGGCTTCGTATTTGTTTTATTAAACATAATGTGGGTCATGTTTCCATTTAATATTATGATTCAAAATAAAATATGTTTTACCGTGTGTTCTGAAACTTTCTACAATAAAATTATTCTTCTGAATATCCGTATTTATTACAGTGTTCTGAACTCACAGTTTGGTGGAAGTTCGATCAGGTACACTCCTTGCAGAACCATTGTTTCCATTGTGGAACATTTAGCTGTTTTTTTGTGGGTCCAGTAAATATTGCTACATAGCGGCAGTTCGATAGACTATGGATGATTGTGTTCTGTATTTGCACTGGAATAAAGTTGCAAGAGCCTTCTGTAGTTTTCAGTTCAAGAATCTGGTTGATGCAGCCTTCGATTTTCGTTGTTGTTTGCAGCGCATAAGTATTAGGCACTGATTCTTTTACATGGAATTTCGGTATCTTCGTTGACCAAAAGGTACGGTTCTGGAGGAATAATTATGGTAGAATTTTGTGTAGGTATTGGGAATAGGTATGTGAAGGTCTTGGGATATAAAATGGGAAACAGTAGAATAAATACGCTTATTATATCATAAAAATTGAGGATGTCTTCGTCTTTTGTATATAAGAGATGATCTTCACTGTGGTGTTGTAGTATTTTTGCCACTAACCATTCTAATTCATCTTTCCTCAAGATACTATTGTGAAGGGTGTTTGGTCTGGAAAATGTGATTGCCTCTTCTAGATCGTTCAGGAGTTGAAGGATAATTTGGAGGGATAGGTTTAATTCGTCCAGTCCAGTTCAATGTACTGTAACTAGCATCTTCCATCATTTTTCAGTTTCCTTAACCGTAACGGAAATAATATTTTAAAGTTTAGGTAAATATTGTCGATTGTAGGGGTACAAAAAACTTGACTGATTTATGAGATCCGAGTATAAAGAAATTCAAAACGATTAAAAATTTTTTGTGAAATGTGATGACTATAGATTCAAAAAAGCAACGCAACTTCTCAAAATACATTTTGTTCCACTTTGTTTTGTGGAAGGCAACAATTCCATAATTGTAATACTATAAGGGAATTGAAATAATAAATATAATCGCGTCCTACATATTGTCAGTAAATATGGCGCATTTTTACAGAAATTACTTCAAAGTAGTTTTTACTACATAAGGGGTGTTTGAAGGATTCGCTACTTTACTGCAAGTAGCGGCCACTACACTTTTATCACTTTAAAGTCATTATTACTATTAAGTAAAATATTTGTTGTAGATATTTCCCACTATATAGTCGCGATAACTAAAAAACCATCTCAAAGCTCCCGATGCCAAGATAAAGTTCCCATTGTTACTATGAAGTGCCAGTTGGAACTTCTACCTACAATAATTAAATGCTTAGTGCGCATTTATAACTATTTGTGCGGGTTGCGTGGTTTGATCGTGTTTTCAAAAATAAGTAAAAGAAAATAAAAATAAGTCTTAAAATTGTTGCCACGCAAGAAAACGTGGCATATATTCCAAAGCTGTTCGACATAAATGCTGCTTGAATTTTCTATAAAATGTAGATGTGTGTCTATAATTTTTCTTTTTTCTTACAGCCGATATTTTCACAGCACCAAAAAAGCATCACTGTTCGAAAACCAAGATACAGTACACTCGAACGAGTTGAACGAACTAATGCCGCGATTACTTACAAACGTGGAGATATTTTCGTCCCTATAAAGTGACTATTACTGTAAAGTGAGTTTTTTAGTAATTGGAACTTTGTGGTAACTTTAAGTCAAAGTGGAAAGTAAAAATTACTGTTAAGTAATTTTCATAAGTAGCAAGACAGTCAAATTTATTAGTACACTGTTCCATAATTTTGAAGGAATTTCAAAGTAGCAACGACGTCGTAGTTACTTTTAACGCTAATATAAAGTAATAGAAACTTTGATATATCAGTAACAAGATAAAGTTATTGGGACTATCGATTAATTACTTTAAAGTATATACTACTTTAAAGTTATTTTACTTGGTAACAGTTCTGTTCCAGAAACTTTTAAAGCTATCTAGAAGTACTGGAACTACTGTTTAAATTTGTAATTGAATAATGTGGACTGTAGTTAAGGCCTGGTTCGGTCACTTCTATCGTTTAATAAAACTTTCCTGTATAACTAAAACTTTAATACTAAACTTCAAACTTAGTTTACAAAGGAAAAGAAAGATATATTTTAAAATGAATACAAGATTGTGGAAATACGAAATTATTATTGCAACGGCTCGCTTGTAGCCTCGCTCAATTGTTCTCTTGTACTGATCATCAAATGGACGACGTGGTACCCAGGCTGGGGACACTACAGACCGTGCCATCTATAGAGCCCGTCGAGTAACTGAAATCGGTAGATAATTCCAAAAAACTAACGAAAACTGTAACGTCGTTAGTAATCAAATTTTATTGATTTTTATAACTGCGTATGCGCGATATCATATTGCTCGTCCCCATCCCCACATGTTATATGTTATACTGTTATCATTTCTTAGTTCAAGTGTAGAGGTTATTTTAAGGTTACGGTATTTTGGTGTATTTTTTAATTGCTATATTGTAATATTTATCTGTTGTTTCGTTGCTCTATTGTTATTAATTGAAAAGACAATGTCAAAGTGTATTCTGAAGGAGTAATAAGTGGTGTATCGATAAGTTTTATTAAAAAAATTTGAGCATTTTTTCTTTCACAATTAACAACCATTATCTTAATTTTTATAAAACACAGAGAATTTTTACTAATTTAATCGACAACTTTAGAGATCATGGTTGTTCTTTACATTAGCTAAACTGAAAATTGCTGCATTAATAAAGTAAATATTTCTTTTTACAGTTTTGTTCCTCCAACCCAGGAAGATAAAATTAATATGGCTGGAAAGCAGTGGTAATAAATCATTAAATTTGTCGTTAAAGAAACGATGGAGGATATTGTTAAGTATTCATTAATTTTATTTTAATTGGTTATGATATATAGTTAATATGTAAGGTTATTTAATAATAAAATTTAAATGTTTAAATCTCAAGCAAATCGTTGGTGGTATTTTTATACCTAGCGGACACACGGTATATACACATTATGTTTAATTTAAAAAAACCCAGTTCTCCAAACCAGAAGCAGAACAGTTGTCGAAGTGAACAGTTCAAAGTAGTGTATTTACCGCGCTAGTGCCAAAAACCTTAATAAAACCCATTGAACCCCTGATACAGTCCATTATATCACTTCGAAGAAGGGTTGCAACCCCGCAGAAGATCGTCCGGGACCTTCAGGTAAGAATACCAGTTTTGGGCGATTTGCTTGCATAATACTTTACATATAATTTGTAACCTTTCATATGTAACGAAAAACATTTTCATTCTCCGAAACAGATATGATCCCTACATTTTCAATAACAGTGTTTCTTTAGATTTGAGAAAGACGAAGAGAGGTTATTAAGACAGTTTGATTTGCCTTCCCATATGAGTGGAAATTAACAAAAATTGATGGTACGTTTTATTGTATTGTATTCATATGATTTTGAATTGAATTGAGTGAACGAAAAGACGAGTACTGAGTGTGTAATTTTATTAAAATTCCAGGTAAGCGCTTTCATCCATTAGGCCATTCTGAAAGCTCTCGTCAAGAAAAAAATATACGGTGTCAAAAAACATCAAACCCTGTAACTGCTACATATAATGAAATAAAATGTTTGATGTTACATCATTATTTAACTAAAATTTGTTAAAATTACTCTGTAAAGAGTGTGTACAATTGTAATTCACATAACGTAACGTCTAATTTGATTACCAACTAAATGATATGTGTGCACACGCTCTTTATAGGGTAATTTTAACAAATTTTACTTAAATAATGATGTAACATCAAACATTTTATTCCATTTTGTGTACATTGTACCTGTTGTATGTTTTTCTCTTGTCGACAGCTTTGAGAATGACCTAATGGCTGAATGCGCTTAGCTGGAATTTTAATCAAATTACATACTCAGTACTCGTCTTTTCTTATATCTAGTGTGTACACCATACTCAGACAATTCCATTTTAAAATGTATCCATTGAAAAAATTATAATCTCGGTTTTATTTTATGTCATAGCTATATTCCGTCTACCAGCTATGGGATGGAAGGTATTGATCCCTTGCCGATTTTCATATATAGCCCATGGTGTGACAATTTATGGGAAATGATAGTGAGTATTAACTTTTGTTGAGGCATTATGTCTAAGTATTTGGTCTAGCGGTAACCACAAATCCAAAATATCCAATAAAGACATAAAATAGATAAAAATCAAGAATTCCTAAAAAAATCGAAAGCATCAAAAAAGGGAATCAAAAAACCAAACAAATGTATACATTCAAACATTTTTTGATATTTTTTTGGCTTAGTACAAAAACATGTGTAAACAAAAATTGATGGTAAGTTTCATTGTATTCAATATAGCATGCTATAATTTTGGACATTTTAAAATGTAAATTGAGTGAACGAAAAGACGAGTACTGAGTGTGTAATTTTATTAAAATTCCAGGTAATTGCTTTCATCCATTAGACCATTCTGAAAGCTCTCGTCAAGAAAAAAATATACAGAAAGTGTCAAAAAACCCTGTAACTGCTACATATAATGAAATAAAATGTTTGATGTTACATCATTATTTAACTAAAATTTGTTAAAATTACTCTATAAAGAGTGTGTACAATTGTAATTCACATAACGTTACGTCTAATTTGATTAACAACTAAATGATATGTGTGCACACGCTCTTTATAGGGTAATTTTAACAAATTTTACATAAATAATGCTGTAACATCAAACATTTTGTTTCATTGTGTGTACATTGTACCTGTTGTATGTTTTTCTCTTGTCGACAGCTTTGAGAATGACCTAATGGCTGAAAGCGCTTAGCTGGAATTTTAATCAAATGACATAATCAGTACTCGTCTTTTTATTCAATCAATTTATATCTAGTGTGTACACCATACTCAGACAATTCCATTTTAAAATGTATCCATTGAAAAAATAATAATCTGGGTTTTATTTTATGTTATAGCTATATTCCCTCTACCAGCTATGAGATGAAAAGTACTTTGTGAAAGAAATTATTTGTTGTGTATTTTTATACCAAAATAAATAAATTGTTTATTAGATTATTGTTTTATTTTTTCCAATTTAATTAACCATTTATGGTCCATCACTTGATATTTCATTTAATTTAACTCAACATCTAATCATTATTTAGTTAATGGAGTTAAATTGAATGAAATGTCGAATGGTGGACTATGAATGGCTATTTTGAAATAAAATAATTAGAATACAGTATATTTGAATATACCGCCAATCCGCCAAAGCCTAAAATTACAGAAATCTTTGCAACATCACTCAGTTGTTTACTCGACGGGCTCTTTAGATGGCGCCACAATCAGTGTCTCATCTATCTGTGGGTTATCTGTGGTACCCAGTACCCTTTCCCACCACCGAGAAGTTTTAAAAGGAAGAACAAACACAGCATTGTTTTACACTGTTGCAATGTTTATTCGTAAGCGCGCACTATGACATGTTGTCAAGGTACTGAATAACTACTAAGTTGCAAATTGTAGTAATAATAACTTACGAAACACCAAGAAAGTAGGAAAAACTGGAAAATGGTTCTTTGAGTAATAATGACGTACCATCGACTTATTTGACGTGTTGATCTCGGTTTTCGATACTTCGACGCTGCTTGGGATCCGATTACTCATACTTGTAGACGTTAGAAATTGTTACAAAAAAGTTATTTATTTGATCTAGCATTCCTAAAGTGTAAATTGAGGTTATTTGTTACAAATTAGGATAGGAAGGAAATTATCAAAATTATACGCATATCAATGTTGTGAAATACTTTATTCTTTTTTATTACATAATTAATAGGAATGCGCTACCACCACTATATACAAGTAATTCAAGGTAGCACTATAATAATATAAATATTATACATAGTTTTATTTATTTACATGAAATTAATCATAGATTGGCAAGAATTATGGGAAATATAGGGAAAAATAACAAAATTTTAGTCTTTATACATTATGGAAGACCGTTTTTTAAAAAATTATTTGTAGATAATTATTATTAATTAATAATTTTTTCTGAATTTATTTTATAAATAAAAATGATTGCTTCTCTCAGTGCATAGAAAATTTAAATTGTCAATATTTTTTTAAATATATGATTTATTTGGCAATTATTTGAAACTGCCATTGTGAGAAAACGACTAGATTATTTGTTTGTTTATTAGTGAAAGTAACGGTAGAAGGTCTTGGTCTTTGGTTACTTATTTTTTTTTTCTTCCATATTTTTCTCTTTTTCTTCTTTAACTTGAATAAGAGTATTTTGTAGAAATAATTTTAAGTGTGGAAATATGAAAACAATCAGCACTAAAAGAAATGTATCATTTTGAAAAATTGTAAAATGAAAATTTTCTTTCTAATTTACATTTACAGCTAAGGAAATATTGAAAATGATTCACAAAATTACAACACAAATTTCTATAGAACGAACATTTTCTTCCAATCATTATTTCGATTAATATATTAATAAAATATGTTGGGAGTTGGATTATTCTACAAAAATCAAGTTTTTAGGAACATATTCTTGCTATGATTAAAAATTTATAACAATATAAAAATTGATGCATTTTTTAAATGCTTAAGGTACAAAATTTACTGTGATGTGAATCTTTTGAGAAAGAGACAAGAAAAAATATATTGTGGAATCATGTACTGACTGTGTCTATTTTAAAATAGAGTAATTAGATCAATATATTAATAAATATAATCTTTTGCTGGAAATTAAAAAGAAACATATTTTAATAGCTAATACAGAGATTACTCCAAAATAGTTCATTTTATTGTTAATGTTAACGTTAGAATAATCTCAAGAGAAATAACAAAACATATTTTCATTTCAACAGAAGTACAGTTTACAATATTACATTGATAATTAACTAAATGTCCCGTCTAGGAAATTAGTAGCTTATCAGTTGGAAAGACTTCATCAGAAAAGTGTTTGATATTATGGATAAGGATAATTTTTGTACTGCTTTATACTACAAATAACTGTGTTTAGTGCTAAAACTGATTTTTATAATATAAAACTTCCAAGGAATTCTTTTACTGACTACACATACAAGATTACATAGAAATGAACGTCAACTGCATTTAAAAAATAAAGTTGTGTATCACTTCAAAAAAAAGCAAATAGTATACAAAAAACCTGGGCTGCTATTATAAAAAAACATTGTCATATTTAGATTATTAAAGAATGTGAGTGAATATTTTTTCTGTCTCTTCCAGATAATACTTTTCAGAAACTGTATTCGCATAATTATTCATTTTTTTTTATTAATTTCACAAAAATAAAAACTATCAAAAATTATTTTAAATAATGAATTATATACATTTTTTCCCCAAATTTCTGACAAGAGAGAAACTTTAAATTTTGTAATTTTCGAGCATTCGTGAAGGACTAACCACTGACATTTTTAAAACTTTCATTTCTCATTTTATGGGAGTGGAAGTAGCATCCCTTAATTTATTTAATATAGAATCTTTTTTCGATCTTTAATTTCGTAAAATAAAAATATTACTTGAAATCTGTTTGTTTAAGGACATTTCTTAATTTCAAAGTTTTTCCTAGGACGAATAGATTCTGTTCGAAAAGATGATTCGAACTGTAAAATTCTGTTGATTAGAATTTACAAAACATATGTTCTGAATGAACGAGATTGAGTAGGGTAAATGCATCAGTGAATGAACATCATCAGTGAATGAACAAATTGAAATATATCTGAAATTATTAAGATTATGGAGTCTCTCTCGTAAACACTGCAATATCCCTCATGACATGAAACATGTTCCTCTTAGCGCGATACTTCGTTAGTTCAAGTCAGTTCTTATGAATGAACGTACCGCTGTGTTTTTGTTGACAAAATTTGAGAAACGTATCTGTTATTGGAACGATACTAAGCAATAACCAGGTGAGCAATAGTACAGAATGAGATATTAACAAATGAGATGTGTGGTGTGTTGTCATTATCACATCAATTGATTGATTTCAACCGATTTTATCGATAACCTAACCTCAAAATACACCGAAATCGTTATTAATTTCAATAATTTGAGTGTTCATTCATTGGTGCATGTGCTGAACCCAGTAAACGAACAAAATGTTCATTCGTGGGATTTTACGTGATAACCTAGATTTCATCGGTCTCATCCTTATATACTCGTTTAGAAAGACTGTTTCACGGGTTCCGTCTGAAAATGTCTACTAAGCTTGCTATCCAGTAAATGAACAACATTGTTCATTAATTAAATCATAACATAGATCAATGGCGCTCCAGTGAATGAACAATTTATTCTTTCACTGTTTTTTCTGATTTCACATTTTTTTCAATCAATTGACAGAAATATTTAAGGTGGAAAGTCCAAGCCAGAGCATCAGAAAAACTATGTAAGATTCCGATATTCCGATGACTGTCTCCAGAAGGCCGTGGAAGCAATCACCATCAATGCGGCCAGCAGACAATATGAGATTCCGAAAACTACACTTTTTAACAAAACCACTGGAAAAGTTCCCATGATTGGAAAAATGGTACCTCTCACCACTTTAACCTCCGAAGAAGAAACTACTCTAGAAACTTGGATTCTATCCAAAGCTCTATTAAGATTTACCATGCCACCCGATGAGGTGAAGGACGTGGATGATAGACCGGGTAGGAAATGGTTACATCTTTTTTACAAAGACATCCAAATATAACCACAAGGAATACAGAATTAATATCCAAGGCAAAAACATCTGTAACAAAGGAAAATATTCGAAAATGGTTTCAGGAGATGAAGGAATATTTAATTGGAGAAGGTGTTGAAGACATCCTTTCTGATCCTGATAGAATTTTTATTGGGGATGAAACCGGTTTACAGACTTGTCCCAAAACTGGAAAGCTCCTGGGTCCCAAAAAATTACAAGATTTTTTTTGAAATTGCTAGTGGCCCAGAAAAAGAATGCATAACAGTTCTCTGTACATTTCCTGCCTCAGGAGAATCTGTTCCACCTATGATTGTGTACCCGTATTCCAAGAGATATTGCACAAACTATACCTGAGGAGTGGGGTATTGGCCGATCAGATAGTGGATGGATGACGAGTGCAACATTCTACGAATTTTCTTCCCTTGGCTTCAAGAAAACAACATTAAATTTCCTGTTTTACTATTGCTTGACGGTCATAAATGGCATATCAATATGGATTTGTATAATTACTGTGTACAGAAAAGAATAATACTATACTGCCTTCTGCCCAATGCAACACATATCTTGCAACCTTGTGACGTATCAGTATTCAAGTCTCTCAAAGGACACTGGAACAAGACCATTTTGAAACATAAACAGAACACCAATACATCAGTTACAAAAAATACCTTTGCCCCCTTTTCCAAAAAGCTTTTGAAGAATCGATCAAACCGGAAATCATCAAAAACGGTTTCAGAAAATGTGGATTGTTTCCATTTAGTGCAGACGCTGTGAATTATTCCCAATGCATTTCAACAAGGAGACAGCAGCTTGACCTAAATTGTGACAAGGAAGTTAGTTTCTGTGAACAGAGACGAATATGAAACTGTTCTGAAAGTAGATTCAAAAACTTTGGTACAATTCAATAGTGCCTATGAAGGTGAAAAAGCAGTCGACATTCAGTTCTACAACTTTTGGAAAATATGTAAAGAAGCAACCGATGCCGATGGAACGAATACTTTGAGAAATGCTGATGGAATGAACCAAGAATGTGAAGAAGCCTTCGAAGACTCGCAGAATATTGCTAATCTTGACATACCGGATATACAAGAATACACCACAGACTTAACAGATGACCTGTTGAACCTACCATTGGAAATTGATGGTATTCTCTATCCAGCTAGCATATCTGACAATTCAACAATAATATTGAATGTGGATAGAACGGAAGATATAGAAAACGTTATCATAGAAGAAATTGAAAATCCTGAAGATATATTGGACGGTACCGAGCAAAAGAGTATAACTAATAATGATACTCTAATAGAACAAGTAAAACATATGATCTGAATGCTGAATCCAGATAAAATGGACGTAGTAATAGATAACAGTAGTGTCGATTTCCATAATCAAGAGCCGCAGAAGCCGAAAACTACCAGAGACTATGGCTACAACTTCTTCATTGGCCAAATATTGAAAAAAAGTGTGACAAAAGGAAACAGGCAGCTTTAATGCCGTTTGCCATCGCTTCCAAAAAATGGAACGACTATACAGATACAAATGAGTCTGAGAAAAACTAAAAAGAAGCTGAGAAATTGAAACAAAAATCAATTAGAGAGAAAAATAACAAGAAGCAAGCACAAGAAGAACCGCGAAAAGAACCAAAGCACCACCAGCAACAGAAGTTACCTGTTTACAGGCTGATATAATCGATACTGGCGATCAAGACAAAAATCCTTGTTTCCCAAGATATAACTGTAGGAACTTATGTTATAATAACGTATAACCAGAAATATTTTTCGGCCATAGTAGAAACTATTGACAATGACAATATGAAGTCCGCGCTATGGCACCAGCTGGTTTTAATACATTTAGATGGCCAGATTGTGTTGACCAGATATGGTACAAGAAGTCTTCAATTGCAGAAGTGATCGAAGCACCTAAGCTTATTAGATGTGGTTCCTACGAGTGTCCCGAAATTCGTAAATATTCTGAAAATATCAATCCGAGCAACATAAGGAATATACTATCTTCCCCAGAGGTTGATATCAACAGGGATAAAAATGGAGCAACAATCAATGATTCACAAGAAATTACATTGGAGCTTATGTCATAATAATGTACAGTATCCGCCAAAATAAACAGTACCGAAAATAAAAATAAGAATTATTTTTAATTTCTGTAATGTAAGTGTTCAAAATGTTCACCATTTCGACGCAAACAAGCTTCATATCGATTTTGTAAGTCAATAAACATATTTATAAAAAGTGGTTGATGTAACTGCCGAAAAATATTCTTTCCCGTAGTTCGGCAATATTCGCCGGCGGATTTTCCGAGTGAAATATTTTGTCCTTCATTATGCCCCAAATGTATGCGTCAGGTGGCGTCAGATCAGGTGAATGAGAAGGATATTCGAAGTCTGTTCCCCAAGAAATTATTCTATTATCGAAATGCTGACGGAGTAAGTCTAAGGTGCGCACAGCTGTATGGCTCGTTGCACCATCTTGTTGGAACCATTGTGTGCGAAACTGTAGATTTCGTGCACGGCAAAAGTTATTTAGATCTCTCACAAAAGGTATAATAATTTTCTCTCTATAACGCTCTTGGTTGACAGTAAGTGGATTCTGATTATCATCTTCAACGAAATAAGGACCAATCATTCCATGACCAGATACCGCGCACCAAACGGTAACTCGAAGACTGTGGAGTGGTTTCTCTACAATGACATCAGGACGTTCAAATCCAAGGAATCTGGTTGTTTGTCGATTAATATAGCCGCTAAGATGAACGTGACTCTCGTCTGAAAACCATATGTTTTTCAAAAATTCGGGATCTTCGTAAATTAAACACAACATGCGACCACAGTAAATTTCTCTTGCACGTTTGTCCGCAGCATTTAGTCGTTGTCCAACTTGAACACGGTATGGATAACCACCAATTGATTTGAACATGCGACGTAAAGACGTTTCACTAATGTTGAGTTTACATGCAGTTCTTACAAGACTTCTTTGAGGTGATTGCGCAACTTGGTTAAAAACACGTTCTCCATTTTCGTTAGTGCATACTGTTTTTCGACGACCTGAAGAACCTTTATGTTGACACAATACACTACCAGTGCGACGAAATTTTTCAACAACAGCTAACATCACACTTTTACTAGGAGCTGCTTTATTAAATTTTTGTTGATATTTTATTGACACCTGTTCTAAGCTTGGACCATCATTACGACCTTTTCCGTATGAACGAAAATAATGCTCTACCAAAAAAACTTTTTCTTCCGTTGTTAGAACCATTTTTAAATCAAATTTAACTGCAGCGTACTATTAATATATCAACTAATGACAATTAAGTCAAATATGACAAATCCATATTACATAAACAACTACACAGCACTCTCTGTTTTGGGTACTGTTTATTTTGGCGGATACCGTATAACCAAAAATATTTTCCTGGAGTAGTGGAAAATGCTTAAGGTGATGAATATGAAGTTCGCGCAATGACACCAGCAGGTTCTAATACTTTCAAATGGCCTGACCAAATATGGTACGAGAAAACTCGAATTGTGGAAATGATTGAAGCACCCATGCTTATAAGACGTGTCCAGAAATGCTGAAATTTGTCTGAAATAATATTGTATCACCATATGTTGTGTTGTCGTTGATAATCATTGATTCAAAATTGGTCAACGTCTATTTTCTTCATAAGTTCATTCATTGGATCAGCCATGTTTAATCAATGGTAGCATTCGTTCAGTTACTGGGGTATTATGCAACATTTTACATTTTATTTTTCTACTAAGTCTTAAACTGTCTACTTCTGGAACTATCGTATGCAACGTGTTCACTATTTCATTGAACACGAAGTGTTATTTTTCTGGAGCTGAAAATCAGTACGGATGGGTTATAAGAATACAGTGAAGTTTAAAAATGTCTTGAGTGTTCATTCACTGGTGTATTTACCCTATAGCTTCTATTTGTGTTAGGATTGTAGTGAATTGCTCGAAGGTGGATGTTTGCTTTCCCACAATTCTGTGCACGTCATTTTTGGCGCTTTTAATCGCCGCTTCCCATAGCCCTTCTCAATGAGGAGATTTTGGGGGGTATGAATTTCCATTGAGTTTCATTGTTGGAGAGAAATTCGAGTATAGCTTTGGAGATAAAAAGAAGTCGCGCAGTTCGTTCAGTTGGTTTCGAGCACCAACGAAATTGGTAGCATTGTCACTATATATTGCGGAAGGATGCCCACGACGAGCTATAAACCGCTTAAGAGCAGCTACGAACGAATCTGTGGATAAATCAGGAACGAGTTCCAAATGCACTGTTTTAGTAGCCATGCAAACATATAGTGCCAAGTAAGCTTTTACAATTGGAGTTTTGCGTAAGCGATACGGTCCCACAAAAATCTATGCCAATTTTTACAAATCGTTTTAATTCGCGGAGACCGTCAAAAGGCCAGTAGCGTAGCCGGGACGTTGGAGAGGACATTTTGGGGGCCACTATGTCCTAAACGAACATGCTGATGTTTCAGTAAGAGACAGCCAGTGTACTCTTTGTAGGGCCACAGTATGGAGTGTTTCTGCTGATACGGCATATCTGCATGAAATAAGCGTCCACAGACTCGCAAAATTCCGTCGGTATCTAAAAGTGGCTTAAGTGGGAGAAGTTGCTTGTTCAATAATGTTCCACGAGAGAGAGCTTCAATATCTTTATCGAAATATTGAGTTTGTATGTTTTAATTAATTAAAGAAGTAGCATGCTCAAGTTCTTTTACCGATAAAGGACCTGTTAATTGTGCAGTAGCTATGGGTATATGTTTACGTTGTAAATATCATGTAAATTTTCATTTAGGTGGTTGCCACACAGTATGTTCGAAAAGACGATTCGAACTGTGAAATTCTATGTTGAATAGATTTTACAAAAAATTTGTGCTGAATGAAAGAGATTACTACCCTTTTTGTATTCCCAAAACTATTGTCCGCACAGAAGACCTTATGTTATGCATTTTGAATTCTTCTGAAGTTTCAAACTTTTATGGTCGAAAAATATCCTTAGTGATAAGAATTTCAATAAGTAAAACTATCTATCTGATTTTATTGATAGCATTATCTGAAAAGGGTTTTGGGTAGCAAATATTTCCTTTATAATTTGCACTCATGACCGATTTTGGGGATTCCAGAAAAAGTTGAATTCCGTATTTCTACTTTGAGGAGGGGCTTATGAGTCTTCTTCTGAAAGATATCACATCTCAAACGACAGCCTTGAATGCTTCTTCTAGTGAATCGATCCAGCTCAGTTGTATCTCAGTACCCCTACTGAAGTACCGCAAGTGTTTTATTTCTGTTCAAGTATCTCTCGGCAACTAAATTAGTAGACACGTATGTTAGTAAGTTATCGGTGGCAAATTTTCACAATGAATTATAATAGATGTATAAAAAGTACTTTGTGTATAGTTCTGTAAATATATTAATAGTGTCCGATTTTTATTTTATTAACAATCCAACAACTGGCAATACAATGCATTAATTTTTAATGTACGTACAATACGTAACAGATTCAGTGAAAAAAATTAAGTGCAATAACCAGTGTGATATATTGTTTTAATTATTATTTTTCAACAAATTTATTGGTTTTGGCAAAAAACTTCAAAATTAAAAAATGTTTGAGAATAAGTTTCTCGAAGGAATTAATGTCTAGTAACTCCCCTTTTATTTCTGACGAGTCCCTTGCAATTTAACAAAGTGAACTGCACTTTCAAAGAGTTTTTAAACAGGCTCGTTTATTTGATTTTAATGGCCAAACAACGGAATTGCATCCGTAATTAACAAATTTTTGCGATTACCAAGGAGTTATTATTTATGACGCTTGTTTAATTGTAGTTTATTTTCGTAAAATATCCGCTGCAAAAATAATTTTCTTAAAAATGAGAGTATTTTCCCAAAATTAACATAAAATGTCGGAAAACCTCGCTCTGTTCTGGTCCCGGGGAAGTCTAAAGAAGCGTATGTATTTTATTATTATCACATTAAAATAGAAGCCATTGGAGGCATAAAATTATTGGTTTACTTTCATGAAACCTTCAATATTTCTGATTATTAGTAATTTCACTCATTTACATGCATTTAAATTTGTAGTCTGAAAAGTTTTGTCCTAATTTCCTGTGAACCAAATGGCCTATGCTGAAATCTATAATATTACTTCATAAAAAACTCGCTATTATTGAATTGGAAGCATTTATAGAAAGAAAAAACAAAGGTTGAGTTAAGACCGGCTACAACATTTGATCGGGACGATATTGTCAATTTCTTGCAGAGTTCACCTAACACGAGTTATTTATTGCTTAAGGTACCTATTTTCATGCAAAACTTCAATCAATCAATTAATAGAGCGTATTACCTATTTAATTACTTATTGTATGCTCTTTTGATTATGGGATACTTTGGAAGATGATTAACATGAAGAATACTGTTAGGGTAATTACCGTTACTCTGAGTAAAACAGATATTCGTAGACAATTTACTATTATTGGAGCAAAAGAAACTGCAGCCTCATGATACTCAAAGATTTTTCCTAAGCTCTAAGAATGAGCGTTGCTCACGTCAACCAGTAAGAAAGAACACATTTGGAATTGTCCCATATGAAGTTGCAAGTTTTTTTGTATTTGCCAAGCGTTGCAAATATGACGAATTTGGAGAGGCATGATGGCTGGCGTAGTTCTATTGTAGATTAGGGTTATTTAGTAGATAGTATCCCGTTTAAAAACAAAATAGCACTGGTGCATCATGAGATGAAGGCGAAAATGCAGCTTCAACGTCGATTACTATTGTCAATACTGATTCAGAAGACAAATCCTACCTGTCGAATGGCTTAGGAGATAATTTTGGGGGAAACGTTGATAACTGCGCACTTATTATGTGTAATTCATCAAAGGATGCTCAATTATTATCAGCAAGAGTCATGAATCCACACTCTCTAGGTAGTTATGGGGATGTTTATGTTTGTTGGTGCTATGGCATTATTTGAAAATGAAAGATTCGTGAGAAATAAAAATATTTAGATAATAATTTAATTACAGTGACTGTCTAGACTCTTACTTCGTGGAATATGCTCATATTAGTGTTTTTAAATGAAACTCACGGTCTCTAGTTAATTCCGCAATATAATAAAAGTCATTTTGACGACTGAAAATTACAATTCCAAAGTATATAACTTTATAGAATCCAGCGATGTAAAAGTAAAGTAGACCCAACAAAAAAGTTTTCTAATAATGTAAGGGATATTGTTAATAATCCAAATTATCTTTTAAATGATTACGAAAAGAGGTCTATCATACATAAGAATCCTCATTGTCCACAATTATATGGAACAGTTAAATTACATAAAATAACGAAACCAATTAGACCTGTAGTCTCTTATGTTAATGCTCCTAATAATATATTGGCAAAGAAGCTCAACAATATACTCAATACTTACGGATATGAATCTCAGTACTCAATTAGAAATTCAATAGAACAAATCAAAAAGTTGAAAGCAATCCACTTGCAAGATAACTATAAACTCATTTTGTTCGATGTAACTAATATGTTTACTAAAATTCCTCCTAAAGAATGTCTAATACTTGTCAGAAAATTACTAGAAGATAAAAATATTAATCCAGGAATAATATCAGATATACTTAATTTATTTGATGTATGCGTTAATCAGAATTATTTCACTTTTGACAATAAGATATATATTCAAAATGAAGGTTTACCAATGGGAAGCCCTATATCACCTATTTTAGCAAACACTTTTATGGACAATTTAGAAAGAAAGATCTTTGAAAGTAATATTTCGAAAAATATTTTATTTTGGTATAGATATGTAGATGACATATTAGCTTGTTTTATGGGTAGTGAACGACAATTAGATGTATTTTTTAACCACATCAATAATTTACACCCGAAAATTAAATTTACATTAGAAATTGACGAAAATAGCTCAATCAATTTTCTTGATTTAAAAATTCAAAGAGTTTATAACGTACTTGATTATTCAATTTACCGAAAACCAACACAGACTGATGTGACAATTCCATTCAATTCTAACCACCCTATGTCACACAGACTAGCAGCATATAATTCAATGATACATAGAGCTTTTTCAGTTCCTATGAACAAATGTAATTTTGATAGAGAGATTAATACAATTAGACAAATAGCAACATCTAACGGTTACCCATTAGATATGATAAATAAGCTAATTAGTAAAAAAGAAGAAAAAGTGGCACTACAACTAATATATCCTAAACAAGCTGATGAAATTGAAACTTATAAAACCATCACATATGCAGGACATATTTCTAATAATATTTCAAAGATAATATCTTCAGCAACGAATACAACAATTTTTTTTAAAACAGAAAGTAACGTTAGTACAAAATTGTTAAATGTAAAAACAAAAATACCACTATTAAAGAAGTCAGGTATATATAAACTCAAATGTTCAGAATGTAATGCTGTCTATTTGGGTCAGACCCTTAGGAATTTTGAAATACGATACAGTGAGCACTTACGAGCATACAGATTAAAACAACCAGATAAATCCCACTACCCAAAACATGTACTTGACACCAATCATTCATTGACAACTAACAAAGAACTAGAAGTGCTGCATATTTGTGAAAAGAAACAAGAATTGGATTTCCTTGAAGAACTGGAAATTAGAAGACATTTAAGAAACCCACAATATGAAGTTGTCAATGAACAGTTAAATCTAGGGAGTTCTCCACTAATAAACTGTCTTCTTAAGTGATAATTGTAAATATCAGCAGATATAGTTTTCCTGGTTTTCTATATCATTCCACAGTTATACTGATCTTAATTGGAAAAATGATATCCAGGATATCACCATAGGGTTAATAATATCTTAGCTTCAATATTTGTAATATCACATCTTCTTCTTCTTTCTATAAACATATATTAAGCCAATCACAAGTTAGGTTACTTCTTGGTCTAGCCAAAAATAACTACTAAGCATCAGGTAGGCATAAAATGAAATGTAACTTCTGTCATTCTGACGATGATATTGATTTATCGAAACAATTGTCAATTTTTTAGAATTTTCAATAACTTTTATTATATTGTGGAATTAACTAGAGACCGTGAGTTTCATTTAAAAGCACTAATAATTTAATTATTAGAGCTTACTATAAATTGTATAGTTTTTATTTTTATGAATGACCAATTCTTCAAATTCGTTTAATTTTATGAAGAAAGGATTATTCAAGGTGGCGTAATAAAATTTTAAAATTTGTTCCGAAAACAAAATAATTAATGAAAATACAGATTTTTATGAAAAAGTAATTGAGAAAAATGATCAATTTTTTCATAAAAATTGTTAACGTAAGGAAAATCAGTCCATCACAATCTCATGTTCACTAAATAAATACTACGCTTTCAGCTACATCTCATCATCACGGAGACATTTGATCCCTCCACGGGAGAACTCTCCTTTCCTCAAGAACAGTCTAAAGATGAGGGACTGCTTTGCGGCATGATAAACGGTGGACTATGCGGGTTCATCGAAATAGTGCTGCCTATAGAACCGGGGCCATGCGGATAGAGGTCCATGTCCGTCATACTATCTGCACTGGAACATTTATCACCACCAGATTTTCCTTCTTGTTTTAACATCATTCTCCGCCATTTCGCCCGCGCGTTTTGGAACCAAACCTGGAAATAAATAGAAAAGTTTTAATATAAGGGTAGAAATCGTATAATAAGAATAGTATAAATAAAGGCGGGACATATGTTAGTAATAGTACGCAATATCTTTACAAAATAAAGTGTATTTAGCTGAAAATAACCTCACTTTGATAAATGCTTCGTTTGTGTAAATAAATGCGCCGTTCGGCCGCATCTCGCTTGATATATTATTTCCGAAAGGGGTTGTTTTTTATGCCGATCAATCTTAAACAACATGTTTTTGTAATAAACATATATTTAATTCAAACACGTGAAGCTACGTTCTGCCTTTTTAAATGAAACATGACGCTCTTTTAGTCCGGGAAAATTCACACTTTGATTCGGGTTTTACCTACATAGTGACATTTTAACATAGTTCTAAAAAATGTTGTAGGCGACACTAGGATATACATAAAAGAATAACAAAAATGCAAAAAAAAATAAAAATAAGATAACATTTCTTTTACTGGGTCGCTGTTCTGGCTCAATCTTTGCTGTATATGTTTATCTACATGATAAAGGTGGTTTTTGTAACGTTGAGTATTTCAAAATTGGTTCTTCTTCTTTTATGAAACCCTTTGCCTTCGTATGTACTAAATAGTACCGAAAAATATAAAGGATGATTCTGTGATGAAAATTAAGGTGAACTTTTGGTATAAAATTTTTTAAAAACTCCATTCAGGAAAGTTTCAAATTTAAAAAAAGTTGACACGAAACTTGGTAAATATTACAATATTACTGCAAAATTCTGGTATCAGTTTTATTGTTTTTATGAATGTCATAGCATTAGACCTTAAGACAAAATACCGCGTTAGGTCATCTAAAAATGCATTGTATTTATATTTTTTCTCGTATTTGTACAGGTTTTCGAAAACTTGTATAAATAAAAATGTTAGAAAATGAATTGGGCTTTTCCGCCATGTTCTTTTAATACAGAAATTTCTATCTAAAAAAAAAGTTATAAGAAGAAGTATCTTTTTCAACCTCTTCAGCGTTGAAATTTTTTTCAAAATGTGTAGTTTCATTAACAAATAATATTTACCAAGCTTAATATACAGGGAAAATAAAAAAGGAGAATAATTTTTTTAAATCTTCGGAGTGATGTAACTTTTCCAGGGAGGGTTTTTTAGAAAAATTAAACCAAATACTCACCTAAATTTATATCACAGAATCACCCCTTAAATTGTTTCAGTGTTATTAAGATACACTGAGTATATCCATTACGTTTCTATTGCAATAATTATGTTAGATATTAAAGATATGTCATGGATAAGGAACAGTGCCTTAACCTTTCAAATGATATAATTCTTAATATCTCCTCATATGTTGAATTACCGAGAGATCCCACCTCTTCAATACAGAGGAAGAGAAAATCTCTAATCGAGTTTCTTTTGACACCAAGCAAGTCGATTTAACGATGAAACAGAACTTCACATGTTATAATGGTGTTTCTTCAAAATTCTCCCCAAAGTTCATGAACCTGTTTTCGCAGTAAGACCGATTGTTGCTTCAATAGGAGCACCCACTGAGAATTTAGCACATTTTCTGACTGGAATATTAACAGATGCATATGATGTTGATAATGAATATTTTATTAGGGACCCATTTCAAGTATCTGATAAATTCAATAACTTCCTGATAATCTCGTACTTGCAAGTCTGGATGTTGTCTCACTTTTTAGTAATGTGTATTTTAATGCTGGTTTGAGAGCAATTGATAAGAATTGGGACCGCATCAGCAACCATTGTACCATTCATAGAGAGACTTTTTTGAATTTAATATCCTTCCTTTTTGATATTATTATTATTATTTTCCGTTTCCTCCCTTGCGGGGTTGCTCCACAACGTGGGATTCATGATCATTCACGTTGCTTGAAACTTGCGATTCTTCTAGCAGTTGCAATTATTATTATTAATATTATTATTATTGAAATTGACTGTCTCGACCCTTACTTCGTGGAATATGCTCATATTAGTGTTTTTAAATGAAACTCAAGGTCTCTAGTTAATTCCACAATATAATACAAGTTATTGAAAATTCTAAAAAATTGACAATTGTTTCGATAAATCAATATTGATTTATCGAAACAATTGTCAATTTTTTAGAATTTTCAATAACTTGTATTATATTGTGGAATTAACTAGAGACCTTGAGTTTCATTTAAAAACACTATTATTATTATTATTATTACCTTAATATTGTTATTTTAAAATCAAATTGTATAACACAATGGATCAACAATTCAATTGTTCACATCCCAGTTGTCATATATAATTCTTCTGTTCTGAATTTCATAGTGAGTTGACATTTAAAGGGAATCTTTTTCTAGCTATAACTAATAAGGCCCGAACACTTTCCAGTCCTATTGACGTTTGTAAATAGAACTAGTGCGCTACTCTGACGTTTTGAAAATTCTTGTTGGCAACTATTGTAGGCCGTTGGTATCAGTGGACGTCATTTGTCCGTTTCCACTTCCGTTTTTGAGAGAAGATGCTTCTACCTCTGACCTCGTAGCTCGTTTTCATTTTGTGGTTGTGTACGTTGGTTATTTTAATGATTTTACGACAATAATCTCGTGTAGGTGTTGCGTTTTTATTGTTTTTATTATTATATTACCTTATAATAGCCTTATTGTTTTTTAATTATTACTATTTTTGAATGCTGCTTTCCCCTGACTGTCACCATGTGATGAGTTCTTCAATGTTATGTTGTACCTAAAGGAAAATAATCTCGCATTGGATGTAAGTACAATATTATCTCTTTATTGATGGAGTTGAAAATAATTCCTTTTTCCTCCATAAATAACAAGCAACAGAGAGATTCATGGGTTAAGCACGCAGAAATATACAGGGGCTACTGAGGCGAGTGGTAACCGCAGACATGTATGTTTCTTGCTCATTAGCTGTCCTCAGTACGGTATAACTAAGTAAGGGTGTAAAACCTGGGAGCAAAGCCGTTGAATAAAACATGAGAGAATACAACGGATTTGTACAGAAAACATTTGTCTCATCAATATTGGAAGATCACGAATTTTCGGGACATCAACTAACATCGACACGTAGGAGCATATGAACCTCCGGACCCAGAGTAATGAAACAAGAACAAGATGTACAATGATGCGTGACATGTAAATAACAAGCAACAAAGATATTCATGGGTTAAGCACGCAGAAAGATATAGGGGCTACTGAAGAGAGTGGTAACCGCAGACATGCATGCTTCTTCTGGATCATTAGCCGTCCTCAGTACGATATAACCAAGTGTCAATGTTGGTTGTCTAGAAAATTCGAGATATTCCAATATTGATGACACGAATGTTGCGTTTGGCTTTTCTGTTGGAATCCATTGTATTTTTTCATGTTTCATTCAACAGCTTTGCTCCCAGGTTTTACACCCTTACTTGGTTATACCGTACTGAGGACGGCTAATGAACCAGAAACTTACATGTCTGCGGTTACCACTCTCTTCAGTAGCCCCTATATCTCTCTCCGTGCTTATTACAAATATTAAAGCATAGATATTATTAGCCCTGGAGAGATTTCCTGGATATCTTTGTTCCATTTGAGATCAGTGTAACTGTGCAATGATATAGAATACCAGGAAAACTATATCTGCTGATCTTTACAATTATCACTTAAGAAGACAGCTTGAAAGTGGAGAACTCCCTAGATTTATCTGTTCATTAATGACTTCATATTGTGGGTCTCTTAAATGTTTTCTAATCTCCAATACTTCCAGGAAATCCAGTTCTTGATTCTTATCACAAATACAGTATCCGCCAAAATAAAAATAAATATTAATTTTTAATTTCTGTAATGTAAGTGTTCAAAATGTTCACCATTTCGACGCAAACAAGCTTCATATCGATTTTGTGAGTCAATAAACATATTCATAAAAAGTGGTTGATGTAACTGCCGAAAAATATTTTGTATTTTTTCCCGTAGTTCGGCAATATTCGCCGGCAGATTTTCCAAGTGAAATATTTTGTCCTTCATTATGCCCCAAATGTATGCGTCAGGTGGCGTCAGATCAGATGAGTGAAAAGGATATTCGAAGTCTGTTCCCCGAGAAATTATTCTATTATCGAAATGCTGACGGAGCAAGTCTAAGGTGCGCACAGCTGTATGGCTCGTTGCACCATCTTGTTGGAACCATTGTGTGCGAAACTGTATATTTCGTGCACGGCAAAAGTTATTTAGATCTCTCAGAAAAGGTATAATAATTTTCTCTCTATAACGCTCTTGGTTGACAGTAAGTGGATTCTGATTATCATCTTCAACGAAATAAGGACCAATCATTCCATGACCAGATACCGCGCACCAAAAGGTAACTCGAAGACTGTGGAGTGGTTTCTCTACAATGACATCAGGACGTTCAAATCCAAGGAATCTGGTTGTTTGTCGATTGATATAGCCGCTAAGATGAACGTGACTCTCGTCTGAAAACCATATATTTTTCAAAAATTCGGGATCTTCGTAAATTAAACTCAGCATGCGACCACAGTAAATTTCTCTTGCACGTTTGTCCGCAGCATTTAGTCGTTGTCCAACTTGAATACGGTATGGATAACTACCAATTGATTTGAACATGCGACGTAAAGACGTTTCACTAATGTTGAGTTTACATGCAGTTCTTACAAGACTTCTTTGAGGTGATTGCACAACTTGGTTAAAAACACGTCCTTCATTTTCGTTAGTGCATACTGTTTTTCGACGACCTGAAGAACCTTTACGTTGACACAATACACTACCAGTGCGACGAAATTTTTCAACAACAGCTAACATCACACTTTTACTAGGAGCTGCTTTATTACATTTTTGTTGATATTTTATTGACACCTGTTCTAAGCTTGGACCATCATTACGACCTTTTCCGTATGAACGGAAATAATGCTCTACCAAAAAAACTTTTTCTTCCGTTGTTAGAACCATTTTTAAATCAAATTTAACTGCAGCGTACTATTAATATATCAACTAATGACAATTAAGTCAAATATGACAAATCCATATTACATAAACAACTCCACAGCACTCTCTGTTTCGGTATTGTTTATTTTGGCGGATACCGTATGTAGTACTCTTAGTTCTGTGTTAGGTGTCAAGTATATGTTTTGCGTAGTGGGATTTATCTGGTTGTTTTAATCTGTATGCTCGTAAGTTTTCCCTGTATCAAATTTCAAATTTTCTAAGGGCTTGACCAAAATAGACAGCGTTACATTCTGGATATTTAAATATACCAGACTTCTTCAATAGAGATATTTTTATTCTTACATTTAACAATTTTGTACTAACATTACTTTCTAATTTAGAAGATATTGTATTTGTTGTTAAAGTTATTTTCTTTGAAATATTGTTAGAAATATTACTTGCATATGTGATGGCTTTGCAATTTTTTATTTCTTTATTTTGTTTAGGAAATATTAGTTGTAATTTCACGGTTTCCTTTTTGTATTTAAGTAATTTATTTATCATATGTAATGGATAATCGTTGGATGTTGCTACTTGTTTAATTGTATTAATTTCTCTATCAAAATTACATTTGTTCATAGGAACTGAAAATGCTCTATGTATCATTGAATTATATGCTGTTAATTTAAGTAAGTGACATGGGATGATTGGTAGAAGTGGTGACTTCACCTCCTTATAGTCAGCTTACGGCCGCCATCTGATAACGTCATGGGAATCGGTCATAAAGAGAATCCGCGGCCTTCATGATTTTCTCATGATAAAGTGGCCATATACCTACTGCTACAATCATATTTCTCATAATTTTTGAGACTTGAACTGTTGTGACGGAGAATAGAAAACCATTGCTTTTAATTTCTGAGGCTTGATATTTGTGTCTCCATTGTACAGATTCTATAGCCAGTAGGATGAACACCTCCATACGAAAATAACAGTGCTCGTTGGTCAGTTGGTTGTTTCTTCGTGCAATGGCAGAAAAATATCTCATTCCATCACATTATTGGGAGATCACCCCTACAAGTTTCTATACGGAGTAGATCCGACGTTAGGTTTAGCTTCCACAAATTTGCCATCAGACGGTATTGATAAAATATTAACAGAAAATGATTTGGAATCCATAAATACAGATAAAAACTGTAATAACTTAGGCATATTGTCAAACAATGGCCATGATCCAGAGGAAGCAAAGAGTGTCGATTTTAGTATAGAGGGCCATATTCGGGAAGAAGGTTTATATCGGTATATGGGGTTAAAATAATATGCTGAATAATGTTTAGTAACAAATTATTTTCGATATCACTATCGAGAATTGGTACTATTTGTCAACTATGTACTTTTAACTACACTCGGTGATGTATTTTATACAACGTGAGCAAGAAATTCGAAATTATTTCTCTACTGAGGCTGCTGCCGCCCCACGGCGCCACCTGACCGTTCACCATAGTGTAGAGTACTCCACACCTGCCATAGTAGCGAGGCAGTTTAATTTAAGGCGTAGTTATGTCTGAATTCAGGCTGTGAATGCACGTCGTGAACAGAATACACACAGCGGGTAACCATGTAAGTATATTTGTGTCATTATGAATTTATTATTATCTTAGAAAAAACGTTATTTTAGCTAAATTCATCTTAGAAAAATTATTTAGTTTTACTTTTATTTTGTTTATGCTCCTTAGGGAGCTAGACGATATAAAAAGGCGTTATCTATGTCCTCAATGAAACCAATCTGACATAGAGCTTTTCCTTCGAAAATACAAAAACGTGAAGAGGAACAGGATTAAGAACCTAAAAAATATCCGAAAGAGGTGGTTTAGCTCTGGGGAAAAAACTGAGTATGTATGACTGTATTAAAACTCAAATCTAAATTCCTTCAAATAACAGAAATTTGGAGATGTCTTCATCTTATATGCGACACACTGTATTTTGCGTTTCATTACTACTACTACTACTACTTTTAATTTTATCTCTAAATTGTAATTTTCGTAACTGTAAAGCATATTTTCTTTATATCTCAGCCTAAAACTTAGATATGACTTGTTGGTTTTGGGTATATCAATCAACAATTCAGATTGAAATTGGTTAAAAAATATTATAAAATTATATAAATTAATAATAATAGTGAATTTCTTCAAAGAACCATTGGTTGTTTCCAAAAAATCTAAAATTTCTCTGTACTATTATACGAATCTATATTGCTGGCCAAACAGCGGCTAATTTCTGGAAGAGTTAAATTGACTGGAGAGCCTAATTGAGGTCGTTAGGACTGTGGCAGTGGAATTCGAGGAAATTTTTCTTTTTATCCAGACATCGGTATGTTTTTACAGTAAATAACCCGACGCCTAATTTGAAGGTATATTTTTCAGCTTTTACTAATTTCGTTTTTGAATTAGGTATATTTTTCTCTAGCTTTGAATTCGAATAATTTATATATGTCGCAAGTGACACAAAAAATATTTAATACAGTGATAACCCATTGCACAACCATAATTTTACTGGTAAGAATTGTTTATATAATGAAAATAGTTGTTTTAATACCATTTTTATTCCATTAATAAATTCATCACCAGAAAGAGACGTATGTGTTTTTAGAAGATACCATTTTTCTTTAGTTACCTCTAAAGAAAATTCTACAGGCATATTTGTGTATATATAATGATATAACATCTAGTGATACGAATTTATATTTGTTTGGTATTTTTATATTGTCAATGAATTTTTTAAAACTATAAGAATCTTTGATGTAATATTCTTTTTTACCAGTGATATTAGAAATAGAGTTGGCTAGATATTTAGATAATTTATAAAAAGAAGATTGTATGCATGAGACAATAGATCTTAGGTTTGTGTTTTTTTGGTAGTCCGTATATTTTAGGCACTGTTGCATTGTATATATTTAAACTTTTATACTCGGTGTAGTGATGGAATTGTTTGATTCTAGTTTTTGTAAAAATGAGTTGTTTTTATTTTGGTTTGTTTTAGTTAAATCAAATTTTAGTGTTTTGTACAATTTTTTATTTTTAAGAAGTTCTATAATTTTAATATCATATTTTGTGGTATTCATTACCACAGTTTTGTTACTTTTATCTGGTTTCAAAATTGTAAAATAATGAGTTGATAAAAGCAGAACGATTTTAAGTTAACGGACTTACTGCTAAAACGTAAACTTGTAAACAACTTCAATAAATAATCAAAATAACAATGATCGCATTATACTATTTTAGTTCAGCGTGAAAAGTTACGTAAAATGAGATTGTTAACACAGATCTGTATAGAAAAAAACTTCGGAAATAATATATCACGTGAGATGTGGCCGAACGGCACATTTATTCAGTCAAACGGAGCATTTATCAAAGTGAGGTTATTTCCAGAACATTTTCTGTGGTCTATGCGCTAGTCTTTCCATCTCGCATATAAATTTGATTAATTTGAAATATCGGACTGGAGCGAGCTTAGAACAGATAAATGGTTCTGTTAAACAAACCATTTATTTGTACTGTTTCAATTCAATTTTTAGTAACATACAGATTGTCTCAGAAGGAATGGCGTCTTTATAAGTGCGTTTTGTAGTGTATTGAGTAAACGGCCTTGAAATTAGTTAATTAGAAACAGAATTAGTTTCAAAATCAGCTGGAATATTTAAAAATGAACGCTAGGATTTGAATAAAGTGAAAAGCATAGTCTTTTTTTATATAAATTGTTATTTTTTTTTATTGAATAATTCCCACTCCGAATCCTGAAATAGAATTAATCCTAAAATGGTGTCATGAATATATTAAAACACGAGCGAAGATGGGAGTTTTAACTAGTTTTCTATAAATGTCAATTCGATCAAATTTTACATTGTGTTTTTTGGGCTGATTAGTTTAGAAAACTTCATTGTTAGAGGAAACATTTGTGGTACAAAATTATGGTCATCGTACATCATTATCCTTTATTTTAAAAGTGTCTACCGACACTATTACCAACCGGTAGTTTTCAATACAGTTCTAAGCTTCTTCTATGAAAAAGTACAATTAATTCGAAAGCGTTTACGCAAAGAAATAGAGAAGAAAAGCCGCTCGTAGCGTTTATATGTAAAATTCAGTAAGCTTCGATAAAAAAAACATTTCTAAATCCATCAGAAACAAATTCGTAGCGTACCGACATCAAAGCTACTTGTAAAACATGGCGAAGGTATTATTACATAAATGGGAAATCGTAAAACAGAGAGAAATGTTAAATTTTATTATTCACAGAACGATGCCGCCTCAGTAGTTGTTACTTAATGAAAGTTGTATGAGTCCCGGTACTAATCAGGTGAGTAAAATGCCCGAGAAAGACTCCATTTTCTTCCTAATATGGGTACTACTATTAATAACAATAAAGTCAATGTGGCGATAATAGTATTGGAAGAAAGAGACCGACGTGATGGTCACTTTGGAACTCTTGGCCAGAGACGGATCAAAATAAATCCCATGTATTACGATAAAGAAAATGTACAGTGTATAACAAAAATTAATCCAAATATTCTCTATTTAAAAAAAACTTTTAATGTACTTACGACAACATTTGAATGGTTGTTAAATAAAAGGATGAAGCGGTTGTTCTTTTAATCTTCTCCAAAACGACTACTTTTGGTAGTACAGTAGGGTATCAATTCGCACATACATATTCATGTACAGGTGAGAGAGCGAGAGAGACGTTCGAGAGGTTTTTGTTTTTTGGGTGGTATTTTTCGAGGGTGGTATTTTTAGAGACATTGGGCCCTGATATAGGATATAGTTCTTCGGCAGGGCTGGGGGTGTTATATTGGGTGTCGTATGTGCGTCGAGAATTTAGTTTGACTTGGATTTTGGATGGTGACTGAAGATTCAGTCAAGTGGAAAAAGGTGTCTAGAACGGGCAAAGAAAGGAAAGTGTCTAGGATATATTTTATGACTGTGTTTAGTTGAGGGCGGACGGGGTTTTTCGGTAGAAATCAACCGGGGAGAAATGCTGACTCGGTCAGTAACGAGGGTTGAAGTTGGTGGAGAAACGTGGTTTTAAAAGTGACTGGGATTGGGTATTAAAAAGTGTCTATTATTGAGTGGATTTAGAACACGACGAACCACGTTGTGTTGTGGATAGTTAGTGAAGTGGGTGTTGGAAATTTTGAGACTAGACGTTGGATTGGGGGTTTGGGTGTCTCCGATGTCTCGAGAGTTAATAGGACAAATTTTGTGTGTGGATTTGCGGATTTTGAATATTTATTTAATTTTTGTTTGAAAAGTGACTTGGAGACATAGAAAGGTGCGTTAAAGTTGTCAATGATGGCGACTGACTTTTCAAGCACGAGAAGAGGAGTTTACGCAAGTTGAATGTATTGTACTCGGTGAGATGTACAGGTGAATGAAAAACATATTTATTCATAATATATCCTTAATAACAAAAATAAATTAATAAAGAAAGTGCAGACAGTCTTGTAATAAAACTAGTAGTACTATAGATACAATTAACGTTCAAAAAAAGTTTTGTCTACCGAAGTAGCCCCCACGACGCTTACGAGTGCACTACGCACTTTTTAATTGGAGATAGTTGATACTACTGATAATAATAATACTAATGATACTAATGATGCTAATGATACTAATGATACTAATGATACCCAAGGAGGAATTTCTATTTATGCAAGCGGAACATGGAAGATGTGAAGACGTCTTAATTCAAAACTTTGGAGATCAAAAACACAAAAATTCTCTCACTACAGATTTAGTCAACCTTCAACAGGCTCCTCAAGAAGTATCTATGCAGTTTTACGAGAGAATAATGGGAATTCAAAACTGTATTACTAATTACATCGAAGTTTATTCCCAAAACCCAGAAATAAAAAGAAGCAGAATGGAATTATTCTGACCACAAGCCTTAACTACATTCATAGTAGATTTACGAGAACCTTTGCGTTCAACTATAATGGCAATGAGACCGAATAACCTAGCAATTGCAATGCAATATATTCAAGAAGAGAACAACATCCGATATTTGCAAAGAGGAAATAGCTCGCCACAATCCATGACGATCCACAAACAACTTTTCAGCCCAGAAACCTATTCCCAACAACCTATAGTTTTTCCACAAACAACGGTTAACCGACATCCGATGTTGTCCAGTCCTCAATGGCAACCAACGATAAACATAAACAGCCAATTTCCACCGAGAAAATCGTTCCAAAATTGCCAAAGGCTCAGATTCAATCTAACAAGATCCGAAATAAGACAACAATTTAGAGCAGTTAACCAACCGATTATCTGGTCTTACTGCCCAGGGACATCACAATAACCAACCCCAATGGGGACAATAACAACTAATAGGAACAGGCCGTCCCATCAAAATCAGGGACTTCAACAATCTGAGCCGAAGTTTATCGTTGAAGATTAGTTTAACATAAAATAGAGAAGAAGAAGAAGACTTTTATGACTCAGAACAATCCCATAGCCGTATGAAGAACACGAAAATTAACCCATGGAACCAATGACAGAAGCAAAAGGAACTTCCGAATATCGAAATTTCTCACCCTCCTTTAAAATTCCTAATCGATACAGGCTCTACAAAATCATTCTTTAACATCAAAATACCTTCCACTCATTTCAAAAATTTTATTAAATACGATCCTTCTATCGTCACTTCCATTTTTCAAAAATATTAACAAAAGTGTCACAGTACCCAGATTTCAAAAATTCAGATCTCCAGAAAAATTAAGAATTAATCTATTCAAGTTCCAAAAAACATTTGATGGCCTTGAAGTCCAAGGTGCAGTGATAAAAGACTGAAATCGCAATTTTTACCTCAGAGCCAATAGAATTCGCTTTTACCGAATCAATATATGGCAAGAAGATTATTCTCGAAGAATATCATATATTTTCTATTATAACAATACCAGCACGAATAATAGCATAGACCATCTAGATAGACGGGAAAAAAGACTAGGATGGTCTGATCCTCTATAATAAATGGATAGACAAGACTCCCACTGGGAATATTCATTTGATATTGGTCGCTTTTGGGTTGTGTCTCAAACCAACGCAAGCTAATCAAGTAAATGCACCAATTATATTCTCATCTTCGTTATCTGAACTTTTTATTATTATTATTATTATGACACCCAAATCACTGACTTCCCGAACTGATTTTAAATCAGAGTCTATTGTAAATGCATTTGCAAAAGTTTCGGAAAAAAATTCGCATACTTGTTCCTTGGTGCGAATGTCTCCGTTTGGTTTTTGTAATAATCGTACTCCAGTTTTAGAAGAGAACTTGGATCTAACATAATTATAGAGTTTTTCATTGTTATTTATAAAAAGCTTTTGGATCTCTTGTTGTTATTCGATTCTCGTAATTGCTTCGTGCTAATCTCAACTCCTGTGTGAGTCTGTTTGAATACTGCCTGTGCAACCGAATGTTTTCTTCGGATGAATTTTTCCTAACTATTATCCACAAGCATTGTTTTTCTTTACTCATTTGAATTAAGTGATTATCAATCCATGCACATCTAGGGTTAGTTTTCACTGTATAAGTTTTGGAACACTCTTCTATCCTCTTATATATAATTTCTTTATATTTTTCTGACGCAAATTCACAGGTGTGACCATCTAGTATTGGCCAATCTGTTTGAAATAGTTATTTTAATTTTTGATAATCGGTTTTAGTGAAGGATTTTTCTAGTTTCTCACTGATATTACTAGATATATCCAGCTGGACTTTAGTACGAAGAACAACATGATCTGAGATACCAATTGGTGGCAGATAGAAAATGTCGGAAATCAGCTCCTCTTCATTAGAGATTACAAGGTCTAATACTGAAGGTTCATTACCTTGATGGAACCTTGTCGGCTCATTTATAAATTATTTCGGATTTGTGTGAAAAAATAAGTTATAAAAAGGGACACTAGGATTATTGCCATTAAGAGGCGAAAGAATAGGCCATAGCAAATCTTTAAAATTAAAATCGCCAAGAATGATAAGATTCTTTCTATTTTTACTACATTCTTCAATATTCTCACACATGGAGATTGTAAGATCATATGACAGAAGAGGTCTATATATAATAAATACATGCAGACTGAGTTAGGAAAGACAATTTTAATCAAAAGAGATTCGATTCCCCCCAGATCATGTGGAATCGACTTAATTATACAATTTTTATGAAAGAAAACGCATACACCGCCTCCAATTCTATTAAATCTATCCTTACGGTATAAGCTACACCCACCCATTGGGGTTAATAAGAGAGCTAGGTATTCTAGGGGATAACCAGGATTCTGTTATCGCAGAAATGTGAGTATTGGAGGTAGATGAAATAAATGAAAAGCAATCGGCTTGTTTTGCATAAAGGGAATATATATTAGTATAGAATATATTTATGTTTCTGAGTTTTAATAGTTTTTTGCACCAAGATCCTCCGTAGTGTTCACAATAGTTGGAATTTTATTAATGTATTTTATGGTTAGATGCTCATCCTCCATTTTGCGCATTTTCAGCTCTTCTTTCAAATTCTTTAAGTAGTTAATTTGATATTTAGTTTGGTAATCCTTCATTTGAATTCGAGGAAATCGAGTACCTTGTAATTTTTTCTTATTGTGCAGTATGTAGGATGGAGTATTATTATCCTGCAATTGAATTTTCAGCGGTCTAGATTTGTTCCTATTTTCGTCTGCTTTGCCTATACGGAAAACTGCAATCTCATCAGAGTTACGAGGTTTAAATATATCAATAATATCAGTAACCTTATCCATATCATCTATATTATCTATGCTTGATTCAGGCAAGTTATATACCATCAAGTTATAGGATTTTTGAAAGCGAAGATTTCCCTCCTGCACGCATTCCTCAAATTGTATCTGATTTGACTAAGTTGAATTTTCTCAGGCAGTTAAGCGATTCTTCATTTTTGTAAATATATGAGACACATTAGATAATACATAAGTTAGCTTATTCAATTTATCATCAAATGAGCAGCAGCTGCTACAAACAATTCTAACCGACTTAGATTTAGCCATTGTTATTCTTATTGCCTCCTCCTGAGCGATATCTAAACAGCGAAAATGGATTAAAGCCTGACACGACATGCATGGAGTACAATTTTTGTTATTATCAATGACCGATTTGCAATTCGGACATTTATTCATGATGAATAAATACTTCCTTATACACGTTCTCAGTGCGCTACTCGCAGGTATACTAAATAAAATAAACAAACCGTTGGTGTAGGTCGACAGGTCGTCGAATCACAGTCAGCTGATTTGTTCTAGTGGTAGGAGGCCTGATAACGAAATAATTGTAACCTCCTTCTTCTGATAATTTTTTGTTTCTTGAGAATTTGACTCACCCGTGGGACTGAGATGAAGCTGGTATATTAAGTACAAAATATGTCAACTCACAATAATGTTCACTTTAGAAAACCACTATTATTTTATACAAATTAACAGAGCGACATTAACACGTCTCACCATCAGTACGGTATCTACTTGTGCTTGTTGTTGATGATGTGGCGGTGGCATCAGCTTTATTAGTCATGGGATCTAATATTTCATTATCCTTCATCCTACCACGGGTTTTCATCGTAGTACTTTGGTTAAGCGGATAAGATAATCGGCCCCTCGCTGTATAATGATAAAGGAGCCGTATTTCGAAAAATGGAGTGATACAATTGCGTAATTTTCTTGTGAAAGATTTTCTAATCATAAGAAAGCCACTTCTCAGTCACACTTATTCGAAAAAATGAATTTGCATTTGGTACTTTCAAAGAAGACTAGTGTGTTTATTGTAGGCATATTTATACTGAGATAAATTAGGTTCAGGTTATTAAGATATTTTTGGTCCCACAATGGAACATTCAGTTTCTAGAGCATTTCTCCACAGAATATGCAATTGTGGAAATAAAGTTACGTTTTTTAAGGTATTTATTGATATAGTTAAATAATTATTTAAAAAATTAGAAATAAGAATAGACAAAATATTTATTCCAGTTGAGGTTAAATTTCCATCTTCAGTATAAACAGTCGTACTGGAAACTTTTTATTCTAGATTCTGCGGAACCGTCTCTGACTTTTCCTTCTGTCTTGATCTTATGGGTTGTTGAAGAATTCTTAAATTACCCATTATCATTTGTTAACGTGATGGCTTTCGGAATGGCCGACGCAGGACAAAAAAACTTTAGTTGTTCCTCACTTCTACATAAAATTATCATTGTGGTAATTTAATTAAAATAATGCAATATTCATAGTATACAGGTAGTACAATAAAGTAAATTTATGTATGATCAGATTCAGTTATATGGTATGGAACTATGGGGATACACCAAAGAATGCAGAGTTAAAATAGTACAAATAAAACACTACGTGCTAAATAAGATATGTAGATGTAGACAGGAATCTAGGGATGTAGTACGCGCAAAAAATATAGGGCAGAAATGGAATGGTATATCCCCTTTAAGTTATGTTGCGGAGCTAGACTCTGAAAGGTATTGATATTTTATTTAATTTTACCAATACCACCTACACACTACACTCTATCTTGATACTAGCTCACCAACTAAATAGTGAGCAGTCCTTATCGCTTGTGGCCAACTCCTATCTCAAAATATAAAAGTCAGCAGGTATCCCCTGATTGAAGTTTCAATTAGTCACTTTGGACCAAAGGTCTCTTTTCAAAATATTTATTATAATATTACTACAATAATGTTCCAAATAATGTCTGAACTCAGCTGAAGGCTGTAGACTCAGAATGTAGATAGGCTGAAGGCCGGAATCTACATAAATCCAAAAATTTCTAACTAATTTATCAGTTACAGCTTAAGTAAATAACTCATAAGAAGGTTCTAGAAACTCTGAGCAGAGCTGAAGGCTTCAAACTCAGGGTGCAGAAGAGCTGAGGGCCCCAAACTACACCTATCTATCTTTTTTATTGCATTTAAAACTGAGAGATTGAAACCTGGATTATTAGACGGCGCACCTCCAGGTTCCTGGGGAGAATGCAGTGATACAGGTTGGATTCAAACTGAGCTCTTTCTGAAATGGTTCAGGAAATTTGTCATATGGTCTAGAGCCTCTAAAGAAAGTCCAGTCCTTCTATTACTAGATGGTCACACAACGCACACTAAGAATATAGACTTAATTGATGAGGCCAGAAAGAGCGGCGTTGTCCTGTTAAGCTTCCCTCCACATTGTACACACCGCTTACAACCTTTGGACGTTGGTTTCATCAAACTTAGCACTTACTACGAAGATGAAATTAAAAAGTGGTTGCGGCTATACCCAGGACGCGTCGTGATGCACTTCCAAGTAGCTAATATATTTGGGAAAGCGTTTTTAAGAGCAGTCATAATGCCAACCGCTATAAATGCCTTTGAAGCAATCGGTATTTGGCCTTGTGATTCCACTGTTTTTACAGATGCTCACTCTATAACTGCAGCTATAACAGACATTTCTGAAATAAACATATTACCTAGTGAAAGCTTGGAACTTGGTCAAGAAGGAACAAGAAGTTCTTCTCCAAAAGATATTTCTCTTAGAACTGCTGCAGAGAAGGAACCCAAATCACCCCAGCCAGGACCTTCACATCAAAGACCTTCCACACTCCAGCCAGGACCTTCACTTCAGTGACCTTCCACACCCCAGCCAGGACCTTCACATCAGAGACCTTCTACACACCCATTTCATAATTCAACATTTATAATACATACTCCTACTGATATAATGCCAGTGCCAAGGATCATGCGCAAAAAGAGAAAGGTGAGAAAAAGAGGCAAAACTGCAATTATGACCGAATCGCCTTACAAAAATGAACTGTTAGAGGCTCATGGAAGCGGCAGAAACTAAAAAACTCAATGCAAAAGCCACTGAACGAAAAATTATATCAAACATAAAGGGAAATAAATCAAAGGACAAACAAAAACTGAAACAAAATAAAAGCACGAAATTAAACGAAAAAGATAGTTATGGTTCTGATGAGGAATGTTTGTATTGCGGGTATTTATATTCCCAATCCACTGAAGGATGGGTAACTTGCAGGTCATGCAGAAGATGGGCACATTGTTCGTGTGCTGGGGAGGATAATAATGATGAGGAGTGTGCTCATATTTGTGAATACTGCAAGAAAATAGGATCAACTGTTTTTACTCGAAAAAGTTAACTCAAGTTCAAATGTTGAATCTGTGTTATAAAATGTTGTATATCTAAAATAAATAAACGTTAAATGCATTTTTTCAAATTCAGATCCTCTTGAATTCATGTTAAACTTTATGCTCATTATGCCCCTTCCAAGTGTCCATTTTGCCCCAGCTGATGGGGCAAAATAGGCATTTGACTAAAATATTAGAAGCTGTCAAATGGTACTTTACACATTTATTTTAAAGAATGATGATACTGCTTTTTATAGCTTGTTACGTAGTTCATACGTTTGAAAATACTGTTTACCTACTGTAAACGGATAAGACTTTATTAAGCAACTTGCTTAAAGTGCTCATTATGCCCGGGTCTCCCTATTTTAAATAACAAAATTCTCAAATTAAAACACTGTGATAAATAATTTTTTTTTGTACATTAAGCCCTAATAAGGGTTGAAATATTTTGATATTATGTTCCAAAGCATAAAACAATCATTATTTCACTAATCAAAACTGAATTTCACCCATATTAAGCTTTAAAATGTAGTTTATGCATTTAGGGGTAGTTTTCACCTCTAAAAAATTAAAAGCGCCTGTCAGGAAAATATAGATGTTGAAGTAGAGGGAGAAGAGTCTAATCCCAAATTATTATGCAAATCGATTTCAGTTTGAATTGGAACTTTAGAATATTTTTGAGTTTCATTTCCTGGACTAATATGTGATTAAAGTTCGAAAACCCTTCATTTAATACTGCGTTTAAAAGTGAAAAAACGTTTTGATATAAAAATAAGGGTAGAAAAGACATTTAGTCATCTTGAAATTTAAGATTAATGTTCGAAACATATTTTTAAAATAGTCAAATAACCCATTGCCAAAATGTATTTCAGAAATTCTCAATTTACAGAAAAAATCTCTGAAATTTGAGGAAGCGATCGACTCCTGCAACAGTTTCTATTTCTGCTAATTGCCGAAGGCGGTTGTGACGGAATGTTGCCAATGAGAAATGATTGTCAGACTCTGTTGAAGCTGAGTGATTGCCATGGAAACCGCCACCGCTGATGCGATGCGCCCGCCACTCCGTTCTCAATACGACTTTTTGCTACAAAGGCGTACTCGAAAGGGGGCTATTATTATTAATAAATCGCATTTATTAAAAATTATTGCCACACGTATTCTTTTATTTAGATATTCGTGCACATTTTTTTAGTTTGGTACCGTGTTTGATACAAATTTTGACAAAGTTAATGCTTGGACATGAATAATTAGAGGTCTCTTATTCGTTGAACCGATAAATTTATGTAGAGCTGCTCCAAAAGAACATACCGTTAACGGCAAACTTGTACCCAGTTGAAGGAAACTGACAACTTCCAGGTAATGCAATATGGTTCTAGTAGTATGGTGCACCCGCATATTACGAAGTCGATGTCTGGCAATATCTCCATACAATCTTTCCAGATCGCTAGATAGGAAGACGTGGTTCTATGAAATTGCCTGAACGATCATCTGATCTCAAGCCGATAGACTACTTCCTAAAGAGAAGCACGGTCTACAAAAACAAACCCGTCGGTGTAGATAACTTAAGAATAGCTCTTGGTTCATAATAACGATCATGGTCCTAGTCAAGAATATTACGAGACGAAGCATTAAGTGTTTAATTATCTATCAGTAAAAAAAACAGTCGAACATCTCCATTGCTCACAATTTTATATGTAAGAATAATAAAATTGTTGATTTATTTCAGATCTACAAACTTATTCATGTTTAATATTCAATTTCAGTGGAAGTTCGTTTGCAGTGACTAGGAGACTGCTGGTTGGGCTGGTTCTGAAAGCGCCCAATACACATCTCAGTGAGGTAGTTTGAATGACATCTAATTTTTTTAATAATGTTTTTTTAGCAGTATCGTAGCAAATGGATCCGTAATCTAATTTACTTCTTATCAGTGATTTGTATAGGTTCAACGACTTCTATGTGTGTTTTCCATTTGAGAGAACAATCTAAAGTAAGACCAAGAAAATTCACATCTTCTACCCGCGTTAGTGGAGTTCTATATAAAAACAGATTAAAATTATAGTTGTCTTTTCGTCTGTCAAAAATCATGTAGTGTGTCTTTTCGCTTGAAAATTGGAATCCTGTTTTTTGAGACCAGTTTTCGATTTGATGGAGGCAATCTTGAAGTAAAGTGGAGGCGAACTTTGTGCTTCTACTTCTTGTATAAATGATGAGGTCATCTGCATAAAGGCAAATTTTGATGGGAGGTTTTATAATTTCGGCTATGCTGTTAATTACAGTGAGAAAAAGTGTGGGACTCAAAATAGATCCTTGAGGAATGCCATTTTTGAGAGGTCTTGTAGTTGAGATGTGGCCATTTGATCTGACTTGCATAGTTCTGTTGTTGAGAAAATTATTTACGAACGCTAGCATGTTTCCTTGTACTTCCCATGTCTGCAGTGTTTTTAAAATATTGTATTTCCAGGTTGTGTCAAAAGCCGACGACAATTCCTTTCCTTAAACTATACCGCAAAAATTTCTGCTTATCCCAACAATAATGTATTCCAAATCATTTTCCCAACAAACCCCCCTCCCGACGAGATATATGACTCCAAGCCAACTAAAAATCTCCCTTTTAGAGGGAGAGTGAAACGAACTAACTACGAATTTGAACAATTTAAATTATCGCTCCAACAAAACTCTAACTTTCCCCCCTGGATGTCTGAGAAGCCAGATGTTAACACGTCCCTCACTCAAAATCCAAAAAATTCAACTAACCCCTGTCTCCTACAAAACCTCTTCCAGGAAATTATATCAAAATACTCCCAAACCCAGCAAATCTATACAGATGCTTCAAAAAATCGCAATGGAACTGCAGCAGCTTACATCTGCGAAAATAACAAATCTGCCATCCGGCTACCGAATCAATGTAGTATATTCACGGCAGAAACCACTGCAATTCTGGAAGCCATAAAAATGTGCAAAGACTCTACAGCAACCAAGTTTCTCATCATAACAGATTCACTGAGTGCGTTACTTGGCTTAAAACAACTATACCCTTCACATCCTATTCTCATACGAATCAAAAGTGAAATAGAGATCATACGTCTTAGCCAAAAGAACATCTCATTTCTGTGGGTTCCATCTCACTCTGGTATAAAAGGAAACGAAGAAGTCGATCAACTAGCAGTAGCTACAACATCTAAACAAGAAGAACCTTACATTCAAAAAATTCCCTACACTGACCATACAAATCCAATCAAAAATCATATACTTAATTCTGGGCAAGTAATATGGAATCACACGACATCCAAACTGAAAGAAGTTAAGCCACAAGTCGATTCAGTTCTATCAATACCAGAAAAACGAAGAGGCCAAGTTGTCTTAACCCGACTGCGAATAGGTCATACACTCCTTACACATCAACATCTCCTCAACAAAGAACCAGTACCAGAATGTATACATTGCCATGTTTCGCTTACTGTAAAACATTTCATCTCAGAGTGTCCTGAATATTCTAGATAAAGAAGTCAGAATAAATTAAGTGCGGTATTCAAGGATGTGCTCACCAAAAACACAAGTGCTTTAATTAAATATCTCGAAGACATTAATTTGTATAACAAAATTTAAAACTTATTTTATAACACAAATACATCACATACTACTTGTGTAAGTCTTCCTGCTAATAACTCTTAGTAGTTGATGCGGGCATGTTTGTACCAAATAAAAAAAAATATATTCAATTTCCCCGGAATATATTCATATGCGCTCTGGATAAACCATTCCTATCTTCCATATTTCTTTCGGACAATCCCGTCTACATACAAGAGAAACCAGAATATTTTGTATAACCAACTTAGAATCCCAATAGTTACATACTTTTCATTGGTATTTTTTTGTGATTTGTTGGAAATAAGATTCTGATAATATTTCTCTACAGATTATATTTTGAAGTGAAATATGTGCAAGAACCCAAGAAACGAAGTGCTACTATGCCTTGCAAGAGAATTATTAGACTCAAAGATGCTGTCTAGATCATCGAAAATCATAGTTTATACATCCGTAAATAGACCTGTCATAACATACGGCTCAGTATCATATTCCATCAAGAACTAGAAAGTATGTATAACAATCCAAGCATAATAAATAAAAGCTCAAAGACTCAAATGAAATGGAAATATTAAGAAAGATCGAAAGCTATCAAAAGAATATGGGAATTGAAGTCGCCAGGTAAGAGGCCGTTAGGCAGACCCAGACTCAGATGGAGAGATAATATCCTAAATAATCTGAATTCCCTTGGAATTCAGGATTGGAGATCATGCTTGCAGCTAAAACCCACAAAGGGTTGTGAAGCTATAGAGAAAGAGATTTTTCATTTGTATTTAAGGTTGGGATTCTATCATTTCTGTTTTAGTGTTGGTTTTTTGTGTTCTAACAGAATTGAAGCAATTTGGAAGGAACAAGGTTAGTAACAGATATAGTTGCGAATTTGAAAGACCGTGTTCATTATCTTCGACCGTTGTTAACTTTACCCAGTGGGGAACAATTTATGGACCGTGAATAGCATAGTTATAAATCAAGACCAAGTGCACAGTCCGACCCTACGCAGGGACGTCTTTAAAAATTTGAGCAAAGTAGGAAACAATTGCTTCTTGACAAGGATTTTATGGATTTACAAACAAAAACGACTCATATAATTATTACATTATAATTATACACAACTATATTAGGGTAAAAGAAAAATTATTTCATTATTATAATATGATGTAATAATTTTTTTATAATAATACATTTATTCATTCAGTGAAACATACATAGAAAAATATTAGATTTACGCTGGACATGTCCACAAAATAAAAGTATATATTTTACATAAATATATATCTACGTATACACAAAAAAAGTCATCTACATCATAAACAACCTTCTCCATATATATATATATATATATATATATATATATATATATATATATATATATATATAGACACATAATATATTACAATAATAACAAATTTTTTCATTATAAATCATCGTCACTATCAACAAACAGGTCACTATTATAGCTGTCTACGTCCAAATTAATTATAAATTGTTGTACATTCGGAGACACATATGAATCTTCCACTTCAACTACGTGTGCGATGCAATTTTTCCATAAAATACTGTCTATATTTTCCACCTCACTTCTAATCAAATCTACTACAGCAGAACTTAGCCTTAGAGCTGTATTTTTACGCCGAATTCCCAGTTTTAGAGTACTTCAGATAAGTTAAATGGGATTTAATACACAGTAGTAGGGCGGAAGACGCAGTACCGTATGTGCTTTTGCTTGTGCCATTGTGTCAATCCGATATTTTGTAGGAATGTTGAGTTTTTTTATAATGGTTAGAAGATCTTTTTTTGTGCATTTTGATTTGGATATTTCTATATCATTTTCAGCCATATATTGTAGGATTTCTGCTTTTTCCGTGCTTGTGGTGGGTTTCATGTTAATTTGTTTTGAATGATAACTGACGTCCATCACAATGACAGAATTATCGGGCAAATTAGGCAACAGTTGATCTTGAAACCAAGTCTCAAAAAGTGGTGAATTCATGTCTTCGGGATAGTCGGCTGAACAATTTTCTATATTTTTTGCGGACAACAACTACGCATTGGACACCCATCCAACGCTGCCACCGACATGTAAAATTATTATACTTTTTCCCCTAGGCGGAGGGGCCTCTAGACAACAACTTTTTGTGCCATCAGTCCATCCTTTCTTTATAACGTCATGGCTATAGTACCATGTTTCATCCAACCAAACTATGTATCGACCTTCTTGGCGAAATCCTATTTCTGGAACGTACTCCCAACGCAATCTTTTTAATCGTCCACTTTCCATGATGCTCATCCTTCCGTTGATAGTTTTACATTCAAAACCTATGGTTTTCAAATATTTTCGAAACCATGGTCCCGAATAGGTTACTTCAATTCCCGAAACTTTCAGTCTTTACAAAATCATAGACGTTGTTGGCACCCTATTTTCTTTGTAAAAAGAGTAAATTTGTTGTTTTATTTCAGTTCCCGCCGCTTCATCGGTTCTAGAAATAATTTTCATTCCTCGTTTCTGTCTTTCTGTCTCTCCCTTGTTTATAATGTCCCTTACCGTAGATACTTTTGTTAATTCACTTGTCACGGTGAAAGAACTTGAACACCCTTTTTTAATTAGAGTTTGGTAAACATTCTTTATTATCGTTTTTGCGTCACTTGACAAATGTTTTCTTTTAACCTTTCTGTTGTCCGAAACATCATCTTCGGTATCACTGTTGTCACTAATTTCAATCACTTCATTCTCTATTTCCATTTCATTCGACACAATGTTTTGCCATGGACGAAACACTGCCATTTTTATTTGCACAATGCACAACGATGAAAAGTCACAGACTGATAGACTGCACCCTTGCTTTACCTGGTTGGTGATTACTCTGACCCTGTTAGGATGCAGGTATAAAGCATAATTTCTAATTTTTGAGGAGGCAGTATCTATGGTCTTTATGCATTCTTGTTGTATTTAACATTTACACGATGCTCCCTGTCATAAACACGGTATTTCAAATTCGCAAGTATACTGTATTGATTGTTTTGCCATTGTTGCCAAAAGTAGTATTGTTCTAATTCTACAAAGATAGAGCTTTGAAAAACGTCCACCCTGATTCGGAACAACCAACACAACTTAAAAAGAGAATAATATATCTTTTGTGTCCTGATGAACAATTTTACAGTTAGCTGTGATAATATGGTTTCGAAATGTTACTTCATATCAAAGAACAACTTTATTTTTGTTTAGCACAATTTTCATGTCTTATGTTAATAAATATCATTATCCTAAGCAAGAAGCTGTGCGTTGGGTCTTAATAGTTGCGAATATCTCATTAGATCATTGAAATTGTCTTTGTTGATTAAACATGGAGCGTTTTCTCAAGAGAGAATCACTAGAAAAAGTACTAGACAAGATATTGACATACACAATTCTCGCATGATATTTTATATAAACCTAACTGTCATTGTTATGATCACTAAATTTTTTCTATGACAATGAAGAGGTAAATCGAAGGTATATGTACGTTCTCTCCAGGGATGGATTTAGGCTTAGATCCACATGGCACATTTTCAGGACCGCCAAAATTTTCGAGAAGGTATCTAATAATTAGAAATCGATTGTATTTTTTATCAACTGTAAGACCGAATTTTAATGCTTCTCTTCTTGCTTTGACAACCTCAAGATGTTGAAGTTTCATTCGTATCCAAGATTATGATTATATTGAAGAAGGGCGTAAAATTAACTTTGACTTAGGGCGCCATCACCCCTAAATCCGTCACTGGTTATCTCCTGATGACTGGAGTAAAATAGAGTTTTATATTTCAATAAAAAACAATTTTTCCCATTTCTGCTCAACCCTACCTAATACGCGAGAAGAGTTTTGGTTTACCCCAAGAAAAGTTACATCTTTGAATTTTCTTAGAATTTTTCAGCAAAAAACATGAAATAAGGGTTTATAGAAAAAAATACTGTGTGTATGTCGCCGTCGTCGTTGTCTTCGGCCACTTTTTGTAACATGCCACGATACAGCCTCTGGAGTGCAATAAGTCACCAAATTTCATGATTGAACGTTGTTCTGGATGTTTCACAGATGAACACTATCAATTTTAAGCTCACCAGAGCCAGTACAGCAGGTACCATCGTACTTGAAGTAGCACATTTTTTGTCATTTTTGGACAAATTCCGGTTTGTTAGCACAATACAGCCTTCGAAGTGTTTACAAGTGACACATTTTATGATTGAATATTATTTAGGGCATCTCGGAGATGAACCCTATTGATTTTCAGCTTACCGAGTGCTATGGTACCTGAAATACAACTTTTTGTATCAATCTTGGAGAACTTTCGATCTGTTAACACGATACTGCTTCCGACGTGCATGAAGTAACTAATTTTATAATTTGATATTGTTCAGAGCATCCCATAGATGAACTCTATTGATTTTCAGCTCAACGAAGCCAGTACAACGTGTGCTATGGTACCTGAAGTACAACATTTTTGGTCATTTTTTGGAGAACTTTCGATTTGTTAACACGATACTGCTTTCGACGTGCATAAATTAACCAATTTTATGATTGGATGTTGTTCAGGGTATCTCAGAGATGAATCCTGTTGATTTTCAGCTCACAGTAGCCAGTGCAACGAGTGCTAAGGTACCGAAAGTACAACATTTTTGGTAATTTGTGAAGAACTTTCGATTCGTTTACACGATACTGCTTCCGACGTGCATAGAGTAACCAATTTTATGATTCCATATTGTTCACAGCATCTCACAGATGAACGCTATTGATTTGCAGCTCACCAGAGCTAGAACAATGGGTGCTATGGTACCTGAAGTACATTTTTGATAATTTTGTGGAGAAATTTCGGTTTTTTAGCAGGATGGGATATTGTAGGGTGTCTCACAGATGAACCTCGAGTCAGTACAATGGGTCTTATAAATCCAGATATACAACATTTTTAGTTATTTTTGAAGAAATTTCAGTTTATTAGCACAATACTGCCTCCAGAGTATATACAAGAGACCAATTTTATGATTGGATACTGTTGAAAAGTTTAGGGAGAGAGGAGAGGTAAATGAATCAATATCATAGAGTGCTCTCATATTATTGCGCCATAGATTCTTGCATAAAATTTTTGATGTTGAACTTGAGATCGGTTGCCAGCTGCACTATGATTTTTGAATTGTTGCTACAGACATCTTTTTTGGCGCGGTGATCTGCAGTTTCATTACCAGCGATTCCAATGTGAGATGAAAGCCAGATAAGAGAGACTGTTACATCATGAACAAAGAGAGTTTGATAGATGTGATGTATGTTCTAGACAATTGGGTGGTTAGTGAAAATTATTTTAATTGACTAAATCAAAGAAAAGGAATCCCAATATTTTCATGGGGAAGGGAGATATATTCGAAAGCTTAGCAGTTGAAGGTAAAGAGAAGGAGTCTATAAATTCATGTTAGAGTAGAACTCAATACGAATCCTTGAGGGACACCAGCATTTTGTGGATCAGGTAAGGAGAGTAAACTCTACCATTATCGGAATTTATGGATGAACGATTGAATGTTACCATTTATATTATATTATGAAAGTTTATTTGGAATTGCCTTTTTAGATATCGAGTCAAAGGCACCATTAATAAAGAATATAGTTGCAATGGCGTCCTAAATAAATTTAATTTGTTGCTTAAATCCAATAAACAGAAAATTAATTTTAATTTACCACGTATGGTATTAATTGAGGTATACATAAAGTGTCGATTAAAATAACGGATATTTAAAAAAAATTACAAAGTAGTGTTTTTAACCCTCATTTTAAATATATCGGTACGCTCTTGATTGACTTGATCTTCTCCCTTGCTTACAAAGTTTCGTTTTCGTATTCCATACCTACTCCTTCTCTCTCTTTATCGATCCATATAAAGGACAAGATGGCCGTATTTACACAAGTTTCTATATATACAGATTTTTTCAACTTTCCTTGAGAATGGGGACATATTTTTAACGAATATCGAAACGGTAAAAAGTATTGACATACCTACCTTCAAGAGTACGGATGTTGACTTGGAATAAATCAAAATACGCAATATATTATATGAATATTTTACAGTATAAGTAGTAGTTATTGAAATATTGATTATACGAAATCACCTATTTTAACTATAAAAAATATAGTGTTAATTCACAGCCCCTCTTAATTGTCTTTTGTAGTGATTCTTATCAATAAATTTAGTCTGGTCATATGGAATCTTTATCTATAAAACTTTGGGGAGATAAACAGTCATGTATCCCCTTATACGAATCAACAGTACAATCCCACACCAGACATTCCCAAAGCAATAGTTTATACAGATTGTACCTACAATCAAATAGAAAAGAGCAGTAACTTTCGAGTATTGAGGCAAGCATACTGTTTTCACTAAAATGAACATTTGGTCAAACCATAGATCACAGTTGCCCCCGATGGATATACAGTAGAACTCCAATTATCTGAATTAATGGGGACCGGGACCCATTCGGATAATCAAATATTCGGATAATCGGAGTTTTTTTTAAAAAATTTCCATTGGAGAGAAAAAAAGTTACGTTTTGATATTGCACTATTTTTTTATTGACTTAAATGAAAGAAACATGATATTTTCACATGTTTTAAATATAAATAAAATGTACTCATGCACAAGTTTAGAAATAAAAATCATTGTTTTTCAAACATCTCCGTCAATGTAAGCTGTTTTGCGGTCTTCATCCGTTTTCGGGCAGCCAGGTCACGCATTCGCTTGACGGTGAGCAGTTGCAAGTGGTCACACTCGGGCTGACGCTCCATCCACTTCAAAGCAGTCTCGATGCCGGCAAATGCTTCACTAGCTGATGGTCCAGCGTCTACTTCAACATCAGCAGAAAGTTCTTCTTCCACTTCCACTTCAACATCTTCTCTCACACTTTCAACAATTTCATCGTCATTGAGAATTTGAAAACCAGGGTCAGACGTGTCACAAGCCATCCACTCTCCTACATCTTCAGCACTTACTTCTGTACAACCAGGAATTTTTACAATCTTTTTTCTTATTTCCTCTAGTGGCAACGCATCTTCATCATCTTCATCCTCTCCATTTTCTTGTTTCTCATTTTCTTCAGATTCTTTTTTTTTGTTCTTCTCAGACGGTAGGCCTTTCAGTTTATTCCACGCACGTCTTAGCGTCACTGCCGTAACCAAACTCCAAGCTTCCGCTACCATGTAACAGCAGTCCTTTAAATTTATTTTGCTATGATTTGCCAAAACCAATTCTTCATCTTCAGCACCTTCGATCAGCAGTTTTCTCAGCAGTTGCCTTCTGTAATGGCGCTTCATTGTTTCAATAACAGACTGGTCCATGGGTTGCAGCAAACTTGTAACATTGGGAGGCAAAAACGTCGTTTTAAACTGCCCATTCTCTCTTTCCAACAGTTCTGCTGTAGGATGAGTGGGTGCGTTATCAACAATTAAAAGCACCTTACTGCCTTCTTTTCCCACCGATTTTTGGTGCTTTTTCACTTCAGGAATAAACACTTCATCATACCATTCGGTAAACAAAGCTGCAGTCATCCAGGCCTTGGGTTGACTTTTGTAGAAGAGTGGAAGTTTTTTTACGTTTTTAACTGCTCTTGGATTTTTTGATTTTCCTATCAAAAGAAGTGGTAGTTTATGATTACCAGTGGAGTTGGCACAGTTAAGCACTGTAACACGTTCTTTACTGACCTTATGTCCAGGGGCACTAGATTCCCTTTTAGAAGCCAAAGTGGTTTTTGGTAATGCTTTCCAAACAAGGCCAGTTTCATCGGCATTATAAACAAACTCCGGATCATAGGATTCTGCTGCAGTTTTAAATTTTTCAATAAAATTTTCAGCAGCTGCAGAGTCTGCTGAAAGCTTCTCACCAGCCAAATCCAACTCGCGTACACCATGCCTGAATTTAAAGTTCCTTAGCCAGCCGGTACTAGCCTTAAAAGATGAATAACCAAGCTTTTCTGCTAAGATTTTGGCTTTTTCACAATGGATTGGTCCTGAAATCGGATTTCCCATAGAACGTTGCTGCAAAAACCATTTAAACACGGCATCTTCCAAATTTTTGTTGGTTGCTGTCTTCATTGTTTTCCTGGAGGAACTTCCATCTTCATTTTCAAGCACCGAAACAAAGTTTAAAAGTGTTGACTTACTGTTTTTAATGTTACAAATTGTTGCTTGTCCAACACCATAAATCTCAGACAACTTCTTACCCGTTACACCTTTATCGAGTTGCTCTATAATTTTCAGTTTGTCCGCTAACGATAGCACAACACGTCTCCTTTTCGAAGCCATGGTAAAAAACAATACAGTATTGTACATGCAAGGTCAATAGCACACTGACTACAATCAAAACAAACAATGACAGGTGCGCCGTGACTGCAATGCGCCGGAACTAGAGTGGGGACTCATACCACGTGTTGTGTCTACACTGACTTCGCGGAGGGAAGGACAATAGTGAGCGAACGCGCAAACACTGGCTTCGCGGGGGGAAGAATAATAGCGCACTTAGACTTTTTTTGGACACATTTTTTTCTGAAAGTGATTCGGATAATCGGCGATTCGGATAGTCGGAGTTCGGATAATTGGAGTTCTACTGTATCTGAGAAATCAACCGGCCGTACTTCGCAGATGCTAGGAATAATGATGCGAGTGTTCTAGATCACAAATTACAAAATGATTTGAATGGATTGAGAATATGGTTTCAAGAAGACGAGATTGTGATAGTCAATAGAGATTCAATCAATATTCAATCAATAGTCTACAAGAACTTCACTTGCATTACTATATGCCACCATTTCTACCGCCGAATCAAAGGCAATTAACGACAAATGAAGCCAATCAGGCACGTTTAATAACTACTACTAGATGGATTGTAGAAGCTAGAAATGGTCATTTTAAGTCAAATTTTCTCGTCAACCCATATCAGCAATACTTGCTACGAAGTTACGTGATTATTACCTGATTGCTGGCGCTCTTATAAATGAATTCGATCCCATAAATTTCCCATCAAATCGTCTTTTAGATTTCATAGGAGATGCTGCAAATAGAATGCTTCCAGAGGACATGGATATCGCTCCAGAAACAGTTTAATTTTGTTGGTTATTTTCTCATTGATGAATGTTCATAAGAATCTCCTTCTTATTCGTATTTGCTATTTTTTCATTATGGAAAAATTCAGTTATCCTTCAAGTATTTTCGTCGTTGTGTTGTCGTCATATGCGCATTGCTCGTGCCAACCCAATTAATAAATTATATCCTATGGATATCTATTCAAGTCGCTATATCCGCGGATATGGATATCCGAAAGATGTATCACATCCCATTGAACTTCTATCAATTAGTGTATATGTATAAATATATACTAACTATACTATATTGACGGAAATTACATTTTGTTCAGTTGCTTGAACAATTAAGAAGTTCACTGATTTGTAAGTATTTCTCATTTTTTGTATTTATCACATGATCTGGTAGATTAACTGAATGATGGTTCTTCTTCTTCAAGTGCCGTATTCGTTCCGAAGGTTGGCAATCATCAAGGCTATTCGTATTTTGGATACCGCTGCTCTAAAAAGGTGACTATTGGTGGCGTTGAACCATTCGCGAAGATTCTCCTCCTATTGATCTTCTTCCACTTATTTTTCCTTGCACAACGAGCTGGAGCAGTTGACATTTGTCCACCCTCGTAACGTGACCTAGGTAGAGCAGCTTCCTTTTTTTTAATAGTTAGGACAATTTCCTTGTCTTGTTTTATCCTTCTTAACACTTCGGCATTAGTGACTTTCTGTAATCATGATATTCTCAAAATCCTGCGATACACCCAGAACTCAAATGCCTCTACTTTCTTTACATCGTTCTTCTTTAATGTCCATGATTCCATGCCATAGTACAGCACTGACAGAACATATCATCTCATAAGACGCAATTTGAGTTCCAAGCTGAGATCTCGACTGCAGAATACTCGTTTCATCCTCGTGAAAGTACTCCGCGCTTTTTCAATTCGGAATTTTATTTCCTGAGAGCAGTCCGCATTTTCATTGAAAAGAGTTCCCAGAATCATGTGAGCGTTTGACCAATGGGAGGAGAGAGTTTGAAATTTAACGGTCAGATACAGCGTCTGGTTTGGTTTTTTGCTGATGTCGGTTGCTTCGAAATATTAAGTGGAAAATTCCTAGGACAATAATCATCTGTATTTCTTATGTGGAAGTAATCGTTAAAATGAAATTTTGTCGGTGTAAGAAATATTAAATATTTGAGAAGAATGATATATTTCTTTATATGGTCTGGGCAGGATGTATGAATTATGTTATACAGAGGGAAGTTAAAATAAAGATTAAAGATTATTGAATGTTTGAGAAGAATTATATATTTCTCTATATGATCTGTGCAGGATATACGAATTATGTTATACAGGAGGAAGTTGAAGTAAAGATTACAGGAAGAATTTGGTTGTTAAATCAAATTCGTACACACTGTTTGTATAATTATTCGAATGTATGATATGATATGAAACAAGAGTTCCCATTCTGCCATCGATAGAAAGTATGCAATGAAGTGGAGAAGTTTGATGATTTTAATTTCCCAACTGATGTTAGTATTTATTTGAATACTGTAGATAAATTAGACAAGAGATGTTTTGAATGGTCTCAAACTTGAGCGGATTCGTTTCAGTGACATTGCAATAGTGTTCTCCTCTCTACGGGAATGAAAACTTATAATTAAAAATCTAGAAGATTTGGTGAAACTCCTTCAATCGTGGAGTTTCCGATTGTAATTCTCACATATAGGGAATTATAGATTTCCGATTTGATTTGTCTTGAGTATTTATAATAATAATAGTTATGTGAACAAGAGACAGCGGTTGCTGGATATCAGCAATATATATGATTCAGGCGTATTACCTGATAACACTAGTATCCTATGACATACATCCATACTGACATGTGCCTAGGATTTATCCACTTGGAATGTTCCTTATATCGTATTATTCAACGGATATTTTTAGGACATATTACATCCCCTACCTAGTAAATATCTTGAGACTCCCGCGTTATCCATGACGGGCATCTTCATAATAGTCATGGGATAAATGTCTGCCATATTTCAAGGCCGCTCAAGTTGTGATAGGTTTATTATCCATATTTCTAGTGTAGTAGGCCTCATCGGGACACTACTATAGAAAAAAACTCTGGGGTGGCGTGGAAATGATTTGAAATAATGTTGATTTCATTTCACTTAATTCCTTACTTTTACGTTTTGAATAAATATCTAACATAAGTATCCTCTCAGTCACATTAGGTGACTTCAAATGGATTGGTTAGTCTACTCATTTAAGATCCACATATTTCACCAGAATGATCAATTCTACAACATTTAAAAAATTCTAAAAATTTGACGGAGAGCCATTTTCCCATATAAGGTGTGCGGGGTCCTTTGGGAAATTTTTGGAGAAAGTTCGGTTTGGTAGCACGATACAGCCTCCGGAGTTAGTTTTAATCCTTAAAACCGTCTAGTTTTAAATCGAAAATAAATATTTCTCCAAACTAATCTACGCTTTTGTTATTCTGTCATCTGCCCGTGACATCTGTCAAACCAGGAAAATTATCATTTTATAATTTTGCAGCTAGGATACGTGACTGAAATTTTTTTCGGAAAATTCAGGTTGGCGTCATAGCAACCTGTCAAAATAAAGGCATCTGCTTGGTTTAAATCGACATATATAAAATGAAAGGAGAATATCATCCATGACTCAAATGTGACTGACAGTAATACTGGTGAATAAAACTCAAAGTCAGTGTCACAGCATTTTTTAATGATTGACAATGGTGTAGCTACTAGTTTCGGCCTACATAACGGCCATCTTCAGGCTACAAAATTTCATATTGTTACAATTATAGGGAACAACTACAAAAATCTCCAACATTACCTGATACGAAAAACTTCTCCCGTGGGAAACACACGCTGCTCATCAAAAATTATTGGAGGAGATAGGTGATAAAAGTCGTAAGATTAAAAATTTGAAAAATTATAAAAAATTGAAAGTTGAAAAAATTGAAAAATTTGAAAAGTTTGAAAAATCCTTTCTCTCGCCAATTGAATTGCTAAAGAAATTGAAAAGTTTTACTATCTTGTATAAAAAAGGATGTGACACACGAAAACATTATTCTATTACTATTAATTAATAAATTTGCAAAGGAGTGATTGAGTTGAGCTCAAAAAGAGAGATTAACACATGAAAAAATATTTTATGGGGGGTAAGAGTTAAACTGTTTCCAAATAAATGAATGTGAAGTTGAGTATGAGATTGAGGAAGGGAACCTCCTGTCTATATAAACATAAATAACCTCGATTCACAATGGGAAGAGTAGAACATATACAGCATCGGTTCCTAGAAGGAAGAGTCCAGGATGGTCATCCTCGATTCCCATACTGGCCAAATAAATGGAAGGAAAATGAAGGTGAAAAAATCTGGATAACAGTTACTTCCTTGTGCAGAGAATTCTTATAAATAAGTGATAAGCACAATGTAGTAAACAAGAAAACGAAAAACAAGGGACTCATAATGCCTCGTTGAAAAGTCCATCACAATCGCGGCAAATTAAAACTGAAAGAAATCCACTTCACTCACAACATGTGACATTAATAGTAAAGAAACAATATGGAAGCTTATCATAGCGGAAACTGTAAATGGGAGAAATGTCATACTTCAAAATGACAAGAGAAAGAATTGAAGTATAATTGAAAAAGAAGAAAATGAAGTTTTCTCCTTCGAAGTGGTTAATGACAAACCTTGAAAATTCAATAAAAGGATTGAATTAGTTCTAAAATCGTCATGAGAAGAACATGTGTTGCCCATGAACGAAGAATAGTATAGTGAAGTGGATTTGTTTCAATTTTAATTTGCCGCGATTGTGATGGACTTTTCATCGAGGCATCATGAGTCCCTTGTTTTTCGTTTTTTTGTTTACTACATTGTGCTTATCACTTATTTATAAGAATTCCCTGCACAAGGAAGTAACTGTTATCCAGATTTTTTCACCTTCATTTCCCTTCCATTTATTTGGTCAGTATGGACTCTTCACTATGGGAATCGAGGATGACCATCCCGGACTCTTCCTTCTAGGAACCGATGCTGTATATGTTCTACTCTTCCCATTGAGAATCGAGGTTATTTATGTTTATATAGACAGGAGGTCCCCTTCCTCAATCTCATACTCAACTTCACATTCATTTATTTGGAAACAGTTTAACTTTTACCCCCCATAAAATATTTTTTCATGTGTTAATCTCTCTTTTTGAGCTCAACTCTATCACTCCTTTACAAATTTATTAATTAATAGTAATACAAATTTTTTTTCGTGTGTCACATCCTTTTTTATTGAAGATAGTAAAACTTTTCAAATTTCTGTAGCAATTCAATTGACGAGAGAAAGGATTTTTCAAATTTTTCAACTTTTTCAACTTTAAATTTTTTATAATTTTTCAAATCAAATCTTACGACTTTTCTCACCTATCTCCTCCAATTATTTTTGATGAGCAGCGTGTGTTTCCCACGGAAGAAGTTTTTCTTATCAAGTAATGTTGGAGATTTTTGTAGTTGTTCCCTATAATTGTAATAATATGAAATTTTGTAGCCTGAAGATGGCCGTTATGTATGCCGAAACTAGTAGCTACACCATTGTCAATCATTAAAAAATGCTGTGACACTGACTTTGAGTTTTATTCACCAGTATATATAAAATGTTCGATATTATACTTTATTTTTGAGCAAAATTCATATTTTTTAACATAATTTACATACAGCTAAACATTTTTAACATCTGATGGCTACATTTTAGGTTTTTATGAGAAATAACTTTTTTTCGTAATAATAACAAAAAAGTTTTCTATATGCTGGACACATTGTATAAATATGTATTGACTAAAATTAAATCAGCTTTTCTTGTGAGTTATTTTTTTCAGTGTAGGTTAATGTGTATATTTAGCTAAATAGTAAATCATGAAGCAGATGGATGATAGATTTGCAAAGTCGGTAAGTTGGCAGTCCGCGATCTATCACATCGGTTTCTTTGAAGCCGTCTCAAGATCTATGGAGCAATACGACGTGCACTAGCCTAATTACCCCAAACGAGTGGGTCTGGTCTGGTCACATAGTCGCTTCTGCGCTTTTAGAATTTCAATCTAAATTAGACTTAACAACTGCCAGCCGATTCTTAAAGTAGCGAATTATTGCAACACAAATTGTCGCGGATACGACTTGTCAACTTCGCTGTCTTTTAATATATTTTATGTTGAGCTTTTTAAAAACAACCGAAGAAAATTATGAACGTTTCGTCATAAACTAATCATCAACGTATATTTTCGATATCTCATCTCTATTGTTTTATAACAATACTAATAATAATAATACTTATTAATGAAAAGATGAACTACGTTAACCCCTGTTTCTTTATCAATAATCTTCTACTTTCAGAATATACGGTTATATAATGTAAATATAATGTTTTAAACTTTTAATAGAATAGCCAACGCTATAAATTTGTTTAAAGTTTAACTAGGCATTACATTGAAATTACTATATATTTTCTCTGAGGTATAATTTTATATAAACTATGTGTAAAATATCCGTGAATCGTACCCACAGAAAATTATTGTTATAATCGTCCAGAACGTACTTGTGTAAGTATACGGTACATGTCGATAAGGTACTTTAAACAAGGACAGGACCGGCTTTCATCAAAATTTTTCGTCACATATTTACATTTTAACTTTTCCGCTAACCATATCTACAATGCAAGAAAAGTATTGGTTTACTCCAAACAAGTTTAGTTGAGTTATTTTTATGTTTTTCAGTGAGAAAAACACGAAAACGGAATTTTTATATTGTTAACACGATACACAATGTATATAAGTGATACATTTTATTCAAATTAACTGTCTCGATCCTTACTTCGTGGAATCTACTCATACTACTGTTTTAAATGAACTAGATAATTCCACAATATATTGAAAAAAAATTTAAAAAATTGTTTCGGTATTAAATATCATCGTCAGAATGACAGAAGTTAGATATTATTAGCCCTATGGGGATATTCTGGATATCTTTTTTCCAATTGAGATCAGTATAACTATGCAATGATATAGACAACCAAGAAAACTATATTTACTGATCTTTAGAATTATCAGTTAAGAAGACAGGTCCAAGTTCAAAGAAATATCCACTGTAGACACTGGAAGTGTGTAGAAGTGCAAGTTGCCCACTTCGAACATTTATTATATACTCCGTTTTTAAAAGGCATGGAGTAATAAAAGCTCATTAGGTATGCAAAACCGATACAGGGTGTATAATAAAATATCTCCGAAGTTTATCTAATTTTGTACTAAAATTTCTCATTTATTACGAATTTCAGGTAGACACCCCGTAACTCTGTATTCGGTTGGGTCACCTATTGTATTGAAAAGGTCATTCTATTGTATTTGAATGAACAAATAAACAATTTGATCCTCAGAGGCGTGCAATCAGGACAAAACAAACTTGGTATATGAATATGAAGGCACTATGAAATTATAATTACGAAAACTATTCACAAGAGTTCACAATATCGATTCAATAAAAACACATTTTTTTGTGTTCCTATGAATAAACAATAAACATAAAATATTATATGAAAAATAGCAAATTTTTTTGCAGTAGGTATCAACTTTACTACTAATATACCGTTTACAATAGGAGAGGAAAAGAGAAAAATGCAAGAATAAAGTACGAATTAATGTAATATTTATAAAAAAAAGTCTAACAAATAATAGTAAAAACTAACACAAAAACTAATATATATATCAGAATCAGACGATTCTGTTGAGCTTCCATTATTAACATTGATTATAAATGGTTCAATCATGTGTTCACTTATATGATCCATTTCCCACATATTTAGTTCTTCTTGTATCACGTGTTCAACACATTTCTTCCAGTTTTCTTTGGTTACGTTACCTAACGCGTCTTCGAATAAAACTTTTACGTCACTCATTTTGAATGTCGTATTCTTTCTTGAAACTTCCCCTTTCATTTGGGCCCATATTAATTCTATGGGATTGAGTTGACAGTGATAAGGAGGAAGCCTCAGCACCGTTATACCACGCGCTGATGCCATTTGATCTACAACGTATCTACTATATTTGCGTTTATGTGAATTGGCCAGTTACAAGAGCTCATTTTTCAGCGGGTTATCAGGGCATTCAATATTTTTCGAGGTTAGCCAATCGTGGATATCTTGTTTATGCCATGCAGTTGAAGGTCATTTCTCCACTAACCTGGAGTGATAACTTGCGTTATCCATAACAATGACTGAGCCCGTTGGAATTAGATCTAACATTTGTGAGAAATATTTTTCGAAAACGTCTGGATTCATATCTTCATGATAATCTCCGGTTTGATTCGACTCAAAGCACAACAATCCACCTTTAACAAAACCTTCGGCACTTCCGATATGAGTAATGATGAGTCGACGTCCTTTTCCTGCTGGTGGATTGAAGCCTGTTGACCACCCTTCAAGAGCTGCCTGCCTCCGACTTTTGACATTCGTGTCTTGCCAAAACATTGGAACAGTATGACCTTCATTTAACCAAGTCTCATCCAAATAATAAATTCGTTTTTGATCTAGTCTTGCTTTCCGAATATTGCGCAAATAACTCCTTCTCCAAATGACAATGTCGTCTCTATCAATCAACATTGCGTTCCGATAATTTTTTTTATATTCAAATCCAAGTTCCTTCAAAATTTTCCATAATGTACTTCGAGACATTTTCGGAAAATCTGAATCTTCTTGAACCGTAGCCATAATTTTGGAGAGAGTTGGGATCTCTTTTCTAAAGAAAAAAGCATGCACCTTACGCCTTATTCCATTCTTCAAGTCGTCATCCATTTCAAGTTTGGGTCGGCCTGGGGACTTTGCTGGGGCTGTGATGTTTCCATTTTTTTCTCCTTCATTAAATTATAAATTGTTGTTTTTGAAACAGCGATCATTGTTGCAGTAATCTCCACAGTTTCATCAACACTTACATTCAAATTCATGATTTTTCTTCTAATTTCTTCGTTCTTCAACGAGGAATAGCAATTTAATATCAGATTTTTTTCGTTCAGCGACAATGGGCCAACTTTAGGTCGCTTAGATGGTGATAAATCCTCCATATCTGGTCGAATTTGGTTGGAACACTATATAGTTGGAAGGTTTAGTTAGGTGTTTGTCTCGTGTGATGAGAAGAGAACTTGTATAGATGAACAAAAATAAACACCAGTTAACAATAACGGTAAAAAATAATAACAAATTACAGTAATAATGGGGAAATCAATCAACATAGCAGTTTCTCCAGAACAGATGAACTGTAAATTGAAAATATTCAGCCTTTCCGGTACTTTTATAGTTGAAAAGTTCTAGTAAGTACATTGTATTATGGGGGCATTTTCTTAGAACTGAAAAGACTATATTTCACAATAATAAAACCATTTTTGAGCTACCTGTTTGTCAAGTTTCTTCAATTACCTGCTAATTGGGTGAAATAATCGGCAAATGGGGTTGATTTGGATATATATATATATATATATATATATATATATATATATATATATATATATGTATTTGTATAAAATTGTTATCAACATTTATTTTATTATTTATTGTATGTAGGATTATAACTACCTGGAGCTTAGTGGAGGGACTCGTCTACGCCCTTTTATACATAATAATAAATTTTCTGGAAAATTGATGTCAGAGATATAATCCACAGTTAATTATATTATTGATAATTTGAAATTTCATTTTAAATAATATTACAAAACGGTTATTTTCGGAAATGAGATAATTTTAGAAGCCTTAACTTTTTGTAAATGACTAAATGTGGTACGCCTATGGTTCCGGCCTAAATGAGTGATTTATTACTCCATGCCTTTTAAAAACGGAGTATAGTTTGTTTTGTTTTTATTTGATAAGGAAAACTGCTGTCACTACACCAATTTATAAATCTGGTGAAAAAACTGACATAGAAAATTACCGACCTATTTCGATAAAGTGCGCTCTATCTAAATTATTTGAGCATATTATATATAATAAGTTATATCACTATATAGAAAAATACATAGTATCCCAACAGCATGGTTTTATGTCATATAAATCTATTAATACAAATTTGTTATTATTCGGGAATCAAACATTCGAAACATTGGGTGTTAAATCTCAAATGGACACGATTGATGCAGATTTTCGGAAAGCGTTCGATCGCGTAAATCATGATGTGCTGCTGAAAAAATTAATAAGTACCTGGTTAACTGCAGAATTTATCGAATTAATTAGAAGTTATTTAGAAGGTAGAAAATTCGTCGTCAGACATAATGGAAATATCACTGGGAAATACCGTGCAAATTCCGGTTCAAATCTTGGACCTCACTTATTTGTTATATTCATCAACGATTTACCTTCAGTTCTTAAGTTTGCTGTGTGCCTTTCGTTTGCAGATGACCTCAAAATTTTCAGAAGAATAAACTCAGTCAGTGACTGTGTTATGCTACCAAAGGATATACACAGTATTTATGAGTGGATTCTCATTAACAAATTGCATTTCAATATTAGAAAATGTAAGGTGATGAATATTACTCGTTCTAAACCTCCCTTTTATTTTACTACGAGATGCGAGGAGACTACAGAAACTAAAGACCTGGGTGTAACGTACAATAACGTCTTTTCTTGTGCTGCACATCTAAAAAATATAGTTTGTGCTGCCAATAAAATGTTAGGGTTAGTGATGGGGCAAACGGCAAACTTTAACGATATCGACACTATAAAAAGGTTCTACTTTACTCGAGTACGACCTAAATTAGAATTTGCTTCAACGGTTTTCAGAATACATATTTGCATTGGGAGTGGTAGAAAAGGTCCAGAACAAGTTTCTTACATATTTATACTATGAAAAATATCGTATCTGGCCGGACTATAATACCGTTAAATCAAGTCATTTGAGATACCAGTCCAAAACTTGATCGCCACAGCAGAGAAGAACTTTATCTGCTATAATGTTCTTCTACAAAGTTCTAAAGGCCGCTTGACATGAAGCAATACAATCTGCAAGTAATTGCATGCGATTTATTGCAAGGTCAAAATATTGCATGTGATGAATCTTCACGTTGTTTGACATTATGCAAGGCAAATAAAAAACTTGAAAAAAAATGACATGAATCAATAAGAAGGTTAGTTATACAAAAAAAAAATGCTAGAGTCAATCAAGTGCACAGAAAACGGACCCGTTGTCAGTATTTTGTGATCAAGTGATTTGACTGACATTTGATTGGCTGTTAAACCAAAAGTAATTAGACTTCTCCCTAGAATTGCAACTTGCATGCAATAGAAATGGCACCAAACCGATAAAGTTGCAATTCAGAGATCTATCAGCTAAGCTTCATCTGCGCATGCTTGTAATCAAGAAATATTGCGTCCTGCATTGCATTGCAGGTAGTATTGCTCCATGTCAAGCGGCCTTAAGTCGATTGTACTGGGGGCGTGGTTTGAAAAAGGAAAGTGGGTTGGGTCTTCGGGTGCAAAGATATTGCAATCTGAATTATCACAGAATCTTTGGAGAGTACTTCCGTTTTTATTTGGATGCGACGATTTGACTGACATTTGATTGGTTGTTAAACCAAAAGTAACTAAATTTCTCCCTAGAATTGCAAATTGCATGCAATAGAAAAGCACCAACCCTTTCGAGACTAGCGGGACAATACGTCCCAAGGCATATTTTATTTAGACTATTAGAAATAGTGATCCCAAATAAACGTATATAAACGCCAGTTCAGTCTTTTCAACGACCAAAGTAATCTAGCGTATGTTTGTTTATGAATAAAACGGGATATCCTCAAATTTTTCGTACACGTGGTTGCACCTAGTGCCTTTATTTAGTAAATTTGGTATTTGATTTTTGATTAATTATTTGCTCTGTACCGTATGTAATCATGTAAGTATCCCTATTTTAGCCCGCCTAGTGTTTGCACCATATAACGTTTTGGCTGAGTCAATACGGTAGAATTTATTTTCGATGGGCATTATGTCCCAGCAGGCTACTTTGATGAGATGATTTATCCCAGTAGGCGTAAAAATTGTTTTTCTTATTTTCAGAATGAGCAAAAGAAAATTAACTCCAAAGGAGCTTGAAGAAATCGCTGAAAATTTGGACTTGTCAGAGACTGATACTGATCCTTATCGTAACAGTGAGGATGATGATTCAGACTGGTATCCTTCGGGTTCCGAATCTGAACATGCATCTGAAGGCGATATGTAGTTCCGATGATGACGTTATCGAGCCTGAAGGTAACGAAGTTAAACAAACAGACTCTTCAGAAATTATGATGGTAACTGGTGTTATGATGGTAATGGATCATAACACGCTTCCAAGTTTGAGTTGCTATTGTTCAAAGCATACCTCCATGGGTAATACTGCAATAAAAAATGAAATATCACGTGACCGTTATAAACTACTTATATCCAAATTATACTTCAATAGCCCTGAGAAACCAGCAGATTGTTCCAAGATTTATTATATCGATGAGCTTCTGGAGTGTTTCAAACATACATAACAAAATGCAAGAACGGATTCGGTTTATCAGTCTATAGATGAAAGTATGGCGAAATTCAAGGATAGATCGAGTCTAAAACAGTATTTGCCCTTGAAGCCCATCAAACGTGGAATAAAGTTATGGGTAAGAAGCCACTCTCTTAGCGGTTATGTTTATGACTTCGATGTGTATAGTGGAAAGCAGGATGGGCAAGCAGATGGAACAGTAGGGGAAAGGGTTGTTAGAAAACTTACCAGCTCAATTACGAAAACTGATGTCGTAATATGTTTCGACCGATTTTTTACATCTTTGACATTGATGAAAACCTTGCCATATGCTGCAGTAGGAACTTGTATTGGTACGCGAAATAACATACCAAAGAGCCAGGGTAAATTAGAGAAGAATGAATCAACATTTCTATGCACAAATGACGGGATTACGGTTACTAGATGGCTCGATACCAAAAAAGATTTGGCAATTAGCAACTGTCATGGGGATCAGCGTACATTTGTTGACCGAAAGCAAAGGAATGGCGAAAAACTTGCTGTTGAACGCTCCGAGATCATCGCCTTCTACAACAAATATATGGCAGGGGTCCGATCATTTAGCTGACCTACATGAATTTGACCGCAAGTCTACCAAGTGGTGCAAAGAAGTTTTTTACAAATTATTAATGATAACTGCTGTAAACTCTTTTATTATTTACAATGAAGTGAGACGTAAAAAGATTTTATTTTTGGAATTCTTGGTAGCCTTGGCAGATAGTCTTATTGAACAAGGGAAAAGCAAAGCCGGGGTGAAGAGACGTTCAACTTCCGGAAGACCATCAAAGCGGCTAAAAACAATGTTGAATGTTGGTGACCATATGCCGATTGTCGAGCAGAAACGGAGAAGGTGCATAAGATGTTCACAAATGAAGATGGAGAAACGGACAAGAACTGTTTGTAGAGCATGTAGTGTGCCGTTATGCAATGACTGTTTCACCCCTTTTCATATGTAAAATCATGTAATATTTTGACTAAAATTATTTGTTCAACTTATTTTTGTGTGTTTTTCCAAAACTGGTGGGAAATATTGTCCCAACGTAATGGACTAATGGGACCATATGTCCCACTAAAAAAAACTAAAATATGGTAAAAAAATTTGACAAAATTACAAACATCACTAAAAGCTTCCCAATTTCAAAATATGGAACCGCAAATCAAATAATAATCTTAACGAAAAAAAATAAAATACGTTTTGAAAGGGTTAAATTAAAAAATGAACTGCTCCGAACTTCTTTCATATATTTCATTCAATGTTCCTAGACGTCGCATTCAGACTATGCTAATGTTTAATATACCGAATGTCTTCTTAACAGTTAGGGATCCTTTTGTGACCATTATGAAAATAATAAATAATTACAATTCATTAGTGTTTGGCAGAAAGGGAATTTTATAATCTGATACTAGGTCATATTTCAAATATCTCTATATAGTTTGTAGACTGTTGGAAACCTGTTCGAGCCTCTACAATTCATACTTGGGATATGTTATTGATTATTTGTTAATGTATTACAAATTATAAATTATTGATCATTTAATTAAGCCTTAAGATTTATTTGGATAGAAATAAATAAATAAATAAATAAGTTGTAAGCTAACCAACTAAATTTTTCTACCTTTCAATTTTTTCATTATATAAGCACCACGATGTTCGACAGTATGCAGTTCAATTAGACATGTTTGATTGTGTTTCAATACCTCTTGTAAGTATTTTCAAGTAAGTTATAATTGTTTCTCTAAAAATCGAGAAAATGCAAGAATAGCCAGTGGAGGTGTAGCAACATATATTAGAAATACAATAGATGCAACATCAATTCATCTAAAAACTACTATTGAAGCAGTCGCCGTTAGAGTGAAAGATACAATGACCTTTCCATTGTGCAACATATACATTCCCCCAAATCAGGATCCTACTACAGAAGAACTCACTGAGCTGCTGAGCCAAATTCCAGCTCCTCAGAATATAGTGGGAGACTTTAATGCCCACAACTATATCTGGGGCTCTACTAAGCAGACACCTTTTCGAAAAAAAATTGAAAATCTATTAGAAAAGTACAATCTTAACCTCCTAAATGACGGTCAAAAAAACAGACATGACATAACAACTGGTGAAGATTCAGCAATCGACCTAACAATATGTCACCCATCTCTCTCACAAATACTTAATTGGGATGTATCAACGTATTTATACGATAGTGACCACTATCCCATAATAATTAGCAGCGAACAGGAAAATACACCGGACCCAATAACAAAATGGAAAATAAATTCAGCAAATTGGAGCGAATTCCAAGAATTTACACAAGAAAATCTCCACGAGTTATCACAGAATTGATAACGCAATCAGCAGATAAACATATTGGATGGTACGAACACAACAACAAACACCAAACGGTTCCCTGGTGGAACTTGGACTGCAAAGAGGCTGTGAATAAATCGAAAGAAGCTTTTAACAGATTCAAAAGAAGCAAGACGGAACAAAATTCAATCGAATTCAAACGATTGAGAGCCAAAGTCAGATACACAATAAAAAAGCGAAACGGGAATCATGGTAAGAGTATGTTTCAACAATAAACAGCTCAACTCCAATGTCCACTATATGGGAAAAAGTCAAAAGGATATCCAAAACAAAACAATCCAATACACTTTCTGTAGATAAATAACACTACTTATAAAAACCGAAATGAAATAACAAACATCTTATCAAGTGAATATCAAAAAAACTCAAGCAACTCAAACTACACATCAGATTTCTTGAATCATAAAAACAAAGCAGAGCAGCAAGAAATTGACTATAACAATAATAACCAGCAAACCAACAGTTTGAACTATGCAATAACCATTGACGAACTTGAAAATTCATTCCAAAATTCTAAAAACTCCAGCCCAGGTCCTGATAATATTCCACTCATTTTTCTAAGAAATCTAAGTAAACAAACCAAAGAACATTTACTAAAGATATATAACCAAATCTTAACAAAGAAAGTATATCCCAGAGCATGGACAATTTCCATTATAATTCCCATTCCTAAGCCAAGTAAAGCGAAATCAGATCCAGAAACATATAGACCAATTTCACTCACCTGTAGCATGGGAAAAGTTCTTGAGAAGATAATTAATAACAGACTTTTATGGCACCTAGAATCAGAAAAACTAATTATACCCGAATAGTGTTTCCGTAAAAATCGCTCCACGTTAGACAATCTGATCGATCTAGAATCTGAGATCCATAAGGCCTTTGCAATAAAGCATCGGAGTATTTTTTGATATTCGTAAAGCATACGATACAGTCTGAAAATAGTCAATAATCAAAACTCTTTACGACTGGTCAATACGGGGTAACATATTGAAATATATATCGAACTTTCTAGATCAACGACTGTACCAAGTACGAGTAGATGGCGTATACTCACAGCTGAACACCCAAGAAAACGGCATTCCACAAGGGTCAAATCTCAGAACGACATCATTTCTCATAGCAATAAATTCAATTATACCAAACTGTAAATCACCCGTGAAATTCAGACTATATGCAGATGACCTGGTTGTCTATTGCAGAGGGAAAACTATGACTACAATACATAAAACCATCGAACAAACAATAGCTACAATAGAGGATTGGTCAAAAACAAGTGGACTGCGTTTCAACACGACAAAAACCAAAGCTTTATGTTTCTCGAAAAGGACTCAACCACAACTTGAAAACTTGTACCTTTATGGACAGAAAATAGAATATGTGAGAGAAATAAGTTTTCTAGGAATGATACTCGACCAAAAGCTGACATGGAAATCACACATTCTGACATTGAAGAAAAAATGCCAACCTGGAATTAATTTACTCAGATCACTAGCATTCAAAAACTGGGGCGCAGACTACTCAAGTTTACTGCACATCTATAAATCATTGATCAGATCAAAACTTGACTACGGAGCGATTGTCTATAACTCTGCCAACAAAAGCCTTCTTCAGTCAGCGGAAGTTATACAAAACACAGCTCTTCGCATCTGTTTGGACGCCCAACGTACAAGTCCTATCCAAAGCTTACATTGGGAAACTGGAGAGTTACCGCTTTCTTAGCGAAGAGAATATTTAAGCATCTCTTATGCTGTCTCTGTAATATCAAACAAAAGAAATCCAGTAGCCCACAACGTCTTATCTGATCGTTGTAAAGCCAAATTTTTATCCAGCTCAACTACTCCTCCTTTCTATCACAGAGTCAAAACATATTTAAACAAAATAAATTCGCATTTCCCAAATATTTATGACGTCCCATCAATAAATTATCCTCCTCCATGGACAATAACACTCCCTATCCTAGACCTAAGCCTCACCTACCTTAATAAATCAGAGACTCCAACAGCCAAAATAAAACAAGAATTCCTAAGAGCCTTAAATAAATACGGTAGCATTTATAAGGTATACACAGATGCTTCAAAAAATCAAGATGAAATTGGGGCTGCCTTCTACTCCGAGGACTTTTCGAAATCCTACATACTCCCACACCCTTCACATCTATTCATTCAGCTGAATTATTCGCCATCTTAGAAGCACTCAGGAAAATCCAGAAAATCAAGCATAAAAATGTCCTTTTAATATCTGACTCTCAAAGTTCACTAACAGCACTTCGTCAACTGTACTCTAATCACCTTATAGCCATACTGATCAAGAAAGAGCTACAGAGTTGCAGAAATAGCAGCATACATATTAAATTCATGTGGGTCCCATCCCATATTGGAATAGAAGGGAATGCGAGAGTAGATCAAATAGCAAAAAATGCATTCACAAATCAACAATCAGAAAGGAACGATTTTACCGTACATACTGATTTGAAAGCGTTCTACAAGAGCAAAATCTACGATAAATGGCAGGAAGAAGCAAGACATAACCAACACAAATCATATGAAGTCACTACAAATTCTCACGGCTGGAACTGTAAAAACATAAATAGAAGAGAACAAGTGATCCTTTCTCGTATTCGAATCGGTCATACGCGCATCACACACGACTACTTACTAGCAGGAAAATATAAACCAATGTGCGAAATGTGTAACAGTGAAACACCTGGTAATGGAATGTGCGAAATGCGACAAGGAACGGAAAAAGAATCAACTACCACTATCACTAAAAAAACTACTACAAGAAAAGCAAGAAACTAAAAAACTTTTAAACTACCTAAAAGACTGCAAATTAAGTAGCAAAATATAGAGACTATATTCAAGCTACAATAAGTGAATTTCCATCATTTTAATTCGCTAATAACCCTACGTGGTTGATGCGATTGATATATATAAAAAAAAAATTAATTACAATTAATGATAATTTTCTTCAGAATGTGTCTTTATGAAGAACGGTTTCCTTGGCATGCACAACGATCTAAAAATCTACATCTGCCAAACCATAAATTTTCTTCTGTTAAACAAAGAGTACCTTTTTGTTAAAAAATCGAAGGAAAAATTCATGTTTGCTATCTTTAGATTGTACAGATGGTCTCTGTAAAAGTTATGGATTGTTAACCATTGGGCATGAGCCGCCCCTGGTCTTCAGATAGTAGTGTAGAATTATTTATTCCGTCAAACACACTACATGGACATACGTATTCATCCTTTAAAAATTCATAATATTCCAACGTATAATTTAATAAAAATACTTAAATATAAGTTCTGATTTCGCAACTTTTAAGGCTCATAACTCGTATGAGAATTTTATTTGTCACAGCAATATTTTCACGTCATCTATTCACTGCCGAATTTTTTGCATCAAGTCCCGGAACACGCTGTATAACATTGCACAGTTATACTGATCTTAATTGGGAAAAATATATCCCCATAAGGCTAATAATATCTAAGCTTTAATATTTTTATTATTATACTTCTTCTTTTTTTCTATTAACATAAGTCAATCACAACGTAGGTCACTTCTTGGTCTAGCCAAAAATAATTATTAAACATCAGGTAAACATCAAATGAAATGTAACTTCTCTCATTCTGGCGATGATGACATTTAATATCGGAACACTTGCCAAATTTCTTAGAATTTTCAACATTTTTTCAATATATTATGGAATTATCTAAAAAACAGTAAGTTTTATTCAAAACTGTAACATTATATTTATTTATAGGAACTGAAAATGCTCTATGTTTCATTGAATTATGTGCTACAGATTTATCTGACATGGGATGATTGGAATTATATGGCATAATCACAACAGTGTGTGTTGGTTTTCTGTAAATTTAATAATCAAATACATTAAAAACTCTTCGAATTTTTTAAATCAAGAAAATCGATTGAGATATTTTCTGACATTTTGCTTGTAAATTTGGGCAAATGTAATTTCGGCCGGAAAAAGGGCAGGTACTAAAAGCCGGTAGGTAAATTCGGCCGGAGGTTTTAAGTTGCTTCCTTATCTCATAGGTATTTTCGGCCGCAAATCAAATAAAATAACAGAATGCTTTATATTGAAATATTTCTTTATTTCAATAAAATTATTACATCAACTTATTTCTATAACTTAGGTAAACTATAAATTTTTAAAAAACGTTTTGATGTGATACAGATTTAACGAAATTAATTCTAGAAATATTGTCAGATCGAAGCATATTTACCATGTTTTCGATAAATTTTAGTTTGTTTTTTACTTGTTTGTCTTTAATTTTTGCTAGAATATTTAAATTTTTTATTTTTAAATATGCATCGATCTGACAACCTTTTAATTTTTCTATAAAAATAAATATAGAAGGGTGACTTGAATAAAAACTAGAATTAAAGTGCGAATGGAATGATTCGCAGGCATTTGTGGTTCTTTTAATTGATGGGTTTTCATATGCCCATATATTTGGTGGAAAATGAGATTCTGGCGCTATGTAGTTTTCTAATAAATAGTCTGCGTATTTATCTATAAGTTTATGGTCCGGTTTGTATGACATGAGATCAAATATGAAACAATCTTCAACTTCAGAGGGGTCTAAATAAGTTAGCCCAAAAGTATGAGTAAGCCATTTGCTTTCCTCGCAGTTTTTATCTTTATACATTTGGGTTAACCCTAATGATTGTATTTTCCTATACCACGCCTGGTGCAAGTGGAATCTACAACCATTTAGTTTGGTTTTGGGAAAGACAACTTTTAATGCGTTATGAATTGCGATTTCAAAATCCACAAATACCTCCTTCGGTTCAAAAACAATATTATAAAGTTCAAAAATTTTAGATTTTACCAACAGAAAAAGTCTCATATATGTGTCACTGGTCTTATTGGGCAACAGACAATACAAAAGAGGAACATAATGCCCATTTTCCAGTCCATGGATGGTAAATAACTGATAAAAATATTTTGTACAATAAGAAAATGTGCCATCCATGTAAAAATCTTTCATTTTACATAAACTTATTATATTTGTATGGCAAGAAAAAACAATGAAATTATCAGCTGTGCTGTTAATAAACAAAAAATTTTCACCTGTTGTGGTTTTCGGTCCATAACTATCGAGTACAGAATGTACATCGTGAATATCCTTAGGCAGGGCTGGTAAGAGCTTACGGCGGCTGTTGTACAAATTTCTTCTTATTAGACTGACATCTATCGATGACAAATTCTCTGGCAAATGATTTGAAAGAACGCTTTTAATAATTTTTGAAGGTTTCTCCGATATGTCTTCCTCAGCTTTGCGCTTGCATGAAGTCGTCACTATTTTTCTCTCCAACGTAGTTTCATCGGACTCGTGGTTGTGGATTAATTCACTTCTAGTAACTGTGTATTCCGCACCAACAGTGTACAGTTTGGCTAAACATCTTAAATTTTTCTTTATACACCTCCAACGTACTTCACCACTTTTTAATACGTCCTGTTTACAAAACTGAAACTTTTCTACAACTAGTAAGTCACAACCGCGTGAACTCTTAATTACTGAAACTGATGCCATCGTATACAAATAATATATTTTATGCTTTCTATTGAAATATCAAATGGTTCAACAACACATTGCGTAGTATGAGAAAGAATGTCATTACAGCAAAAAACAAATTTATGAATACTTATTCGGAAGGTGATTGGGTGAATTACAAAAATTTAAACAAAATATATAAAAAAGCAATTCGCTCTGAAAAGAAGTTAGCCTACTCAAAGATAATAAAAGATTCGGATAATAAAAATAAAACATGTTGGACCATCGTAAATTCGGAAAGAAGAACTAAAATTAATAAAACCAAACAGTCCGATATATCACCACAAAAATTTAATGAATTTTTTACATCGGTATCGGGAATAGTATTAAAATCTCTTGGTGATTCTCAATACGAGTCGAGTTTCTTTTTAAATAAATTAAATAAACCTGCATTTTCATTCTTTATGAGTGCAATCTTGGAAAGTGATGTCCATGAGGCAATATTGAAATTAAGTCATTCGTCATGTTTAGATTTTTACAATATAAATAGCAAAATATTGAAACGTTGTATACACTCATTGACATATCCACTGACCATTTTATTTAATAAATGCTTAGAGGAAGGATCTTGGCCTGACTCGTTTAAAATAACAAAAATTATTCCATTATATAAAAATGGTGATATAGATTCTCCAGAAAATTTTCGACCCATAGCAATTTTACCGACGATTAACAAAATATTTGAATTGATAGTCAAAGAAAAATTAATCAATTACTTGGAAGATAAGTCACTTCTAACGGAATTTCAATTCGGCTATCGCAAAAATAAATCATGCATACGTGCTCTTCTTCGACTCTTAGATGAAGTTGTACAGAAACTAGAGGAAGGCGTCAACTCTGTTGCCACGTTATGCGACTTGACGAAGGCTTTTGATTGTGTTCCAGCGGATTTACTCCTAAATAAACTGGAATTTTATGGTATTAGAGGAAATGCACACAAATTACTGACATCTTATTTAAGTAATAGGAAACAGTATGTAGTTTGTGGAAACAACCAGTCTGATTTACGTAATATAGACAACGGAATTCCTCAGGGCTCGATTTTGGGTCCAATTCTTTTTATAATATTTGTTAACGATTTACCAGAGGCTATTGACACATTTTGTATTTTATTCGCTGACGATACTACAACTTTATCTGATGGCACACAAGCTGGTGATAATATTTTGTTGAATCAGTGGTTCCTGGCAAATAAGTTGAAACTCAACGACACTAAAACTAAACACATTCTTTTTAGTTTAGATAAATGGGCTATAAAATCAGAGCCAGTTAAATTACTGGGCATTCATTTGGACACAAATTTAAGTTGGTCACCTCATGTTGACTACCTTTGTTCAAAATTAGCGAGCCAAGTTTTTGTAATTCGTCAATTAAAATCATGTATACCAACTCATTTGTTAAAATCCGTATATTATTCACTGTTTCATAGCAATTTAACTTATGGTATTATGCTATGGGGTAGCAGCACATCAGTGCACAAAGTATTTGTGCTACAGAAATCTGTAGTTAGAATAATTTACAATGCACCAAGAAACACTAATTGTAAAACAATATTCAAAAAACTTGAAATATTGCCGCTTCCGTGCTTGTATATTTTGGAAGTGTTGATTGAAACACATAAAAATCGATATGTTCTGACTAAACATGCAGATATTCATAATTATGACACTAGAAATAGTAAAGACATTGTCATTCTCAAGTCTAGACTGAAAACAACAAAAAATAATAAGTTGGATGTTACATTGTACAATTCATTTGTAAAATATTTTGAACATATAAATATAAGTGATATGACGAGAGTTCAATTTAAGCATTTTGCTAAGTCATTTCTGTTGAATTATTGTTTTTATACAGTTGATGAGTTTTTGGAGGAGTTGAATACCCGGGCTTAATGCTTATATATTTGTTCGTTTTGTTTAATTTAATTTTTACGTTCAATTATTTCTTACCTTATTTTATATTTTAAAATTGTTATATTTCGTCAATATTTTAACTTTATGAAATGTATGTCTGTATTTATGTCAACTTTTCACTTTCTATTATTTTGATTATATTTTAAATTTGTCACTGTACAATTTTTAATATTTTTACTTTGTAAAATGTGTTCATATGTACTACTCACTGACTTCTAATGTACTATGTATGTGAATGGGGTCAATAAACCATCTATCTATCTATCGACTAGTAGCTTAAAGATAAGTTATAATACTGACTAGCTATAATAATTTTATACCTGTTATTTGTGAATTTTATACATTTAAAGGAAACTATTAAGCGTAATTACCAATATTTTAATCTCATCGTAAACATCAACCCCTCGGCCGAAATTACCCCTGTCATAAATGGTACCCTTTGATTTATGCAGGTAGGCCAAGGGATTACCGGCCGAAATTACGCCCGCCGGTAAATTTGCTCAATATATTTACCATTTATTTCTAATAGTCCTTTTAAAGAAGGTTTTAAGCTCACTATAGAGTTAAATGCGTTGTTTGGGTAACTTTGATGATACGTCTGAGTTAGTACTAGTCCTGGTCGTACTCTCTTCAAACTCCAAAAGAAAGTAAGACGTAAATTAATTCTTATTTTTAAGCAAAATGAGTGGCAGTATTCATAAAAAACAACAAGTATATAAAGATATTATTAAAGTTGTAAGTCAAACTCACAGATACCAATTGATTTATCTTAGCTCTAAAAGGGATTCAAGGATATCCCCATTTCTTGATAATCTAAAAAGTATTGTTTAAAACCACTAAATTAAGTTAATGTGTATCGACGAATAAGGGATACCGTGTAGAACCCAATCGAACTAACATAGTATGTAATGCGGACAATATAGTAGTAGTAGTTGTCGCGAAACAGAGACTGCTTCATAAGTTTTATCAAACATCTCGAGAGCTCCACTCCACATGAACACCTCCACAGAAAAAATTGAATGTGCATGCTAAGTTTCCCATAATATGCAAATTAGTGGTAGACGACAAACAAAATCATCATCGAAAATAAGTCTCACAATTTAAATACTTGGATATGGATTACAGATCTGTCTTAATTCCATGACCTAGAAAGAGATCTAAGAACTCAAATAAAAGAATCAGTAGCAATATCGGTATATTCGAGGCAAATAATCATGTTTTTCTGTAACCTATTTCTCTACCTTCCCAAATCCTTTTCGCGGATCTGGTTCTCCATTCTACAGAGGTGTCAAAGCTATCTATATAAGTTGTTGTTTTTGGTACATATTCTAAGTTTAAGTCTTCACTTATTTTTTCATCTCGTTTCTGATAACACCTTTGACTCTGGGTAAATAATTCATTTCTGCTGCTTGTATTTTACTTATGAGTGTATTTTAATACGTTCATTTTTTTTGTAACTTGAAACTTCTCTTAAGTTAATAAACAAATGAGTAGTCTATATTATCTACAAAATATATTTCGCATCAATACCTTCCGAGGAAACTTTCAACTATCATTTATCAAAGTGTTTATTTTCTTCGTTAATAACTTAATACGTTCCTGTTTCACGTTGTATATATTAAATTGATCCCAAGTGAGCAAAACAGAAATTAAATAATATACATTGCACTGTTAGTCCGTCTATCCGTAAAGCATCTCGACGAAATTTGAATTTAAATGGTTTGTAATGAAGATTTTACCTTCTCGTACAGCACTTGATTACTGTTATTATAAAAAAAAATGTTACAGCGAACCTTATCAAAAGTAACTTAATTTTTATAACATAATCGGTGTGAATGTGTATGTATTTGAAAAGTACGAGAAACAAGAAAAAAATATTATCTTCTGTAAAATAAATATCCCCTTTGAATTGAACTATTTGGGTACACTTTGTTTTCAAAGATTATAGTACACGGAAGTTAAACACAAAATTATCAAATAGAAGAAGAAAATTATAAAACCCCAAAAATTTCCCCTCCGAATATTGTCCCTTATATCGTAAAAAACCACTCCCAAATCTTAGGTTGTGCCGGGTTTTCTCAATTTTCTCGAAAACCGTTCTTCAACTCTAAAAAATGCTTATTTTCAAAATTGTTGCAAATTAAATTTTGAATAAAAACTATATCAGTGGGTAGAGACTCTATTAATATCTGGGTGGAATTTAAAAAAAGACAATTACAAACTAAGAATAAATTTTTTAATGAAATTAAAAATAAAAATATCGCTAGAATTAACAATTTAAAAAAAGACTCCTTTGAATCCATCAAAATACAAGATAATTGGCTCAGGAACTTGATAGACGTTGACATACCCATAGATGTCAGAAATTTTCTTTCATTGGGTCACAAATCCTGCATTCCACCAAATATTAAAAATGATAAAATTAAGAATTTACTTGCAGACATTGAAAATTTAATGATTGGGTTAGACTGTGGTATGCAAGACTTACTTAGAGCGAAAATTACCAACAATATCACAAATTTCCTGCATCAAAATAAAAAACACAATTCATATTTCAATTTCCTTTTTAATAAAACTAAGAAGTTTCTCAAAGAACATTCAGAATTAATAGTAACTAGGGCTGATAAAGGTAACGTTACAGTCATTATGTACAAAGATCATTACACTGGCCTAGCAAACAACCTTTTAAATGATGAAACATATTACGTTAAAATAAATAGAAATCCAAACTCAACAATTTTACAAAAAGCGCAACAGTTAGTTGAGGGACTCTCTAATCAAATAGATATTGAAGACAGAAAATCACTAAGAATGAGTTCGTCAGTAATCCCGAAATTTTATGGTTTGCCGAAAATACACAAACCAACTTTAAGTCTAAGACCGATTATATCATCAGTAGAGGCACCAACAGATAAAATAGCACAATTTATAACTAGTAAATTAACGAAATCCTATAGTGTTGACAATGAATACTACATACAAGATTCTTTTAAATTTGCAGAATTCATACAAAACCAACAAATTCCTGAAAACTATGTAATAATCAGCATAGATGTTGTCTCTTTATTTACCAACACTCCCATTACGTTAGTAAAACAAAGTATAACAAAACATTGGGAAAAAATACAAGAACATTGTAACCTTAGTCTGAGTAATTTTTTAAAAATGGTAGATTTCATTAGCAATAATACTTGTTTTGTTTTTGACAAGCGGTTTTATAGACAGATTTTTGGTGTCCCAATGGGCAGCCCTGTGTCTCCTATTTTTGCTCAGTTCGTCATGGATGATTTTATTGCTGATTGCCTGAATAAGGTCAACTTTCACATACCCTTTTTGAAAAAATATGTAGATGATATCATCACCGCGGTACCTAACAACCAAGCTGGAACAATTTTAAATATTTTCAATAGCTACCACCATAATATACAGTTTACAGTGGAAGAAGAACGTGATAGGTTTGTACCTTTTTTAGACACGAAAGTGATCAGAACTAACTCAAATACCCTGATCTTAGATTGGTACAAAAAACCAACTTTTTCAGGAAGGTATATGAATTACATGTCTTATCATCCATATAAAATGAAAATGAACTTGGTTTTAGGACTTAAAAATAGAATAAAAAATATCTCACACCCATCATGTTTACAAAAAAATTATAGAGAATTGTTTGACATTTTATTACAAAATAGTAACCCTTCACATATTTTAAAAAAGTTGATTTTTAACACGCAAAGTGATCGAACTGTCCCTGGGGGGATGAGCGGAGATAGGAATCACACAGAAGGTGAAAACCAACCTAATGTTGTTTTCGGATCAATACCATATCTTGGTGAAATCTCTGATAAAATTATCAAACATTTCAAAGATATTCCCACAGTAAAAATTGCACAAAAATCAGCGCAGCCTTTAAACCAATTGTTCACTAAACTTAAACACAAAGATGAGACCCTCCACCGTACAAATGTGGTCTATCAAATACCATGTATGAATTGTGAGAAGAAGTATATAGGTGAAACCTCACAAAATTTAAAAAATCGTTTGGTACAACATAAAAGTGATAGTAGGTTAGGGAAAAGAAAGTGTGCTCTTGCAGAACACATAATAGATGAGACACATCACGTAGATTTTGGAAATTGTGAGATTTTGGAAATTGAAAGAAATTGAAATAAACGTAAATTCTTAGAAATGTACCACATCCAAGTTAATGACCTAACTATGAATAAAAAATCTGACATCGATGATATAAGTAAGATTTATACATATTTGTTACATTTTACAAATGGCAACCCAGCTAGCAGTGACGATTCTTCCCTTAGTTAGTTGCTGTGGGATGTCTGTGTGGAAATTGCGGCGTTTCTTTCACGGGCGTTGCACTATCAGCTAACTCCGCTATAAACATTTTTTCACACTATAACTTAATTCACAAAAAAGTAATAGTATAGTATGTTGAATCAAATAACACCAGGCATTGAGAGTACTTACTTAAACCAACAGCATTTCGGGGAGGTTGTGGTGAGTTCCTACCTCTGTCGGGACTGACAAACTTGACAGGGTGTGGGGCTTGCCATTTCCCTCTTTGAAGTTTGTTGTATAATTAAATTAAAAAATTTAAAATATAAAAAAACTCTTGCTACTCAGAGGGTGACAGCCTCTGAAGTTGGCAATTTCAGAATCTTAAATTCCAGGGTGAGAGACTGGACTTGGATTATTTTTTTCTTTTCTGTAAGGAAACCTCTTGTGATAATAAAACTTACCACCTATTGGTGTTGTCCTCTTTTAGCCTGTGCTTTTTTACACGCGATAACTGCCTGGATGTGTTCACAGCCGCGGGACGGATGAAGTGAGAGTTCATGCTGTTTGGTGGCTCTGAGCATATTCAACTCCTTGTTATAAATAACCTACCAAATGATAACAGCAGGCAACTGTTATATGAAAGAAAAAGAATTTTTTTGCAAGAAGAAAAAAATTTTTAATAGTAATTGGACATCAAGATCCAAAATTTTAAATATTAATCTCATGGCTGGTTTTGGTGCAACATTTGGTATCCCACTTTGCAATTTTCTAGCTACCCTGGTATGTTTGACATATAATAAAACAAACTCGTTTGAAGAGAATACGACTGAAAGCAGGTATGGTAAAGTAAAAAACATTACTGTCTGTCCAAAAACTAGATACACTTGAAACAACCGAATCAGTTTTAAATATTCTCTGTCAAAATGTAGTAGTGGTGAAGTTAAAAAAAACCAAAATGTGTTTCCTTCAGGAGGGATTTTAGCTAAGTATTAATTTTATGTTGTTAATTTAAACTTAATTTTGCAATTTGTCAATTTTTCAATGTTTCAATTTTTTCAATTTTTTACTTGTTCATTTTTTCAATTTTTTGGTTTCCTATTGCATTTTAATTCAATGTTGAGGCATTGATTTTAGCTCTAACTTAAGTCGGAAGTGATTACTATGTATCCTGTTTTCTTTGATTTCTTATAATTCTAACATGCAACCTTGAAAAAGAAAGAAATAGTCTTTCGAAAGCGCTCGGTTTTGTATAACAAGAATATAAATATTATTTAGGCTGCAATCCCCGTGATATTTTCAATTTTGTTTGTTAATAGTTCAGCCGTGATTACTTGTCTCTGTTTATATATATATATATATATATATATATATATATATATATATATATATATTTCATTTATATTTCTTGGGAATTTTTGGTCCTGGATTAATTAAAACATTAGATGGTTTTTAAATTTATAATGTATTTCATTGACGTTTCGGTCCTTTTTGACCTTCATCAGAATATAAAAAACACTAAAAGGGAATTGGTTCTTAATATCCTAGTGTATACAATGTAAAACTATGACATACCTGTGGATTATATTCCAGCGAGTGCCACATCACATATTAAAATAAACTAAAATAAAATGAACTTCAACGTTACATTTAAAAACATTTTACAAGGACGGTGTATGTACATCAACTTTCATATATTTCTATATTTATTATTGATCCATATCAATTTGTCTTCCTGTATAATAAGGCAAGTATTCTTCTTAATTTATAATTCTGTTCTCTAGTATAATATAATTTATCAATATCTTGACCTGAATTTTTCTATCCATATAATCCACTGTCATAAAAATACTCCTTCTTATAAATTTCAATAATTTTCCTTGTTAAACAATTAGAAAGTATTCTTCTCAGTTTCAGATTTTCTTTTATGTAATTTAACTTCTTTGTAGATTCTTTTTACTCGATTTTTCTATTAGGATAATTATTTTTACATCTCTCATTCAAAAATCAATCTGTCATCATCTTATTTATTTTTAATAGCAACAATCCATAATTTTATTTCCTACTATATGAACATTTTATTTAGTTTATAGTTTAAGTAAAGGACTTCGCGCACTACACTTGATATCTTCCTAATGAATTTCCTTATCTACTAGTTTTTTTTTACAAATTAAAATTAACATTTTCATTATTAATTATTAGATTGATAATAATTATACCAGTAAAATTTATTTCCTCTTAACCACCTTTATAATTTACTTGAGTAGAGTTTTCATTGAATTTATCCTTTCGAATCTATCAATTTTTATTTTAATCCAATATATAGATTTAAAAAGAGACTATTGAAAAATAAATCCAAATTTCATGAAAAACCGCTCCATTAAGATCAATTTACCAGGATTCTGAATATTCTAAAGTAACTTAAAAAGTATCATAATCATTTGAAAATGATAATAAAACAAGTATTTTGCTTATAATTGAAAATAATTATTACAATCTATAAACGAATAATAATATTTGCTTGAGGACAACTATAATTTATTCCAAGTGACTTTTGTTTGCCATTAAAGCGTGTTTTACAAATTACAATTAAGCGAATTAACACTTTTAAAAGGCGAGTATTTAATTACATTTACACAAATTAAACAGTTCGTTATCTGAGGAATAAGGACGATCATTTTAGCTGATACTAGAAAATGGACTAATTCAAACTCGAACTGTTGGCTGATTGCCGTACAGTAAATACAAATACACAAAGTGTAGATTCAGCTCTTTCAGCCTCCTCCGTATCCATTGATAAAACAAACCAGTTGGGGAGGCACAGGAACGTACTTTCGAAGAAAATTACTTTTTTAGGAAAAATAATAAAGATTAATATACTGAATCAATGGATATTTTAATTAATTGAACAAGATTAAAACATTTAAACAGGACCTATATTCATATAACTGGACACAACAACAAAATCAGAATATTTTAACGGATCCTCAGTTGGTATTACTAGCAATAAATGATGCACTTGTTGAACGAACTTTTTTTGTGATAATGGCTCACTTTCCAATGATTACAGAAACATGTTTCTTATGTATAGGCACTTGAGAAGGCTTACTGGGAATGCTAGCAACAATTCATATCTTTTCAAACGCGAAATAGTTTGCTCCAGAAAACAGTCCATTACGTTTTTGAATGTACAGCTGCGGCCAATAAAAAATGGGACAACTCTTATTGCAGATTTTTGTCTAATTCTAGCTGCTTGAATTTGTCTTATGAATGTGTCATCTGTCAACATTGAATATTTGACATCTGTCATATAAATTCAGTGACGAAAGGTGGAATAATCGCAAAAATAGACGATGGGTGGTCAGTGAGGCAAACTGCGGCATTTTATAATGTAAGCAAGAACTCAGTTTCAAGTATTTTAAGAAGATGGCGAAATGAGGGAAGAATTAAAAGAACTTGTAACGTAGTATTTACAAACCTATGTAGGCGTATATCGACTAAATAACAATACGATGGCAGTCTGAGATGCTCGCGGCTGACGGTAGTGCGGTCCACAAATATAAATGATCTCAAATGGGCGCCAGATAAATTGTTCCAAGCATCCACAAGTTCTCCATATAAACCCCCAACTTACCAAAAGGTTTATTACAATATTATAGAAGTCTTATTGCACATACAAAAGTAAACTACTCATAGGTCGAATTCAAATATTTAATAATGACAGTATTATTAATATAAAAGGCTAACGAGAATAATATTGTAGACTGAAATTTAATTATTATATGTTCCTACCGTGGCACTTGCCAATATATAGATAAATACACCTTCAGTTCTGTGAATGGTAGACACTACCTAGATTTCATTAATATACTGACCGCTAAGGTGAGGAAGGTGTAATTTAGTCGCTGTAGGTAGAATAATCCAATATAAAAAAAGACACACCGCTTGAGCTCAGGCGCATGCGCGAATAATCCAATTACCTATTGATCTTAACCCAAACCTTAGACGCAGTTTACAAATAATACATTTACCACACTACATAAAATATCCGCACAAGTAAGAAAAGTAGGTTCAACGACAACGGTAGAATTACTACTAGCTTAATTACTATGTCTCATCAACAAAAAATGAATTTTACGTAAAACAAGTGATAAGCAAACTAAAATTAAATAAGGTGTTACTAAATTCAAGGAAGCGAAACGATGCACTGGAACGCTCAAATCTACAAACACAAATTCATGTCCAGGCTCAATAGTACACCTGCGTTTATTATTAGGAGGGATAGTACATCTCCTCATAAAATATTGAATCAAGGATTATCATTAGCTTAAACAAACTTACGTGACTCCTTAGAACTAGAACCCCTGGCCAAGGGGTTCCTTGGGTTATCTTTCAGAGATGCGGCAAGTCACGTAAGACTGGCGAAATCTTCAACAAATATGATAATTAAGGCCTCAATATTCTTCCCGGTCTTTGTATTTGAAGCAGGAACTACGCGGTAAGCGGTACAAAGCCTCCAATGAAGAGGTTACAAGAAAATTTTCGAGCAATACAAACGAACAATTCAATCCACTCAAAATATTTGTAATAATTTCTTGCTAGAGTAACAAATCCCCCAACAGGTTAGCAACCTAGGCTATTAATATTACATTTCTAGCAAGATGCATAGTTTGAAACCACGAGGTACCATGTTCCAGTCACATCGGAAATCAAAAACTGTCGATGTTGATAACTGTTCGAGGGGTATCAGACTAAAAATTCGAATTCTACGTTCAAAACGAACGATAACTAATGAGAGTATAATCAATATACATTTATCGATAACACTCATCGACAACTCAAAATACGGGCTAGGTCATTTTAACAATTTTGAAATACCTAGAGGTGGAATACTTGACGTCCGAGAAAGTCAACTGCTGAACAGAATGCTGCTTTGATTAACCATTTAAGAGCAAATCCATTTGAAACAGTAGTTCAAGCTGTTCCAGCAACAAATTTTCCAGCATTCTGTCGTACGGACCGTCGCAGAATAGCCACAGTCTGAATTGAAATACCACGCAGCAGCAAGGAAACTATTATTGAACAATAGTCATAAAGAAACAAGAATGGGGTTTGCTTAAGAGCATGAAGGTTTGTTGGAAGTTATAAATAATGCTTGGGAGGAAATAACTGAAGAATATTCTTCCATATTATATAGATCAGTAGGTTAAGAGAAGTATAGAGCATAATAGTGGGATTACTAAATATTAATAGTTGTTTTTTATTGAAAATTGAAAACTATTTAATAGTCTCTGATATTTAATAATGAAAAACAATTTTATTTTCACTTTAGTGTTATTATCATTTAAATATACGACGAAACTATCGCATTTTTCCCGGAAACGGAAAAGTCACAGTCACACTAGGCAACAACAACAAATTTTTTTGGCCGCAACTGTACCTTACTTGAATTCTTCGTCATTTTTCCATTATGAGTTCCAATCTATTTTTCACAGATCTTTATCTGGCATCGTTTGTCTGATCTAAGTGTCCTATCTTCGACTGTTCTTCCTCTTCGTCTCTTCCGGGGGTTCCCATTTTAATGGCAATTTGTAATCCGCCATCCTTTGGACGTCACCATACCATTTTAGTGCCTTATTATCTGGCATCCTAGTCATATTCTGTTATCCTTGACTCATATTACTTTTCCGTCCAACCTATCTAATATGGGAGAAACCCCTACAAAAGTTGAAATTTTGGAAAAAAAATTTAATTTATTGTTACGTTTTTCATCAAGAACAACACGCAAAAACGGTTTTTAGAAAAAAAAATCCCGTGTGTATGTTGTCGTTGTCGTCGGCCACTTTTCGTTACATGTCTTGTTAGCTCGATACAGCCTCCGGAGTGCAACAAGTCATCAATATTGTTCAGAACATCTCACAGATGAACCCTATTGATTTTCAGCTCACCAGAGCCAGTAAAACAGGTGCTATAGTGCTTTAAGTACGACATACTTGGAGAAATTCCAGTTTATTAGCACGATACAGCCCCCGGAGTGCAACAAGTCACCAAGTTTATGATTGAATATTATTCAGGACATCTCTCTGATGAACCTTATCGATTTTCAGTTCCCCGAGTCAGTACAACAGGTGCTATAGTACTTTAAGTACGACATATTTGGAGAAATTCCAGTTTATTAGCACGATACAGCCTCCGGAGTGCAACAAGTCACCAATTTCATGATTGAAAATTATTCAGGATATCTCACAGATTAACCCTATTGATAATCAGTTCACCAGAGCCAGTACAACGGGTGCTATAGTACTTTAAGTACGACGTTTTTATCATTTTTGGAAAAATTTCAGTTTGTTAGCACGGTACAGCCACCGGAGTATATACAAGTGACCAATTTTATGATCGGACATTATTCAGGGCGTCTCAAAGATGAACCCTATTGATATTCATCTCAATAAAACCAGACATCGAGTGCTATGGTACTTGAAGTACCAAATTTTTGTCATTTTTCGAGAACATTCAGTTTATTAGCACGATACAGCCCCCAGAGTGTATACACGTGACCAATTATATAATTGAATATTGTTCCGGGTATGTTATAGATAGACTTCATTGATTTTTAGCTCACCAGAGCTAGTGCAACGGATGCTATGGTACCTGAAGTGCCACATTTCTGGTCCTTTTTGGAGAAATTTCTGTTTGTTAACACGATACATCCCCCGAAGTGTATACAAGTGACAATTTCATGATAGAATATTGTTCTGGGAATCTCACAGATGCGGAAAAGTTAGTTTTAATCTTCAAAACTGTTTATTTTTTTATTTTAGAAATAGAATACAACAAGTAACTTTAGGATCTCTTACATCTAATGATGTGTTACTATTTCAGGAGTGCGGTGGTCAATTCATATATATTTCATTTATTTTGTTCTTGTTTTCTCTTTTTCTTGTTTACTCATATATTTTCTTTTATTTAAGTTAGATGTTTAAGTAAGACACACCCAAACAACTACAGTGGCATAACGCTGCTGAACACAAGTATGAAACTCTTTACTAGCATTTTGATAAAAAGACTCGAGGCACAAATAACAAACAGGGAAGAACAACAAGGTTTCAGACGAAACAGATCCACGAACGACGCCATATTCATTATCAAACAAATCAAAGAAAAATCAATAGAATTTAATACACCAGAGTATGTCTGTTTCATCGATTTGACCAAGGCATTTGATAGGGTTCGTCTCTCCGACATCATAAACATACTGATAGCGAAAGAAACGCTAGACACCATTGTAAGAGCAGTCCGCACTCTCAATACGAACAACTTGACCAAAGTAAAGGCAGGAGGAAGAGATACCAACACCAGGAGGCATCAGACAAGGCGATAACCTTACCCCATTTCTGTTCAATCTCTTAATGGACAGAATTATAGAGGAAATATCATCACTAAATATGGGATACCGAATGGGACAGAATAAAAGAATCAGCATGGTATGCTACGCCGACGATGCAGATATTATTGCGTAAACGCAGGACGATCTACAGAGACAACTGCACAAATTCTACCAGGTCAGCCAAGCGATGAACATGACCATATCCATAGAAAACACGAAAAGAATAATCTTTGCTAAAGAACCTGTAAGATGTAAGCTGGATGTCCAGGGAAAATCATCGAGCAAGTCTCACAATTCAAATATCTGGGTATGGATCTGTCGAGTTATCACGACCCAGTGAAGGACCTAGGAAGACATATTAACTAAGCGACTGCCATATCGGGCTGCTTGAAGCAAACAATATGGGCAAACGAATACATGCGAAAGGATAGCAAGGTTAGGATTTATAAGACTTGTATCAGGCCAATCATGACATACGGAATAAAAACCAGAGAAGAAACCAACAAAACGAAAAGCATGCTAAGAGTAGCCGAAAGGAAAACGCTCAGGACTATAGTGGGAAAAGCAAGAAGGGACCGAACTAGAAACAATGACATCAGGGAACAATGTGGAGTGCAAGACATCGTCAGATGGGGAAGACAAAGAAAAAGACATTGGTACGCTTATGTGAGAAGAATGGAGGAGAGCAGACTGCCACGCATCGCACTTGAAGGGAAACCAACAGGGAAAAGAGCACCCGGTAGACCACCTAAGAGATGGAAGGACAGCTGGCAGTCCACCTCCCAGGAAATGATGAAGAGGAACCTTCAAAACTAACAGATCGCAAGATCTTAAATACGAATAAGAAGAAGATGAATATATTTATATTTTCATTTTTACCTAATATGTGAATGTATGCGTAACTATTAGTAGAAACTTTCATGAGTTTGTCCTGTTTGTATCCCAAATAAAATAAAATAAAATTGAAAATTTGTCGTCCATTCTTTGCCATATTTGGAGTAAACTTCAATTCTGACCAGGTAAATATTTTGGTTGAATTATTTGGATTTTTAAACATGGAATATTTTGTTGTTTGGTATACTTTTTTTAACGAAACTAACTGTTTCTACATAATTCCACAATATATTGAAAAAATGTTAAACATTCTTAGAAATTTGTCAATTGTTTCGATATTAAATACAATCGTCAGAATAACAGAAGTTACATTTCATTTGATGCCTACCTGATGTTTAATAATTATTTTTGGCTAGACCTTGTGATTGACTTGATATATATTAATAGAAAAAAAGTAGAAGATATGATATTACAATTATCAAAGCTTAGATATTATTAGCCCAATGGGGATATCCTTGAAATTTTTTTTCGGTTTAAGATCAGTATATAACTGTGCAATTATATAGAGAATCAGGATCTGCTGATCTTTACAATTATTACTTAAGATGACAGTTTAAAAGTGGAAAACTCCCTACAGCTATCTGTTCATTGACGACTTCATATTGTGGGTCTCTTAAGTGTCTTCTAATTTCTAACTATTCAAGTAAATCCAGTTCTTGTTTCTTATCAGAAATATGTAGTCCTTCTAGTCTTGTGTTAGGTGTCAATGAATGTTTAGTGTCAAGTAGATGTTTTGCGTAGTGGGATTTCTCTGGTTATTTGAATCTGTAGGCTCGTAAGTGTTCACTGTATCTGATTTCAAAATTTCTAAGTGTTTGACCCAATTAGACAGCATTACATTCTGGACATTTAAGTTTATATATACCAGACTTCCTTGATGACGATATTTTTGTTTTTGAGTTTAACAATTTTGTACTCACATGACTTTATGTTTTAAAAGAAATTATTATTGTATATGTTGCTAAAGATATTATCTTTGAAATATTATTAGAAATATTACCTGCATATGTGATGGTTTAGTAGTTTTTTATTTATGGATAACAGTTGGATGTTGCTAAAATTATATTAGTTCATTTGTTGATAATGCTTTATGTATCATTGAATTATACGCTGCTCATTTATGTGACATGGGATGAGTAGATTCCACAGAGCAAGTGTCGAAACAGTAAATTTTTTTAGCATATAATATTATCCTATTATCACATTTCAAACTATGGAATATTTGGAAATTTGTCTACTTCACTTTTACAATCAAAATATTTTGGTAATAATTGTTTAAAGTCTTTCATAACATTTAAGGCTTTAAGAAAATTGTTTTACTGTTTGTCTACATTTATTTGAAATAAAAGACTGCGGTCCTGCGTTCTTACGATAACAAACTAGTTATAAAGAGAAGAAGATCAAAAAACTGGACCTATTAAAATCTTTCACTTAACTGAAGTTGTTTGGATTAAATGGTTTCAATTAATTTGATTTCAATTTATTGATTTAGTAAAGGAAAAGTTGCTTGAAGCTATTGAAAATTTAAAATGAATGATTTAAAGCTTTATATTGCGTACACATATTTCATTTCAATATATTGAGAAATATTATTAAAGTAATATTGGAAACAACAGACAAAAAAATTAACAATCACACTGGCCGACACGATTTTTGTAACAACATTTATTTTTATAATGCTGATACCTTCCAAATAATAGAAAAAAATTTCCATAAAGCCCTAATACATACACTTCCCAGTTTGTTTTTTAGATCCTTTTTTGTTCGCAGGTACCAAATTTTATGAGGGGTTATTACATTGCCCTCTAGTTATAAGCAGAATTATTTCATGGAAAGAGTTATTTATTCTCTTATTTAGTTTACATTTGAATATTAAAGTGTGTAGTTAAGAAAATATTTTGTCAACGACAAAAATGGCAAGTCGTGCTCGCCGATGCAGCAAAATTTCTCCTGAAAAGTTTTGTTTTATTTGTGAAAAATATACGGTGGCAGACCATTTTCTAAAATGTGGAAAAGGCTTATTTCATGTATTTTGGTGTTATAATCGGAAATCAGCAGTGACTACTTTCATGGAAAAGCAACTGAAAATCCAAATACAAGTTAAGACAGCACGTAAGTTAGGTAATGAAGCTTGTGTGATAAAACTAGATAATGCAGAAAATAAAGAGAAGATTATGCAGAATAAACATAAACTAAGAAATATAAAAGATGATAGAATTTATATAAATCATGACTTAAGCAAGAAAGAAAGACAAAAAGCAATACAAGACAGAGCACAAAGTGAAAGAAATAATGGAAAAACAGTGAAGATTGATTTTAGTAAAATAATTATTGATGGGGAAAAATGGAAATGCGACAAATTAACGGAAAAATTGGTAAATTCAAAAAACGAATAAAATTCAAAGGAATGGAAAATAAGCATACTAACCAGGCAACGAAAATGGCGATGCAAATGTAAGAGAAAAAGTCGAGCAAGAGAGGTACAATAAATATACTGAAGCAAAAATTTAATTATGAAACAGTTAAGATCGGCACATGGAATATAAGGACAATGTTAATGGCCGGTAAAATGAATGAGTTAGCTAGAGAAATAGGAAGATACAAGCTTGAGATATTGGCACTGCAGGAAATAAGATGGAAGGGTGATGGAAGAATAGATAAGGGAAGATACACACTTTATCACGCAGGGGAAAAGAAACAGGGGAAAAATGGCACAGCATTTATGGTGAATAAAAAGTTAAGAAACAAGCAGTAAATGGAAGAATCTCAACAATTAGAATTGAAAATAAGCAAGCAAATCTAACAGTTATAAATATTTACGCACCAACAGAGGACACAAATAGTGAAGACAAAGAAGAATTCTATGACAAACTGCAAGAGGATTGGGAGAACATACCTAGAAGTGACATGAAACAAGTCATAGGAGACTTTATTGCACAAATCGGAAAGGAGGAATATAATGAAAATGTTGCAGACAAAGAAACGATACACGACAGGACAAACGACAAAGGTTCAAGACTCTGTGAATTTGGGATAAGTACCGATACATAATAAGTACCAAATGCAGACATAAAAAAGAGCAGAAAGTGACATGGACAAAATGAGGCTGCAATGAAGGGAATCAGATAGACGACGCAATTATATCAAGAAAATGGCTGAAAACAGTAGAAGACACTCGTTCATTCAGAGGCACTAATGTGGTTTCGGATCAATTCTTAGTTGTGGTGGAAATAAAAATGAAGATACTAAGGAACGGAAAAACGTAAAAACCAATGGAACATATATAATTTAAAAGAAGAACATACGGAAGAAAGATACAGACAAGTATTGAAAGATACACTAACACAAGATCCAGATAGAAATCTAGAGAAAAAAATGAAAAAACAGTATTACCAAAACAGCCAAGGGAATACTAGGACAAAAAAAAGCAACAAAGATGTGAAGATTGGTACGATGAATAATGTGAAAGCAAAAAGAAATGGAAAGATCAAGCACGAAAACTATTGCTAAATAGAGGAGGAGAGACAGAACTGAAAGAATATAATAAAAAGAAGAAAGGAGCGGACAAATGCTGTCAGAAGAAAGAAGCAGAGTGGATAAAGGAGTTTATGACGGAAATAGGAAGTGACAACCGAGATAATAAAAAACTATATGATTACAAAAGAAAACAAAGTAAAAAAAGCATAGTAACGACCAGAATCAGCAATAGAGAATGGGAAGCATATTATAAGAAAGATCGAAAGGAGGATGAGTTTACAGCAAATTTTGAGGTAACAGCAGAAGAGGAAGAGGAGTACCTCCCAACATATGCAGAATATGAAGAAATAATAACCAATCTCAAACAGAGGAAGGCAGCAGGACCAGATGGAATAGTTAACGAACTGATAAAGAAAGGTGGCGAAGAACTAAAAAGAAGGATATATGAATTACTCATAAACATATGGAAGAAAGAAGAAATGCCAGCAGAATGGCGTTCAGATCTAACAATACCAATCTTCAAAATAGGAGACCAATCAAAATGCGATAACTACCGAGGAATAGCCATGCTTAACACAGTATACAAAGTCATGACATCACTTTTAAGAAAGGAAATAAACAAATACGCATAAGAGAAACTAGGGGAACGCCAATATGGCTTCAGAAGTGGTAAATCAACTATAGATGCAGTGCATGTAATGACACAGACGATAGAAAACATCTATGAATATGGAATCGATTTACATATATTGTTCGTAGATTTTAGGCAAGCATTCGATAGGATTAGCAGGCGTAAACTGACAGCCGACATGAGGAAAATGGATATTCCAAATAAGTTAATTCGACTGACAAATATGTCAATAAACAACTCGAAAACCAGAGTAATAACTGGTGGGGGCTATAGTGAGGAAATCGATATGGTAGATGGTGTGAGGCAGGGGGATGCATTATCAACGGTATTATTCATTATAGCATTAGATGGAACGATTAAGGCGATAGAAACAGGCACAACAATAGCCCAAAACATGACACAAATAATAGAGTATGCAGACGATCTGGTACTTATAGTAAGGAATAGGAGTAATTTGGATAAAATGCTAGGTGACCTGATCGAAGAAGCAAAAAGCAGAGGTTTGAAGATGAACCCAGAAAAAACTAAATATATGCTAGCCAGCAGAGAAACAACAGATAGTATAAAAGAAATCACAGTACAGAGCTACAAGTTTAAAAAAGTAGCAAACTTCAAATACTTAGGCGTTACGATAAACGAGAAGAACGACAGAAATATAAAGGTGGCAGAAAGGGTAAAATCAGGAAACAAAGCATACTGGAAATACAGCAAATTTCTTAAAGATAAACATCTAACCAAAAGCACCAAATTGAAACTGTATAAAGCCGCTATCAGACCAGCAATGACATATGCCGCAGAGACAATGTCCTTGACAAATAAAAACGAAGAAACTTTAAGGAGTGCCGTGGTAAAGTTGATAAAAGTCCAACGATTAAAATGGTACGGCCATGTACTCAGAAGGGAGCCGGAACAATAATAAGAAGAATAAGTAATTGGATACCACAAGTAGCAAGGCCAAAAGGAAGACCGAAGGCAAGATGGGAAGATCAAGTTAAGGAAGATATGAAAAAACTGGATATAAGAGATAGGAAAACAGATATAAAGGACCGGAATAAATGGAACAAGATAACAGAAAAAGCAAAAAGATACGACAATCTATAAGAAAATGAAACAAGATAAACGCGTAGTGACTCCCCGCAAATAAAGAAGTCTAAGAGCTCAAAAGAGCGGCCACCCCTCTGGCAAGAGTGAATAGCCCATATATAATCGGAAATCAAGACAAACAGTGGACTCCTCATATGTGCTGTGTCAGCTGTAGCGTTTCATTGGTTCAGTGGATGAAAGGGAAGAGAAGAATTATGACTTTTGCAGTGCCAATGATACGGCGAGAACCCAACAACCATTTTGGTGATTGCTATTTTCGTATGACAAAGATTGATGGTAATTCCAAAACAGAAAAGCGTAAGATCGAATATCCAAATTTGCGATCTGCCATAAGACCTGTTCCTCACAATGCAGACTTACCAGTACCGACTGCCTCTTTGGATTGGCAAGATATTGTTTTGGGAAATAATGGAGATAATAACGGTTCTTCAGGTAGCTCCGAGGAACAGTGTACCGAACCCACATTCACGGCTGGTTCCAATTCCTGCGACCCACATGCGATTATTCTAAAAGAGTGAAATTATTTAGTACGTAATTTGGGGTAGTCAGTACTTCTAGGTTCCCGTACTAAGGAGTGGAACATACCTGCCAAAAAAACGAAAAACTTTTAGAAAAATAAAGGCCGCGTTTTACAATATGGAAAATTCGTTATGTGCATGTACTGATATCGATGGTTTAATGCAGGAACTCGATATCAAGCAATCTCCTTGTGCATGGTGCTTGTTCATAGACTCATCGAAATATAGTTTAAAAAGCTGTGTCATTACATAATGGAAATAGTAGATATGTGGTGATTTAAGAGTTATCGCAATTTTAGTGGGACTTCAGGGAGGGTTTACGAAATATTGCTGTTTTCTTTGTTTGTAGAACAGTTGTCCAGTGAGTTCACTGGACAGATTTGGCTGGAAAAATCTTAATTTCAAATCGGGATCTCAAAATGCTAAGTATGTGCCTCTTGTAGAACCAATAAATGTCCTTTTGCTTCCACTTCATTTTAGACTTGGACTAATGAAAAATAAGTCTTTCCCCAGTTAAGTGACTCCAATTTAAAGGAGGGGATTTTTATTAGAAAGTTGCTGGACGATATTAATATCATAGAAAAGCTTACCACGCAAGAACTCGTTCGTAAGTGTCGTGAGGGTATTTTTGAGCAGCAATTTGGATGCAAAGTACGAACAGCTAGTTAATGAACTTTTAGATTCCTATAAATCGCTTGGCTGCCGAATGATTAAAAATTCCTTTTCCCCATTCCCATTTATCATTTTTTTCTGAGAATTTGGGAGTTGTTAGCGATCAGTAGGGTGAAAGGCTCCACCAAGATATCAGAACAATGGAAATTCGATACAAAGAGCGATGGGATCCAGCCATGATGAGTGATTACTGCTGGTTTTTGAAGAGGGAAGATATGACCCCACATAAAAAGAGAAAATATAATGTGTTACCAATAAATATTTTTGATTTATTATATGTTAGTTTGATATCAATTAAACAAATATAGTCGATTCACAACATTAAAAACCTGTAAAGTAATTTTTTAAATAAATATTAAACGTAACTCTTCTGTGTGTGGTTTTTCAATGTAACAACAAAACCTTCTGTGTTACAGCTTTTTTCTGGCCATTTTCGTAGTTAGATAGGTTCATTCTACTATGCATCCTAATCAGCTTTATGTAATAGTAAACAAATATGTTTTTTGTCTACCAGTGTTGTTGATAACGTGAAGACGTTAGATTTAGTAAAATTTAGAAATCGGTAAAATGTTATTAATTTACTGATTCTTCTTCTTCATACGTTAGGACTAGGTCCCGTGTTTTCTTCTTCAAGGGTTTCCTAAGAACAGTTGGGATGAAAACCAGCTATTATTATTTCTTATAGATCTTATTTGGTTGTTTAATTTTAGCAATTTTCACTATCAGGTCATTTAGCATTCTCTTCTACTGTTTTTGTCGATTTTACTACGTCCTATATTCCACATATTTCTCTTATTTCTTCATTTATGTTCCGGTTAAATAAGGTATATTGTCATTGTGCTCCACCGGTCTTACACAAGCCTTAAGGTGGGAACAGACCAAGCAAACATTGTTGTGCAACAGCTGAACAACAGTCGAACAACACGCAGTGTGTACGTGTTGCGCAACAGTTGTACAACTGTTGGCGATCTGTTGCGCGGTGTTTGCTCCCGAGGCGGTACATCAAAGGAGACGTTGCCCAACAGTGCGCACACAGCATCGCTAGTGTAGACGTTACATTTCAAACAGTGAGGCGATTCGTATGCGAAAAGTTTTCATCAGTTATTAAAATGTCTCAGAACTGGACTGAAGAGCAAAGTCTGATCTTGATAGATCTTGTAAGAGGTTTTCCGAATATATGGAATCCCGAAAATGAGACTTATAAACACAAAAACAAACGTACCGACGCATTTAATAATATAGCTGAAGCTCTAGGGCTTTCGCGGGAAGAACGTGAGCGAAAATGGAAAGTTCTGCAAAATCAATTTAGACGAGAATGTATTAAAAGTGTAACAAAATCCGGCCAAGGAACAAGTGAATTGTACGTTTCTCACTGGTTTGGATATAAACATTTAATGTTTTTAAAAGACAAGAATAAGCCTAGACATACAAGAGATACTCAAGTCGAGGTAAGTAAGCATTATTTTTTATTGCCTGTTTACAGAATCATAATAATTATATTAACATTAGAACAAACAATATTATTTTTCATTCCATTTTGTCTTGCCACGGCACTCTTCCATTGGTTGAAAAATAACGCGCAAATTGTTCACGGACCTCTTGTGCTACTCTGGTTGTTTTTCTACCAATTCTCTTCATATTTAAAAAATGTTCCTGAGGGCTCTGGTTCGTTTCGCCAGGATCCAGGACTCAAAATTCCGGAGGGAATATCTTCTTTATCATAGGTTCCAGGCGGACTGTATAAAACTGTGACTGATTTATTATTTTGTAAAAAATTATGCAAGTAGCAACAGGCTAGAACAACTTTTTCAGAATTAGCAGGTTGCAAAAGCATGGCTTTTCGAAGAACTCGAAACACAGCTGACAGAACTCCAAAAGTATTTTCAACTACTCGCCTTGCTCGTGATAACCTGTAATTGAATGAACGTTGGAACGTCCCCTTCGCATGTTCTCCTGAAAATGGTTTCATCAAGTTCTCCTGTAGAGGAAACGCATCGTCACAAACAAACACAAAAGAAGTTGTCCTGTCCCGATGTCCTGGCAGCAGTTTTGCAGGTGGCAAATTTAATGTACCAGCGTTTAGTTTCTTTGCAAAATCTGTATTTTTAAAAACTCCACCATCGGAAATTCATCCCTGACATCCCACATTCGCATATAAAAATCTATATTTTGCATCTACTACTGCCATAAGGACAATACTGAAAGTGCCCTTGTAATTAAAATATTCATTTCCACTTTTTAAAGGGGCTTGTAGTACGACATGTTTCCCATCAATTGCTCCTAAGCATTGAGGAAAATTCCACAGGTCTTCATAATCCTGGGCAACTTGAAGCCACTCTTCGGGTGAAGCAGGTAACTGAAAAAAAAATAGGTACATATTTGAACTTTCCGACTCAAAATTTACCCAGGAATCACCCATTAAAAAAGTTCATATCATTGATTGACACCCTGTATCCACACACAGTACGCCTATTTTATTATTTTCTTTGTTTCAGACACAGGAATTGGAAAATACACAAGAAGACGACACATTAGAATCAGAAATTCTTTCTAATGAGGATTCGTCCAACACTCATGTAGAACCATCGCGTGACACAGTGACAAATGTTTTATCACCAAGACAGGAAACCTCTTCTGATTATCAATGTTATGAATCACTGTCATCTCGTGACACCGTGAGGCAGTTGGTACCACCAGGAAAAAAACGTTGGGGAAGCGCTCCGCTCCCTCTGATCCTCAAATTGATGAAGCTTTTAAAGCAATAAAAGCATTAACAGGAAACCGAGCAAAAAGGGACAGCTTTGACGTATATGGCGAATACGTAGCAAATAAATTAAGAACGTTTAATGCTTTGATTCGAGCTAACGTAGAACATAAAATTAATTGCCTTCTGCATGATGCTGACATGCAAATGCTCTACCAATCGCAAGGACAATTTAATCAAAGGACAACTGTATCCACTGCAAGTTCCTCATCCTATCCATCACCAGTCCCGTCTCCATACTCGTCAGAAAGCCTTCAACATGCTGTCTTAGAGCCGCAGGAACCCAACTTTATTGACGCTCTACTTGTATCTCAAGAACAAAAGGGAGATAACTTTACAGAATTGTAAAAAAACTATGTTATCTACACACCAATTTAAATAAATAATAAGAAAAGATTTTGATTTTTTTTACCTGTATCTGATCCATCAAAACTTCTATTAGCGCTTCGCATACTTCCGGAATTATAGTACCAATTAACTGCTTCGATATACGAAAAAGGTACATTAGACTGACATACGAATCTCCTGTCGCTAAAAACCGTAAAGTTACCAGTAATCTTGTCTTGACACATACTGGTTCTCGGTAGTTTGTATGTTTTTTTGCAATTTTAGGACCCATCATTACAATTAGTTTTCCAAATGTAGTTGTATCCATTCGAGAGAAGTTATTGAACAACATGTTGTCCTCCATTCTTAATTCTGGTAAAAACTGTCGTTCTCTGTTAGCGTATATACGTCTTTGCCACCACCTTCGCTTTTTACGGCCTCTTCGTTATACTTTTATTTTTATAAATAAGAACGCACACCAGGCGAGTAGAGCATCTTCTTCGTCGCTCATAGCACCGACTAAACGAACACTGGACAAACACCGGGGAAACTAGGTAGGTCGATGTTGGCGAACAGTTTACCGAAAATGTTTTCTCTCCACGGAAACAAGTTTGCCAACAGCTGCCTAACTGTTGTTCAACTGATGCACAACAATGTTTGCTTGGTCTGTTCCCACCTTTACAATTCTTTACTTTGCTTCTGACGCTCATTTTTCTCCAAATGATATCCCTCAGGTATCCTGATATTAATGTATGTGCTTTTACTTCCTGCTTTAAATCTCTAGTGCTTGTCATATTTGTCACTAGATATTTAAACGATATTACTTATTCTAATCTTTGATCATAAATCGCGAATATGCAACTTGTAGGGTACTTTAGATAATGTCAAAATAGTTGTTAATAATACAAAAATAATGGATGAAAATAACAGATGTACCTTCTGTAAATCTTAAAAACATTAATAACAATTTTATTGAACATTCGCTAGTTCAGTTTGTAAATTTGTTAAACTGTTTTTGTCCAAAATAAAATATCCCCCAAACCCTTTAAGACTATTTTCATGTTACGACTTTCCTTCTTTTGTCGGTTATTTGGAGGGTGGCTGCGTTCAATTAAAATTCGCCATTTTCTTTTGTGTATTATCTTTTGGGGAAGACGAAAAACTGAGTATTTCTTACACAGAAAGCATTTATCGATCCCGCATGTTTGTACAGTTATAATCTGTTTAAAGTAATTATTTCACCATGGAAACCGTAAAAAATAAGAATTCAAGCTCGATAAAATGGCGCCCTCGAATTCCGGAGGGTCCTGAACCCCTAGAGAATATTTCAAAATACGATTCCTGCGGTAATTGGAGTCATCCCGTCCTGTCTCATTTTATTACACAGGGGAAAAGCTGAACGCGCTGTGATATATTTTATTTGGAAGTCGTGGGTGGTTAGGTTTTTAAAAGGCGTGTTTTTAGTGCTTCTCGGATACGCTTCCCAGATATTTATTGATTTAACAGACCAAGAAATGGGCGAGTTAAGTTACTTGTCACGGTTTTGAGCTCATATATATTTTACCGTCATCGAGAAAGGGGTTGTTAAATTAAGACAGTATATTCTATTTATACATAGATTTATCGAAAAATAAGAAAAATATTTGAAAGAAAAATCCCTTACCTGTAGCACCCTTTTAGGGAGACCAGTCTTTTGAGATAGTTGTTTGAGGTCCTTGGCATCAGGATTATGGTTTATCGCAAAGTAGGATTTCATCGTCCTTAGTTGGTGGTGCTTGAAGGACGTCCTCATCCTTTTCGTCCTTTGACTCGACCCGTGTAATCCCGGTGTGCCAGGGGAACGTCCGAAGGGCATATCCAAATAATCTGAATTCAAGTCTGAAATAGAGAAAAAAAATGTGTAATTCAACTGGATTGCGTCAATTTTTGGAAATAATATTATACTGGATGATTAATTAAGAAATGCACATACAGGAAGGATGTGCAAGGACACCGAGGTGATTCTAAATAACCTGTATTTTAAGAGTCTATCTTTCTTTATGACCAAGATAATTATATTGAAATGATATGCCAAAATATAAAAAAATGATAAATGGAGGAAATAAATATAGGACTCCTAAGGAAGGTTGTATGTATAGAAATAATTTTTTTATTAGTATATTTAAGAAAATTATAAATATAAAATAAATATTTAAAAATATTACAATTAGAATTATATTTGTATTTTGAAATTAAAATTAAATTTATATCAATCGACAAGATTTGTTTGGACTTTAATATTTTAATGGAAGAATTGAACCAGAAGTTTATAAAAAGATTTATATTCCGTGGTAACCTTTTTTATAAACTATTTGATAAAATTTGAACAAAGAGATAGCAATAATTGATTTAAATATCAATTTTAAATAATTATAATGGAATATAACCAAAAAAAAATAATAAATTAAAAAGGAACTGAGTCCTTATACTGTTATATATTTGGCATTTATAAATTATGTTGAGAAAAAAGAAAAGGGTTTGAAAGCCTGATAAACAATTTGAATAATATTTGGAACTCCACCAGATTGATAAGTTTCTACATAAAATAATATAAATGAAGAAATAATCTTGTAATATTAATCATATATAATCTCATCCATAAAACAAAACATTACAATATATATATATATATATATTTATATATATATATATATATATATATATATATATATTATTGTGGATAAGATTGGCGAGAGAAATTTTAATGTTTAAATATGAATACACTTTCTCTATTTAATAAACTTTCTCTAATTTGCCCTACGTTGGGCCGACAAATTATTGTGATTTGTTATGTGTGAGAAACCTAATTATTATTGTTAATGTTTAGTTGATATAAATTATTAGTTTTTGTTTGCCCGGTATATTAGAAAATTTTTAAAATAGGTCATAAATTAATTCTACCTTGCATGAAAAACTCTATGATCTCAAAGTAGGGTTCATATGTTAAAACAAAACTATTTTAATTTCAATTATGAGCGCCAAAAACTTCTCAACAATATAATTTCAAGTTTTTCAAGTGAAAAACGTTATTTAATATTTTGAAAACAAATACATTATTCATTTACAAAAAACTCATGAAAACAAACTATCTATGATGATCATTCATTCAACAAAACATACACTCAATGAATTATTATTATATGTGATTACAAAATAGGCAACATTATATACACATTTAAAAACGAATCTTGGTACAAAGTTCTCTATGAAATAAAAATGGAGAATATAACGATAGTCAAAGTATATGAAATATCAAAGTTCAAATATTTGCACAACACAAGTAATTTTATTTAACCTTTTTTTATATGAATGAAATAGTTTTAAATACCTGTGCACTTTTTCTATTTTAAGGCACCTTATTGATTGTTTTTAGATTACCTCCTGGAAAGCCAAACAGCCTGTCGTGCTTGGATAATAACTAAAGTTGATGTTACATTTCATCCACATCGATACATTTTAAATGGAATTCCATAGTCCAGTCCTTTCTGAAATTTATCGTGGAGACACCATTCCCACGATACGATATTTTACTTGGTTATATAGATGAAAATTTACGGTCAGTACTCTATAATTTTTATCAATTATTTGTCAAATCTAGGTTTATTTACTTGATTTATAAATTTGCAGAGTTACATTTGAGAATAATGGATTTCTTTTATAATTACCACTCCAATGTGCTGCTTTTTGAATAGTTTTGAATTATTTTTCTAAAAATTTGGCTTCTCACCCATTCACTTCTACCAAAAAAGAAAATTCCACCTAGTCAATAGTGTCCATTATCAACAAACTTTTCTAGTCAATTTTTTTTTAGTTTTCAATACGCTTGTCGCTAATCAAAATATTTCAAATCTACTACACCAGTCAAAATTGGCTATAAAAATTCTTGTTGATAAATTTCATTTCAAGTTATAAATTGCTCATCTATACTTCCAGGACATTCTGTTTAAAGTCTTTAAATGATTAAATATTATATATTAATTCCTTAAAATTATATTCCAAAATATTTAGAAATGACAGCGCTTTTTATTTCAATTAGATCTATGTGAAATGACAATTCATTTCACAAATGTCATACTTTATAAACTTAATGTTATTATTTTCACTTTCTACCTTGACAAATATTAAATAAATACACAATGTTATCAGAAAATTTCTTTCAATATCTAATTATTATTTTGAAAACAAATCAGAATGTTTTGACTTTTATTGTGTGAGAAATAGATTGTTATAATGTAATGTAACGTTCAAAATTCTCTCTCTCAAAAACTAGAAATCATGTTATATACCTCACATAAGTGTATTTACAAAGTGTATTGAAAATTTCCTTCATGATTCTTCAATTTGCCTCTTGTTTACTTTCTCTATTGAATAATGATACAGATTTTCTCTATTTCGGATAATTTAAACAAAAATTAAATTCTAAAATTTTGTATTTGCTTATAGTGTGTAGTATTTCATTCCATATTATAGTATACAGAGTGTTGCAGGTTTCTTTCTATGTTAATATATATATATATATATATATATATATATATATATATATATATATATATATATACATATATATATATAAACAGAGTGGTAACCGCGGACAGGCATGTTTCTGGCGCATTTGCTGTCTTCAGCACGGTATGACCAAATAAGGATGTGAAATTTGGGAGCAAAGATGTTAATCGAAACATGGGAAAACACAAAACAACGGATTTCAGCAGGGAAACCAAACGCTCATTTGTGCCTTCAATTGGAAGATCCCGAGTTTTCAGGACAACAACCAAGATCGACACAGAGGCGCATATAGCCCACCGCCATGAACCTTCCGACCCATATGCGCGGAGTAGGCAGATTTAGGCCTTGGAATTAGCCGAAGGGGGTGATTCGTTGCGGAGAGTAGGCAGATTGAGACTACCGAATCGGATCACTTCCTAGATTAATGAACGAATGACCTACCCCCCCTCTTGATAATGGCTTCAAAGTGGAAGTCGAAACGTCGAGAAATTTCAAATTTCCAACGCGGTTCAACCCGTGAACCTAGTTCGTTTGTTCATAATTCTAACCGCGGAAACCTTTCCGAATATATATATATATATATATATTTATATAAAACAAAAATTTTTCAAGAAAGTTTTTTTGTGAACAGAAGAAAAACAATCTTTCTGTCGTGGGGATGCAGCCAGTTGAAACAAAACCTTTAGGTTCGAAATAAAGTGAATCGTTTTAAAACATTGCAAAGCTTTCGGAAGCGTTTCCTACAATTTTCAAGGTTGTATTTTTAGATTTGTTGGGGAGGTGAATCGTTTTCAAATTTAAACAGTATGTTCATTATGCATTTACTGACACATTTCAAGTTTTGCAGATTTGTTGAAATATTGCGTTCGTCAAGGTAACCACATAAAAAATTTCAAAGTATTCGAAATATATTCTTTTTTTCTAGATTGCTGACTGCTTATAAGTGATTAAATTATTTGTTAATTGATTTTATTAAAACTTTCTCTTGCATTAATACGAAAATAAAAAAATATACCTGCCTTTAATCTAGCTATGAATTTGTAATTGTAATAGACATGAAAACTTGGACATTTTTTTTCATAATTCAACTCTTTTAATAGGTTTTTACTTTTAATAACTAAGAGAAATTATTCAATATTTATGGACATATTATTAATTACATTGATTGATTTATATATTTAATATATTGACATAATTTATGAAAGTATGAATATTATACTGGCAGAAATGAAATGAATATTTACCAAATTTTTACAGACCAAATTTGAATATTATACTTTCTTAGAACTATTATGACAGTTTTTTCGCTAGGTCTCTCTCAAATTCAAATATTTGACAATATTATCAACATTACCACCTTATATCGAAAGCAGCCTTAACAAATTTAAAGAACTACATCACTCAAAGTTAACATAACCATAAAATTAATATTTTTGATGATATGATTTTCTGAAGCTATTTTCAAATTGATTGTATACAAAAACGGCAGTTTTAATCCTGAACTAGAAATGAAATATATAAATGTTATTTATATTTAATTGGGCTAGATCCCATTAATAGAAAAAAATGAAACAGAAATACCAGTTGCATTCTTTACATCTTATCTGGCTAAAATATACTCACCTGCTAATCAGGGCAGTATCAGAAAAATTAAGTTTATGGAAATAATTTGTAAAGTATCGAAAGATTTTATATAATTATTGCTACATATTATAAATAAAGAACAGATTCACAGGATAGTCCAGTATCTAATAACCCATAGACAACAAACGATATTGCCATATGTTTAAACTAAATAGAAAAATACGACTTTCTGTGGTACTCCAAAAGCAGGAAATCAAACCACAAATCGCTGAAACCATTATTTATTTCACTATATATTATTCAAACATAACAATTAGTTACATGTAGATCGTATTCTTCCAATTACAATATCGACTCACTATAAAAAATCTGTTACTTAATCATAACATAAAAACACAAACATTATTTACTCATCATCTCCTTGCGGTCCCTACACTTTCATATTTGACTAACAAATTGTTTCTAACCTAACTTGTGAGCTGGACATTTTGATCTTCAATAATGAGATTAAGGAAAATTGTAAAATTTTCCGATAATGCAGCTACAACAGCTGCTGATTAAAATCCACGACTTGTGTAAAAAAAAGAAACCAATTTCGACCAAGTAACCTTGACTCTCAAAAAAGAAAATTGTCCGCGAGTTAATTGGAACAATATTATATTGTCAAACCATCTTTATCACTTAACATGACAGAAGAAGATATAACAGCTAGATTATAACCTAAAATAATTAATAGAGTAATTGAAACATACATATAAGAAAGAGTATTTCAAATCACTAAATTCTACCCTCATTCTATAATGCAATTATGTGAATAATAATAAATGCTTCTTGGTATGTGCCTAAGCGTTTCAAATTTACCCTCGAAGGAATGATTTGACCGATTTTGTCAAATGAATGTATAAAATAATTGATGAGTACCAAAAAATGATGCATGACGCATTTTTATGTAGTAGGTTGACGTAAAACTAATGCGTCCATTGTGGTTAGCCTAATTTTATACACGTGGGCTGTTTGTAGTGTCAGTCAGTACCTGCCGTAAAATGTTATTTATTATTATGGGTGTGTATGTCATCAGGTGTCGATTGAGAAGCCGCCGCCATTCAATAATATCCACTAGCTTGGTCTAGTTGGACCATGCTCTCACAACAAAACCACGATTTAACAGGACATGTTATATAAAATGTATAAAAATATTATATCCTGAAATTTAACTTGAAAAACAGTGGATTTTATTTATATAATATAATATAAAATATATTTTGTAAAAATTGTGAACAAATAGGTGTTCATACAATTATTATTATTATATAGTTTGCATATGGGAAAATAGCATTTTGTAAATATTAGAACTGCTTTGAATGATAATCTACCCGTCTTTTTTGAATTTTTATTTTAACGATTCAATTTGTTTCAAATTCGGAAAAGAATCAATTTTGAGACATTCTGTATACATCTGGAACTAACTAGTGAAAATGGTGTTGCAGATAGTATTTTAATTTGTTCTTAATCATGAAACGTATTCTACCAAGTTTTTATATATTGTAAATTGTAATAATATAAGAAATAAGCATTTTTATTGAATATTACGTCTTTTAATTTAATTTTTCTACTACCGTTACTAAAACCGCATTTTCAACACGGGTTTGACATGCACAAAACGACTCTTTAAACACTAGTGTTTAAAATGCGAAAAGTCACATCTCGTTTATCTTTTGTTTTTTAAACGTCAAATCAAGTGTATCTTTTGTATGTTAAATTTCATGTTCCGTGATAATTTTGTTATTCTGCATCATTTGATTTGTCAGTCAGCTTGTCAGTCAGCTGTCAGCCATCGTCCGTTATGTAATGAATATAATTCAAATATAATATAATTTTTTCCTTCCCGCGGGCGAAGAAAAAGTACAGTAAGCACCTCGTGTTAAAAACGTCTTCAGTCACTCGTTTTACAAGGAACTCGCTCCGCTTCGCTCCACTCGTGCCTAGCAAAACTCGTGACTAAAGTAACCTTCTTGACACTTGGTACTTAATATAGTATTTTATAAATATTTTTTCTACGCCCATGTCTGTAAACGTCAAAAATCGCACTGTCAACATTCCTTGTAGATGACATTTAACAATAACATGCACGTAATGAGATCTCATAACATACACGTGCGTTTTGGAAAGAAAACTTAAACTTCTTGGTTTAATTAAATTACAATCAAATTTTTATTTACGTAAGATTTTATTTGGCCTATTCACACAAATTTAGTCAATTAAAAAACATAAAAACTTTTAGCATTAGCGAGATATATTTAGGATTGAAAGAGTGATGCCCCTAAGTGTAGGCAGCACATTATGCAATTTCTTTAAAAATAGGACACGTTTTCTTAAGTAGCGTGCTATGAAAATAAATGTCATGTCATTTATATTGTAAATTTCTTGATCAAAATATAATACAATTATAAATAACCGTTCATCACTATTAAATAATAAGGCACAATCGATTTACAATAATTGTTCATTGTTATTAACAATTATTATAATAAAGTTTAAATGATTGCGATGTTTTTTATTTAATGGAAGAAAATGAATGGGCGTAGAAAAAGTATAGTACGTTACACGAGTTGTAAGCCCATTACGCACTCATGTAATTTATGCACTCGCCGCTGCGCGGCTTCGTGCATAAACTTTTTCATTTCGTGCGTAATGGATTACTTACAACTCTTGTTACGTAATATACTATTGTGTAGCATTTATAGTATATTACGTAACGTGTGTTGTAAGAAGCATTTTACGCACGAACGGAAAAGTTACGCACGAAGCCGCGTAGCGGCGATTGCGTAATTCCGTGAGTGCCTAAAATGCGTTACAACACGAGTTAATAATAATAATAACGTTTATTCATAAATTTACAAATACAGTGATAAAATACAAATAAAATTGAATAAACATCTAGACATCCACAGAAGTATTGTACATACTTGTATGTGGTGAATATAGGCAAGTGTGTCAAAATTTAAAAAAATTCAAAAAAAAAATGCAGTTAAAAACAATATAAATCCATTTTTACATGATTGTATTTCAGACATACATTTCGTATATGAGTTTACTCTTCTCTGTTTTTTTTTGATTCAGCATTCTATCATTTTGTGTATTTTTGTTTTGTCTGTTTCTCTAACAAATGTTACTAGTTGGGTTTTGAAGCGTTTAAAAGAAGTTTCATCGATAATTCTCTGTGGTAGTTGCCCGAATAATTTAGGTGCCAAGTAGAAGTAACCTTTTTGACCTATTGTTTTAAGAGCTGTTGGTATACAGTATTGATTATTCGATCTTGTCGCGTATCTATGATTTTGAGTGGTAAGTTTGTATTTATTTTTATATTGATGGCATCCTATCTGAATAATGTATAATTGTCTAACATCTAATATTTGTGTTTCAGTATAGAGTAGTGAGCTTGAATATCTTTTAGGTTTGTTGAGAATCATTCGGAGGAATCGTCTTTGAGACACTTCGAGGGCATTTAGATAGTTCCTTGAAACTCCTCCCCAGCCAATAATGCCATAATTGAGGTGTGACTCAACCAAACTGTGGTACAGTATTGTTTTACATTTAAAGCTCAAAAATTGGCTTACTTGCTTAAATCGAAATAGGATACTCCGAAGCTTTTTAGTTAAATATTCCATATGATGGTTCCATCGTAAGTGATTGTCAATGTAAATACCCAAGTATTTAATTCTTTTTGCAGGTTTAATTGAAAAATCTTGTTGGATATTAAGATTGTATTTTGGCAGAGACTTTTCATGACTACTGAAGGGTAAGTATACAGTTTTGTCAAAGTTTATTGAGAGTAATCTGCTGTCGAACCAGTATTTGAGTTTTCCAAGATCATTTTCAATATTTATTTTGAGATTATACCAGTCATCATGTTTGTAATAAATCACAGTATCGTCCGCGAAGCTGATTATTTTTCCGATTGTTTCCTGTTCAAATAGATTATTTAAGTAAATTACGAATAGCACCGGCACCAATACTGTTCCTTGAGGTACACCACATTTGATGTTGATCTCTTCACTCACATGATTTTTGAATTTAGTTTTTTGTGTTCTGCTTGTTAGATAACTTTAGAATAAATTATGAGCTAAACCCCTTACACCCATATCTTCTAGTGTATCTAAAAGTATGGAGTGGTCGACAGTATCGAAGGCCTTTTTTAGATCCAAAAAAACCCCAATAGATGGAGTGCTTGAATCCAAGGATTCGTAGATGGTTGTTGTCAAGGAATGGATTGCGTCATTGGTAGATTTTTTTTCTCTAAAGCCATACTGGGATGTCGACAGCAGATTATAATTTGATAGGTATGTCGTAAGTCTCGTTTTTATAATTTTTTCAAAGACTTTGCTTATTGAAGATAGAAGTGAAATAGGCCTATAAATTGAAATATTTTCTGTATTCCCATTATTGAAAATTGGAGTTATAAGAGATTTCTTTAGAATCGAAGGAAATATGCCTGATTCGAAGGATTTATTTATGATGTCCGTCAAAGGTTCACATATGAATTTTGCAATAATCTTTAGAGTTTCAGTTTTCATTCCATCAAGCCCGGGAGCCTTTTTATTTTTTAAGCTAATTATTGTATTTTCAACCTCAGTAGTATTCGTTGGTGTAAGAAAAAGTGAATTTTTATTTACATATTTTTTACTTTTGTAATTGGGATTGTCGTATGTTCTTTGCCAAAGTTTCCCCCACATTCGCGAAGAAGTTGTTAAATATATCAGCAGCATCTTTTGGATCTGTGACGATCTCATTTTTTTCATTCCTAATATTATTTATTATTCTTCCTGTCTTGATATTCAAAATTTCATTAACAGTGTTCCAAAGTTTTTTACTTGCATTTTGTTCTTTTTCAACTAATTTTTCATAATAATTTTTTTCCCGTTTCTTTTTTTTTCGTTAAATAATCATTTTTCAAGTTTACATTATTTGGATTTTCTTTCCATAATAAAAATGAAGGATTTTTTTGGTTGATGTGTTTTATCAATGATTTTGTTATCCAATTTTTCCTTTTACGTTGACTATGTTTTAATCTGAAGTATTGAGTTGATTTTTGTACACATGTGTTTATGATGTTGATGAATTTTTCTGTTGTCGATTCGATATCATGCATTGGGTACAATTCATTTTTCCAACTTAAACTATTAATTGCTTTTTGTAATAATTGTTCGTCTACTTTTTGAAAATATTTTTTGTTTATTGAATTGTTTTTAGTTTCATTCAGTACAATTTGTAACAACGTTATGTAGTGGTCGTACTATACTTTACCTAAGACCCACTTGTACTTGTGTTTATAATCTTATTAAGGTATTTAAAGTACAAGTAAAAACGTACATCCTCGATGCCCAGCCAAGCATCTTAGAAGTTCACCCTCGATGCCCAGCCCAGTTTCGTGAACGGCCGTCCTAAGTAGTATTTATTTTTATTAAAAATGTATGTAGAATTACCGGAATTGCATAAAATAGCGTATACACCTCTCGACTGAAGTGGCATTAATCCCTTAGGTGGATTACTTCCCTCAGGAATCAAACACCACCCGCGGGATTAAATGTTTACTAATATGAGATATATTCAGACAGCTAAAAGATGCGGATTGAATGAAACGGAACCAATTATCATATAATTCCAAATAACTCTTAGTATTAAATGCAATCTCATATCTAATAAATGTTATCTACCATTTATATATAGAATAAAATTCAACGTCAAATATCTAAGTAATACATTTTGAATAAAATGGCTACGTCTATTGACAGTTGCTATGAAAGCCGTGCGATTTACTTTACAGCCGTGCGTTTTGTTTAACCGTGCGTAATAGACGTCTTACATTGATTGCGGACTGTGTGTTTTTGACTACTCACAGGGGTGGTCGTAGAAAAAATTGTTTATAAGTATGAAATCATTAAAGTCTTAACTATGTTTTAAGTTTATTAAAAATCTAAATTATATTATCGTTCAATGTACCCAAATCATAAATATTCCAGACATACTTATGAAATAACAAAAATAAAATTAGATAAATTGAGAATAAAATTAAGAAAATACAAGTTTTTGCTCAGCTTTATTATGCCTCTGGTTGAGTTAAGGGATCATATTTTTTTACTGATAGGTCTTATTACAAGAACGGTTTATACCAAGGCACAAGTTGCAGAAACATATACTATTCTAGATATAAATTTTCAAAATTAGTTCTTTTCGAATTTACAGATAGAATAAAGTTAATTTTTTTTTTATATATCAATCGCATCAACCACGTAGGGTTATTAGCGAGTTAAAATGATGGAAGTTCACTTATTGTAGCTTGGTTATAGTCACTATATTTTGCTACTTAATTTGCAGTCTTTTAGGTAGTTTAAAAGTTTTTTAGTTTCTTGCTTTTCTTGTAATAGTTTTTTTAGTGATAGGGGTAGTTGATTCTTTTTCCGTTCCTTGTCGTATTTCGCACATTCGATTACCAGGTGTTTCACGGTTAACTCACTGTTACACATTTCGCACATTGGTTTATTTTTTCCTGCTAGTAAGTAGTCGTGTGTGATGCGCGTATGACCGATTCGAATACAAGAAAGGATCACTTGTTCTCTTCTATTTATGTTTTTACAGTTCCAACCGTGAGAATTTGTAGTGACTTCATATGATTTGTGTTGGTTATGTCTTGCTCCTTCCTGCCATTTATCGCAGATTTTGCTCTTGTAGAACGCTTTCAAATCAGTATGTACGGTAAAATCGTTCCTTTCTGATTGTTGATTGGTGAATGCATTTTTTGCTATTTGATCTACTCTCTCATTCCCTTCTATTCCAGTATGGGATGGGACCCACATGAATTTAATATGTATGCTGCTGTTTCTGCAATTATGTAGCTCTTTCTTGATCAGTATGGCTATAGGGTGATTAGAGTACAGTTGACGAAGTGCTGTTAGTGAACTTTGAGAGTCAGATATTAAAAGGACATTTTTATGCTTGATTTTCTGGATTTTCTTGAGTGCTTCTAAGATGGCGAATAATTCAGCTGAATGAATAGATGTGAAGGGTGGGAGTATGTAGGATTTCGAAAAGTCCTCGGAGTAGAAGGCAGCCCCAATTTCATCTTGGTTTTTTGAAGCATCTGTGTATACCTTATAAATGCTACCGTATTTATTTAAGGCACTTAGGAATTCTTGTTTTATTCTGGCTGTTGGAGTCTCTGATTTATTAAGGTAGGCGAGGCTTAGGTCTAGGATAGGGAGTGTTATTGTCCATGGAGGAGGATAATTTATTGATGGGACGTCATAAATATTTGGGAAATGCGAATTTATTTTGTTTAAATATGTTTTGACTCTGTGATAGAAAGGAGGAGTAGTTGAGCTGGATAAAAATTTGGCTCTAAATCGATCAGATAAGACGTTGTGGGCTACTGGATTTCTTTTGTTTGATATTACAGAGACAGCATAAGAGATGCTTAGATATTCTCTTTGGTAAGAAAGCGGTAACTCTCCAGTCTCCCAATGTAAGCTTTGGATAGGACTTGTACGATGGGCACCCAAACAGATGCGAAGAGCTGTGTTTTGTATAAATAAAGTTAATTGATATAATAAAATAATATAGTAGTCTTCCTTATTGAACGTGTATGTTTTTGCCAAAAAGCTGTGAAACAAATGATGGTAGACAATAATATATTTTGTAATATTCGTAGATGATATTTTAATATGTGGGTCATGTAACAATGTAATTAAAAATTTGAAGTTTAATTTAAATGAATATTTCAAAATGAAACATCTTGGATTGTTAAGATATTTTTTAGGAATAGCAGTTAAACAAAATGAAAATAACATTGTATTAGATCAAAAACTGTATTTGGAAAATGCTTTAGCTAAATTTGGAATGACTAATTGTAAACCCGCAAGCACTCCAATGGAGAATAATTTGAATTATGAATCCTTGAGAGCTAATGAATCAAAGAATTTTGAAATTGAAAATAAATGTAGACCGATCATTGGGTGCACTGTGTATGCTATGTTAGGGAGTAGACCCGATTTGTGTTCTAGTATCAGCATTTTTTCAAGGTATCAAAACATTGTAAATGATAGATTACTCGTTGCTCTAAAGAGATTGTTAAGGTACATTAGACTCAAGTTGGTCTACCGCAAATCAAATGTTGAGATTTTAAAAGGTTATGCAGATGCAGATTGGGGTGGTGACACTACTAGCAGAGAAACCACAAGTGGTTATTGTTTTTATGTATTTGGAAACATAGTTCTTGAAACACTAATAAATAAAGTACTGTTACCACATCAACCACTGAGGCAGAAATTATAGCTCTATCACACTGTATAAGTGAAGCATGTGGGAACCTTGTTAGAATAAAATTGTGTTTCAGTGTTATAGTCTTCGAAGACAATCAATTTGCAATTCGTTCTTGCACATCATATGAACAACCAAAGAGAATCAAGCATTTAGATACAAAGTATCATTTTGACGAAGACAAAATCAAAGAAAATATTATAAAATTGATTTATATAGGGTTATCCAAAAAAAAACCGAATTTCCTTTTTTATTGATATTTTTTTTATTTATACGTCGATTTTATTGATGTCGGTTTTGTTTAAAAGATAATTGATCAAGACACACTACTAATCTAATATTTCGCGTTTTGTTTAAAAAACAAAATGGCGGACACATCCAAACTTTACCAAACTTTAAAACTGACTGGAAATTTTTTGTTTCGCACTGTATATGATTGCGTATTATTTTACGAAAGTTCAGACATTTGTGAATGTAACGAGAGGTCAAACATAGAAATCGGTCAAAAATTGTCTGATGTATGGCTCGAAAAAAACAAGTATGTTATTACATAGTGAATTTTAATTTCTTTCGATATTATCTACTAAAAGTTAATTGAAACAAAACGAATTTTTTATGAAGAACACAAAACAATAACTAAAGTTAAAGAGAGAATTAAACATTAATATGGCCACCATTAGCTTCAACTACTAGTTGAACACGACTTCGCCAGCTGTCGATTGCTTTTCTAATATGTTCTCGTCTGATTTGGCCCCAACATTGAAGAATTCTTTGTTTAAGTTCTTCGACATTTCCAAATGTATCATTTTCATGAATTCTAGCCTCTTAATCGCCCTACAGAAAGTAATCGCACGGATTTAAATCTGGACTATTTGGAGGCCATTCGTGAGGCTCTAAAAAGTCAGCTACGTTTTCTCTTAAATAATTGAGGGTATGTGTACTGGTGTGACACCTTGCGCCGTCCCAAAAACATATTCGCAACCATTCAAAGAGCAAAAAAAATAAAACACAAGCATACCTGCATAAAAATATAGTCCGGGGCTCGATACTCCATTTCGGGAAGCATTTGTGTTAAAACGGTATCGCAGTAAGTTTGAGAATTTAACCTGACGCCTTGATTAATAAAAATTAGATTAATTTTTTGATTCCTCGAGATCGCCACAGACACCATTACGTGATTACCAAACTTGTTTCTTTCTCTAAACAGGCGATTAAGGGCACTTCCCTTTTGCGTTGGTGGTGAGGTATACATATTCTGTCATTTTGCGCGTTTTTCAGAGGATTTATTGTAAAAATCTTCTCATCAGTAAACCAGATTTTTTCAATTTCTCTTCTAGTCCTAAATTTATTCAAAAGATTTCTGCACCTCAGCAATCTTCTGGCTTTTACTTCATTAGTAAGTTTAAAATAATATTCTCGTTTAATAAATTTAAGTCCTAGATCGATATTTATTATCCGGTTTACGGAACTACGGGAAATATTACACCTCCTCGCAATTCGCGGGGCACTTAAACTAGTACCAGGTGCTCTTTCAGGACTAACTGCCAAATTCGAAACTCGAAGAATGTTTTTTCTAAATTAATTTAACGTGGTTTATAAAACATAAAACGTACGGTATCTTACTCACCTGTGTTCGTATACTCCTTGGGCGTCCACTACCTTCACGCCTTGCAATAGACTGCGTTAAGTTAAATTTTTTAACGAAGTCGTAAATTGTACTTTTTTTTGTAACGCTCTTCAGGAAATTGTTCTAAGATTTCATGCACCCAGTATCCTCTCAAAATTAAAGTTTTAATAAAAATTTTGTCGTCGTTAGAAAGAACCATATTTTGATGAGCCTAATAAGTTTTATCACAAAAAAGATAAATTTGCCCAGTGTCAATAATTCTGATTAACTACAAGCAACAATATTTGACATTCGCCCACTTGATTTTGGAAAATGTCGAAAGAAATTAAAATTCACTATGTAATAACATACTTGTTTTTTTCGAGCCATACATCAGACAATTTTTGACCGATTTCTATGTTTGACCTCTCGTTACATTCACAAATGTCTGAACTTTCGTAAAATAATTCGCAAACATATACAGTGCGAAACAAAAAATTTCCAGTCAGTTTTAAAATTTGATAAAGTTTGGATGTGTCCGCCATTTTGTTTTTTAAACAAAACGCGAAATATTAGATTAGTAGTGTGTCTTGATCAATTATCTTTTAAACAAAACCGACATCAATAAAATCGACCTATAAATAAAAAAAATATCAATAAAAAAGGAAATTCCGGTTTTTTTGGACAACCCTATATTTCAAGCACTGAACAAATTGCAGACATATTAACTAAACCCTCGAGCAGGGTAGCTTTTGAAACTCTACGTAGTTTTGAATTTATGAGTACCAGTAAATTTTAGATTGAGTGGGGCTGTTGTTATTGTTGTTATACAATCTAAAATTAGGTTGGCATTCATCCTTTTATGTTGAAGTTGTCAGTACTGTCATGTGAATGGTGGCAAGTGTGTGTCAAGTTAGCGTCCCATTTTTTTATGTTCGTTATTTTTCAATTCTGTTTTCTACTAAAGAAATGAAGTTTAATATTACAATTACTACTTCTATTCAGTATTATTAACAAGGCTGCACAATAAATGCATGTCACTGATGTGAGTAAAAATGTGGAAGCAAAATGTGTATGGCATGGTATGGTATGGTATGGTATGGTATGGTAATATGGTGCTGATCAATGAAGATTAAGGTGACCTCGTAGAGCATTTAAGGTAAGTTTATTTATGCTTACATTCTTAAAAATGTCCATATGTATAATTCTCATGGAAAAGTGATAAAATTGATAGTAAAAACAGATATTTTTAATAACAACATATTCAGTTGTCAGTACTTATGAAATATACTCGGGAATTGTGCTTATCACATTGGAACCTTCTAAATCACAATGGATTCTAGAGTTTTGACATCAGTAGTTGATGCTTTTGGTTAAACTTGTAGTCCTGTTTGGTTGTTAACGCCAAAAATTGCTTCGGATATTTTTTTCTTTTGCTCTTTCGAATATTCGATGTAACCTTCAGCAACAGTATTCTTTTTCCATCCGCCATAGCGTTACACAGTACACAGATCAGCTCCAGAATCGGCGAAAAATGAAGTAGACGATCACCGAAAACAATGTCCGGTACATTCTTCAGGGTGAGATAAATTAAAATAAACGGTTTTGAAGATAAAAACTAACTTTTCCGCGTATGTGGCCCTGAACAATATTCTATCATTAAATTGTTACTTGTATACAGTTCGGGGAATGTATCGTGCTAACAAACCGAAATTTATCCAAAAATAACCAAAAATGTAGTATATCTGGATTTATAGGACCCGCTGTTTTCATTCTAGTCAGTTGAAAATCCATAGGGTACATCTGTGAGACACCTTGAACAATATTCAATCATAAAATTGATCAATCGTAGACTCTCTGGAGGCTGTATCGTGCTAACAAACTGAAAATTCTCCAAAAATGACAAAAATTTGGTACTTCAAGTACCATAGCACCCGTTGTACTGGCTTTAGTGAGCTGAATATCAATAGGGTTAATCTTTGAGACCCTCTAAATAATATCCAATCATGAAATTGGTCACTTGTATATACTCCGGAGGCTGTATCGTGCTAACAAACTGAAACTACTCCAAAATGACAAAAATATCGTACTTAAAATACTGTAGTACCTATTGTATTCGCTCTGGTGAGCTGAAAATCAATGGGGTTCATCTGTGAGATGTCCCGAATAATATTCAATCATTAAATTGGTGACTTGTTGAACTCCGGAGGTTGTATCGTGCTAACAAACTGAAATTTCTTAAAAAATGACAAAATGTCGTACTTCAAGTACCATAGCACCCGTTGTACTGGCTCTGGTGAACTGAAAATCAATAGGGTTCATCTGTGACATGTCCTTAACAATATTCGATCATGACTTATTGCACTCCGGAGGCTGTATCGTGCTAACAAGACATGTAAGAAAAAGTGGCCGACGACAACGACGACGATGACATACACACAGGATTTTTTTTTCTAGAAACCATTTTTTCGTATTGTTGTTAATGGAAAACGTGAAAATAACTCAAAAAAATTTTTCAAAATTCCTACTTTTTTTGGGGTAAACCAATACTTTTCTCGCATATTAGATAGGTTGGGCGGAAAAGTGAAAGGGGCAATAACTTTTGGTATCTTACCAAAGGTATGAATTCCAACAGGTTGTTGCCTGCTTTTCTTATTTTTATAAGTGACAAAAAAACGTCGATGGATTGTGTGACAAGGTCGTATTTTCACATATTGTCTGATATGTTCTACCATATTCAATCCTGGGATATTCCTCGATGTTCTAACCCTAGGGCAAGAATAATATTTATTCTCGCCCTTCGTATGAAATGAATACTTGTGGAGCCCTCTAAATGTGACAGTCCATTTCACAGAAAGAGAAAATGGGCGTGTTCCATTTTCTACACCAGCTGCACTACGCAGAGTATAAGCAATGCAGAAATATCAATATTCATAAAAATCCTCTAAAGTGAACGTAAAATTATTAATATGGTCAAATTAACTGTCTCGACCCTTACTTCGTGGAATCTGATCATATTAGTGTTTTAAATGAAGCTCCTTGTTTCTAGCTAATTCCACAATATAATGAAAATTGTTGAAAATTATATATATATATATGTATATATATATATATATATATATATATATATATATATATATATATATATAATTGAAAAATATCTTATTGGGGATTGCAGCATAAGAGGAAAAAATACACTCTATTCAATTCTCCAAGCTTTCGTAAATCTTTATTTACATCATCAGGGAACTACAATAAGGAAAGAAAAACATAAATTATAAAAAGTGTTCTTAAAAACATTTCTACAACTTACATTGATCGAGATTGCATCATTGATCTTGAACACAGGAAAAGTGCACAACAGTAAGTCATTAAAGAAATAGGTCCAGTCGGCAATACATTTGCCTACTACTGGTAAAAATTTTTTTATTAAAACATTATTAAAAAGTAAAAAGTTTAAAACATTTAAAAATCGAGAATCCACACACCCACGCGGACTTGTGAGAATAATGGCGGAAACTGAAAATGTCAGGTTAAGTACACCAATCATCATTACTAAATGAATGAAAAGAATCGATCTTTGCAATGACGCGAGACACTGAAACAATCGAATTGAAACTTTCAAGAGAATACAAGGGTGGTACCAAAATTATGGAAATGTATTTGAGTTATCACTCCAATGAAAAAATTATTTTAATCACGAGAATTAATATGTGATTATTAATGTTATTTATTATTATTATTAATATTATTATGGAACTATTAATAATGTGGGAACACCTACTAAAAAGGGGGGAACACCTACCATGATGCCACAAGTAGGAAACTAGTGAGAATTATTCATATTATCATTATTATTATTATTGTTATTAATATGGAGACAACTGTGCTTATCAAGCGTTAGGAGGAGGGAGTAGAGATTACTCAAATTCTGAATGTCAGTCTTCCTATTCATACAACCCTCTTCTTGGAAGATGAAAACCATTTCCAAAAACAGTCCTTCATTATAACTTCTCTCCCTCAAAATCAATGACATGATCCAACGAGGAGACATGATTAGCCAGAGAACATCTTTCAGGATGTAACCTTATATCACTTTTATGGAGGGATACACGGCTTGAAATTTTTTGGGAAGTTTGACCAATATATGATAGACCACAACTGTTACAACACAGCTTATAAACAACATTACTACAATCCACGACAGGTATCTTGTCTTTCAAAGGACTATAAATTGACTTAACAATCAAGGAACTCCTGCAGGCAAACCTAACATTCTGTAAGTATTGTGAAAAAATCCTAGTAAGTCTGGGCGTAATTTCCTTTATATAAGGCAGAGAAACCGTTAAAACGGAAGGAATCGTTCTGGAGGATGAGAGAGGGTCCAACTCAGTTGCAACTGCTGCGTCAATTGATTGTATTGAAGTTTGTGACAAAACAGAAGACGTGTTGAAGATGATCTTTCTCAGTAACTGTTTTGGATAGGAATTGTCAAGGAACAAATTGAAGAGAATATTACGATTCTTATTTCTAAATACAGGGTCAGAGAGGTTCATAACTCTAGCTGTCATTTGTTTAACCAAGTTAACCTTTATGCTAAATTCATGGTAAGAATTGTAGTTGATATATCTCCCAGAGCTACTTTGTTTTCTATACCAATCAATTATAATCACATTATCAGGAGACCTAGTCCATAAAGTATCTAAAAAGGGGACAGCCATGTTGGAGTTTTCTGTTTCGATAGTAAACTGAATGTAAGGATCATAGCTATTAAAGGTGAAAAGGAGATCTTCAGTGGAGTCCACAGGGCAAGCTAGGATTATATCATCTACATATTTCTTGATGAAAGGTACATTGAAAGGAAGTACCGGAAGGACCACGTCCAACAGATCATCCATTACATAGCACCTCTCTGACCCTGTATTTAGAAATAAGAATCGTAATATTCTCTTCAATTTGTTCCTTGACAATTCCTTTCCAAAACAGTTACTGAGAAAGATCATCTTCAACACGTCTTTTGTTTTGTCACAAACTTCAATACAATCAATTGACGCAGCAGGTGCAACTGAGTTGGATCCTCTCTCATCCTCCAGAACGATTCCTTCCGTTTTAACGGTTTCTCTGCCTTATTTAAAGGAAATTACGCCCAGACTTACTAGGATTTTTTCACAATACTTACAGAATGTTAGGTTTGCCTGCAGGAGTTCCTTGATTGTTAAGTCAATTTATAGTCCTTTGAAAGACAAGATACCTGTCGTGGATTGTAGTAATGTTGTTTATAAGCTGTGTTGTAACAGTTGTGGTCTACCATATATTGGTCAAACTTCCCAAAAAATTTCAAGCCGTGTATCCCTCCATAAAAGTGATATAAGGTTACATCCTGAAAGATGTTCTCTGGCTAATCATGTCTCCTCGTTGGATCATGTCATTGATTTTGAGGGAGTTAAAATCCTTTCTCGTGAGAGAAGTTATAATAAAAGACTGTTTTTGGAAATGGCTTTCATCTTCCAAGAAGAAGGTTGTATGAATAGGAAGACTGACATTCAGAATTTGAGTAATCTCTACTCCCTCCTCCTAACGCTTGATAAGCACAATTGTCTCCATATTAATAACAATAATAATAATAATGATAATATGAATAATTCTCACTAGTTTCCTACTTGTGGCATCATGGTAGGTGTTCCCCCCTTTTTAGTAGGTGTTCCCCCATTATTAATAGTTCCATAATAATATTAATAATATTAATAAATAACATTAATAATCACATATTAATTCTCGTGATTAAAATAATTTTTTCATTGGAGTGATAACTCAAATACATTTCCATAATTTTGGTACCACCCTTGTATTCTCTTGAAAGTTTCAATTCGATTGTTTCAGTGTCTCGCGTCATTGCAAAGATCGATTCTTTTTATTCATTTAGTAATGATGATTGGTGTACTTAACCTGACATTTTCAGTTTCCGCCATTATTCTCACAAGTCCGCGTGGGTGTGTGGATTCTCGATTTTTAAATGTTTCAAACTTTTTACTTTTTGATAATGTTTTAATAAAAAAATTTTTACCAGTAGTAGGCAAATGTATTGCCGACTGGACCTATTTCTTTAATGACTTACTGTTGTGCACTTTTCTTGTGTTCAAGATCAATGATGCAATCTCGATAAATGTAAGTTGTAGAAATGTTTTTAAGAACACTTTTTATAATTTATGTTTTTCTTTCCTTATTGTAGTTCCCTGATGATGTAAATAAAGATTTACGAAAGCTTGGAGAATTGAATAGAGTGTATTTTTTCCTCTTATGCTGCAATCCCCAATAAGATTTTTTTCAATTTGTGTTCTAATTGATCAGCAACGATCACGGCGTTTTTCGCTTTTCAGTTATATATATATATATATATATATATATATATATATATATATATTGTGGAATTAACTAGAAACAGTGAGTTTCATTTAAATCACTACTAATATGGTCGTTGGGTATTAATTATTAAAGCTAGAAGTACAGCAAAAGTGTATTTTGTGGCTCTTTTTAGGAAAAAAATAAAAATCGCTATTCAGCAACAATTGTCAACTGTCAAAAATGTCGATTGTCAAAGTAGTTTTATTATCTAGTTTTTTAAATTAAAATTGATTAATACTTCATAAAACGGAAGTAAATTTATATGATTTTATTAAAATAATAGCAATTACATGGCTTCATTACTTTTTAGTGTTTGATACTGACAGCACTAATGATTTCGCCACAACTACTCCAGAAATTAAGGAGTTAGCAATTCAATATATTATGTTGTTCTGTTTTTTATTTGATAGTCTAAAACACGGGAGGAATTCAAAATTCTACACTCGTAGAATCGTTTCCCTCGCCTACTGCTCGGGAAACAAATCTTTCTACTCGTGTAGAATTTTGTTTATTCCACCCTTGATATATAATATACTATTTCTTTCCTGTTGTTAGTTGATCTGGAATAATCAAATTTACTTAATGAGACTCTCATTAGTTCCGATTATGTATAAATTCAAAATATCTGATTAACTATTCAGAATGTTGTTCTAAAAATATCTTCCTAAAATATGCATACCGAAAATATTATTATATCCTATGAATTTATTTTAAATAATCATTTTAAAACATTGCCGCTCATACGTAATACCATAAATGATAAATTATTCAAATTTTCTAAGCTGTTTTACATAAATAGTCCAGTGGACGAATAAATAAGCAAATGTTACCACTAACTAGTGAGGATACAAACGCCTTTTTTAGTTGTTAATTCATCTGATTTTATTTATAACAGTATCGACAAAATAAATTGAAATTGAATAAAATACTAAGGATGATAGCAAAGTCTGATTATTTTTATTTTTAGTAATTTTCTCCTGAACTATAACATGTCGATATATTTTTCTATATGATAACACAACCACCGACCTAGTTGTTGATTCAGCCATATAAAAAAATTTGATTTATTCACCGACAAACTAAATTTACCTTAACGAAATCACGTAATTTTTATTAATTTTGAAATTTAACTGTCTCGTGGGGGTGTTTACAATGTTCTGTTTAAGTTAGTGCCTACACAGTTCCAAATTACGCAACATGTTTATGAAACAAGAACCGAAACAAATAAATTGAAAATGCCTAATTAACAATTGTACAGTGTATGGTACGGTGACATAAACACGGCTTAACAGTTTGAACAAGTTCGAAATCGGATTGACGGCGAATTAATTGTGCCGCATGACAGTGGATTGCGTTGGTCCGCTAGAGGGCGCTCAAATCCTCTTTCGCTAAGCCGACTGCCAGTGTGCTACAGGGAGAATTCTGCAGTTTTAGCTCTTGCTACGTTACGAATGGGATTATTTGATTCGCTTTTAAGGATAATTGTCATAAGCCGGGATTCGAAGGGAATATTTCGTTTTGTGGATATAGTCGGGAATGGATAAAAAAATATGTTGTTAATTGGGATATACTCGAATATATATATATATATATATATATATATATATATATATATATATATATATATATATTATAATATAATTTATGTTACTTTGATAATTTTATCTATGATTTTAACTTTGAGAAAGTAAAGCTCAGGGTAAGTTTAGTTATATTTTTATTATTGATTTAATGGTTTAATGGAGAACATGAGAAACTTACTCTCGTTGGGTTCAAGATAATTAAAATATATGTAATTTGTATTTACCAAATATTACCTTACCATTGTTTCCTACAAAAATAGTGTGAGTATTAGCGCGGAACATACCCATTCAACCTCTATGATATCATACCTTTGTCTATCATCAATATATGACATAAATAAAATGCAGAAGAGTCAAAATTTAGTATATATAATTATGAATCATCGAATTGAAAAACATTATCACTATTAAAGAAAAACTTCAGTTAAACAAATTATTATTACAAATTACTATACAAATTGAATATTCTTAGACTTAGAAAATAGTTATACGTGAAATTTGGCCAAATTAGTTATATATATGTCTGAATTGTTTTAAATGGTACCATATAAATTATATATACACTGACCTGTTTATAACACTTGGAAGTCTCTTTATGTGCACTCTATTCCTGTTCTCCCCTCCTGGAATGAAGCTGGATTCTCTTCAAATCGTGGAAGTAAATTCGCTAGTTTGAATCGCAGGTAAGTCAATCTTATTTATTAAATTGTTCTTCTCACTTGACTTAAAATGTTTTGTGATGATCCTAAATGCTTTTAATCAAATACATGAGACTATCATGTAGGAATTTACTTAAAATTTACGCATAGCGTCCCTTCTCAAATTCAATAATCGATAATTTTCACAAATAATTGTTATTTACAAATATTTTCTGCTCTAAATGTTTCTTAGATAATACTTTATCATTTATATTCAGTTTTTACTTAAATTTCAAACAATTTTCACTTATTTTAGTTAAATTTTTAGAAAGATTTTCTTACATGTCCATTTTCATAAGCATCACACCACACACTCCTTTGTTTTTAAATCAACAAACTTTTGTTGCTAGTCTTGTTATTTGAAACAAAACACTACTGAGTTGCTAGATATTTCATAGTCTTTTTATAGAATGTTTAATAGTTAATTTAATTGTCTTCTTCTTATTCCTATTGTTATTAATTATTTGTGTAAAATTTCAAAATAATTCATTATACCTATTTACATGTGAACAATTTCCAAAATATATCTTATATTTATTTACAATGATAGTATCTATCCCACTTTAAATTTTAAATATCAATGAATTTACAATCATTACGTCCTTAAAATCTTTCATAATGCCTTTCAATTCATTTCTTATATATAATTTACCAATTTATCTCCTACTATGAACTTGTCCTATCATTTAATACAATTACATATTTTTAAACATTCCATCCGCTTTGCAAATATTCAATATTTCAAAATTCTAACCTACTTCTGTGGTTGAATATATTTCTATGTTTTAGTTCTATGCTACATGACGTGACGTTGTATGTAGTGACAGTTCAATGATTTCATTTCAACAAATGTGATAACTTGTCTGTATATGAGTATCAAATATCCTGTAATAATAATAATTTCATGTTCTTTTCAGATTCATTTTGATATTCTAGATAAAATATACATATGATCAACTGTGCTGCTAATAAAAACAATATGAATTTATAATTTACCAAGGATGGATTAAAGTTTATGACTCATTGTTTAGAACTGAAATCTAAGGTAACGATTTTCAATATTATTGATGTATTTATATAGGTATAAAGGATAATTGATATCATAGGTGTTTGATTTAGTATGAGATATATTTCTTACTTATAATTATACGTATAAATGATAATTCTGTCTGTCTGAAGAAAGTAATCTCTATTCACCATCTGACAAAGTTCAAATTTCATATATTTGTGTCTCATTCTCTTTAATATTTACTACGATAAGTTCAATATATATATATATATATATATATATATATATATATATATATATATATATATATATATATAGGGTAAAGTCGGGTGAGATGGCCAGTCCGGAGAGATGGCCAACAGCTAAAGCTTGACTAACGGGTCGTGAGATGGTGCTGCCTGTCCTCTCCGACAATAAATGATTATCCATAAGCACAGCCAGTGTGTTGTCGTTTAAGTCGAGGTCACGTTAAAGCGTCAAAACAATAAAAATAATATCACCTCCTTATAAAATTTTATATTAGTTTTGTGTCACCTTCTACTGTGAATGTTTGTGAGGAAATTTAGTGCCGATTTCAACATATTAGGTGAGTACAATGTCCATTAGATGATTCTAACCTCAAACAACAGTTAAAAATGTGCGGGACAGATGGCCATATATTTTTACGTCTCTTTTTTTACAGTTTGGCATCATTTCCATTCTGCTGCGAAAACATGCCAACGGAGTATTAAAGAAGGAACTCGAATCGTGGAAACTATACTGAAGAAAATCTGCGGCGAGCAATAGACGCTGTCATAAACGGTTCTTCTGTGAACGGCGCTTCAAAAAATTATGGCATTCCTAGGAAAACTCTTGAAAGGAAATTGAAAAAAAATGTGTCGACGACAGGTAAAATGGGGCCGGATAGCATGTTGGGGGAGGCAAATGAAAATAAATTGGTGCAACATATTAAGAAGGCACAAAAATGCGGTTTTCCTATGATACTTTCAGATGTTCGAAAGCTTGCCTATAATTTTGCGGAAAGTCTAAAAATCAATCACAAGTTCAACAAAGAAAAAGCATGTGCCGGTTCCGATTGGTTTAGGTCTTTTTTGAGAAGACATCCAGACTTGTCTATTCGCAAGGCTGAGGGTGTATCTCTAGGGCGAGGTGAAGGCATCAACTGTTTAGATGTGGGAAATTATTTCACTTTACTCCAAGAAGTACTGGAACAAAATGAACTTTTGGACAAACCTGAATGCATTTATAATGTCGACGAAACAGGCCTTCAATTAAATAATCGTCCTGGCCATGTCTTATCCCAAAAAGGAGCAAAGGATGTTGTCATAGTGACATCAGGGGAAAAGGGTGAGACAATATCGTGCATAGCTTGTTGTAACGCTGAAGGTTTTTTTCTGCCGCCGATCTGTGTATTTAAAGGCAAGAATTTAAAGACTGAGTGGACTGATTCAATGCCGCCTGGTTCACATATTGTAATGTCTCAAAAATCAGCCTACGTTACTGCAACGATTTTTTTGAATTGATTTAAAAACCACTTCTTGCCACGTAAAGGAGAAGGGAAGGCATTATTAATTCTTGACGAGCATGCTTCTCACTGTTCTTGTATTGAACTTTTAGAAACCGCTGAAGCAAACAATGTCGTTTTATTGTACCTACCTCCGCACACTACCCATTATTTGCAGCCGCTCGACAGAGCTTTTTTCAAGTCGCTCAAGTCCTTCTACTATCAATCCTGCAGAGAGTGGATGCAGAGTCACCCCGGAAGGACACTGGGGAGACTCCAGTTTGGTGAACGTTTAACGAAAAGCTGGAGCAAGTCCGCGACCGCTGGAAATGCTATATCCGGCTTCAGGGCCTACATATTTTTCTTATAATTTTTCTTCAAATTTAAACATTACTCTAGATAATTCTGAAATCCAAAAATATTATATTTCTCTTCCATATATTAAGGAAATAACACCCAAATTGATTAGAGCTTTTAAACCACTAGATAACATAAAAATTGCAAATAGAACATGTTTAACAATTAAATCAATTTACACAAAAGTCAAAGATAAAACTAATATTCTTAACCTATCAAACGTAGCATATTGTATTCCCAGTAAAAATTGTGAAGAAAAATATGTAGGTCACACTGGTCAAAAATTAAAGAATCGTATATCCCTACATAAAAGCGATTGTAGATTATATCCCGATAGATTTGCTTTGGCAAAACATGTGATTGATAAAGATCATATTATGGACTTTGATTCTATAAGTATTTTAGATATTCAATCAAATATTCAAAAAAGAAACTAATATCATTAATAAGAAAAGTGATCATAATAATTTAACTGATATTTATTATTACTTAATGTCTATTGATAAAAACCATAAATGTCTTTCAATTTCAAATTCTTCTTCTATTTAAAAAAACATTTTGTAGGTTAATAAAATGTCATTTCTATAATCAAAAAAGAAAGAAGATAACCACAAATACATTAACTGTATATAGATCTATGGTTAATTTAAACATTACTTTAATTTCTTTAATTATTTCTATGTTCCAATATAGAAAAAGAATAACTATTTAAAACGATTTTATTTACTTTCAATTTGACAATTATTTTTAAAAAATTCAAATATTTCTTTTGATGTTATATACAATTTACCATTTACATCTGATATAATATACATTCTCATATACTTTATCCTTGATAATAGAATTAATAAATTCTGAAAGCTTGGATATAAAAAGTATGAAGGGTACTCGTTTTAATTTGCCGCTTCCCGAATAAACATATGTTTAGTAATAACTATTTTCCAAGTATTGTGTTGTCATTCCTATATATTTTTTGGACAATTATATATTCGGAACGTATATTGATACACATTTCCTTCTATATTGAAAATATATAGGAAAAAATTAAATGGTTTTACATCACATCATAAAAGAAGATTGTATTCAAGACAATAAGAGTTATTTATTTAAATTTCACATATATCATATATTTAACATTATCCATCTTGTTGTCATGCAACAAGTATACTATCCCTATTCGAAAAACTAGCCATTTTTACATATTACGCAAAACTAACTAGTCAAAAGGACAAAAAAATCTTAACGTTCTTCGTCCTTGTTAAATATACAGAATAAAAAATGAAGAAATTTACATCTGTTAATAATTTTTTAACATTCCTCCTAAAGTCGTTGATCTCCTTTTAAGGTATCCAGTACTTGTTTTAGAATTCTTCGGTAATCCAACGTTGACAACTTACATACTACATTTGCTAGAATATAAATAATACAGGGTGATATACAAGATGGTATGTTCTACAACATATATAATAAATCCTGTTGTGTTTTAAGAATTTTTAAACGGGACCTCGGACAAGGAAAACGGCCTGCGAAACCGAACTGCAACTGCTGACGCCATTTTTTTGTTTATAAACATTTAATTTGATTTTGAAGACGCATTAGTAACGTTTTCTAGTGAAGACAGTTTAGTGGAAATAAAATTTAGTTAAACAAGACAGAGTTTAGTGAAATCAACTGTCTCTATCCTTACTTCGTGAAATCTACTCATATTACTGTTTTAAATGAAGCTTAATGGTTTTAGATAATTTCACAATATAAATGAAAAAATGTTGAAAATTCTAAGAAATTTTACAATTGTTTCGATATAAAATATCATCGTCAGAATGACAGAAGTTACAATTCATTTGATGCCTACCCGATGTTTATTATTTATTATTGGCTAGACAAAGAAGTGACCTACCTTGCAATTGACTTAATATATATTAATAGAAAAAAGAAGCAGATATGATAGTTATAATAATAATAAGAATAATAATAATAATAATAATGATTACAGAAAAGCTTTCGACTCGGTCCCACATGCGTGGCTGCTCAAAGTTCTTCAAGTATATAGGATAGACCCAATAATTATAAACTTGCTCAAACACCTCATAAGCCGATGGGACACCCAACTAAGCCTCGCACATAATGAAGGAGAGGCAACTACATCTGTTGTTCATATCAGGAGAGGTATTTTCCAATGAGATTCCCTGAGCCCTGTATGGTTCTGTTTAGCTCTCAATCCACTTTCTCATATGCTGAACAGTAGTCAACATGGATATCTCCCGAAGACCGATGACGAGTTTCAACACAGGATAGCTCACCTCCTGTATATGGACGATATAAAACTGTACGCTAGCACACCGTCGCATATCAAGGCTTTGCTAAAGACGACAGAAGTTTTCTCGAGGGATATAGGAATGCAAATCGGCCTTGAAAAATGTAAAACCCAGACTGTAGTACGTGGAATACATACGGTGGCTGGTCTTTTCGAGCTAGACAACGGTGAATCAATTGACCCTATGGAAGATGGCGAGACATATAAGTACCTTGGCCTACAGCAATCCATCCGCACTGAACACAGCGAGATTGAAGACCAAGCTATTAAGAAATAGATCAGCCGACTAACATCTATCCTCAAAACCCAGCTGTGCGGTAAGAACATGATCAGTGCGCTTAACAAATATGCCATACCAGCTCTCTCCTATACATTTGGAATTGTGAAGTGGACAAAGACAGATATTGAGCGAATAGAGAGAAGCACCAGGACGACCATGACAAAGTTTAGAACTCATCATCCCAAGTCAGCAATCGAAAGGATGCCTTTGCCAAGAACGCATGGTGGCAGAGGAATTACAGATTTGAACCTTTTGCTTGAAAAACAAATCCTTGCTGACAAAGGATATACGCCCTTAAATCTGAGTAGTCCTCCGAACAGACTAGGAAAAACGAAGTCAGAATACATGGACCAAAAAATAGACATCTGGAAGCAAAAAACTCTTCACATGAGCTTAGTTCTGAAAATGTCGATACACTAGCTTCGAACTATTGGCTGACTCATGGGGATCTATTCCCAGAAACAGAAGGATTTCTGTTTGCTATCCAGGACCAGGTAATCCCCACCAAAAATTATCTGAAATATGTAGTAAAAGATCAAACCGTGATGGATGACAAATGCCGCAAATGTCTGTCTGACCCGGAGACAATCCAACATATCACTGCAGGATGCCGGACACTTGCCCACACCGAATATCTTCATCGCCATAACTGTGTGGCTAAGATCATCCACCAGGGGCTGGCTCATAATCTTAACCTAATTGACACTGTCACACCGTATTATCAGTACAACCCAGAAGCTGTGCTGGAAAATGAAAACCACCGTCTTTATTGGGATAGGAGCATTATTACGGACAGAACAATACCCGCGAATAGACCGGACATTGCTTGGAGAGACAAGCTGAAAAAGAAAACTTGGCTGATTGATATCGCCATTCCTAACAGTAACAAGTTACAAAACAAAATGACGAATAAACTCACAAAGTATGCAGATCTGGCCTATGAATTAAAACAGGGATGGCGTCAAGAAAATGTTATTATAGTCCCACTTGTAATCTCATCCACGGGGGTTGTACCTAGAATGTTACCGGTCCACTTCAAATCACTTGGACTGCACCCAAACATTATAACTACAATGCAGAAATCTGTCATTTTGTCTACCTGCAATATGGTAAGGAAGGCCCTAAGTTTGCAATAGTGAGAGCCATCTTGCTGCCCGGCGATGGCCCTTGAAAAACCGCATATGAAGCGAGAACTGAGAGACCATAATAATAATAATGGATGTAAAGAACAACTTATAATTGACAGCATTATTATGAAACAAGCAGAAAAACAGCAGAGAAACGTTATCACCTGCTATATAGATTACAAAAAAGCATTCGATTCCAGTCCCCACAGTTGGCTTCAAAAAGTTCTGGAAATATATAAAATAGACCCTTACATTCGTGCCTTCTTAAAGGTAATTATGCTAATGTGGACAACAACAATACATTTGAACACTGGTGAAGAACAAATAGAAATAAAAGGTATAAAGATTAGAACCGGAATATTTCAAGGTGACTCACTTAGTGCCTTATGGTTCTGTCTCAGTCTCAACCCTCTTTCTAGTACTCTCAACAACACGCCATATGGATTTGAAATCAAACATCAAAAGTCTGTACAACACACAATTAACCATCTGCTATTTATGGACGATATGAAAATATTCGCACAAGACGAACAACAAATGAAACAAGACGAACAACAAATGAAATCACTGTTACGCACAACGGAAAAATTCACACAGGACACACAAATGGATTTAGGCATCGAGAAGTGTAAAATACTCCAAAACATGGACCCAGAAAATACATACAAATATCTAGGGTTTGAACAAAACGTAAATATTGACCACACTCAAATTAAACAACAACTCAAATAAAAGTTCACACACAGACTCAAAATGATTCACCAATCAAAACTTAAAATTCTAAAAATATCACAAAAGCCATTAATAGCTACGCGATCCCCGTATTTACCTACTCCTTTGGCATTTCAAATGGTCCGATACGGATTTAGAAGAACTCAATCGCCTCTGTAGAACTGAACTCACAAAACAACGGAAACTACATCACAACTCCTGTATCGAGAGAATAACAATGAATAGAAAGGAAGGTGGGAGAGGACTTATAGACATACAAATGGTACATCGCACTCAAAATGAAAAATTAAGATCGTACTTTCTAAACAAAAACAACTCGCTACACCAAGCAATAGTCAAGGCAGATAATGAATATACACCACTTAATCTAGGCAGAAATGTAGTACACGAGGAACCACTAAACATCGCACAACGTAAAAAAGATACATGGGCAGGTAAAACTTTACATGGACAACACTACAAATTAATGCAAAATCCAGACATTGACACAAAACTCTCATATAAATGGTTACAAACCGGACTACTATTTCCAGAGACTGAGTGCCTTGCCCTTGCCATACAAGATAAAGTTATAGCTACTAAAAACTATCGAAAATACATAATTAAGGAAAACATAGAGTCGGACCTATGTAGAGAATGTCATCAATTTCCAGAAACAATAGAACACATCACAGGAGGGTGCAAACTTCTTGCAGGCACACAGTATACTGAGAGACATAACACAGCAGCAAAAATAATTCACCAAGAGCTTGCCCTGAAACATAAATACCATACTACAAATACACACCAGAAAAAGTTCTTGAAAATGACAAGTTTAAATTATACTGGGACAGAACCATACATACAGACAGAACAATTATTTGCAATAGACCAGACATAACCCTAATGGACAAGGATGAAAAACATACATATTTCATAGACATCGCAATACCAAATGACAATAATGTTATACAGAAAGAAACTGAAAAGATTGAAAAATACACACCCTTAGCCGAGGAAATGAAAGAAGTTTGGAAACAGGATAAAATTTCAATAGTTCCAATAGTTATGTCGGTTACAGGTATAACAACTAAATCATTTGCACAACATTTAAAAACAATCGACCTTCAGTCTATAATTACTCACACAAACATATAAAAAGCCGTTATACTACAGACAACCTCAATTGTAAGGAAATTTTTGCAATAGGAAGAGGATGTGACTTGGCTTAGGCCCGTCACAAAATCTTAAATAATTACCGAAACAAGTTTCGAGCAACTAGCACAATAATAATAATAATAATAATAATAATAATAATAATAATAATAATAATAATAATAATAATAATAATAATAATAATAATAATAAGCTGAAGCTGAAATTGAAAACACATTAGAAGCAAACAAACTAAAGTATGCTGGAGTACCGTTCCAAAATCGTCCGATTCTCCCAAAATTAAGGTACTCGCAGGTAGCAAAAGAGATCGTTACGCAAACCAACAGTGCCCTTAAGGAGAAACTGAGAGACTGCTCGTAACTGGAAGACACATGTCATTTGATGTACTGCTCGGCGCTTACTGTTTTAGAGCTGCTAGGCACTCCACTGAGACACCCTGAAACTGTTAAAGAGAAACACACAACAAATACAGAACCTCCATGGGTTAAAAGAATACAATACAAAATAGAAAAATTTAGAAGGGAAATTGGACAGATTCATGCTTACCTCAATAGCCCTGAGCCCACAACCCGCATAAAAAATATAATACATAAAATACACAAGAAACTTAAGTCCAAATATAACTCACCTGACAGGAATCAACGTCTGTCATCTTATATGGAGGAGTTAAAACAAAAAATCAAAATGTTGGGAAATAGAATAAGAAGATACAAAGAGAGGGTTGCCCGGTACAAAGAAAATCGTATATTCCAACAAAATCAAAAGCTATTCTACCGAAACTTGGGATCGAAAGAAACAAAATATACGAACGCTCCACCTAATGAAACAAACATGCACAAATACTGGACACAATTGTGGGGAACCAGAGTGGAACATGATGAAAATGCGTTCTGGATCAAGAAAGAGGAAGAAAGAACGGCCCACACTCAAGAAATGGAGGATATCCGGATATCTTCCCAAAATGTTAAAGACGCCGCACATAAACTGGCTAATTGGAAAGCACCAGGAATTGATAAAGTTCACGCATACTGGTGGAAGAGCTTAACGTCGATTCATCAAATCTTCGCCAACCAACTAAATGAATCCATGGAAGATCCACAAAAGATACCACCCTTCTTCACAAAAGGTATAACTTACCTCCTGCCCAAAAACGAGAAAGTCGAAAACCCCCAAAATTACCGACCGATTACCTGCTTGCCCATCGCATATAAAATACTCACCTCAATCATAGAGCAGAAAATTAGTTCCCACCTAAAAAGAAACCAACTGCTAGCTTGGCAACAGAACGGCTGTAAGGCAAGGGCACGGGGAAGCAAAGAGTGGCTGATTATTGATACAGTGATCACTAACCATGCCAAACAAAGGAAAAGGAACATTTCGGTTGCTTGGATAGACTATCGAAAGGCATTTGATTCTGTCCCGCACTCGTGGTTACTCAGAGTACTAAACATCTACAAAATCAACAACCACTTGATTGAGTTCCTTGAAAAAGTTATGGAGACGTGGGAAACCTCCCTGAACGTGAACGTGGGAGCAACTCATTACACCACCGCAGGAGTGAGAATAGAGAGGGGCATTTTCCAAGGGGACAGCCTCAGCCCGCTATGGTTCTGCTTGGCTCTAAATCCACTTAGTAGTCTACTTGAAGACAGCTACTGTGGCTACACAATATCCAGGGAGCCACCCGTGAAAATCAATCATCTTCTCTACATGGACGATCTGAAACTATATGCGTCGAACTCAGACCAGCTCACCTCACTGCTAGAACTGGTATCCAGTTTCAGCGGATCCATAAGGATGGAATTTGGGCTTGAGAAGTGTGCATTTGTCCATGTCAAAAAAGGAAAAGTACAAGACTCCGAAAATATTACACTTATAGATCAAAGCCAATTTGAACCACTTCCTCCAGAAGAAATGTACAAATACTTGGGAATCCAACAAACAGTTAACATAGATCAAAAACACTCAAAGGAACAGATTGAAAACACACTGAAAAAGAGATTACAATCAATCCTCAAATCACACCTCTATTCTAGATCAAAATTCTCAGCTATCAACTCTTGGGTGGTACCAGTGGTAACATACAGCTTTGGCATTGTCAAATGGAGTCCTACTGATCTGGAAAGTCTAGACAGATTGATTCGAACATCGCTTACAAGGAGGAGGTTACATCATCCCAATGCATCTACAGTCAGGTTATATCTCCCAAGGAGCAAAGGCGGAAGAGGACTTATAAATCTGAAAGAAATGCACAATAAAGAATGTGAAAAGCTGTTTACTTATCTGAAGTCCGTAACACACCCCGCATATAGAGCAATAACAGCTATTGACTCCTCTCTCTCACCCTTAAAGTTAGCGAATGAAAATCCACCTGAAAAAGAAAATAAGAACTACTTCGCTGAACTAGAACAAATCTGGAAAGGTAAAGAACTGCATGGAAGATATGCTGCAGCTTTAGCAGGGCAAGAGGTTGATAAACGCTTATCAAATCTGTACCTGTCGAGTGGAACACTCATGGCCGAAACGGAGGGTTTTCTACTGGCCATACAAGATCAAATAATAAGCACACGAAACTACAGACGATTCATCATCCGACAGGAAATCCCATCCGATAGTTGCAGATTATGCCAGGAAAAACCAGAGACCATTCAACACCTCTTGGCAGGATGCTCCTACTTGGTATCTCGGGACCACAAGAAAAGACACGATGATGTAGCCAAAGTATTCCACCAGGCAATCTGCATAAAATATGGTCTGCTGACAGAACAAGTGCCCTATTACAAGTACACCCCGAAAGAACAACTTGAAAACCAAAATGTAAAAGTATACTGGGACAAAAAGATAATTACAGATAAGGAAATAGCACACAATAAACCAGATATACTTGTACTAGAAAAACAAGGAAGGACAGCTAATATAATAGACATCACTATACCTAACGATCACAACATTAAAGAAGCTAGGACCCAAAAAATACACAAATATATTGACTTAGCGCACGAACTAAAGGATGCTTATCAATTAGAACACGTAACCATACATCCGCTGGTTATCTCAACCACTGGCCTCGTTGAAGTACATTTACAAAACGAGTTAAAGAAACTGAAACTGGAAAATGTTGATAAGAACATAATTACCGCCCAACAAGCAGCTATATTGGGAACATGCCGAACCGTCCGACGAGTGCTCACACATGACTAGGCTGCTGAAACCTTGAGAATCCCAGCCTGGACATGCCAATCCTCCACTAACAAGTGTGATATAATAAAAAAATAATAATAATAATAATAATAATAATAATAATAATCATGTGCGCCATCCAAGACCAGGTCATCCCTACTCGTTCATATCTTAAATATATAGTCAAAGACCAAAGCATTATATCAACACAGTGCAGAATGTGTGGAGACAAACATGAAAATGTTGAACACCTCCTTAGCGGTTGCAAAACACTTGCTCCTAGAGAATACACTACTCGACATAATAACGTCGCTAAAATCATACATACAGAACTTGCCCGCAAACTAGATTTAACTGAGGCGAAAACGCCATACTATAAGTACACACTCCAACATGTGTTAGAAAGCGACAAGTTTTTGCTATACTGGGACAGAGATATCCAAACAGACAGGACTGTACAACACAACAGACCCGACATACTGGTTTTCAATAAAACTGAAAAAGAAATACTCTTGGTGGATGTTTCGGTTCCAGCGGCTGCTAACATACAAAAAAAGGGTACGGAAAAAATAGAAAAATACTTACCATTGTGCGAGGACCTGAAAGAGACATGGCAGGCGAAAACGGTTAAAACCATCCCAATTATTATTGGAGCCACTGGAGAAATACCGAAAGACCTGAAAAAGAACCTGGATAGCCTAGGACTCCAGAAAAATCTTTTCTACGAGCTACAAAAAGCGGTCATTTTAAGCACGTGCAATATAATCAGAAAAGTGTTGAACAAAAATACATAGGAAATGCTGGAAACCTTGCAACTAACCTTGCCGGTTCTCACGCTAAACATCCGGTTAACGTGAATAAAAAAAAAAAAAAAAAAAATAATAATAATAATAATAATAATCACCTGTCTCCCAACGATTTATAAACTCCTAACTGCAGTTATGGCTGACAAGATTAATCAATACTGCGAATCTCACGAGATACTAGCCCAAGAGCAAAAAGGTTGCGCAAAGAAGTCGCAAGGTTGCAAAGAACAACTTCTGATAGACTCAGTTATCCTGGAACAGGCCATCAATAAACAACGCAATCTGGATGCAGCTTTTATTGATTACAGAAAAGCTTTCGACTCGGTCCCCCATGCGTGGCTGCTCAAAGTTTTTCAAGTATATAGGATAGACCCAATAATTATAAATTTGCTCAAACACCTCATAAGCCGATGGGACACCCAACTAAGCCTCGCACATAATGAAGGAGAGGCAACTACATCTGTTGTTCATATCAGGAGAGGTATTTTCCAAGGAGATTCCCTAAGCGCTCTAGGATTCTGTTTAGCTCTCAATCCACTTTCTCGTATTGCTAAACAGTAGTCAACATGGATATCTCCTGAAGACCGATGACGAGTTTCAACACAGGATATCTCACCTCCTGTAAATGGACAATATAAAACTGTACGCTAGCACACCGTCGCATATCAAAGCTTTGCTTAAGACCACAGAAGTTTTCTCGAGGGATATAGGAATGCAATTCGGCCTTGAAAAATGTAAAACTCAGACTGTAGTACGTGGAATACATACGGTGGCTGGTCTTTTCGAGCTAGACAACGGTGAATCAATTGACCCTATGGAAGATGGCGACACATATAAGTACCTTGACCTACAGCAATCCATCCGCACTGAACACAGCGAGATTATAGACCAAGCTATTAAGAAATACATCAGCCGACTAACATCTATCCTCAAAACCCAGCTGTGCGGTAAGAACATGATCAGTGCGCTTAACAAATATGACATACCAGCTCTCTCCTATACATTTGGAATTGTAAAGTGGATAAAGACATATATTGAGCGAATAGAGAGAAGCACCAGGACGTCCATGACAAAGTTTAGAACTCATCATCCCAAGTCAGCAATCGAAAGGATGACTTTGCCAAGAACGCATGGTGGCAGAGGAATTACAGATTTGAACCTTTTGCTTGAAAAACAAATCCTTGCTGACAAAGGATATACGCCCTTAAATCTGAGTAGTCCTCCGAACAGACTAGGAGAAACGAAGTCAGGATACATGGACCAAAAAATGGACATCTGGAAGCAAAAAACTCTTAATGGAAGACACCCACATGAGCTTAGTTCTGAAAATGTCGATACACTAGCGTCGAACTATTGGCTGACTCATGGGGATCTATTCCCAGAAACAGAAGGATTTATGTGTGCTATCCAGGACCAGACCTCACCAAAAAGTATCTGAAATATGTAGTAAAAGATCGAACCGTGGTGGATGACAAATGCCGCAAATGTCTGTCTGATCCGGAGACAATCCAACATATCACTGCAGGATGCCGGACACTTGCCCACACCGAATACACCGAATATCTTGATCGCCATAACTGTGTGGCTAAGATCATCCACCAGGAGCTGGCTCATAATCTTAACCTAATTGACACTGTCTCACCGTATTATCAGTACAACTCAGAGGCTGTGCTGGAAAATGAAAACCACCGTCTTTATTGGGATAGGAGCATTATTACGGACAGAACAATACCCGCGAATAGACCGGACATTGCTTGGAGAGACAATTTGAAAAAGAAAACTTGGTTGATTGATATCTCCATAGGACAGGTCAAACAGAGAAGAGGATATTACGTTAAATACGACTTACTTATTAAACATTTAAATTAAAATCGTATGTTTAAAAACTCTGACACATCATAGAAACATTCGACAATTAATTTTTTTTTTAGTTTTTGTTTGAACACATTGAAATCGCTCTCACATCTTATACAGCTGGGCAAATGATTCAGGAATTGAATTCCTTTATAGACAGAACTTTTTTCAAACAATGAGGTTTCATGTTTCGGTGGCCGTATAAGTTTTCCAGATCTGGTTGGGTAATCATGGAAGTCAGAATTAAGACTAAATTCACTGAAATTACTTTTTGCATATAATATGCACTTGTAGATGTCAATAGAATAAAAAGTTAGTACACCGAAATCTTTAAAATGAATTCTGCATGTTTCGTTATAATCTAGATTGAAAATTAGACGGACAATCCTTTTTTGTGAGAAATAAAAATCCTCGAGGCATTTACCGCACCCCTCCCCCCCACAGAATGATATTATAGGAAATATGGAAGTATACTATTGCATAATAAACATTGATCAGTTGACTAGTTGTAAATATATATTTAGCTGTAATATTGCCAAGTAACTGCTATCTAATTTTTTAAAAATGTGGGTGATATGGGTATTCCAACTCATATCCTTATCGAGGTAGGTTCCCAGAAATTTCGTAGAACTCGAAAAATAAACATCAGTTCAGGAATATATGTTCTTGTAGAAAAATGCATGAGGATGGTTTTTGTCGAATTGAATTTCTTTCACACCAATTGATAAATTCTCATGATAAAATATTCATCATTAATAACAGCTCATCCGGAGATTCAGAATCAATTGCTAATGTGGTGTCATCTGCATATAGTATTAAATGATTAGTGCTAACATATTTAGAAACACCATTTATGTATAATAAAAATATCAGAGGCCATAAGATTGACCCTTAAGGTACGACAATTTCCACAGGTTGGGGGAGGGACAGATTTTCAATTCTGACAATAATGTTTCGGGCTTCTAAGCATGATTTCAGCCACGATAGAAATTTGTCCCGAAATCCTAAATCTCGTAGTTTATTTATCACTATGTCAGCACTAACCGAGTCAAACGCTTTTGAAAGATCAAAGAAGAGCGCCCATCACATACCTCTTTCTATGCAATGAGGTGTGTATAAAATTAAGCAGAGCTATGGTTGCACTCTCCGTCGATCTGCCAGGTAAGAAACCATGCTGATGGTCCAATATAACATTATAATTTTTGAGGAAAGAAAACATTTGTTTATAAATACACTTTGGACCGTTACTGGCTGATAATTGTCAAGGCTGTATTTTTTATATATTGGTGAAACAACTCCTATCTTTAGACTTGATGGAAACGTTTCTGTTTCCACTGAGTAGTTGATAATGTCTGCTAGATTACACGCAATTTGTGGACCTATACTGTTAACGATCTTTGTTGAAAGACAGTCAACACCCTCGACATTAACATTTTTAGGCAGTTAATTACATCCAATACATCTTCAGGGATAACAGGATTGAAATAAAAAGTATTAGCGACATACATTGTTGTATAACTTTCAAAACCACAGCAAAGTGGGTATTTATTGCTTTTTTAGTACTCTTTGCAAAAAAAGTGGCGAACAAATTAGCAATTCCGTATTTATTTCGAGTTATTTTCTCATTTATATCAATGGTATCAATAGTAGAATGTCTCATTTTTCCAATTTTGTGTTGTACTGTTCGCCATATATATTTTTGATTTTCTTTTACATTTTTTTTTCAATTCTTTTTTGTACGAACAATTTTCTTGATTCGTTAATTTCAGTGACATAATTCTGCTTCAACCTCTTATAATTTGAATGATCATTGGGATTTGCGGAAAATTTTGTTAACCAAAACAAATTCCTAAGATCACTACCCATCCGGAAAAGATCGCGATCAACCTATGATTTTCTGGTTACATTAAATACGTTTTTTGTTAAAATATGGCAAATAAAATCAATATAGTGTCTAAAAATTCATTATATACAAGATAAACATGTTTGTATCATTTAGATATTCATAGACCGACAAAAAACTTTCATTGTCTAGATGAGTTTGTAAACTTGGATGCCGAACATTCCTAAAACTTGTCTTTCTGTTATTCAGCTTATTGTCGCAAAATGTACATAATATACCAGCACGATATTTTATACGACTGTTTAGTCCCAAATGATTACCAAACTGCATATCAATCACGCTTTCATTGTCATATTAGACATAAAGTAGTCAACTTTAGTTTTTGTCGTTTTCATGATTTTATTTGTGAAAATCCGTGTTGGCTCACAATGTTACTTTTGTCATTCTAACGATGCTATTTAATATCGAAACAACTGCCAAATTCCTTAGAATTTTTAACATTTTTTTAAATATATTGTAGGATTATCTAAAAACAGTAAGTATCATTTAAAACAGTAATAAGAGTTTATTCGGTTCTTCGTAAAAACCCATAAAACAATTACTATTAACTTCAAAGTTAATCTTATAACAAATGTCATGATTCACACTTCCAAAGTCATATGGTGGAAGGGTTGTGAACTAATTCTGGAACCTTCTACAAAATGATTTGTTAGTAATAATTTAGTGAATGTGTGAAAAGTTTTTATAACACGGATATAAACGATATGCCGGCGCTATAAATTTGTAGGGTTTATCCGAAAACTGTTCATATTTTTTACAAGTTCGTACCTCGTAAAAATCTTCAAAACTTTACAACAAAAACTTTATGCAATAACAGGGGTCCATAAAAATAGGCCAGGTATAAAGAAATAATGAAAATATTTTCAATGAAGTAAAATTAAAACCAGCTTAATTTTCTAATACTTGAGACAATTTCAGAGAATATTTTTTAACAAAAAATTGATTACTCGTATTAAAATAGATGGTACCGCATAATTTTTTCCATACATTGTATCCCAAAATTTTAAATGTTTTGGCCACGACCTCAAAATTTTTGGAAAATGTTCAACAAGTTTTCATACAAAATTGTATAATTCCGAAAATATGTTATGAAATTATAAGAGGCTCTGTACCTCTCTCTAACGTTTCACCAATAAGATTTCCATTTATGAAAAGGGGACCAATGATACTACTGCCTAAACATTCAATTTTTGAGGATATTGTGTATGGCACTCTCTAATAATGTGAGGATTGAACTCACTACAATAGCGACTCCATTCGGCGTTCAGAACCTTCAACAACTGTTGGTCTAGGTAATTTTCTCATAATATCGGTCTCATCAATTTCGTATAGCTCATCAGTCTTCACAAACTTGTCGCCATTCATTATTTTCAGATTTACAACCTCAAAGGCAACTTTGTTCCAATACTTTTCTATTTCCACAATGTAGTGACGTACAAATTTATTTCTATCATCACAAGTATTAATCTTCTCAATATCCATTTCCTGCTCCATCTTCAGTGTTTCTTGCTCAACTAAGTATTCCAAATAACTGTCTATGTCATTATCAGATCCCTCCATATTTATTTCGGTATTGTCGTCATCAGAACTTCCTTCAACAACTCTTTGGGTCACTTTCTAACTTTACTAGACTTCTTGGATTGTTTCTTCAAACATTCCATTCCTATCTTATTTTTTTCTAGGGTTTCTGTCAATATTCTCGACTTTCCTTTGTTTCTTCCGCCTTTGATTTTTCCTGGCGCAGCTTTTGGATAAGTCCTTATCATTTCAGAAGAACTCACACCTGTGTTGATGACATATTCATACACTTTCATGTGATCCACGATACCACTTTCCGTTTCTAGTCGATCTGTTACAAAAGCACTTAAGAATTCGTCGTCACCGAATCTGTCTGAATATAATGAGCAAATACCTGTAACAGAGAACCTTTTTGTGATATTCTGCTGTGTGAATGCCTTCGGATAGGCTTTTCCAACAATTTCCGCTATTTGGTACAGGGTGACCGGCTTTCCTGGATATTGAAGCATCCACTCGCCAATAGCTTGATTATAATAGGTCTTATATGGGCCAAATACAGTTCGATCCAATGGTTGGAGCTTGTGCGACGTGTGTGGTGGAAATGTCAACAACAAAAGAACACTAGATTTTGCAAAATCGATTACAGGAAGCACATAGCTATCATACACCAGCAAAACTGGGTTGTCCGGGCTTGGTTTCACATGATTGATGAAATGCCTCGTATATTGAAGAAATATATCTTCATTGGACCAACCTGATTGATTGGCAGCTCCAATCAAACCTAGGGGAGATCCGTTCAACATGTTTTCTTCAAAGTAACTTTTAGGAAAATTAGCATCGCTAGTACGTGGTTTCCTATAACACTTATTCCAGCAGTTATTGTTATATTGATACCACGTTCTTCCGAAGTCATGCTTCCTACTTGTTTGATTCCCTTTGTAACAGGGGTTGAGCAATAATTCTGTTGGTCATAATTTCGCAATACTCAATACGACTGTCCGTCTCATCATCCCTTAATTCTTGGGTAGTTTGTAGATTGTATGGGTGGCTACTAACTCTTCGATGTATTTGTGTCCAACATTTTTTCGTTAAATTTGGCCGCCGTTCTTGTAAAGTAACGTTCGGTTCCAAAATTATAAATCATTTCTACGCATTCATCAATAGTGTAAACCATTTTAAGAAATGAATACAACGAGTCAGAAAATGAAGAACTGTATAAGTAGACCTAAACAATATGGCTGACAAAGAAATTAATTCAAAAACCGGTAAAAACTGTCATCAGTTGTTTTTTTCGAATAAGAAATAAATTTCATGGGTGGTAACAGGGTTGGGCTGAGATTTAAATAAATAATAATAAGAAATTTTATTTTTTTTACCAATATTTCTAAAACTTAAATACATTCCACATATTCGTGGGATCAAGTACTTCCATTGGCGAAACAACAAGAAGTCGAAGACATGCTCCAAGACATGATTGAACCATCTAATAGTCCATGGATGTCATCGGTTGTATTAGTAACGAAGAAGGACAGATCGACAAGATTTTGAGTAGACTACCGAAGACTCAACGATGTGACGAAGAAAGATAGTTACCCTTTACCCCGAATCGATGACACAATAGACACCCTAGTTAATGCCAGATGGTTTTCAACGCAGGATCTCAAGAGTGGTTATTGGCAACTTAAAATGGACCCCAAAGATAAGGAGAAAACTGCATTTTCGACTGGAAATGGCTTATGGCATTTCAACGTAATACTGTTTGGTCTTTGCAACGCAGCGGTTACCTTTGAGCGGCTAATGAAGACAGTACTACAAGGATTTACCTGGAGAACTTGTCTTGTATACTTGGATGACGTCATAATATTGGGAAAATCTTTTGAAGATCATCTGCGGAACATCGAGGAGGTCCTTAGGAAATTGAGGGCTGCCAACCGAAAACTCAACCCGAAAAAATGTAAGTTTTTCCAAAAAGAAGTCGAATACCTAGGTCAAGTGATTTTATCGGATGGTGTTAAGACAGACCCGAAGAAGACAGGAGTAGTAAGAAATTGGCCAGTGACAAACATCAGCTACGAAGTTTCTTGGGCTTATGCTCCTATTACCGAAGTTTTGTCCGAGGATTTGCTGACATTGCTAGACCATTACATCGTCTAACCGAAAACGACCAACCTTTTGAATGGACATTGAAATGTCAAGAAGCCTTCCACAATCTGAAAGAAGCATTATGCACACCACCCATCCTTGCTTATCCTCAACCTGGAAACGTTTTCCTGGTAGATGCAGCTTCCAACAGCAACACCGGAATTGGTGGAGTTCTGTCCCAAGTACAGAATGGGCAAGAAAAAGTCATCGCCTACTTCAGTAGGGTTTTGTCGAAACCCGAGAAGAGCTACTGTGTTACAAGGAAAGAATTATTGGCTGTCGTGAAAACAGTAGAACATTTTCATAAGTATCTATATGGGCAACGATTTACATTGAGAACGGATTATGCGAACATTTTCATAAGTATCTATATGGGCAACGATTTACATTGAGAACGGATTATGCTTCTTTGAAATGGTTATTTCAATTCAAGAACCCTGAAGGACAAATCGCTCGCTGAAGACAGCTTTTACAAGAATATGACTTCAACATCATACACCGCAAAGGGCGTCTTCATGGTAATGCTGACGCATCTTCTAGAAGGCCGCGTCCAGAAAAATTTTCCCACTGTTCACGATCTGAAACAAAATAATTTAGGCATCCGTGTCGAAAAATAACAGCTGTCACCTATAATGGCAGGGATAAGTAGGAATTTGTTCTAAACAAAGACAAGACGATACCCTAAAAAGAATCATCCAATGGAAAGAAAATGAACATAGACCAGCATGGAAGGGTATCTCTGACCAATCGCCGGCTGTCAAAGCATATTGGGCGTTATGGGATTCGATGATCCTCGAAGATGGCATACTGAAAAGAGTATGGGAGAGTACAGATGGTCGAGATAGTCAAAAACCGCTGGTAATTTCAAGGGTTAAAGTGAAGGCGGTGCTGCTAGAAGACCATGGCGGTGCAGGAGGTGGACACTTCGGTATAAGCAGAATCCGAGAGAAGTTCTACTGGTTGGGAAGTCGAGCCGACGTAGAAGATTGGTGCCGACGGTGCCCTGACTGTTCTAGCAGTAAAGGACCCAAGACGAGGAACCGAAGCCAGATGAAGCGGTACAACGTAGGAGCCCCTTTTACCTCCTGGTGGCAATGAATTACTTCAGTATAACGAGAAAACGTTAACCCTCAATGCTCGCTATAAATGTACGGGTTGTCTCACGTAGTACAACCCGTGCTCGCCAGTCGACTAGCTTCGAGTCGAAGAAGGGGTGGATTCTTCAAAAATTTAACAAGTTCACAGAAAAGGCAGGAAAAGTTTTGGCAAGCACTTAGCCCACAACTCCTCAGTGGGTTAACAACACTAACTACACACTCCAAAAGGTTAAACTGATAGGAAAGTTATCGTTAAAAATAAAAGTCAGCAAGTATCCCCTGATTGAAATTTAATAATCACTTTGGGCCATATGTCTCTTTTCAAAATATGATTGTTACAAAATTTACAACAACAAAAATGACACTATTGACACCTGAACCCAGCTGTAGGCTGTAGATTCAGAATGGAGTTAGGCTGAAGGCCGAAATCTACAAAAAACTTATATCGCAACAAAATTATCAGTTACAAGCGAAAACTAGAAATTAAAATTTAAATAACTGATAAGCAGGTTCTATAATACCTGAGTAGAGCCGAAGGCTACCAACTCAGGATACAGAAGAGCTGAGGGCCCCAATCTACACCGTTGTCTCAGATTACAATTACAGGAAAACGAACAAATGGTTCATGTACAATTCCTATCTATCACCTAAACTATAATCTGTGTCAGTTACATGGGTTCACACCTCCGCAATCTATACGAATAGAAAAATGTATAAATGCATATGCATATGATTAAATAAGCAAACGAGCTTAGCGATGCGCAAAAAAAATTTAAATTATGTAAGGTGCAAGATTAGTTACATAAAATCGTCAAAGCCCGAAAAATACCTAAATAGCGCAGCACCCCGGTACGTACCGTGGTCTACCTAGCGTTCAGAGCCAACAACTCAACATTTTAAATAAGAAATATATGTTAACAATTTCATATACATAAGTGAGAATGAATTTATATTAATTGCCGCAAAAAAAGAAAAAAAAAAACCATACGTAAAAATTTTGTGAAGTTTGACAGATAATGTGAATGGACGAAACTCAAATGCATAAAAAAATAATAGGAAAATGACTGTTACGAGTGATTTTTCCTTCTTCAGAACAGCAGTTGAAGTCGCTTCAAACTATTTCAGCCCACTTGGTTATTGGCCTGGCTGACTTCGCAGGTTTCAATCAGTGAATAAAATCCAAAATTTGAAACCCCTCTTAATAACGAGTCCTTCTCACGAGGCCGTCAACTGAAATCTCCACGTGATTTTTAATTCCAACAATACTGCTACTCACTGGCCATCGACACACGCCGGCTCAGCAAATATTCGGGTCAGATCTTCCAGATGCCGTATTAGACGGTATTTTCTTTCCCTGCGCAGAATTATTGTATTTTTCCGACGTTATGGCTCCAGAGCACGTCCGAATTTTGTTAAAAAACTTCCCAGTGTTCACAATGACGACCTAAGGAGAACTGAACCGCTTCTCGTAGGCACCGTCTGTCATCCTTCCACGTCGGCAGGCATACCAATATTAAATTATCGACGGACGGGCGCTTTTTAGCGTTACAATGGCCAGAGGTATACCCCATCCCAAATCAAGGGGCAGCGACGGTAGCAGAGGTTCTGGTGGAGAATCTCGTCTGCAGGTTTGGAGTGCATTCAGACCAATGCCGTAACTTCAAGTAGAAGTGTTCCAGAAAGTCTGCAAACTTCTGGGAATAAAGAAGACGAGAGCTACGTTCCTGCATCCACAATCAGATGGCATGGTGAAGAGATTCAACCGAACCCTGGAAAACAACCTCAGAATCTTTGTCAATGAAAATCAGACCGCTGGGACCGCTGCATACCATTTTTACTTTTGGCGTATCGAGCAGCAGTCCATGAAACCACTGGTCGCATTCCAGCAAGCGTTGTCTTTGGAAGAGAGCTACGTCTACCAGCTGATCTGCGATTTGGGCATCCAGAAGAGAGCGGTGAGACCATCCATGACGAAGTGCGAAAGAAAATGACTTTTGAGAGTAACCGGTCGAAGATTCGCTACAATGCCAAAGCCAATACTGAAGATTTCCGCGAAGGTGATGAAGTATGGTTGTACAACCCGGCGAGGAAGAAAGGGGGGTAGAAGTCATGGGAGGGACACTACAAAGCTGTAAAGAGGCTTAAAGACGTAGTCTACCGGATCCAGAGACGACCCCGAGCGAAAATGAAGGTCGTTCACCTGGAGACGCTGGCCCCATATCACAGAGCGCACCAAGAGTAGTAGTGGAGCCGCTGATCGGGACGATCCCTTCTAAGGATGGGGCAGTGTCACGAATATGCCAATGTCAGAACCTTGTATTCAATTAATGAGTGATTTGTGTGTGATCTGTATTTTCTGTCATACTTGTCATATTTGCCATACTGAAGTTTGGTTGTAGGTTAGGTTAACTGACATTAGATTCATAAAATTCTAGAACTGTCATGATTTTTCTATGGTCTTCTCTAGATGCGCTCTTGAGTTTTCTAGATTAATTTTTACGAGGATATATTGAAAAATTCTTAGCATACTATAGTTCCAAACAAAATTTCAATGTCAAATTATTTTATTACTCAACATATTCTCTTCTTAATTGGATACATTTATTACAGCGGAACTACAACGTCTCTAGACCTTTCAAAAAAATGTTTCTTCTTGCTCTGCAAACCAGACCTCCACAGCTTTTATTACCTCCTCGTTGAAAGAAAATTTACGATCTTTAAAACATTTTTTTCAGTTGAGGAAAGAGATGATAGCCGGACGGAGCCAAATCTGGTGAATAAGGGGGGTGTTCTAGTAATTCAAACCCTAAATCACGAATTTTTTGCACGGCAACATGATATTTGTATGCAGGGGCGTTGTCCTGCAAAAACAAAACACCTTAGGATAGCTTTCCGCGTCTTATCTCTTAAATTTTTTCCCGTAGAGTGGTCAGTAATGTCGAATAGTAATCTCCAGTTATTGTTTTACCCTTATCGAAAAAATCAATCATGATTACTCCATGGGAATCCCAAAAAAACTGAAGCAAGAACTTTTCCAGCAGATTTTTGGACACGAAACTTCTTAGGTCTTGGAGAACCAGAGTGTCGCCATTCCATCGATTGTTGCTTTGTTTCTGGATCGTAGAAATGTACCCAAGTCTCATCCATAGTAACAATTCGGTTTAAGAAGTCTACATCGTTTTCAAATCGAGCACAGATCGAACGTGATGCTTCTACCCTTACACGCTTTTGGTCAACATTAAAAATTTGGGGATCCATTTTGCAGCAATTTTTCTCATGTCCAAATTGACGTGAACTATATGATGAACGCGTTCGTATGAAATATTCAGTGCTTCAGATATCTGTTTTAGCCCAATTCGACGGTCTGATAAAATCATGTAATGAACTGCATCGATATTTTCGGGGACTGACACAGAAGATGGCCTTCCCGATCGGTCATCATCTTCAATGGAAAATTTACCTCTTTTGAAGCTTGCAGTCCAATTTTTCTCGGTCGCATACGAAGGACATTGATCACCAAGGGTATTAAGCATATCTTCGTAAATCTGGTTACCTCTTAACCCTTTTAAATACAGGTACTTGATGATGGTTCGATACTCCAATTTTTCGATTTTCACAATTTCGGTGGACATCTTTTTTCTTTTAATTTATTGCGTAACTCTGGTTTACTTTTTTGACGTCAAACTCTACACTGACACTTCTAATAGGTTATTGTTCGTTGCTATGGTAACGCAATATTTTGTTTATGCATGGAACTGGTCGAAGCTAACAAGATATCAATACATCCTCATAGAATATAAATAGACCAGACAGCTCCGGCAGTTAGTTAGTTGTTAACCAGAGTTTGTATTCGAGTGAATAAATAGTTGTGAAGAAAAACCAGTAGTGAAATTGTAACAATATGTACTCTTAAATATGAAAACACTAGCCATATATAACGAAATTCAAAAATAGTATGAATTTGTTTGATTGTATTATTGTGACCTGGCCTAAAGTCCAAAATTTTACAACGTCAATAGTCTGATGATAATAGCCCGGTGAGTTAATAATACACTCGAAGAGCGGACAAGAGTTTGAATGGTACTTTTATGGGGGATATTAAAAGAAAAAAAGGGTTTATGGTCCGGATTTTCCCACAACGCGTGGCGTTTCAAGGGTGACTAAACAGATGAAATTCAATGATAATAAGACCAAAGATACTTATCGAGAATCAGAGTGTTGTACGCAATTAGGTGGAGGATGGATGTTGTGGGAACTGATTAAGTTTATTAGTATGATAGCTTCAACTTATTTATCCCATATAAGCATACGGTAAATGAGTTGATGTATTTATATGAGAACGATCGCTCCGCTTCCGTGATACTAGTTTGCATATCCTATTATAAAATTTTAATTTTGTACCATCCCACAAACGGCGACAGATTAATAAATAATTATCTATGGAAGCTGTTAACTAGAAATTTGAAGCAGACAATCTATAAGGTGATTAATTACTAAATGGAAATAATTTAACAGTACGTAACCTGAATATTAAAATGTTCTATATCCACTTTTGGCCAAAATAGAGTTATATACATACAAACATTTGTAAAAATCAGCTTGTTATATATCCGGAAAAATTGTCCATGTAATTCCAATAATAAGAAAGTTTTTTTTTTATTTAGAAAACAATAGTTATTAAGCAACATAACATAACAGTAACATGAAATAACATTTAGGCTGGTAACGTCACTATAACATACAATAATATTTGAATAGCATATTATCAAAGATAGGAATCAGTAATAAGCAACATGGTAACGAGCTTAGTAATTTACATTTTGTTGACTAAACCTATTTCAGAGAGGAATCCGATTGTGTTTTCAAAATTACAGTACACACCAAGAGTTGATTTTAAATCTGCACTTAAACTGTACGTCCGGCGTTGTTCCGCGAACCTCGGACACTCGATCATGAAATGTTTAACTGACATTGGCACCTGACACATATCACAGATTTTGTCTTCTTCTCCTTTCAACAAGTGTTCATGGGTATACTTTGTATGTCCAGTGCGCAAACGGGTGATTATTATTTGGTGTCTTCTTTGGCTAGGGATGTTTCTCCATGGTTAATTTCTTTAAGTTTCATTTCAGATTCTGCCCAGACAGATGACCAGTAGTTAGAGACCACATATTTAATATATTTTTTCAGATCAGTATACGGTACTCCCTCTTGCTTTTGAAAGATTGGTTCATTCATGGTTTCACGTGCAATTTTATCAACCCGCTCATTGCCAGAGATCCCAACATGTGACGGGACCCACATGAAGACCAATCGTCTGGATTTTTCCCTAATTGTGTGAACATACTCTTTGATGAGCCTTGCCAGGGGATGATGATCTGAATAAATGAGTTGTATACCTGGTAACGAGCTTAACGAATCTGTAAGAATTAAAGTATTGTCGATATTTTCATGAGCGGCGTATTTGATTGCTTGAAGGATTGCAAAAAGTTCACCACTATAAATGCTGCATTGTGGAGGTAGTTTGAATCCACTGGATGTATTCGGGCTTAAAAAAGCTGATGCTACTCCTTGGTTTGACTTTGAAGCGTCTGTGTAGATGTGAGTATAATCACAATATTCATTTATTGATGAGAGGAAATGATTGTGAAGCAGACTAGGAATAATTTCAGATTTGTTGAATTTGGCGAGGTATAGGTTGCGTGGTGGCAAGGCAATAAGCCAAGGTGGGGTGTCTGAGTTGTTGTTGGGAAGGGTAACTGGGAAAGTCACATTCAATTCGGAACTGAACTTGTTGATCCTCGGATAGAAAGGGTATGTTAGTCTTCTTCGGTTTTCATACAGATTGTGAAAACGGTTTGAGAAGGTGTTATGATATACTGGATGCTGACTATCAGTAGAGACTAAAGATGCATACGCTAAGCTCAGCTGCTGTCGTCGCAGCTGCAATGATGGCTCCCCAGCTTCACTGTAGAGACTCTCAGCGGGCGTTGTCCTGTATGCTCCAAGGGCCAGCCGTATTGCTGTATTGTGTACCGTGTTAACAATTTTCAGAGCTGATTTACTTGCTGAGGCATATATTATAGAACCATAATCGATTTTGGATCTTACTCGATAGAGAAGTAAGAGCGTTTGTCTGTCGGAACCCCAATTTTGGTTTGACAGAATTCTCAGTAGATTGATGCCGCTCTGACATGATGTTCTGAGATGGTTAAGATGGGCATTCCAGTTTAACTTTTTGTCGAAAATCATTCCTAGGTAACGCATCTGCTCCACCACTTGAATATTCCGGCCACATAGTTTCAGATTAGGCAGTGCTAGATCTCTTTTTTTAGTAAAAAACATGCACTTAGTTTTTTCTGGGCACATTTTGAAACCAGTGCATTTCAACCAACTCTCAATCGAAATCACTGCCTCCTGCAAGTTATTTTGAATTGTGGTAAGATTTTTTCCTCGCGAGTATACCACAAAATCGTCAGCATAAAGGCTAGCTTCTACAGGTTGTTTGATATTCTTCACAGCTTCATTTATCGCAATTAGAAAGAGGGTGACGCTCAAAACCGAACCTTGAGGGGTACCTTTCTGTTGCACTCTTTTCCCGGAAAGTGTTCCATTAACTTTAACTCTGAAGAATCTTTCTCCCACGAAGTTTTCAGCAAATTTCAAATGATTGCCATTTATACCCCAGGAGCTCAGCTTTCTAAGAATGTTATATCTCCAGGTCATGTCATAAGCTTCACTTATATCGAAGAAGATTGCTATGGTGTTTTGTTTGTTAGCATACCCTTCGTGATTATATGATTCTAAGTTTATTAGATTGTCTGATGTTGATCTACCTTTCCTAAAACCACTTTGTTTTGGTGTGAGCAGGTGGTTTTTCTCCAGGAACCAAGTGAGTCAATTGTTAACAGTTTTTTCCATCAGCTTGCACATTGTACAGGTTAAGGATATTGGTCTGTATGATTGAGGATCTGTCTTTGGTTTACCATGTTTTATTAACGGAACTATGGTTGCCTCTGACCACTTCTCAGGAAAGACCCTTCTGTCCATATCTTATTAAATATTTTCAGGAGAATATGCTTAGCTGTATCTGGCATGTTTTGTAGGAAAATGAACGGGATATCATCAGGTCTTGGGCTGGAGTTTTTGAAAGAAACCAGAGCTTCGAGGAATTCTTCATAGGATATAGGTACATTCAAAGGGTTCATTTCATCTTGGGAAACATCAATTCCTTCAGATTCTTCATTATTTTTGTAGTTCAGAAATTCGTGTGTGTAGTTTGCACTGTTAGAATTCTTTTCATAGATGTATGAGAAAATTTGAGAAATTTCGGTACAACTGGAAGTTGCTTTTCCCTGATATTCAATCCGTGAGATTCCATGGTCTGTTTTATTACATTTAATACATTTAACTTTGTCCCAGATCGTACTTAGTGGTGTTGAACTGCTAATGGATGATACATATCTTGCCCATGATTCTTTTCTACTTTTTTTCATGATCCATAGAGCTTTTGCCCTCAGACTCTTAAAAGTTATCAGGTTTCCTGGTGTGTGGTGCCTTTTTAGTCTGTTGAAAGCGTGTTTAGAGGATTTTATTGCCTAGTCGCATTCTTGATTCCACCAAGGAACGGGAGTGTGGTTGTTCAGTTGCTTTGTCTTTCCTATTGCTAGTTGGGCTGCATCCGTTATGATTTTGGTAATATCATCAACACATTCATCGATACTATCTCGCATGTGGAAGTGACTAACCTTGGTTTCTATAATATTTGTAAAAGGTTTCCAGTCAGCTCTTTTTAGTTTCCATTTTTTTGTCACAATAGGTTCTTCTACAACATGCTGTGAACTTGTGAGTAAGATGGGAAAGTGGTCACTGCCATATAGATAGGGAAAGATGGTAAAATTGAATTGAGTGTGGAGTGAGAGGTCGCTAATGTTGAGATCTATAACACTGGAGTTTCCTGAAAACGAGTTGAAACGAGTTTTTTCTCCGTTGTTAAGTAACGTCATATTGTTATCATCGATAACATGTTCTAATATACGACCTCTTGTATGTGTGGAGTCGCATCCCCATAGGGTGTTATGGCAATTGAAGTCTCCTAATAATAATCTCGGTTTGGGTATTTGCTGAAAGAGATCATTCAGCTCCTCGTATGTCACGTCACGATTTGTTGGAATGTAGATATTACAAATATTTATCTCTTTAGGGTCCAAAATTTTAATGGCAACTGCTTCAAGGTGGGTTGTTATAGGGATTTCGATTGCACCGTAAGTTTGGTGTATTTAAGTAGCGACGCCACCGCTTGCTATGTTTTGATCTGGTCTGTTTTTATGGAAACAAAGATAGTTCCTCAGATTTTGTGAGTAGTCTTGTTTAAAATGGGTCTCCTGTAAACATGTGATCGAGAGTTTGTTTTCGGAGATAATCAGTTTTAGCATTTCTTGTTGTGTGAAGAACCCATTAAGGTCCCATTGAATGATGGATAGTTCGAAAGTTGATATTATTAATGTGTTTCTTGTGACGATGCGTCGATTTCAGAATCTGAAGTTAGCGATACTTCTGCTAGCAACAGTTTTGATAATTTTTTCTTAATTTTGGTACACCTACTTTTGATACATCTGTCTTTAAAATATGGGTACATACTACTCAGCATATGAATTAGACCATGCACATCGGTTGTGTACTGTTTCGCCACACTCAGAGGGTCATTAGAGCCGTATACGTTTTCAAAAAAGTCTTTGAGTTGATTGTAGTTGATTACAAAATTTTCTGAATCAATGTATGCTTTAGTTGGTTGCATGTGTTCTTCGAAACTTGTGGTTTCAGGGCGACTTTTCTTACTTATACTCGACGATGGTTTTCGGAATGGGTCAGATGGTGTATCTTCCGTAGGAGTTAATATTTCTGAGAGGTTCCTCTTATTCGATGAATTAGTCAGGTTGTCTTGGTCGGGAGTAATGGGGGAATCTACTGGAATTAGGGAGGTTGTAGTATACTCTGGCGGTTCTTCTGTATTTTCGGGAGGGGGCATTGCAGGGGGTTCATTTAGATGTTCAGGTGTCTCAGTTGTACATTGAGAAGATATATGACCATTTTGCTTGCATTTGAAGCAGGTTAGATTATCTAATGATAAGAATATTCGATAGGAGGTATTTCATAGTTGACCAACATAGACTCCAGGTTGACAATATTTTCGGGAGGATTAATGTAGACTTGCCTTCTGAAATTCATTATATGTGCAAAATCTGGATTGGTCATGTTGACTCTGAGAAAGGATATAGGGGATAATAGGCTGAGGACAAGTTGTTGTAGGGCTTGCTCTAAATGTGAATGTGAGATTGTTGGGCTCACGTTAGATAGGATCAAACGTTCAGATGGAGTTATCAATCTTCTGGCTCGAATAATTTGGTTGTTGACACCAATTGCACCGTGGTCATTCATAAAAGTAGTTACTAACTCTGGGCTGACGAGGTATATACAAATTCTATTATTCCAAATTCTAGATGCGAACAGAATGTGTTTAGGGTTGACGAGTATTCCTAAGGCTAGGAGATATTCTTGGATTTTGGTTCCTCAAATCGCAGGAAATATTATAGCTTGGTTCTTCTCTGGAAATTTTGTTGGCTGTTGTTTACTAAGTACTGAATAATATGACATGTTTCTTTCGGTTTGTTGGTTAGATTCCTCTATTCTGGTATCCATCGTTATGGTTTGGGGATTCCTGTTATCAGAAATGCCTGATTTTGGTGGACTCAATTCAATATTTGGAACTTTTGGCACGGGTCTTGTGTACCTGAGTACGGTCCTGGCCCGTGCGATTTATCGAGACTTACGAGTCTCAAATACACACAATGGTGCACTATGATGTTGGGTAGTACACTTTCTCGAATTTATATTCACTTTTATTCAAGAACTTTAAATAAAATTTTTGCAGTGTTGGATTAAATTCGGTATTTCAGTAAAAAAAACTGGTCAGCAAATCTGTTGTTATTAAATTATTCAAATGGTTTCCCACAAAAAATGTCAATGGAACAGCTCAAATATTAGATTTTATTACTTGCCTTTAGCAACAGGAGCATACAGAGGTTCACTGAATACAATGATGCACTTATTAGAATTTTAAAACTGAAAATTCACTGATTTAGATAGACTTTAATCCAGAGCAAATTTAACACTCCACCAAGTAGCAATTCCACCACTAATTCCCAATAAGAAAGTTTTTTCGCTAGTTTTGTACTATATCCCTATGAGAGGAAATTATATTGTTCCATATCCAGTAAGCAATAGGGCGATGCTACATCCACCAGAAGGTTTCGGTAAAGTGAATATAATGTTGTTCTATATATCCACCCTCTATGAATCGTCTTAACACCACTCACTGGCCTATTTTACCTTTTCGTCGGATCCGCTGCTATTGTGGCTGTTAAATTACTTTTTCTCAAACCATCAAAAAATGTTGACATTTTTGTACTATTTTCAGGTGCAAAAGCCATCAATTCCCTTACCGTACAAAAATTTGCTCGTTGCTTAGCAACACTTTAAATCCTAGGATTAAAAACGCTACTTTTAATCCTAGGACTAAAAGTAATTGCATTTGAGCTCTATAATTGAAATTTGAAGAAAAAAATATTTTCTCTTACAAACTTAGTAAAACAAACTAATTGGGCAACTATATATAGGTATTTATTTGTTATTTATAGTGATATTGAATGTACAATTGGAACAATTATTGCCAAAATTCAAAGCACCACTGAAATTATCACTAACAATTCAAAAGATTTTCATTAATGTTAGAACAACTCAAAATATTCTCCGTAGCTGTGGATGAAACATTCGAGGAAATATCTGAACAGGTACTTGTACCTTCTTTGTCAGGTTGCAATATTTTTCTGGCAGTATTCTCTTTGTTGATACGTGATTCTTCAATATATCCTTCTGCTACCGTACTCGATTTCCAGCCTCCATGTCTCTTCGCTGGCCATACAAGAATCATCCGAAGACTCGTCGAGAGAGATCACTATCGGTTCTATAGTTTGTTCTATGAGGTTATCTAAAACCCACATTTTCTCTTCCTCTTTAAATACATGAATCACAGCATCCCTCCAGTTCTCTTCAGTTATTGTTGTCAATGAGTACTTCATGAGTTCACGAACATCTCTCATTTTAAATGTTTTATTATGTCTAGATACATAACTTTTCATTTGGACTCATATTAACTCTATCGCATTTAATTCACAATGGTATGGCGGCAAAGAAGCACTGATATCCCACGATTCTTGGCTATTTCATCAATAACAAACTCTTTAAATTGTAGCTTGTGATCTGAAGCAACCTTTAAAAGTTCTTTTTTCAACATATCATCTTCAAACGGTACATCTTCTACGATTAACCAGTTTCTAATATCAGCTTTTCTTCAAGAGGTAGATGGAAGATTTTATGTTAATCGCGAATGATAAGTGGCATTGTCCATAACGATTACAGCATTATTTGGAATTAATCCGACCATTTGTGTAAAATACATCTGCTGTCATTTCTTCATGATAGTCTTTGGTTGATGTTGACTGAAACTCCAGTAAACCACCTTCAACGAACCCTTGATTGCATCCAATATGCGTTATTATTAGTCGGCGACCGTTACCGATAGGAGTTTTCAGTCCAGTAGATAAACCTTCTATGAAAGCTTGACGACTGGTTTGAATACTTTTGTCCCGCCATATTTTATACACTGAATGTCCTTTATTGAGCCATGTCTCATCTAGATCATAGATTTGTCTTTCCTCCTGTCTGTGTTTTCGGATATCTCGTAAATACTGGCGTCTCCAATATATTATTTCTTCGTTGTCGATTAGCACTGATTTGCGACTTTGCTTCTCCCAAGTAAAACTTAATATGTGTAATATTTTCCACAAAGTTTTTCGTCCTATGTCAGGCAAATTCTCTTTTTTAAAATATAATTCATGTAGTTTTCGTCCTATTGTATTTTGCATATGTTCATCAAGGTCATATGGTTTTCTTCCAGTTGACTTTTTAGGTGGAGATATATTTCCATTTTTCATCTCTCTTAGAAGCCTGTAAATAGTAGATTCACTAACTCCTGTCATATTGGAACATGTCGAAGCTATATTTCTAACAGTAGCAGCCGGCATTTGATGTACAACAGCATCATGCACATTTAACACTATAGTCTATTTGAAAATCAAGAGAGAGTAAATTCCCAGAATAAAAACTAATTCGGTATGCAAAACTATAGTACAGTACGTGCGGTAAAACTTCAATATTTGTAATGCATTCTAAATGGTTTTTGTTAATTTCAATACAAAATTTATTACATTTCTTGGACTATCACATTATTTTATGATCTTTCATTGTTACTACAGTAGGCCTAAGAGGATTAACGTGTGTCATAGGCGTAACCAGAATAGAAAGGGATAATTGTTATTTAACGACCTCCGAATGGCAAGAATGGCAACCGCTTCGGGCGGATGTAATTTCGGCCGGAAAAAGGGCAGGTACTAAAAGCCGGTAGGTAAATTCGGCCGGAGGTTTTAAGTTGCTTCCTTATCTCATAGGTATTTTCGGCCGCAAATCAAATAAAATAACAGAATGCTTTATATTAAAATATTTCTTTATTTCAATAAAATTATTACATCAACTTATTTCTATAACTTAGGTAAACTATAAATTTTTAAAAAACGTTTTGATGTGATACAGATTTAACGAAATTAATTCTAGAAATATTGTCAGATCGAAGCATATTTACCATGTTTTCGATAAATTTTAGTTTGTTTTTTACTTGTTTGTCTTTAATTTTTGCTGGAATATTTAAATTTTTTATTTTTAAATATGCATCGATCTGACAATCTTTTAATTTTTCTATAAAAATAAATATAGAAGGGTGACTTGAATAAAAACTAGAATTAAAGTGCGAATGGAATGATTCGCAGGCATTTGTGGTTCTTTTAATTGATGGGTTTTCATATGCCCATATATTTGGTGGAAAATGAGATTCTGGCGCTATGTAGTTTTCTAATAAATAGTCTGCGTATTTATCTATAAGTTTATGGTCCGGTTTGTATGACATGAGATCGAATATGAAACAATCTTCAACTTCACAGGGGTCTAAATAAGTTAGCCCAAAAGTATGAGTAAGCCATTTGCTTTCCTCGCAGTTTTTATCTTTATACATTTGGGTTAACCCTAATGATTGTATTTTCCTATACCACGCCTGGTGCAAGTGTAATCTACAACCATTTAGTTTGGTTTTGGGAAAGACAACTTTTAATGCGTTATGAATTGCGATTTCAAAATCCACAAATACCTCCTTCGGTTCAAAAACAATATTATAAAGTTCAAAAATTTTAGATTTTACCAACAGAAAAAGTCTCATATATGTGTCACTGGTCTTATTGGGCAACAGACAATACAAAAGAGGAACATAATGCCCATTTTCCAGTCCATGGATGGTAAATAACTGATAAAAATATTTTGTACAATAAGAAAATGTGCCATCCATGTAAAAATCTTTCATTTTACATAAACTTATTATATTTGTATGGCAAGAAAAAACAATGATATTATCAGCTGTGCTGTCAATAAACAAAAAATTTTCACCTGTTGTGGTTTTCGGTCCATAACTATCGAGTACAGAATGTACATCGTGAATATCCTTAGGCAGGGCTGGTAAGAGCTTACGGCGGCTGTTGTACAAATTTCTTCTTATTAGACTGACATCTATCGATGACAAATTCTCAGGCAAATGATTTGAAAGAACGCTTTTAATAATTTTTGAAGGTTACTCCGATATGTTTTCCTCAGCTTTGCGCTTGCATGAAGTCGTCACTATTTTTCTCTCCAACGTAGTTTCATCGGACTCGTGGTTGTGGATTAATTCACTTCTAGTAACTGTGTATTCCGCACCAACAGTGTACAGTTTGGCTAAACATCTTAAATTTTTCTTTATACACCTCCAACGTACTTCACCACTTTTTAATACGTCCTGTTTACAAAACTGAAACTTTTCTACAACTAGTAAGTCACAACCGCGTGAACTCTTAATTACTGAAACTGATGCCATCGTATACAAATAATATATTTTATGCTTTCTATCGACTAGTAGCTTAAAGATAAGTTATAATACTGACTAGCTATAATAATTTTATACCTGTTATTTGTGAATTTTATACATTTAAAGGAATAATCTTAAGTAGGTACAACATAGTTATTAGAATAAAGAGATAAGTAAATTAAAGGTATTTCCGACAGGTACACAGGATTAGGTATTTCCAAATAAATACACAACTAATATTTTACAGAAACTATTAAGCGTAATTACCAATATTTTAATCTCATCGTAAACATCAACCCCTCGGCCGAAATTACCCCTGTCATAAATGGTACCCTTTGATTTATGCAGGTAGGCCAAGGGATTACCGGCCGAAATTACGCCCGCCGACCGCTTCTAATGACAGATATTTTGACTTAAATAGTGCTTAAGTTTCTAGAAATGCAGTTATTTGATTTTCGATAAACGTGACAAATAGTAGTGACTAAAAATGGAAGCAGTTTGTGAGTATACGCCAGTGAAAAAATTAAAACTAGACCATTTATCGCTCAATGAAAAGAGTGCTGTAGTGAATGTGTACCACTATTTTAAACATCAAAATCCCTCAAACACTATTGACAGTGTAGTTGAAACAACATCTAAGGCAATGGGATATGGAAAATCTACAATATATAGAGTTCTAAAGGAGGAAAAATCAGGTGGAGTAACCTCACCAAAGCCGAAACCAGGTAGCCCAAAACTATTAAAAGTCAACGTGGACGAGTTTTTTAAAAATGCTATTCGTAAGCTTGTTCACTCATTTTTTATAAACAAGCAAATACCAACTTTAGATAAAGTTTTGCAAGCCATTACGAATGATGTTGATTTACCCACAATAAGCCGGGATAAACTATGGAAAGTGTTACATGAGTTAAACTTTAAATTTGAAAAAATGGGCAGACACTCAATGATAATTGATTCTGAAGAAATTGTATGTTGGAGAAGACAGTACCTCAGAAGAATACAACAAGTTAAAGCTCAAAATAAAAACATTTATTATTTAGATGAAACATGGGTTAATGAAGGACATTGTGTAGGAAGAGTTTGGAAAGACAAAAATATAAAATCATCCAATCAAGCTTTTCTAGAAGGATATACTACTGGTTTTAAGGAACCTATAGGAAAAGGTAAAAGATTAATTATTTGTCATATAGGCAGTACAAACGGTTTTCTTGAGAATGGTTTACTCTTATTTGAATAAAAAAAAACCGTTGATTATCACGAAGAAATGAATGGAGACGTGTTTGAGGAATATTTTGAACAGATGATTCAATTCATACCAAAAGGATCGGTTATTATAATGGACAATGCAAGTTACCACTCCAGATTACTTGAACCTTTACCAACCACTAAATGGAAAAAGGATGAAATTGCAAAATGGTTATCTTCTAAAAATTTAGCCTTTGACAATACAATGCTGAGGGCAGAATTGTTAACTATTGCTAAAAAACATAAGCAAAATCATAAAAAATATAATATTGAGGAGATAGCCAAAAAACGAGAAATTGAAATCCTTCGTTTACCACCCTACCATTGTGAGATGAATCCGATAGAATTAATATGGGCTCAAGTTAAAGTTATGTTGCCAGAAATAACACGACTTTTAAATTATCAGATGTTAAAAATCTCTTCAATAAGGCAATATCTGAAGTAACAAGTGAAAATTGGCAAAAATGTATTAGACACGTTACAGAAATAGGAAAAAAAATGTGGGAGCTAGATAACATAATTGATATTACTATAGAGCCCATTGTAATTTCTCTAGAATCAGATGGTGAATCTTCTGACACAGAGTGCGAGGAACCATAACTTTAAAATTATTAATTTATGTACTTTAATTTTATTTTTAGATTTTAATTTTTTAAGATTTAATATTGTCGTATTTTTTGCATGTTGCTCGTCAAATTTTATCCTTGCGGTTGGTTTTGTTTTTCTCATATACCTACTTAATTGTTTTTTTAGCTCCTCATATTAATTTATAAATAATTGTAATTATCTGTACATATTATATACATATTTTATAAATAAACATATGCCTAAAACAAAATGCCTAAAATAATATTGACTTTTTCTTCATTTTACCCAAATTAAATTACTACTTACGAATTATGTTTATCTATCTAAAATTGGTAATCTAGGTATAAATAACTAAAACAAATTAAATATTTCTATTTCCATAATAATTTAATTTTGAAAACGCACGTCTATGGTTTACTGCCTTTAACACTGATAACTGCAAAACGTTTCTGGGAATTTACTCTCTCTTGATTTTCAAATAGACTATACAATCTTCGTTTGTAACCTAATCACGCTCGTACACTTTACTGGGGTAAAACTTGAGAAGACATCTTTCACAACACAGTTAACACTTATGGAACATAAGCGACTCTAAGCGAAACAAGTTATACAAATTTGGGTGAGACCAAGTTTCACCGTATATACCTGTAAAATTTCTAAGTAGTCATTGGGACAATCCCTAGTAGGACCCTATTGTAATGTTTCTTGGAAATGTTATTATCAACATTTCGAAACTCAGAAAGTAATTATCTGGAGAATGAACTGATAAATGGTTTGTTAATATGTCTCCCAAGAATTGACCTGGTTCAAATTCTCAAGATAATTGATGAAATATTCAGTCATAATAGTTGCGTTACAAGATTATTTCAAAAATAATTTATTGTTTTAACTGTATGTACTCTACAAATGTTGAAGGTCAATTAGTTGTTTTAACTAACAGAATTTACATTTATATTACCTTTATATATCAAATCGGGTATAAAATTAAATAGTAAATAAATTCCTTAGATGAACTGTGACGCTTATGCTTTACTATCTGACTAGCATCTGTGACCTTTTCGCGTGCTGTAAGTCAATAAGAAACAGACTATAGCTTCTTTAAACCAAAAAAAGATATCTGTGATAAATGTCAATCTTATAAGGTAATCAAATCTCCCAATGAGCAAAACACTAAGGAGTATGACGAACACATCAATAGGAACAGTATAGAAAGACAGGATAGAAATGCGTTTCCAACTACAGTCCTTACTCCCCAAATATACGGTCTCAGACCCCCCAAAATAATTTTCTGGCTACGCCACACTAGGACTAAGCTAATAAACCTTGACTACTTCGGCCATTAAAATAACATGAAATAAGTTACACTTTATTTCAGTTCAATTTATTTTTGACTACTAATTTCTTCTTCGTTTGTATATGCATCAGATTTCCGATTTTTTTTCAAAATTCTGCTAGTAATTTAACAAACTATATAAAAAGTTCAATTCTAGTTCAGTAATTGATGGTTAGAGATCGCAAAACCCCTAAAACCCCAACAATAATTTGTCTTACCCAGATTTGCGGTCATCCCTTCCAAGTCCTTGGGTTTTCTTTTCCGCGGTCGGCCCTTCTGTCTCGGCGTCGTCGGCGTACCGTTAAAGAAGGGAGGAACTTTACCGATCGTATCAACGGAAGTCTGTTGCGGAGGCAACGAGGGATGTGGCGGGTGAGAATGGAAATCGGGACTGGGAAATGGAGGTGGATAATGGGGATGGTAGATGCCGCCACTCGGAGGCATCGAAAGTTCGAAATGTACGCGACACAACACTGAACCGTTTCTCATACCGAACTGATCACCTTTCGTCAAGATGGCGTTGCACATTTCACAAGAAAAACAGTGGACGTGGAAGACGAACTCTTTTGCACGCATCACCAATTCGCTGGAGAGGATAGTCACGTGACACCGAGCACAACTCTTCATGCTGAACAATCTGAAATTAAAACATACGATCATCTAACATTTCTTTAGTCACTTATGTCAGATTAAAGGTTAACTAACCTTGTATTTACTACATAGACGTAACATTGAAATTACATAGTTAATGCTATTTAATTATTTGGATTTAGATCCTTCTGAGGACTGACACCTGGCACTACGTATCGTTAGATATATCAGTAAGGATTCTTTCACATTAAAACTTTAAACACAACCTTACTAATTCTTTTCCCAACTAGTAATTATGGTTAGGATTACACAGTTTTAGTAGATATACAGTTTCTACAAATTGGAAACGAGAACGAAATAACAACCAATAAACTAACTTTGGAGTTAAATTTACTTAAACGCTTTAAGAAATTGTAACATATGAGTAATTGTTACTTACTAGATTCTAAAGGAAAGTAAGAGGATAGGCAAAAATTTTAGTTTTGCATACCTTCTTGTTACTTGGATCATGACTTTGAAGTAACTACAATTTCTAAGTAAATTTTTAAAGTAAGCTAAACTACTATGTTACATCACAATATACTTTCGTAGTCATCAGACTTTGAAGTTGGTATTAAGGTAAATTTGAGGTGTTCCTTACTAGTATTTATGACTTCAACGTTTACATACTGGCAGTTAAACTTTTCGTAAGAAGTATGATATTACAAATATTAATTAGATAGTATTTCCCAATTAAGATCAGTACAACAGTGCAATGATATAGAAAAGCAGGAAAACTGTATCTTATGACCTTTACAATTATCACTTAAGAATACAGTTTGAAAGTGGAGAACTCCCTAGATTTATCTATTCATTGACGACTTCATATTGTGGGTCTCTTAAATGTCTTCTAATTTCTAATCCAGTTCTTGTTTCTTATCACAAACATGCAGTACTTCTGGTTCTGTGTCAGGTGTCAATGAATGTTTGGTGTCAAGTAGATGTTTTGCGTAGTGGCATTTATCTGGTTACCTGAACGTCTGCATGTTTTTAAAGAATATTTTCCTGTGCAGTCCAAAATGTTGTAGTAGCCATATTCATTAATTGAAATTATTCAAATCAATACAGTTCTATGAGTTGATTTATTAATAAAAAAATTGTTTCAATAAATTACCAAAAGGCTTTAGGAATAAAAACATTTTAATCTTAATCGACATTGGTATTGAATTTATTTCAGTTCGGATTGGTCTCAACCGCCGAAGAAAATCAAATTTATATTTGTTTTTTCACTTATATGCAGTGCATGAATTATTTGTTCATATTTTTATCACATTTGATAGTCAAGTGGAACTCGTTGATAGTTTTGGCGTTTCAGGAATGTCTCATTTCATAATTACATATAAATATATGTAGTCTCGAAAATACTTGTCAGACAAAGAAGGTACATCATATATCTGACGTTAGTGAAAGAGAGAAAGATATTCCGAAATACAACGAGCAACGTAAGTTACATTTTTTGCAACGTATTCGTCACTATATACATCGTTACGTATTTGTTTAGTAATGATGTGGTAATAGTATAAGAAACAATAACGTCATTGGATACCATTGACCATGGCATATTATTGAAGAAGCTCTCTTCCATAGATATTTCTGAATCTCTGTCAAAACTATTTAATCCATACCTATCTGCTCGTCGTCAGAATGCAATGGTTACATGTCGGTAGAGTACACAGTGACATTGGGTGTTCCCCCCTTTTATTCAATGATTTTAACAACGACGTTACTGATATTATTGATGTCTCTAATATGCGGATGATCTAAAAATTTATAGCAAAACTAATGAAATCAAGGACTGCTACAAACTTTCTCTTAGCCTCAATCGTCTAGAAAACTGGTGTTTGGAAAATAAACTGATTCTAAATGCTAATAAGTGCAATGTAGTGACATACACTCCGAAGCCTAAATATTGTACTTACGACTACTCCAAAAATTACAGCTGCTTTTCAGGAACATACTAGTCGAAAAAGATGGGTAGTCATATTTCTATAAACAGGACAAAGTAAGTTAACCAAGGACATCTTATGGAAAACGCGTAAAGCTAAGAGCCATCCCTGACTACATATTAACACAACAAGGGTAGCAGGACTGCCAGAACACCGGCTATTTGTGAATATATATATATATATATATATATATATATATATATATATATATATATATATATATATATATATATATATATATATTAATACAGTTCTGTTATTTCAAATTTGAAAGAATTTAATTTATGCAATACTTCCGGAAAACCCTGTCTATTAAATCAATATGGTTGAAAAACCCTGTATTTGTAAGATTTGGCAGATCATTTAATTTCTGATGACATTTACCTGTCATAATTGAAAAATGCATTCAAGGTTAAAGAAAATTGAAGTCATTACAAGGTATTGAGTTATAACAAAAGTATTCCAAATCTTTGATATTGAAAAATAACAAATTTAGCTCTTTTTTAAAAAAAAAGGAAAGTTTGTAACCCCAGTAGAATGTGGTTTTTATTTTAAAAAAATCAGTAGTTAAATTTGATAATCCGAACGGGGAACATCTCATGTGAGATCTCTCCAAAAATGTTATATAATTAGTATTTGAACATTGTAATTAATTAATATAAGGTATTATTCGGCATATTCAAAATAAATTCAGTATGTGTATTTTCGAAAATTAGTGTTTGCAGTTGTACGAGTTGGCAGTTTCTTCGCTATATCCAGACTTCTGGTGAGTTCGCTCCAGAATTATTATTATATCATTGAACATAAGGCCTTGATACAAAATTAAAAGTAGATGCATGTAAGTACTGAGAATAAATATTGAATTCAATTAACTACGAAATATAAGTATACTTATCGACCAATTAAATAGTGGAAGAAATTAGTAAAAAATATCGTGTATTTGACATTTACCGAGGAACTGAGTGACAATTCTAAATTCGAAATTTTTGAAAAGAAATTAGATTTTTAAAATATATTAGGAAGTTATTTAGTTTGTAGGTTGTTTTAATGTTAATTTAGTCGTAAAAGATACGATATCATTATTTGTTTCTAGAAGGAAAGTTAAATTTGGAATTTCTCGATTTGAGTATTATACATAATTGTTAAAACGTATTTTCATTCGAAATTATATGAATCATTTTAGACGTTGATAGAAATTAAACATATTCAATTGAATAGGAATTTTATTTGAACAGTGAAATTTAGTTAATCATTGGTGACAGAGAAGTCATTCATTGATAATAAGTGTCAGAAATCAATTAAGTGATATTTCCGATTTTAAATACACATTCACAGAAGAGAATATTGAACCACATTAATCATATAAATATTTAATTTAGAAAATAATTTAAAATTTATTAAAAACTGTTTTATTAGAACGAACTGAACCCACCTGAGAATAGAGTCAAGTAATTCAAGATTAAATAAACTTATCTTTCAATATTTTAAACAATTTTCGTTATTCTGCTAGCTGGGAAATTTTGACAATAACTGTCAACTTTGAAATATATAACATACGGTGCTTAAGCTGTGTGTACAATATTGTCGCTGTAACCAGGGATTGTACAATTTTGTTTCCGCAACGTGGACAAATAAAAATTTATTTGTTATATTCATTAAAATAAAGGTATAGTATATTGTACCAATTTTGGCGGCCCAACGTGAGGCGAATTAAAATTTTATTGATAGGAAGGTTTAAAAACATAAAAATTAAACAATTAAAATTCCTCACATAATATAATAGTGTACCAATATATATATATATATATATATATATATATATATATATATATATATATATATATATATGTATATGTATATATATGTATATATATGAATATATTGTAATTGTAATAAAGATATTTTACAACAAACTAAGCTCCAAAAGTGATAGATTTCATGTCCACACTCACTGATGATCGAATCGTTTCCTTTATGTCACTTTCTGCAGTGTAAAGTTTTTGTTTGGTTTTAGTTACAATGGGATGTTCTGCGTAATTGGTTTGTATGGCTTTTAGAGCACTGACAGATTCCGACAGAATGATGCGGTTATGTGTGTAAGATGCATAAATTGAGTTTGAGTTAGTTGGTAAATTGATTAAGTTGACTATTTTAAATGAAACTAACTGTTTCTAGATAATTCCACAATATATTGAAAAAGTGTTAGACATTCTAAGAAATTGACAATTGTTCCGATGTTAAATATCATTTTCAGAATGAGAGACGTTACATTTCATTTGATGCCTACCTGATGTTCAATAATTATTTTTGGCTATACCAAGAAATGATCTATAGACGAGCGTTTTTGAGATTCTATCGTGTCGTTTTTTTTTCTTTGGTACCACCAGATCTAATATGGTAGGTTTTGTTAAACATGTCAAAGGGCATAATTATATTTTACAACATTTTTTGCGGTCTAGAACTTTTTAAATTGAAAAAAAAAATTAAAAAGAAATATTTACTAAAATGTGTTTTGTTCTGTTCACATCGTCATATCTTTTAAATTAATATAACGATAAAAGTAATTTTTTTCTCAGTTAAAGTGCACACGAGAGCGCTTTTAAAGGTACTAATGGTTTGACCACTTCTTTTTCTGAGGTTTAGTCCTGCTTAGAAAGAAACTAATTTGTGCTATAATTTCAGATTCGAAAAATAAAGTATTGCTTTGGATTATAAAAATTCTTTTTTCCACCAGTAAGTACTTTTTCTCTAGCAGATGCGACAAAGTGTTATTGAGGAAAGTTTTCATCAAACTGAGTAAGAATACAAAATTTTAAAACCCTCTGCCTAGTTTAACATAAGAAAATTATTTCCATCCAAACAGGGCTGAAACACAACAGATGAAATTTAGATTCAGATTGTTCACCTATTCATGTTTCGATGCCGGGACACAGTGTATATTGATAAATGAATGAATATACAAGAAATAAAACACTAACAGAAATATATTTGAATACAAAATAACACAATAATCACATGATAAATTAATGAATGTCTAAGAAATAAAACACCAACAAAAATATATTTGAATACAAAATAATCCAAGATTCACATAAGTTATATATGAATTTATTAATCACTTTCAGAGTCAGAACTATCACCGACATTGATGATTATTTGTTCAATATCTATATCACATATACATATACATCAGTGTGTTTTACACATTTTGCCCATGCTTCAGCGTTACATTTCTGTAATGCTTCACTTCACATACTTAATACATTTTCATCACTATATCCGTCTCTGTCAATATATTTATTATAGTATGTCTTACCATCTGCCCAAATTAACTCAATAGCATTAAAGTCTGAGTGATAAGGTGGTAACCTTAATACTTCGTCACCATGTTGTCGTAACAATTCATCAATAACGTATATATTTTCCTTTCGGTCCATTTTAGCCAATTGTAATCAGTCTGGTCTTGTCAATTTTTCATCAAAATCAATATTATTTTTCTGTCAATAACTTCCGATTTTTCGGATGAAGTGGTAGGCTGTTTATGTAAAATTTCACTGTGGTATGGTGCAGCCAAACCGGGAATTAACTGTGAACTTAGTGAATATTGTACCATCCTTTTCACCATGATAATCTAGTGTCAAGGATTTTGAACAGAACAATAAACCGTCTTCTGGAACAAACCTTTTCGAAGAACCAGCATGCAAACAATAAACCGTTTACCATTATAGCCATCTGGTTTGCGTACATTTTTGACATTATCATCCTGTCAAGACATTGTTTTATTTCCTGGGGAATAAATCCACGTTTCATCTAAAAAAACTACTTCTCTTGAACGACAACGAAATATTAATAATAGCTGGAGGATTTACAGAAGTTTCCTTACATAAACATCATTCGGAAATGAATAAAAATCAATTCAGCAACCAGGAAGAGGCAGATAACATTATTATTTGGCATGCATTATTCGAAACTAAATTTAGCAAACAAGTATTGGTAAAATCAGTCCTAATAATTTTGTATTCTGAAGATTGCCATCGAAGGTCGAAACTAATTGCTTATAAAGAATGAAACTTGTTACATATATTTATTTTTCACGTAAACATCAAATAGTTACTCAAATAAAGACCAAATCAATTAACCTTCATGGGACGGACATAAAAATTTTATGAAAAGGACTAACTACGATAGTAACATTAATCTTCATTTGTTGAATTAAAATGACAAGTAATGTTCACATTATTGCAGTTAACCAAACTAAATACACGATTATTAATATCAGAAATAGATGAACTAGTTGAACCTGAACAGACACGATTTCGATTCAAGGAAGATGATGAAGTCTCATCGGCTTGCGGTGATATTGGTCTATTTTATGCCCAATAATTGTATCTGCTATTGTTTTTTTGTTGTTAATAGAACTCTCAACGTACCCTTTGGCAACTGTTGCACTTTTCCATCCGCTGTGGCGCTTTACAATATCCACAGTGGCTACAGAATTTGCTAATAAAGACGCGGATTTTCGCCTATAATAATGGCCTGTATACAAGGACGCGTCGAGCATCTTCAAAAAAGCCGCTATATTTTGAGGAAATTTCTCAAATGTGTTTTTGCCAACAAAAAATCTTGAATGCGCTGTTTCTAATTTTCGCAGAGCCATATACTTTCTGCATATTTCGACGTGTTCAAGAGAATTATTATATTCACCATTTTCGATAGCGAAAGTTCAATAGATTTTATTTTTAGTGTTCTTAACATCAACTATGCTCTCTGATGATTTTTTGTTTAATTATAGTTACACATGTTTTAATTCGTCTTTGTCTAACCAGAGGGTCAGTTTTGTTTGACATAGTGATCCTCAGTCTGTCGTGTGGTCCTTAACTATTTTTATGGCATTATGAGAGTCAAGAGTATTTTCTAATTGGTCTACTAGTTGTTAGTAGTTTAATGCTAGTTTTTCATAATTGTCTATTATGTATGCTTTGGCTGGTTCAAGTAATATTTTTACGAATTACTGGTAACATTGTTGAAGTTGTCTAAATTTTCTTTAACCTTCATGGGACGGACATCAAAATTTTACAAAAAGGACTAACTGGGGTCCGAGAAGACCCCATGCGTAAAATTGCAGAAATGCTGTATTTTTCTTTAAATTAAATATATAGAAAAGAAGTTTTAATAAAGTTTTACTATTAACCATTTATTAGTAAAAAATCATCACGAAAAAATACAAAATACCCTAATCACCAATACTACTAGCTACATATCATTTTAACATTTTTTACAAACTATCTCTGATTTTGAATGTTCTAGGTACACAAAGTTATTACACCTAATACATATTTTTCTGGATTTTCTCTCTTTTCCTCTTTGACACATATGGCAGCGCTCCCTTGTTGTTCAACTCCATGTTCTGTTGCATCCGGTAGTTCGGGAAAAACGTCTGTCATATGCCGTTTTCTATTCGTCTGAATGTATTTATTATATCGCTGGAAAACGTTTCTCTTTATGAGTCCTTTTCCTAGTCCCAAAATATACATTTTACGTTTATCCAATCTGTTTATTCGCCAATCCGTTTTTTGCAGTAACCACAATTTATAAGCATTTATTCCTGCGATATCTATAAGATGCGAAAATATTGCCATTGGCCAGCGTTTTGACTTTCTCTGCACTGTATATTCTTTGACCAACTTATCTGAAGTGTCGACAGCACTTTTTGTTTGGTTGTAATGAAGAATAATTTCTGGTTTATAGAGCTGTTCTTCTCCAGCTACTTTACTATCAGTATGCTCACTTGAAAGTAAGATGACAGCATGTTTTTGTTTTGGAATATAGGATACTAGCGTTCTTTGATTTCTAAAAGCAAATATACTTGAAAACCCTCTCTTGTACGACGCCGGTAGAAGTTCTCTGGGAATAAATGTTTTATTTTTCCGGAGGGTTCCACATAAAGTAATATTTTTTTCCACAACTTGTCAGCAACTTCTGAACTTGTAAAAAAGTTATCGGTCGTTATTCCAAATCCGCCTTCCAAATGGTCTGTCAAATCTAGGACAACCCTTTGACCTTGACCCTTTTCCGTTTTGTTACCTTGTTTTCCTAAAAATTAATAGATACATAGGAATATAAAGTTTGCCTATATTGCTTTTCAAATAACTTACCCAAATAAACTTGCATGTTTGCAATATAAGAAGTGGTGCAGTCCACAAGAGCCCATATTTTGATTCCATACTTATTAGGTTTACTCTTCATATAGACTCGGAATGGTGCCTTACCCCTAAATGGTACAAGCTGCTCATCTACACATAGATGGTCGCCAAGATTAAGTGATTTTTGACAATTAGAAGTGAAAATATCGAATATATCTCTTATCGGAGCTAGCTTATCTACTAATTTTCGTTCTTGTCTTGTTTGAAAATTATCAAAGCGTAAAAATGAAGTAATTTGTTTGAATCTGTCTCTTGATATTGCAGCAGGAATTATCGGACGACAGTAAGAAATATCTTGACACCAGAGCATATCGATAGCCTTTCGATCCGTGAAGTGCGCCAAGAATAAGCAACAGTCCAATATAAGCTTCAATCTCTGTAGAATCAACAGGTACAAAAACTTTAATTTTATTCGGATTTTCTATATTCCATTTATCATAATATGTTTGTGCCTTCCTGTTTGTGTCGGTTACTATTATGTTCAGAATATCCGGAGATAGGAAAAGAAGAAAGGCGTCTTTTATACTTGAGATATCAGAACTGTAATTTGTAAGGCCTAGAGCATGTCTCCGAATATTAGCTTTTGAACGTATAACTTTTGTGTTTCCTGGAATTTATGCCCACTCAGTTCCATCTTTAAATTTATATACTGGAATGCCCTGGCTGTTACTAACTGTTGGTTTCTCTGGGTTCGTTTTCTCTATACTTTGATCAACAACTATTACATCATTTTCTTCCTCTAATTCTGTGACAATGTCTTCATCTTCTCACTCACTCGATGTTTCCTCATTGATAACACTATCAAACTCTGGATCATCACTTTTAAGTATACGTAACATCTCATCGTCAGTAAGCCCCTTGCGATTGTTTGTAAATAAAAACTGACTCATTTTCAAAACGATGTACCCTACTCGCAATATCACAAGAGACTAACCGGAATATTCAAGTCTTAAAATTATATCGCAGTGCGGGGAATCCCTCATTTGAACTGGTAATTTACATTTTAAAATTATATGGGTAAATTCCCTGTGAGTAAACAAACGTTAAATGTATGGGATTCCCCGATTTTACTAACAGTTACCGGGATTATTTTATCGGACGTAAAAGGCTGACCGGGGTCTGAAGAGACCCCTGAAATATAAAACTATTTTTTGTTTATACCAGCCAATAAAAACTACTAAATACATCATATTTTATCAAAATAATTCATAAACTGCAGCTAGATGAATGATCAATGTTTAAAAATTTGCGTTTGCAAAGATACAGCAAAAACATACGTCATGGGGTACAAACGGACCCCGGCCAGTTCTATGAAGGTTAAATGACTCATACTACTCACAACGTTATCATTAATTGACAGGAAAATCCTAATTTTTAATAATAGAAAATTCATTTATAAAAAGTTTTTCATAGATATTGTGTTTTACAAATATATTCGATTGGTTTTATAGTATATCCCATTCCGTTCTAGTACCTGTAATTTTATAAAATTTACGACAGTATCTCATATCCATAAAAGAATAATTTTGCTATAAACCGCTTTTCTATATGCATAAAGTATAAATTATTAGATGTGACCGGCACTACTCGCGTCTAAAATGTCGTTTCACCTCCGCTCTCTATAGGAAACGTTACTCGGATTGACTGGTCGCCTACAGAGAGACGATTTTAACTTGAAAAATTATGGGATTCTTAATGCAAATTCGGAATATTCACTTCGAACGAATGTGTCGATAAAAATTCGTAATAAATTCTTTGGCAAATGTCTTCATAGGAACGTCACCGAAAATAAAACAGAAGTTATACATAGGTGGAGAATTATTGAAACAATATACACAATAAAATCCTGATTACTTCAAAATTTTTCGAGATTCTTCAGAAATAAGACATTGTACTTTTAAACTCCGCCAGTGGTATTGTCGAGTGGATTGAGTAGCTCGATGATACTGCTGCCGGTCCCAAGCCCGGATAAAGGAGGAGGGTTGTAACAGCAGGCTAGCTCCCTGCTATACGTAAAAATCCAACTTGCTTAAAAGCCTAAACATCGCCTCGGAAACACGGACCGATCTAATGGTAAACGACAAAAGTAACGACAAAGATTAATGAAAATGGGAACATGGAATATACAGGGAGTAAAACACAAAGTCAACATCATTGTGTCAGAAATAGAAAAACTTGAAATGGATGTGGTGACCCTTACCGAAACAAAGAAAAAAGGCACTGGTACTGAACGAATTGGTAAATATCTCCATATGTATAGCGGGGTACCAAAGGAAGAGCGAGCAAAAAGAGGAGTGTCCATGTTAATAAAGGCAACATTAAAAAACAAAATTACAAATTACGAAATTATCAATGAAAATATCTTAACAGTGAATATCAAACTCCACCAACATAATGTCACGTTAATAGCAGTATATGGCCCTTCAGACGATGAATCAATCGCTAATAAAGAATCCTTCTTTGAGATCCTCAATGAAGTTGTTAATCAGATTGGGAACTCTAGCGAGATCGTGATGATGGGTGACTTCAATAGCCGAACAGGAAAAATGACCAACAGTAATATTGTAGGCCCATTTGGAGAGGAGCAAATGAATGATAATGGCAACAGACTCATACAACAACTTAAAAATCACGAATGGCTTCTTCAATCATAAATATATACATAGATACACCTGGACACAATCAACGGGTAATCCTTAGACAAACATCAAGCATACAGATAAATGATGTCAGAGTACTAAGAGGAGCTTTTGGTGGTGGATCAGATCATTTTCTGGTACGAGCCAAAATATTCTTTTCACTAAAATATAAAGTACAAAATAAAGACAACCAAACGATTGACTCACAAGAAGTGACACATAAAAAATATAATCTTGATAGCCTGATACATGACAGTACAATACACTTATATCAACAAAGACTAGACAATAAGCTGATACCAAATTTTCAAGACCTCACATTTCAAGAAACCTATACTAACATCATCTCAAGTATACACGAAGCGGCTAAAGAACCATTCGGAACACATAAGCAATATGTAAGTGATAATTTGTATTGGAATAAAGATATAGAAGTTTTAGTAAAATGGTTTAACACAAAAAATCCAGATGATCTCGAACACTACAAAATGATTAAACGTGAAACAAGAAAATTTATTCAGAAAGAAAAAAATGAACTTTGGGATGAGAAATGTCACGATATCAATACCTACATTGGAGGACGAAAATACACAGAAGCTTGGAGATTCATAAATTCAGTTCGAACATCACATAAGGAAAGATCACACATACAGATAATAGAAACAAAATGATGGAGTTCGGTCCTGGCAAATTGAGCACCGGTTGTGTTTAATATCAGCTCCGATAATTCATAAAATTAGTTAAATTCAGTGCGAAATAATTTAGTTACAGTGTCTAGTATTCAAGATCTAAGCATCTTCTGTATTAGTACGGAATCTGTGAGTTTTTAATTAATTCTCTATATTATAATTGTCATAGACATACTTTTAACAACGAGTTATATCAACATTCACAATCTAGTATAATCAAAAACTCATTAGTAGTTTATATTTCTACACATTAGACAGAGCCGTAGTTAGAACACCAATGAAACACATCTACCAAAATGGATGAATCGGTGAATGAGAGCGTCCCTTATAGAGGGGGCACTCAACCTCAAATTAAATCTTACGCAACAGTAACAAACTCACCAAAATTTCCAAGCAAAAAACAAGTAATAGTTTTCCCTTCACTTGATAACATAAAATTGGAGGAATACCTCATTTCTTTAGGGAATATCATGGAACCAAAAAATATAATCTTCTCTTCCAGAATCTCCAATAACCGCATTTGCATTTATTTGGCAAATGAAAATTTGGTTGATTCATTTATGAATAGCAATGATGACTCAATAAATCTTGGACAAACTACGATTAAAGCTCGGCGATTAATAACACCTGCGGAAAGATTGCTACTGTCAAATGTATGTCCATCTATACCAAATATACTATTAGAAAATGAATTAACACGAATTGGCATTAAAATAATGTCGCAGATTACGTTTCTTCGCATCGGTACTTCACACCCAGAATTCAAGCACATTCTAAGTTTTCGTAGACAAACCTATATTTCACCTGTAGACCAGAACCAGATTCAAATCCCAGATTTCATTACTGTGAATCACGAAGGAACCTCTTATCGAATATTTCTCTCCCTCGACGACTATACATGTTATAACTGTAAGCAGAAAGGGCATGTTGCAACAGAATGTACGCTCCCTAATACACAGTCACAAGTACTACCAACAAACCTAACAGCAACCACATCAACAGATTTACCACCTGCTCATGTAACCGCACCAACACCACAACAATCAACGGTTGCAGAAACACATATACCAGCAGCAACTCTCTATCCCATTTCTTCTACACCAACATCAATACTGCATTCCGAAAACCTGACATCCGATTCATCTCTAGAAGGAACCAATAAAAACTCAATTATTTCTGACACCACTTCTAAAACTGAACCACAAAGTTCACATTCTATTAAAATAAACACAGCTACATCCTTATCCTATAACAAAACCAAACGATCCCTATCTGAAACTTCTTCTCCTGTTGAACAAACCATCGACATGAATTTCACGGAGCCCAGAATAACAAAACTCCAAAAAAAAAGCAAAAATTAACGTTCTAACACTAACTACAGTAAATATCGGAAAACAAATGGAATCAACAAAGACATTTTTTGAAACGACAGACAAACATGTGCTTACCTACCAACAATTTTGTGATTTTTTCGAAAATGTACATGGTTCACCGGACCCACTAAGCGTAGCCAAGTTATATACAGAAGATATTAATGGCCTCATTGATCAATTACACACTATGTATCCCTACTTCACAGATAAAAAAATGAAAAGTAAATGTACCAGGATTTCTAAAAAAATTATATCTCAATTAAGTCAAGAATCTAGTAATCAAGAGGATAGCGATTCGTCTGTATCATCAATACCTTTGTGCTCGACCTCAAGAATTTCAAATACCTATTAAATTCACAACTATATTACAATGGAATCTAAACGGGTTATACGCCCATTTAGAAATGTTAAAAATTTTACCAGCCGAACAGTCCCCCTCAATAATATGTCTTCAGGAGACACGTTTCTCTAATAAGATCTACCATATGAATAATTATTCTTGCTTTTATAAAAATAGAGCAAACCAGTCTATTGCAAGCGGAGGCGTGGCTATTTACGTGAAAAATTCTATAGACGCAGTACCCATACAATTAAAAACGAACCTCGAGGCTGTCGCTGTCTGCATCGATGGACCAACGAAATTATCTTTATGTAATATTTATTGCCCTCCAAACTCTTCACCCAGTTTGCAAGAGATTGAAGATTTATTAACTCAATTCCCACTTCCAAGACTTATAGTTGGCGACTTCAACGCCCATAATAATATTTGGGGATCAAAAAGCAACTCCCAATTTGGAAATACACTGGAACAAATAATTAACCAAAAAAATATAAATCTTATGAATGATGGTCGACCAACCAGATTTAATACGGCCACTGGCGCAGAATCGGCGATAGATCTCTCCCTTTGTGATCCTACTTTATCATTGATATTCAACTGGGACGTCCTGCAAGATCTTTACGATAGCGATCATTACCCTATCATTATTTATGGCAGCTCAGCAAATGAAGTCCCACCTCCGGAAAAATGGAACTTTAACTTAGCCAATTGGGACTACTTCAATAATCTAATACTGAACAAACTCGGCAACAATTGTATCACTGATATTCTGAGCTCAGATGTAGATGAGATGGTAGAAAAGCTTTCCGACATTATCATAACTGCTGCAGAACTTGCTATCGGAAGAACTAGAATTATCAAAAAACATCCAGCTGTTCCTTGGTGGAATAATCAATGTGCAGAAGAAACAAAGAACTACAAAAAGGCATTTAACAAATACAAGAAAATTAAGTCTCAGGAAAATTTAATTCAATTTAAACGATTGAGAGCCCAAGCAAATCGTTTCAGAAACATGTTTCAACTGCATCCGAGACTTGATCCCCCATACCATGAAAGACTATACTCTTACCAAAGCAAACTAAACATATCCTTACCTCTCCCTTACAACCTCTGCTACAAACCATCCTTCCCTCCCTGGTGTTTCATCTCCCCAAGTTGTGACTCTAGTATGACTGAATTCAGTAAATCTACAATGAACCACTCAACGATTAGGAAACTCTTCCAAAGTAAAATAAGCAATTACCAAAGCTATAAACATATATATACCGACGGTTCAAAAACTGAAGAAGGTGTGGGTGCATCCATGGTTCTGGAGAATATACAACACTCATTCACACTAGCGCCGACTAATTCCGTGTTTTCTGCCGAATTATATGCTATTTGGAAAGCAGTAGAATATGCGAATACGGAAAAAATAAACAAAACCTTAATATTAACCGACTCATTGAGCTCTCTCACAGCCATACAACAGTTCCAACATTTACATCCAATTGTCTCGTATATAAAAAATGAACTTTTCACGGCTAATAACGCCAAAAGGACAATTGAATTTATGTGGATCCCAGCACATGTGGGCATCGCACAAAACGAAAAAGCAGATGACCTAGCTAAATGCGCTACTTCCCAAAATGCCGAGATTGAGAATAAGACACCTCTTGCAGATCTCAAGCAATTTTACAAAAACATTATTACCTCCGACTGGCAAATATACTGGAATAACTCATCATCCAAACTCTCTGAAGTAAAAACATCAGTGAAAAAATGGAATAATAACCCAGCGAGCCGACGGCATCAAGTGATCTTAACCAGATTAAGAATTGGACATACATTCGCCACTCATTCACACATCATCACAAGAACAAACCAACCTGTATGTGAATCGTGTCAAAAGAACCTATCGGTAAAACATTTTCTTGTGGAGTGTCCGTCACTCAAACCCGCGAGAACACAGTGGTCAATAGAATCTAACCTAAAGGTGGTGTTAGGGGAACAATGTAACGTTGAAAACTTGTGCGCATTCCTTAAAACGATTAACTTACTTGACAAAATTTAAGAAATAATTAGAAATGTAAATTGTACATAACTGTATTGTGTATGTAGCTATATATTTGTATATGTAATGTATATGTATTGAATCGTTAAATAAATACAGCAGTCGCTAATAACCCTCTGGGTGGATGCGACTTTAAACTTTAAAAAAAAAAAAAAAAAAATGATGGATAGACTACTACAAAGAATTACTTAATGAAGACAGACAAGAATATTTGAATGAATCAATTACGGAGGAAATAGATTTTGAAAAAATGGAAAAGCTTGTGGCCCTGAGGGTGTGTGCGCGGAACTTCAGAAGAATGGAACAGATAAATTGTTCGGGGGTCTAGCATGCGTATTCAACTTGTGCATTAATGGACATCCCATTCCAGAAGAATGTAAAACTGCATATATAAAACCAATCTATAAAAAAGGCGATAGAAAACGATGTGAAAATTATAGAGGAATATCCGTAACAAATGCAGTCAGTAGACTGTATGGACGAGTACTGAGAGATCTTATAGAGGATGAAATTAAAGGTCAAGAAGAAGAAGAACAAAGCGGATTTCGTGCTGGAAGAACATGTAACGATAATATATTTTGTCTCAAACAAATTATTGAAAAGAAGACTGCAACTAACAGAGAAATACATATAACATTTGTAGACTTACACAAAGCATACGACACAATACCAACGGTGAAATTCTGGGAAGTTCTAAAAGACACCAACATCAATCACACTGTTATTACAGCTCTACAAAATCTTTATAATGGAGCAAACTCAAGAGTAAAAATAGGAAAATATATCACTGATGAATTTACAGTGAATAAAGGTTTGAGGCAGGGATGTTGTATATCGCCAACATTGTTCAAAATCTATGTGGCAGCAGCTTTGAAACAATGGAAAAGGAAAATTCATGGAATGGGAATAGAACTCGATAACACAACACTTTATACTTTGCAGTTTGCCGATGATCAAGCAATTATATCAAATGATAAGGAAGATGGGAATACATGATGCGCAAGTTGATTGAAGAGTACAAAATCTTGGGGTCTAAGGGTCAACATTCAAAAGACCAAATATCTTTGTATCGGTGGAGAACCTAGTGATCTAACATTAAATAATGATCGAACAATAACACACTGTCAAGCCTATAACTATCTGGGAGTGACATTTGACTCAACTGGGACAGGTAACAAAGAAATAGAAAGTAGAATAACAACAGCGAAAAAAGCGATATCTTGTCTCAATGGCATTCTGTGGAAAAAAAATATTACAAAGAACAGAAAATTCAATATATATGAAACTTTAGTGTAAAGGAGCCTATTGTATGGATCTGAAAACTGGAGACTAACAGAGAAATATGAAAAAAGATTAGAAGCTATTGAAATGGGTGCGATGAGAAGATCACTCAGGATTTCAAGAAGAGATAGAATCAGGAATGACACCATTAAAGAAATAATGGGGATTGAAGGTACCATTATCGATGACATAGAGAAAAAACAACTTACAGGGTTTGGACACATACAACGTATGTCAGAAACAAGACTCCCTAAACAAGTAATGAACTGGCAACCGATAGAACGTCGGAAAAGAGGAAGACCGAAAACCACTTGGAAACAGGGCATGGTTAAAGCCATGAGTGCAAGAAACCTTCAAGAAGTGGACTGGGACGACAGGAAAAAATGGAGGCAACGCGTCGGACAACGTCGAAAGACGTTCTAAACCGGCCAATATACATATTTTTAAAGAAAGCAATTCTCCAATCTTTGGATCATAAGAGATCATAGTCTATTCCTCCACATTTAAATGATCAGCGAAAGTATAACAACGCAATAAATGCTTCAAGTTCTTCCAATAGGATAGTTCAGTGATCAAATTTCAGAATTTATTACTTTCCCGCCCAACCTATCTAATATGCGAGGAAAGTATTGGTTTACCCCAAAAAAAGTTGGAATTTAAAAGAAAAATTGGAGTTATTTTCACGTTTTCCATCAAGAACAACACGAAAAAATGGGTTTTAGAAAAAAAATCCTGTGTGTATGTCGTTGTCGTCGGCCAATTTTCGTTACATGTCTTGTTAGCACGATACAGCCTCTAGAGTGCAACAAGTCACCAATTTTATGATTGAATATTGTTCAGTACATCCCACAGATAGACCCTATTGATTTTAAGTTCACCAGAGCCAGTAAAGCGAGTGCTATGGTACTCGAAGTACGACATTTTTGTAATTTTTTGAGAAATTTCAGTTTGTTAGCACGTTACAGCCTCCGGAGTGCAACAAGTCACCCATTTTATGATTGAATATTATTCATAACATCTTGCAGATGAACCCTACTGATTTTCGGCTCATCAGAGCCAGTACAACAGATGCTATAGTACTTTAAGTACGACATTTTTGTCATTTTTTGAGAAATTTCAGTTTGTTAGCACGATACAGCTTCCGGAGTATATACAATTGACCAATTTTATGATTGGATATTATTCAGAGCTTCTCAAAGATAAACTGTGTTGATATTCAGCTCACTAAAGCCAGTACGACGGGTGATATGGTACTTGAAGTACCAAATTTTTGGTCAATTTTGGAGAATTTGCAGTTTGTTAACACGATACAGCCTCCATAGTGTATTAAATTGACTTTTATGATTAAATATTATTCAGGACGTCTTATAGATGAAGCTTTTTTATTCTTAGCTCACCAGAGCTAGTACAACGAGTGATATGGTACCTGAAGTGCCACATTTTTGGTCCTTTTTGGTTGTTAGTACGATACAGCCACCGGAGTGTATACAAATCACCAATTTTATAATTGGATGTTTTTCAAGGTGCCTCACAGATGTACCCTATTGATTTTCAGCTGACTAGAGCGAGTACAGCGGGTCCTATAAATCCAGATATACTACATTTTTGGTTACTTTTGGGAAAATTTCGGTTTGTTAACACGATACATCCCCCGAAACGTATACAAGTGACCAATTTTATGGTAGAATATTGTTCAGGGCATCTCACACATGCGGAAAAGTAAGTTTTAATATTTAAAACCGTTTATTTTTAAGTGTATTCCCACAATAACATCCCAAACTCAGTTTTCATTAGATACGTTTTTGTTTGAGTTAAATGAGAAATTTTTGCTAATCAGTATTTAAGATTTACATACATTCAAAGAATGGCGTTTGGTACCGCTACTGAGAATAAATTATCTCGTACATTTAACGAAGGAATAAGAGTGCCAATACGAAGTACATGATTTAATGGTTATGAATTCACGCGAGTACCACATAAATTTTGTATTTTTATCCAGTGTTCCATTCTCGGGAAGATTTAAAAGTGAATGCTCTTAATAAATATGCCACTGGCTACGTCCAATAGTAATATGAATGTATTATTGAGTAAGAATAATATTATAGAACTTAAAGTAATGTGTAGCTAGAGTCTTATAAGAAATCTTTCAATAAACTTTAGAAGAATTTTAAAGGAAGATGTAACAAAATTATTATTGGAATTTATAGGTTTTGGAGTTTTGGGTAGAAATTTTTTTTCATCAAAATTTTATTGGGAAAATAAGAGTGCTCTATTACCTACTCTTTAAAGAAGGAGAAACTATTACAGACATTAATTGTTAACAGAAAAAATAAACGGTTTTAAAAATTTAAACTAACTTTTCCGTCCTTATATACTCCGCAGGCTGTATCGTGCTAACATCTATTTTTTTATATTTCGCGTATAAAAGAGACTTCATTATAATATTGTTTACAGTGTCACAATGAAGCTCTTTGAACACTGTTATAGTAATTTTTAGTGTACAGTTGGTTATTGTATTTAGTTATATTCTTATTTGACATTCGACTTAAACATTGACACAAATTATAAATAAAATGGTCTAGCGTTTTTCTAGTTAGCAAATTATTATATTAAAGGTAAATTAGAATGATTTATATATTAAAAATATTAATGAATAAAGTACGCTAACGTTTATTTATCAATGATTTGTCAATTGTTTATTTTTATATTGTATAGGATCAATATATAGGTATACAAAACGTTCGATTTTTGGGATAAATTACCAGATATCTATGTGAAGATGTATCACAGAAATAATTCTGTTCATGATATAATATAAATAGATCGCAAGAGCATATACGAAGAAGCTCTTTTTTAAACAAATAATCATCCTCTTTTTGCTTAAATGAAAGTTTGTTTACAATTTACACAATTATCCGGTTATAATATGTCAAAACTCGGAAGTGCTGAATAAAACCATCTGTGATCTGACCAATTAGGAACCTTCAGAATTGCCAACTTAAATTCAAACCACTCCTCCTAGTTTAAAAACAGTGATTATATGAAATTCTATTTTATTTAAATAATTAAATAAACGCGAATTATAAAAAATATTGTGTAAAACTTGTGCCACAATGACTTTCTGTAGTACTCGTGATTTGCACAACTCACCGCTTCGCGGTTCGTTGTTCAAAGTTCACTCGTACTAGAAAACGGGTCATTGTGACACTTGTTTTACAAATAACTATGTACGAGAGAGTAATAAAACCATATTTCTAATACAAAATTTAGTACGGTCACTTTAAATATTATTATAAAGTAATCTATATATTTCCATAAATGTACCTGAGCTAATACAAGTTTTCGGTCTTTTATTGGTCTTCTATAACCATAAGCTGTACAGAACAATAGAAAAAGGTTTGGGCAGGTCAAAAGCCCTGTATATTAAAGAATACATAGTGGTATCATAGGATTATTATCAATAAGTACCTATTTGCCAATAACGGCTTGAAATTTTGTTTTATTTTAATTCTAAGAATCCCTTACAGTAATCGAAAGTAGTTAAATACGATTGTAGGTTTTCCATTTACTTAGGAGGTCCAAATTTTGTATTCTTAACAGTTTATTAAAAGTCGTTTAGTTGCAACCTGCAACTGTGCAGTTTATTGTTAATTCTAGTATGATTATCGAAAATTTGGGAGGGTCGCGTAAATGCCGAAAAATCGGTCCATTTAATGAAAAAACATCAATATATAATCGTTTCAAATCATTTACAGACAAACATTTATGTAAAAGTGTCGATGACACGGTGGAATTAGTTAGTAGTACGCTTGGTGTTGGTAAATCTACGAGTTATTAAAGAAGAAAAATGTGGCAAGTTTCAAACAGTACCTCAAGCTCCAGGAAAACCAAAACTTTAAATTGAAAATCATTTGAAAGAAAGACTTCGGAGGAAAAAGCGTGCGTTCATCTTTAGGTAACAATTTCAGACAGTAGACAATATTTTTACTACGGTTCGAGATGATAAGGATTCCAGAAATAACAAACGGAGATCGCAGGAAAATTAGGGGAGTACTTCCAAAATAATTTCATAAATAACACGCCCCATACACATCATCATAACAACACAGAGTTCGACAACACTCACACTCAATAAACACACTAAACACAAATTATTTAGCAATATACACAGAAATTTACAACACATTACAATAATTAAAAAACAAAACAGCCCCCGGTTTAGATGGAATTCACTACATATTATTAAAGAATCTACCGAAAAAAGCTATTGTTCAGTTAACATACATAACAAATTTAATTATCAAAACTGGACATTATCTCGATATGCTCAAGATCTCCAACATCATACCGATCGTCAATGCTAACAATCAACCAATTTACGTGGATATCTATAGACCAATTTCCCTTCTAAACAATATACCAAAAGTGATAGACAGAAAGATACTATAAATATTACAATCTTTTTCAAATAAAAATCACAATATCATCCCCGAGCAATACGGATTCAGAAGTGGACATAGTACTGTGGCTCAAATTACTCGAGTAATAAATTACATTCGGGAAGGGTTTCAGGACAAGCAGAAATCTATTAAGGTCACAATAGATGTCCAAGAGGCTTTCGACTCCGTATGGCTCGAGAATCTATAAACTAATTAAACTAAAAGTTCCAGACGATTTAACAAAAACAATAAATTCATATTTATCAAACAGGATTTTTTTTGCAAAAATCTATGAACACTGGAGTTACACAAGTCTCTGTTTTATCACCTTTGTTATACTCTCTATTTGTTCAACATCCTCAAAATTACTGACTGCAATGTACGCTGACGATACTTGTTTTGTAGCAACAGCAAAGAATCTAGAACAAGCACTTGACACTGTACAAACACATATAAACACTGAAATCACATCTTATTTCAATGAACACAAACTAGCTATCAACGCTTCCAAAACAGAGTATTTATTACTACCTTGCCCCAAACACTACCCTAAAGTATTTAGGGTACACAATGTAAGGCAATAGCGCAAACGAATATATTTCGCAACATATACAAAAAGCTAAGATTGCAATGAGTCGACTATATCCACTCATATTTAAACACTGTAATCCCACAAGTCAAAACAACATCCTAATATATAAACAAACCATAAGACTCATACTCACAGACGCTGCACCAATATACTACACGGGCACCAAACACAACTTCAACTCCCTGCAGGTGATACAAAACAGTGTCTCAGAATGGCAATAAAACATAATACGGTATACCCCAAACTACCTAAAATGTCTTGGTTACATGACAAGGCGAATATACCCACTATTAAAGACTTTATCAACAAAATCTCCTATAATTTTTATAACTATAGTCTACTACAAGATCTTCGTACCAAACTCAAAGCCGAAAATGGCGCAGAAGGCATCGGAGGTAGTGGGTGAAGGCTTCTGCATGGATCGTTGATCACATAACCGGAACTGAATAAAATAGGGTATACACCTCTCGACTAAAGTGACATTAATCCCTTAGGTCGATTACTTCCCTCAGGAATCAAACACCACCCGCGGGATTAAATGGGCTACTTTAGTCGCTTGTTGTATAATATACTATTGTTTACTAATATGAGATACATTCAGACAGCTAAAAGATGCGGATTGAATGAAACGGAACCAATTATCATATAATTCCAAATAACTCTTAGTATTAAATGCAATCTCATATCTAATAAATGTTATCTACCATTTATATATAGAATAAACTTCAACGTCAAATATCTAAGTAATACATTTTGAATAAAATGGCTACGTCTATTGACAGTTGCTAAGTGGTCGGTATGGAAGCCGTGCGATTCACTTTACAGCCGTGCGTTTTGTTTTACCGTGCGTAATAGACGTCTTACATTGATTGCCGATTGTGTGTTTTTGACTACTTACAGGGGTGGTCGTAGGTAAATTATATAACACCAGAATAAACGTCTGCCAAGTTGCTTTCTCGAAATCTACTACCCCGTATCATTTCGAAACCCAGTTTTTCAGCCGTTTTTCTGGGAAACCCCGAGCCTAAAGATGCTAGGATGCCAGAGACAAAATGTGGATAATGCTAGAAGCAAGGTGCCGCGAGGAAATACAACAGGATTGAGAAATAGCCAGGCCATAGGCACTCTGTATATATTTTGTTTTATTGTATATATAATTATTTTTCAATCGGTTGTAAATTGGTAAACAAAAGCTGTAATCAAGACCTTTTTAATCTAATCCATTGTCGGGTATTATTCCCAGCAAAAAGGTAGCCAATCGCAAAGTGGAGTTTTCTATATGCTTATTTCTTTCGATAGCTACCAAATTTATTAAGAGAAATAATGATCGTAACTGAGAAAAAAGTTCATTAAAAATCCATTGGCAATCAGGCCAGGTATTATTTATATATATATTTTATTAAAAAATATTTCATCACGAAAAAGGATATAGGTTTAAATCGGGATCTTCGAATATAAGTTTGATGTTTTTCTTAATAGTTTTTAATTAAATAATTTATGAACTTTCTATTTATGATGATGATGATATATAGTATATTAGAACAAATATAACCGTATTTAATAAACTCATTCATTAATTATTCATAATAAATAATAAAAATATATTTTCAGTGCGAAATTTCGATGTTGTATACTAATGTCCTTATAAGTGGCGTTAGAAAAACTCCACTGTAGGTATGTTGTAAATATTTCAACGGCAGGCAGTCACTGGCACCGTAGAGAGACACTTTGTCTTTCGACGACCGATCGTGTTTTGTTTACGTTAAACCGAGAATTGAAAATAACGTGGGCAGGTAATTAGCGGCGCTAACAGATGAACTTACATTTATAGAAGTTCATTTCGAAGATTTAATATTCTTGTTTTGTGTTTATTCTTTTTTTTATTATACATATTTACTTCACAATTAGGTAGTACACTACTATATGTTTAAATAGAAGTAAACTCTGTTTTTACCAAGCACATACATTCGTAAAACCAATCTAAGAATAATCTACTTTTGTAAGAAATATTGGCCGAAAAGTCAACCTTTGATATCAGGTACAAAAATGGCTAAAAAACGCATGCAAGAATCACAGGAGGTAATACCTCAAAATGTGAATACTATGATGGGTGATACTATCTTCCTAACACCATGTGATGACGCTGAGATATTGAATGTAATTGAAGAGCTAAAGACAAACGCAGCACCTGGGTATGATTGAATTTCTGTGAGGGTTATCAAAACATTGGCTGAACAAATAACTAAACCTTTATGTATTTTGATAAACGCTATTTTTGCCACTGTCATATGCCCTTCAAACTTCAAAATAGCAATTGTTAAACCTATATATAAGTTGGGTGAAAAAATAAAACAAAACAATTATCGTTCAATAAGCATAATATCCAAAAATATCCGAAAAAATCCTCAAAAAACGTTTGATTGCTTTTGTAGAGAGGCATCATATAATTTCGGATTTCCAAACTGGTTTACAAAACGGATGATCAACTTATGATGCCATAGCTAACTTAGTCACACAAATATATGAACAATTGAATAAAAAACGACCATGTCTGGCAAATGCTCCAATCAGAAACTACCTCAATGAAGGGATTAAAATGGTTAAAATAAACGGTGTACCTACTGAGCGACCCATTAGAAATAAAATCCAAAGTTCCCCAGGGTACTGTTTTAGGGCCAGTCCTGTGTATATTATATTTGAATGATATGTTATCCACTAATATTTCTGGAAAAGTGGTCTCATATGCCGATGATACAGTGCTAATAACTGATGGAACAACCTGGAAATATATATCTCACACAAGAAACTATATTGACAGTATAGTTAATTGGCTCGATGATGATTTACTGACAATAGATATTGATAAAACATCTCACATTTCATTTTGTAGTAACACTCATGATTTTCCCACTTCACAAAATATCAATATTCATTTAACCAGCAGATATAAGAACATAACTCTGAAACAATCCAGTTCAGTTAAATATCTCGGAATACACATTGACCAAAATCTCAAATGGAAAATACAGGTAGACTATCTTTGTAAGAGACTCAGAGCCCTTTTGTATGTTTTCCGAGCACTTAAAAACATACTGAGTATTAATGATTTGCACAGTATATATTTTTCGTTAGTCCAGTCTTTCTTAATGTATGGAAATTTACGATGGGGTGGGGTCTATAGTCCAACTGCACAACTGCTTATGGTACTACAGGAACGATTCCTCAAAATTATCTATAATTTAAATTTTCGTTTCCCATCGCCACAAATATTGCAATATTGTGAACTGATGAGTCTGAAATATCTTTATTTTAAACAATTAATAATATCTATATTCCACAACAGAAATATGCTAAGAAATTATCAACATGGACATGTAACCCGCCTAAAAGCGAATAACATAGATATACCGAAAATGAACAAAGCTATTGGACAAAGATCAATTACATATATTGGACCCAAATTATTCAGTCAAGCTCCTGATCAGATAAAAACGGAACGAGTGTTCAAGTTGTTCAAAACTTCAGTGATCGAATGGCTCTAAAATGAAAATTAAACATTATTATACCATTACTATGAACAAATTCCGCTGAATTAATCTCTCAATGTTCAAATATATTTTTACTTCCCTACTAGCATTTAAATACTTTTAATTTGGTATGAGTTTGTATTTTATATTGTAACATTTAATATTTTATACGTTTACACATTGAAATTTTCACGTTTTACAACTTTTACATAATTTACACTTTTAGAGAATTTATATTTTTAGATTTTAGGAGTTTTTTTTTGTAATATACTAGGAATATTATGCAGCACTTTTGATGAAAATATGCCAGAACAATATTTGAAACGGGAAAATGTACTAATATTGTTAATACTATTGGGAATATAAGCACTCTAATGTTTGCCCGAGTATTTCAAAATACATTATATCTTGACCATGTTCAGACGAAATAATTTTGATGTTGATGTTTTCCAAAAATTTAGTGAATCATCGATGTTTTCGCTGATGAAATTTCACTAATAAGACATTTTTTGTTTCTTTTTCTACCTATATTAATCGCCCATTTTCTTTTTTTCACTTTTTTTATTGTATGCTCTTATAAATTCCTGTAATTTGGTGATTAATAAATACTACTACTATATAGACTAAAAAATAAAAAGAACAATTATGAAGCAACTCAAGAGGAGAGGAAAGAGTAAATGGAAATTATAATGCTTATCGTAATCTTGATGTTATATCTGACAGATTCTAGCAGACTTAGAGGCAACGAAAGGGGGTTTTCAGTTCGAGTATAGGAGAGCCGCTGACAAGGAACTACATGAATAATACGATCTCTAAGCTGATATAATTCATAAGAAGAATAAGACTACATGATGTAACCTAGATTTAGAGGACCACAATACATCTTAAAATGACGCAGTGGAATAGGCCACAAGGCGCTCTATATACACATAGATTCAAAAGTTTTGCATCACCCAATATCTCATAAAGTATTTTTTTCTTCATTAAAACTGGATCGGAGAATAATTAATTGATTAGTTTTATGTTAAAAAAAATCAAGGTTTTTTGTAAAAATTGTATTATCCACTAATACACATGTTTCATATATAAGAGTATTTTTGCATAAAAATTAAATTTACAAATTGGTGACGTTTTTGGATAAATAATAAATTCGAGTTATTTAATAATGAGTATTCCACCCCTAGAATCTATACAGGCTTGGAGACGTCTACTCATATTGTTAACCAGATTTCGGATATGCTGTTGCGGGATATTCCGCCATTTCTCCTGAGCGGCATGAACAAGCTCGTATACACTTTTGGGTGGATTTCTGCGTGCTGCTACTGCCCTGGAAAGCATATCCCAAGCATGTTCAATTGGATTTATATTTGACGATAAGGCGGGCCAGTCCAAACGATTGATGCCATCGGTTTCTAGATATTCATTTACAGCTCTGGTGCGATGAGGACGGTCGATATCGTCAATAAAAACGAAAGCGTTGCCAACAGCTGCTCGCCATAGCCTCAAACGAGGATGTAGAATCTCCCTGAGGTTTCTATCGCCAGTCATTGTTCCCTGAACATGGATTATTTCTGTGGGGTCATTGGACATAATCCCCGCCCAAAACATTGCACTTCCTCCTCTAAAGTGCAGCACAGGGTGAGCATGGGCGAGCTGTTCGGCTCTCGTTGGCTATCTCCACACACGTATTCGACGGCTATCATGTACCAAACAAATTCTTGTCTCACCAGGAGAAAGCACAGAATTCCAAAATTCCTCGCGCAAGGCTGCGTACTCTTGGACCCATTGTAGACGGCGTAGTCTGTGCGCAGGTAGAGGTCGGAGTACTCTCATTGGTCGACGATACCTTAATGCTATCCAAAGTATTCGTCTCCGTAATGTAGAGACCGATACTGTAATTCCCAAGGCATGTCTCATATCTCTATGGAGTGCTGGTAATGCCTTGGTCGGGTTTCTCCAGATCGACAAATGGATATAGCGGATTTGCCGTTCATTGGTAGCACGCCTTCTATCGCTCCTAGGGCTGTAACGAAAAGAATTGGTCTGGAGATAGCGGCTCCATGTACGAGATACATCACTTTGCGATCTACCAACTCTATTAGCCACGAACCTTTGAGAATGGTCTTCTTCAATTAGACTTATTATTCTGTCACGATCAATCTCACTTATCACTTGACGATTCATGTTGTCCATATCATAAAATTCAACTGCCTTCGCTAGATAAATTATCGTACTAAAAATGTACACTCCAACAAAAAAATTTTAAACATGTATTTTTTGCAAAAACAAAATTTGGACAAAAACCTTTGATGTTTTTTTTTTACTTCAACCTAATCATTTAATTAGTATCCACTGCATTCTTGACGAAGAAATAATTACTGACAGAGATATGGGGTTATGCAAAACTTTTGAATCTATATCTTTCTTCCTCACTTCGTCTTCTGCAAATAAATTAACATGAGTGGAGATCTTAGTTTCCTCCAACGTCTATTATTGCGAATCGTCTTCTCAAGTGCGTCAAATTTAATTCAATATTTTGAGTGTAGCCTCCAGTATCAAGATTGTTGCAATCATTCTTTGATTCCGACAATAAAGTAGGGTCGACCTTTTAATTGTCGAAATTCAGTTGACCATAACTCATTGGTGCCGGTTAAAATTATTCTTGTTTTTTAGAATTTTGCAAACAAAATTAAACCCAACTGATTTTAATAACAAATATACTTGAGTAAAAACTTCTGAAACTACCTTTTAATCACATAAACAATAACTGTGACTTTACAATAGGTTTATGCTAAGACACACATTCATCCACAGGCCTGTCATTCACCCTTTATTAAAAACTACAACAAATACATTATTTTACATTCACCAGAAATATATAAAGAAATTGAAATGAGGAAAATATATGAAAGTCCTATCTTATGGTGATGAAGACAAGTAACCAAATTAAAAATTCACTCATCATATGTGAAATTGTAAGCACCTCTGTAACAATTTTTCAAACATCTTTTTGTCAGTTATTTATGAATATATTCCCACTAAACAAGAAACATAACAAGTCTTTTTGTGATGTTCTTTTTAGAGACTTTTCGTGATGTTTATTTAAAACGTTGATAAGATGTCTCCTAGATGTCTTAATTTTATTACCAACTCTATTAACATCCATTTCATGTAAATAAAACATATTCTTGATGTACAGAATAATACGTGAATTCTCAGTTACATGCACATCCTATGAACTTCTTCTTAGCAACTTCTTATAGGAAATATTCATACGATGTTAATTTGTACACTTCTCACTAATGTCACATACAGAACGTTACTGTAATATTACAAATTAACATGTTTCTAAGATGATCACATGTGTTGCATCTACTTTTACATCTTTCGAAATATTTTTTAGTGACTTCCTACGATTACGTCTGTATGATGTTAGTTCATAAACCTTTCATATTAAACATCACAGTAACATAAAAAAAGAAGAAAACATAAGAGGAACTGACGAACGAAACAAACAGTAGTTTATCTGTGGAAACAAATGACAAGTATGAAATGGCGGGTGGTTTTCAGTTTTGTGTTATATTTTATTTGCAGGAAGCACATTTTTTGCAAAAAAAAGTACTTGAATAAAGTGGTCTTCGTTTTCGTTAGTTCCCACTTAGCTACAGTCTCTATACTTAGTTATAATTCTTGTTATAATGGACGAACAACAGTTTTTATCGGTAAGTACCTATTCCAAAATCATAATTACTAAATCTTAATACTCATTCAATACTTTAATCGCTTATTGTACATTGAAATTTCAGGTGGCGGAATTGTACACTAACATTATATAATAGAGTTTACAAAATAAGGGTTTTTTCAACTTTTAAAATATATTAGTTAGTAAGTATATTTTAAAAACGATTCACAATATTTCAAATCCTAGATATGCATTATACCCTACAAAAAACTTAATATTGCAATAGGGTAGATATTATTATTCATAATAAAACATGATCATATGTTGGCAGAGATTTGAATCTAGAAAAAAATATTTTCAATGTTCAAGATGTTGATAGTTGGTAATTATGTAAAGGGGAGTAACTATTTCAGATAGTCTGATACAGACACTGTATTAAACAGAACAAAAAATATTGAATCTAGTATCTCTAGTTCTAGTTTTTGTAGTAGTAGTCATGGCCATCAATATGGTTTTGCAGGTTTAGAAAATTTTAACATCAATAATAACAATCCTTGTAAACAATTAAAGACTGTTTAAGATTTTAAAAACAGAAATTTCTGTTAAAAAGCTCATTTCCATTTGAAAATACACTAAATACAATAAATAAGCTGTAGGTGTCCCTTACAATGGTTTATATTAATCTAGTTGAAGAATATGTAACTTATGACACTGAATGCTCCAGTCAACAAACAGAATTCAATTATTTATTATTGTAGAAACACAGCTATTGGATACTCAATTGGATACAATTAATTATTAACTCATTTAACTTAATAATGTGTTCATATCTCTTTTTCATAAGTAGTTTTTTTGTATACAGTGTATTAATAATGCTTAATTTTCATTAAGTTACAATTCCACGATGTTAATATACTATATGTTCCAGGATGAAAACAACATGATGAGAATAGTATATTCTTTTAGACAGAAAAGATGTATACATTTTCATGGCACACATGAATTTACCTGCCAAACGGAGTGAGGCATGTAATAGAAGTTAAATGATGAAAAGTCACTTCTCGAAATAAAATATGTTATTATTCCTTTGAAGAACCCCGCATGTATCTTATGGAAAATGGGTCCCAGTCAATTGGCTGAAAATCAAGTTTGATGTAGTTTATGATGATCGATCAAAGGTCTCCATGGGCACAATTTGATCTAAAGTAATTGTTTTATTAGCTGCTTTTCAGAACACCTTTGAATGTTTCACATATAAGGATTTTGGAGAGCATGTTATGGAATAGTTGAGGCACTCTAAACAGCGACTCTTACGTGAGAAAAAGTGCCTCATTACATTTGAAATTTCCGAAAAAAATGGGAAAATTGTCGACTTTTTCACATAGCATTGACAGAATTGTATAATTTTGTTATTTTTGTTAAGCATATCTTATTAAAGAGAAAAAACTCTTTTAAAGGACGCCAAAAACACCCCCCCCCCTTACTTGAAGAATAAGGACAAAAAGTCCCTAACTACATTTTTTCATAATCTCATCAATATATCAAAAATTGTATTTCTAGGATACCTTTAGTGTGTCTTTTTTGGAGATAATCACAGTATTATGTTTTTAAAGTTGTACCATGTCTATTTTTTGAAATATGGCCGATAGCCGGTGTTCTTAGTTGTTCACCCTGTATTTGTTGATTAGGCACAGAAACATCTATAGGATGTCATCTAGAATGTTTGAGGAATATTATTTAGATGTTTTTAGTAATGTCCATACAACATCTAATATAATACACTGTATTGTTTTTGAAATGTCGCATTTAGATCCTTAATAAGATGTTATTTATTAGACATTGCATTAATATCGACAAGATGTTAAAAGGTATTTCAGAATGTAACAAAAATAATGTTTTTAGATCGTTATAAAGACTTCCTTTTGAGTAAGTTCTAGAAACATCACAGTAATGTAAAAAGGCAGCGCTTCAACATTGCTGAGAAGTTAAGTAGAAACATCACAAAAGTTAACAGCCACAAGCTGGGCATAAGCGGTTGTATAGATGTGCATGTGATGAAAACAAGAGGAGAAAAAGGAAGAACATTATCACAATGTGATGTTGAATTAAAATAACTGTAATATTTATTTGCATAGTGGGTTACTTTTTTTACACACCAAGTCAACACTGAATTTCCATTAATACTTTTTGCTAACTTTATAGGGTGGTCTGGCTTTACAATACTTCTCATTTCCTAAAAAATTTTCAATTACTTTTTTTGAGTACTTCAAAAAAGTGAAAAAAAAATGTCATCCTTCTTAGACTACTTTTTTCTAACAAAAATATACTGAAAGTTTTTCATTCATAATTTGGCAGATGCCAAAAACAATATAAAAAATTCAAAATTTTCGTCCTCCAATCTCATATATTCTCATAAGTCAGTATCAATTACTTTCACGTGCTTTTTGATGAGCATTTCTAGAATTGACATTGAATAAAGCAATCAAATGAAACTCAAAAACCACCGACAAATCCAAAATAAGATAAACTGATATGAAGTTTTTTTATGTAATGATGCACATCCGCAAGATAAAACCCCTTCATCGGCGGCAAATTCAAAAACACCCTCTATTTAATGAAAATCCATTTTCGAAACTTCAACTGTTATTTCCAAAGTATCTGTACATTTTCTATTTATTTTAAATAGGAATTTATAAAATATTTCACGTATCACAAAGTATAATATTCCCAACGTAAAAAAATCTACATATTTTTAATATACATACGTAACCTCGATGACCCTAAAAAGGTCACAATACCATAATTCGACTGAATGCCTACCTACTTAGTCAACCTTCATAAAACCGCAGTGACTTTTCTCTGAATTAAACTCATAATCTTTAATCTCCAGATCATTCACGTGTAAACATGCATACATATTGCAACTATTTTGTGAATGAAATACTAACCCACACTTCGCATTATATACCTCGAATATGAACGACGTTCAACGGACTTTACGTCATTGAAATACAGGGCCGTCATACACAAAATTATCCCAGTTTTATGCGAAGTTATAAGTTGAATGGATTTATGGAATAATTGTATAGAGCAATATTGAATTATTGCCTGGATTTGATGATATTAGCCAAGAAGAAATTTCAGTTTGTTAGCACGATACTGCCTCCGGAACAGAGCACTTAAAAGCAGCGTAAGAGAACCTGGAGTGACAAACGATAGGCAGGTAAAAAATATATGGGAAGCATAAGAAAAAAATAAGTGTAAAAATGAACGATGATTTGTTTTAGTACGATGCAGTAAAAAAATGAAAACAGTTCGATGGATACACTTGTTTTCAAAACGATGTTATTGTTGAGACGGTCCTGCTGACGGAACATATAGAAACTTCTGGTCCACGGAACAGTTTATTGAAAAGGCCCACTTTTTACACTCACTGACTCCGTACAAATAGGGTAACCGAGATTAAGTTTGACATACTAATGTATGTATTGCTATGAGAATGTTATTGTAGCCCCATTGTCAAAACACAGTAGGGTGTATTTTTCTTGTCCGCGTTTATGTTTATAAGGTATAATAATACGTTTTACGGTTTTCCCTCTTATGTTACATGACAACTTATCATGTACTTGATTTATGGGGCAATTTGGCCTTGTTGCACATTCATAAGCTTAAGAATTAACTACTAGAATAAGTACGCGGGTACATTTTACTATTTATTGTTTCCTTTTTGGCTTTGTTTCAGTTTAGCTGATTGTTATCTTGTACATATGGAAGTTATATAAAGATAAAAATTATATATATATATATATATATGTAATTTTATGTAGGTAATGCATGGTATTTATTTCTTTGATTCATTGGAATATTCTTTTATCTATGTTTTACGCTTCGGGGATGATAAAGAACCCAAATAAAAATAGGTCTTGAAATCGTGGAGAAATCATAAGAAACTACGAAAAATATTATAGTCAACGAATACCGTCATTGAGAATATGTTCAATTGTCTGACATATTTTGAGTGGTTTCTTCTGGGCTTGGCTGAGTCAATGGATGTGTCAAATACTATCTAAATGTTGTTTTTTATGTGAATATTGTCATTCCTGTTATTTCATCCAGTTCATTACAACAGTTATAACAAAAATAGGCTAGTATTTATTAATTGCACATGTTCCAAAACTAGATATTTCGAATATATCGTATTATTCAGAAGTCCACTCACTGTCAACTCCCCGAATATTAAGATTGCTACTACAAAAGTTTACCATTGTTGATAGAATAATTAGAAATTAGAAGACACTTAAGGGACCTACAATATGAAGTCGTCAATGAATAGATTAATCTAGGGAGTTGTAAATTGTCTTCATAAGTAATAATTGTACAGATCAGCAGGTATAATTTTCTTGGTTTTCAATATCATTGCACAGTTATACTGATCTTAAACGGGAAAAATGATATCACCATAGGGCTTATAATATCTAAGCTTTAATATCTGTAATATAATAATAATAACAATAATAATAAGGCGAAGGGGACTCGACTTCGCAGATACAATGAGCTTTCTAAGAGGAAACAACAGACTTTACAGCAGACAGAAAGAAATTCTTCAGAAATTTGGATGCACGTTCAGAAAATCAAGGAGATGCAGTAGTCCCAGCTAACACAGATGAATTCCGCGACTACTAGAGCTCTATATGGTCAGAATCAGTAAACTACAACAGAGATTCCAAATGGATAAAAGATGTTGAACAAGGCACATCGGGGGTTGAGGAAATGTCTGTGCATCACATAACATCAGTAGATATTCCCCAGACTATCAGGAGGACCAGCAATTGGAAGGCGCCAGCACCGGATGTATTACACAACTTCTAGATCAAAAACCTACCAGCATGCTTTCCAAGCCTTGCTCGCTGTTTTACGGAAGCACTAGACGATCCATCGAAATTCCCCAAATTTCTGTCACAAGGAAACACCTACATGCTGTTCAAGAAAAGTGACGTCGCTATCCCGAGCAACTACAGACCAGTCACGTGCCTGTCGGTAGTGTACAAGCTCTTCACATCACTTCTCAGCAATCGAATATACGAACACTGCTCTACAAATAACTTACTGGAGGAAGAGCAGAAGGGTTGTATTCGACGATCAGCCGGATGCAAACATCAACTCTCCATAGATGCAGTGGTTATAAAACAGGTCCAGACTAGGAAGAGAGATCTCAATGTGTGCTACATTGACTACCGCAAGGCATTCGATTCGGTTTCCCATGACTGGCTGATGAATATGCTGGAGATCTATAAGATTTGCCCGAAAGTAAGAGCGGTGCTTCAACACCTCATGGGCACCTAGAGGACTAATATCCTTGTCAACAACAACATGGCTGGTAAAGTCAAGATAACCAGAAGGAAACTCCTTGTCGCCAGTGTGGTTCTGCTTGGCTTTGAACCCTCTATCTATAATTCTCAACCACACGAACATAGGGTACAGACTAAACATCAGAAACGTACGGAGGTTATCCCATCTGCTGTACATGGACGACCAGTCTGGTGCTCTACGCAGAGCACCAGACTGGACTGCCATATAACACGCAAATTCCTGAACAGAGCCTGAGTGAGAGGAACTGAATTGTTTTTTCACCAGGTTGTCCCAGCCTTAGTGATCAGGCTAAATGGTTACCAGCGAAAGCTGAGACAGCGCGAAAATAATAATAATAATATTATACGAATGGATCAAAAACCAGAAACGGAGTAGGTGCAGCAATGGTAATAGAGGAAAATGAATATTGTTGGACCTTGAACCCTTACTGCTCAATTTTCACCGCGGAACTGTATACTATATGGCAGGTTCTTCTATTCTTCTCCTTGTCCTACTCAAAATTCTGTGTTATTTGTTCAGACTCTTTGAGTGCCATTCAATCACTAGAAAATAAATTTACAAAATGCCCTTATAGCTTAAGAATATTGGAGCTAGTTTCCCACTTGTCGTCAGTAGGAAAGAAATGTACTCTCTTATGGACCCCCAGTCACTGTAACATTCGCGGCAATGAGAAGGCAGACATGGCAGCAAAACATGCAACTCTCTCCCCAGTAGATGATGGCATCCCTGTCCCATATCAGGACATTCTTACAGCTATTAGAGAAATAATTAACAAATCATGGCAAGATCGATGGTCGGAGCAAAACACCCAGTTGAATCCCGTAAAGCTATATGTCAATCGCAGACAGTGTGGGTATTACTGAACACAAATCAAACACCAAAAGAAGCTCAAACATTAGAAAATAAAATAAGCAGAATACGTAGTGATCCAACACAAAATAAACAACTCACTAGTAACACCAAAACAAAAACACAACAAAATGTATCAAAAATACAATATAAAAAGAAGACCAGGCATAATAATATCAGAAATGACAGAAGCAATAGACTTATTGAAACAAAAACTAATGGCAGCTAGTAAAAGGTTAAAAAGATACAATACGTCACTTAAGCGAAAAGAAGATAACATAAACTTTACAAAGCACGAAAAATTGTTCTACCAAAAAAATAGACCAACAAAATATAGTACCAGAAAACAAAACATCACCCAAAAAAGAAGATGTAGAAGAATATTGGAAAAAATTATGGTCAAACCCAGTGCAACATAAACGAAATGAATGGACAGAAGAAGAAAGGGAAAGAACAAAAACAGCAGAACACATGGAACCATACGAAATAACCAAGGAAGAACTAACTGTCATCCTTAAGAAACTGCCGAACCATCTCTTTCTCTTCGATATAGCGAATAATCATCGAGATATATGGATTTGTTAGTTATTTTTTTTATTAAGCCGATACAGTAATGATATCAAATATGTTTTCTTTGAAATCTGTAAAAATTTTTGTTAAGGAGCAGGCATTAACTCGAATATCTTTTCGTTATAACTTTGTTCCTTATAAATATGAACGAAAGAAGAAATTAAATTATGGCACAACACAACAAGTTAGAGTTAACAATTATTGAGTCTATGAGAAAAAACTAGAGATAAAAAATGAGAGGAAAGAAAAAATATGAGTTTATAGTTTTTACTTTTCCGCCCAACCTATCTAATATGCGAGAAAAGTATTGGTTTACCCTAAAAAATGTTGGAATTTTGAATTTTTTTTGAGTTATTTTTACGTTTTTCATCGATAACAACACGAAAAAACGGTTTTTAGAAAAATAATCCTGTGTGTATGTCGTCGTCGTTGTCGTCGGTCACTTTTCGTTACATGTCTTGTTAGCACGATACAGCCTCCGCAGTGCAACAAATCACCAATTTTATGATTGAATATTGTTCAGAATATCTCACAGACGAAGCCTATTGATTTTCAGCTCACCAGAGCCAGTACAACAGGTGCCATAGTACTTTAAGTACATTTTTGTCATTTTTGGAGAAATTTCAGTTTATAAGCACGATACAGTCTACGGAGTATATAGAAGTGACCAAATTTATGATTGAATAGTATTCAGAGCATCTTATAGAGGAAACTTATTGATTTTTAGCTCGTTAGAGCCAGCAAGTGCCACATTTTTGGTTCTTTTTGGAGAAATTTCAGGTTGTTAGCACGATACAGCCTCCAGGGTGAATACAAGTGACCAATTTTTATAATTGGATACTTTTCAAAGTGTCTCACAGATGTACAATATTGATTTTCCGCTGACTAGAGCGAGTACAGCGGGTCCTATAAATCCAGATATCGTACATTTTTGGTTACTTTTGGAGAAATTTCGGTTTGTTAGCACGATACATCCTCCGAAGTGTATACAAGTGATAATTTCATGATAGAATATTGTTCAGGGCATCTCACAGATGCGGAAAAGTTAGTTTTGATCTTTAAAACCGTTCATTTTTTATCTTAAAATTTGACAAATCATTCTCAATTTTGGGTCTCAAAGTCCAAAAAAGAATTTATCCATGTATATTCATAATATAGCTACATTTAACTTTAATTACGGGATTCCTGTAAATACTAAAGATATTATTAAGAAGTATAAAAACGTTTTTTCAGGACTGGGAAAGATTTTTAGGTCATGTAGTATTATTCTGAAAGACATTGTCATACCAACAGTTTCAGCTACTAGAAAAATACCTATTTCTCTAACCGATAGAGTTGAAAAGAAACTGGATGAGATGCTTCGTGGCCAAATCATTGTGACCCAACTGACTGGGTTCACCCACTAATTACAAAAAACAATGGCGATATCCATGTAATTTCAGAGTATCGTGATTTAAATGTTTTCATTATACGTGTTTTTCTCAAATGCCCATAACTGACATTCTTTTTAGTGAGATTAGTGGAGCAAAGTATTTTTCCGTCTTGTATGATTCTCAAGCCTTCGTTCAAATTTCTTTAGATCCAGAAAGCTTCAAACTCTACACAATAACAACACCTTGGGGCAGATATCTTTATCTTCGGTTACCACATGGTATTTCCTCAGCCCCGGAGGTTTTTCAACATTTTATGCATAATATTCTGGTATTCTATAAGTATTGTTTCATTTTGACGATATGAACAAATGTATGACTTTTTCGTTTTCTAACCGATATTAATGATTTTAGCTGCATTTAAAAGAGTTTTTCTGTTTAATAAGATTGATAACAAAATTAAATAATTTTGTATTCACTCGGAAATTTCAAATGTAAATTGAAGCATTTTTTAAATTTTTATATCTGATATCATAAATCTTATATCTTGGAATAGATTCCTATTTTTTAACCCCTTTTCATCAGAATTTAAAAAATGCCTCATTACATTTGAAATTTCAGAGAAAAATGGGAAGATTGTCGACTTTTTCACAAAGCGTTGACAAAATTGTACAATTTTGTAATTTTTGTTAAGCATATCTTATTAAAAAGGAAATAGTATATTGTGCAACAAGTGGGAAAAGTTCAACTTTTCTCACGAGTGTGGAAGTTTGTGGCACGAGCCAAGGGCGAGTGCCGCAAACACACGAGTGAGAAAAGTACTTTTCCCGCACACTATACTTTTCCTACCACTGCACAAATTTAAGTAATACAAGTAGATAATTTTGTATAAAAAGTTTAAGCATCGAGGACCACCCACCGAAAACGGCTGGACATCGAGTATAAATTTCTGAAATTGGATGGGCATCGAATATCCCCTACTGGATTCTCCATATAAATGTATGTAGTGTGGGCAAACTGCGAGCAATATATGGTTTTGAAATTAAGTAAGCTATGAGAAATATGCTATTTTTCATAGCAGTTGTAGAAAAAACTCTTTTAAATGACGCCAAAAACATTGATATCGGTTAAAAAACAAAGAAGTGTTACGACATTTGTTTTTTAGGTTGAACCTTCCCCGACCCCTTATTTGAAGAATAAGAACAAAAAGTATATAACTACATTTTTTCATAATCTCATCAATATATAAAAATTGTATTTCTAGGATACCTTTAGTTTGTCTTTTTTGGAGATAATCACAGCATTATGTTTTTAAGTGTTCATTCCACCCCATAGCAGATATTTTAGCAACTCTAAAATATTTTCCAGTGATTTTTCAGGGTCATTTTTCTGAAGGTATTTTTTTAACGTTGTACCATGACTATTTTTTGAAATATGGCCGACAGCCGGCGTTCTTAGTTACTCACCCTATATTTGCTGATTACGCACACAAACATCTATAGGATGTTATCTAGAATGTTTGAGGTATATTATTTAGAGGTTTAAGTAATGTCCATACAACATCTAAGAGAATACACTGTATTGTTTTTGAAATGTCACATTTAGATGATTGATAAGATGTTATTTTTCAGACATTGCATTAACATCGACAAGATGTTAAAAGGCATTTCAAAATGTAACAGAAATGTTGTTTTTAGTTCGTTATAAAGACTTCCTTTTGAGGAAGTTCTAGTAACATCTCAGTAATGTAAAAAGGCAGCGCTTTAACATCGCTGAGAAGTTGAAACATCACAAAAGTTAACAGCCACAAGCTGGTCATAAGCGGTAGTATAGATGTGCATGTGATGAAAACAAGAGGAAAAAAAGTAAGAACATTATCACAATGTGATGTTGAATTAACATAACTGTAATATTTATTTGCATAGTGGGTACATTTTTGGGTATTTTTGGAGAAATTTCGGCTTGTTAGCTCGATATATCCTCCGAAGTGACAATTTTATGACATAATATTGTTGAGGGAATCTCACAGATGCGGAAAAGTTAGTTTTAATCTTTAAAACCGTTTATTTTGTTTTACGAAGAATTCTAGTAGTTTGAGTGTTACTGTATTTGGTATTCTTCATCTTCTTTATTTTTTCTATTAATATATATTTAGTCAATGATAAGGTCGAGCCAAAAATAGTTATTGAACATCTGGTAGACATCACATGAAATATAACTTCTGTCGTTCTGACGATGATAGCGATATCGAAACAATTGTCAATTTCATAGAATTTTTGACATATTTTCAATATATTGTGGAATTATCCAGAAACAGTTAGTTTCATTTAAAACAGTAAGAATTATTTCCACACAAAACAGTATCCTGTAAACTGTAAATCGAAATGTGTGATAGGTCGATGGCAACAATTCAAATTTCTGTTTTCACCCACGTTTTTATCCAACAGAGTGTCCTGAACCACAATAAAGATATGATGATAGCGATGTAAGTTGATATCAAAACAAATTGTAGGTGCAGTGCAGACCTTCCAACATTTCTTGACTATCTGATGACAGCCTCCAATGAGATAAAACTTTATTATTTGAATACAACCGACTGAAAACTCATTCATCATTGTTTTTTTAAAGACTGTCAGTGTTGCGTCTCTGTAACTGGTTTACAGATACTGTTTTTTATGCTTAATGATCCTATAAAGAGAGAATTTTGGTGTCTTAGTTTGAATTAGAAAAACTGTAGATATTTTTATCTAACACAAAAAGTAGTATTTTGAAAAATTCGTCAAATCAAATGAGATGCTAGATCACAAACAGATGACACCACAAATATAGAAGTAATATTATTTTTAATATAGTAAAAAGTAGTTAAATTCTCCACAAACTTAAAAAATATATAAATATGTAAATGCATTCAATCATTTAGTAGATTTACATTTCAACACTTCTTTTGTAACCGAAAGTAATAATACAATATTTACTAAACATTATGCAAGCAAAAAATTCAACCCGTTAGTATCCTTCTCCACACGAACGAGAACCAGAAATGAAACAATAATACAAAAGTATATATAGAAAAGTATAAAAGGCGGTGTAAAAAACAAACCCATAGTTATTATTGTGTATTCAATCGACGGGAGGTATCCGTGCCCCCTGCGGTCCTCCCTACGGCACGCACAATACCCTCATTGAATAACATCGTAACGTGCGGATAGATTATCCGACCCCGAAGTGCAGATTGTAGCGGAATGCTTTGAAAAGTTCACAGTGGTAAGTCTTGCAGTTCGACTGTTTGAAAATGGGGCGTTAAAAGGTCTACTCGGATTTCCTTTATTCCGGAAATGATTTGAGAAACTTTGGAAACTATCAAGAGATAGAAAATTTCTCATGAAAATATTTAGATATTCACCACATGTGTACAAATTTATTATTTATACATATGTAATTTATATTAATTTACTTGACTTCTCAAATAGGAGTCAAAACAGTATTAAAATCAGGGGAGACTGTTACAATTTCCGTCCTATATACTAAGTAAAGTAAGTTTTTGTAAATCTTTTTGCTATAAGGTATCAAGAAAGGTTTCTTTTATATTGTGCCATCACCAGCAGGGTGCAAGATGTTTGTGACCTTGGAATGCAAGATCGTGTTCCATACTTTAATAAAATGTATCACATATCTGTTTAAACGTTTATTACAAAAGAATAAACTACAGAAACATTTGAAACCATAACTGGACATGTTATCAATCTTCTATAACCTGTCTTTGGAATTGGTTGAGGTAGCTTTATAACCAAATCGCTGTCAAGTAAGGGTTGAAACAATTAATTTAGATATATTAAAGTGAAATAAAAACAATTTGAAAAACTGCTATGCAATTAATTAAACAAAGAAAAAGTTACGCTAATAACAAATCGATCTAATTGGAGATAGGTACTATTTATGGATCAACTAAAACGATTGCAGAAACTTGAGAATTGCTTGTGAAAGTCAAATTTCATGTTTCATGAACTAATTAAAAAAACAATAATCATTTGTCGTGATAGCACTACCATGATATTATGTAAGAAAATCATTAGTTCCTCTAAGAAAAATAGCCATGTTACAATTCGAGATGTTCAGTCTCAGAACTTGCCAATAAAACTAATTTTTCGACTCACGTTTTATTTAACTTTTTAAATTAACTTGACAGTAAATAACTTTTTTTAAATGTACTGTAATGTTTTTATTATTTAATCAAAGGTTTTTGTTACGGGTGGGATAAATTTTAAAACACACGGTATGGCTACTTACTAATTTATTTAAACACTAAACTACTCACTAGCACATAAAATTTATATGCACACAAATTTAATTATTAATTTATATCAACACTTTACTGTGTATTCTTGTTTATATGTCGCGATCACTTTATCCACTGAACTGACTCTCCCGGGTCGGTCCCTTATATATTAGTGCCTTTTTTACTAGATAATTCTAGATTACAAAAACAATTGGGTTTCTGGTATTTTCTAGATAAGACTGGTCACAAAATCAATGTTGAGATAAGATAGTAACAATCGTAAACAATTCTAAGAATCCCTGCGCGTCCGCCATAATTTTAACTTTCATACCTGGCTACCGAAACTGGATGTTTGAATCGGTCTCGGAGGTTTCGAAGTGCTTCCCACATATCGCGGTAGGTAGATCGATCTTGAAATTCATTTTTAGTTACCACGTAGAAGACGTACCGCGAATTATGTTTCAGTTTCAATGTCTTGTCAGGGGCTGGAATCTGGTCTTCAAGTTTTTCTAATTGCCCGAACTTCTTTCGAAAGACGGTTGCCAACCCTCGTGCGCTCTTGATACGGGCGGGGATGTTGTATGCCAGTGAATAATATTCCGGGAGAGTGAAAAAATCTTGTTATTGTTCCGAAGTGACTCCATATATAGCTTTACCGGTACCTCCATACGCGCCCATAAATTCATCGAGGGTAGGGTCAAACACATCTCGAATATGGTTTACTCCTTTCTCTAGGTCATCGTCTCCTTCGAATGGCGCTAGTCGGTTTTGGTGAACTACTTTTGGTTTTCCGTTGGGGATCTAGCTTATGCGATATATAACATTATTGATCCTTTTCTTGATTAAGTATGCACCTTCCCGGGATTTTTGTAATTTTGGAGGAAATACATTTCTCCTCGTCGGGTTGTGTAACCATACTTTGTCCCCTTCTTTAAAACCGCCTTCTGTGGCATGCGTGTTGTTCCTAATATGAATCACCAGCTGTGATCGACCACCAAAGATCAATTTTAATGACGAATTTGATCTATTTAGTCAAAATGAGTATTATTATAATTACTTTACTGGTATTGATATTATTACTATGATGATTGATATTAATCAAATAGCCGTACAGTTATTAATCTGGCTGATGATCAATATAATGTTTTTATAATAAGTGTGATAATTTTGGTAATTGTAATAATCTGATTAATAATTAACGTTTAAAGAATAACTTAATTATGACTGGGTATTATATACCCAGTATATATATATATATATATATATATATATATATATATATATATATAAGTTAAAAGTTATCAAATAAAACCATGGAAATAAAGTCTATCTCTGATAGTATTAAACCAATAACTTCTTTTAATTGTGTTAATGCTAGTATATACCAACCTTATACACAACAATTAATTACTAGAATCATTGAGTATCCTATGAAAAAACTATACAACTTACCTGTTCGTTCTAAATACGTCCCTAATTAATATACTCATTTTAGTGATAGACTTTGCCACTTTTGATATAATTTTTAAATATTTTTGGGATCACCTTTTTATTAGATACCTACTTATTTTTTATACCGATAGATAATCGAAGGAGCAATGGATCAATACATTGCATATTAATACTTATCCAGGAAGAAAGCTACACAGAGTGGTTCTGGTCCGGTTTGTCCAAATAAACTGGTTACTCCATGATACTGACACACTACTCGAGTATATTGACAAAATAATCGTTAAATCGCAGTGCCCATACCCATTTACAAATATCATTTTGATCACAATTCACACAAACAATTAGTGAGGAATTTCCCGCGTGAATCTCCTTTACTTCATAACTTTCGTGATTAAAACAATCACTCTGGTGATAGACTTTCCCGCGCGAAATCTTCTTCTTTATCATTTAGAAGCAAAGTTGTCAGCATTCCCATAAAATATATATGCAGACCTATTTATGTCATTTTGTAGTCCTATGCATATTTATAATTTCTGTTTAATTACATAAACCCGTCTTTTTTTCTCTAGTTCTTTGGAAAATAACAATCCGATATCGATTTAATTTTAATGTATTCGCGGTTTGGAATGCCTTTTAAAACATAATTCCCATGAAAACAATAGAAAAGGTTTTTCTTTATCATTAATTGAGGGCGGGCCGAGGGTCTTTCACTAAAAGAAGATTAAAGAAAAAAAGCTCGTAATGGTAAAATCTTATAAAATAGCATACGAGGACTAAAAAAGTATTTCGATGTAACATTTTTATTTTGGTAGTACCACCTACCTACCTATATTATGTAAGGTATACCTACCTAACTATTAACAAAACTGAAGGAGTAGTACCTAAATAGAACATTAATTGCAGTAATAATTAATGAAATTTGCCTTAAAACGCGAAAACGCCAAACATTAATAAAATCATGTTCATCCCCTTTTATTGTTAGAAGGGAAAATGGCAACATCACACATCACGAGAGACCTTTCTGGTCTGGCGCTATTCACGGTAGTGTCGTCGTCGAACGTAAGATCAGAGCCATATTCACAATAACTGTATAAAATACAGCGGAAAAAATGTGAAATTTCATTTCATCATTAAATTAGTACCTTTATAATACAAACACAGACATTCTGAGTGTGGCTAACAGCTGCTGTTCAGAACAATTAAAGCTATTTATAAAGAAATGATCTTGTTTCTAAAACTTAATATATCTTATACTTACAAGTTGTTAGATTCATCCGGGGACAACCTCTTTGTTATACAGATATTCTGAATATGGCTAAGGATTTCCCAGCACAAGAAAAACTTTTGATAATAAATGATTTTTATCTCTAAAATTAAAAAGATACAAGTTTTTAAGTGAAGTCCATCGGAGAGGACAGCTGCATAGGTATTTATAGTGTATAGGTGTTTCGTTTCATTTTGAGAAAAAATTATTGAAGATAAATATTATATAAGGTATTCTAGCAATTAGACGTTTGATACAACAACAGCTGTACTGGAAGCATGCCCTTTTTACAAACAGCCTTCTGGATTTCGTTTGGTAAAATTTATTAATGTAATTGGGAACATTAGATATGTTTATAATTAATTATTGTAGATTGAAATGGATTTTGAAACTGCTTTAAAAAGTAAAGGAAACCTACTTCGAGAGCTAAATATCATGCAATGTTATCTTTTCTTAGAGAGGAACAACATGTTAAAGATAAAAATGTTATATCGTTGTTGAATAAACTAATAACTGAAACTGATAATGAAAGTGAGTATTCACAGGTATCGATAAGCAAATCTTTTTTGTCATTGTATTTTAAAGTAAAAACATACTTTTCACTTTCCCTCAATTATACATGATCCTAAATGTCACCACATGACGGCACCGACAAGCTTAAAGTGTTGTTGAACTAGTCAACGAACGGGCAGATTGTCTCTTGGAATTTTATAGGAATAGGAACATAACATTAATTCTTAAGCGATAATACAGAAATGACATTTAAAAACAATATTCTCAACTATTATATACAGACTAAAAACTACACACTTTGAAGCCATGTGTGACAACACACCACTTTTGTTTATGCTGTTTTACTTCAGTTTTATTGGACTTGAGGGTAGGCCCTGACTAGTGATTTTTCGTCGAGGTGACTTTTTGTCGCTTTGTCGTTGTACAATAGAAGCTTATAGGACCGTGCGCACTATGGAGACGTAACATGCATGACAACCAATAAGTTGGACCAGTGACAGCCGACAAAACATAACCGTGATGAAAAATCATTAGCCAGCGCCTAACTTAACCGCCTAATTTATAAAAATATTATTCTTATATTTTAGATGGGTGGGATGTCGCCTTGTTGTGGAGTCTACATGGGTATATGGTACCTACCAACAAAATAGTTAAAAAAGACATTTTGGGAAAAAACACTACGACTAAATTTACCATTAGAGATTCACAGGAGTCGTTTTTATATTTGTGACGAACCATCCAGGAACTAGAAGCTCATATCGCATTTTTAAAGGAAAAAAAGAAAAGTGTTCAGCCTTTCGTTTATTGTATAGGAGCATTTTTAACATCGAGACGATTGGATTGTACTTCGATGATATTAGATACCAGTTCTTCAAAGTTTTAAGGACAGTTGATGTTTGCTTCAAAATTATATATATATATATATATATATATATATATATATATATATATATATATATATATTAATTTACAATTTCCCCCAGAGTCAACCATGACATGTAGCTTTATTGAACAGCAATTTTTTCGATTCAAAACCAATCATCAATATGCCATGTTTTTTGTGAATATTTAAGCAAGAAAAATAAAGAAAAATAAGCAAATAATATTTTTTATTTATCTTTCATTATATAACTATTATTATTATCCTCTCCATCCATCCTCTCATCGTTGTTGAAAGGAAGCTTACAATAGGTGGGACTTTGTAGATCTCCAGGACCTCGACAAGCCAGGAATGAGGTACGCTATTAGTATTATTGTTGTTATTATGCTTTCACGTATTCTCAATTATGCAAATGGGATTAAATAAACTTAGTGAATTGAATTGATGATTTTTATATTTTAAAGACAGCAGATACATTTATTGATTAATGTAATAAGTTATTGGTTCAGTCATACTTAGATATTACTATGAGATTATTTTATTTTCTTTAATTTCATCAAATTATTAGGTTATTTCTCTAGTGCTAAATCCGTTATTTGGGTGTATAAATTAATTTTATCAGTTGTGAATTGTACGGTGAGCCACAATATAGGCTTTTTTTGGCAAACCTATCCTAATCATATTCCGATTAACTTTAACAAAATGATAACATTAATCAGCAATTATGATCAATTAGTGGTCAACAGAGATTGATTTTATTATTTTTTTCTGATCAAATTAATTAATTAAATAATTATACTAATCCCAACAATGATCGTTTAGTGGTATGTACTGACTAATTTTATCATTTTACTTTGATCAACTTGATAAACAGGATAATTGGATTGATCTCCAACAATGATCACTGAGTGATATGTAGTGATTAATTTTAATATTTTAGAAAAATCTATTCAATCATCAGAATAATCCGATTGATCTCCAACGATGATCAGTTACTATCGTCTGCAGATATTAATATTGACGTTTTGTCGTATTGTTTTAATCTCCAATGTAATTGAATTAGATTTTACACGTCTTCACATCAATCCTACCGTTTGATTGTAACAATTTCCAAATATAAGTAGATTAATAACTGTATGTGATTGTACCAATATTTGAAGATTAGTCGATTACCTGAGACTGATTGTTTTAATCTACTTTTTCGTTCAGTGTAGTGGAGCATTTTCTGGCCCACATCGTAACTGACGAGCTTCATCGCAAAGTGCGAATATCTACTAATATCCTTTGGGCCTTGTAAAAACACTGTGAGTACCTTTTTCAGTTTCAGAACTTGCCAATAAAACTAATTTTTCGTCTTCTTTGATTTTTTTTATGAAGTTGACAGTCAACGACTTTTTTTTAAATGTGCATATTGTAACAAAATATTCAATAAAGTCAAATATGAAAACTCTAACAGCTTTTAACAAATCATACATAAAATTTAGAAATATTGAAATATTTATACATGAAATTATAAGAATTTTTGTTCTTAGAACAGTTGCCAATAAGGAAATTACCAAATTGTTTTCGGGCGACATTCTTGTCGGTATCAAAGATGGTCGAAGAGCATTTATAATTTTTTTTTTTGCAAAAAACTCGCTTCGAATTTGATTGGTGCAATTGGAATGGAGACTGGTTTTTGTTTCTGTATCGCATTCGAGGGACACGATCCTCTTTTGTTCTTTCACGGTTTCCTCGATTATTTACTGCCGTTGTTTACAACAGGACTGGATTCAAAGGCAGTTTTAACCGTTATTTTGGAATCTATACAAAATATATATAATGAAAACAAAAATAATATCAAAAATTATGGTATAATTATATAAACTGATTAAGATACAAAAGAATATAACCCATAAGGAGACTGTAGATGGAAAAGACCTGGCTATGGAACAGGATATAGAACGACAAAAAAATGCATATGTGAATGTATGAATATAAATAGAATACAAACTAATATAAGTGAAAAAAACCCAAAAGTAAGAGTAGTAAATGGAAAATAGAAAAATCGAATATAAACGGCTCAACCGGAAAAGAAAAATAACTGGACGTTGAATTTGTACAAATGGGAGCGGACTTGTTAGGATTAACTGAAACTAAAAAAGAAGGAACGGGTATTATAACCATGATAAATTGAAATATATTGGTATATAATAAAGTAAGGCAAGACAAAAGGGCATTTTCAGGAGTGGGTTGTATCATAAATGAAAAATAGGAAATACAAATAAATGGTCGGGATGCAATATCGCACAGAATATTGAAAATAGAAATGAGAACAAATCAAAATAACCAAAAAAACTTATAGTAGTTTATAGCCCGAATGACGATTATACGGCAGTAAATAAAAACCGATTCTGGGAAGTGTTATAATAGTTTGAAATTATTTGAAAAATGCGATAACAAAAACAGTTAAAGAAGTATGTGGAATCAATAGAAAACTAAATCATACATAACAAACTGCTTGGTGGAATGACGAGATTAGAAACAAATTAAAATGAAGATGTAGAGAAATTAACTGTCTCGACCCTTACTTCGTGGAATCTACTCATATTAGTGTTTTAAATGAAACTCAACGTTTCTAGCTAATTCCACAATATAATGGAAAATGTTAAAAATTCTAAAAAATTGACAATTGTTTCGAGAACTGAATATCATCGTCAGAATGACAGAACTTACATTTCATTTGATGCCTACCTGATGTTTAGTAGTTATTTTTGGCTAGACCAAGAAGTGACCTAACTTGTGATTGACTTAATATATGTTAATAGAAAAAGGAAGAAGATGTGATATTACAAATATTGAAGCTTAGATATTATTAGTCCTATGGTGATATCCTGGATATCATTTTTCCAATTAAGATCAGTATAACTGTGCAATGATATAGCAAACCAGGAAAACTATATCTGCTGATCTGCTGATACTTACAATTATCACTTAAGAAGACAGTTTAATAGTGGAGAACTTCCTAGATTTATCTGTTCACTGACGACTTCATATTGTGGGTTTCTTAAGTGTCTTCTAATTTCCAACTCTTCAAGGAAATTCAGTTCTTAATTCTTATCACAAATATGTAGTACATCTAGTTCTGTGTTAGGTGTCAATGAATGGTTGGTGTCAAGTAGATGTTTTGCGTAATGGTATTTATTTGGTTGTTTTAATCTGTATGCTCGTAAGTGTTCACCGTATCGGATTTCAAAATTTCTAAGGGTCTGACCCAAATAGACAGCATTACATTCTGGACATTTGAGTTTATATATACATGCTTTCTTTAATGTTGGTATTTTTGTTTAAACATTCAACAATTTTGTAATTATGTTACTTTCTGTTTTAAAAGAAATTGTTGTATTCGTTGCTAAAGATATTATCTTTAAAATATTATTAGAAATATTTCCTGTATATGTGACGGTTTTATAAGTTTTTATTTCTTCAGTTTGTTTAGGAAATATTAGTTGTAATGCCACTTTTTCATCTTTTTTATTAATTAGCTTATCTATCATATGAAATGGATAACCATTGGATTTTGCTATTTATCTAATTGTATTAATCTCTCTATCAAAATTACATTTGTTCATAGGAACTGCTCTATTCAATTCAATGATACATAGAGCATTTTCAGTTCCTATGAACAAATGTAATTTTGATAGAGAGAATAATATAATTAGACAAATAGCAACATCCAATGGTTATCCATTACATATGATAAATAAGCTAATTAATAAAAAAGAGGAAAAAATGGTATTACAACTAATATTTCCCAAACAAACTGAAGAAATAAAAACCTATAAAACCATCACATATGCAGGAAATATTTCTAATAATATTTCAAAGATAGTAGCTTTAGCAACGAATACAACATTTTATTTTAAAACAGAAAGTAACGTAAGTACAAAATTGTTAAATGTAAAAGCAAGAATACCACCATTAAAGGAATCAGGTATATATAAACTCAAATGTCCAGAATGTAATGCTATCTATTTGGGTCAGACCCTTAGAAATTTTGAAATCCGGTACAGTGAACACTTACAAGCATGCAGATTAAAACAACCAGATAAATCCCACTACGCCAGACATCTACTTGACACCAATGATTCATTGACACCTAACACAGAACTAGAAGTACTACATATTTGTGATAAGAAACAAGAACTGGATTTCCTTGAAGAATTGGAAATTAGAAGACATTTAACAAACCCACAATATGAATTATATGCCGCATTTTCAGTTCCTATGAACAAATGTAATTTTGATAGAGATTAATACAATTAAACAAATAGCAACATCCAACGGTTATCCATTCCATATGATAAATAAGCTAATTAATAAAAAAGAGGGAAAAGTGGCATTACAACTAATATTTTCTAAACAAACTGAAGAAATAAAAACTTATAAAACAATCACATATACAGAAAACATTTCTAATAATATTTCAAAGATAATAGCAAGAAATACAACAATTTCTTTTAAAACAGAAAGTAACGTAAGTACAAAATTGTTAAATGTTAAAACAAACATACCAACATTAAAGAAATCAGGTATATATAAACTCAAATGTCCAGAATGTAATGCTGTTCATTTGGGTCAGACACTTAGAAATTTTGAAATCCAATACAGTGAACACTTACGGGCATACAGATTAAAACAACCAGATAAATCCCATTACGCAAAACATCTACTTGACACCTAACACAGAACTAGAAGTACTACATATTTGTGATAAGAAACAAGAACTGGATTTCCTTGAAGAGTTGGAAATTAGAAGACACTTAAGAAACCCACAATATGAAGTCGTCAATGAACAGATAAATCTAGGGAGTTCTCTACTATTAAACTGTCTTCTTAAGTGATAATTGAAAGGATCAGCAGATATAGTTTTCCTAGTTTTCTATATCATTGCACAGTTATACTGATCTTAATTGGAAAAATGATATCCAGGATATCACCATAGGGCTAATAATATCTAAGCTTCAATATTTGTAATATCACATCTTATTCTTTTTTCTATTAACATATGTTAAGTCAATCATAAGGTAGATCACTTCTTGGTCTAGCCAAAAATAACTAATAAACATCAGGTAGGCATCAAATGAAATGTAACTTCTGTCATTCTGACGATGATATTCAGTTATCGAAATAATTGTCAATTTTTTAGAATTTTCATTATATTGTGGAATTAGCTAGAAACGTTGAGTTTCATTTAAAACACTAAATATGTAGAGGATTATGAAAAATATGAAATCAAGAGAAAGAAAACAAAAAAAAAATAGGAAAAAATGCAAAATATCGATAGAAACGATTTGGAGATAAAGTGGAGCAGGATAGCAAAAGTACCCAAAAACTGTTTTACAAAGTGCTAAAATCTTGGAGGACTATGAAAATACAAATATAAATAATAATTAAAACAGGAAAGGAGAAATCTTAACAGACGATAGCAAAATAATGGAAAGATGGAAAGAAGGTTTTTTGGAAATATTAGATAACGGAGACATCACAACTGAATCAAATGAATAAGAAATACAGAAAATACAGGGCTATAATGAAAAAATATCCATAAATGAATTCACGGCAATAATTAAAAAGTTGAAAAATGGGAAAGCACGAAGATGCGTTAAAATAACAGGAGAAATGAAGAAAAATATGAAATTAACTGTCTCGACCCTTACTTCGTGGAATCTACTCATATTAATGTTTTAAATGAAATTGGACGATGATATTGATTTATCCAAACAATTGTCAATTTTTTAGAATTTTCAACAACTTTTATTAAATTGTGGAATTAGCTAGAAACAGTGAGTTTCATTTAAAACATTAATAAGAAAAATATGGTTAAAAGTAGAGCATAACTACTACTAAGAATATACAATAAATGCTGGATAGAAGAGAAGAGATCGAAAAATTGGCAAATGGCATCAATTGTCCCTATATAGAAAAAAGGTGCTTTATGGGATATGCATTGGTGTGTACAAACATACAAGCGGCTTAAATGAAGTATCTAAGGCGATTAAGAACAGTAATAAATAAAGATAAGATAAGAACCACAATAATAAGAGTAGAACAGGAATTACAGTCAACTTTGGAATATATTCAAGAAAGACAACTGGGCTAGTGGCATACGCAGCATACGGAGAAAACTAGACTAACTACAAGAATATGAAGAGTGAACATTCAAAAGAATAAAATAGTGATAGACCCATGAAGGCAATAAGCGAAAAATTACAGCGGATAAGATAAAACTTATATGGAAGCTGAAAAGCTGGCCACTTACAGAAAGTAGCGGAAAAAATTTATAAAAGAGCAAAAATATCGACACCACAATGGGGTAAAGATTTATTTGACTATTATGTAAATCCTTGATAAATTGTTTTTTCTGCAGAAACGTAATAGTTATTTGTAAAACTCGTTTTGTAGTACGAGTGAAGTTTGCGCAACGAACCGCGAAGCGGTGAGTTGCGCAAATCACGAGTACTACAGAAATTCATTGTGCACAAGTTTTACACAATATTTTTTATAATTCGCATTTATTTAATTTTTAAAATAAAATAGAATTACATATAATTCCTGTTTATAAACTAGGAGGAGTGGTTTTAGTTTAAGTTGGCAATTCTGTAGATTCCTGATTGGTCAGATCACTGATGGTTTTAATGAGCAGTTCTGACTTTTGACATATTATAACCGAATAACTGTGTAAATTTTAAACAAACTTTCATTTAAGCAAACAGAGGATTATTATATGTTCAAAAAAGAGCTTCTTCGCATATGCTCTTGCGATCTATTAGAAGATAGAATTATTTCTGTAATACATCTTCACATAGATATCTTATAATTTATCCCAAAAATCGAACGTTATGTATACCTTATATATTGATCCTATACAATATAAAAATAAACAATTGACCAAATCATTGATAAATAATCGTTAGCGTACTTTATTCATTAATGTTTTTAATATATGAATCATTCTAATTTATCTTTACGAACATTTAATATAATAATTTGCTAGCTAGAGCAACGCTAGACTATTTTATTTATAATTTGTGTCAAGGTTAAAGTCAAATGTCAAATAAAAATATAAATAAATACAATAACCAACTGTACACTAAAAATTACTAAAACAGTATTCAAAGAGCTTCATTGTGACTCTGTAAACAATATTATAATGAAGTCTCTTTTATACGCGAATTACAAAAAGCTTGTTATATGATTGTCTCACCTCGTATACCTTACTTTTCATGAATTCAATTTTTTTCAAATTCCAGAACATTTTGTAATAAATAATTACGTCAATTCTAAAAATGAAATCGGTCATGGCCCAATACTTTTGAGTTTATGAATTTTGATAATTCAATACGTTAAAACAAAGGAAGAATTAAATAATCTAACAATGTCTAATTAAGAAATTTCGAAAGTTACTAACCATTTCCTAATCTCCCAACGATCTTATTATTTAAGTTTCGACTTTGGATTCGGTAATTTACCCTAATTTATTATACATTGTATTTGAAAAAAATATATAAAATATGTATATTTCCTCTTGTAAAAGAAATAAACATATAGTGTTCATAAAATTAGCTGTGGATAGGGCGATGCTGGGGATCACGAGAAGGAATAAAATAAGAAGAAGAACCAAGTTCAGTGACATCATCAAAATCATAACTTAAAAGAAATTAAAATGAGGGCATATAGTCGAGTAACCTTCTCATTGTTATAGCGGGTAAAGGTTGCGTCAAGTGGAGGTAGTTAGTGTAATTGTAAAATCCAAATTTTCGATTTTGGCAGTCTTCCGGAACAATTTTGAATATCTCAAAAACTGCTAAATGTTTGCACATATTTTGTTTTCTTCCTATTTTGACCATGAAGGAGTACGTTCTCAATAAAAACTAGATAAACTTTAATTTGCTAAAATTTTAGACCAAAACGGGCTCGGTAGTTTCAATAGTTTCTGAAATACAGATTTTCAAAGTTTGGCAACATCTCCAAACTACAATTGTCTTCAATAACCTGTCTAACATGAGTCAATGAAATAAACCTTTATTCAATTCAACATTTTGGAGCAGGTGGGGGTGGAGAGGACACGCTGGAATGGGTGGAGGGAAATTACGACTAAAATTGTCCTTCAGCTCTGTTCCTTTTTGTGTTTAAAATATCGAACACATTCTAATAGTTATAACATATTAATATGTTGAGATCCTTAATTCGAAGTGATTTATATGTAGTAAGAGTTTGGAGAAAGGTTAAATAGTGTTAGTGAAAAAAAGGTGTTAAAACTCTACAAACTTCCAGTGCTGCATTGAAAATATTGACAATGAGCGTTTATTAAAACGTTTTACTGAGATTTATATATATATATATATATATATATATATATATATAACAAAGAAGATGTAGGAATATCGCGTGATATGATGCGCCTCCGTGTCGATGTTGGTTGATGTCCTGAAAACTCGGGATCTTCCAATTGAAGACACAAATGAGCGTTTGGTTTCCCTGCTGAAATCCGTTATTTTGTGTTTTCCCATGTTTCGATTAACATCTTTGCTCCCAAATTTCACATCCTTATTTGGTTATGCCGTGCTGATGAGGCAAAATGAGCCAGAAACATGCATGTCCACGGTTACCACTCTATTTCAGTAGCCCTTTATTTTGCGTGAATTACCCATGAATATATTTGTTGTTATATATATATATATATATATATATATATATATATATATATATATATATATATCAAACTAGGAGCTTTACAATAATTCTAAATTGATCAAAGCACCTATTACACGTGGAGACATAACAAAGGCTTCCATTGAAAACTGCAACTTCAAAGAGCAGTGTTTTCTATGTAGAGATATAAAAAAAACAATTTATTGAAGATCAGAAGAAGAAACCACCAGAAAATAGAAATACCGTAATCGCTGTTGAAAAAAAGGTGAAAGAAGAGGTGACAAATGGGCTTTGATAATAAAGGAACGAATTTCAGAGGATACGGATTTAGTAGCACTCGACGTAAAATACCATTTGCTTTGCCACATGCGGTTGTATAAGGCATCAAACGGAGGACTTCCCATCGGTGGTTGTCGGCAGTCTACAGTCGATGAAGCCATGGAATGCATTTTTGTTTATCATGAAGAACAATTTTCACTTTCCCTAATTGTCGACCCAATCGAAGGCGAAAAACCTGATAGTCGATAGTCCCTCAACGAGGAGAAAATATAATAAACATTTACAATATTTATACATATGCGCCAAATATATTTTGTATGTCAACTGTAGTCGTTTGGTTTTGTACAGCGACTTACCTCCTTCCCCACCTCGTCCAAAATGTTAAATTGAACGAAGGTGTCTTCCACCGAATCATGTTAGACAGGTTATTGGAGATATATTACGATGAATCATGAAAAAGGGATATAAAGTTAAAGTTTAGAGATTTTGTCACATTTTGAAAATCTGTATCTCTAAAACTACTGGGGCCACCGAGCTCATTTATGTCGCAAATTTTAGAAAATTTTATCTAGTTTAAAAATACAAAGAATAGTTTTCGTCGAAAATGTGCTCTTTCATGGTCAAAATAGGAAGGAACCGAAATAAGTGCAAACATTTAGCAGTTTTTGACATGTTCAAATGTGTTTGAGGGCTGCCGAGAGCTGCTGGAGGGCTGCCGAGGACGAAAATTTGAATTCTATTTCACAGGCGCTTCCCACACAAGAACGAAAAACGAAACTAACCACCCCGAATTTATGATGTATTAGGTTATTGGACTAATACAGCTCGAACCTAGAACAGATAAGAAAAGTACAGGCAGGCCATCAAAAAGATGGAGAGACGATATAAGAATTGTAGAAAACTGCCATGGTTTGCATTAGATGAGGCCTATATCCAGCAGTGTATGAAAACGGTTAATTGAGATAATTCATAAAAATACAAGGTAACTAACTCATGCTCTTCTTCCGTAGCGTGTTAAATCCATCTAGTCCAGGGTATTTAGATCAAAATTGCCCGAATAGCGGAAATTTTTCGGCACAGCAGATATCGAGATGCGGTTTTCTGCATTCTGTTCAGGAAGGCACCAGGAAAACGATTTGATGTTCATGTATTTTAAAAAAAATGCCTTCTGGGTCGGAAATAGCTATTTGTGTATTAAGAGCGGAAAGTGATACTTTGCCGCTTGAGGCAGAGAGTTGCCCGCGCTCCGCTACGCGTCGCGCGGGCAATCTGCCGAAAGCAGCAACGCATTTTCTGCTCGAATTGCACACAAGCTTTTTTCTACGATCACCTTATTTTTAGACAAATAATTAAAAAAAACATGAAAAAGCCTTTTACTGCTTCCCAAAGCTGTTCGTGTTCTAAATAAATCTGTATCGCGAATTTCCACGTACCATAGTTCTCGTGCCCTTTTAGATGCTCGATCAGCGGAAGCTGGCTCATGATATCACATTAACACAACAATTCAGCAAATGACAAAGTCCAGAAGCTTCAATGGTGTATCAAGCGTATCCTGTGTCAATAACCTCCAGCAATTTGATGTTTTGAGTCAAGGTTTCGAGAAGAAAAATAACTTAATCTATCAAAAACAGCGTAAAAGCAACTAATGACAATTTAAAACTTACAAAAGCCGTAAAGGACATTAAGATGACATTTACAAGGTTAAACAAATTGAGGTTCGAAAAATATTGGGAGTAATTATTTATACACTTTGAATATTTTTAAATATTAACTACAACTATAACATAGGTGTTTTGGATGGGTTTATAAGATAGATAATAATAATTAAAATGACGTTTGAATCGGTCTAATCTGTAAAGTCTTATAACACTGAGCCGTCGTGCTCGAAAAATCGCGCGTGTTTGAAAGACCAGTTATCCACGAATATTTTACGCTATTTTTTCATTGGTGCACTTTGACTTACTACAAAAAAATGGAAGTCCTTCCTCGATGCCCAGCCAAGTTTCATTTCATAAAAGTCCGTCCTCGATGCCCAGCCAAGCTTCATTTCATAAAAGTGCATCCTCGATGCCCAGCCAAGTTTCGTAAAAGTCCATCCTAAGTAGTATTTATTTTGACTGAAATTGACTGTCTCGACCCTTACTTCGTGGAATATGCTCATATTAGTGTTTTTGAATGAAACTCAAGGTCTCTAGTTAATTCCACAATATAGTATTTATTTTGATTGAAAATGTATATAGGTTGATTCCCTCAGGGATTAAATGGGTCCCATCCGCGGGATTAAATGGGTCACTTTAGTCGCTTGGTGTATAATGTACTATTAATATACCTCTTATTTACTAACTTTCTTTATTTTATTGTAAATGAAAACATGTGAGCGAAAAAGTACGCTCTAGAGCGTAAATAATGTCAAATTATGACAGATCACGGAAAACATCAACTTTGCGGTTAGATTTGAGTGTGCGAAAGCCTACTTTGGGTAGTGATCGTAGGAAAATGCATTTTCCAATTGCATCATTATTTGCACCATAATAGGAACGACTGCAAACTCGGAAAAATCGCTTGGAAATCGTTACTCGGGGGTTTTCGGGGCTACCGAACTCCATTCTGGCATTAGAATTACACGGGGGGGCTCGGTGGCGGCTCTGTGGGGGTGCGCGGGGGATGATTTGGGGGAGAAATGGCACCATGCCTGAAAACTACTCCAAACTAGTTACTCGGGAGTTTTCGAGGCTGCCGGACTTGATTCTGGCATTGGAATTACCCGGGATCTCTTGGGGGTTGCTCTACAGGGGTGTCCGGGGGCTGATTCGAGGGCGAAATTGAAGAGTCCATGGAAATGGCTCGAAAATCCTTACTCGGGGGTTTTCGGGGATGCCAAATTCATTTCCAGTAGTAGATTTCCCCAGGGGTACTCACTCATGGCTACCTCTATAGGTTTGTCTGGGGGTCATTCTTGGGGGGAAATTGCATAGACCATGAAAATCGCTCCAAACTTGTTACTCGGGGGGTTTTCGGGGAAATCTAATGCTGCAAATGAATTTGGCAGCCCCGAAAACCGCCGAGTAACTAGTTTGGAGTTATTTTCAGGCATTCTGTCATTTCTCCTCCAATTCATCCCCCGCGCACCCTCACAGAGCCGCCCCCGAGCACCCCCGGGAAATTTGTATGCCAAAATCGAGTTTGGCAGCTCTAAAAACTCCCATGGTAACGATTTCCGAGTTTGCAGTCGTTCCTATAATGGTGCAAGTAATGATGCAATTGGAAAATGCATTTTCTGGCCCAGAAGGCATTTTTCAAAAAATGCACGAACCAGACTTCCTCGAGTCTTTTTCTGGGACCTTCCTAAATACAATGCTGAAAACCGCATCTCGATATCTGCTGTACCGAAAAATTTCCGCTATTATTCCTAAGTTTACTGGACTAATCTTTGAATACACGCATCTCCCAATTCCGTTCTCCATTTATGGCGATTCACGATTTCTCGCATCCAGTGAAATCCAGTTGGTCCAGTGGGGGATCTAGGGGTGAGTGGGCCTCGAGGCAAAATATATTTGTGGGCCTCTAGACTACCTATCTATTTTACAAGTCCGTTGTGACATATCTCATAGGTACATTGAATGTCACGTAAAAAGTAAGAAATAGTATACTAAGTACCAAGTGTCCAAACGGTTACTTTAGTCACGAGTTTTACTAGGCATTAGTGAAGCGAAGCGGAACGAGTTCCTTGTGAAACGAGTGACTAAAGACGTTTTTAACACGAGGTACTTACTATACTTTTTCTTCGCCCGCGTGAAAGAAAACATTATATTATATTTGAATTATATTCATTACATGACGGAAGATGACTGACAGCTGACTGATGAATCAAATGACGCAGAATAACAAAATTATCAAGGAGCATAAAATTTAAAATACAAAAGATACACTTGATTTGACGTTTAAAAAACAAAAGATAAACTAGATGTGACTTTTCGCAATTTAAACACTAGTGTTTAAAGAGTCGTTTTGTGCATGTCAAACCCGTGTTCAAAGTGCGGTTTTAGTAGCGGAAGTAGAAAAACCTTCTTATTCAGGACCATCCACAGCATACAGCATCTACTATCGTATTTATGAAGGTAAAGTAGTTAGTTTAATAAGTAATTGAATAACGAATATATTTACATTCATTTGATTTTCTCAGAAAATAAAACAATTTGCAAAAATAAAAATTTTCTGACAAGTAGGAACTATACTAAAAGTACTTAGGTTACCTTATTTCGTATATCTTCTGCCTGCTGTACAATTCTTAAGCGTACCACTTTACAGTATTATCTATAAATTCAAACAAACTCTTTAGTATGATTAAATGGTAAATAGTTAATGAAAATTCCGCCTGGAAATAGTGGAAATCCAATCACCGTATACGGAAGGCTGGATTGGTCGGCGTTTTCCGGGAATTACTTTGGGGAGCAGGATCAGTGTGACAGATGCTCTCAACGATTATTAGGTATGGATGATAATGTCGATATGTTATTTTAGAAAGTAGGTATGAATACCTTATTGAATGTAGCCTAATTATTATGGTATAATGTTGGATTTGATTTTTTTTACGTATTCCGATACGAAAATGCTTTAAAATCCGCAGCATCGTGGGTCCATGTGGACCATGTGCATTTTAAAACTGTAGGGTCTCCAAATGAGTATTCTCCTATAGCGCCGATTTCAATTTTGCCTTTATTTCTATTACATACATTACTTTTGTGGTTTGTCTAATCCACTGGTTTCTTTTGTGTTTTCTTAAGTTTATTCCCATCATCGCTTTGTCCATGTCGCGTTGAGTTATTTGTAATTTAGTTATGTTCTTGATTATGATTGTCTAATTTTCAACTCCATACCACAGTACCGGAAGAATGCGTTTGTCAAATGTTTTTATTTTAAAAAAATTGCAAAAGGTAACTCATATATTTAAAAAACATATGTCAAAACAATTTATAAAAAGTTCCTTAAAAGTTAATTATATCTATAATTTTAATGATGAATTCGTAAACATTATCCAAACTAAACGGTCACGACGACCGTAAATATTATGATCTTATAGTGAATCTTTATGTCCGGCAATTTAGTTGATGGCCAATTAATATCATTTAATGCGGGAGACTGAAAATCCCATACTGAAATCTTACGATATGACAAATATAGTTGGACAACTTATTGTGTGAAAGTTAGTAGTGGACGGAAGATTTCAGATACGATCTGAAAGATGATCCGTAATAAAAATATCTGAAGGCACCAACAGAAATATCATAAAAATTCTTGTAGTTTTACTGGTGTTTTTTTTAAGTAGAATTATGATCGGATAGTTGGTAGTGTCATTCAGTCAGTGTCATCTGATTCCCCGGTGAGTCGTCATGAGGTTCTTAGAATTGATTCTGTCTACACGTGTACACGTTGGTTATTTCATGTTCATTTCACTTTATGTAACAAGGCTATTAGTTTTCACCGAAATTTTTTTTCTAATATTTTACATGAAAAATAGTTTTTAATTTCTTTAATAACAAAAATGTCATAAAACAACAAAAAAATTATTCCTCGTAATAAAAAACATGTTACTGTATAACTTTCCCATACGCAAAATTTTTGTAATTCTTTCAACATGCTTTCATAAAAAATTCTATAATTATCTATCTATGTTATATATCGATTCTCTTCTTACTGTATACTGCATCTCGATTACTCACAATATTTGAATTATTCAATTTTATATTTGTAGACAATATATATGGGATTATAGCTGGAGTAGAAATTTTTGTGAAATTTACCTTAAAAAAATTTTGTGTCTTAAATGAAACTTACTGTTTCTAGTTAACTCCACAATTTATTGAAAAAATGTTAAAAATTCTAAAAAATTGACAATTGTTTCAATATTACCTTAATATCATCGTCAGAATGACAGAAGTTACATTTCTTTTGATGCCTACCTGATGTTTAATTATTTTTTGTTAGTCTAAGAAGTGACCTATCTTGTGATTTACTTAATATATGTTAATAGAAAAAAAAACCTAGTCTAAGAAGTGACCTATCTTCTGATTTACTTAATATATGTTAATAGAAAAAAGAAGATATGATATTACAAATATTGAAGCTTAGATATTATTAGCCCTATGGGGATATCGTGGATATCATTTTTCCCAATTACAATCAGTATCACTGTGCAATGATATAGAAAACCAGGAAAACTATCTCAGCTGATCTTTACAATTATCACTTAAGAAGACAGTTTTAAAGTGGAGAACTCCCTAGATTTATCTGTTCATTCACGACTTCATATTGTGGGTTTCTTAATTAAGTGTCTTCTAATTTCCAATTCTTTAAGGAAATCCAGTTCTTGTTTCTTATCACAAATATGTAGTACTTCTAGTTCTGTGTTAGTTTTCAATGAATCAATGGTGTCAAGTAGATGTCTGGCGTAGTGGGATTTATCTGGTTGTTTTAATCTGTATGCTTGTAAGTGTTCACTGTATCAAATTCCAAAATTTCTAAGGGTCTGACCTAAATAGACAACATTACATTACACATTTTTTTTATTTAACATTTCACAATTTTGTACTTATGTTACTTTCTGTTTTAAAAGCAATCGTTGTATTTGTTGCTAAAGATATTATCTTTGAAATACTATTAGAAATAATTCCTGCATATGTGATGGTTTTTATTTCTTTAGTTTGTATAGGAAATATTAGTTGTAATGCTACTTTTTCCTCTTTTTTATTAATTAGTTTATTTATCATATGTAATGGGTAACCGTTGGATGTTGCTATTTGTTTAATTGTGTTAATCTCTCTATCAAAACTATATTTGTTCATAGGAACTGAAAATGCTTTATGTATCATTGAGTTATATGCCGCTAGTTTATGGAACATGGGATGATTGGAACTGTATGGAATAGTCACATCAGTGTGTATTGATATTCGGTGAATCGAATAATCAAGTACATTATTAACTCTTTGAATTTTTAAACCAAGAAAATTGATTGAACTATTTTCTTCAACTTCTAATGTAAACTCAATTTTTGGGTGTAAATTATTATTGTGGTTGAAAAATATATCTTATTGTCGTTCACTACCCATAAAACCAGCTAATATATCATCTACATATCTATACCAAAACAAAACATTTTTTGAAATATTACTTTCAACGATTTTTCTTTCTAAACTGTCCATAAAAATGTTTTTCAAAGTTGGCGATATAGGGCTTCCCATTGGTAAACCTTCATTTTGAATATATATCTTATTGTCAAAAGTGAAATAATTCTGATTGATACATTCTACTTCTTATCACGCCTTCTCCTGCCGAAGGTTGGCGATCCAAATGGCAATTGTAGCTCTGGAGACTGCAACACGAAAGATTTCTGCAGACGAGCGGTCGAACCATCTCCTTAAGTCCTTTAGCCATGAGCTCTGGCGTCTTCCTACTGATCTTTTCCCGTGCACTTTGCTCTCTATTATGAGGCGTAGTATTTCGAAAATTATCACCTCTCATCACATGACCCAGGTATTGCATTTTTCTTTCCTTGATGGTGTTCAGTAGTTCCTTGTGTTTGTGCATGCGCTGGAGTACTTCATCGTTGGTGATCCTTTGTACCCATGAAATTCGCAGCGTCCGTCTATACACATACATTTCGAAGGCTTCTATTTTCTTTTCGGTCTGTGAATTTAGTGTCCAGATTTCGCATCCATAGAGTAGGACAGAAAACACGTAGCATCTGATCATCCGAATTCTGAGTTCCAAGCTGAGGTCCAATCTTGCAAAAAATGATTTCATACTCACAAAGATTTTTCTCGATTGTTCAATCCTTGAAAGTATTTCCCTTTTCGGGTCACACTGACTATTGATGTTAGCTCCCAAATATTTTATTGAGGTCACTTGTTCGATTGTTTGTCCCTTGACCCGCAGGTGTGCATTTATTGGAGTCTTAGAAAAGATTAATAGTTTGGGCTTGGAGACATTGAGATGCAATCCAAACATTTCGCTATTGTGAACTACGGAATCCATGATGCTTTGCAATTCCTGCATATCGCTGGCCAATATAACCGTATCATCGGCGTACCTGATATTATTTATTGGGGTTCCATTGATCTTGATTCCGCCCTGGGCCCCATCCAGTGCCTCTCTAAATATTGTTTTGGAATACAGATTAAAGAGGAGTGGAGACAAGACACACCCATGTCGGACACCTCGTCTGATTTGCATATCCTCCGATGTCGATTGTTCCATCTTTACTACCGCCGTTTGATGCCAGTAAAGCTCTGATATGAAACGTAGGTCCTGTTCGTCAACCCCGGTTGTTCTCAAAATTTCGATCATCTTCTGATGATCAACACAGTCAAACGCCTTACGATAGTCTATGAAACATGCGAATACATTCACATTCATGTCTCTACACCTTTGTGTCATTACATTCAGGGAGAAGAGCGCTTCACGCATACATACATCAAACAAATTAAGTATATCTGATATTATTCCTGGATTAATATTTTTATCTTCTAGTAACTTTGTTACAAGTATTAGACACTCTTTAGGAGGAATCTTAGTGAACATATTGGTAACATCAAATGGAATAAGCATCTTGCAAGTTGACTGTTTTAATTTTTTGATCGGTTCCATTGAATTTCTAATTGAATATTTAGATGTATATCCGTAACTATTAGGTATATTCTTAAGTTTCTTTGCGAATATATTATTAGGAGTAATAACATTAGAAACTAGAGGTATAATTGGTTTAGTTATTTTATGTAATTTAACGGTTCTATATAATTGTGGAGAATGAGGATTCTTATTTACAATGGATCACTTTTCATAATCACTGAAAAGATAATTTGAATTATTAACAATACAATAACATTATTAGAAAACTTTTTTATTAGGTCTGCTCTAAGAACTTTTACATCGCTAGATTCTATAAAGTTATATATCTTTGAATTATAATCATTAGTTGTCAATATGACAGTAGCGTTCCCCTTGTCAAATTTTGTAACTGTTAGGTTATTATCTTCTACTATCTTTTCAATCGAATTTAAAACTGTAATGTCAATTTTTGTTTGACGTTTAACTCTGGGTTAATAATATCTAAGCTTTAATATTTGAAGTATCATATCTTCTTTTTTCTATTAATATATATTAAGTCAATCACAAGAGGTCACTTCTTAGACTAGCCAAAAGTAATTGAACATCAGGTAGGCATCAAATGAAATGTAACTTCTGACAAGGGGAACGCTACTGTCATGTTGACAGTTACAAAATCTGACAAGGGGACCGCTACTGTCATATTGACAACTATTGATTATAATTCAAAGATATATAACTTTATAGAATCTAGCGATGTAAAAGTTCTTAGAGTAGACCTAACAAAAAAGTTTTCTAATAATGTTAGAGATATTGTTAATAATTCAAATTATCTTTTCAGTGATTACGAAAAGAGATCCATTATTAATAAGAATCCTCATTCACTACAATTATATGGAACCGTTAAATTACATAAAATAAGGAAACCAATTAGACCTGTAGTTTCTTATGTTAATACTCCTAATAATATATTGGCTAAGAAACTTAACAATATACTTAATAGTTACGGATATACATGTGAATATTCAATTAGAAATTCAATGGAACTGATCAAAAAATCAAAAGCATTCAACTTACAACTAAGCTTATTTCATTTGATGTTACCAATATGTTCACTAAAAGAATGTCTAATACTTGTAAGAAAGTTATTAGAAGATAAAAATATGATTCCAGGAATAATATCAGATATACTTAATTTATTTGATGTATTTCACTTGTGACAATAAGATATATATTCAAAATGTTCACCAATGGGAAGCCCTATATCGCCAATTTTGGCAAACATTTTTATGGACAGTTTAGAAATAAAAATTTTTGAAAATAATATTTCAAAAATTGTTTTATTTATGGTATAGATATGTAGATGACATATTAGCTTGTTTTATGGGAAGTGAACGACAACTAGATATATTTTTCAACCACATTAATAATTTACACCCAAAAATTAAATTTACATTAGAATTTGAAGAAAATAGTTCAATCAATTTTCTTGATTTAAAAATTCAAATAATGTACTTGATTATTCGATTCACCGAAAACCAACACACACTGATGTGACTATTGTTAAATGTGAAAACAAAAATATCACCATTAAAGAAATCTGGTATATATCCTTAGACATTTTGAATTCCGATACAGTGAACACTTACGAGCAATACAGATTGAAACAATCAGATAAATCCCACTACGTCAGACATCTACTTGACACCAATCATTCATTGACACCTAACACAGAACTAGAAGTACTACATATTTGTGATAAGAAACAAGAACTGGATTTCCTTGAAGAATTGGAAGCTAGAAGACGCTTAAGAAATCCACAATATGAAGCGTCAATGAACAGATAAATCTAGGGAGTTCTCCACTTTTAAACTGTCTTCTTAAGTGATAATTGTAACGATCAGCAGATATAGTTTTCCTGGTTTTCTATATCATTGCACAGTGATAATGATCTTAATTGGGAAAAATGATATCCATGATATCCCAATAAGGCTAATAATATCTAATCTTTAATATTTGTAATATCATATCTTCTTTTTTCTAATAACATATATTAAGTCAATCACTTCTTAGACTAGCCAAAAATAATTAAACATCAGGTAGGCATCAAATGAAATGTAACTTCTGTCATTCTGACGATGATATTTAGGTAATATCAACAATTGTCAATTTTTTAAAATTTTTAACATTTTTTAACTAGAAACAGTAAGTTTCATTTAAAACACTAATATGAGTAGATTCCACAAAGTAAGAGTTGAGACAGTTAATTTTATCAAAAAAAATTGTAGTAATATGCAATTGAAAGATTGAAATCAGTGAAAATAAAAATGTATTCCGATTTCCATAAAATTATACGTAGTTGTTCGGGAAAAAAATTATTTCTGGTGGAAAACTGAGAAAACATGATGAAAATGTTTCAGTTAACCTAACCTAAAATTGTTCAAAAAGGCTTGAAGATTCAAATATGTATTATTCATCAGCATCTCTTTAATTTCAATAAAACCAACTGTCTCAACGGAGAAAAATCTAATAAAGGTGATGATACATACACTATAGAAGGTTATAAATAATGAATGAAAAAAGTATTTAATGAAATACCCGGCAAGTAACTATTACAATAAATTGTCTAGTTTCCAGAAATTTCTTGTTTTTTCTTGCACAAATAGTGTGTATTAGAGAGAACAATTATTTAACGCAACCAATTGACCAGTTTTTGCTGGTGTTAGCCGGCGCCATACCAGCAAGAATTGTGTAACAATACGGCTTGTTAAAGAATACTACTACTATATGGCCTTACGCGAATACCACACACATACACAAACCTACCCATTAAAATGTAGAAATTTCAACACATTGATCAAATTGAAAGCTAGAAAAAATTGGCATAAAAGAATTAATAGCCGATATATACTCAGAATGCCGAACACATAGTAAATATCGTTATATTTGAAAAATATTTCACGTACACATGTTTATCTTAATACAAGATTAGAATTTGAGCCCACATAAAAACTACCTATTTTACTTTTCCGCTTAACCTATCTAATATGCGAGAAAAGTATTGGTTTACCCACAAAAAAGTTGAAATTTTGAAAAATACAATTTGAGCTATTTTTACATTTTTCATCAAGAACAACACGAAAAAATGGTTTTTAGAAAAAAATCCTGTGTGTATGTCGTCGTCGTCGTCGTCGTTGTCGTCGGCCACTTTCCGTTACATGTCTTGTTAGTACGATACAGCCTCTGGAGTGCAACATATCACCAATTTTATGATTGAATTTTATTCAGAATATCACACAGATGAACCCTATGGATTGATGGTTTACAGAAAACGAAACGTATTTGAAAGAAAAAAATTTGTTTGATATTTTGGAAGACCCGAACCGCGTGTTTAATAGGGATGAGACGTACTTCCTGTTGAGCCCAAGAAACGAGAAGGTTCTAGCCCCAAAAGGTACTAAAAATGTCTATGAGGTCGAACATCATCCCAAAAAGAAGTTGACAGTCATGTTTACGTTTGGAGCTTCTGGTTTACTCACACCTCCTATGATCATATATGCCCAATCTCGACTAACATCGGCCATAACTAATTCAGTGCCTGATGAATGGGGTGTTGGGCTTAGTGATAAGGGTTGGATGAACCACGTGTCATTTTATGAATATATCGGAAATGTCTTGCACCCTTTTTTAAGATGGAGTGGTAAAAAATTTCCAATTATACTATACGTCGATGGTCATTCTACTCTACTACCAAGTTAGTCAACTGTGTACTGAACTCGAAATAATATTATTGGCTCTGTACCCCAACGCAACTCGAATTTTGCAACCAGCAGATGTTGCTGCTTTTAAATCCTTGAAGAATAGTTGGAAGGCAGGGGTCCTCAAATTTCGACGAAAAAAAACCCGAACAAATTCCCACAAAAGAAAATTTTGCGCTTATTTTAAAAGATGTAATCGACAAAACTTTTAAAATTGAAATAATAACGAATGGCTTTAGAGCTACCGGATTGTGTCCCAGGAATTATTCAGCAATTGATTTCCGAAAATGCGTGGGGAAAAAAACAAGTAATACAAGTACTAGTAGGGAAAATATAAAAGGATTCATTACTTTAGAAGATTTTCGAGGCATCATTGGTGAACGAAAATATCAACTACTTGCCTCTATGAATGCTGACCATACCGAAAATGAAGATTTAGTCTTATTACAAAATTTGTATGATGAAATGCATGGCACTCACAATGCACAACATTCAGCAAATCAAAACATAGAAACAGATTTGAATAATAAAGAATACGATAAAGTACATCATACTCAAGAAGCATATTTAGACAAGCAGGATACCCAGAATTTGACTGATCAAAGCATTATTCAAGGTGAAGATTTACACAACTATGAAATTTATCGGAATGAAGATACACATAATTCGGCTAATCAAAATACTATTCAAGCTGATGATTTTAAAAACGATTCTTACTTTGACATAGAAAATATGCCCGTTATAATCGATAATTGAAGACATGAGTTGATAAAGGTGCTATGTCCACTTTTTTCAAATAATTAGGTTTTGGTTTATTTGGTTCTCTAATAACCCAATGCAACCCCTGAATAAACCTAGATTGTCAGATTTTCAATACTATGGGATATTTTTATTGATAAAGGTGCTATGTCAGTCACGCATTCGCCATATATTAGTAGATAAAGGTGCTATGTCCAATTTGGTGACATAGCACCTTTATCCACTAAACTATTGGAAAGTTCTGTTCACATGTTCGGGTGCTATGTGATATTTTAAGGTTATGTTTATAATATTTATACTGTTTCTGTGACCAAATCCGGGATTTTTAAAGAAGGTTTTTCAAGGAATACGGTTTTAAAACTACATAATAATAGTTCATCATGAGTTCCAGAACTAAGAGAATGTTGGCATTGATAACAGATAAGAATTTATGTCTTCCTAGTGAAGGTAAGTTGTTTTAGTTTACTATTATTATTTTTGCTCTCCCCGTTTACCATTAAATTTATTCTAAAAAGGTAAACTTGGAATATTTTTAATATTATTCGTTTTTCGGTACTTTTCAGAGGATAAAAGTTATTCGAACTCCTGTCCAAGTACAGAGAAAATTGTTGAAGAAAACAATATAATGCAAGACATCGCCCAACAAAAGTCTCTGCAAAATGTGAATAGTGTTGAGCAACCAAGCACTAGCGGACTTCAAAAGCAGTGCAGCTCTGAAACAGGTAAGCATAAAATAACATTTTTTTTTGACATATAATGTGACACTTTTTAAAACTGATTGACGTTATGAAAGGTCTTACTTTGTGTAACTAGTTACACAAAGTAAAATATTATGTAACTGGTTACGAAAAATGGAATATTATGTAACGTCAAACTGACATGAAGTGACAAATGTCAACAGACTTGATTTCTGTTTTCACAATTTTTATCAATAATATTCTATATTTACTATTACTTATTCAAAATTAGAAAAAATCTTGTATGTAATACGTTAAGAAATGCAATTTTGTGTAACTTGTGAGATGTTTGCGGAACTCAATGCGTTCGTTCCACAAAAATCTCACGCGTTACACAAAATTAGGCATTTCGTAACTGATTACATAAATAGCTATTGGAAGCTACTAAATATATGCAATTTTTTCCAGAGTCTATAGAAAATTGTGATAAAGAGAGCGTCACATCAGGCAGCGAATATTTACCTTCCAGTGATGGAGAATATTCTGACTCATTTATTTTCCCCAATAGGCACAAACATGAAAATGTTCATAGAATTATACGTTAAGTGTTTTTTGATGACAAGGAAAATGACAAAGTGGCCGAAAACCTAGACAAAAAAACCATTGGAAATTCAAAAAACGTTGCAAGCTTAGGATTGCTTGACGAAGATATTCTGGAAGTTGAAGGTGATGGAGGAACACAAGACGAAATGCATAACAATAGACAAAAATTTCATGTTACTGCTGATGGGATAAGAAACAGTGCGACGGTTAAACCAGATTTCAAAGTAGCTAAAAAGAGAGCACGGAATCCCGAGAAATGGAAAAGAAACAAAGCTGCAAAGTTAAGACAACAAGGTGAAGCATATGTATCTCAAAAAACTGGTAAAGTCGTGGAAAAAAAAGTAATAGAAGACGGAATATTATGTAAAGAAAGTTGTCGCCTGAAGTGTAGTGAGAGATTTAGCATTCAAAGCAGAGAAAAAATTTTGGAAAAATTTTATAAACTGGATATTAATTCCAAAAATGTCTTGATTTTCAAAAGTATCAAAATGTACGAAGTTAATCGTCATCGGTCTCGTAAAAATTTGAAAACCAAATCTTACTCTTTTAAATATACAGTAACATGTGACAAAGAAACCACACTGGTGTGCAAAAATGCCTTCTGCTCTCTGTACAGAATTGGAAGGAAAAAAGTGTTTCGGGCTCAACAAGAGCTAAAAGCTGGTCAGGTAGCCCCCTCGCCGCATAAGCAGGGTCATCACACAAATCCTAAAAAGATTCCTGAAGATGTAATTACCTGTATTGAAAACCACATCAAGCAGTTTCCTTCTGAAGAATCACATTATTCTAGGAACAAAAACCAATATAAAAAATACATTTCTCCTTTACTTAATATTAATAAACTCCACCAACTTTATATAGAGCAATGCGAAGAGAGAAAACTCGAAAATAAATATATGGTTAAGGCCTCCTTCTATCGGCATATTTTCGAAACAAAGTTTAATTTGTCTTTTAGTGCCCCGAAAAGCGATACTTGCAGTATATGCGATGCTGGGGAAAATACCTCAGAGCACACCGAAAATTTCCAATTTGCCTTCGCCTTGCAAAAAGTTGACCGAGAAGTTACAGTTGTTGATAAAGAAAAATGTTACATTACAATGGACCTCCAACAAACAATGCCACTACCAAAGTTATCAACGTCTAAATCATTTTATTTGAGGCAAATGTGGCTGTACAACTTTGGCATCCACTGTATAACTAGTTCAGGACACAAATCCTATTTTTTTCACATGGACTGAAGCCATCGCCAATAGAGGCAGCAATGAAATTGCAAGTTGTTTACTTCGATTTTGCCAGTTACTTAAAGAAGAAAATGCAGAGATAGAGCATTTGATAATTTGGTCAGATCAATGTGGGGGACAAAAGAAAAACTTTTCTGTTCTAAGCCTCTACGAATACTTGATATTGAATAATGTCTTCAAAATTATCGATCACAAATTTCCTGAGGTTGGCCACAGCTACCTAGATTCAGATAGAGACTTTGGACGAATTGAGAAAGTTCTTCGGAAACACCAAAATATATATATACCAGACCAATATCGGGAAATAATAAAATCTGCCAGTACCAGACAGAGTCTGTGTTTCAATATGGAACATTTATTCTATGATTTTGAAACACTTCCAGCCAAACTTCATTTATACAAAAAAGTGACCAATACGCTTAATCAAAAAATATACTTCCGCGATAAGGTCAAATGGATTAGAGTGAATGAATTTGGCAAATACTATTACAAAACTAATTTAGACCCATTCGGTCCCTTTATGGAAGTCGATTTGCAGAAAAAAAGGGAAACCGTAGTACAAGCTGAAAAAGTGGTTTTACAGAAGTTACCTAAATGCGGTGGTCTCACTAGTGAAAAGATATCGAATCTGCAAGATCAACTGAAATTCATCCCAACAGATTACAGATGGTACTTTGATATTGTTTTGGAAGAAACTAAAAAAAACCCTAAGAAAAATCGGAAGACCTATTAGGCTTTAAGTTTCTTTGTGTCAACTTGTGTTTTGTTTAATTTCATAAGAAATAAAAATTTATTTCAATATACCTGAGTGAGTTATTTCGAATCAAAAGTAACATAGCTCCTCTATCCACTAAAATAAATAGTATAACTCGCTTTAGATGTTAGTTGATAAAAGTGCTATGTCCATCAAAATCAAAATAACTATAAATCATTAAAGTTTATTTGATTATAAAATAACAAGCTAAGTAGTACAAACAAATACCGACCTTATGAGATACTCTTTGTATTGATTGAAAATTTTGTAAAAAAGTTCCGAGTTGAAACGCGTTTTCCTCATTTACTCAAAACTTTAAAAAGTGGACCTTTATCAACTCATGTCTTCAATTTTATTACCGACGGAATGCCATTCTCTAATTGTTTGGCTGGCACCCGCAAAATCGTCAGGCAATTTGCAGGTATTATTGAAATTACTTAATAGATACGTGATATAAATTTCAGATTGCCTAAAGAATATTTTTTGGTAATTTCAAAAAAAAATTTGAATCGTCTGGCAATACTTAATAACCGATAAAAACGTCTGGGACTTTTTTTTGAATTCTAGAAATAATAAATTAAAAGATGAAAAAAAATTCAAGTTGCCTAAAATATGTTTTTTTGAATTTTTTTTGAAAATGTTACATGCTGCGCAGTAGCGAAATAACCGCTAATTCGCTAAATGACCACCAGGGCTGGATTCGCCAATTGACGAAATTGTAATTTTTCGGAATTTCAGCTTGCCTAAAAAACCTTCCCAAAATTCGTCATCAGCTCTTTGACTATTGTTGAAATGGAAAACAGATCAGACAAGTTCACATCTTCAAAAAATGCAGATGACGCAAGTGAAAATAACACGGAACGTCATATGATGAATAAAATTCCCGACCGCCAAGAAACTCCTCCAAACTTAAAGGAAAGTCATATTTCTAATAGTGCTGTTGTAAGAAAGATTTTTCAGAATGTTGACAATGATTCCCCAGGCAAAAAAAATCATTTAAGATATTTCACTGACAAGTGAAAAAGGTTTCATGGATCCAGTGCTGCCAGATGTAACATAATTATCGAATTGTAACATAATTTTATCCCAAACTAAAGTTGAAATTTCACCTGTACCATAATCGATAATTGTAACATAATTTTACAGACGCATAAACTAATATTAATTTTTTAAATAAAACGCTAATATTTTTTAAGTAAAATAACAAGGGACATACATTTTTATGTCACGATCCTTGATTTGATACTGTTCTGCAATTCCTCAAACACAAACGTTTCTATAATTCCCCGAACTCGAACTGCTACTCTGTCGCATCGCATCGCGTCGGCGTTAACGCGTAAACAAATCTGTACTCGCTTCTGGGAAGTGGGACTTACTTGAGACTTCACTCAATTCAGGGAGAAATTAGATTAGAATAATAAGGAAAGGACCGTTGCGTTGTTGGTATTTGTATCAAGGTTTGATTTCGGAGATAGCATTTTGTCCAAAATAGCTATTTTTGACAAAAATTATGATAAGCAAAGAACTCAGTCCCTTCTAGAGGCAATAAAGTTGCTACCTAGAATTGTAAGCCCCGACGATACTGACAAAAAACAAAAAATTGATGATCAGTGGAGGATGTATGGTCAACGAATAAACGAGTTTCCAGATGAGATCAAAAATGAAAACAGTATCGACAGTTATTGGTATAAAATATCAATAAATAAAGACCTTTCAGGATGCATGTCATTTAAGGATTTGGGCGAATTTGTCTTGGACATACTCGTTTTACCTCACTCCAACGCTGACTGTGAGCGTGTATTTTCTAGAATAAATTTAATAAAAACCAATATTCGAAATAGTATTTGTACAAAAACAGTAAATGCATTGCTCTTATCATCACAACGATGTAACGGCGATTGCTATAACTTTGAAGTTATTCATCAGATGATAATGTCTTTAAATAATATTTATCAAAAGAACGATGAAGACGATGTCCAAGTTTGTTTTGAATAAGTTTTTTTTTATTTTCATGATTTTTTTGACTTTGTTTTTTTCCAGAAGTTACGTTTAGCTAATGTTTAGTAAAGTAGGATATTATGTATGTTTTTGTTTCGTTTATAAATTTTATTACATAATATATGTTTTTACGTTTTTATATTTTACTAAAAACGTTTTATTATCAATAAAATAAATTTAAAAAAATCCGTGCATAATATTTCCTTATTAGAGCCCTTAGTGACCCCTGCTTTTAGATTTTAAATTATTCTGTGTGTAACATAATTTTCTGAAAAATCCGATAATTTTGGCAACGCTGCTCGATAATTTCTTACGTCACGTCTGGCAGCACTGCATGGATCATGCAATGCAAGAACGTCAAAACATCCATAATCCTTTCAAGAATACCACAATAACGAGTGGAATATGTTTTACTTGTGTAAAAAATATAAACATGAGCCAGAATGGGGTAAATGCGCGGCCTGTCTAAGAACGTACCACATACCCTGCATTCTCAGAATCAAAAAAAGCACGATAATTTCAAATGATTATTTCAAGTGTTTTGCCTGTTTGAAGCTAAAATAGACTTTAGTTAATAATTAGATATCTAGGTACTTTATTGTGAAGAAATAAATAAATTAGTTAATATTAGTGTTTTTAAATGAAACTCACGGTCTCTAGTTAATTCCACAATATAATAAAAGTTATTGAAAATTCTAAAAAATTGACAATTGTTTCGATAAATCAATATCATCGTCAGAATGACAGAAGTTACATTTATATATATATATATATATATAAAGGAAATATGTCAGTTTTCATTGAAACACTAACGGATTTGGTTGAATTCTTGAATAACAAATATAAAAAAATCATTATCATGGGTGATATGAATCTGGATCTCGATGGTAATACGGATCACGCAAAAAATCTGTGCAATCTCTTCAATATGTATGGCTTCAGCCACTTAATCCACCAACCTACTCGAATAACTATCTCGTCAAGATCATGCCTTGATAACATAGTAACTAATGTTGGCGAGGAGAATCTTGCCTCTGGTGTACTAGAGCCACTTGTATCGGATCATAGTGGCATCTATCTCTTTCTGAACTCTAACATTTCTAAAAAACCAGAACACTTTAAGAAAAGGATTATAAACGAGAACACAATAAAAAAAATTTGTTGATAACTTGGAAGGGATAAATTGGGATATTTTTAATATCGACTCTCTGAACTCAAGTCAGTCTATTGATAAAATTCTTGAAGTTTTATCAAATGCTGCTGAAAGAGCATTCCTCTTAAAATCCATACACTGTACACGGCCTGGATTGAAGTGGTTTACCCCAGAGTTAAAACTAATGCGGCAGCAAGAATATGAATTTCGAAATAAATTTAAATCTTCAAATTCACCATTACATTGGAGCGAATATTGTATATCAAGAAAAAATTATAAACAAGCATTAAAGGAAGCTAAGAAGAGTGCTTGTACGAATAGAATCTTAAAATCCGATAATAAGAGTAAAACGATTTGGGGTACTATAAATCAACTAAGGCATGAAAGTAAATCCCGTTCAAATAGCGTTAATATTAATGCCGACGATTTAAATAATTTTTTCACTACCGTTTCTGAAAAACTTATTGAATCACTTAATGATCCATATACGCACTATATTTCCTTCCTGAATAAAATGCAAAAACCTCCATCTTCATTTTTCATGCTACCATTTTTAGAATCTGATGTACTTGAGGCCATTCATTCCCTCAAAAACAAATTAAGTACCGATTACTATGGCTTAAATGCACAAATGATTAAGGCCTCCAGCACTTCTTTACTTGCACCCCTAACAGTTGCTCTAAACAAGTGCACTATCGAAGGCATTTGGCCCAACTCTTTAAAAATATCAAAAATTGTGCCCGTTCATAAGGGGGGAAATGTGGATGAACTGGATAATTACAGACCAATAGCGATCGTTCCCATATTATCTAAAATATTTGAGATCCTGATAAGGGATAGGTTTATATATTATTTGGAAAAACAAAGAATTCTCTCGGCGTCACAGTTCGCATTCCAAAAGAACAAGCCCACTGTCTCTGCATTGGTTACAATTGTAGATGACATAGTGGACAGCCTCGATAGGGGACATGAAGTTCGTGCTACTTTATGTGATTTGTCTAAGGCGTTTGATTGCGTTAATACTCAAATTATTCTGGATAAAAAGAAATTTTACGGGTTCAGAGATAAGCAATATGACCTTATGTTTTCTTATCTCAATAATAGACGGCAATACGTTTACTTGAACAACGTACATTCACACGAACTTAAAATGAATAACGGAGTACCCCAGGGTTCCGTTGTGGGCCCTTTATTATTTTTAATTTACGTCAATAATTTACCCCAATCTTTGGAACAGCAGAGCAGAGCGGTTCTATATGCTGATGATGCTACCTTAATTTCAAACGAGGGAGTTGCTGCGAGGAATGGAAGTCTTGATATGGCAAAAAATTGGTTTCAAGCAAATAAACTCAAACTAAATGAATCAAAAACTCAACATATTCTTTTCAGTGTTGACAAATTTACAGGAAAGTCGGAGCCTGTTAAATTGTTGGGAATTGTATTCGATACTTCGTTGACTTGGTCGAGCCAGATTGATCGATTATGCTCAAAAATATCTTCTCAAATATTCGTATTGAGACAGTTACGTAAAAATATTAGTGACAATAATGTAATGAAAGTCGCCTACTGTGCCTTGATTCACAGTCATCTGTCTTATGGCATATCGCTATGGGGTAACTCAAGCAAGCTCCATAAGGTTTTTTCGCTCCAAAAGGCAGCAATCCGAATTGTGGACGGATCAGCATACCGAGCGCATTGTATAGAAATTTTTAAGAAATATAAGATTCTGTGTCTACCCTGCCAATATATCTTTGACCAACTTCTAAGAATACATCGGGACCTAAATTCTATTTCGAGTCATAGCGATTTACACGGTTACAGTACTAGAAATGCAAATGATCTAGTAAATATCTTTTCACGTCTGTCAACGGCTAAACGGAACCGACTTGATTTCAATCTGTTTAATAAATTAGATAAACTATACCCGGAGGAAAAAATAAAGGAAATGAGCGATGCGAAATTTTCTAAATTTGTCAGAATTTATCTGATAGAACACTGTTTTTACAGCATTGATGAGTACATGAGATATTCCTTTGAGAGTGCATTATACTTGAATACCTGATAAAATATGGTTAACCTACGATAATTGTTTATTTTTTCTATACAGTTCTATACTTTTATATGTTTTTATATAGTTTTTCATCCTTTTATAATATGTCTTGGTGTACTTTTAGATTTTTATTCTATTGTAGATATTTTGTAACTATTTCTACTTTTTATTGTGTGATTGTTCTGTTTTTTTTTTGTTTTTTCTCATAATGTAATTAATTATCTATTAATCGTTTGTAATTATATTAATATTTTATATGAGATGACTATAAACGTGCCCTGTATGTAAAATGGTCAATAAACGAATATATATATATATATATATATATATATATATATATATATATATATATATAGGATTTTTTTTTTGGCTTTGTGGCAATGATACCAAGTGTACTCTTTAAAATATTTATTTTACGAGCTTTCGAATACAATCGTATTCATTTTCAAGTAATTATTTAACGAGATTGCAGGTAAAGTTGTAAAATATATGTATAATAAATCATTTCAAATAGTATCCAAAAATTATTATAAAACTTCAAAAAACAATATATGTATTAAATAATGTTATATATATATATATATATACATATATATATATATACTTTTATTATATTGTGGAATTAACTAGAGACCGTGAGTTTCATTTAAAAACACTAATATGAGCATATTCCACGAAGTAAGGGTCGAGACAGTCAAATTAGTTAATATTTTTATAAACTTTTTGTGTTTCCTTATACTAGCTACTCAGTATACGTAGGTACCTACCAGGCTTATACAAGTATAAATTACCTACACACTTACTAAGTACATAAAAGTAGTAAAAAATTTCAAAAAACAGATTAAATATTGAAGGGCAAATCACTGTACAAGACGTATGCCAATAACTGTCTCCTGACGGCCAATAACTATCACATTGTGCAATTATGAATAAATGTGTTGGAATTGTTATTAAAACATTTATCTTGAGTAAATGCAGTAGCAACATCTGATTTCCCACAATTCTTAGCGTATAATATGCTATTTATCATATATGTATATTTAAAGCCCTTTATGTTTTAGTCTGTCAAAGTTTAGGTAGATGCTTAAGTGGCCAATCACTGTACCCGTTACCCCATTTCCATAAACTTAAAAGGTGAATCATATGATAATAACCAGAGTCAATATGATGCTGGAAATTTTAATAATTTACATATTACGGACTCCCTGATATGTACGCCAAATATTACCGAAATAATAATAATAATAATATTTATTTACACATAACTCAGAAATACCAGCAAACAAAACAAACGACATTATGCGAAATAAATATATACACTTGCGAAGCCCATGAGGCTTGTTTGCAAGGATAAAATAATAATAATATAAAACTTATACTAGGTAACAAATAATAATAAGTATAGGTAATTAATAAAAAATGTATACTATAATTGAGGATTAATAAAGTAGAAATAGAAATTGATAGAAACATTATCAGTAATTAATTTCGATAAGGTTGTGAATAGAGCGCCTACTTGTATTGGTGATATACTCATGAAGTTTCAAAGTTAGCACCTTTACAGAAGATTCAGATTTAATTTGTTGGGGTATAGCATTATATAGCTTAGGTCCTAGAAACATAAAGCTTCTTTGTCCAGCTGTTTTTTTCATTGTTGTATTCAGGTAAGTATGTTTATTTCTTGTCATATAATTGTGAGTTTGAATTTGTAGATTTGATTTAAGTTTATGTTGTCTTAATACCGCTTTTTTTAAGTATAATTGTCTAACGTCTAATATTTTCGTTTCAGTATATAGAAGTTCACTGCTATATCTTCTTGTTTTTCCAAGAAGGATTTTGAGGAATCTTTTTTGCGAAACCTCGAGAATATTATAGTAAGTCTTCGCCACTCCACCCCAGCTGACCAGACCGTAAATTAGGTGAGATTCAATCAAACTTTTATAAACTATTAGTTTTTGTTTATATTTTAGGTGATATGAGATATGTTTGAATTTATATAATACACACCTCAATTTTTGAACTAGATAATTAATATGGTTATCCCATCTAAGATGTGGGTCTATCATAATTCCTAAATATTTTATTTGTTTTGCAGGTTGAATATTGATATTTTTTTGTACATTGATGGCGTAAATAAAATATGTTTTTCTGGATCTTCGGGTTTCTATATCACTAAGTATATTATATATAAAAAAATTTGACTGGTATTCAGAATAAATTTTCTTTACGTTACTACCTATATTTATTACTAGAAAGATATCTTTACAAATTGTCTGTCAAATAAATAAAAAGACAACGACGTTATTTATGATTATGTTGACTGTTTCCACTTTCAGGTACAATAAGATAATTTATTTTCATGCCAGTTACATTTTTTTCATATATATAAGCAACCTAAAGCACACTTATGTGTATGATAAGATGTCAGAGAGATATACTAGTCTTTACGACGTGTTTTTCAAGGCAACGGCGGGGAATAAGGAAATAATATAAAAATTTCCCAGATGTCAATGTCTTTAAAAACAAATATCATATTATCCTGTACATAGTATTGTTATAATAAGAAAATATTTAAATTTGTTGGATGTTTGTTTTGTATAAAATCATCCAAAATATTAATTTTTTTGATTATTTATTTATGTTTCCTTCATTGATCGCCGACTATGGTTGTAACTCTTCTAGATGACTGCGGGATACGGACAAGAAGGTCGCTTGACCTGTCACTGAGAATAGCTCCCGATTATTCAACTTATTTTATGGTCTTGACAACTTATTATGACTCAATAAATATTTGAAAAATTTTATCTCCCTATCCATGGTGTATAATATATACAACAGAATTTTTATACTCAGTCAACTAGTCAAGACCGCATGGGTGTCTGACAATATGTAATATCGAATTTCATGGAGTTTTAAAATTTGACAAATATATGGACGATAAAAATGTATATGAAATGAAAAAAACTTATTTAGTCTAATTTTTTGCTACATTATTAATATAGTGAAATCCAAAGGTGTGACAGTCATTAAGGAATAACAGAAATATCAAAGAAAACCAAAAGTAAGTGTATAATATTGTCTTCTCATTGAACAAGGAATGGTCTAAAGAGACGTAACTGAGATATTGGGCATTCACCAAGTGCTGTAAATGTTTGTAAGGTAGTTGGAATCAGGAACCCTTAAGAAAAGGCCAAAGCAAAGTCGAGATTGTTGTGTGCCAAAAAATCTGAATGTTTCTCATCTAAAGAACAAATGACAACTTCTGGAAGTTACTAGAATAAGTCTTTTAGTGGAAACCATTCGATAAATATTTCGTATCTGAGGGTAGAGTTAGTACAGCAGAAGATGGTTCCTGAGTCATACAGGCAACATAGAATTTAGTAGCTTTTACGAATAAGGACAGTTTGAGTTGTTCATATTACAAGCTCAAATAGGAATTTAACCACTGATGATACCAAGCTATCATCAATTAGCCAAAGCATTTCTTTATAAAACAGTAACATTACTGAAATTATTACAGAATCTAGTGATGTCTAACTTCTAAAAGCAGACCCAACAAAAAAGTTGTCTAATAATGTAAGAGAAATTATTAATAGTTCAGATTATCTTTTAACTGTTCAGGTTATTTAATTAAAACCCAATTTTCATCATATATAAAAAAAATTATATTTAATAAATTAGTGTTTTAAATGAAACTAACGGTTTCTAGTTAATACCACAATATAATAAAAATTGTTGAAAATTCTAAAAAATTGACAATTGTTTCGATAACTGAATATCATCGTCAGAATGACAGAAGTTGAATTTCATTTGATGCCTACCTGATGTTTAGTAGTTATTTTTGGCAAAACCAAGAAATGACCTACCTTGTGATTGACTTAATATATGTTAATAGAAAAAAGAAGAAGATGTGATATTACAAATATTGAAGCTTAGATATTATTAGCCCTATGGTGATATCCTGGATATCATTTTTCCGATTAAGATCAGTATAACTGTGCAATGATATAGAAAACAAGGAAAACTCTATCTGCTGATCTTTACAATTATCACTTAAGAAGACAGTTTATTAGTGGAGAACTCCCTAGATTCAACTGTTTATGACAACTTCATATTTTGGGTTTCTTAAATGTCTTCTAATTTCCAATTCTTCAAGGAAATCCAGTTCTTGTTTCTTTTCACCAATATTCACTTCTTGGTCTGGCCAAAAATAACTACTAAACATCAGGTAGGCATCAAATGAAATGTAACTTCTGTCATTCTGACGATGATATTGATTTATCGAAACAATTGTCAATTTTTTAGAATTTTCAACAATTTTTATTATATTGTGGTATTAACTAGAAACCGTGAGTTTCATTTAGAACACTAATATAAGTAGGTTCCACGAAGTAATTAATATTATTATAGCAAATGAAAATTTCAAATTCTTAAATTTCTCCTTTTGGGCTTCAATATCATTCCACTTGAAGAAAATAATCGACCACAGCTGCTGACGAAGGTAATGGAGTATTAAACAAATAAACTTTTTATTTTTTTTCCAGTATACATATTACTGTTCGAGTCTGTAGTAAGAACTGAGAAGATCTTGAAACTATTTACATTATCATCGGGGCCATAAAAGTCGAAAGTTTATTTTTAAAGAATTGTTTTATTCATTGTAATAAAATTTCTTTTTTTTTGTTATTTTTCCATAGAATTTTGTTTTGTTCATATAAAATCGAATGGGATACAAAAAGGGCTTAGTTCACATCTCGCATCCCGATTAAACCAAACACCCTTTCATCAATTACGTAACATCAAATACAATATAGGTATTGCTAAAAGTAAACAAAATATTAATACTTTTCAGAGTCTAGCTCCGCAACCTAACTTAAAGGGGATATACCATTACATTGCTACACTATATGTTTTACGTCAACTATACTTAGTTGTGGCAGCGAGTATTGGTATCAAATAATATACAGAAGAGTTAAACTCAAGCAACCGAAATGAAATACATAAAATGGTTCAAGAGGATCACTAGAAGAGGCAAAACAAGAATAGAGATGAACTATACTGATATTTATAGAAAAAAGACAACTGAGTTGGTGAATATATTATGTACAGGAAAATAATGCAACAATTATGACATACCATGACAGAACTATACCATTAAGAACATGAAAAAGAAGAAATCTTACGTGAAATACTTGCAGTGAGTACAAGAAACAAAAAATAATAGAAGAAATTGGTTGTTAAAAGATACTTTGATGGTGAACAAGCTTCCAAATTCATATATTTACAAAATAATTAAGTAGTTTCGTGTTATAATTAAAAGAATGTACAGTTTTGAGTTTAATATTAATATTTTTTAGTCAAGGATTTCCAACTTCCTACTAACATAATATTCCCATTTGAAATTCTTCAAAATTAATTAACTAAAAAAAGACAATACACTATTTAATATGAGCTGCATATAAATAACGCGAATAAAATATTTCTAGGATTTATAACTATGTAATGTCAGTTACATATTATAAATATTAGGAACATCTACATATGTACGCACTAAAAACTTGGATTCTCAGCCAAGCATGTGATAACCATGTGAATTATATATATAAATATGAAGAATGACCGTTGATTAGAATCTTTTTAAACATTTGCATAATTTTCGAGACGGATAGAAGCAGAGATGCGCATTCTACCATAAAAGTATGTTTATTTGTTAATGCTCCAAAACAGTAAATAAGAACCACCTCCTTTTAATTATCATAAACGATCATCATTAAGTACGATTTCAACGTCAACAATGCTATCGTTAACCCTTCAAATTAAACTAAATAACAGTGTTTAATTCACAATTAATTTAGATTTACAAAAACAAATATGACTAATTTTTGTAATTTTACAGAATTAAAATAAATGAACGGGGCATGGTAGATTCGGTCCCAGCAGGTAGCAGATTGAATTAAAAATTAGAGATGCAAAGCTCAATAAAGAAGAGAAGAGGCCGACAAAGGAAGACATGGATACAAAAAATAGAAGAGATAGGGACAAGAAGAGGAAAGAGTATGGGAGAAATGAAAATACTAGCAAGTAACCAAAGGTAATATAAGAAATGGCTAAAGAATGATTTAATTTAAAATCGGACGCTTCCAAGAGCAAAATTGGTTTCGTGAAAGAAGAAGATTATTTAATATTTCACCTGAGTACAATATGAGCACCCATTCATACTATGGGGCATGGTAAATCCGGCCGTTGCAGGTACCATATTAAATTAAAAATTTCATACCCTTTTATCGGTAGGTTAATTCCCTCCTAACCAGAGTTTTACGATACTGAGGAGCTTAATCTCTTTCGTAGAATGAAGTAATTATGGGCTTTTCCGAAAATAGTAGCAAGTAATAGGTAAATGAATAATATAAATACGTGAAATAGATTGAAATATGTACCATTTAGTTGCGTATGTTTCCCCAGTTTACATATTAGTCTATTCAAGTATTCTTTGTAGTCTGGCACCATGGATCTTAATATTATTTTGAGTGAAAAAGGAAAGCGTATAGTAGTTATAAATAACTATAAGTATAGTTTTCAAAAATTTTTAAAAAGTGGCGAAAACCGGTGGACGTGTATAAATAAAAAGTGTAGATCTTATTTGCTTAGTATGGGTGAAGTGGACAATGTAACTGTTACAAAGCATGTAAAGGATCATTGCCATAATGCAAATATAGAACAGTTGAACCGCCAAATTGTAAGCACTTCATGTAAAAGAAAGGCTATTGATGATTTATCGTAGAAGCCTGCAAAAATCATCCGCCGGGAGCTTCAAGAAAATCTGCCTTCAACGATCAATACGTCAGACGTTGCGTTAATAAGGAAGAATTTCTACAATTCTCGTCGAAAACTGCTTCCACAATTGCCAACAAGTATTCAACAAACTTTCGACACTCTGGCGAAGATCAACATTGAAACATCCAGAGGTGAACATTTTTACTTTTTAATGATGCAGCTGATCAAATCGCCGTCTTTTCTTGTAAATCAAATATTCAATTTATCGGAAAAGTCAGACGAATATATTTAGATGGAACATTTAATCACAGCGCACAATTTTTTTGTCAGTTTTTTACGATACACGGATATTATAACGGCCACTATATTCCTCTGATTTTTTCTCTATTACCCAACAAACGGAGTGGAACGTACCAAAAATTATTTAATATTGTAACAGAGATCTGCATCAAAAATAGTGTTGATTAGATATTTCTGAAATTGTAATCGATTTTGAAAGAGGTATCCATAAGGCTGTAGAACAAGTTTGGCCATTAGCTCAAATAATCGGATGTCGATTTCATCTTTTGCAGGCATCGTATAGAAAGATTCAGCAAATTGGTTTAATATCTGCCTACAAAGATGAATGTTCCGATGCGGGGCGATGGCTAAAAATGACTCTTGCCCTAACTTTCTTAAATCCTGTAGAAATCAGCGATTGTTTTGTATTCGATCTGCTCTCAATAGCACCAGACGATGAAAAGATTCAAATGTATTCCGATTATTTGATAGATAATCACATATCTGAGAGTCACTATTACCTCCTTCACTTTGGGCTACAAACTCAGCAGAACTTACGCGGACTACGAATACATGCGAATCTTTCCAAAGACAATTTAATGATTCGTTCTCGGTCTCATCCAAACATTTTTGTTTTTATTAATAAACTTAAAGAGTTTCAAATCGAAACTTATGTAAAATTACAAAGTGTACATTTGAATACTAACATTACCGATAGTAAAGTTAAAAACCGTCAAAAATTTATTTCAAAAATGATTGAATCATATACGAAAAATAAGTCGTTTGCATTTTATTAAATGTGTCTCATTTCACTGTGGCGTTTAATTATTAGGTATACAATATTATGTACCTGTGTTTTGTAGCCTATTCCGTAATTTTTGAGAATTTGGTTTCTTAATATTATTAAATATATAATTGTATGTAATTATTTTTATAGGTATAAACAATATATAGACATATCAATTACGTTTATGTAAACTTTGTCAACAATGTAAATATTTTTATTTAATTTATTAAAACTAAAATCATTCAATATTACAGTTTTATTGCACTGGTCCATTCTTAAAATATTTTACCCGGGACCGAATTTACCTGTTATTTTTTACCCCTTTATTCTTGGGAGGGAATTTGCCTATCCCCAAATGAACAATATATTTGCATACAAATAAATAGAGAAATTAGTCACCACAAAGTGCACGCGGTGTATTTGTACTTTTTTTACATTTAAAACAAGGTATTATAAATAAGTAGTAAGGAATCAAATTTCTAATTCTCTGAGTCTATCAAATATGTAATAAAGAATCGATGTGTCAACAGAATATTTTTTTCTTTTTTTATATAAACTTGAGAAGTTAAACCCAAATAAATTTAATTTCTGAAGGTAACGCATTAAATAATTTAGTTAATAGATGAAAATAGCTCCATTGAGTGTTTCCTTTAAAAATTCAGTTATTAGATTTAAATTTACTTTATATTGGGTGCTGTATTTCTGTTGTACATAGTTATAATCATTGGTATATTTACATCTAAAGGTAATCGTTCTTAGATAAAATATGTGTCTAGCATCAAGAATGCCAGAGTTACTATAGAATGCAGCAGTTCTGCCTTCAAAGATTTTCACATTGACACAGAATGTGTTTTGAGGTTACCTCTACTTCCTGACAGAATTTTCATAGAGGACTATCCTGGAGTTTCAGCTAGCGCATGTGCCTGTCAAATATGTTGTGCCCTGTTAAGATACCTACGAGTTTTCTCTTGCTTCAATAGATACTTTGTTAGTTTTGGCATCGGACCTGGTAAACATTTCTCCGCCTTCCTCAATCCTGTTGATCTTATCCACCATACTTGACACTTTGGTACTCTATTAGTATCTAGTATCTATTCAGTCATGTGCGTCCTTATAGCTGTTTTTGATAAGCCACAGAAGGGTTCTGATCCGTTAAGAGTGTTCGAGGTGCCTTGTCTGGCGAGTAGATCTGCTTCTTCGTTATCTTTGTACCTGCTGTGGTTAGGGCCCACGCAATTGTTAATTTGTTTTTGCTGCTCACTTCTAGTAGAGTTTTTATGAAATCCTCTAACATCCTTGAATTGAATTCTGTTGCGTTTGTAACTTTAATAGCCGCTTGTTTTTCCTTGCACCTTTTCCCTGGTGACTTCGATGCCTCCGCAGTGGATGACAGCTCTGCCTGAAAAACTGTAGCATACTATCCCAGATTAGGAAAAACGTTTCTCTTTTAGTTTGCCCTCCCCCGCCTTTTTCGGATTTTGAACCATATGTGTAGTAGAGAATTTCAGTTTGGATTTGTAGCCCAAGCTTCCCTGTTCATAATCATGGTATTAAAAGTTTTCTCAAAGCTATTTTTCGGCATCCCGTATATATGGTAATTCTCTAACTCCTTTTGTAGCTTGAGATATTTGTTATATGTAATTATTGATATCTTTTTTAACACAAAACGGCTAAATATAAAATATTGTTTGTAACACAAAAGTGATTGCTTGTTGTTCAGATCGAAAATTATAAAATCAACTATATAAAAATTAAGTGCACAAAATATATTTTTCATATTTTTTACAATAATTTCTGAATATTAATAGTGAAATTTGTATTCCGAAAACGCTGGCCCCACTCTGCAGGGGGCCCACACAAAACAGAATCTTGGACGTGATGATATTCAACATAAATGACGAATATTATGTTATGTTTTATCTTTCTTAATCTAACATGAGCGGAGATAGAAGTAGGTACATACGTAGGTACATTTAATTTGAATTTTGAAATGAGTACAGACCCTCTATTTGAAATTTAAAGAATAAGTAAAAACATAAGGAAATTTATTTAATTTTGGCTGCCATACTTTCGATACACACTGTACTATATAAATTATTAAATTTTGAAAGATTCAGTAGAAATATCTAACATGACATTTCATAATTTCGATGACATTTGTGTAGAATATATCTAATGATAATATGATTTGGAGAAAATATTTGAAATTGCAAAATATAGAGGTCTCTGCTAGCAACATTACAAATGTAATAAAAGAATTTCAAAATCTCACTTGGTTATTGAAAATCATAGATAAGTAATTTTTTTAAAAAACAAGAAAAAACGGTAACCAACGGAAAGAAGAATTATTTATTTTATAAAAATTTAGTCAGTAGTTTTTTATCCTTTGAAGAGACAACATCAGCATTAGAGTTGTTTCAATTTTATGGTACATTGTATAAATTGTATATTATACAATCAGATAAATAACCCATATTTTAAAGCCAGTGCGTGCATAATTCGGATAAGAATTGCATCGTTAAAAGTGTATGTGGTTCCAGTTTTCTAAATAGTATATATTTAGAAAGTTAGCAGAATTCTAAATACGTTTAGAATAACTACGAGTTTTCCTGATCCATTTGGTGAGTCCACTCCAGTTTTTAATTTTATTTCTCGAGAAATATCAGGCCTTATTAAATACAGTTGAAAATTTAGATGCATCTATATAAGAAATTTTGAAATATACTAAAATTATCGATACATATATCAGTTTCAACATCAAGTGAATAGACAATTTGAGCAGAAATTTCGTTATTTGACATTGATACACGTCAAGTGTAAATTACACTAGTTGAACGTTTTGATAATAATAATTAATTAGGTTAAATTCTAGCATAGTTGTATTCTAATTTTAAATTTTTGTAGATATTATGACTGTTGTTCTTTTATGGTATTTTTTGGGAATAATAATTTTGTTGAATTTGCGTATCTGATAGTATAATATATAATTTTGATTCTAACTACCTGTAGTATTCATTCAGTATCCAATCTCGTTGAACTTATCATTTTACATTCATAGAATTTTCAATTTAATCAGTGATATTTGGTTGATTTTTTAGTGACAGTAAAATAGTAAATGTCATAAAATAATTAAAGGGCCTTTTATTATATTGAATTAACAGTTATTCGAGAGTTTGATAATAGTGAAACATTTAATTTGGAAATACGTTAAAAAAACAAATAAATTTGAAGAATTAATTTTGAACAACTTTGATCTCACCCTGAGATAGGAGTAATAGGTCGATTGTATATAAATTCATCTTTAGATTGATATTTATTGGCGCCAGGCATATTTTTTTGACAACTACTGTCAAAATTGAAATAGAATACGTACTTAAGTTGCATGTACAATAATTGTCGCTGCGACAACATATTATAAGTTGTCTCCACATCGTAGGGCAATTACAATTGAAGAATATTAAATATTTAAAGGATTGGAAATATTACAATATATATATATATATATATATATATATATATATATATATATATATATATATATATATATAACAAAGAAGATGTAGGAATATCGCGTGATATGTTAACAACAACAACAAAGAGAATCTCTTTGTTGTTGTTGTTAACATATCACGCGATATTCCTACATCTTCTTTGTTATTTACTATGGGTCGGAAGGTTCATGGCGGGGGGCTATATGCGCCTCCGTGTCGATGTTGGTTGATGTCCTGAAAACTCGGGATCTTCCAATTGAAGACACAAATGAGCGTTTGGTTTCCCTGCTGAAATCCGTTATTTTGTGTTTTCCCATGTTTCAATTAACATCTTTGCTCCCAAATTTCACATCAATATTTGGTTATGCCGTGCTGATGAGGCAAAATGAGCCAGAAACATGCATGTCCACGGTTACCACTCTATTCAGTAGCCCTTTACTTTGCGTGAATTACCCATGATTCTCTTTGTTATATATATATATATATATATATATATATATACATAACGGATATTTTGGTGGAGATGTGGCAATAAGACATCAGAGTAAACTCTTTCAGATATTTATTCCCGAGCTTTCGAATAACTTTTATTCATTTTCAAGGGCAAAAATTGATTGGTCAATGTTATCATTATTAACAATTAAATAAAAAATTGGTGAAGTCAGCTGAGTGTACCAGAGAAAAACAATTGTCGAAGAGAAACCAAATTTTGTATTTTGGTACAAGAATTTATTATTAGCAGAGCGCTTTCGGTTCAACGATAAACCATCATCAGTGCCCCCTGTAAAAGTAAGAAAATTGATCTTACCTACTCGAAATAAAATAAAAGGTTTAGAAGGGCCTAAAGCCAAATAGATACAATTCACTCACATTGTCAGGGTGTACTCCAAATCCACACAAATTAGAAGATACATAAAATGAATTGAAATATAGTGCTTGAAACACAGTCACTATTTAATTAAAATAATAATAAGAAGCACACACAACCCATTGTACAATGGATGAATCCTTAAAATAGGGGATAAAATTTAACTCAATACAACATTTATGAGTCAGCTGTTTGACATTTGACAATAATTGGAAAGGATAAGTTGAAAATGAACAACTTTTGAAGGTGTTAATTAGTAAGGTAGGCTAACAACAACCGGTGCTCTGATGACGTCATGAGAATCATAGAAGCAAAAGTTGACAAAAGCTTGAAAGATTAGTAAATTTCTTTAACAATTACGTTCTTATATCCTCCTCAGAGAAACAAATGTGTGATGGTGAGAATAACTGAAAATAGTTCAGGTTTTAAAGTGAAGTAATAGCCACGAAAGAAAATGAAAAAAGAAAAACAACTTTAATGAAAAAGTGACTCACAATCAGACAAGAATGCACACCACCCGACCCCGGAATCTCAATCAGGGAAGTGACCCGAAAATCTCCAAAGGATAAACAACTACTTCTCGAGCTATTTGTTTCGAAAGGCATTGTATTACATCCCTTCAGCAACAAACCGGCCGATCCCCTGGAAGAGGCTCCGAAGAGGAGAGGCGCAGAAGCACGAAACCTCCCGTCATGGAAGTTGGAAATGTAGCTCGAGTTAATGTGTTGTGGTCACGTGTTGTATTGGTCCCAACTGATCTGAACTATTGTCATCATTAAGTAGGATCTCACCATCAAAAAGTTTTCTATGTATAGGGGTAAAATTTCTGTCAAACTCTGTCTGTACATTAAGGCACTTATTGTTTTTATCGACCTCCTTCCTGATTTCCATATCCTCGTACAAATCAAGTTTTGAAAAATGTTTGGTTGTTATGTTGTGTAAGAGTGTTACCCCGCTCTCGTGATCGATATTGTGGTTGTTCAATTTCAAGTGATGTCCAAATACGGATTTCTCCGGAGTTTTTTCATGTTCAATAACTCTAGTTTCTAGGGATCTACAAGTCCTACCAATGTAGGTGGCATCACAATCAGAACAAGAGACCTTGTAAACCCTACTTCTTTGTAATTTATGTAATTTGTCCTTGGCATTGACCAGACAAGCACTCAAACTGTTTTTAACTTTATAAGAAATTTGAGTTCCGGGAAAATATTTTTTGATGTAAAGACTTAATTTCTTGCACAAGTTGTGGTCAACAAAAGGAAGACATACTTGCTGGTGGCATCAGCAAGCGCAGGGTAGGCAGTATGCATTATTAGCAACTTTCCCTCCCTCCGTCTGATGACATCGTCAACAATAGTTGGCTCATAACCATTATTAACAGCTATTTGTTTTAGTATATTGTATTCTTTATTGTGATTATCAGCTGACAATAAAGGGATGGCTTGTAAACGGTGTACATAGCTGTTGAAACCCTCTAGTTTGTACTGTATAGGATGGAAAGAACTAGAATTAATGACGTGGTCAGTCTGAGTGGGTTTCCGGTAAATGCCAAATTCAAATTTGTTGTTAGTTCTAATAATACGTAGGTCCAAAAAATTGATTTCAAAATTCGACTCTAATTCCATAGTGAATTTCATATTAGGGTGTACGTTATTAATTTTGTCTAATAAATTATCAGCTATATGGGGGCCACCTTTTATGAAAATTAAATAAAATGATAAAATCTATCGAGAATTTTGGTGAAGTTGTAAATTTTTATAAAAAATTGATTTATGATTGAATGAATTCCAAAACAATGCACTTAGTTTCTTATATTATAGATAATATAACAATAAAAATAATAAAAACACTAAACTTGCACGAGATTAATACAATAATAATTTAAACAACCTGCCTTGTAGCGTCGGTTTGGTTGTGGTTGTTTAAAATGATTTTATGATATTATTTATTATTTTAATTATTATATCATCTTATAACAGCCTTAATGTTGTTAATATTACTGCTAATTTGTATGTCAATTTTCCCTGACTGATGCCATGTGATGAGTTCTTCAATTTTATGTTCTACATAAAGGAAAATAATTTCACATTGGATGTAAGTACATTATTGATGGAGTTGAGAATAATCCCGTTTTTCCCTCTATTTGTAAATAAACCGGGCTTCGACCTTATTGTGTAATAATGAATATTATTTAATAGAAAATGCTGTGTTCAAAGGGCTAATTTAAGAAATGATTCATTTAGACTTTTGAATGAAAAAATAAACAATTTCGACGATTAATTATTATATTCTTACATTCAAATATTTGTATCAACTAGTTTATTATTATTTTTGTTAGTAAGGAAATTATTCGTTATTTTCTGAATAATCTGTTTCCTTAATAAAACCTTCTATAGACGACAATGCAATTTATCTAAACATATTTGTGTAACGAGATGTCCTACTTTAAAGAGCCCAAACCAATTTACCTACTGCCTACGATATAGTTTTAAATTAGAGGGAAAACTGTATGACTCTTTTTAATGAAGCCATTTCAAAAAGCAATCATGTTTTACGATGATGTCACATCGTGTACAAGATAACCGAATAAAAGCATGAATATAAAATACAAATTAACAAACATGATATATATTATATATTTAATATTTTCTTATCACAGGAAGATATATTTTTGAAAACTAAATGCTATCAAATATGTATACTTTAAACAATATCTGAGTCAGCATGAGCTTTGTTTAGCGAATTCACTTGATCTAATTTGAATTGTAGTAGTAATTTACGTTACAATGAAGAAAAAAGCTGGAAAAAGAGAAGGGTGAAAATAATTATGCGGAAACCCTAACAAATAAACTGAGAATTCATAATGAAAAAGGAGATATATACACAGTGAATGGAAGATCATTAAAAATAGCATTATAGACTCTGCAGAGAAAGAAATTGGATTACAACAAAACAAAGCATGCAAAGAATGGATCGACGAAGAATGTAAGCTGGTAAGCGTAGAGAAAAAACAAGCAAGAAATATATGGTTGGAAACAGGAAAATATGAAGAGATGGACAAATACAGAAAGATAAGGCAAAAAGCGGAAAAAACCTACAGAAGAAAAAAATCAAATTGGGTTGCAGAACAAATGCAAAAAATAGAAACAGTTTAGTGAGTTGATTCATAACATTGCGAGAACAACATCGAAATAAGAGTTGTCTCAGAATTTTTTAAATAGAGTTGAATTTTAATATCTCGAGAGACAACATCGGAATAAGAGTTGTCTCAAATTTATTTGAGAATATCAGAATAATTTGTAGCATTATTATCAAATTAACACAATTTGCCTTTGAAAGCCAGTGCGTGTATTATTCGCAGAGAATTACAGCGGTAAAGTGCGAGTGTTGTTCCAGTTTGTAAATAAGTAATTTTGAAAATTGTTCCAGATATTCTAAAACGTTTTTAGAATACAAACAAGTCTATCTGTATCCAGTTTGGTGAGTCCAGTCCATATTATATATTATTTCTCGAGAATTAATAAGCCTTTAGTAAAAAATATTTCGAAAGTAGATGCAACTGATGAATTAAATATTTGATCAAATTATAGTAACATTATTGATATATCGTTCTACGTAAACTCAAGACAAATTTTGAAAAAGACAATTTACAAGGAAATTGGGGAATGTTACATTGACATATAAGTCATTTTGGACTTTTAGTTAAAGTATTTAGATAAGAATTTCTAACTTAGATTGTTTATAATATTCAGGTTTTGATAGAAAATTCTATTTTTGCGTATTCGTTTGTGATATTTTTTGAAAAGTTTTAATTTTTGTAAGTGTTTATTTGATAATATAATATATAAATTTGAATTCTAATCACCTTTTGGCTCTCTTTTCATAATCATTCTCATTACATTTGATAATTTCATCCTATAGAAAATTTAGTACAAGAGGTGACATTTGGTTTAATTTCTGACAGTAATTTCATATGTGTCATAAGATAATTTAATTGTTTTATAGTGTATTGGACAAACAGTTACTTTCGATTTGAATAGTATAATACGTGATTTGGAAAATTATTTGGAAATTTATAAATTTTGAATTATTCTTTGAAATCTTTGATCCCTCCCTGAGAAAAGAGTGAGTTGATTGATATTGTGTATTAATTTATCTTTCAGGATATAAAATTTAATATTTATTTAGCCGGGCATATTAATTTGACAACTGCTGTCATTAAAAATTTTATAGGTTATATTTAGCTAATTGTGTTTTCATATTAGTGTAGTTACAGCTACAAATAAATTCAACGATAAAACCATATAGAATATAATATATTATAATTAAAAACATAGTCGAGATATACTATAATATATATATATATATATAATATATATATATATATATATATATATATATATATATATATATATATATATATATATATATATATATATAGATATATATATAACGAAAATAGTATATTGAGTATCAAGTGCTGAAAACGTTATTTCAGTCACTCGTTTCACACGGTACTCGCGACTAAGACGTTTTTAACACGAGGTGCTCACCATACTTTTTCTACGCCTTTATACAAGTAATAAGATTGATATTTAGATTAGAAACATTATATTTGAAAGAAATGTATCAATGATTTTTTTTGAAGTTCAATGTACTTTATATTGTGGATTAGATTTTAACAGGGTTACAGTGCACTGAAACCAAAGGTTAATTGTGCCCCCCCCCCAATCAGAGCTGTTCTCGCCTTCCAGTTCCAAGGTTCTAATGAACTCTAGTATTTGGGACGGCTTCAACGAGGTTAGGTCCTCACTCTTACAAGTTTCTTTTCCGAAGCTTCTTGCGTTGGCTTGCAATGGCGAGGCATTCCAGAACTAGGTGATCCGGAGTTTCATCCTCCTCCCCACAGAATCTACACTCGTCAATCTCTGCTAGACCTATTCTCATTAAATGCTTCCTAAGGCGGCAGTGTCCTGTAAGAAAGTCCGTGAGGAGATGTAGCTTATTTTTACTGAGGTCCAAATATTTTTTGAATCTAGCAGTGTCAAATTTCCACAGGAACTTACGTTATATTGTAACTGCAACTGTCAATATTTTTTTCTTTAATAATTTCTAAATGTTTTCCAATATTAGGTAAACTTTTATTTGCAATTTCCTTTTTATTGTTTAGTGAGTGATCAATAACGGAAGGTCACCTAAGATGGTGCCTTTTTGGTTAGAACCAAATATTTTTTTAGTTTCTTCTTTATAAAAAATGAGAAAAAAGTATGCTATCAGAGGCAACGGCATTGCCTATGATGGCATACACCAGCAAAATATAAAAATCTAAATAAAGAACGTATCGATGTTAAAAGAAAGAAAAAGGAAAAACTTTTTAAAAACTACTAACTTAAATCTAAAAAACATGCCAAGAAGCTTTGAAAAGCAAATAACCGATATAAACTAATGAATATTTCTTAAAAAGAACGTTAGCAAAACAAAAAATAGGTTAAAACGATTAACCAAAGAAAATATCATTATTGCACAAATCGCATACAAACTGCTTCACTTTTCTTTCGATTCCAGCACATTCCACATGACACCAGGAACAACAGTTTTGACACTGGATCCAAAGCTCCTTCCTTCGCGATTCTGAATCTTGCAATATAAACAACCCACATCTAATTAATTGTCACTTATAATTGCACAAGTGGTTCGTATTTTATCGGGTAAATTTGGGTTGTTTAATGAGAAACTGTTTCCTAGCAATTTGACGAGAATAACTGTCAACTATTAAAAACACGACACCGAAGGTGGAGTGTTTTTAGGTTGACAGTTATTCGAGACAAATTGCTAAAGGAAACAGTTTAGAATTTGAACAACACAAATTTACCCAATATCAATACAAACCTCGAGTGTAATTCGGCAGGACAATTAGCTGGTGTGGCACTCTTGAATAAAGCATTTTTAAAGAGACAAGCAGTCAGAAAATCGGTCACCACTCAACCCGGATTTTGGAGGAGCCATTTTTGGATTTCTTGATCCTAATGTATTTATAACGGTTGAACTCGATGCGTGCAATGCGCAGGAAAACAAACCAACACAATTCCATTGTTTTTTGCATACTTCAAAACCTCTATAAATTTGTGACCGTCTGACAGCAGAAGAACTTTATTATCAATAGATGGCTTGACATGTTTTACAAAATGTTGAAGCCATTCAAGGAAAAGCTCACCAGTCCTCCCACAATGCTATTCTTCTAGGTGGCGCATCATTCTTGAATCTCTTTCTATTGAAAATAAAAAATGGTGCTATGAATGTTACAATGGCATTCATGGCGCATACTACAGTCAAATGTCTATCCCGCTCTGCACTGCTTAGGGTGCCATCCTGTTTACGTCCCTTGGTTGCGAATATTTTTTGTGGACTTTTTTGCACCCAGACTCATCGTCGTTATAAATATTTTCAGGTGCAAACTTCTTTGAGTTAAAGTTGCGTCTAGTGCAGAAATGCGCAGCAATATTATTTTTATAAAACGCCTGAGTTCGAGCATACGAGGTATTTTCTGGGACTCTTAAAAAAATTCTTGGATTTCTGGTCTAAAATCCTTTTACCCACTTTTTTCCTCTGTTAAACTCATGTTTTGAGATATTTTTTTTCCGCTATTTCGAATACAGTGAGGCAGAAGAAGAAGAGATCGAAAGATTCTACGAAGATCTCTCCAAAGCCCGCCAAATGGAAAAAGCTCACTTCGTAATAGTCATGGGAGACTTTAATGCCAAGATAGAAGAACGGAAACATGGAGATACTGACTATGTCAGAAATTTCGGATTAGGCTAAAAAAATGAAAGAGACAAGACTCTAAGAAATTACCTGGACAAAGAAAACCTATACTGTCTCAATTCATTCTTTGAAAAAACAAAGCAACGCAAATGGACCTGGTGGAGCCCAGACAATAAAACCAGAAACGAAATTGATTTTATCCTTTCCAACAAGAAGACAAAAATTAAAATAGATACTGCAACTGAAAGGAAAAAGCTACTTAAAAATCACCGCTATTCTACGAGTACTAGCGATATTCTACAACTAAAAGAAGCAGAATATCAAAACGTCCTGCATCAAAAACTAACAAAAATAAAAGTGGAGCAACTGGACATACACGAACTGGCAGATCAAATCACAAGCGCTGTGAAAACTTCGGTAAAGAAGATATGTGCAAGGACAAAAAATCACAAAGACGCAAAGCTAAGTCAAGACACACTAAAACTATTGGGAAAAAGACGGAACGCAGAGAACAGGACAACCCAAGAATACATGGACTTAAACAAGCAGGTCAAGAAAGGAATAATAAGTGATAAAAGAACATACAATGCGAAACTTATAGAGGAAACCATAAAGGATAACTGCAAGATGAAGGTGTTGAGCAAAAAACTTTCGAGAGGTAGAACGAAAATCACAAAAATGCGAAATGAAAACAATATTATAGTACACAACAAATACGGCATCATTAAATCGATTGAAGTTTTCTATATTGGCCTCAACTCATCTAAAACTCAAAAAACAGTGAAAAAGCTAAACATCATGAATGTCGGATCCGATGCTCTCCCGGAAATCACTGAGGGGGAAATAAGCACAACACTAAAACAAATGAAAAACAACAGATGCCCAGGCGAAGACCAAGTCATTACAGAAATGTTGAAACTGGGAAGGAAGATTTTACAGAAAACAATAAAAATGCTGCTAAATTGCTGCCTGCACGCCGGTAAAATACCAACTCTGAAGTAATACTAATTTTCAAAAAAGGCGATATCACAATCGTCCAAAATTACACGCCTATATCCCTTCTATCACATATTTAGAAAGGAATACAGTACGATAGATCACATATATACAGTCCGTACCCTCATAGAAAAATGCACAGCATATAACGTACCTCTACACCCAGCCTTCGTTGATTTCCAAAAGGCGTTCGACACTGTTGAAATATAGTTAATCCAAATGGCCCTGCAAAACGCAAGAATAGATTCGAGATACATCCAAATCATCGAAAGCATTTATAACGAAACAACGATACAAATTAGATTAAATGAAACAACTATCACAAACAAAATACCATTGAAAAGGGGAGTGCGTCAGGGAGACACCATCTCACCTAAACTATTCACCCTGGCCCTCGAAGGCACCTTCAAAAAATTAGAGTGGGAGACCAAAGGCATTAATATAGACGGTGCCAGACTTAACCACCTCAGATTCGCAGACGACATAGTCCTAATAAGTAACAATGTCACGGAACTACAAGAGATGCTAAATGAATTAAATCTGGCATCTAGAAATATCGGGTTAAATATGGATTATAGTGAAACAAAAATAATGACTTCTGAAGATATCAATATATCCATTCAAGATAATAACATCTAATGCATAAATGAATATATATATATATATATATATATATATAATATACCTGGGACACACTATTAAATTCGGTAAAGAAAATCAACATGCGGAAATCAAAAGACGCATAAGATTGACATGGGCAGCTTTCGGCAAGCTGGGGCACATTCTCAAAAACAACATGATCCCTATAAATTTGAAACGCAAAGTATATAATACCTGTATACTACCCGTGAAAACATACGAATTGGAAACAATTAGTCAAACAAAAGCATCTGCAAACAAGCTTTTAACACCCCAAAGATCAATGGAATGAAGCATGCTATGAATCTCACTCCGCGACAAAATTAGAAATGAGGATATCAGAGGACCAACTAGAGCCGATATCATACAAGAAGCGGCTAAGATGAAGTGGCAGGGAGCCGGTCACCTGGTTAGACTGGTTAAAGATAGATGGGCACATGAAATAACAGTTTGGAGGCCTAGACAGACCAAGCGAAGCATAGGACACCCACAGAAGAGATGGATAGACGACATTAAGAAGGTGGCAGGCAAGAATTGGTTATGTACAGCTGGGAACAAGGAGGCATGGAAACAAATGAGAGAGACCCATATCCAGGAGTGGACAACTATGGGTTGAGGAAGAAGAAGATTTCGAATACTAGTTTTCTCAAGTCTTGTGTTGTTAAGCCAAATAATCTGGTATACATATCTACAATATATTTTACCGGATCCTCCCAACTTCACGATGTAGTATTGATCTACGACCTCCCAAGTCCCCTTTTGCAGCATCGCTTTTTTAAACCTCCTACATAAAGTTGTCGCAGGAACATTATAAGTTTGAGCAGCCATCTTCCAACCTATTTTCTTTTCTTTAACAGCTACTATAGTTCCCCGCATAGCGTTCTCATCCCATGTTTGCATTTTCGAAGGAATTTTTTCTTTATTTTGAGACATATCTAAAAAAAAATTAAAAAGACAGTTATATATTGTACCGTTCTGATAATGACTCCTATGGTGGCATACTTATTTATTGATATGTCATCATAGGAAGCTACCGGGTATGCCATCATAGGAAATAAATTATAAAAATTAAAAACCATATTTTAGATTTAAAATTATTACAACAGAATAACGTCTATATCCTCTATTTATTTGAAAAAAATATTGCATTTTAGTTTAGTGCACCTAACATTATAAATCTTTGATTTGAAAGTTAGTTATGATTAGTTTGGCACTTACCAAATTTTGTCCTTTTAAATAATTTCACATAAAAACGGCTGAAATTCAACTTACAACTTTGACATTACCAACAAATTAAAAATCAATGAACTGTCACTTGACAATCGCAGCTTTGTTGTCATAGTAACAAAATCAAGGCACACTTTATTATCAACTTTTGTAATAAGAATCATTGTGTATACAGCGAACAAACACCCATACCATTGCACAAGTTAATTCAAAGAAACAGGATAATTTTAAAATATAATCTGTGATTTGTGTTTCTCGATTTTCCTTTATCCTCCATTGTATTCATCTACGTTAGTAGAAGAATAAGAAATAAAAGAATCAATCGGCATATTTTTCTTCTATTTGCAGTACATTCAAATGTCCCGTCGTCGTTTGCGCGAATGGCCGATTAAGCCGCTTTCGGGGCGTCGTACAGTTGCAACTTTCTAGCCGGCCTTTGAACAATGGTCCATTGTATACTGCAAATTTCCAATCTGCATAATCGAGCTGTCCTCTGTCTTCTGTGCAAGTAAAACCGCCACAAATTTATTTAGAAACTTATTCACAAAATAATACACCGAGAAATTTGTTTACGAAATCTTTATTAACCACCTTGTATAATTTTTTTTATATTTTTTTTTGGATCTAACACGTGTAATTAGCGTACAGGAAATGTTCGTAAAACTTGAAATAAACGACAAAAAACGTCCATCAGCATGGACGATGTCAAAAGTACGAAAATAACTCATCGTCGTCAACCCGATGTTATTTTTCAAAGTTGAAGTCGGCTGAGAAGCGGCGGTTTCATCAATGATAAACGCCCTAAAGTAACAGATCTTTACTATTCGAGATATTCTATTACATCCCACAAGTCTGTCATCGGCGTGCTAATCATCTACTAGATGTCTTTCATTGTATTTAATAGGAAATATATCATTTTTTTTATTAGACCGTCTTTTAAAAGAAAAAAATTGAATAGTACACTGCAATAATGATCATAGTCACAAAATCCAGAAGTTCCAAAAATTAAATTGTAAGATTTGCAGACTCGAACCTAACCCGTAAATGATTCTATGAGCATGGTTGCTGTGTACAGAATGTTGTAAAACAAAATTCAACTCGATATGAAGTGTAGTTATTCTTAAAATAAATAATTTTTCATATTTTGTCAAAACATTTTATCGAAAAGTGATCAAAGTCCAGGAGTCTGTCCAGTTCCCTCTTACCTAATTAGAATTGTAGATACAAAATATAATTAATGTTTAATTTAAGTAAAATTTATTTATTTTATGCGTGCAGTATTTTTATTCAATACTAAAAAACAATCATTAGGTAGGTAAATGTAGCATTAATCGGAATCTCTTCTTCTTCATCATTATAATTTTTATCATTGTTATTGTTGTTGGTGAGCAATAAATTGGAATCGAATCAAACTCTTATCCAGATGGGCCGCAAAATCGTTTGAGTTGTAATTGTTGAAAATTCGAAAAAATTGACAATATCAATTAATTTTTTATAGATTTTTTCATTAAATTGTGGAATTATTTACAAACTGTTCGTTTCATTTTTAAAAATTAACATGAGTAGATTCCACGTAGTAAGGGTCGAAACAGTAAATTTCCAAATTTAATTGTTTTTAACTGTTCATCAAGCTCCTTTTATTTATCCAAAAATATTTGTGTTGTTATTCTCATTTCCTTAGCTTTTTGTTCGTCACACGTAGGGTAAATATAGGATATATGCCCTAGGAGGATATGTGTCCCGAGCCCGTAGTTCGCAAAATACACGCATATGGTCGCTCTTTCTTCGATCTCGCGGCAGTGTGGGTGATCTATTGTGCGATATCCATCGTTAGTCAACGCTTGATTACGATTTAGCAAAATATCACTGGAAATAATTAATAAGGTAAGGTCTTAGTAAATTCTGATCATGCATGCTTTCCGAAGAATTACAACAATCTATCTATCGGATCTTTCGTCTCCAATGTTGATATAAGTTGGGAATTGGTTTTCTAGGTTAGAATTAGTAGAATAGATCAATTATATCGAGGAAATTCGCTAGGGCATATATCCCATACGAAATAACACTCGGAGGATTTATGACCCAGTAAAGCAGAGGATATGTGCCCTTCAATTTGAAACGAATCCTTTAGAGTAATAATAAACATAGAGGGCTATTCATTCGTAAACAAGTTTATTTTTGCGGCCAATAATTCTAAACGCTAGGAGTGAAATAATGAATGAATTACAAAAAGTGGGAATGGTATTGTAGATACATGGCCTTCGTCATTTCGTCTGTTTTCCTGACAAACTTGGCACCTATGAACCATGATAATCCAAAAACATTAAAATAATTGACTTAAATGTTTATTTTGTCAGTAAAATTCTTGAAAAACACATCAAAACGAAAGAACTAAATGTTTACTCTCTAGTCGTATGGGCGATAGTATAAACAAATCACGTTTGTCATTATTTACTACAATACTATGGCGAATTGGAAATTATCGTCGATCACACTCTGACGATATTTGCATCTCTCTTTATATGGTAATTGAACAAGGACAAAACTAAAACTACTAAATATATTACTATTGACACATTAATCAGCTACTGAAATTTACAGTAATGTTGCCAATTTTAGTTAAAACTGAAAAGGTATCTAAAGATACAACAAATACCTGTTTAAGATTTATGGAAGAATATGCCTTTATTAAATAAAATTCTAGTATTATTAAATAATTTTAAAAGCAGCGACTCAAATGCATAAATTAGTATGACTTTTTTTATTTGCACTTTTTAACACATTTTCAATTGAACTTCTAATTTCATTTTTCCTACAACTAAAGAGAATTTGTATATATGGCAAAGCAGTGGAAGTGTCCGCAAGTGAGCTTAGAATGTGACTCAACGTATGGGACAGGGAAAAATCAAAACAAACATATCTATTCTATCTGTTAATCTGAGACAATCCCTACTAATGACTCATTTTTTTCAGATGCCAAGAAAATATATTAGAAAGCAGAATATCAAACCACAAGTTTTGTGGTCTGAATAGAATTTGGGGGAAGCTATCGAAAATGTGAAAACTGGAAATATGGGCATCAATGAATCTAGTAGGAGATTTAATATACCTTCTAGAACTCTCAGAAGAATATTGACTTCTGATAACTCCAAAAAAGTTCCTTTAGGAAAGCCTCCTGCTCTTGGAGTATCAAACGAAATTCGTTTAGTAAATCATATTAAAAGATTACAGCAGACAGGATTCGCTCCTACAAGAACAACTGTCAGATCAATTACATTCAGTTTTGCTAAGAAACTACGTCTAGGAAACGTATTCTCACAGCGAGGCGAAATGACAGAAACAGTAGAGAGGCATTGGTTTTATTCATTTATGGAATGGCACCCGGAACTTACCATAAAAAAGTGAAGGATTATCACTTGCCAGAGCAAAAGGAATGAATAGAGCAGAAGTTGATGAGTTTTACGAATTGTTGAAAAGAACTCTGGAGAAGTATGACCTGGTGCAGAAACGATGGGCCATCTTCAATATATATGAGAGTGGCATACAAATGAATAATAAACCAGATAAAGTAGTGGCTATGAAAGGAAGCAAATGTGTTCATGTTCTCACTTCCAAAGAAAGGGGAGAAAACGAGTCCTTGATAGCATGTGCATGTGATGAAGGAACATTTTCACCACCAGTTCTGATTCTAAAAGGGGTCCGAAAAAATCTGATGACCTTGGAAGGAATGTCTGCTGGATCTGATCTCTACATGAATAAGCAGTCTTCTTTAAATAATTCAGAATTAGTTTTTAAATGGTTAAAAGAAGTTTTCGCTCCTATACTTGATGGTCATGCATCTCATTGCAACAATTTCGACATGCTGGAATTCACCGAAAAGAATAATATTATTTTGTTATGTCTCCCAAGTCATAGCACACAAGCCTTACAACCACTCGATAGATCATTCTTCAAACCTCTTAAATCTTTTTTTAAGAGGGAATCTGATTCCTACATTTTCCAGAGTAAGGATAAGAATATTATCGGAAAACTAATCGGCCCTGCTTGGAATGCAGCTGCAACTATAACTAATGCTACTTCTGGATTCAAGGCTAGTGGAATCTACCCATTCAATGAGAATGCAATACCTGACAATTATATCATTTTGTTGTGAACATAAATTCATTGCAATCCAGTGAGTAATTGCCAATATATTTAACGATATGGTGGCATCAATTAAGGTAGGGCATATTTCCCAAATTTACCCTATTGCAAGTGTCACTCCTGGGGTAACCAAAATAAATATTCAATTTTGATAAAAAAATTAGTCTAAACCTCTTATGAGATACTGTATTTTTTACGAAGCTGTGATGAGCTTTCTGAGCTTCTAATGAAGAAACATCGTTCATAGTGTAATTAGAACATTTTTTGGTTCGATTTGTGTGTTTCCCGCGTTTGTCAACTGGAGCTATACCAGTTTTAAGTAGAGCAGCTTTGATAGTTTTAAGTCGACGTGCAGGAAATAGTTTATAGCATATTATCTGAGCTTATACAAAATTTAGTACATATAAAAAGAAAAGCTTACTTGTATTTCACCGGCTTGACTATCACGTATGATGCGAACACAATACGCGTAGTAGCTAAAGTTGAAAACTGCCGGCTTTTTATTTCTTCGTCATTAGATTGGTATTATGGAAATAAAAGCATGCTAGTACTTACCTATCTTGTTTTTGGCGTGTGTCGAAACTATTGAATTACTTAGTTAACTGGTCTCTTTCCTCTTTATTTATATTTTTAAAACAAACAAATCTTGACCAATGACAATCTTCATCCGTTGCATATCCTCTAATGCGTAATATTTTGGCCCACATCCTGGAATTTAGACTTGGTGGTAATTTCATCTTCAGATGACATTAACTCAATGGAATTGTTATTATCCATTTTATTTTTCTAAATGATGTATCGACTGACAATATTAAACAACATAACTATTTCCAACTCCTAGGTATATGATATTTCATTTCATGTGTCAATCTTATGCACCGTTATGTCATCATGACAAACAAATCGACACCATTTTTAGTCCATTTAGAGCAACCTGAGTGATACATTTTTTGGTTTTTGCATGCCTGCGGTTCATCTGTCAATTTTTCCATTCGTGAAAAAAAGCACCACATTATGCACTTGTTGCATAAATGACTATTCGGTTTCTGTCTACAGGAGTATATAAAAGGGCACACGTTTCTTTTGTGTAAGATACCTATTTAAATGTAATAGGTTTTTTAGCTTATTATTATACTCAATTCATACCTATCTCTATTACGTTTCGGTTTTATTATTTGTTTTGAACCATCTTCAGATTTCACTTACAATTGCGGTTTGGTCATATTAAAATATGTTTGAACTAAAATCTGCAGATCGTTTAAAACAATTAATGAACTGAAACGTAATATGGTATTTTTGAATTTAATACTTCTTTTAAATGGGCGAAAACCAAGACAAAACTTTTTAGTTCAAAGAACGGTCACTGAAAACAAATTTATCTACTTCTTCATTTTATTTGTATAAAAATACACATAAGTAAAAGTTTTAATACGACATTTATATCGACTTATTTTATTGTCAGATCATTGAACGAGTTTCTGCTGCTACGAAAATTAGCGAAAGAACGCCTTCCCGTATTAAAAAAGAAGCTCTGGCAGCAAGAAATGCTGACAAAGATGTGCCTACTAAAAAACAAAGAACGTCCAGTAACCGTATGGATCAATTCGATAAAACTGTGCTTATAAAGTGCATAATAAATTATCACATATCCGAGAAAAGTACCCACGTTAAGAAATGTACACCAAACCTTTGCAGATAGTTATGGCTTCGCAGGAGGTAGCGAATCTCTGTGGAAACAAATACATTCTCTTCAATTTATATACAAATAAACCTCAATGACGAATATTATGAAGGGACTTAAAAGACGTTAATTTGAAGTAAAGGTGAAAGTTTATGTCTCTTGGAATCTATTTATTATTTATTACTTACATCACATAAAATAATGAAGGGTAATTATAGAATTCCCCGTATGGTTTTTGAAGCAATAAATAATTATGTCTGTACAAAAAAAACAATTTTCGTAGAAAAATTTAATGGTTTTGATTTCCTTATTCATTTAATTAATAATAAAGAACACATTAATGTTATTTTGTTTTGTAAACTCGAATTTATATAGCATTATACATGTGCCACAATCTATTATTTTTAAATCCAAATTCAAAATATTGTGTTACCCTCGTATGTATTAGCAACCTCACAAACTTTAAAATTTTGCATGCGGAATGTACGTCGCCTGCTCTTCCCGGTAATTGCGTTTACAACGTTGTCAAGTTGTATGGCTTTCTCATCATCATCATCATCACGTAGCGCTACAACCCTGGGTGGGTCTTGGCTGACTGTACAACTTTTTTCCAATTTGTTCACTCTTCCATCAACCTAGGGTCAAATGGAATGTTCATTTTTCGGAGATCTGTTTGGATGTTATCTCTCCATCGCATTCTGGGACGTCCGAGTGGTCTTTTGCCTGTGGGAATCTCCTCCCATACCAGTTTTACAAGTCTTTCGTTATTCAGTCTGTGTACGTGGCCTGCTCATCTCAGTCGCTGTGATTTAATTTCTTGGACAATATCGGCGTCGTTGTAGAGTGCTTTTAATTCGATATTGGTTCTGATCTTATACTGGTTTGTGGTGATGTCATGGTGAGGTCCGAAAATTTTTCCAAGTATTTTTCGTTCAAAGCGTCTGAGCTTTTCTTCGTTTGCTTTGGTCATGGTCCACGTTTCGCATCCGTATGTTATTACAGGTCTGACGATGGATTTATAGATTTTGATCTTTGAACTTCTTGTGTAATTTTTTGATTTTATGAGCATATTCAGTACAAATAGACAGCGGTTTGCAGATTGGATTCTGTCTTTTATTTCTTCGGTAACATCGTTGTCCGCTGTGATTACGGCCCCCAGATACTTAAAACGTTGTACTCTTTCGAAATTAAAGGTGTTGATCGTCACATTTTGCCCTATTCTGTCTCTTTGTGTCGTTCTATTTATACACATATATTTCGTTTTCTCTTCATTAATCTTCAGCCCTACTTCACTTGTTGCTCTTTCCACCTTGTTGAAAATGTCTTTCGTGGATAGGATGGAGTCTCCAACGAGATCTATGTCATCTGCATATGCGAGTAACAGCTTGGGACCTTGAACCGATAGCAATTCTGTTTTTTTTTCGGCCGACCTCATGGCTTTCTTTAAAAAGTAGTGGAGATAACGCATCACCCTGTTTAAGTCCACTGTTGGTTTCAAAGCTGCCAGACAGTTTATTATTTACACGTACTCTGGATATTCCACCCTCCATACCGACTTTGGTCATCCGAATGAGTTTCTTTGGTATTGAGAACTCCGCCATGGCATTCCATACTTGGCTTCTTTCTACGCTATCATATGCCTGTCGAAAGTCTATGAAAAGATTGTGTATGGGTTTGTTATACTCCCATCCCTTTTCTAGAAGTTGTCTCAGCGTGAATAGTTGATCTATTATTGATCTGTTTGCCCTAAACCCGGCTTGATATTCGCCTAGGACACTTCCAGCATAAGGGATTAAAGTTTTATATGCCGTGTTTAGGAGTGAGATTCCTCTATAATTCGCGCATCTTGTATTGCCCCCTTTTTTGTGAATGGGCACTATTATGTTTTCCTTCCATCGTGCTGGTATCCTTTCTTCTAACCATATGTGCGTTATTAGCTGGTGGATTTGGCGATGTAGTGTGTCTCCCCCATATTTCAGAAGTTCTGCTGGTATCTCGTCCGTACCCGGCGTTTTGTGATTTTTCAGCTTATTCAAGGCCTTTTGGGTTTCTTCGAAGGAGGGATTTTTGACGGGCATGTCCGCTGTGATATAGATCTCTTCTTTGTGCTGTTCTTCCTGTATGATGTTTAGAGGGTCTCTAAAATACTTTTTCCATTCCTCAGTTATTTCTTTACCGTCGATTATCATGCGGCCTTGGTTGTCTCTCAGTGTATGGATGGAATTGGTTCTATGCCCTCTTTTCTCAGAGGAAATTGCTTTATAGAATTCTCTGGAGCCTGGTTTGGGCCGGTCTCTCTCCATAGTTTCATATTTTTGTTGTTCGTAGTTTATTTTCTTTGTGCGTATTATTTTTCTTGTTTCTTTTCGGCAGTCGTCATTTTCCTTTTTACTTTGGTCTGTTTGGCTTTCTCGCACATCGTCAACTGCCAGAATTAATTTGCCAACCTGTGCACAGCTGATACTCCAAAGCAGCTGAAATCGTGAAAATGAACTGTAAACCACTTATTTTTAAAACGTTCATAACATGGACCTTGAGTATTATCTCATGAATCTGTTGACACCAAACAAAAGCTCTTGTAAAACTCTACCAGATGGCGTTAACAGTTTAGTTTCGATAAATTAACTCCAATGTTAAAATGTAATATACCTGGAAATGTTATTGTCACTTTGCCATCGATAAAAAAGGTGCATCCTTTTTTATCGCGATAAAAACTTCTCTTCCTCAATATCTAGTAAGCGGACGTCACTTTTACACAATGACAATGAGTCGCAATTATTGTTGTTGTTCATCCATATATTCTGTCGTTAATTTATCTTGCCAAAAAACACTCGAGCTTTTCTTTTATTAGATAAATTCCTCTTTGACTCAAAGTTTTGCCAATCACTAAATTTGCTCGAAAAACTGACATTAGATAAAATCGCTCCACCTTCGGTGTCGCGATTTTATCATGTCAGTTTTTCTCGTAAAATTAGTGATTGGCAAAACTGTTTCGTTGCAAAGAGAAATTTATCCGATAAAAAAAAAGCTCTTGTGTTTTTACTGTTGACTAAAATTGGACCCAGATCATTGTTGTCGTGTACTCTTCATATGTTAAAATCGACGCTGCCAAATATTTTTGTTCGTCGCCTTTGAATGCCTTCTCGAAATCGATGAGAACAAAGCGGAATCTTATAATAATTATGGTTTTCAAGAAGTATTTTCATAGTTAAAAGATATTCTTTCTTAGCTAGTTTGAATTAATTTTTTTTTACTGAATCAAACTTGTTGCGAGGAAGTGTATAAATAGTTTTATTTATTAGCTATGAAAGCTCAAGATATTTATTTTAATTTTTCAAGAAAGTTCAATTAACGCGACATTTATGATACTGTAATTTACCAGATAGAACAACTGTTTTTTGGGTCTAATTAAATGAGGTGTTATTATCTGTTTTTTTTGTATTGCACAATAACGTCCGGTGGTACCTAATTCATTTGTTTTATGATCTTGTCATAATTCAATGTGTGACTTACAACTCTTTTTTTATGTAATTATATGCTCGGTAACTAACACAGTCATTACTATGACGTTTCTTTTTATTGCCTAATTATGAATTACCGTTTTATTTGTTTTTTGTCGTATTTGGATCTTTTGTCGAAATAAATAGTTTTTGTTAATAAAAAGCGTTGTGCTTCCTGCGTATATGGTCATTTATAATATCTAGTTAAAGCTAATGATCTAATTTGCTACCACGTTCGAACAGATGCTTGATTTTTTTAGAATTATAGGAGGTCCGTTAGGTGTAATTGCAGTGAATTTAGGTCAAAAGGGGTACGTAATTAAGTAATTTTACTTTATACTATAGACAAAACTAGTGATGTAATTTAGAAAGCGTAAAGTTGACACTATAGTCAATACGTTCTAAACTGCTTTTTGTTACGTATATCTTTCTCAAGACAAAGGCAGAATAATTTCCGTTGAAAATTACTACAGAGACAGCGACTTACAATTGAAAAAAAAGCTTAACTGTCCAAATACCAGGTATGTTTACCATATACTTATTCTCATACTTCAGTAACAAGTGACATATATTTTCTAAAAAGTCTTTATTTTGGCTTCTTCTATCTCTCAATTTTAAACGCACACTCTGTATACTCATTGAATAACTATAAAATTTTAATGCGAGACTAGTAAATTACTCAGATAAAGTGAGATCTTTCAAAATCATCATTTTGCTTTTTTTATTATAAAAAGTATCGTAAATGTTCCACTTCCAACAAAATGACTTCATTATTCGGTCAGAATTCATTCTGGGGCTATTTCATTATAAATGGATTAAGGAAGTATTTGAAGACATGTGAGAAACACGCTCTTTAAGCGAAAATAAAAAATAGGGCGTGGTACTAACTAGCACGGCTTTATTAAATGTCATTTTGGCAGTGAACGTAACAACATAATGACAGTTATTAAGTGTTAGCTTTTTGTGTTTGTTTCTTGCATGGGGATCATTCAATGGGAAAATAAATGGGATTCATTACAGCGACACCTCGTTAATAAAAGGGTTTTTTATTGGAATGTCACGCTGATATTAGAGAATAATTGGATTAGCAAAAGAAGATCGTAAGAAAATCAACTTTTATTATGAAAAAAAAATTAATAATAGTAGGATGAATTTAAGTATCCCTTGTGAATAAGCAAAAATAGATGGAAAAGAAAAGAATACATTATGAGAAATTATGACATAGAAATTTGAATAAAGTTATCGATCTACCTACACTACACCTACAGAAGAGAAAATTGATGAAGATAAAGATGAATTCTATGAACAACAGAAATTTATACAAGGATGTGAAAGAAATGAATGAAGGACACAGGCCAAAAACACCATACATCGAAGATGGAAACGGTAAACTGTTACGAGCAAAAACTGAAATAATAAGAAGATGGACAAGCCATTTTGAAGAGCTATTAAAAGTAAATGCAGAACTAGAAACATTGGGAGAAGAACACCGTACCGAAGATGAAGAACCTACACTAGCAGAAATAGAAGAAATTATTCACAATATGAAAAATGATAAAGTCCCAGGATCTAATAGTATTACAGCAGAAAACTTGAAATACGGAGGTGTTGTATTAAGAAGAAAAATTACTAAGTTAATACAAGAGGTTTGAGGACTGAACATATACCAGAAGGGTGGAAAAACGCAGTAATTCTACCGATATACAAGAAAGGTGACATTGCACATTGCAACAGTTACAGAGGAATAGCACTACTTGATAGCGTGTACTAGCCACACTAATAAAAAGACGATTAGAAACTTATACAGAAAAGATAACCGGCGAGTACCAGTGTGGATTTCGTAAGGCTAGAGGAACAACAGACCAAATTTTCTTACTAAAACAAGTTTTAACACGCTGTTACGAATACGAGATTCCTGCTGTTTATCGACTTTAAGGCAGCCTATGACACGTTAAACAAGACTAATCTATTGAGAGTCTTAAGAAAATACAAAACCCCAGAGAATTTATGCAAACTGGTGGAAATGACACTCAAGCAGACAAGAAATGTAGTAATAGTAGATGGGGAAGACTGAGAAGAATTTGATACAACCCAAGGACTGAGGCAAGGATACCCCTTATCTACCATGCTATTCAATATAGCATTAGAAGATGTTATAAGGAAGAGCAAAATCAACCGTCAGGGTACTTTACTGAATAGAAGCCACCAATGTTTGGCATATGCAGATGACGTGGTTTTATTATTAAGGAAAAAAGAAGAACTGATGAAAATAGCAAAAGATCTAGTGACAGCAGCAAAAGAAGTGGGGTTGGAGATAAATGAAGCAAAAAGCCAGTACATGAAACTAAGAAATAAAACAGCAACGGAATAGTCTGAGACATTACGGTTAGAGCTACAGAACGACAAAATAATACAAATAAAGGAAACCAAGCACTACATGTATCTAGGTGTCCAGATAAATGATAAATGTGAGGAAGAAGCGCAAATTGATCTGGCCAAAGGCAATAGATAGGCTGAAGGATTACTCAAAATCTTGAGATCAAAACAAGTCACACGAGCAACAAAGAAAATAATTTATAAAACAATATTAAGACCGACAGTGCTATACGGATGTGAAACATGGGTTATGAATAAGAAGCAGAAATACAAACTCGAAATCTGGGAAAGGAAGACATTAAGGAAAATGTATGACGGAAAAAAACCAGAAGAAGGATGGGAGAGGCTCACAAATAAGGAGTTGTATGATCTATACGATGACTCAACAATAATTGAAGTAATCCAATCAAAAAGACTGCAGTGGTTAGGTCACTTAGAACGAATGGAACAGTCAAGAGATGTAAAAGAAGTAGCATGGGAAAGACCAGAGGGAAAGAATAAGAGAGGTCGGCCCAGAAGAAAGTGGAAAGAAGCCGTAATGCAGGACGTCGTGGAAAAGGGAATACGGAACTGGAAAAGCGTAGCAAGAGATAGATACAGATGGAAAATTCTTACACGGCTATAGGCCCTAGGGCCTGTATTATGCCTATATATATATATATATATATAATAATGGACAACAAAAACATTGGTAGGACTATTAAGGTTATTCAAGGAGTTTGGTGATTATGAAAAATAATGATAGAATAAAATTGACAGCGTTTATTTCGGAAAAAAATTAGAGGTACAATAAGGAATACATAAAATGAAATATGCTTAGGATAAGGAAAGCAAGATGTGTTGAAAATTATCGCAAAACAATTTTAACCAATTTAGATTTTATTAAAAATAAATATTTTTATAACTCCGAAGGGAAAATTTTTGTTATATATAAAAAAAACTTCAAATTGAATTTATAAATAGGCAACTATAACAATATATTATTAGAAAAAGGGAGATATGATATTACAAATATTAAACCTTAGATATTATAAGCCCTATGGGGATATCCTGGATTTCTTTTTCCCAATTAAGATCAGTATAACTGCGCAATGATATAGAAAACCGTGAAAATTATATCTGCTGATCTTTACAATTATCACTTAAGAAAACAGTTTAAAAGTGGCGAAGTCCCTAGATTTATCTGTTCATTGACGACTTGATATTGTGGGTTTATTAAGTGTCTTCTAATTTTCAATTCTTCAAGGTAATAAAGTTCTTGTTTCTTATCATAAATTTGTAATACTTCTAGTCCTTTGTTAGGTGTGAATGAATCTATATGCTCGTAAGTGTTCACTGTATCTTATTTCAAAATTTCTTAGGGTTTGACCCAAATAGACAGCATTACATTCTGGACATTTAAGTTTATATATACCAGATCAATAACATTTCTATTTTAACCAAAGAAAAACTTCTTTAATGGGGATATTTTTGTTTTTACATTTAACAATTTTGTACTCACATTACTTTCTGTTTTAAAAGAAATTGTTGAATTTTTTACTAAAGATATTATTTTTGGATATTATCTTTGAAATATTATCAGAAATCTTACCTATTTTTCTATTAATATATATATATATATATATATATTTATATATATATATCAAGTCAATCACAAGTTAGGTCACTCCTTGGTCTAGCCAAAAATAATTATTAAACATCAGGTAGGCATCAAATGAAATGTAACTTCTATTATTCTAACGATGATACTTAATATCGTAACAATTTTTAACATTTTTTTCCTTATATTGTGCAATTATCCAAAAACAGTTAGTTTCATTTAAAACAGAAATATAAAATTATCTGAAGAGATAGATAAAGACATGGTAAGGAAAATTAAAAAGCAAAGATTAAAATGGTTTGGACACATATGGAGAGCAGGTAAGGGAGCAGTAATGTACTTAATTGTAGAGTGGAAGTTCCGTAGTAGGAGAGGAAAGGGAAGACCAAGGATAACTAAGTTGAAGGAAGTAATAGTTTATCTCCAGACTATGGGAATTAGACACTGGAAAGAGAACACACAGGACAGGAAGCAATGACTTCAAATAACATATATTTATTTATTGTGTATTATTATGAAGTGTTGTTTTATCATGATATATAATTTATATCAATTTTAATTCAAAATTTTGCCCAAAGGTTTAGTTGAAAATTTGTGAATTAAATTTTATTTACTCCTTAATCTTATCTATGACTTTTATCTCAGGGATAGTTCATATATCTTCAATAACTATTTTTTTAATTCATGAAATTTTCAACAATAGCTTTGGGCAAAATTGTAAGTGTAAATTAATATAAATTATATAATATAATAAATAAAGTAACACTTCATAATATAACAATTTGGCGCCCAACGCTGGGCTGCTTTTTCTTCAACTGCTGCTATCGCTATTGCTGCTATGACCGCAATTTCCCCATTTAATTTTTCGTATTTTCTTCAATAAAATATAATTAAATTAACAAAATGTAATTATTATATAATACTGGACAACTTGACAATAATAACAGAATATGCCGAACACAAGACCGAATAAGGATATAATATTACCATAGTATGGTAATGGAGACACCAACACAACAGCAGCCAGAGTAATTATCAATAGAAAGAGTTGGGGAAATGGAGAGTGCAAGTATTTACGAAAAACCTCATGAGAGAGTGTGAATGATTTGAAAAAGGAATGGAATAAAGAAATACAGACTTAAATAGAAAATTAGATGAAGTGAATACAGAAAATTGGAAGAAGGAAATTGATGAATGGAAAAAGAAGATGCAGAAGTAAGAAGGTATATAGAAGAAGTACGCAATGGAATGAAGGAGTAAGAAAGAAACTCAAAAATTAATCCCAAAACCAAATTTGAACAATTAAAACACGAAATTATACAACATAGAGATGGATATAGAAAACAAATGGAGAACCAAATCTATGAGAAGGTATGACAAATGGAAGAAGTCATCGGAGGAATAGAGGACTGAATTAGAACTAAGGTGGACCGCATACAAATAAACATGGAACAAATATTTCAACAAATGATAAATAAAAATGGGGAAGAAATAAAAAATGTGAAGGACACAATGATTCAAGAAATACAAAGGGAATTGAGTTGTAAAAATGAGAGGCAGGAATACATATTGAAACTAAAATAAGTGTAGAAAAATTTTAAAAAATATGAAGAAGATCAAGATGATTCAGAAAACAGAATAAGAAGAGATATGATAAAAATAAAAGCAGAAATAATTAATATTGGTAATAATATTGATAATATAAAATTTGATAGGGATTTAAAAAAGATACATCCTGTAATTTTTATAAAAATGCTAAAAAGCAAGATAATAATATGGAGCAGAATAATTAAGAGAACTATCTAAAAGAAAATTTATAAAATATTTCGGTACGAATAATGTCCAATCAAACATTGGAAACAGTTTATATGTTATATAAATAAGAGGTTTTAAAGATTAAAACTAACTTTTCCGCATCTGTGAGATGCCCTGAATAATATTCTATTATAAAATTGTCACTCGTATACACTTCGGGGGATGTATCGTGTTAACAAACCGAAATTTCTCCAAAAGTAACCAAAAATGCAGTATATCTGGATTTATAGGACACGCTGTACTCGCTATAGTCAGCTGAAATTCAATAGGGTACATCTGTGAGACACCTTGAAAAATATCCAATTATAAAATTGGCCACTCCGGAGGCTGTATCGTACTAACCCGAAATTTCTCCAAAAAGGACAAAAACTTGGCATTTCAGGTACCATATCACCCGTTGTACTAGCTCCGGTGTGCTAAAAATCAATGAGGTTCATCTATAAGACGCCATGAACAATATATAATCATAAAATGGGTCACTTGTATACACGCTGGAGGCTGTATCGTGCTAAGAAACTGAAAATTCTCCAAAAATGACAAAAATTTGGTACCTCGAGTACCATAGTACTCGTTGTACTGGCTTTAGTGAGCTGAATCTCAATAGGGTTCATCTTTGAGACGCCTTTAACAATATCCAATTATAAAAATGGTCACTTGTATATACTCCGGAGGCTGTATCCTGCTAACAAACTGAAATTTCTCAAAAAAGACAAAAATGTCGTACTTCAAGTTCCATAGCACCCGTTGTACTGGCTATTGTAAGATGAAAATCAATAGGGTTCATCTGTGAGATGTCCTGAACAATATTTAATCATAAAATTGGTGATTTGATGCACTCCGGAGGCTGTATCGTGCTAACAAGACATGTAACGAAAAGTGGCCGACGACAACGACGACTACGACGACGACGACGACATACACACAGGAATTTTTTCTAAAAACCATTTTTTCGTGTTTTTCTTGATGAAAAACGTAAAAATAACTCAAAAAATGTTTTCAAAATTCCAACTTTTTTGTGGGTGAACCAATATTTTTCTTGCATATAAGATAGGTTGGGCGGAAAAGTAATAGAGGAAAACATTTTCAGGATCAAATAATAGAGACCATTGCCATATAAAATATACAATTTATGTCAATATTTACAAAGAATAGAAAGGAGAAGATGAGAACAAGAGAATAGAGGAAATAATAATATGAATCAGCAAAGAGGAGCCAGACAAAATAACAAGTATGGAAATTTTTCGAATTATAGAAATAATTAGAATTATAAAATTAATGAATAATAACAACTCAAGGCAAGATAACAATAGAGGAAATTGGAGGTAATATAACTGTAATAATAATTACAAAATTTATAATTCGAATAGCAATACAAACAAAATAGTCAAAATAATTCCAATGACAATAGAAAGATTTGCAATAACTATAACAAGAGACAAGTAAATCACTCAAAATTTGACAATGATCGAAACAGAGCGAGAAGGTTTTGAAATTTAAAATAGAAAAGTTACGAAGAAAAAACTCCTTTGATAATTATTTGTGAAAACAGTAAAATTTAAAAGATAATTACTAAATTTAATAAAGAAATTATATATACGTTGTTGAATTAGTGAAAGACGTATAAGCAGATCAGTTTTGGTATACCTATTTGAGAGGATCTAGTGTCCATCACGTAGTATCGATGTCATATGTATGAGTGATGCAGTTTCTGTATCAACATTTCAGTGCACAAGATGATGATATTAAATTATTTTATTTGGCCATTTAAATAAAAATTTTAGATTACAATCTATAAAATTGAAATTCTATAAAATCATTCAGACAATTTGGCAGCAACTATCAAAATTTATCGAGATTTACAGATTATATTGATTTATGTAATTAGGTTGAAATATGTACACGAAATTAAATTGTACTTACCTTGTTTGGTTTGAATTCATTGTAATTGTTCTATGTAATGACGATTATTAAATTTATTTAGAATCAGAATTATTCAATTGATTTTTCATTTCATTAAACGAGAAAGGGATTTGGAAAAGTGTTAATATTTAAATTAACTTCTTTTCGAGATCATAAATATTTGGGTATTTGTAAAAAGGATATCCAGTTGATATTCAATCAATTATTTGAGAGTTTGGCAACATTTATTTCATAAATTGAAATGAACAACATTTTCTTGAAGATATATCAACTCTCCTTGAGATAACTGTGATATACGTATAAGTGAAAATAAAATTTAATTCACATGTTTTCAATTTTGCCCGTGTATATCTAATTAAATATTCATATTATTATTATATTTCTGTATAAAAATTGAGAATATAAAAATTTCTAATGAGAGTCCTTCATTCTATATTTAATGCAACGTGTTATTTTTTTTCCAATAAATATTCAAATAAATTCTGTATTGCATAAAATGTGCATTCTGTATAAATAACTTACCTTAATTATGACACTCTGTCATTTATAGCAAAAATGTGATCTAGGTATTATAATCTTTTTTTTTATGAGAATTTTTACAAATGCTCAAATTTCAAGAATTACAACTTTCTATTTATGACATTTTTCTGTTTTTTCTTATTCCCATTTTCCGTAGAACTTTACAGCTACTGTGGCATGGTCAGTTGTTTGACAATCACTTTGGAAATAAGTAATTTTTTTCAGAAAAATGCAATAATATGTTTTTGTTTTCAAAAAAAAACGGAAATAAACAATGAGTTGGACTCTGTACTGTACTCTTGGCTGCTGAATTATAAACGTGTCTTCTCTTCCCTGTGTTTAATATCCACAGTGTGAATTTCACCTACTACCTCCTGCAACCAAGTTGTCCTTGGTTCCGAACACAGGGCTTCCACTCCACCATTGACGATATTACTGATGTCTTTCCTGCTCTCCATATGTATCTCATTTACTTTAATCTTTAGTCTTTAACTTTCCTTTCTATCTCTTGATATAATTCCATATTTGTTCTTCTTTTATATTCCTCACCCATATTTTTGCTTGTTGTTTTTTTTGTTATAGCCAATATTTCTATTACATACAAAATCATCGGTCAAATTATTGTATTATATATTCTTATTTTCCTGCGCTTACTAATTATTTTAATTTTTAATAAGTTTTTTTTGACCTTGAATTCTTTCATATTTGTAGGTATCACTAAAAGTGTATCTAATTTTCATTTCTAAATTATATATTACCCACTTGAAGGCATAGCTGTTTGAAAGTTCTTTCCAGCGGAAATAATTCGGTGTCAGTCGCTAGATCTTGCTGTTAGTTCCGGTCTATGCTACTGATACACTGTTGCTTCATTTGTTACGGTTATTTAACTTCGAATTATTTTGTCGAGTAGCTGTGACTCTTTGCCATAATGACACAAATTGAATAAGCACAGCTTTTCGAAAAAAAAAGCATTCCAAATTAACTGTATTTAATTCAAATTATAAATCATTATACTAATCATCGTGGCTTAATCCTGTGGTTATTACCGTAACTAAAATTTCGGAGAACCCGTATTTCGTTTATATATGTATATACAGGGTTTTCATTTCAGGACTTCCCACCCTAATTTTCTCGAAATGTGTGTATTTTAAAAAAAATCCTGGAACACGTCAACAAATATATCGAAGGGGACAACTTTTTATCATAAAGGCAACGCGCCCCCCCTTTCACCCGCGGCCAGGGGGAGTTGCCAACTTCAAAATCTTAAATAGGAAGGGGTATCGAGTTATACATCATTTTAAAGGTCTTTTTAATCTCTACACGTCGGTTTTTGTTTTTTTTAAATTGATCGATTCGTTGTCGAGATATTTAGGAAAATCTATTTGCTGCTTCGTACCATTAAAATAAAAACTGCAACTGTTTATTCTCATTCCTTTTATCAAAACTAAATTACAATATTGTACACATATTTTCAGTTTAATAATTGCTCAAAATGTTGCCCATTGTTGGCCAAACAATGGTATAACCGCTGTTCAAATTCGTGACGCACATTTTCAAACACTTCTGTTCGAATTGCTGCAGTAATCCTTTGTCGAAGGTCTCCTATATTTTGTGGCGGGGGTGTGTAAATAACTGATTTTAAATGTCCCCATAGAAAAAAATCACATAGTGCTAGATCTGGGGACCTAGCTGGCCACTCTATAGGTCCTCTTCGCCCTATCCATTTACCGGGAAATACATTGTTTAACCATTGACGGACCGGAAGAACATAATGAGGGGGAGCTCCATCTTGCTGAAAATATAACTCATTTTCGTCAAGAAAGTTGTTGCCATCTCTATCCAGTTGATTTTCAATTGCTTCGGTAATAAACGGTTGATCGTATTTGCTAGCATATTCAAGTACATCTCACCATTTAGATTTCCATTTATAAACAATGGACCAATTACTTGATTTCCTAGTATACCGGCCCATACATTAATTTTTTGGGGATGCTGGGTATTCCCTTCGACAAATACATGGTCATTTTCATTGCTCCAATATCTAAAATTATGTTTGTTGACAAAACCATTTAAATAAAAAGTACACTCTTCAGTGAAGCAGATATTTTTTAAAAATTCGTTATTGTTATTAATAATTGTAGTCATTTGTTCACAAAACTCAATTCTTCTGTCAAAATCGTCTTCACTTAACTCTTGACATACTTTCATTTTATAAGGATTGAATTTATTAATGTTTGTAATTTTGTGGACAGAGGCTAAGGAAATTCCAGTTGCAGCAGAAATGGTACGTAACGAAGTATTAGGATTCATACCAAAATAACCCCTATTACTTCAATTTGAGTGGCTTCATTCAAAACTCTTGGCTGATCATGTTTTAAATTTGCAACAGATCCTGTTTGAGTAAATTTGGTGATTAGATTTAGGACATACCTATGAGAGGTGCTCTTATCTGGGTGCCTTTCGTTAAATATTGCAGCAGTTCGTCGAGCACATTGGTTTTCGGCGCCGTAAATTAACACTATTTCAACTTTTTCAGCTAACGTGTAAACCATTTTTAATAAATTGCTTTTTCACACAACTGGTAAGTATGGTAAACAATTCAATAGGTATCATGTCTTTTATTTTCTCTATCAAAAACATTTTTTCGCATTTTTTTATACAAAAAAGTTGAAAGAAATAACAAAACAAACAATTGCAGTTTTTATTTTAATGGTACGAAGCAGCAAACAGATTTTCCTAAATATTTCGACAACGAATCGATCAATTAAAAAAAAAACAAAAGCCGACGTGTAAAGATTAAAAAGACCTTTAAAATGAGGTATAACTCGATACCCCTTCCTATTTAAGATTTTGAAGTTGGCAACTCCCCCTGGCGGGGGGTGAAAGGGGGCGCGTTGCCTTTATGATAAAAAGTTGTCCCCACATTTAGAGAAAATTAGGGTAGGAAGTCCTGAAATTAACACCCTGTATAAAACAAATCGGCAGTAAAATGTTTTAGCAAGGCAAGCATTCTGTCATTTTTATAGTTTCTAATAGTAGATTACACTAGTTTACAATGATATCAATAAAAAATTTGCGGATTATTCAGTTTTTTTTAACATCGATAATTCGAAATGAGACCACTTTTTGACGCTGAGTAATTTGAGTGTGTCTGATAGGTTATTTTGTGACGTGCATATACGCATTTATTACGGTTAGTAGGCTTACTTACTTTTAGTGTGTTATGATTCATTCTATGTACTCTCTTTATACATTTTTTGTATTACTTTTGCTTTTTGTTGAAATATATTTTGTTATAGTTAATTTTAGTTCTTTTAATAAAGACATTTTCTATGAAGAAAAATAAAACTGGCGCAGTCAGTAGGATCGCGCGAGTTGTGAAAACGCGAATTATACAGTGTACCGATTTCTACGGTGTTCATATGAAGTTTCATGACTATAACGTATTAACGTTTTGAGAGCAAGTTGTATCCACCCTTTCTGTGAGATAAACAACTGAGGGCAGCCCTAGTGTGGACGCACTAAGAGGAACCAAGAGTCGGGGAAGAATATTTTCTGAACGTAACTGCCAAATTTGCTCTTCTCGCCTTTCTAAACCATTCTTTGTAGATAGAAATTAAGATTTTTTATTATATAAATAAAATATATATGAAAAATTTGAATAATAGAAACGTTGATATCATTGTAGAAGCTTTTAATACTATTTCATTAAACGAAATTAATAGTAACGAAATGGCTACACCTGAAATTAATTGGCATCTTTTCAGATCTAAATTAGCAAATATCAAACCATTTAACGGTGACATTGAATATTTAAATAAATGTATCACTAGATGTGAAAACATCTTACTCCGAGACTCCGAACAAAGACGGTGACCAGCAAGTAGAAGTATCCTTGGAAACTCGGTCCCTGATTCAAACCGAATCACTCCAGTAGCGGCTAGCCATCGTATTCGCCGATAATAACTGAGATTTTAATCTCAATCTGTCCTTCATTTCCTACATTTTTATTTATGAAAAACTTCTCTTTGTAGAGCAAATTATTTATGAAATTTGCTTTTTTTCAATAACAACGTTTTGAAGAAGCTTCTAGAAAGAAATTTACCACCATCCAACTGACGACGGAAGGACTTTTCAGGTGAATATAAAATACTAACCGGCCGACAAAAGTGTCAGGAAACCTTTAACCGGTGAGGAAACTCCTTCCGGCAGTGAGTCCGCTATCCGGCTTTTGTCCGCCACCCCCCATACTAACAACCCCCCACAAACTAAACAACCTTATGTTTCGTCCCCTTCCGCCCCACAACCAACTTGCAATGTTTTCTAAAAAATGCTCCCCATACAACACCCGTAGCCAAACTGACCAACCTGTACCCTCTTTTTCATCTCACGATGAGTTTCCACCAATGGTCTCACCCCCTAAAACCGACCGTTCAACCTCACTCGACAACGCAATCCGTGAACTCAATCAACTAAAGTCTGAATACCAAAAAGTCCAAACCATGTACGACGAATTAAAACACAACTCCATCCCAAATACCCGTAGCTCCTCACCAGAAGTACACTCTGCCAAATCCTATACCTCTCGTCGCCCCAGTTCACATATCTCCGTGATCCGTGAACACGACTCCCATAACCGACCGCCAAGCACCAGAGGAGAACTTCAATCTCTTGGGTGCTAAACGCAAGAGAACCCGAAGAATTCCTACCCCGCCCCCACCAACCACCCAACAACAACAAACAACTCAACAACAATGAACACAACAACCCCGCCTCACCTAACAACGACGAACTGCCCAACAAACCCGACTTTCCCAACTGACACCTCCACTTCAAACTCTGAATATCCGAAACTTACCTTCCAAATACACCTCCCAGAGGGAGTTATTTAAGCCGCAAGTTCACCTTCTATTTTGTCTGCAAAAATGTAGACACATCCTTGGCCGACAAGGAATTTGAGGACATCTTCCTCAACGAAGTTAACTTCAACTTCACCAGATCCTGGCGTATTATCTCCCGACGTCTAAACAAGCCCACTTCCATGTTCCGAATTCTGACGAATTCTGACGAATTTTGAACTAGCCTACAATCGCGCCCTAATATGGGGCATCAAATTTCACGGTCTCTCACATCAATGGGGGCCTCAAACCCTACCAACCCACTACCCTCAGTATCCAAATACTGCGACAGATGCTCCACCACAGGCCACCTTGCTGACACATGCAAGATCAAACCGGTCTGTCCCTCCTGTGGTGCATCAGACCAAAAACCCAACAATTGCCCTTAGGCAAACGAACACCTCTGTAAAAATTGCGGTGGCTCGCACACCGCCTACCATCCCCAGTGTCCAAAGCGATTGGAAACACCGAAACCCCCCAAAAAACAACGCCCATCACCCTTGAAAAACCACAAACCCCATATAACATTTCCACCGACTCTAAAATCGTGATCGAGATTTTAGCGACAACCATCATGAACGCCGTCCCGACAGCCCGTGGCCTAGTGGCCGATACCCTCACTCACCTCATCTCCGCATTTTTTCCGGTTACTGTACCATCACTAGTGGCGCGAGAAATAATTCTAATAATAATGACAACGGTACGCAATATTCGCGATTCCAAAATGTTTAAAGGCCAAATTCAAACTGTTCGCGCCACCCTCTTATTTTCCATAAAATTCGGCGCGCCGTTCTTGGATTATTTTCATTAAAATTCAGCACTGGTTTTTTTGTATATTTTATTTATTTTCATATATTTATGTATCGGTTATCCCTCTACACCTGGTACGGGTAACAAGCTCCTGCAGCGCAATGCAGGTGGTCGTTCGTTTTTTCCTCGAAGCTGCTAAGAACTATTATGTGATGAGCATTTTTACATTGTTTGGCTTCTGATACCTGCGACCTGACATTTGATTTTCTCTTCTGCCCCCCACACAAACTTATTCGCAACGTTGACACAAAATTCAATGCTTGGTACCTTGATGATGGTTCTTTAGGTGGTAATACTAATTCCGTGTTCAAGTCTCTTGTATATATAATAGGCAATTCCAAGGATATTGGTTTTGAACTCAATTTCAGCAAATGAGAGTTATTTTTCTTAGAGTCACCAAATAATCTAACCATTGATAAATTTTATTCTGTAGCACCAGGCATAACAATTACCAACAGACAAAATTTATTTCTATTAGGTGCTCCTTTATTAAACGAATCCTTTCTATCAGCTTTCAATGAAGAACTAACCTTTTTCAAAAAAAATGTCATCTCGTTTATCCTGGTTACCGACGCATATTGATTATTACCTTCCCAAGAATTGCCTATTAATTCTAAAATTAACATATATCTTAAGATGTAGTCCGACCTGGTTACATAATGATATCTTAATCAATTTTGACAATACCATTCGTCATTAATTAACATTAAATTAGAGGACCTTTCCTGGAAACATGCTTCACTACCTGTTTCATATGGTGGTTTAGGAATTCGCTCAATCGTTTCAGTAGCTCTTCCTTCTTTTTTGTCATTATTAAATAGTTCAAAAAATTTCATTAATTACATTCTGCCTATAATTTTCCACAAACAAGACCCTTAATTAATGAAGGCAGAAAATATTTGGTTATTAAAGTCTAACAAAGTTGTACCCGATGATTATAAATCCTTTCAAAAATCCTGGGATATTCCTTTATTGATCATTGAAAAAAAAAATCTGCTTCAGAAAGCTATCAATTTACCAGACAAAGCTCGTTCGAATGCAGCATTTTCAAAGGAATCAGGAGCATGGTTGAACGCTTTACCGTCGGCCCCATTAGGTACGCTTTTAGATGACGAAAGTTTCCGTATTTCTATTGGTCTCCGTTTAGGTTGTCAAATTTGGGTATAACATCGCTGCCGTTGCGGAGCCGATGTTGATGAATATGGTAGACACGGCCTAAGCTGCAAATTAAGTGCCGGCCGTTTTTCACGTCATTCTGCAGTAAATGACCTAATCAAACGAGGCATGGCATCTGCAAAGATTCCCTGTTCGTTGGAACCGTTAGGTACTTGCCGCGACGACAGTAAACATCCAGATGGTATGACCCTCATTCCATGGCAACGCGGCAGACCAGTTATGTGGGATTTCACTTGCACTGACACTTGGGCTCCGTCCCATGTCCAATCCATATCTACTTCCGCAGGCGCTGCAGCTTTACAAGGCGAAACTTTTAAAATCAATATATACAAAAATTTGGAGAACATTTACATTTTTATTCCTGTAGCAATTGAAACCTCTGGTGTTTTCGGTCATGAAGCTTTAAAATTCATTAAAGAAATCGGTAAAAAAATATCAGTAGAAACCAATGATTCAAGACCAACTCTGTTCTTTATACAACAAATAAGTATTGCAATTCAAAGAGGAAACGCTTCATCTTTTCTCGGTACTCTTCCCCGTTCTAAGCCTCTAGAAGAACTTTTTATGAAACCTAATCATAAGAAACGTAATTCTTCTACCACTTTCAAACTTTCTCACATTACAGACCCTAAAACATGTGATCTTTCCTTTTTCCGAAATTCTTATTCAACATCTTCATTCTCTTCTTCAGAATGTGTGCCTTCTGATAATACATGCGTTGACAATTTAATAAATTATGCCCCCAACAAGCTTTTGGGCCTCAGTGTACTAAAAAATACAGATAACCACCAGCCAGATGATGTCCCATTCATAGGAATACTGAAGAAGATGACTATGCTAGAGAATGATGCGATTCCTATACGCAATAGATTATCTCTAACCAAAACACATTTAAATCCGTAATATCTACATCCAATTCAGTAGCAAACATCATCAATTCAAATTCCTTATCACGCCGATTAAGTGAGAAAGACAATCATAGAATCCGAGATTATTCGTACAATGATAGTAGTTACGAAAGAGCTTTTAACAATATTTCCACATTCAGATCCATAAAGGGTATTCCCCAAGATTCTTTGGGTCTCAAAGGCCTCAAAAATATTGGTGACACATGTTCCATGAATAGTATTATCCAATGCCTATCAAACACAAGGTGGCTATTAGAATATCTAAAGAAAGACGCATACATAAGAGATATTAACATAAATATATCTAGCATGAAAGGAACACTAATTAAAGCATTTGCTGAAGTTATTCAAGAGCTTTGGTCTGAAGACGGTTCAGACAGAGTGGTTAATACAGTATCATTGAAAAGTATGATTCAGCAATTTACTTCAAGGTTCATGGGATACACTCAACATGATGCACATGAGTTTCTTCGTTACCTATTAGCAGGACTTCACGAAGATGTCAACAAGGTATATGAAAAACCAAAGCCCATATTAACAGAAATTGATGACAAATTTAGTGATATCGAGAAAGCACAAGAATTTTGGTTAAGATATGCGAGAATCGACAACTCCAAGATTATGGATAACTTTGTCGGTCAATTAAAATCAACAATCAAGTGCCACACACTGTGGTCACTGTTCAGTTACTTACGATCCTTTTTGGGATTTATCCCTTCCGATACCACAAAGAACAGGTCAATTACGACTTCCACAATGTTTAGATTCGTTTACAAGAGAAGAAACACTCGACGGTGATGAGAAACCAACTTGTTCGAAATGTAAGGAACGAAGACGATGCATTAAATCATTCTCAATTCATAAATTTCCGAAAATGCTGGTCATTCATCTGAAGCGCTTTTCGCAAACAGAAAGTTTCAGTGGAAAACTTAATGATTCAATAGATTTTCCAATAGAAGGGCTTGATATGAACCATTACGCGGCTGATAATGTGGCACCTTGTATGTACAACCTCTACGCTATATGGAACCACTTATAATGGTCACTACACAGCATTTTGCCGACATCCCTATACGGGACAGTGGCACGAATATAACGATTCAAGAGTGCTATTAATGTCGTGGAAATCTTTAGTCAGTGGAGAAGCATATGTTCTCTTCTATGAACAAGATGACACAAAATCCCACCTTTAAGTTTAATAATTTTTTTATTAGTTTTTAAATTTTATATTTTCATTGTGAATCAATGTCTTATTTGTTTTTTTTCCTGTAAAATTTATTTATATATTCATTTATACGTTGTATCCGTTTAAATATAAATAAAATTGATTTTGTTAAAAAAGTTTTTAATAACAGACTAGTTTTAATTCTGGTCATTAACGTTTATGTTGAGGAACAATTCTTCAAATCAATCTATCATTGTTAAACCGCAAAATTGAGTTAAAATCGCGACGTGTGTCTAGTTATATTTTCTTACTGTATTTATTCACAAACATGGACATTGCAATCAACTTTATTTAGTGTTACAAAGGAGAGGACTTTCCACTAGAAGTTAAACGATCGATTTTGAGAACTCATAGTGAACTGCAGACACCGGCATCTTTGGTAAGTACATTTAAATTAAAGTTTACTGTATATGTTGAAGATCCGCTAACTACATAATTATGACAACTACAGTCCATTGAAACATTAGAGTTAACACAAACCAAAATCAAAATCGTAACGGCTATTGAAATTTCGTACCAAATAACAGACCAACTAATAAGCATCAACCTTCATATAATAATTATCAATCTAATCAACACAATGTCCCAAATAATATAGTACAAAACAGAGAATATTGGCCTAACCAACGGATACCTGTTCAACCTATCCAAAAAAATAATAGATATTTCACGAATCGACAAGTATTTGGTCCAGCAAAAAATGTTTTTAGACCAAACCAAATACCACAGAATCAATTACCAAAGCCTGTACCAATGTCGACAACGTCGCGAAATCTCACAGAAAGAAGTAGAATGCCTGTTAATGATATTAACAATAATAATAGATTATTTCAAGCAAATCCACGTGTTATACCAAATTTAGTTTCCCAATAGTTATCTTTAAATAAATGTGATAATCCAGAAAATGATCCTAACCAATTTACTGAATGTGAAGAAATAGAATTGGATCAGCCCGGTACGAATGATGAAATTCAATTTGAGGAAAATTTTCGGATAACCGGGCCTTCCAAAACAAAGAGGTAGTTGAAATAAACGTTGTTTCCACTAATCCTTTCCGTACATAGAAATTAAGAATCCCAAAGCTAGATTATTAATCAATATCGGTAGTTCTAGATCAATAATAAAACCTTCTATTATAGAAAAATATTTTCCAGATACAATTTACCATTCCACAACTGTAATATCTACTAATCTTGGAAGTAAAGATATAAGATTTTAAGAACTGGTGCCTGCATTTGCAGAATTAAAATGTAAAAATTATTATATTAAATTTGTATTATATGACTTCCACGACTACTTCGATGGAATCATAGGTATTAAAAATCTTGTTAGTAGTATGAATTTAAATATAGATCTTGCGAACCAACAATTAGTAGGACCTAATATAAAAATACCATTTAAATATAGACAACCTGATGATATAGAATTTTCTTTTTCAATAGACGCAGGAGAAAAATGATTAAAAAATCTCCTTGTAAACATATATAATCGAACACACACATGAATTTCTCAATATCTTCTATTAATATATTTGTTATGTTGTACTTTACTAAGTAAAGTAAGTAATAAGTAGTAACTGTTACTGTTGTATATAGTAATTAAGCATTTGGGTTTCGACAGTCAGAAAAACTAGTTTCCTTATCTTTGGTGTTGGTAGGTATTTTTATGATTTGGGGAATTAAATGTTTTGTACTGATTAGCCAGTCTTGGAATAAATTGTAAAGAATAAGGTAGTGTTATTTCATATTAATTAATACTCGCAAATAAACATTTACATTGTACGTTTATTATGCTTATTAGTAAAGAATATATTGAAAATTTATATTTTATTTGGACAAAGGCACATGTTGGCATCATAGGCAATGAAAGGGTAGATAATGAAGCTAAAAAAGCTTGCAAAATTGACAATGTCAATGTACCTTTAGTACCATTCTACGATGTTACTAACGAATGTAAGAAACTCCTTCGGAATGAATGGAAAGCGGCATCAGAATCTAATAATAATCACTTTAAAATACATCAGTCGTTACCTAATAATATCTCAGATTACGCTTTCCCTTATGTTACACTTGCATTATATTCAGACTAAAATTAAACCATGGATTATTCCGAGCTCATCTTTATACAACTGATGTGGTGATTTCACCATATTGCAGTTATGGTGATAATGATGAGATCGCAGATACAAATCATTTGTTTTTTGGTTGTAAAAATATCAAACAGGTATCAGTTCTATCTACTCCAAAGTAATATGTAACCACCAACCTGCATCACATCTCTGTTAGATACAAGAAATAAGAATATATTCGATTAAATAGAGAAATTTGTCAAAACAACTAATACTGAAATATAATTAATGTATTTATCCATATCAGATAGTATGTGGCAAATAGCGAGAGTTGATAACATTACTACCAACACAGACACGTACACAAAGAATACATTTTTAAAAACAATTGTTTTATTGTAGGGTTCCGTCACCAAAAAAGTTTGATAACCGCTTGTCAAAGGTTACATCTATAAGGGCCGGTTTTACAATAGCGGTATAAACGAAGAGTAAGCCTACTCTCGGTATAAGGTGTATTTTGGTGTTTTACAAAGCAGGTATAAATTTAACCACGGAATAAAATTCTCGGAAGGAGTAGTATAAGCTATACCATCGACGAACAGGCAGATAAGTCCATAATTCTACGAATAACCTTAAAAAGTGACGTTTACGCAGGTATATAAATGTTATGTATGGGTTTATTCATATATACTTTGTAAACACACACTTTCATTTTTTCTTTGTGGTGAATCTTGTAAATTATGTGTGAAAAAAGCGAGAAAAGAACAAGTAGCAATTTTAATGCTACTGAAATGATAGTACTATTGGATTTGGTAGAAAAACATAAAAATATCATTGGTAAGTTGATGTTTTTCAATTTATATAAACATTATTATGCATACTTGTCTTATTTTGTAGAATACAAGTTAACTGATGCAGTTACTAACAAAGATTAGGAGCTTTGTTGGCAAAGCCTCTGTCAACAATTTAATGCTGCCTCTGGCACAGGTAGAATATCAAAAATGTTAAGAAATAAATTGGATGTCTGGAAAAAGAGTAGCAAGAAAGAATAAGCTATTCTAAAGAATAGTTTATATAGAACTGAAGGGGGTCCTGGCCCTAGTGATAGTAAATTAAGTGTGTGCACTATAAGAGTTTTGGCTATACTAGGAGTTACAGGAGCAGGGACTACAAATGATTCGACAGTTATGAAATAGGCAAAATTCTAGTTCTGTTATATTAATGTACTTGATTGATATTTATTACTTTTTAGATTTTGATAGCTCACATATTGAAGAGGAGAACGATACAAATAATCAAGCTCCAACTTCTCAAATGTTCTTTGGCATATCATAATTTAGTTTTTCCAGAAGATTCCGTCATATCTGAAAATGTAATTGGCATAAAAACATCAAATTCCTACCTATTTCAGATTTGATTTCGCTGTGTTGACAGGGACAACTTAATGGACGTAATTATAAAATATATTCTCTATTTTAAATCAAAACTAGTTTTAAGTACTATTGCAGTATGTAAGTAAATAATTAAGCTATAATTTTAACTTAATTGATTTGTTTATTTATACATCCCAAAGAAAGAAATTAAAATATCAAACAAAAGTTTCCATATATAATTAGTCTAGTATATTACAATAAATTTAAGAAATGATTATTTATCAAATCTAATCTACGTATATTATTTTCTATTTGTATATTTTCATTATTATTTTAGTTGTCAACAATTTCAATATCTTCCTCGTGATTTTACAATTCTGGTAGCACATTTCTTTGTATAAAGAATTTTAAAATATCGATAAAAAATAATAAACACACTTTTACTTTTGAGGTTAAAAACGAAGAAATAGATGACAAATGACAGGAGATATCGGTTTATATGAACTACTTTTTCGTTACTCCTAGAATTGCTATACCGGTGAAAAAGGCATTGTAAAACCAACTGCTGTTATACCAGGAATAAATTCTAGCATAACTTTACCCCAAGAATAACTATACTGTTATTTATACCTAGTATAGCCTCTCTTGTAAAACCGGCCCTTAACCAGACATCCAGTATGTATTCAAGTTTTTACACGCGCACCCACCAATAAATATTAGCGCATTCGCCAAAAAATTAAACAAATATAATTTTTCTAAATGTTTTTTGTATACTGAACTACATGTTCCTATTTTTTATATGATACAAAAATGTGGCACAATCAGATGCGATTAATTTGTGTGCATATATTAAAAAAGAATCGAAAAAATGTTCCGAATTCGCGACTTATTTTTATTAAATTCATATCAACCAAAGTGATTATTCTCAATCACTTGTCACGGTCCAGTAATCGCAACATCAAAATTTAACTTATCGTGTCATGTACGATTACATTATCGTATACGTAACGTAATGCTTTTTCCAGTGTGACAACATTTTAAAAGCAGCCAAAAGATTAATAATTCAGATAGTTTGTTAAGATAATGTAACATTTAATATCCGCTAGATACTAACGTAGAAAATAACAGCTGTCGTTTAGATTATAAATAAATTGCGTACGATTTGTTGAGATAAGTCCAAGTGTATTTTTGTCAACAGTCAAACTAAGTAGGATGTATTAGTGATTATATAGGTCAAACGAAGAAGCATTGAGAAAAGAATGTTAAAATAAAAATGTAATTGCGTTTTAGGATAAATTAACAAATCCTCAGTAATTGAATATGATTTGTTTGATAAAGACAGGTTCATAATCAACAGTGAAAAGTGAAAAAATGAAAATTTACAGAATGCAGCTTGTAGGGAAAGGTGTGAAATATGTTGACTTTGCAGATAATTTTTTTGTGTAGCTTAAAAACTTTTCAATGGAAAAGTTTTAAAATATAAATGCTTAAACAATTATGTTTGTTCAAATCTGTTGAATATATTATTTTCACAAGACGTTAAATGACAACACAGTCTGCAACCTTTTTGGGATGATCTTTTATCATTTGACATATATGCCAGTCGTCATAAATGCTTAGTTTGTTTGTTTTAAAATGTCTTTATTAACAATACTTTAAGGTTGAGGATTTACAATAGGTGAACAGAACTAATATATATATATATATATATATATATATATATATATATATAACAAAGAAGATGTAGGAATATCGCGTGACATGTTAACAACAACAACAAAGAGATGCATGGGTAATTCACGCAAAATAAGGGCTACTGAAATAGAGTCGTAACCGTGGACTTGCATGTTCTGGCTCATTTGTGTCTTCAATAGTAAGATCCCGAGTTTTCAGGACCACAACCAACATCGACACAGAGGCGCATATAGCCCCCCCGCCATGAACTTTCCGACCCATAGTAAATAACAAAGAAGATGTAGGAATATCGCGTGACATGTTAACAACAACAACAAAGAGATTCATACTTTGTCCCTTATTCACATATTTAACTCCACTAGCTATTCCTACTTATTTATGCCTGAAAAGGGAATGCTTAGTAATGTGAAACCTGTGATTAATGCAGTAAGGGCGTTCTATTAGCAAGTGAAAAAATCGGACTGTCATGTGTATGTCAAAAGTCAATTAGTTTATTTTAGTAATGTCAGTTACTGTTTTGTAAAATATAGCTCCAGTTTTTAACTTATTCACATAAATATATGTATCTCATGGTAAATTCTTGTATATTCTGGAAAATATGAGTATTTAAACATCTTCACGATACATTGTTAGACACATAGACTCTTAAGCAAGAGTTTAGGGTAATTTGCAACAACTTTGCGAAAGCTGTACCTATTGTTCAGATCCTAAAAACCAAAGGTTCTTATCAATGCTGATTCATATTTATCTTCTTTGGAAGCGATTTATTGGCACTCATAGAATTTAAAGTAATATTTTCAACTCCTGGAGACATACATTTCAGAATGAGTATTGAGAATAAGGAAAGAAGAAGCCTATTTGGAACTTAAAAAAATCAAGGCAATGTATTTGGACCAGTCCTATAATTAATATACATCAGTGATATCCTTGATTAATGGCTTAACACCATTAGCTACTTTCGGTGATTACACAGCCATGTAAGCAGTCAGAAACAGTCATGAGGAAGCTTCTTAATTACAAACATCCATTGACGAGATTTACGGATGGAAATAAAATTCACCAACAAGAGAGGTCGATATATGTCAGTATGATTCAACAATGTTCAGGTATCTTATGCCAATACAGCTAAATGAATGGGTATTATTACATTAGATGCGGGATATTCTGGAAACCCTATTTCAAAAAGAACAGAGAAGATTTAGGTGTCAAATTTTGAAAAATGTATTGTGTATTGGTGGAACACACTTCCGCTTTGACTACTTCCAATGAATTCTTTTTGAGTTTTTCGTTAATTTATGTTCAAAAAATTTTATTATGAAATTGTACAAAATTCTCGATAGATTTTACGTATTTATCATTTTATTTAATTGTTAATAATGATAACACCAATCAATTTTAGACCTTGAAAATGAATAAAAGTTATTCGAAAGCTCGGGAATAAATAATTGAAAGAGTTTACGGCACTCTTGAAGAGACCCAAGGAGGTCGAAACGCGTCAGTGTACTATGCCCTTCCCTATCAGTTGCGAATCACCACAGATGTCCGTATCGGCAAAATGGCCGATCGACGTCACGGTTTTCGAAGGAGATGTAATTCAATATTCTGTCTGGTATTAGCCAGGAATGTAGTTGTTTTTCCCTTCTAAGAACGGTCAGGCCAATACGTCGAAATTATTGAAATTGTGACTAAAAGCAGGTGTAGTAGAAAATCGAAATTTATGTTTCATATAGACACCTTTCATTTTAGTGTTTTTAAATGAAACTCACGGTCTCTAGTTAATTCCACAATATAATAAAAGTTATTGAAAATTCTAAAAATTGACAATTGTTTCGATAAATCAATATCATCGTCAGAATGACAGAAGTTACATTTCATTTTATGCCTACCTGATGTTTAGTAGTTATTTTTGGCTAGACCAAGAAGTAACCTAACTTGTGATTGGCTTAATATATGTTTATAGAAAAAAGAAGAAGATGTGATATTACAAATATTGAAGCTTAGATGTTATTAGCCCTATGGTGATATCCTGGATATCATTTTTCCAATTAAGATCAGTATAACTGTGCAATGATATAGAAAACCAGGAAAACTATATCTGCTAGTCTTCACAATTATCACTTAAGAAGACAGTTTATTAGTGGAGAACTCCCTAGATTTAACTGCTCATTGACAACTTCATATTGTGGGTTTCTTAAATGTCTTCTAATTTCCAGTTCTTCAAGGAAATCCAGTTCTTGTTTCTTTTCACAAATATGCAGCACTTCTAGTTCTGTTAGGTGTCAATGAATGGTTGGTGTCAAGTAGATGTTATGCGTAGTGGGATTTATCTGGTTGTTTTAATATGTATGCTCGTAAGTGTTCACTGTATCGTATTTCAAAATTCCTAAGGGTCTGACCCAAATAGACAGCATTACATTCTGGACGTTTGAGTTTATATATACCTGACTTCTTTAATAGTGGTATTTTTGTTTTTACATTTAACAATTTTGTACTAACGTTACTTTCTGTTTTAAAAGAAATGGTTGTATTCGTTGCTGAAGATATTATCTTTGAAATATTATTAGAAATATTTCCTGCATATGTGATGGTTTTATAAGTTTTAATTTCATCAGCTTGTTTAGGATATATTAGTTGTAATGCCACTTTTTCTTCTTTTTTACTAATTAGCTTATTTATCATATCTAATGGATAACCGTTAGATGTTGCTATTTGTCTAATTGTATTAATCTCTCTATCAAAATTACATCTGTTCATAGGAACTGAAAAATCTCTATGTATCATTGAATTATATGCTGCTAGTCTGTGTGACATAGGGTGGTTAGAATTGAATGGAATTGTCACATCGGTCTGTGTTGGTTTTCGGTAAATTGAATAATCAAGTACATTATTAACTCTTTGAATTTTTAAATCAAGAAAATTGATTGAGTTATTTTCTTCAATTTCTAATGTGAATTTAATTTTCGGGTGTAAATTATTGATGTGGTTGAAAAATACATCTAATTGTCGTTCACTACCCATAAAACAAGCTAATATGTCATCTACATATTTATACCAAAATAAAATATTTTTCGAAATATTACTTTCAAAGATCTTTATTTCTAAATTGTCCATAAAAATGTTTGGTAAAATAGGTGATATAGGGCTTCCCATTGGTAAACCTTAATTTTGAATATATATTTTATTGTCAAAAGTGAAATAATTCTGATTAATGCATACATCAAATAAATTAAGTATATCTGATATTATTCCTGGATTAATATTTTTATCTTCTAGTAATTTTCTTACAAGTATTAGACATTCTTTAGGAGGAATTTTAGTAAACATATTAGTGAACGACAATTAGATGTATTTTTCAACCACATCAATAATTTACACCCGAAAATTAAATTTACATTAGAAATTGAAGAAAATAGCTCAATCAATTTTCTTGATTTGAAAATTCAAAGAGTTAATAATGTACTTGATTATTCAATTTACCGAAAACCAACACAGACTGATGTGACAATTCCATTCAATTCTAACCACCCTATGTCACACAGACTAGCAGAATATAATTCAATGATACATAGAGCTTTTTCAGTTCCTATGAACAAATGTAATTTTGATAGAGAGATTAATACAATTAGACAAATAGCAACATCTAACGGTTATCCATTAGATATGATAAATAAGCTAATTAGTAAAAAAGAAGAAAAAGTGGCATTACAACTAGTATATCCTAAACAAGCTGATGAAATTAAAACTTATAAAACCATCACATATGCAGGAAATATTTCTAATAATATTTCAAAGATAATATCTTCAGCAACGAATACAACAATTTCTTTTAAAACAGAAAGTAACGTTAGTACAAAATTGTGAAATGTAAAAACAAAATTACCACTATTAAAGAAGTCAGGTACATATAAACTGAAATGTCCAGAATGTAATGCTGTCTATTTGGGTCAGACCCTTAGGAATTTTGAAATACGATACAGTGAACACTTACGAGCATACAGATTAAATCAACCAGATAAATCCCACTACGCAAAACATCTACTTGACACCAATCATTCATTGACACCTAACACAGAACTAGAAGTGCTGCATATTTGTGAAAAGAAACAAGAACTGGATTTCCTTGAAGAACTGAAAATTAGGAGACATTTAAGAAATCCACAATATGAAGTTGTCAATGAGCAGTTGAATCTAGGGAGTTCTCCACTAATAAACTGTCTTCTTAAGTGATAATTGTAAAGATCAGCAGATATAGTTTTCCTGGTTTTCTATATCATTGCACAGTTATACTGATCTTAATTGGAAAAATGATATCCAGGATATCACCATAAGGCTAATAATATCTAAGCTTCAATATTTGTAATATCACATCTTCTTCTTTTTTCTATAAACATATATTATGCCAATGACAAGTTAGCTTACTTCTTGGTCTAGCCAAAAATAACTACTAAACATCAGGTAGGCATAAAATGAAATGTAACTTCTGTCATTCTGACGATGATATTGGTTTATCGAAACAATTGTCAATTTTTAGAATTTTCAATAACTTTTATTATATTGTGGAATTAACTAGAGGCCGTGAGTTTCATTTAAAAACACTAATATGAGCATATTCCACGAAGTAAGAGTCGAGACAGTTAATTTTTTATATTCATTTTATTTCATACGACTAATACGGTCGCATTTATCTGAGGTGTAAGTCCGCAACTGAAAGTGAAGATGGCGCCAGCTGACTACTTCTCGCTTGTGTAACTACACGAGCCAAGTAGAAGTTGTCGCAGGACGTAATCTTCAGTTCGGATTAGAGACTCTGAACTGGAAGGCATAACGGAACTTTTGAAGAGACCCAAGAAGGTCGAAACGTGTCAGTGTACTATGCCCTTCCGCTATCATTTGCGAATTACCACAGATGTCCGTATCGGCAAAATAGCCGATCGACGTCACGGTTTTGTAATTCAATATTCTTCGTGGTATTAGCCAGGAATACAGTTGTTTTTCCCTTCGAAGAACGGTCAGGCCAATATGTCGAAATTATTGAAATTTCTACTAAAAGTAGTAGAAAATTGAAGTTTATGTTTCATATAGACACCTCGTATTTTAGGAACCCTTCTATCATTTGATGATGTAGAGTATGATGCGCTTATTCATGTATCAATGTCTTCGATTCTCGTCTGTTTTGTGCCAATTCCGCTACTTGTTTCCAATTTATATCTCTTTTATTTAGCATTCCTCCTATAACTTTGTCCCGCGTCTTTCTTTGTCTGCCCCTATACTTGTTATTTTGTATTTTCGCTCTCCAAAATCTTTTTACTGGTCTTTCGTCTTTCTTGATTCATTCTCTGCAAATGTTCCTACCAATATAGTTGTCTCTTTTCTATAAATTCCGGTGTGGATTGTATCGCTAGATCTCTTCCTATATCTATATTTCTCAGCCTCTCTCTCTTGGTGACTCCTAAAGCTCTTCTAGGATATTTCATTTCTGTTACTTGTATTTTACTTTTTTGTTGTTCTGTTAAGACCCAAGACTCAAATTCAAATGTAAGAATTGGTCGATATAGCGTTTTGTAAAGCTTTATTTTTGACTACTACCCTTTCACCCTCATTTTCCTCGTCTGAGATTTCTGATTTGTCTTCATAATTTAGCTAATTTGTCGTCCTGTATTATAGTTTCTGCTTTCAGTTGTTCATTATCCTCTTTTAGTACTTTAATTTCCATGAAAAAACTATCTAGTTATGTTTCCATATCATTCAATTTCTCATTTAGTTGGCGGAATAATATAAATACGTGCGAAAATATTTCAAAAAGTTGGTTGGGTCTTCTGCATGGTAAACTATCACAGTCTATTTCGAAGAAAGAGAAGATAGTGGCTGGTTGGTAAAACTAACCATAAATAATAAAATGTTCCTGTATGGTACATGGTACCCTGTACCCTCGAGTGTTAATGTGAAGTATTTATTTTGTAGAAATGTGAACACATTTTTTGCATAATATTTTTTTGTTTAAACGATTCTTCGTTGGCATATCAACTTACAAGGACAGTGTAACTTGTAGCCTTTTGCAACGTGTCGATTTAATTTCAAGATCGATGCTTTATATTACACAGTTGATTTGATATGTCCATAGTTGTCAGTTATTTAATACAATAACACATGCGCAAAAATATTGCAATTTTGTGTCAAACTTTAGTCCTTACATTGTTTTAATCATATTTGTAGAACCGTTCATTATAAAAACAACTAGGTATATGAAAATTATCAATAGAAACATATCAAAAAGATATTAAAAATGTAACTTTTTATCTTCATAATAATGGTTAGGCTCAAGTTACAGGCGTGCAATTAAAAACATCGATAAAATAAAAACAAACAATGTCTTATCTTGAAAATAATGCCATTTTTTACAAAGTAAACAAGCTCCTACTTGTGTTACAATGCCAAAAATAATTATTCTACAATCGTTTCCGATAGTTTAAAACGGCAATTAACAATATTTTTTATTGCCTACTTAGATATCTGAAAGCAAATTATTTATTATTTGTGAAACTTAAATATAAAGATACTCTATTCTATTCTAATTCACATAATAAAATATTCAGAATATTACTATTAAGACATTGATCCACCGACTTACGAATTTATTGCAAGACGCTTTGAAACAAGCATATTCTCACACATTTTTCCCAAAAAAAAATTTACATCAAAAACATATTCTCTTTCATGAATTGTCTGCGTGAAGTAATCTTCACATCATAATTTATTTTCATAATTTCTTATGCTCATCATAGAGGATGGTGTTCGAGCAACGTTGTCATTTATTCAAAATATCTTGGATTTGTTCATATTAGTGTTTTTAAATGAACCTCAAGGTCTCTAGTTAATTCCACAATATAATACAAGTTATTGAAAATTCTAAAAAATTGACAATTGTTTCGATAAATCAATATCATCGAAACAATTGTCAATTTTTTAGAATTTTCAATAACTTGTATTATATTGTGGAATTAACTAGAGACCTTGAGTTTCATTTAAAAACACTAATATGAGCATATTCCACGAAGTAAGGGTCGAGACAGTCAATTGGATTTGTTCATTTTACAGAGCTAAAAAAGATTCTAATAGTCTAGTCGATAAGTTGAAAATGGTACAAAATAGAGATACTGCTCTTAAAATTATGTGCGATTGCTCATTGGATTCGGAATGACGCCTAGAAAAATGTGCTAGAAGCGTGTATTAGCACATAAAAGATTGCAAAAGTTATAAACAATTAGAGATGAAAAAAAATGGCATTTTGTTTTTCGCCAATATTTCATAAACTATTAATATTTAAGAAACTTCAAAAAAATATTCTGAATGAGGAGGAAATTTCCAATAAAAAACTCCCGGAACTCTATCTCCATTATTTATAATTTTAATTTAACGTTGAAAATAGGTTTGCGCGCGACATTTTTAGATTGCGTGCGCGGCGTTAAAAGCGAGTACGGCACATTAATTAATTTATTTAAGGTAGTGAATATTTTTTTTAATTTGAAATAATTATGGACTATTCTGAACACTATAAATAATTTATTCCCGTTGGAAATTTTACTTAAAGGTTATTTTACAACAAGTTAAACAATTGTTAACTAACAAAATTTTCATGAACTTCAGTCTTAATTGAAGGTGAAAAAAAATGTTTAAATAATAGTTGTAAAAAAATTTCGCTTCGTAGAGCCTTTCTTACCCACATACTTAACAAGATCGTGCCATAAAAGTTAAAGAAATATTTATACTCTGTTTATGATAATTAACAACAATAACAACATTACTTGTATTTTTCAGTTTTTGTTCAAGTAAAAAAAATATTATAAACAATGTATAAATATTTTTTTAACTTTTAAGTATGTGGATAAGAAAGGCTCTACGAAGCGGAAATTTTTTACAACTATTATTTAACTTGTTGAAAAATTAACTTTAAGTAAAATTTCCAACGGGAATAAATTATTTATAGTGTTCAGAATACACAATAATTTTTTCGAATTAAAAAAATATTCAATACCTTAAATAAATTAATTAATGTGCCGTACTCGCTTTTGACGCCTCGCGCGCAATCTAAAAATGTCGCGCGCAGACCTATTTTCAACGTTAAATTAAATACATAATGGAGATAGAGTTCTGGGAGTTAGGAGTTTTGTATTGGAAATTCTCTCCTCTTTCACAATCTTCTTTTGAAATTTCTTAAATATTAATAGTTTATGTAATATTGGCAAAAAACGAAATGCCATTTTTTTCATCTTTAATTGTTTATAACTTTTGCAATTTTTTATGTGCTAATACACGCCTTCAGCACATTTTTCTAGGCGTCATTCCGAATCCAATTAGCTATTGCACATAATTTTAAGAGCAGTATCTCTATTTTGTACCATTTTCAACTTGTCGACTAGACTATAACATCAACCCCGTTTGTGTGGACGTGCTTATTTACTTTTCAGAAAATGCATGCTTTTGTCTTAAACAATAACAATTATGATTATTTACAATATACTCAGTTACTTAAATTTTTGTCAATTCCAGTCCAATAAATTTTTAAATAGATATATTATGCAGATATTCGTTATACATTTTTGTGGTAATGACATCCTTTCCTCCAATAAATGATTCCCAATTCAACCACTAAATCACGGTGTCGTTCCTGATATGTTCAAAAGGGCGATCCTAAAAGTTTTGCTTGAAAAACAAATATATTACCAACATTGTCTAAGATATTGGAAAGGGCATTATAAACGCATATTAAAGATCACTCACTTCTTCCTTTTGTTTCAGGTTCCCCGTCGGCAAGGGAAAAGAAGTAAGTTCTTATTTTCAAAATATTCTCTTAGTACCTATTTGTGTTTCGTCAAATAGCATGTCATCGATGTTAGTTAGCCCGCGGCCACCTTCTTTGCGAAATATGTATAATCGTTCCATTACAGATTTTGGATGGTGTAGCCGAAATTTTGCGAAAGTGTTAAACGCATTGAACGTTTTCTTGCCATTAAGTCTAGATTTTTATTATTATTATTTTTATATTTTTTCCTCTCGTCTTACTATAGATTTGGCGGTAGAATACTGTTCTCAACTGGAGATCAAAGGCATTCACCCTAGCACCATCCTTATTATGTGGGCAGTTCCCATGAGTGCAATTTTTTGTACCTCACTCATGGATGGTTTATTGGGATCATCTCTAAGTATATTTTCAAACTTTTCCGCATAATTCCCAATGCTCCTAAAATTCCGGGGACCACTTTGGTTTTTTTATCCCATATCCAGCTTACCTCGATTTCTAGATCATTATACTTTTGCTTATTTTTTCATTTTCTTTGTTCACTATATTGCTATTATCTGGGACAGATACTTTGATCAAGAGATATGTATTTATACTCTTATCATATATTACTATGACCGGTATATTTACCAGTACTGTTCTATCAGTAATTACAGCTATATCCGACACGTCTTCCGATATCCAGTCTCCATCTATCTCTATCATTCCATAGATCGTCTTCAAGCTCCCTCTTTCTGATTTCTTTGTCTATACCTTCCCTCCAGCTTTTCCTTGGTCTGCCTGGTTTTCTTTTTCCTCTAGGTTGCCCATTTAGAACCTGTTTGGGAGTTCTCTGTTCGTCCTTTCGTTGTACATGTCCGAACCACACTAATTGTTTGTTTCGGATATCCTCGGTGTATGTTGTGCCCATAATTTCTCTTATCCGTTCGTTGGTTATTCGTTCTCTTCTGGACTTTCAGACGGCTCGTTGTCAGAAATCCATTTCGGTGCTCGTAGAGTTTTTTCTGTTGTGATTTTTAGGGGCGATACTTCGAAATAACACCGTGAGTTGCTTATAGAGTTTCTTTTTGCCGTATTTTAGGAGTTCCCCTGGAATATCCTCTGGTCCTGGCGCCTTTCCATTTTCTAATCCTTTACATACTTTCTTCATTTCTTCCATTGTTAATCTTACTGGGGATCCTTGTATATTAATAATTTTTGTATTATCGACTTGATTGTCTTGGTCTTTAAATTCTTCACGATTTTCGATTAATAACCGTTTATACTTTTCTGCTACACGCAATCCTATTGCGTTGCATATAGACCAATGGATGAATGAAGCAACCTTATTATGTCAGTAAATTTAGTTGAAGCAAGAGTCGTAAATCCGGCTATTAAGTGGCTAATGTATTCATCTGCCTTGTCACTGAACCTACATTTACTGTCTACCAGTTGTTATAATATGTTCTTTTGATAGTATCTAGTAGCTATTACCAGATCTTGAGCTGCTATAATGAGACTTTCAGTCTCTCCTTTAACTCCAGAGCTAGTTAACCAGACTATACTTCCCATCTTATCAACTGTTGGTTTGCTGAGATTATTGGGAATGTAGTGGCTTTTGTTGTAGTGTCTGGATCTTGTACCGTTCAATTTTAATTCGTATTCCTCAGAGAATTATCTGTTATAAGTGATTAATTTTTCAATATTCCTGCCAATGCCGAACCCTATATTTTTTCTGTTCAGGGTATTGGTTAATGAGATAAGTGCCAATCAGAAAAGCAAAGGTGATAAAGAGTTCCCTTGACATATTCCTCTTTTGATAGATATAATTTCTGTTTCAATTTTTCCTTTCTTATGAATCAGCGTCATTTTGTTTTTCAGGTCTGCATTGAAGCTTTCACCATCTTACTTGTAATAATTTTATAGATAGTAGGGAAATATGTAATTGGCCGATAATTTTTTGTGTCCTTGGTATCTTCGCCCTTAGGGAGAAGGTATGTATTTCCCCGTGTTAAACATCGTCGTTGTAAGGTTTTAAAGTAATTATCCCGGTTGACATATGCAATTTATTTAAGAAAAATTAGCAGCTAACATTGCATGACATAACATTTTTTAAAATTGACAGTTCTTTTTTTTTAGTTACTAATAAACAACAACCTACTTGTTACGATATTTAAATTTATTTCTAACACCTTCTCCTAATTTTAAATATCTTATTTAAGATTTTAAAAATAACAAAAACAATATTTTTTTAAAATTAGAGTTCATACATGAGAGAGTTGCTATGTTTCTGAAATTTAACAATTCCTAGAAACTTGTCTTACTGTTCAATTTGCTTTTCGTTTTCTGAACTTCATTCTCACCATTCGATTTTTCAATTCTCTCCTTAAATCTTCTATTTCCTGTTCATTTTCTACTATGATTAAGCCATCATCAACATATATAGCAAGGAAAAGATTACTTTCTTTGTTTTTTAATATGCATCTTTCACTTATTAGTGAAGACAAACCAAAATCTTTTAAAAACGTATAAAATGCTCATTCCAAAGAAGAGGAGCTTGTTTTAGACCATACAAGGACTTTCGAAGACGTCAAACTTTGTTATTATCATCTTCGTAGCCTTCAGGTAATGACAAATAGAGCTCTTCATGAAATTCGGCATATAGCAAAGCTGCTTTGATGTGAAACTTTTTCATTTTGTAGTTGTTAAGCCAAACATTACCCTTAGAGCTCTTGAGCTGACTACTGGACTAAAAGTATCTTCAAAATCTATCCCATACTCTTGTTGACACCCTCGTACTACCAATCTGGCTTTATATCTTCCATCATTTTTTAATTTGAACACCCATTTGCTGGTCAAAATCTTTTTTTATTAGTTTCTGACAAATCAACTAAGTCCCAAGTTTTATTTCATCTTAAAGACTCCTTTTCTTCTTCTATTGTTTGTATCCAATTTTCCTTTTCAGAGCTGTTGACTGCTTCTTGAAATGTTAACATCACATACTCGTTATACCTTTTTGGCAAATATATTTTTCTTTCTCGTCTGTTTTCTATTGGGACTTCTATTTCACCTTCTCCTAAATTTATAATTGGTTCAAATTGTTCATTTTCGTATTCATGCTGAATCTTTTCTTTTTGGCTGTCATCGTTCAGATTTTCTTTATTTCCATTGTCATTATTTAGATTTTCCTCTTCTTCATCAATCGATTCGAGTTTTTTAATCTCGTCTTCTTTTTGCATATCTTCATGGTTTTCTTCTTTGAAAATAATATCTCGGGAAACTACTACTCGTTTTTTATGATTATCAAACAATCTATAGCCATTTGGTGCATAACCAATAAAGATATATTCTTGGCTTCTTGGCTCTAGTTTTTTATTGGACTGCGATTTAATAGATACGTGGCTACATAAACAGCTTCACCCCAAAAAATTTTTTTGTTAATCCTGAGTCGAATATTAATGCTCGCGTCTTTTCTAGAAGAGTTCGGTTTAGGCGTTCAGCTTTGCCATTCATCTGCGGAGAATGAGGTACTGTATAATCCAATACGATCCCCTTCACGTTACACCACTGTTTTAGTTTCAAATTTGAGAACTCGCCTCCGTTGTCACATCTTATCCTGTATACTTTTCCATTTTTATGAGCCTCCATTTCTTCTATACATTGTTTAAGATAATATGTAGCTTCATATTTGTGTTTTAATAAATATACAACTGAATAATGAGTAAAATCATCCAAAATAGTTAAAATATAATTCTTTTCATCCCATGTTGTAGGTTCAATTGGACCACATATATCAATATGTAATATTTCTAGTGGACGAGTAGCTCTTGACCTTGTTGTAAAGAAAGGATTTCGGATTTATTTTGACTTTATGCAGACCTCACATTCTTTTTCAAGATTATTGACATCATTCTTGTTCACTTCCATTTCGTTAGAAATATCTAAGAGTTTTTTTAAATTCTGTAATAAGTGTCCCAATTTTCTATGCCATTCACTAGCTTTTAATTTTATTTGTTTTTCAGCAATCAAGCTTTCATTATCTTTACGAAAATTTATTTCATATAGCCCATTGCTTTGTTTTTCTCCATTTAATACTTCCAACCCATTTTTTAAAATAACAACTTTATCTTAGGTAAATTTTACATCACCCCCTTTGTCTGTTATAGCACTGATAAAATATTTTTACTTAGATCGGGCACATATAACACATTATTTAGAATGCAAGACTTAATTAGTAATTTGTCCAACACCTTCTGCTTGCATCTTTTCATTTTTCTTTGCTACACAGATTTCGCTTTTCTTATTTTTCACAAAAAGATCCTTATTTTTACACATATGAGACGTTGAACCAGAGTCTACGATAAAGGTGGTATCAAATTTTGATTCACAATTTTTATTTTCATGTGTTAGAAAGCTGACTTTACTACCATCCTTTTTTGACTTTTGATAAGTTTTTCGGAAAAAACAGTTTTCTTCTGCATAGTTATTCTTTTTACATATTGTACAACATTGTTTTGCTCTGCAATCTCTCATAAAATGTCCAATTTTTCCACAATTATAACACTTACGTCCTGATGCTTGGTTAACAAATTTTCCTTCTTTAATGTGCTTTTCTTCAGCTTTAAATGTTACACTTTCGTCTTTTTTTGTTCCCTTTATTCTATTTTCATCTGAAACTAATCTGGATATTAAATTGGTCAATGATCTTTCTGTTAATGGGGCTGATTCCCAGGCTGTGACATAATGTTTGTATTCTTCAGGTAGAGTAGAAAGAATTTTAGATATCATATCATCACTAACACATTGGTTTAATGTTTTAAGTCGAAAAGCTAAATTTTCAATTTTGCTTATGTTCAGTGACATGTCTATTTGTTTATCAAATTTGAAATTGAAAAATTCTTGTAACAGATTACATTTTTGCTGCTCAGAATCATTATGGAAAATGTTACACAGTTCGTTATACATTTGACAGTTTATTATATGCATTAAATGCTTTTTATCTATAGTTGTCATTATCACTTTTTGTGCTTTAACATCCTTTTTATTCCATTCTGCTTTCTCTTCGGATGTTGTCAAGTTTTCAAACTTCCAATCTCTGTTTACAATTTCATAGAGTCCGTTGGCTTTAAACAGTATTAGTATCTGAAATTTCCATACCTCGAAAGTTTCATTGTCGCATAGTTTTCCAATCAAAGCACTTCCATCAGATTGAGCATTTTTTATTTTATATTATGCCGCTAAAGTTCTCACTTAACTTCAAAGTTTTTACCGGAAATAGCAGATTTTACAATCACGATTTTTATTTCTCACAAAGTTTTTAATTCACTAAGTTTTTACACAACTAGTGGGCAAGTGAACTGACCTGGGCCCATAACCTGTTAGGTTTTTAAAGTAATTATTCCGGTTGAAATATGCAATTTATTTAAGAAAAATTAGCAGCTAACATTACATGACATAACATTTTTTTTTAATTGACAGTTCTCTTTTTTTACGACTATTTTTCGGAAAATACTCGGCAAAATGCAATGAATACTACTATTTCCTTCAAAACTTATGAAAATTATTCCAACAATCACCTCTTCCTTAACTTTTAACTATTTCCTGTTCAATTTCATCATCATCACTTTCTCAACCTAACCTTCGTCTATTTAATGAAATTGACTGTCTCGACCACTTCGTGGAATATGCTCATATTAGTGTTTTTAAATGAAACTCAAGGTTTCTAGTTAATTCCACAATATAATACAAGTTATTGAAAATTCTAAAAAATTGACAATTGTTTCGATAAATCAATATCATCGTCAGAATGACAGAAGTTACATTTCATGTTATGCCTACCTGATGTTTAGTAGTTATATTTATGGATAGACCAAGAAGTAACCTAACTTGTGATTGGCTTAATATATGTTTATAGAAAAAAGAAGAAGATGTGATATTACAAATATTGAAGCTTAGATATTATTAGCCCTATGGTGATATCCTGGATATCATTTTTCCAATTAAGATCAGTATAACTGTGCAATGATATAGAAAACCAGGAAAACTATATCTGCTGATCTTTACAATTATCACTTAAGAAGACAGTTTATTAGTGGAGAATTCCCTAGATTTAACTGTTCATTGACAACTTCATATTGTGGGTTTCTTAAATGTCTTCTAATTTCCAGTTCTTCAAGGAAATCCAGTTCTTGTTTCTTTTCACAAATATGCAGCACTTCTAGTTCTGTGTTAGGTGTCAATGAATGATTGGTGTCAAGTAGATGTTTTGCGTAGTGAGATTTATCTGGTTGTTTTAATCTGTAAGCTCGTAAGTGCTCACTGTATCGTATTTCAAAATTCCTAAGGGTCTGACCCAAATAGACAGCATTACATTCTGGACATTTGAGTTTATATATACCTGACTTCTTTAATAGTGGTATTTTTCTTTATGAGAAATTAAAAATTGCCAATTTAATCAAAAATATTGAACCTTCAAAAGTTAAACGTCAAACAAAAAATGACATTTCAGTTTTAAACGCAATAAAACAGAAGATAGAGAATCATAACCTAACAGTTACAAAATCCGATAAGGGGAATGCTAGTGTCATTTTGACGACTGAAAATTACAATTCCAAAGTATATAACTTTATAGAATCCAGCGATGTAAAAGTTCTTAAAGCAGACCCAACAAAGAAGTTTTCTAATAATGTAAGGGATATTGTTAATAATTCAAATTATCTTTTAAATGATTACGAAAAGAGGTCTATCATACATAAGAATCCTCATTGTCCACAATTATATGGAACAGTTAAATTACATAAAATAACGAAACCAATTAGACCTGTAGTCTCTTATGTTAATGCTCCTAATAATATATTGGCAAAAAAGCTCAACAATATACTCAATACTTACGGATATGAATCTCAGTACTCAATTAGAAATTCAATAGAACTAATCAAAAAGTTGAAATCAATCCACTTGCAAGATAACTATAAACTCATATCGTTCGATGTAACTAATATGTTTACTAAAATTCCCCCTAAAGAATGTCTAATACTTGTAAGAAAATTACTAGAAGATAAAAATATTAATCCAGGAATAATATCAGATATACTTAATTTATTTGATGTATGCATTAATCAGAATTATTTCACTTTTGACAATAAGATATATATTCAAAATTAAGGTTTACCAATGGGAAGCCCTATATCACCTATATTAGCAAACATTTTTATGGACAATTTAGAAAGAAAGATCTTTGAAAGTAATATTTCGAAAAATATTTTATTTTGGTATAGATATGTGGATGACATATTAGCTTGTTTTATGGGTAGTGAGCGACAATTAGATGTGTTTTTCAACCACATCAATAATTTACACCCGAAAATTAAATTTACATTAGAAATTGAAGAAAATAGCTCAATCAATTTTCTTGATTTAAAAATTCAAAGAGTTAATGATGTACTTGATTATTCAATTTACCGAAAACCAACACAGACTGATGTGACAATTCCATTCAATTCTAACCACCCTGTCTCACACAGACTAGCAGCATATAATTCAATGATACATAGAGCTTTTTCAGTTCCTATGAACAAATGTAATTTTGATAGAGAGATTAATACGATTAGACAAATAGCAACATCTAACGGTTATCCATTAGATATGATAAATAAACTAATTAGTAAAAAAGAGAAAAAAGTGGCATTACAACTAATATATCCTAAACAAGCTGATGAAATTAAAACGTATAAAACCATCACATATGCAGGAAATATTTCTAATAATATTTCAAAGATAATATCTTCAGCAACGAATGCAACAATTTCTTTTAAAACAGAAAGTAACGTTAGTACAAAATTGTTAAATGTAGAAACAAAAATACCACTATTAAAGAAGTCAGGTATATATAAACTCAAATGTCCAGAATGTAATGCTGTCTATTTGGGTCAGACCCTTAGGAATTTTGAAATACGATACAGTGAACACTTACGAGCTTACAGATTAAAACAACCAGATAAATCTCACTACGCAAAACCTCTACTTGACACCAATCATTCATTGTCACCTAACACAGAACTAGAAGTGCTGCATATTTGTGAAAAGAAACAAGAACTGGATTTCCTTGAAGAACTGGAAATTAGAAGACATTTAAGAAACCCACAATATGAAGTTGTCAATGAACAGTTAAATCTAGGGAATTCTCCACTAATAAACTGTCTTCTTGAGTGATAATTGTAAAGATCAGCAGATATAGTTTTCCTGGTTTTCTATATCATTGCACAGTTATACTGATCTTAATTGGAAAAATGATATCCAGGATATCACCATAGGGCTAATAATATCTAAGCTTCAATATTTGTAATATCACATCTTCTTCTTTTTTCTATAAACATATATTAAGCCAATCACAAGTTAGGTTACTTTTTGGTCTAGCCAAAAATATAACTACTAAACATCAGGTAGGCATAACATGAAATGTAACTTCTGTCATTCTGACGATGATATTGATTTATCGAAACAATTGTCAATTTTTTAGAATTTTCAATAACTTGTATTATATTGTGGAATTAACTAGAGACCTTGAGTTTCATTTAAAAACACTTCGTCTATTTCTTCTTCTATAGATCAACATATAATTGACGAGGTTAAAACTGGGTTAGTTTTAAGAAAAAGCGTCCATGTGGCAACTCAGTTGAAAATCTTTAGAAAATATTAATTTTACTGTTTACATTTGATATTAGAAAAGCGAAGTTTTAATAAATTCCATGCTCGAAATCATGATTGTAAGATGATATCTGTATGTACGTTGTAGAAAACATCTCGACAGACAGCAGGGGTTCCGAGGAATGGGAATTTTTTATTATATTTTGTAGCTATACAAGTATACGTGTAAAATTTAATATTCACATATTTCTACTACAAAATTGTTCTTGATTCGGTGTCCGGAATATGTAAGTAGACGGTTTTTAACTTCTACTGGCTCCGATTCCGATAAAATCAGAAACTGTTTTAGGGGAATACTATAAAATATGAAAAATATCATCGTAACATAATATTGTTTTGTCGGTAGTCAGATATATCAGTAATATTTATAATTTTATTATGAGAACATATTTGTTACAAATTTCGGTCAAGGTTATTCACTATATTTTTAAAAATATTAGAATAATTGTTGCTTAAGGAAGTTTTATCTTTATGTTTGTATTGTTTAAGCTTAAAAATTAGAACTAAATTTAAAATACGTGGAATGACTAACAAACAAACAGAAAAATTTGTTTTGTTAATCCCACCTCTATTTATTTCAGTCTTTCTCAAAAGTAACGGTTTCATATATTCTCAACCACTATCATTTGCAGTGTGAAAATTTCGACAATGTAAACATACATTTTTTTAAATGAGTTGTAGAAATGTTATAAGAAAAATTTAACTGTACTTTAACCAATATAAGCCCATTTTTTTATTTTTGGAAGATCTTTCAATATGTCATTTAATCTTTAAGAAGACCATTTATTTGGTTTTTATAAGAACTTGTTTTATAGTTTTTGAAAAAAAAAAGGTTTTGCATATATGCTTTTGTAGGATAAAAAACTTTAATTACAATAGGGATGTTGACACAAAGAAAGAAATCTTTTGCTAGTAGCAACAGAAATGGTTCTGTAACTGGTTTAAAGAAACGTTATTGTTATATGACAAAAATTCTGTATTGTGAACAGAAACGATGTCAAGAAGAATATAGAATATTACGAAATTTCTATTAATGTTAAAATAAATTTCTGTAAGTAGAATTTTTAGATTAAATATCGTCTCTATATTATACACATAATATTCTTCAATATTTATAGAAACACCCTATACAAGAATAGAGAAAGTACTGTCAATACTAGAAATTCTACTGTACTCTTCCATTTGATGTACTTGATGAGATATCTTGGATCAATTTCCGTTTAGCTGAAACCAGTTATGTAAGAAATATCGTTTATTTACCATTAGGAATATTTTTCAAACAAAAAGACTCGTTTTTTTTGCGGAAATGCATAATTTTCATTTTTCCGACTTTAGAATAGCTGAAAACAGTTACAAGAAAACACGTTTCTGTTTTACATTTTAAACAATTTTCTAAACATAAACACACACAAAACTTCTTGCGGAAATATACCATTTTCATTTATTGATAAAATATTGTAGATTTAGATTGATTCGAACTTTAATAGAATAGGCGACTCTGTAAAAAGGCATGTACAAAAACGTTAAATAGGTTTTTAAATGTCGTTAAGATATGAGCTTTATTATTGTTAGTATAATATGTGGTATAGCAGTAGAAATACAGATACCTGGTGGTTAAATGATCTCTTATTTTGTTATAACTGAGCAAAGTCTACCTAAAACTAGGCAGGAAGCTTATGAATTTGCGAAAAATGAAGGCTTAATACCTCGTCCACTTTACTGTAGGACAAAATGTAAAGGATATACGAGTAATATGGATATATTTTCGCATTATTATTTTTCAGAATCAGATTTGGGAATATATAGGTGTTTCAAAAAGACAACAATGCAAACCTTCGTTTTCTTTTGCAAAGGAAATCTAGTTTGAAAATAATCATCTTTCACCAGAAAAAGAGTTTAGGTAGGTAAGACTTTTTGAACTTTTTTTTTCTTAAATATTTATAGGCAGGATTCTTTTTGGATTCGCTCACGGAGAATAATATGAACGGATATGTGTTGGTGTAAGTGGTTCAGAAGGGAGTTTATCAATGACAACAATAATTGCTCGGATGAAGTATTGTCGGGAGATGGTTACCAGTGATGTAACTTCAATACAGGCATCTCTACCGAAAATTGGAGAGCCAGGAATCATAGTGCAGGTGTGTGTCTTGAGATTTTAAGCGATATCAAGCTGATAGGGATAGATATTATTCATTGATCTGTGTTAATGGAATGGACCTGACATTTACCCGACATTAACTAAGAAATTAACTATTCTTGGACTGTTTTAGGTTGAAATTGATTATAAAATGCAACTAAGATATTCTCTGGAAAATTTCGAGAAGAATTCAAAATTGATAGCATTGAGTCAAAAGGTGAGTTGATATCTGTCAGTTTTTTTATTCAATTATTACAAATAAGTTTTTGTTAAAATTATGAAACTGAAAGGACCCCGCACAAACCTTATGGAAAAGTGGTCCCGGTTAAATTGGCCCAAACTTTGGGAATGAACAGATCTTGATGAGTAGAAAAAAAGTCTCCACGGCACCAAACTCCGGGGATGCCGCGTTTTCGAGATATCCGCGTCTGAAAAGTGAAAATTGAGCTCCGAGATATAGGTTATCTCTGTAGGTTATTACAGTAAACCTTAGTATGGCGAGCCAGCTAACGTTAATGTTCAGTGTAGAATATTGGTGGAAATATCTACGAAACCACGGAAGACAATATAAGACAAACTCTCCCCCAGGGGCGTCCAGATTGATGGGAAATAAGGTGGAATTCACATCACCCACCAAGGAAAAAAGGTCTGTTCGCATCCATAGAATGAATGAACTACTGATCTGATGACTTTCCATGCGTGCAAGGTGATCTCCGAAATATTTGGAATCACGCGACTTGACAGGGGTGCCAAAAAATGGGCGTGGGCCCCAGCAAATGAGGCCTACACTAACTCTAGTTTGTGGACATTACCAATTGTCATGGATTTTCTGAGGCACAGATTTGATTGCGTTGACCGAGCGCATCTTTGGCGTCCATGAGGAGTGTGCAAAGAAGGGGTTTCTGGGGCGCATGTGCGACTTTCTCTCTGCCTTGAAGTTTTTGAACGGAAGGACTGGGGCAAACACTCTATAACGTGCAAGTGAACCAAAAGAAGGCGTGATTATTGCAGGTCTAAAGGAAGAAACTTGAACACATCAACAAAGTATATATTATGACAATTAAATTAAAAATAAATAGATTAACATTCTCAAAGACCCTACTCTTCTTCTAACCGCTGGATTTCTTGAACGTGTCTTTGTCGTGGTCTGTGTGCTGCATCAACAACATTATCAAGTGAAGCCGTAGTCGGGTATCTGGTGTGAGGTTGGTGCCGTGCATGTCCCAGAAACCATAACACACTCGCAACATGCGCACAGCTCCCCAATGTTCTCGCTCCACTTTTACAGGTACAATAATATCCAAAAATGAGCGGTTCATGCTCCGCTGCCCTTTCATCTGGATCATCGTCTGCCCTAAATGCAATAAACAACTCGTATTTTGCTGCATTTCGAAAACGAGAGTAAAGGCAAACTCGCATCAGTCCAGGTTCATCAAAGCGTTCATCAAATTCGAAAGTTTCAGTCCCTTCTCTCTGTAGCTTGTCCTGAATATAAGATGGAGATAAATTGATTTGGTAGATCCCCATGGTAATCTCTTTAAGGTAATCAATATCTAATCTAGGTTAATTGGGCGCATGATTTTCATTCAAGCGAACCCATCCTCCATTGCGGCGCTCCAAATGATCATTTTCGACCCTAGTTTGAACAACGTTTGGCTCTCGCGCTCTGCGTAGCATTGTTTCAGCCAACTCCCCATCTGCCTCCTGCATTTGTATTCGGTCCTTATATCTGTTAATGATGGCGCCCGCAATCCGGTAAAAATCTCCTAAATAGGATGCGTGATCCATCGGAATGCTGTCGTTGAAAAACTTGAACATGGACTTAATATGCCCATTGCGGGCCTCCACTAGCCATCTTGTCTTAGTAATAAGTCGGCAGTCATTAGCTTCTTCTGTGTCTAGTTGCCGTTGTCCCCGTGGAAGAAGTGCAGGCATTTTACAACGAATGCTTAAATTCTCGAGGTACGGGAGGACGTCTCTATAGCCACGATCGAAAATGAAAATATCACCGTTTTCAAACCACTCTCGGATACCATTGATATTGTTTTCATACTCATTTTGTAAAATCGCTGCGTCGTTGTTCGCGGAATCAGAAAAGTAGGGACCCTGTATATCTAAGATATACCCATCTGGCGCCACTATAAGAGCGGGTTTCACTAAATGTCTTCCTTTATGTAGAGAGTAAGACTGTCTCAGAGCACTAAAATTACTACTTTTGGGGATATATGAATATGTTGCTTCGAGATATGCAATGGCAACTGGCAATTCTGGGTTTTGATTGTACAATTGATTCGCCAATTCCGTCACGTGCTGTTCAATGTATTGCTGTCTATTAATAGCATTTAGGCCTATGTTTTCTGGCACAAATTGGACCATCAAGCATCTTCGAACTGTGGAAATCGCTAGAGAAACAGCTTGTCGACTCGAGTGTTTAAAAATCAGTTTCAGGAATTCATCGGACAGACCCTGTCGAAGCTTGCACAAAAACGTCAATAAGTCTTTTCTATGTACCCGTCGACCGTGATTCTCATTTTCGTTATTACCTTCACAATATCTGTACATATCATCAAATTGAGCTCTACTTATGGAGGTTACACATCGAAATTCATCATCTGTGAAGGAATTCTCGTCGTTGAAGTTTGGCTCATCTGGTCTTGCCTCACGGCGCATTACTTGCAACAGGTTGTTCAGTTCTGGGCCAGGCAAACGGTATGGTCTATTCACAAATTCCAAACCGTCAAGAAGTAATCTTTGAACGAACCCGTTTTGATCCAAATGATGAGGACATGATCGAACAGACGGAGGAGCATAGATATTCCGCAGAATGAATATTTTGACTCGACAGTTGCCTGATAAACGACTTGTATTCCTTTGCTCTCTGCAAAACAGGCAATATCGGTTCCGCGTCTGCTTCAACACATTCAATCTTATGCAGGTGGGGTCCGCTTCTAGATCTCGAATTTCCCTATTTATGCTTTGGTTGCACTTGAAACAAATACGAGTATTTGCATCTATTTCGAGGCCAGGATGATTGAGATCATTGCGCCGGGTAACCGCAATTTCACGTTTTTGAGCGTGGGCTTCTCCATAGATAAGTACCATCACACGTGGCTGGAAACGGGCGTTACACACATAGCAATTTAGTCTGTTGCGAGCTGCCATACTTCCTAGGATTCATGAACGACCCAATAAGAAGGTTATTTAAGACTTGGACTTCAATATTGGATGCGAAAAATACTTACTTCAGGGGATCGAACGTCAATTATCTATAATGAGTAAGGAACAGATCAATCACAAAGTTGATAAATTGACAAGGTGTCACAAAGCGTCACAGGAAATTGAACTTGAACTTGCAAAAATCTTCCTAATATAAACAAAGCGATTCTGTCTGATGTAAACAAAGATTTGATTGCAAAGGACGAACACAGAGGGCCTGTTATCGCTTTGTTTCTAGATATTGGGAGAACCAAGTGAATGTGGACGCCCTTGGAGGGAGACTTTGTTTATATTGTCTTCGCAGTCTGGTGGAATTTTTCGCGCATATTTTGTACAAAAATCAACCTCATCTGGCTAACAATCCTCAAGTTTTCAGTAGAAGCGCACTAAGTGCGCACATAAAACAGAGTTGGTGTAGGTCTCATTTACTGGGGCCCGGCACCCATTTTTTGGCAACCTTAAAAAATCGTGTAAATCTAAATGTTTCAGAGAGCACCTTGCATGCATGGAAAATGATAAAATCAGGAGTTCATTCGTTCCATTGATGCAAACAAACCTTTTTTCCTTAGTGGGCGATGTGAATTCCACCCTATTTCCCATCAATTTGGGCGCACCTGGGCGAGAGTTTGTCTTATATTGTCTTCCGTGCTTTCGTAGACATTTCCACCAATATTCTACACCGAACTTCAACGTTAGCTGGCTCGCCATACTAAGGTTTACTGTAATAACCTACAGAGATAACCTATATCTCGGAGCTCAATTTTCACTTTTCAGACGCGGATATCTCGAAAACGCGGCATCCCCGGAGTTTGGTGCCGTGGAGACTTTTTTTCTACTCATCAAGATCTGTTCATTTCCAAAGTTTGGGCCAATTTAACCGGGACCACTTTTCCATAAGGTTTGTGCGGGGTCCTTTCCGATACCTACAAAAAATTAAACAGAACATACACATTCTCTTTCTAAAAATAACAGTTGATTCTCGAATTCACTCTTCTGTGGTTGTTTCTGTATTGATTTACACGGGGCATCCAACATGTACCTTCACTTTATAAGCTCTGCACCTTTGAAACATGCATTTCAAGCAGAGCGTTTAGGTTTTTTCATGGAGACTTTGAAAGGCACACTTTGAACAAGTAAGCTTTGGACGACTAAAACAACAAACTAGCAAAATATTAAGTGTGCTACATTTTTGAAATGGTAATTTCCAGTTCTATTGAAATATGCAGAAATATACAGGTTGTCTCATTTAAAAAAATTATTTTCTCATTAATAACTATTTATAAATGATTTGAAAAAATAAATTACTTAAACCATTGAACTCTACGTGAAAAAGTGCTTCATTAATGTTTTCACAGAAACAAAGAATTTTTGATAGGAAAAAAGTTTCAGGAACTTTTCGAAAATGCACATTTTCGGAAAACGTGCTGTTACTCAGAAACCATGATAGATATCGATATGCGGTTTTCACCATTAAGTTTGTCATGCAAATTGACCATCAGTCACAGCCATCAGTTTTTATCTATCTAGTTTTGGACGCTTCTTCTGTTTTAAGAATGAGTTCCTTAATAATTTGTGTGATTTTAAGAACTTAAAAGTGAAGTTATTGTTCAGGGTATTGATGAATTGTACAAAATAACCGACATTTTTATTCATTATAATATAGTTACATATTTTTTTCATTCTTTTCTCGAAGAATCTCTGCTTAGTTTCACGTTTTGGAGCATTTGCCAGGTTTAGAGATGGTACAGCGTCTTCTTTTAACTACATTTATCTATTGACAATCCTAAAAGTTTTTTTAGACACAGAAATCTTCATCCAAAAATGATTAGCACATATCCTTGCAGGTTTAGTATCAAAACTATGTTTACCTCTTTTGTACCCATAAATAGCAAATTTCTCTAGCACTCGGACAGTCGGTAACCCATCACTGCACAGTAAACCATTGTTCTTTAAAGTATATTCATCAAATTTTATTAACTTAGACAGTACACCAATTTGTCACGCACTGACGTCCGAGGCGAGAGGGAAAGAGAGACAGAAACCATCTTGCGCGTGAGCTTACATTCTTAGTTTTAGTATTATATAGTCTATATAGAAAGGACAAGGAGTAATAAAGCATTCATTTAAGTAGAATTCATAGACGTACCAAAATATATATTAAGAGGGTATACCGTAAGGTACATTTTGTATTGAACGAATGAGTTGCAGCTATGCTAAAGAATATACGATTTAGGTCAGAGGTAACGGGATGTACTAATTTCAATAAAAAAAGTGATAGAGGTAGAGGTCATTCGGAAGCAAAAAATGTAGTTCATTATAAAAAAATTCTACAACTTTCTCAGGACTAAGATACATAATACCGAAATGTACTTTTAAGTATTCGCCAATTACAGAACCTTTATGTCTGTACTCTTGTAACAAATGAAACTCCTGAATTTTACGAAACCAAGCTTGACAGAGATGAAATTTACAACCAAAAAGAATTTGATCTCTGCCAAAACATTCATATATAGCGTTATGAATGCTTAGTTCAAAATCTACTACGACTTCTTTAGGTTGAAAATTTCAGCCTACTTCTTCACATTTTTGTCTTAAAATTAAAAACAAATTTGAATATGTTTGACTTGATTTGTCCGGCAGCAAACAAAAAACAAGAGGTACGTAATAGCCGTTTTTAAAACCATGAATGGTAAACATTTGGTAAAAAAAAGTTGAACAGTATTTAAAAGTCCCATCCATCAAAATACAATCCGAATTACATAAAAAATTAAGGTTGGAAAAACAGGAGAACACAATAATTTTAAATACCTGGTTTGCTGTTAATAGAAATTCCTGTTCTCGGTTCGTTCGTAATTGTAATTCACGAACACTATTAAATACTTCTTCCTGATTTTTAGGCAATAGTGTAAGTGCATCAACATCCTTCCCTTAATCCCCTAAATATCGATTAAAACAATCAAGATTTCTTCAAAATATTTAATTCAAGAAATCTTTGAAACCTTTCAGAAATATATATGATTCTATGGGCCTCCGATTTTATCTATTATAAACCCTAATGACTCTAATAGGATTAAACTAAATGGTTGCGGCACAGTTCGAACATTTCAGTAATCCTCAAATTGATACAAGTCAGGTAAAATTTTATTTTGTGGCAGAGTTCGGATATGCCCGTTTATTCATAATATTTTTTATTTGTATTACTCCTATATGTAGTGTTTGGGGAATTTTTCTCAGAAATTTTAAATGGCAAGTGGCCTACTGTAATCGGCTTAATACGATTACACCTATTTACAGATTATTCGATTATTGAGAGGGATTTTCCAAACAACCCAGTTTTCTTAGAAACATTATCGGGAATATTATTTTAAAAGAAAGTAGGTACATTAAATCAGTACTTAGTATTAGTTCTTTGAGTAAAGTTGTATGAAGTTGTATGGTTGTCATAATATTGTAAACAGTTGTAATATATTTAGAACATTTGTTGAATGTTAACTGTGCAAGTACCAAACAATGTCGATAAGCCAAGGACCATCTAAACGACCAAAAACAGGTCCATTATCTTTAAATGCAAAAACTCTGATATTGAATTGTTATATATCATTGAAAAACGAGGATCCAAGTGCAAGTGTTGATGATATTGTGGAATTAACGGCTGCTATGTTGTGTGTTGCTAAATCAACAATTTATAGATTACTAAAAGAAAGCAAGAATCGAACTCTTCAGCCCCCTAAAACTCCTTCAGGCCGAAAACCAATTGAGATCGATGAGTCATTAAAACAAAGACTAAGGCGTAAAGTCCATGGAATTTACTTACGAAAGGAAATTCCAACACTTGACAAAATTATGACATCAGTGCAAGAAGATACGGACTATCCAAAATTCTCCAGAATGACATTATGCAAACTTTTCAAAGATGTGGGTTTCAGATATACAAAACATAATAGAAAATCTCTCTTGATAGATAAACCGGAAATAGTTTTTTGGAGAAGAGACTATTTAAAGAGCATTCGACATGCCAGAGAACAAAATTTGAAAATCTTCTACTTAGACGAAACATGGATAAATGCTGGATATACAGTTTCCAAATCTTGGCAAGATGAAAACATTAAAAGCGGAAGGCAGGCATTCGTGGAAGGTTTGTCGTTAGGTTTGCAGCCACCATCTGGAAAAGGAAAAAGACTTATCATTGTCCATGTTGGAAGTTCTGAAGGTTTTGTTGATGGTGGATCATTAACTTTTATTTCAAAGGCACGGGGGACTATCACGAAGATATGAATGGGGATGTCTTCGAGGAATGGTTTGTTCAAATGTTGGATCTGATTCCAAAAGGGGCTGTTATTGTTATGGACAACGCAAGTTACCATTCACGGTTACGAGAAGCATTGCCCACAAGTCGTTGGCGTAAAGCAGAGCTTTTGGAGTGGCTTATTTCGAAAAATATTAAGTTTCTAAAAGATCCACTAAGGAAAGAACTTTACAGAATTGCAAAAATGAACAAGAATAAATACAAAACCTACATTGTAGAAGAAATGGCTTCTTCTCCTGGTATATCAGTTCTTCGACTTCCCCCTTATCATTGTGAACTTAATCCCATAGAATTAATATGGTCTCAGGTAAAGGGGGAAGTTGGAAAGAAAAATACTACTTTTAAAATAAACGATGTTGTGAAATTGTTTGAGAGTGCTTTGAGTAAGGAAAATTGGACAAACTGTATCGAGCATGTTATCAAAGTAGAGGCAAATATGTGGAAAATTGACAATATTTGTGATGATTTAATCGACCCTATTATTATTAATGTCAACAACGATTCTTCCTCTTCCGAGTCGGATATAGAATGAAATGTGAGTAATAAATGTATTCCAATAATTATTTCTTTTCATTTTTTATTATATTATAATTTAAAACGTATTTTTTTCCCAAAATACACACCACTGCATTGCGTTATTGCTTATCTGCTAATCCTTTAACAATGAATAAACCCTAAACTTTGCTACAACTGAAACAAATACGGGGTCGATCTACCTGGTTTTTAGATTTACGGAAGAAATGTAATTTAAAGTAAGAGATTTATCAAAAATTTCATGGTGCTCCCTGTAAAGGTTTTGCATACTTAATTAGGGTTTATTACTCCTCGTACTTTTTGTACATACTATAATTGTAAGCAAACCTCTGGCAACAAAGGTGCTCATAAAACATAAGAAATACATTTCAAATGATATATCTGAATCTTTTATTACAGTATAATATACAATTAGATAGATGCCTTAATATTCTTCAACTCTGCAGAGCAGAAATCTGTATTTTGCGCTAAAAATTTACCGACCATCAATGTGTTGGTTTTAGGCAGATTTCTGGTATCAGCTTGTCATGATTTGTTTTATCCTTTAAACGAATAAATAGCAGCTTTTTAGTTAGTTAAAAAGGGGTTTTGGCGAAAGTGTTAAAGCACAAAATCGGTTATAATAATAAAAACTGGTACTGTTTAGAAAGAATTTCATTCTTGTGTTATCCGACATACGAGTTATTGATTTTCAATATCATTCGATTCTCTCAATACAATTTACGAAAAACATTTATTTGTTTTATGACGTCACATGAATAGATTCCACAAGGTTGAAACACATTTTTCTAATATTTAAAACATTGTATTCTTGAATAATATTGTTCCACATTAACATAATACCTTCCACATCTCTACCAGGATATCGCGTGTGTAGAAAATGCGTTTGTTGATTTTGTGGCTCACCTGTCCAGGCCTACTGAGTAAGCGCACCACTCCGGCGTGACTGTTACTCGTCCCGTCGTGAGTTTAGTGCATGTGGATGTGCAAATTATAGTTGCACACAGTTAACAACACTGATTTGACAGACACATGCTACCGGCGTCTTCTTTTGCATTTCCACTAAATTATAATAGAGGTAAATGACTCTTTTTTTATTTTTGGCGGATGTACGCAGTGAGAATGCCGTTGGGTAGAAGAAAAGATAATCAACTGTGAAATTGTGGATTTTGAGACGGTATTATGGCGCTTTGACGAAAAATACTTGATTACTTAATTGTGATAAAGATACATTCAAAGAATAATTACGAGATTATCTTCGCTTGAGTACTAATAGTCAGATTAATGTTTTTTCACAATAAAATTGAGGATTATATCATCTGATACATTATGATTAATTCATTACATATGTTACTAGTATTATAAATAAAAGGTGTCCGAAAATAGTCATAAATAATAAATTTTATAATAAAGGGCCTGTATTATTATTCTTTAAATTAATCATGGTTATGTATAGACCAACAATCAACTAAAACACTGTCTTATTCAATCATGGTCTGGGCCCATGAACTGTTAACTTTTATTATGAATAAGCAGTTTATATTTGAATTATGTCAACAAGTTAACAAGTAGACAAATGTTTTATCCACGTAGATATGATTTGGCTTGTACTCCAACAACGTAAGGAAAATTATACTATATTTTGGAAAAATTGGTTTCCACATATGTGGAAGATGTGGTTATAATGGCGCTGACTTGTTATTATACATATTTCTTGTTTGTAATGGAATTTTCGATGTGGTTTACCAAAAGTTTTTTATACCTGGTCACTCATTCTCAGTATCTGATCAGGATTTTGTGCTTATTGAAAATAGAGTGAAACTATTTAAGCTGCATAACATGCAAAATGTGATGAATGATATAGTTACTGCGAGGTCGTTCCATCATTTTAAAGTGCTGAGTATGGGGAATGAGAAAACGTTTTTTGACTTTGATGTTGCGTCTTCCGCGTCGTTAGACACGTCTAAGCTCGGAATATCAAAAGCCTCTTGGATTCGAGTTTCCACAAATAATCCCGGGTTCATTTTGTACAATAGAAATTACAATGATATTGCACCTGGAAAGTACTGAAATCAGGTATAAATATCGCTAGCATCAAGAATGCCGCTTTAACTTTTTCTACCATTCAATGCAGCTAAAAATAAGGATCTCACTATAATACTAGGATTTCTTATGGATCGTAATAGGGAATACTATTATTACTAACCTTAGATTATATATAGCTGAAAAGATAAGTAACCCCTATATTAAGATCATTAGGGGAAGTGTGTTCAACATGAACAAGGTCAAATCAGTATTGAGAGGTGTGCGTTCTTCAAAACCAAAACAATTATCAGTGGCGGCGACAATTTTTAATTTACGAAATTTCGATTACTTTTTAATTAAACTTTTAGATTTTTTTCACAATGCTTTAGTTGAGAACACGTACCAGGTCCGAGTGTCTGATTAAGAGGGGTAATACACTGTATCTCAGAAATTATTTATCGTACAGCTTAGAAAAAAAGTTTGTGTTACTCGCATACGTGAAACTGCTGGAAATTATTTTCAAGCTTTCTACTCCAACGCTAGCGGGTGTAGCTCACAATAATAACAAAAAACGTCGTTTTTTTATAATAAATGTACCGTTATAGTACCACAAAATTTAAATATATAATATAAATTGTTGAGAAGTTGAATATAAAATTATTGTTGAGTGAATTTATGAATATGTAAAGGTTAGTAATTGAAATATACGTATCGGCATCCCAAAATAAATTCATGTTCTAGTTTTCGGCATATATAAGATCCTTTTATCGGCATCGAATCATCAATCAAGTAAGTAAGTACCGTTAAAACAAAGATTTCTAAAAACATTTTTAGTAGATATAGTTTATTCACGATAAAAAGACGATGATGTCATTTTTATATACTTTCCTGCTTATCAGAATAAATATTAATTTACCAACCGTCAATACAATTTATCCTCAACATCCAGGGCGATTTACAGCTAACGGATTGGCAAAACTTCAAGAAGTTGTCAAATCAACTAGTAAAATTCCCCAGTTTGTTTTGACGTTTATTGACATTCGATAATCGTCTAATATTTACAAGTTTTTTTGGTCCTTTTAAATTCATTGCTCCTTTAAGATTACAATAACAATTATTTTCATAACTAATTATTTAGGCAATTCTGCAGTGTGTGGTTATTAAAATGCCGAAGCAGCTGAACAGAAAATTTCAAGAGATGGTAACATCTTTGTTGAGCTATTATAAACGAGAATGCCGAAATGGGGGCCCGCTTCTTCCGCTTACTGCTGTAAGATACGTAAGTAATAGTATTCGGTATTTGTATTCATCATTATTAATATTATTGTTACATATTTAAATGTAAATGAATAAATGTTTTTAATGTTAGGTTAGGTTAATTAAACTTGATAATATATTATTCTTTCATAAATTGAAGTAATTATATTGTAGCGAGTTGCAGAAGCTTTACAAGTTAGCGTTACCACTGTTAACCGTATTGCCGCCAAGCATAATGGAGGTGAACAGTCTAAAAGCCCACCTAAAAATAGATAGCGCATAAAACCTATTGTTGAAATTAATAACTTTGATCAAAATGCTTTCCGAAATGTTATAAACGAAATGTATGGAAACAGTGAGTATATTGAATTTACTGTTTTATTTTATTCACAATTAACTAACACAATATTTTTTCAGAGGAACACATAACCTTGAAAACTTTAAGAGACAAACTCCAGGAGGGTGAACTCTTTATTGGTTGTTTAACATCACTCTGGAAGATAGTGAAAAATATTGGTTTAATGGAGTTGCCACATATTGTATTAAAACGTGTACATTTTCTACATGAATATGTCAAGTTAAGAAGGGAAGGTTTATATCAATTTGTGTTTTTGGATGAGACCTGGATATTTAAAGACGGTACTGTTGGACGTTCTTGGCAAGATTCTAATCGTAGAAGCGTGAGAAAAACCAAAATTGATGGTCCAAGGTAATTGAATAATAAAATTTAGCAATTGATTTATGATATACTAACATTCCTGCCATTTTAAGACCTTTTCAAATATTTACTCGTCACACTATTTTATTACATGCATATTATTACCATGCCTCAGGTAACACATAATTAATAATAATAATAACGTTTATTCATAAATTTAACAAATACAGTGATAAAATACAAATAAAATTGAATAAATATCTAGACATCCACAGAAGTATTGTACATACTTGTATGTGGTGAATATAGGCAGGTGTGTCAAAATTTAAGAAAATAAAAAAAATAAAAAAATGCGGTTAAAAACAATATAATTCCATTTTTACATGATTGTATTTCAGACATACATTTCGTATATGAGTTTACTATTCTCTGTTTTTAATTCAGCATTCTATCATTTTGTGTATTTTTGTTTTGTCTGTTTCTTTAACAAATGTAACTAGTTCGGTTTTGAAGCGTTTAAAAGAAGTATCATCGATAATTCTCTGTGGTAGTTGCCCGAATAATTTAGGTGCCAAGTAGGAGTAACCTTTTTGACCTATTGTTTTAAGAGCTGTTGGTATACAGTATTGATTATTCGATCTTGTCGCGTATCTATGATTTTGAGTGGTAAGTTTGTATTTATTTCTATATTGATGGCATCCTATCTGAATAATGTATAATTGTCTAACATCTAATATTTGTGTTTCAGTATAGAGTAGTGAGCTTGAATATCTTGTAGGTTTGTTGAGAATCATTCGGAGGAATCGCCTTTGAGACACTTCGAGGGCATTTAGATAGCTCCTTTAAGTAAGTGATTGTCAATGTAAATACCCAAGTATTTAATTCTTTTTGCGCAGGTTTAATTGAAAAAATCTTGTTGGATATTATGATTGTATTTTGGCAGATACGTTTCATGACTACTGAAGGGTAAGTATACAGTTTTGTCAAAGTTTATTGAGAGTAATCTGCTGTCGAACCAGTCTCTGAGTTCATTTTCAATATTTATTTTGAGATTATACCAGTCATCATGTTTGTAATAAATCACAGTATCGTCCACGAAGCTAATTATTTTTCCGATTGTTTCCTGTTCAAATAGATTATTTGAGTAAATTACGAATAGCACCGGCCCCAATATTGTTCCTTGAGGTACACCACATTTAATGTTGATCTCTTCACTCACATGATTTTTGAATTTAGTTTTTTGTGTTCTGAATAAATTATGAGCTGTACCCCTTACACCCATATCTTCTAGTGTATCTAAAAGTATGGAGTGGTCGACGGTATCGAAGGCCTTTTTTAGATAAAAAAAAACCAATAGATGGAGTGCTTGTATCCATGAATTCGTAGATGGTTTTTGTCAAGGAATGGATTGCATCATTGGTAGATTTTTTTTCTCTAAAGCCATACTGGGATGTCGACAGCAGATTATAATTTGATAGGTATGTCGTCTTGTTTTTATAATTTTTTCAAAAACTTTGCTTATTGAAGGTAGAAGTGAAATAGGCCTGTAGTTTGAAATATTTTCTATATCCCCATTTTTGAAAATTGGAGTTATTAAAGATTTCTTTAGAATTGAAGGAAATATCCCTGATTCGAAGGATTTATTTATGATGTCCGTCAAAGGTTCACATATGAATTTTGCAATAAACTTTAGAGTTTCAGCTTTCATTCCATCAAGCCCGGGAGCCTTTTTATTTTTTAAGCTAATTATTATATTTTCAACCTCAGTAGTATTCGTTGGAGTAAGAAGAAGTGAATTTTTATTTATATATTTTTTACTTTTGTAATTGGGATTTTGTAGTATATTCTTTGCCAAAGTTTCCCCCACATTCGCGAAGAAGTTGTTAAATATATCAGCAGCATCTTTTGGATTTGTGACGATCTCATTTTTTTCATTCCTAATATTAAATATTATTCTTCCTGTCTTGATATTCAAAATTTCATTAACAGTGTTCCAAAGTTTTTTACTTGCATTTTGTTCCTTTTCAACTAATTTTTTATAATAATTTTCTTTGGCAGTTTTTATTTTCTTTCCCGTTTCTTTTTTTTTCGTTAAATAATCATTTTTCAAGTTTACATTATTTGGATTTTCTTTCCATAATAAAAATGAATGATTTTTTTGGTTGATGTGTTTTATCAATGATTTTGTTATCCAATTTTTCCTTTTACGTTGACTATTTTTTAATCTGAAGTATTGAGTTGTTTTTTGTACACATGTCTTTATGATGTTGATGAATTTTTCTGTTGTCGATTCGATATCATGCATTGGGTACAATTCATTTTTCCAACTTAAACTATTAATTGCTTTTTGTAATAATTGTTCGTCTACTTTTTGGAAATATTTTGTGTTTATTGAATTGTTTTTAGTTTCATTCAGTACAATTTGTAACAACGTTATGTAGTGGTCCGTAATTGATGTTGATATAGTGAGAGGTAATATGTTATTGAAGTTTTGTAGTTTTGTTTTAATGAATATATGATCAAGACATGATTCAGATCCATTTCTCGCTCTTGTTGTAGTATTAATAGTTGATTGAAAGCCATGCCCACTCATCATATCAAGATAATTTCTTGAATATTCAGTTATTTCCATCAAGTCGATATTTATGTCATCTACAAATAAGTTATAATAATGTTGATTACTTTCTTTACTTAGAATATCCCCAAGCTGGTCAAGAAAGTCGTCAATTCGACTTGCTGGAGATCTATAGAATGCTAAAATGCAAAAACTCAGCTTAACCATAACCATTACAATTTTCAATAATATACCTCCGTTTATCTGAATATGTTCATGCGAATGGTATGAGTTTGTTTTTGCAAAGACGATAACACCATCATTTTGGTTATAGCTACCTCCATTGTATAGGGTTGTATAGTTGGCCATGTTGAGGAAGGACGTATCCGGGACTCGCCAAGTTTCTGTTAAAACTATGCACTCGAAACATGTCTCAAGTTCCTCAAGATATATTTTTAATTCATCTATATTTTTTGAAACACTACAAATATTAGCATTAAGAATCTTGAAGTTATTCAATTTGTTATTCACAGACAAAACTTCTTTTGCTTCATTTGTATCATTTAGGGGATATGTTGCTATTTTTTTGTAGCATAAAATTTCTTATATATTCATCCATGTGAATGCACCAACCTGTAAACTGTTTTAAATTATTTGACAGTATTTACAATAATTATTTGGTTTCTATATAATAACAAAGTATGATGACGTTAATAAGATTTTTGAAGAAGTTATTTAAGACAGAAAGTAAAAATAGTAAATTAACATACATAAATTATTTGATGCTTTGCGTAGAACCTGTGCGTGCTCTAGTATTTATTTTTTTTCCTCCCACAAATGATTGTTCTTTTTTTTCCAGAAACGGTTGGGAATAAATGATGTATGCCCAGCTGTTATTTTGGGAATGTTTGACACTGCTTTATCTCCCTTCGGGGTCGCAGGCTATTTGATTTCGGGCTGTTTATTTCAGTAGTAACAAATAATGTACTTATCTTTTATATTTCGTTTAGTTTTGCCTCATATTTTTGATTTCTTCTATTTTTTTTCTGGTAATGTATAGAGGATTTAGATTTTTGTTGTGCACGTGTACCCTTAAGTTAAATCTAGCAATATTAATAGCTTGTGGACTTAGATCACTATGAATTTTTATACCAAATTTCAAAAAAAAAAAATACTAAAAACATCTAAAAAAACAGTTTGAACTTCTCCTGAAAAATTTGAATTTTGGCACTTACTCATATTGGCCTACCACTATTCAAATGTACTTAAATCTTGCATTAATTTTATTTTATATCTAACAACATCTATGAAGAAGATAGTGAGTATTAGAAAACAAACTCTCCGTTGATATATGCTTAAGATGTTATCAATTTTCGTTAACTATATTTTCGTATGCGTCTAATTTACCTATAAATCGTTATCTGATTATCCACCGGTCGGAAGTTTTTAATTTGGTGGTATTTTTGAGGACGATTACTTGTTAAAACCATAGAATCGAAATAAAATGATAGTGATTCGGTTAGTAGCCATTCGTTCGACATGTGTGGCCCTGATTCTTAAAAAGACAAAGCCAATACTATTCCCATTGCCTTGTACGATGAGTTCGACAGTCAATTCGAAGAAATAATGATCGACAATCAACAGTCATCATTCACTAGCTTTACTATACAGGATGTTTGAAAATCAAAACATTTAATGATTTTTATTCAAGTGGAAAAAGAAAAATATTAAATCGATGACTTCTAGTACGTGATTTTTTATTAGAGTTTTATTATTCATGTTTTAGTAATATATATAATTATGAAAACAAATGTAATGACTTTGAATAGTTTTTATTAATTATGAAATTTAACATTATTAGCTAGTAAAATCTTGAATATTTTGATGTTATATACATTTTTTCTAGGTATACCCATATAAAACATCATTTTTTTCACGTGTGAAGATTTTCAATGCTATAAGTACCACAATACTCGGAAAAACTTGAAAGTATGCTGTTGAATATGTTAAATGGATACACTTTACTATTTTTACGTTAATAAATTGGATGATAACTTCTTTAGGTACGGCAACAACAAAATGACTGTTGCATGCAGTAAATCAACACATAATAACTTTCAATAACATTTCATGATCCACTCCTGCAATCAAGTATATTTGTAGGTAAATTATTTTGTTTGGTTTTACGTAAGTATTTTTTTTTCGACGATTGAATAGGAATAGACCGGCGGAAATGAAGAATAAACGACAATTTCACGTGAGAGTTGTTCCTAGAAAATAAGAAAATTGCTATGAGCCCGGAGGGTTCTCAGATTGTTTGGAAACATTAAAATGACCATGGCACGCATCTTGAAAATGTGCGCACGAAACCGATTCCAGAAATATAAAACAAGAATTGTTTAAAAATAAATAAATAAAAACTAAGTGCCTCGACCCTTACTTCATGGAATCTACTCATATTACTGTTTTGAATGGGACTTATTGTTTCTAGATAATTTCACAATACATTGAAAAACATGTTTAAAATTCTAAGAAATTTGACAATGGTTTCGATATTGAATATCATCGTCAGAATGACAGAAGTTACATTATACTTGATGCCTACCTGATGTTTAATAATTTCTGGAGAGTTCTTTCTATATATAAATAGAGATCAGTTGTGGCAGAATCAGTCACATTCAATAGTTTGCTGTGTTAATGAATTGAATTGTTAAAAAGTAGTATTGTATTTTGCCAAGTATTAAATAAAGTTATAACAGTGGTGACAGCGGTAAAAGTAATTTATGGTCAATACTAGAAGTACAAATTACGAGCCCGATATAGAGGTTAATAGTGGAGCACCAGCATGGTTTTTTCAGATAATCGAGAAAGAGAAACAAGAAAATGAGAAAGAAGAACGGAATAGAAAACAAGAAAAGGAAGAAGAGGAACACAGAAGGAACGTGGAGAAGGAGAAAAGGAAGCAAATTTTAGAGGTACTGTCCGATTTTAGTTCTACCTTTAAAAGTAAAATAGCGGCCTTAGATAACAAAATAGATACAATGGAAGAAGGCCTAAAAACAGACATAAGAACAGTTAAGGTAGGTGCGGTGAATATGCCCAATGTGAGAAACTCCATAATATGCACTATCGGTCAAGAACGAATCCGCATTGGATGCAAGAAGTCCAGCACAGTATCTTCAAGTATTATGAGGCATTTGTTTGTTATAAATAACGTCAAGCACCATCTCATCATTTCCACCGTCTCGTTTTACCTCTTTTCTAATTAGTCGCGTCAACGTTCTACTTAGTCGCGTCAACGCCTGCGGAAATAGGGATGAACCTGGGAAAGTGGTGCGACAGGACGGATCGGGATGCGGTTTTCTGCATTCTCTTCCAAAAACGATTATCACGAAATGTGGTGCGGTAGATTTTCCCTCTCACCGAAAATTGCATTGCTGCAGGCCAAAGTGCACGCGAAAAATGCATTATCTGGGAGGCAATTTGGAAGATTTTCAAATTTGATAAATAAGGGTCAGAACTGGCCTGGATCGGGTACTCGGGGGTTTTCGAGGCCGCTGATCACGAATATAATGTTCAAATTGACCTCCGAACACCTGGCGCACCAGAACCTGACCCTAAACGTCATCTCCGGGGATTTTCCTGACACAATCAAAGAAGATCAACCAAAAACCATTATGGGAGTTTTTTGGCCCGCTGAATCCAAATCTGGCATCGGCGAACACCCCACTGGCACCTGGTGCACCGAAACGCGGGCTAGAACCTCATCTCCGAGAGTTTTCTTGAGAAGAGTGCCAAAAACAACCCGAAAATCATAATAGGGCAGTTTTGTGGGGCAGTGGTTCCAAATTTCACGTCCAAACCAACCTTCTCGACCCCTGCCGCGCTGGGATTTTTATCTTTACATCTTGTGGAATTTTTGATTCTACTTAAATAATTCGAGGAGGAGAGAAAGTAAATAAATAAGTCAATATTGGGGTCGTATCTGTACAACTCTTGGAGATGACGTTCAAGCCCAGGTTTCGGTGCATCAGGTGCCGGTGGGGTGCTCGCCGATGCCAGATTTGGATTCAGCGGGCCAAAAAACCCCCCAAAATGATTTTTGGTTGACCTTCTTTGATTGTGTCAGGAAAACCCCCCGAGATGACGTTTAGGGTCAGGTTGTGGTGCACCAGGTGTTCGGGGGGTTGTTTCCGACGTGAAATTCCGGACCACCGACCCACACAACTGCCCTCTTATGATTTTCGGGTAGTTTTTGGCACTCTTCTCAAGAAAACTCTCGGAGATGACGTTCTAGCCCGGGTTTCGGTGCACCAGGTGCCAGTGGGGTGCTCGCCGATGCCAGATTTGGATTCAGCGGGCCAAAAAACTCCCCAAAATGATTTTTGGTTGACCTTCTTTGATTGTGTCAGGAAAACCCCCGGAGATGACGTTTAGGGTCAGGTTCTGGTGCGCCAGGTGTTCGGAGGTCAATTTGAACATTATATTCGTGATCAGCGGCCTAGAAAACCCCCGAGGTTTGAAAATCGTCCAAAAGGCCTCCCAGATAATGCATTTTTCGCGTGCACTTTGGCCTGCTGCAATGCAATTTTCGGTGGGAGGGAAAATCTACCGCACCGCATTTTGTGATAATCGTTTTTGGAAGAGAATGCAGAAAACCGCATCCCGATCCGTCCTGTCGCACCACTTTCCCAACAGTTCGCAGGCGTTGATGCGACTAAATATCTTCCAAAAAATGTCCTCGATACTTCTCACATAATTTTGTTGGGTCTCCGACAAAATCTAACATAATGGCAAATAGCTCACGGACCTTGTAAAGTGATTCAGAGATGCAATTTTTTTCCAGAGTACGATAGATAGATAGATAAATTGTATTGTGCATAAGATACATCTTTTCACAAGGGTTCGGTACATACATTACATTTATTACAATGATCCATACGGCATTTTCAGTAATTATTTACAGTTATTTGAGTTAGAACATATATATTTGTTTTTAATTGCTATTATTATATTGCATATACATATTATAGTGTTATTATTTATTCTCCGCATGCGAAAGCTCTTAATTTTAAGATACTAATCTAATAACACTATGGGCCAGCATAGAGAGCTCAGAGAGATTATCATTAATGGCATTCAAATAATTTACCAGATCATCAACATTATCCACACTATTAAAAAATCTATTTTGTCTAAGAGGGCTGTAAATGGGGCGTTTGAAGAGAATATGCTCCAACGACTCTGGTGTATGCATATTACAAACGGAACAGATTTCCCCACAAGCAATTATATAGAAGTTTCCTTTAAAGGAAAATTTCAGTATCTTTTTACCGGAAGTTCTGATTTGTGCGACAAATCTCGTTATGTATATAGATGCGGGTATTCGCAAATAATTTCCCCTGGTTGCACCAATTAATAATTGAGAGTATATCAGAGAATAACCTTCCTATACATATCAATTTCATTTTCAAAATTTTCTAGAATAACCCCATCTAATTTACCTGAATATGTATTTAAATAGTTTGTGCATAAATATTCACACTCTGCAAAGATAAACCATTTTTTAACTTGAGTGACCTAATTATATTTAGCGTTCTCAGTAGCTAATTGTAAAAGTTGCATATAACAGTTATTAGACATTCTAGAAAAATCCATTACTTTAAGTTTATTTAACCTACTTAAAGCATGTTTAAAAACAATTGGTGACAAATGGGGCGAATGTGTCTCAAGGCGTACAGGCGTCCAGAGTACGATCCCAATTTGCATCATCTTCGAGAAGATCAAGTACTCTACATGCTTCTTGAAGTGTTGGATAAATTATTCCATCAACAGTTTTTGAAGCGAAAAATAATGTAGGTCCTCGAATACATGTAACAGAAGACGCAGGTGATAACATTCAGTACTTCCGGAAAGCACGATATAGACTCTACCTAAAACTTGATATTTTTTTACGCCTAAATAACCTGGAACATCCTTACTTTGTTCCTTCTATCAAAGCGGTTGTTTTTCAATACATAATAAGCTGAAACTCCAACGCACAAAAGAGTTTTTGCAAAATAATCAACTTGGCAAATCTCAAAAAAGCCATTGGTGTTGCTTTTGTGCTAAGTAATAAAATTATCAATAATGGATTTAGATAATTGATATTTAGTATTCTATAGTAAAGCGTATCTATGAATATTTTGGTATCAGAGGTATTGATTTTGTATGTTTAATAAAAACTCTCTGTATTTCATACCTTTATCGTTTTCTGTCCTATTATTTTCACGGATAAGCTCATTATCATCTGACATAGCATGTCAATAGTTCAGTTACAGCGAGAACTTTTTCCCTATAAAGGCTAGGTCCTTACAGCCGATAGCAGGTTTGGGTACTTGATAATGTGCTTTAATTTTGCTGTGGTAGTAATTAGATAATGCTTAATTTTTGTCGATCAACAACTTTGCAATCAATAGAAATCGTATTTTTCAATAATACGCCTGTTAAACGTTCTGGAAATTCACAATAAATATCAAAACATGAGTCGGGATTGTTTTTACACTTTAACAGACAAAATATTATGCTGAATCCGAAATTGAAAACTTTGACATTCAAGAGGTATATAAATACTATAAACTATATGGTATTCGTGTATAATTATTGGTCTGTAGCCTTTTTAAAAGGAAATATGTGACTTTATGTGATGTTATATTACATACTTTTTCTATTGTTCAATTACAATTATGTCGGCTAACTTATAATTTGGCCTGGACTTAATTAAACATGGGTATTATTGTTAAAATGGGTACGTCTGAATCAGATAATGTGAACATAATAATGGCATTAGAGTGGAACAGTTACAAGAATATGCAATTTTATGGTAACTCAACAGAGACGGATTTAGAATAGTCTTTCTGTACTATGAAAATCAATTTGAAAAACATAAATATATTATTAGCATTATTTGAAAATAAAAAATTTAATATACCGTATAAAGACGTTATATAATCATAACAGATGCAGGTGGAAGGAGAAGAAGAAAGCGAAAAACAAAAGCCGAGAGTTTAATAAAAACATCAGAAACACGAAGAAATGCTATATGTCACAGACAAGCATGTTGAAGAAGGGAAACAATATTTTTTTAACAGACAACAGTAATCCTACAACTTATTGAATATAAATGGTAAATACAGGAGTACCAAGGAACCACGCTAGAGAGCATATGAATAGATAGAAGTACCATCACTAACAAATATCAAAAGGGGAAGATATGGAGATTAGGAACTGTTACTCTCCACTTTTGCCCTAAACGTCTACCTAGAAGCTGGGCAGAATACTTACTTAATTAATGAGTAATAAGGTTCGTTTATCCAAATTAAAACAATTGTTGGACTACATTCATATATTCGGGTAGATGGTTCTGTTAGATACAAACGAGAGTATTTGACCTGGTAAGTAGCATTGAAAAAAACATTTAGTGGTAATATGTTTTTCTTTTCAAAATACTTGAATTCACTACTTAAACTAGTTTAGAGCCACATATCTTACTAATTGACAATATTTGGTTACAGAAGGATAAGATATATGTCAATGTAGTAGTTATGCCACTATTACGGTAAGAACGCCTAAGATAGCGTACAATCTAAGAATGCGCATAGCTTGTTTACAGTGGAAAGGGGTTAGTGGTGTGCTCGGTTTAGTGTTCTGTCGATAGCTGCAACAAACCTAATGAACCTATAAAGAGTTCAGGGGAATCAGTGGAGCAGGAACTGAATTACCAAATGATCAAAAATTTGGTACGTAACGATGTAATACTTGTACATTTTTTGTAACGAAAGTATTTGAGGTTATCCCGGGGACACCCAAAAGCAGCGCATTTAGACATGTGTTTGGATACTGAAAAGAGGCCAATATGGTCTTTATTGCCATTATGAAATAGAACTTTTCGTGTTTAAAGCGAAAATTGACCATTTCTTAAGAGTGCGCAATTTGAAGCGTTCTAAGTGTGCGCACTGCGTACACTTAGACTACAGTTATTTAGTCTAAAACGATGCTGCATTTTATTGCCGAAAATTGATAGAACTCATTCCATTGAGGTAAAAAATTGTTAAAAGTTCACGAATAAGTCAATATGGCTCCATACATACAAAAAAGCAATCGACAACTGCGAATAAATCAAACAGAACTAGAAGAAATTAGGGACAAACTTGCCGCTGTCAGAAGTAAAAGGAATAGGTTGTAAACGAATCCCTTTTGAGGAAGCGTTTAAAGAAGGAACCATCCTAATATCATTGTGACGATTTAAAGTAACATTTACTGCAGAAATAGAAGCTGACCTAGCTGAAAATGTACGCAAATTAGATGAGTTATTCTATGGATTGAAGTATACAGATCTTCAGAGCTTCGCTATCAAATACGCCGAATCTACAACAAAGCTACACAATTAGCTGGTAAAAAATGGGTTAGTTTATTTTGTAAACGGTACAATTTAGCAATACGGCAGCCGGGGTAGGTAAGTGCTGTACGAGTGTATTCAATAAAGTTCAAGTCTCTAGATTTTATGACAGTCTACGAAAAGTTTAAAATCACAACAAAATCTGTCTTCAACATGAACGAAACTGGTCTGCTTACCGTTCCAAATAAAATCCCTAAGACCGTGTCCATCAAAGGGAAAATAGTTTCTGGGGAGAGAGGACAACTAGTAATAGCAGATTGATTTGGTGCTTCAGGGATTTATGTACCACCCTCGAAAACGGGAGAGAAGAGAACTCCTGTTTGGTGCACCAAATGATACCCTACTGTTAGTGTTAGACAGTGGTTTCATAAACGCTGATGTTTTTCTGAAGTGGCTGCAACATTTTAAGGAATTTATTAAATCATCATTAGATAATCCTGTTCTCCTTCTACTAGATAATCATAGCTCGCACATCAGCTTCGCAGCCTCAAATTTTTGTAGAGAAAACGGAATACATTTGTTGAGCTTACCTCCCAACAGCAGCCATAAAATTCAAGCACTGGACGTAGGCTTTCTTGGACCGTTGAACACAGCTTACAGTCAATAAGTGGCAAGTCTGTAATCCGGGCAAAGTGATAACGCAATATCAAATCGCCTAACTTTTTGGCAGAGCCTACAGCATAATTTCTTCCCTTCAGAAAGCAGAGAAGAGTTTTTCTTCGACAGGCATTTGGCCCTATAATCCTGATGTTTTACACAAGAAGATTTTGCGCCTGCTTCTGTAACTGATTGGACTGCAGCCCCCACGAGTTCAAATGAAATGTCCACACCCTTGCCTTCAAATAACATTGAAATAATCATGGACGATCCAGAATTGCTGGCACTAATAAATAGTACCGCCGAAGAAATAATCCTGTGAGGAACTGTTTCCGCTAATTCCTCAACATTCATCTCCAATACCAAGTACGAGTAGTTACGGTTTGACGGAAGTTGAAACGAAATCTCTGATTATTGGAAATGAGTCTGTAGCGGAGAATTCCGACAGTAGCTCTCTTTACTATGTCCCGCCCATTGAAACAGATGAAGGTAAGATATGTGTATGGTCGTGAGTAGGTAATTATTTCGATATTCAATCAATAAACTAGAAGACCTGTACTGCTCCGCACCATTAGGATAGACTATGTATGAGAGTGTGTAATTATTACATAAAATCATTTTACAGCACTTCTTTCCAGACAATATTAGCTGTGCGTTGGCCGCAGTATTTGGAAAAGAATTAAAGTAAAGTTGAGTGTGCGCATATAACTTTCCTCAAACTCAACGAATTTAAACAGTTAATAGCTCAAAAGAAAGGACTTGATTCACTGAGTGTTCTTAGACTTGTGTCAACAGTCTACGTTAATTAGAACTCTAGTTATAGAGGTTTGAGTGAGGGAAAATCTTGAGAAAATTGAATGTAAAGTTGATTGGGCACGCATACCTTTCCTCAAACTCAACCAAATTAAGCAGTTAACAGCTCAAAAGAAAGAGCTTAATCCACTGAGTGTTCTGAAAGTGAAACGATCAAGATCCAATCATTAGAAAAGGAGCTATGAGAATTCGAATTGCTTGAGTGAATTTGTCCAATAAGAAATGTACAGGGAAGAATCGCGTTTGATTATAACTTGAGTAAGGTGGGTGTTGAGAAAATTTCAATTGTTGACATATCTCACTGAGGAAAATCACCCAATACAACTTCTATTTTGACCCAAGATATATAACCACAAATTAATATTATAATATTGATAAAATACAATTATATTGCAGCAAAAACAAATGTTATTCTAAGTAATGGTGTATAACTGCTATACAATTTGCGTCTGTAGTTACCTACCCGAATCAAGTTGTATAAAATTATCATATACTCCTTATATTTTCACAAGTTTGCCACACATTATATAATCAAAATACAAAAATTATATACGGGTTACTATACCAGTTTTTTAACACAATAACATCGCCTTTATATGGTTAGTTGTATAATAAATATCCGACTTGTTGTATAAAAACCATCACAGATTGCATATAAACTAGTTGTATAACCAATATACAAACATGTTTAATCGTTTAACAATCCAAACTTCGTTTCCAGAAAAACGCGTTTTATAACCACAAAATAATAGTTGATTTGTTACCAATAGTATATACCTTTTGTATAAAGATAATACAAGTTTTAAATTATGGTTAATGATTTTTCTCTCAGTGCTGTGTCTCAATACCTTTCATTTAAAGAAAATGAAGGAAATCGGCCGGATAGAAGGGCCAGACTTCAGTTTTCATAAGTTCTTTTAATACATAAGATGGGCAGTTGATTCCTAAGCAGTAGACAACACATCTTGTTCATTGTATATTCAAATATTTAATGTTGTTAATAAAAACGTAGGGAGTGAAAACAAAAATGCGAACTAGACGTTTCAACCAGTACAAACATAGTTTATGTGGTGAGTTAACATAGAAGGCTTGAATAAGTCGTCTGCAAATAAGATATCCTGATTAAATCGATACCAAATCATTTTAATCTTCAATAATAGTGAATTGAGGACTATACAATTGAGTTTACTACGAACTTGTCAATTTCCCTAATTTGCCTTATTTACCCATACCTTGATTCCTGGTCTCATTAGGAAAATACCTGGACAGGACAGCCGGAATTGGGTTTCCTTTTCTCATCTAGATAATTGGTAAGCTATCTATCCAAAATTGATAGTCAATTAGAATTTATAGTCCAAAAATAGTAATCTAGAATCATAATCCATAAAAAAGGATACATCAGGGCAGTGTGCAAAAACTACATGGAAATAACGTTATTAAATATAATAACAGACCCAGACAAAGGATGGAAGTATAATATGCTGAAGGATCTGAGTACTCGTGGAATTCAGTATTGAAAAGGCTGTAATCTGGACCGAAATAGGTGGCGGTAGGCCGTGCTTGCAGCAAGAACCCACTAAGAGAGAGAAGAAATACATAGCTAGACTTGGAAAGAAATAAAGTTCATTTAGATTTGTTATAAAAGTAATATGACTTATCTTTGTTAATACATATTTATTGAAAGGTAACATTTTGCAAAGAACTATTGTTTATGAGTTCATTTAGATGAAACAGTGACTCTTTTGTCACATGAAAAGCCATCAAAAACGACTCAATTCAAGATATAATTTAAGAAAGTGAATTCCAAACGAAAGAATTGATAACCAAACATAGATTTCTTTTTATAAGAAGCCGCTGAAATGTTATGACTTCAACCCAAAATGACGTGATAAAAAGTTTCAGATTTGGAAAAAGTTTGAATAAATTCCATGTAGATAAATATCGATTAATATTCTCAGGAGAAAAGAGTTTAAGTAAATTGCTTGAAATTTTAGCATCTAAAATACTCCATATGTCTATTGCAAAGCGTCAATACTCACCGAAGAAGTCGATAATGGCGAATTTCGAAGAATAACATAGTAGGTATTGTTATTGAATATTCCGCTTTTTCAACAGAAACTGATTTGGATAGACTCAAAAAACAGATAAGAGTAAGGACATTTTTGTAGGTGTACAATACCAATGTTGTATGTAAGAATCACATCATTACAAATATTTCAGAGAAATTATTGAAAGGAACAATTTCATTTCTTATTCTGAGGAATTTATTCGAAAAAAAAGAAAATATCAAGAATGGTGAGAAATCCAACCAAAAGACAACATATGAAAACTACGATGAATAAATTGATTCCAATTAGATCTAAAGAAGTATAGTCTTGATTTGAATTTGGTATATTAGAGGTGTGTAATAATTGTTTAGCTAAAAAATGTTTGTAAAAAGCGAAGAAGAAATGAAAGTAATAAGAATTCAAAAAGCTGTGGAAGATTTATAGGGGTCCAGAACCAAGCAAAAAGGGTTTTTAGACAAGCCTACAAGCTGTTGCATTTTGTTATCATTGGATAAATAAAACAATATCATGATAACCGATTTAAACTTTTCACGCTCAAATTGGATAAAATTGTAAAACTACTTTTAATTTCTATAAAAGTGAAAGGTGGGTCCTGACCTGTTTAATGTAGCTATTTATTAATTATAAGGGGGTATTTCATAATAACCCGCAAACGGAATATTCATATTATTCACATCGTTCAATGAACGGACTGGGATACATAACGGGATTTTTATGCAGACAGGAAAATAATTCAACGACCTTGCCAAATGCAAATACGTAGAGCAAAGCAAACTACCTAAAAAAATTGTGATTTATGTAAACATAGGACAAAGAGAAAGCAAATAGAATATTATATGTATTGCGTATATTTTAAAAAAATATACAAAGTGGTGTTTGTTCAGTTCCAGTTAATAGTAGTCCTACTTTGGTGAAAGTACTTAAGAAACCGTTTTGGTCAAATGTTTTAATTTGAAATCAATTATGTAGTAGTTTTTACAAAAGAAAAGCAAATAATTTCAATGCATAGATGTATTAAGACCAAACATAACGAGGTTGAAAAAAATTAGACTCGAAAGAAATAAAGATATAGAATTAAATGGCGAAATTATTGTTGGATACATAAAAATCTAGCGGATAAAATAAAATGGATAAAAAAATACAAGAGCAATAGAAATTATGAACTGGAAAAATAATTTCGGAATAGAGACAGAGAGGCGCGTAAAATTTTTAGGTGGGGATAGTACAACAAAAAACTCCGAGAAATTTTTACTATAAGTATGCTGCAATAAAATGTATATGTCGGAGGCAAACAGTGAAATCAGTCATTCCCCGTAATTCCTAGTCAATTCAAGGAATGCCGGCAAACGCCGTAATCGTCAAATTATTTCAGCGTTAGACTAACATTTTTAGTCAATCCCTGTAATAGCTGGTCTATGTCAGTCAATTACCGGAAAAACGAACATCAACGTTATTTTCCTATCTCAGTCATTCCGTGTAATAACCGATTTAGGCAAACGGTGTTCTGGCATTTGAGATCTAGGAGGGGGTGAGACTAGAGTGCCGATGTGCCGATTGTAGTTCAGCGAATTGTACAGTAGAGTTCAGATGTAAATAGGTTATATTTCACATTCCTTCATATTTTTGTAGAGCAACATGTCGCAACATTCGGTTTTGTTTTATAAAAGTATAGATGAATATTATTCCAATAAAAATAAAAATAAACCTTGGACATCTGCAGAATTAAATGAGGTGAGTGAATTTGTATTAATACAAACCTATCCGGTGGTTGTTACACAAATTGGCATGTTTTACGGAGTATCTCGAAAACGGAAGGAGATAGAAAAAAATAATTTAGTTGTCATGACTTATTTTTTTTAAACTAAACCTTGCGCAAACTAATCGTTAGTAGATGGTTTCGTTTTCGATATACAGGGCGATTTCTGAAAACGGCAGAAAACAACAAGAGTCAATAACTTCCTTAATAAAATATGGAATAATCTTAAAGGACCGTTTTATTAGGAACGTTATAATTAAGTAGAAATTCAGTGTTGCGCATAGTTAATTTTTAGGGGTTCCACTAAGGAAATATTATATCAAAATACGTTTTTTTTACGAAAAAGTTTAAGATAAAAATAAGTTAAAACATCTAAACTACTTTTTTTCTAAGGCCGTTTTCGAGATAGTTTTTTCAACAATTTTGTAATTCCACTACTGCGAGTACTACGTAAATTGAACTGTATATTTACAAGTTCCACAATCTTACAGATGGCCGCAGAGATTTTATCAGCTAAGAAAATCCAAAAAACCAAAACCCGAAGACAGTACCATTTGTTATCTTTGTACGATGTAATAGAAATTGGCGGTAAGCAAGTCGTAATTAAGACCCGAAAATCTAGGCCAGATGATAATTATATCTCCATTGTTTGCTATGAAGATTTGTTTAACATATTATTGGAAACCCATATTAGTGTAGGTCATGGAGGTAGAGACAAAATGATCCACACATTACAAAAAAAATGTGATATTGCCAGAAATGTGATTGAAACATTTTTGGAGACCTGTGATATTTGCCAAAGAAAAAGAAATAAAATCCATACCAATTTAACAATTAAACCGATCATTTCGACCAATTTTAATTCTCGAGGACAGGTAGACTTGATGGATTTTCAATCTTGTCCGGATAAAAACTACAAATGGTTATTTAACTACCAGGACCACCCAACAAAGTTTGGTTGGAACACCCAGCATATTACAGTCGGACAATGGTCGTGAATTTACCAATTCATTAATTTCTGAATTAGTGAAAATGTGGCCCACTTTAAAAATTCTACATAGTAGACCAAGACACCCGCAGTCACAGGGAAGCATCGAAAGAAGCAACCAAGACGTGGAGAATATGTTAAGGGCGTGGATGCACGATAATAGTTCAACAAATTGGTCACTAGGATGTTACTTTGTTCAGTTCCAGAAGAATAGTTCCTTCCATAAAGTTATTGGGCGCACACCATATAAGGCTTTATTCGGAGTTTACCCAAAAGTAGGTTTTTCCTCTCAACATATCCCAAGAGATATATTAGAGCCGATTGAAGATAAAGATGATTTGAGGCGTCTGCTGGAAACAACGCAGGAGGAAAAAGAGACTGTGGAAATAGAAGAAATATATTTAATTGACGACAAAGTAATTGAAAACACAAAGATAGGTGAAAATTCAAAGGAAATAGAAAGCACCATTCAACAAGTCTCCGCAAAACTAGCAGATGAAAGTGTAAATATGGTTAAAAATTATTCTAACGCTGTTTGCCAATAAATTGATTCAGAGTCCCTATCAGAAGCACCAATGGCATCAGCAAAATCTAATACCCCAGACACTTTAGACATTTGTTTGATATGCCCTGAAAACGGAGGCAAATGTAATTTATGTCGGAATGAAATGACAATTTTAGAAAACAGATCTAATGCTAGTCAGGTCCAAAAAATGGCGGCAGAAAAAATGTTGACAAATACTGCTAAAAAACTAGCTCATTTAGACATTGGCTCGTGTGTCCTTTTACCCGTTGACAAAATTGATAGAGGCCCTTCTGATTTGCAAAACTTGATTTGTGTAATTACTGATTACAAGAATGGTGTTTATCAGGTAGGATGCTCAGCTGGTCGTATTAAATCGTGGTTTAACCGATCAGACCTAATAAGTACAAAAGAACAATTTTTTACAATAGATAATGTTCCAGATTTGTTTGTGTCAAAGCGCGAAGCAATACAGGCATTATCACTAGCCGGGGGTCAGGGATACTTAAAGTGTTCTTGTAAACCGGCAAAAAAACAATGCCAATCAAACAGATGCGCCTGTTTCAAAAAAAAAGTTCTGTGCAATTCAAGGTGCCATAAAAGCACAACTTGTGCTAATAAGTAATTGTTTTTTAATTTGTCCCAAATTATTATTTCTCTTATTTTTATATGTTCATTTAGATATTGTATGTTAATACAACTAGGTATTTCTTTTATGTTCATTTTATGTTTTATATTCGTTGTTTGTTTTTTGTTCTTTGTTACGTTCTGTATTTTCTTTTTTCGCACTTTGCAGTAAATAAATTATAAAAAAACACCAAATTATTATAGGTAAGCTATTTTTATTAACTTATTAAAAATGAAGTGAGAACACCGTTTGCCTAAATCGGTTATTACACGGAATGACTGAGATAGGAAAATAAGGTAACAGCTTGATGTTCGTTTTTCCGGTAATTGACTGACATAGACCAGCTATTACAGGGATTGACTAAAAATGTTAGTCAAACGCTGAAATAATTTGACGATTACGGCGTTTGCCGGCATTCCCTGAATTGACTAGGAATTACGGGGATGACTGATTTCACTGTTTGCCTCCGACATATATATGTGTAACCTGAGAAATACCTAATTTTCAATGTGAAATTATAAAAATCGACAAAAATACTTAAGTCGAAAATGAAAAGAATGTATAACATTAATAGGAATTATATATGAATCAAATTCAATAGTTTTCAAAGTCAGAGTATTCATATGATCAGTATCTTTGATGATCATTTCTTTTATCAGCAATTATTGGATTATTAATTTCGTCTAAAATATTAATTAATCAAAGAAATAATTGCAATCAAAACAAAAGTAATTGTTTGGAAGAATCATTTAAATAATTGCAATTGATTGGCCTTCTAATGAATATCGATGTAGAAATTTATTAAAAAATAAAGGAAATAATAATACAGTAATTACAACTAAAATTATTAAATGCTCCTTGAGCAACATTAAATGAAATTGGGAGATAAACTCATGCTTCTCTTTCTACAATTCTCCTTATAATTAAAAGAAATAATGATGGGGGTCTTTTACATTTAATGAATTATCCGAAACATTACAATATGGCCTTTCAATTATTTCAGTTTATTAAATTAAATCAAATAACAACTTTTCGACTTTTCGATATTGGGTTTCCTGGTATGTTCTTAAAATCCTTTTATAACAAGAAAAATAATCTTCATCGTCCAGAATCGCTATAACCAATAAAAAGGCCTTGATTACTTCTAGCCAATAATATGCTGCATTAATTATTTGTACCATTGCCCTTCCCCCTGTCCTCATTTCACAAAGTCGGCTGTCTTTGGGTGCCCATATTGATTCAATATCAATAATATTTGATGAAATTAACTGTCTCGACCCTCACTTCGTGGAATCTGCCCATATTAGTGTTTTTAAATGAAACTCACAGTTTCTAGTTAATTCCACAATATAATAAAAGTTATTGAAAATTCTAAAAAATTGACAATTGTTTCGATAAATCAATATCATCGTCAGAATGACAGAAGTTACATTTCATTTGATGCCTACCTGATGTTTAGTAGTTATTTTTGGCTAGACCAAGAAGTGACCTAACTTGTGATTGAGTTAATATATGTTTATAGAAAAAAGAAGAAGTTGTGATATTACAAATATTGAAGCTTAGATATTATTAGCCCTATGGTGATATCCTGGATATCATTTTTCCAATTAAGAACAGTATAACTGTGCAATGATATAGAAAACCAGAAAAACTATATCTGCTGATCTTTACAATTATCACTTAAGAAGACAGTTTATTAGTGGAGAACTCCCTAGATTTAACTGTTCATTGACAACTTCATACTGTGGGTTTTTTAAATGTCTTCTAATTTCCAATTCTTCAAGGAAATCCAGTTCTTGTTTCTTTTCACATATGTACAGCACTTCTAGTTTTGTGTTAGGTGTCAGTGAATGATTGGTGTCAAGTAGATGTTTTGCGTAGTGGGATTTATCTGGTTGTTTTAACCTGTATGCTCGGAAGTGTTCACTGTATCGGATTTCAAAATTCCTAAGGGTCTGACCCAAATAGACAGCATTACATCCTGGACATTTGAGTTTATATATACCTGACTTCTTTAATAGTGGTATTTTTGTTTTTACATTTAACAATTTTGTACTAACGTTACTTTCTGTTTTAAAAGAAATTGTTGTATTCGTTGCTGAAGATCTTATATTTGAAATATTATTAGAAATACCTCCTGCATATGTGATGGTTTCATAAGTTCTCATTTCATCAGCTTGTTTAGGAAATATTAGTTGTAATGCCACTTTTTCCTCTTTTCTAAAATTAGCTTATTTATCATATTTAATGGATAACCGTTGGATCTTGCTATTTGTGTAATTGTATTAATCTCTCTATCAAAATTACATTTGTTCATAGGAACTAATAATATTCCAAAGATAATATCTTCAGCAACGAATACAACAATCTCTTTTGAAACAGAAAGTAACGTTAGTACAAAATTGTTAAATGTAAAAACAAAAATACCACTATTAAAGAAGTCAGGTATATATAAACTCAAATGTTCAGAATGTAATGCTGTCTATTTGGGTTAGACCCTTAGGAATTTTGAAATCCGCTACAGTGAACACTTACGAGCATACTGGTTAAAACAACTAGATAAATCCCACTACGCAAAACATCTACTTGACACCAATCATTCATTGACACCTAACACAAAACTAGAAGTGCTGCACATTTGTGAAGAGAAACAAGAACTGGATTTCCTTGAAGAATTGGAAATTAGAAGATATTTAAGAAACCCACAATATGAAGTTGTCAATGAACAGTTAAATCTAGGGAGTTCTCCACTATCTTAAGTGATACTTGTAAAGATTAGCAGATATAGTTTTCCTGGTTTTCTATATCATTGCACAGTTATACTGATCTTAATTGGAAAAATGATATCCAGGATATCACCATAGGGCTAATAATATCTAAGCTTCAATATTTGTAATATCACATCTTCTTCTTTTTTCTATAAACATATATTAAGTCAATCACAAGTTAGGTCACTTCTTGGTCTGGCCAAAAATAACTACTAAACATCAGGTAGGCATCAAATAAAATGTAACTTCTGTCATTCTGACGATGATATTGATTTATCGAAACAATTGTCAATTTTTTAGAATTTTCAATAACTTTTATTATATTGTGGAATTAACTAGAAACCGTGAGTTTCATTTAAAAACACTAATAATATTTGAGCTTGCGATTGTTATCTTAGTGCTGTGTGTAGTGTTGAAAGTAATGGAAATATGGTGAAAGGATATGTTTGTGCTTTTCGTGGATGCCGATTTAAATAATAATTGTTCTCTTTTCCCAAAGAACCTGAATAATTCTTGTCCCGATTTTCCCAAAAATTTGATAAAAAACTTGTTTACGAGTATTATGCATAAAATTATCTACAGCCTCATATATCTATACTAATCGCGATTTGAGATGTACCCAAAAAGACAAGAGACAAAAAAGAAGAGATTTTCAACATCTCAGAGAAATATGCCGCCAGGATTGATCAACATCCAAATAATCTGGTGAAGAACCTAATGGGAGACACCCATCAGAAAAAGACTGAAAAAACTACCCCAAAGAATTTACTAAACAGATTCTAGTTAATGAAGTCTGTATTCCTGCAGGTGCAGTTATGTAAAAGTTTAGTTGTATAGGCTATAGTTATTAGAGAATTGCTACTGAGCAACATAATGTCGAGTAGTATCATGTGTCATGTCTTGTGATGCTGAAAATATACTTTTTCTACGCCCTATCTTTAAAGTACCTTGTCTTTCATCGGTTTGCGGCGCTTAAAGTGGTTGTTTATGGTTGGAGTGAAAAAAAGTAAAAAAGCGTTAAAAAAGTGCCATAACGTTAACTTTATTTCACGCTTCCCATAAGCTAACACAATGAATCTTGGCTGGGCATCGAGGATGGACTTTCATGAAACTTGGAATACGTATAACTAACACAATGAATCTTGACTGGGCTCGTGCGGTCAACTTTTTCCACTCGTGAAAAAAAGTACCACTTTATGCACATGTGCATAAATTACTATTTATTTGAATTTAATTTATAGAAAAAGTGTCAAAGTTCACTCTCATACCTTATTTAAATAAAAAAAATATTGATTTTTCTCGGTGTAACGATTTGAGCTTGTTTTCTCAATGTATTCTGTTGTACCGTTAATTGGCCAATCAACGGTTGTACTTTATGTCAAATAACGTCGCGATTTTAAACACATTTACCCAATGCTTTTCGAAGGAAGTTGTCACTTCTGTGTAAGGTTATTATGGGATATAGTGAAGTCAGGACAGTAAAAACGCATTGCCATAATCTCAGAGTAGAAAAAGCTTATGATAAATGAATAATTTATTATTTATATTGATTAACTTCGCCTTTTGAATTAATTTCTCCTCAAAGTGCTTCATTCAACTAATCTTTTTAAATATTCATTAAAATTGTATTGTGAATGTGTTTAAAAGACTCTGATAAGCAACTGTATATAATCTCGTTGAAGCTCACACAAAGTATAATACTTGGCAAATTACTATAAAAACAGATTGAGCATCGAAGGATTATGAAGCGCATAGACCAGATGTTACAACATATTTTACTCTTCATTGTAGAATGAAAAATAATAAATTCTTACGTTATAAAGTAGTTGGATTTAAATGTTTATATTCTTTTTAGAAAAAAATTGAATAATACTGTTAGATCATTAGCGGATATACAAGAAAGGAGACCAGACTCAATGTGTGATGATTATAAACGCACGTAGATGGAAAAATGTGAAAATAATGGGGCAAACTTTGATGCCCTACATCGACACGTGTCTCATATGTGATGGATTTTCATGTAAGAAGAGGCAGTCTACCAATCAAGAACGTCAGGTAATTTGATCTGAACAAGACTCTCACATAGCTGAGGCAGTCAAAACCTATGAAAGCAAACGAAGAGACAAAATGTCTGCCCGATGATTATTATTATTAGCGGTAGGTATACGATTTCTACGATTTCATTAAGTTTATGAAACATTTCAAAACGTTTCTTATTTAGCTGTTGAGAATTATGAACGATAATTTAAAAAAAAATATTTTGAAAGGTAGAAATGTTCCGGAGTGACATTTTAGCGCAAAATAGTTCCTAAACCAATATGACTATATCTAAATAATATCTATTCGTCTCGCTTCAATACTATACCATACCCAATGAAGCGTATTACGTGAATACCTTCCTAAATTTTTTTTAAGGTCATCAAGTTTTTGCCTAATTCCTTGACACTAAAGTGCTCCAGTTTCTCATATATTTGCATTCTACACTCAATAACAGTAGTTTTAATAGTAATGTGTTGAATTATACTATAAAGAAGTACAAAGCATCTACCAGAGTCAAATATGATTTCTCCAACACATAATGTATCTTGTCTTTTATTTTCTCCCTTTGTCTTCCAATATTTCTTTAAATACAGATGTACACATTTTTTATCAGTGTATAAGTTTCCAGTTTCGTGTCTCGATAAACAGGCTCTAAGCTTCCGAAACCGGTCCATTAATCGGGTGTAGGTCATTGTTACTTGAGTGTTACGCACTTCTAAATTAATTTTAAAAGTGAATATTTAATTCGTTACGTGTGAAAAAGTGATAAAACGACAAATATATAATATAATTTGTCATTAAAAGTATTTTTACTAATTTTGAACAAAAAAAATAGATTAAAAACTTTTTTATCAATTATAGCAGTTTCTGTCTCATATTAGTGTTTTTAAATGAAACTCACAGTCTCTAGTTAATTCCACAATATAATACAAGTTATTGAAAATTCTAAAAAATTGACAATTGTTTCGATAAATCAATATCATCGTCAGAATTTTCAATAACTTGTATTATATTGTGGAATTAACTAGAGACTTTGAGCATTTTCCACGAAGTAAGGGTCGAGGCAGTCAGTTTCTGTCTCAGTTAATTTAAGTCAACAACCGACTACCACGACACACCTACAACATTATCAACTAATAACAGCACAACTACTACTTCTATCGATGAAATAAAACCATTAGAATGATCAACATTCCCAACACACCAATTACCTTAGCAATTAATACTCCAAAAAGACCCGTATCTGAAGAATCAAGTCCCACTATAAAAGGAATAAGCTCAGAATTAATTTCCCAAAAACCTAATCCTATTTAAAAACCATTAACCTTCATAGGACTGACCGGGGTCCGTTTGTACCCCATGACGTATGTTTTTGCTGTATCTTTGCAAACGCAAATTTTTAAACATTGATCTTTCATCTAGCTGCAGTTTATGAATTATTTGGTAAAATATGATGTATTTAGTATTTTTTATTGGCTGGTATAAACAAAAAATAGTTTTATATTCCAGGGGTCTCTTCAGACCCCGGTCAGCCTTTTACGTCCGATAAAATAATCCCGGTAACTGTTAGTAAAATCGGGGAATCCCATACATCTAACGTTTGTTTACTCACAGGGAATTTACCCATATAATTGTAATATGTAAATTACCAGTTCAAATGGGGGATTCCCCGCACTGCGATATAATTTTTAGACTTGAATATTCGGGTTAGTCTCTTGTGATATTGCGATAAGGTACATCGTTTTGAAAATGAGTCAGTTTTTATTTACAAACAATCGCAAGGGGCTTACTGACGATGAGATGTTACGTATACTTGAAAGTGATGATCCAGAGTTTGATAGTGTTATCAATGAGGAAACATCGAGTGACTTAGAAGAGGAAGACATTTTCACAGAAGTAGAGGAAGAAAATGATGTAATAGTTGTTGATCAAAGTATAGAGAAAACGAACCCAGAGAAACCAACAGTTAGTAACAGCCAGGGCATTCCAGTATATAAATCTAAAGATGGAACTGACTGGTAAAAAATTCCAGGAAACACAAAAGTTAGACGTTCAAAAGCTAATATTCGGAGACATGCTCTAGGCCTCACAAATTACAGTTCTGATATCTCAAGTATAAAAAACGCTTTTCTTCTTTTCCTATCTCCGGATATTCTGAACATAATAGTAACCGAAACAAACAGAAAGGCACAAACATATTATGATAAATGGAATATAGGAAATCCGAATAAAATTAAAGTTTTTGTACCTGTTGATTCTACAGAGATTGAAGCTTATATTGGACTGTTGCTTATTCTTGGCGCACTTCACGGATCGAAAGAGGCTATCGATATGCTCTGGTGTCAAGATATTTCTTACTGTCGTCCTATAATTCCTGCTGCAATGTCAAGAGACAGATTCAAACAAATTACTTCATTTTTACGCTTTGATAATTTTCAAACAAGACAAGAACGATAATTAGTAGATATATTCGATATTTTCACTTCTAATTGTAAAAAATCACTTAATCCTGGCGACCATCTATGTGTAGATGAGCAACTTGTACCATTTAGGGGTAAGGCACCATTCCGAGTCTATATGAAGAGTAAACCTGATACGTATGGAATCAAAATATGGGCTCTTGTGGACTGCACCACTTCTTTTATTGCAAACATGCCAGTTTATTTGGGTAAGTTATTTGAAAAGCAATATAGGCAAACTTTATATTTCTATGTATCTATTAATTTTTAGGAAAACAAGGTAACAAAGCGGAAAAGGGTCAAGGTCAAAAGGTTGTCCTAGATTTGACAGACCATTTGGAAGGCGGATTTGGAATAACGACCGATAACTATTTTACAAGTTTTGAACTTGCTGACAAGTTGTGGAAAAAAAATATTACTTTATGTGGAACCCTCCGGAAAAATAAAACATTTATTCCCAGGGAACTTCTACCGGCATCGTACAAGAAAGAGTTTTCAAGTATGTTTGCTTTTAGAAATCAAAGAACGCTAGTATCCTATGTTCTAAAACAAAAACATGCTGTCATCTTACTTTCAAGTGAGCATACTGATAGTAAAGTAGCTGGAGAAGAACAGCACTATAGACCAGAAATTATTCTTCATTACAACAAAACAAAAGGTGCTGTCGACACTTCAGATAAGTTGGCCAAAGAATATACAGTGCAGAGAAAGTCAAACCGCTGGCCAATGGCAATATTTTCGCATCTTATAGATATCGCAGGAATAAATGCTTATAAATTGTGGTTACTGCAAAACCCGGATTGGCGAAAAAACAGTTTGGATAAACGTAAAATGTTTATTTTGGGACTAGGAAAAGAACTCATAAAGAAAAACGTTTTCCGGCGATATAATAATAAATACATTCAGACGAATAGAAAACGGCATATGACAGACGTTTTTCCCGAACTACTGGATGCAACAGAACATAGAGTTGAACAACAAAACATTACCAGGGGGCGCTGCCATATGTGTCAAAGAGGAAAAGACAGAAAATCCAGAAAAATATGTATTAGGTGTAATAACTTTGTGTGTCTAGAACATTCAAAATCGGAGATAGTTTGTAAAAAATGTTAAAATGATATGTAGCTAGTAGTATTAGTGATTAGGGTATTTTGTATTTTTTCGTGATGATTTTTTACTAATAAATGGTTAATAGTAAAACTTCAATAAAACTTCTTTTCTATATATTTAATTTAAAGAAAAATACAGCATTTCTGCAATTTTACGCATGGGGTCTTCTCGGAACCCAGTTAGTCCTTTTTGTAAAATTTTGATGTCCGTCCCATGAAGGTTAAAGAAAATTTAGACAACTTCAACAATGTTACCAGTAATTCGTAAAAATATTGCTTGAACCAGCCAAAGCATACATAACAGACAATTATGAAAAACTAGCATTAAACTACTAACAACTAGTAGAACAATTTAAAAACACTCTTGACTCTCATAATGCCATAAAAATAGTTAAGGACCACACGACAGACTAAGGATCACTATGTTAAACAAAACTGACCCTCTGGTTAGACAAAGACGAATTAAAACATGTGTAACTATAATTAAACAAAAAATCATCAGAAATCATAGTTGATGTTAAGAACACTAAAAATAAAATCCATTGAACTTTCGCTATCGAAAATGGTGAATATAATAATTCTCTTGAACGCGTCGAAATATGCAGAAAGTATATGGCTCTGCGAAAATTAGAAACAGCGCATTCAAGATTTTTTGTTGGCAAAAACACATTTGAGAAATTGCCTCAAAATATAGTGGCTTTTTTGAAGATGATCGACGCGTCCTTGTATACAGGCCATTATTATAGGCGAAAATCCGCGTCTTTATTAGCAAATTCTGTAGCCACTGTGGATATTGAAAGGCGCCACAGCGGATGGAAAAGTGCAACAGTTGCCAAAGGGTACGTTGAGAGTTCTATTAACAACAAAAAAACAATAGCAGATACAATTATTGGGCATAAAATAGACCAATATCACCGCTGGCTTGAATCGAAATCGTGTCTGTTCAGGTTCAACTAGTTCATCTATTTCTAATATTAATAATCGTGTATTTAGTTTGGTTAACTGCAATAATGTGAACATTACTTGTCATTTTAATTCAACAAATGAAGATTAATGTTACTATCGTACGTTTTTATTTGTTTTTTAAATCCCTTGCGATTTTAACTGTCACTTTATATCCCTTGGGTCTGAAAGAGACACTTTAGTTTCTAAAATGTGAGACTGAAGTGACCACTTTAGTCTCGGAATTGCAAAAAATTAATTACTTTTCCGCTGCATCCATAACTAATTTTAATTTTGACGGCATTTGCTTCATCGCAAGTGCTTGTCTATGCAGGATACAATGGCTGGAACAACGATTAGGCGCTTTATTACTTTTCGGCCCAACCTATATAATATGCGAGAAAACTATTGGTTTACCCCAAAAAAGTTGGAATTTAAGAACTTTTTTTGAGTTATTTTTACGTTTTTCAGCAAGAACAACACGTTGTCGTCGGCCACTTTTCGTAACACGTCTTATTAGTAGGATACAGCCTCTGGAGTGCAACAAGTCACCAATTTTATGATTGAATATTGTTCAGGACATCTCACAGATGAACCCTATTGATTTTAAGCTCACCAGAGCCGATAGAACTTGTGCTATGGTACATGAACTACGACATTTTTGTAATTTTTGGAGAAATTTCAGTTTGTTAGCACGATAAAGCCTCCGGAGTGCAACAAGCCACCAATTTTATCATTGAATATTACTCAGAACATCTCACAGATGAAATCTATTTTGTTTCTCAGCTCAGCAGAGCCAGTACAACGGGTGCTATCGTACTTGAAGTACGACAAATTTATGTAGGATAATCAACTTTCATTTGCTACACATATAGAAAACACTGTAAACAGCTGCAATAGAATCTTAGGCTTCATTCTGAAACAAAGTTCAACATTCTCTAATTTGGATACAGTAAGATTACTGTACAATACCTATGTTTTGCCAAAATTAAATTTTGCATCTATGATTGGGGAGCAACAACCACAAATTTATTTGAATGATCTTGAAAAAATACAGAATAAGTTTTTGCGCCATCTCTATTTTAAAAAATTTCATCACTGGCCCGATTACAACGTCATAAGAAGCGAAATGCTAAGAAAAGAATTTAAAATAAAATATTAGTGTTTTAAATGAAACTCACGGTTTCTAGTTAATTCCACAATATAATAAAAGTTATTGAAAATTCTAAAAAAATGACAATTGTTTCGATAAATCAATATCATCGTTAGAATGACAAGTTACATTTCGTTTGATGCCTACCTGCTGTTTAGTAGTTATTTTTGGCTAGACCAAGAAGTGACCTAACTTGTGATTGACTTAATATGTGTTTATAGAAAAAAGAAGAACAATTATCACTTAAGAAGACAGTTTATTAATGGAGAACTCCCTAGATTTAACTGTTCATTGACAACTTCATATTGTGAGTTTCTTAAATGTCTTCTAATTTCCAATTCTTCAAGGAAATCCAGTTCTTGTTTCTTTTCACAAATAAACAGCACTTCTAGTTTTGTGTTAGGCATCAATGAATGATTGGTGTCAAGTAGATGTTTTGCATAGTGGGATTTATCTGGTTGTTTTAATCTGTATGCTCGTAAGTGTTCACTGTATCGGATTTCAAAATTCCTAAGGGTCTGAGCCAAATAGACAGCATTACATTCCGGATATTTGAGTTTATATATACCTGACTTCTTCAATAGTGGTATTTTTGTTTTTACATTTAACAATTTTGTACTAACGTTACTTTCTGTTTTAAAAGGGATTGTTGTATTCGTTGTTGAAGATATTATCTTTGAAATATTATTAGAAATATTTCCTGCATATGTGATGGTTTTATAAGTTTTTATTTCATCAGCTTGTTTAGGAAATATTAGTTGTAATGCCACTTCTTCCTCTTTTTCACTAATTAGCTTATTCATCATATCTAATGGATGACCGTTGGATGTTGCTATTTGTCTAATTGTATTAATCTCTCTATCAAAATTACATTTGTTCATAGGAACTGAAAAAGCATATGCAGGAAATATTTCTAATAATATTTCAAAGATAATATCTTCAGCAACGAATACAACAATTTCTTCTAAAACAGAAAGTAACGTTAGTACAAAATTGTTAAATGTAAAAACAAAAATAGCACTATCAAAGAAGTCAGGTATATATAAACTCAAATGTCCAGAATGTAATGCTGTCTATTTGGGTCAGACCCTTAGGAATTTTGAAATCCGATACAGTGAACACTTACGAGCATACAGATTAAAACAACCAGATAAATCCCACTATGCAAAACATCTACTTAACACCAATCATTCATTGACACCTAACACAAAACTAGAAGTGCTGCATATTTGTGAAAAGAAACAAGAACTGGATTTCCTTGGAGAATTAGAAATTAGAAGACATTTAAGAAACCCACAATATGAAGTTGTCAACGAACAGTTAAATCTAGGGAGTTCCCCACTAATAAACTGTCTTCTTAAGTGATAATTGTAAATATCAGCAGATATAGTTTTCCTGGTTTTCTATATAATTGCACAGTTATACTGATCTTAAATGGAACAATGATATCCAGGATATCACCATAGGGCTAATAATATTTAAGCTTCAATATTTATAATATCACATCTTCTTCTTTTTTCTATAAACATATATTAAGTAAATCACAAGTTAGGTCACTTCTTGGTCTAGCCAAAAATAACTACTTAACATCAGGTAGGCATCAAATGAAATGTAACTTCTGTCATTCTGACGATGATATTGATTTATCGAAACAATTGTCAATTTTTTAGAATTTTCAATAACTTTTATTATATTGTGGAATTAACTAGAAACCGTGAGTTTCATTTAAAACACTAATATGAGCAGATTCCACGAAGTAAGGGTCGAGACAGTTAATTTCATTAAAATAAAATCATTGCATGTTAGACGAAAGATAACAATGATGAGATTCTTGTTTAAACTGATGACTAACCAAGTCTCATCAAATAATCTACTGTCTCTTATACCTATAAATGTACCACCTGAACGCACTCGTTCTTCTTTGATGTTTAGAATACAACAATCATCGTCAAATTCCCCATTGCATGCAGTGTTACAACTAGCAAATAATATAAATGCAATGCAAGACATACATTCGACCCTTGCATTTAACGAGTTTTTGAGTAAATTACATTCCCAACTCACGAAACTTCTTGTGTTTTTGTGTTCATGCCTTTACCTTTACTTTTCTTTGCCTTCACTTTCCTTCAGTACAGTTGTATTAGTATAGATTTAAGATGTCTATAGTCACCAGATTGATTTTAAATAACATATTTATATCCATGAAAAAAGTCCAGAGTGGCCAAGAAGACCGCACATCACATTGATGTAAAGGAAGTTTATTAATTTTTTATACATTAAGAAATAATATACTCAGATGATTGTGAATAAAATTAAAGAACTTCCGTTACACCACTGCTTTGTGCCGAAATTACAAAACGCAAGGAAATCAATTAGTGGTGGTGGAGAGTTTTCCCGTTGAAGTATCGCGAGCTCCTAGGCCCCCGGGGCCTCCGGTCGGACTAATGGTCACGATTTGGCCATTTACCTCCGGCAGAGAGACTTATCGGGGATAAATTGCCGTAGTTCGAATTTTCATGTCAGCACACAATAGATTCGAGATACAAGTTGGCTGTGTGAGGTACAATGACAGTTGTATAAGTGCTGTTTAGTACCTCAGAGACATCAACTTTTGTTTTGTTATGCGACTGTGATTGATTAATAGGATTTTATTTATTTTTTTGCGTGTCACGCGGACTTTCTCTACTCCGCACGAAATTGTTATGTTCAACATAAACAAAAAATTTCTGGATAACATTCACGTTTTCTAATTTTTTATTTGACTCTTAGTAAACGATGAAATGGAACAAAAAAAATTATTTTTGCTATAAACACGCACGTCGAAAATTGCCCGTTTTATAGTATTTTTGCGGGCAGATAAATATAATTATGTTAATTATTATCTGTATCGCGAATTTTAGTGTTATTTACATAATGCATTTCAAAATTACATGCTAGGAAAATATTTTCACCCGTTAATTTTTTTTTGGTCGTTGCAAATGCATCTGCAGTCGCCCAATAATTAGTCCCAATTTGACATAAAAATTTCACCGTTTATAAAATGTACATGAAAAGTCAAAAATAATACATTTGTATGAACGTACAACTATCACTGAAGTTTTCAATCAAATTTTGGTTCTTACCAATTATTTACAAACATTGAAATTGTTTTGAAAATAAAACAATTTATTTCACTTAAACAACTGGAACTTTTGAATCAACTGTTATAAAAGTAATTAACTCTCTTACTTCGTGGAATCTACTCATATTACTGGTTTAAATGAAACTCAACGTTTCTAGCTAATTCCACAATATAATGAAAAATATTAAAACTTCTAAAAAATTAGAAGTAGAAGAAGGTTGATGGGTGTATTTTCCCAAAAGATGAAAGTGTGTAAATAAATTTTATTAAAAAATTAAGCTAAGCGCTTTCGGCAAATAAACATGCCATCATCGGAGCTTTCCTAAAATTACAGATGTTTTTGTAATTACAATAAAAAGGACATAAACAATTAAAAAAGTTTTGAAAAACTTACGTCAATGGTAAAAAATACCTCTAAAAAAGGGAAACATTGAAAGGGGATCGGCCTCACAGGCACAATAGTTAGATGTACCTTTTCACAAAATTAACAAATAAAATGAAACTAAAAACCCCCTCTTTTATGGGGTGAAATTATTCACTCAGATCATTTCTATATTTTAAAGATGGAGCAAAGAGGTATGCAAAATGACAAGGTGTAGAATACACCTACAAAATTGACAGTTTATTTCAAAAAGAGAAGGGGGGAAAGTGACTATTGTACCTACAGAAGTGGAGTTAATTAGAGTTTGAAAACTATATTGAGTTTGAAATTTTTTAAATTTGTATGAATTTTAAATAAAGCTAAATGTAAAGGTAGATAATAAGCTAATCCATTTGAGAATCCCAAAGATACTTAAACAATGGTTTAAAATTACAATTTAAATTTACTTGAGTATTAACGCAGTTAACTGGATCCTTCTGCAATTCCCTTAGAATCTCCAAATCTTCAAGAAGATTCATTTTTCTGTAATAATTGTTGACCGGGATGTTATGTAAAATTTCACTGTTTTTTGTTGGAGAGAAATTATGTTTACTGAAATTAATGTGGTGACCAAAAGCAGATTTTTCCGGTCTAGATAAATGTTCTTTTATACGTACTTCTAAAGATCTAGTTGTTCTTCCCACATGTGCAACAGGACAGTCCTCACAAGCCAATCTATAAATTCCACTTTTCTCTAGTTTTTTCGTTTTATCCTTGGTCTTTGAGAATAAAGATTTTATGTTTGTTTTACATTTAAAGGAAATTTTTAAGTTTGGTATTTGACTAGTTAAGATTCTAGCAATATTGTTGGAAATATTACCTAAATAGGGCAGAGATCTATATATCTGTTCTGATTCATCTGTAATATCTATGTGCTGACTGAAAGCTAAATTTCTCCGGTTTTTATATTTAATTTTGTTAATGATTTTATCTACTATATGAGGTGAATAGCCATTTGTTTTAGCTATTTGTTTGATTATTAAAACTTCTTTATTGTAGTCAACTACTGTCATAGGTATGTTAAGTAATCTGTGAATGTAACAATTTAATGAAGACATTTTCTGTTGGTATGGATGGTTAGAAGTAAATGGAATCATATGATCTGTTTGAGTAGGTTTTTTAAAGATAGAGAAATTTATTTTGTTGTTCAATTTTTTAAGCTTCAAATCTAAGAAATTTAATTCCTAATTTTCCTCAATTTCCAGGGTGAAAGAAATGGAAGGGTGAAAACAATTGATCTTCTGGAGAATGTCCCCCGCATCTGAAGGAGAACCATCAATAACGGCCAAGATGTCATCTACATATCTAGACCAATGTAAAATATTTTTGAATTGTGATGTATTGTTGAAAATTAATTTTTTTTCCAAATTATCTGAAAATAAATCAGCTAACAAAGGAGACAATGGGTCACCCATGGCCAAACCTTGTGGCTGGCGATACAGTTTATTGTTGAAAACAAAAAAGTCTTGTGATAAGCAAAGTTTAAGTATTGAAAGCAACTGTAAAATTCTTATATCTGACAATCCCTTACATATAGAGACTTTATTAACTAATTCTACTGGGGTGTAATCTAAAAATTTTTTGAGTAAATTGTTGACAAATTTAGATAAAAGACAAAGGGGAGTGTTAACAAAACTGACCACCGGTCTCATAGGTGTATCTATTTTATGTATGTTAGGCAACCCGTACAGCTTAGGTATAGTTGGATTTGAAATTAAAAAGTTTTTGAAGTTAGCATTAAGTTCTAAGAACAGATTTTTATTTTGATTTAAGTTGTGTTTAATTTCTGAAAGAAATTTTTTAAAGGGAGATTTTTGCAATATTTCGAAATTGTTGTTAATGAGAAATTGTTCTGTTTTTGTTATATATTCAGTTTTATCCATTATAATGAGACAATTACCTTTATCAGCTTCAGTAACAATCAAGTTGTTATCTTTGATTTTTTGTGATATATTTTTGATTAAAGAAAATTGTTTAAGACATTTTTGTTTAATTTTATTGTGTTTAGTAGTGAAATTTAAGAGATCTCTTCTAATTGACAAAAAACAGCTGTTTTTCATAATGGTTTTAAGATTTAGGTCTAAATCCAAACTTTCTAAAATTGAGTCAATGTCCACTGCAAACTCTTCAACAACTTTGTTATTAAGAAACGTTTGAGTGGAATATTTTGAACCGTTATCCACAAATGAAAGTTCCTCTAGAGAAAAGAAACAATTAGATATGTTTTTGATCCTCTGATGAAAATTAAAACAGAAAAATCCACTTACCTGGTGTGTAAAATTATTGTTAGTCTTTATAGCATGACTTTTTTTGTTGTTAATTAAGCTGTTCAGCTGATGTTTGTTCTGTTTGATATGAATTAGGTAATCATTATGTCTGTTAATAGTATCCCGGAGGTAATCAAATGTACAATTAGATCATAAATAATTTTAAGTTCTACATTAATAAAATCCAACTTGGCGTAGTGTTTACAAAGTTCAGTTTGTAGAAGTTTCTTTTCTAAATTCGATTTTAAATTAGCTGGAACATTTCTGGAGATTTTGCACTGAGCGAAGATAGGAACTACTTTGTTGTTTAAACATTTGTGAATAAACCATATGTCGATCTTAATCAATTCTCTCTTCTTAGACAGTCTAAGGTATTTATTTAAGTCCACTACCATACTGTAGGAAGTTTTAATGGAAGACTGTTGAAGACTATGTACACACTTGAATTTCAGAAGTAGAAGAAAATTATTTTCTAAAAAATTGACAATTGTTTCCATAACTGAATATCATCGTCAGAATGTCAGATGTTATATTTCATTTTATGCCTACCTGATGTTTAGTAGTTATTTTTGGCTAGACCAAGAAGTGACCTACCTACCTTGTGATTGACTTAATATATGTTAATAGAAAAAAGAAGAAGATATGATATTACAAATATTGAAGCTTAGATATTATTAGCCCTATGGTGATATCCTGGATATCATTTTTCCAATTAAGATCAGTATAACTGTGCAATAATATAGAAAACCAGGAAAACTATATCTGCTGATCTTTACAATTATCACTTAAGAAGACAGTTTAATAGTGGATAGCTTCCTAGATTTATCTGTTCATTGACGACTTCATATTGTGGGTTTCTCAAGTGTCTTCTAATTTCATTTCATTTCATTTTAAAATCTCTTTATTAACAATTGTTTATCAAGCCAATTTTACAACAAGATTCAAGAATAAAAAGGAAATGCCGGTGGTCTGGCAACTCTTGAATTTGGTGAGTGCTTCATCCATGAGAGTATCTGTGGCTCCTTGCATTCACCGCATTATCCATAGATTGTGATTTTCGAATAACTTTGTCCCCCGTATATATATCTCGCTCCTACGGTATTTCGGCTGGGTTTTCCTTGAAAAGCATCTGAAAAACAGGGTCTCAACAATTGATCGGGTTCTTAGATTGTGAGGAAAGCATAATGGCAGATGTTATTTATGGTTTATTTGAAGTATTGGAAGCCGGGGGATCATTCAGTCCATTGTAAAGGGCCGGGCAGGAATAATTCCCCGCTTTTGATTGTTGGGTTTGTGAAATACCAATCAAGTTATATTGTTAGCGTACCATGTAGAAGCCTACACCCACTACCATGAGTTGCTTCTGCGCGATTTACGGCTTTGAGTGCTAATCGAAGATTTTCTGGCAGGCATTTTTCGTAAAAGTTTGTAGAAACTGTAGTTACGAACTCTTTGGTAGTGGGTGGGGCTTTATCATGTAACCAAAAGGTGTTTTTAAATGAAACTCACGATCTCTACCTAATTCCACAATATAATAAAAGGTATTGAAAATTCTAAAAATTTGTCAATTTTTTAGAATCTTCAATACCTTTTATTATATTGTGGAATTAACTAGAGACCGTGAGTTTCATTTAAATATGAGCATATGAGCATATTCCACGAAGTAAGGGTCGAGACAGTTAATTTCTTTAACCAAGAGGTTTTTGGTAAATGTGGATAAGGTACTTGATGTTTAATAGCCATTCTCAGACATTTGTTTTGTACCACCTGCAGGGAGTGAAAATTGTGTTTTGTCCCTGTGAGGTGAACTGGTGCTGAATAAGTGAGTATGGGGCGTATTATTTGTTTGTAAATGGTTAGATTAGATTAGATTAGATTTTAACGGGGTTACTGTGCACTGAAACCAAAGGTTTATTGTGCCCCCCCTATCAGAGCTGTTGTCGCTACTACTACAACTCGCCTTCCAATTCCAAGGTTCTAACGAACTCTAGTATTTGGGACGGCTTCAGCGAGGTTAGGGCCTCACTCTTACAAGTTTCTTGTCCAAAGCATTTCTTGCGTTGGTTTGCAATGGCGAGGCATTCCAGAACTAGGTGATCAGGAGTTTCATCCTCCTCCCCACAGAATCTACACTCGTCAATCTCTGCTAGACCTATTCTCATTAAGTGCTTCCTAAGGCGGCAGTGTCCTGTAAGAAAGCCCGTGAGGAGATGTAGCTTATCTTTACTAAGGTCCAAATATTTTTTGGACCTAGCAGTGTCAAAGTTCCTCAGGAACTTTTTGGAATGTTCCAACCCGGGAAGGCACCGCCAGAGTGCTTCTCTTTCGGTTTCCTCTTTCTTCCGAAACTCTTTCTTGTAGGAGCATTTTAATACACCACAGAAAGGCTCCGGGCCAATAAAGGGCATTTGTGCTCCTTTCCTGGCAAGTGTATTGGCCTCTTCATTTCCCGTGATTCCCGAGTGACCAGGAACCCAGACTAAAGAGACCTTGTTATTCTTACCTAATTCATCAAGTTTTCTTCGGCACTCCCATGCCAACTTTGAATCAATGACATGGGAGCTCAATGCTTTGATAGCTGCTTGACTATCAGAATGGATCGATATGTCACATCTCTGGTAGTTTCTTTCTAGGTTCATTTCCACGCATCCTTAATCGCAAGTATTTCTGCCTGAAAGACGATCGGGAAGGAGCCTAACGATAATGAGTATCTGGTGTCAGGCCCAAATACTCCAGCGCCTGCTCCGATGGTGGTTTTTGAACCATATGTATACCATCTAATGGTGTTTTCTTTGAGAGTTTGGGTGGTGTATTCCCTTTCCCAGTCTCTCCTCGTATTTAGCATCGTAGTGAAATTCTTTTCGATGCTTACTTTCCTGATCATTTCGTCACTGGGAAGATTCGCTAATGAGGTGTATCTTGTCAGAGAGGACCAAGCTCCCTGATTTTTAATACTCTCATTGCCTGAACCTTCCTTAGATATTCTAAGAATTGCCTCTTGGGCAGATCTTTCTATCACCAGATGTAGAGGTGTGAGATCTGTAATGATCTCAAGTGCCCTAGTTGGACACGTTCTCATAGCTCCAGTGATGCACACACAGGCTATATTGTTATTTTGTTTTTAGTTGAAAGTTTGCTTTGTTTGCATATGAGTGGATATAGCTGGCCCATTGCAATCTTAGCTTTTTGGACTTGTGTGCTAATATGCGCATTTGCATTGGTGTTCCCTTGAATTGTATAACCTAAATATTTTAATGTTGAGCTGTCCGTTTATACAAAGCTGAGATTGCAGTCGACTGTTTTTGGTTGTCCTCCTCCAGAGTAATAAATACTCTGTTTTTGAGGCATTTATTATGAGTTTCTGATCGTTAAAATAAGGTGAAATTTTAGTGTTTAAGTGTGTTTGTAGTGTGTTAAGTGCTTGATCTGGATTCTTTGCCGATGCTACAAAACAAGTGTCATCGGCATACGTAGCTGTTAAAATATTAGGGGTGGTAGGGATGTCGTGGATGAATATTGAATAAAGCAAAGGTGAAAGTACTGATCCCTGCGGGACTCCTGCCTGTATGCGTTAGGGCCCGGCCAGGTTTCCTTCTATTTTTGAATAAAATTTTCTATTTGAAAGATATGAATTTAATATTTTGATTAAGTAATCAGGGGTTTTTGTTTTAATAAGTTTGTAAATTACGCCTCCTTGCCATACGGTGTCGAAAGCTTTTTGGATATCCATAGCTACCATAACGGCTTTGTTCTGATCTCTAAAGCCTTCTCTGATGTAATTCAGTACGCGAATTGTTTGTGCTATGGTGCTATGTCCGCTTGCTCTGAAGGGATAATGTTGTTATTATCAACAAAAGTTTGCTATCGTTACAAAATAATTTTATCTATCATCTTTGCGATATTGTTTAATAAGGATATGAGTCTGTAACTATCAACATAACAAGGTTGTTTATTAGCCTTTGGTATTGGAATAATGTTGGTTATTTTGAGCATATCTGGATAGTGGCCGGATTTAATAATAAAATTAGTAATATATAATAGTTGGACTATTGCTTTTCTAGGAAGGTTTTTGATTAGAACATTGTGAATGCCGTTGTGTCCTGGCGCCGTTTTATTTTTCAATTGACAAATTATTGATTGTAATTCGGTATACGAAACAAGATTATATGAATTTATTTTATTTATGTTTTGAAAATATTGATTGACTACCTTTTCGATAGTCTTATGTTGAACTGAATTTTGACAATTATTAATAAAATTATTTTGAAAGTACTCTTCAAATAATTCTGCGATATTGTTCATGTCGGTGTAAGTGCCATTGTGTTCAATTTTGTTAATTTGCTTCCGCTTCCTTCTGAAGTATTTGGAGATTCTCCATAAGGAATTGTCTTCCGGTTTCAAAGTTTTAAGAAAGGATTCCCATTTAAAGTTCTTGTACTCTTTCATTAGCGAGCTAATTAAGTTTTGGAATTGTTTAAGAATGTTTCTGTCCTCTTCTGATCTGGACTGTTGCCACCTTTTTCTAATTTTATTCTTGTTATTTATTATTTTAACGATATAATCCGGTAATGTGTTGGGGGTAGATAAATTTGATTTTACGGATGTGGAAATATTCCTAGCTAATATTATGGTTTCTTGAAATGTTTTTATTGTATGAATTAATTGTTGTTTTCAATGTTATTTGTTAAAATTGTGTTTTTATTAATGTAGTTTCTAAAGCTAGACCAGTTGGTGGAATTATAATCGAAGGACTTAGAGGGAGGGTTGATTATTTGATGGGGTAGTTTGAAGATAATTTGGACGGGATCAAGATCAGAGTTGAGGTCTGTGAGAGTTTTAATGTTTGAAATATTATTGATATTTCTGGCAATTGCTAAGTCGATTGAAAAAGGAAAGTGGGTTGGGTCTTCGGGTGCAAAGATATTGCAATCTGAATTATCACAGAATCTTTGGAGAGTACTTCCGTTTTTATTTGGATGCGACGCGTAATTGTCCCATAAGGGATGTTTACAGTTTAAATCGCCCATTAATAAAACCTTATTGTGAGTTTTCATAATAATAAAAAAGTCAGATTCTTTTAAATTATTAAAAGGCGTATTGTAAGCTCCGACTATTTTGATTTTGTTTTCAAGGAGAATCGAGATATGCTCAATGGATGAATTATTGTGTTGAAGGGTTTTGAAATTGATGCCCTTTTTGATTAAAAGAATGATACCGCCCCCTCTGGCATCAGTGGTGCGGTCTTGTCTAAGTAAACGATAATCTGGGATTTTTAGATTGAAAGATTTATTTGGTTTTAGGAACGTCTCGGTTAGAATGAGAATGTCAGGTTAGTGAATATCGAGAAAATGCCTTCGAAAGAGCTCCTTGTATATTACAGGATATGATTTTGATCGTTTTTGAGAGCCTGTTTCACCACCTACCTGCCTAGAAGTCGTAGCTGTCTATACCGGCAACAAAGTTATTGTAAATGGTGAATTTTTCAAGTTTTGTCTTCGCCGCTCTCATCTGTTCGGTTAGGTCCGAGACTGCTCTCATAAGTTGATCTAGGTTGATCAGCTGTTGCAATTCTTGAAATTTATTGTTTAATTCCGTGAAGTTGTTCAAATTTATTGCGTTGTTTGCGAAAGTATTTTTGTTTGCGCCATTGCTAGGAGCGATTTGTGGGGTATTGTTAGGGAGAGTTTTGGAGGGGAGGCTGGTAAATTCGGTAAGATTGTTGTTGGGACGAGTCCATGGATTTGTAGTGGGGATGAAGGCTGGGATGAACTTGTTTGCATTTGGCTTTGGTTTGTGGTTAATTGCTCGTTTTTCTTCTAGCCATGTACGTCTTTTAACATACTCTGGGCATACCTCAGCGTTGGCCGGGTGGGCTCCGCCGCAATTAGCGCATCGGGCTGGGGTGGACCTCTGTTTGGGGCATTCTGGTGTCAAGTGGTTGCCGGCGCACTTCAGGCATATCGGTGATCTGCCGCAATTGGATGTGGCGTGGCCCCACAGCTGTTAGATGTGACATTGTATAATTGGTTTCCCTCTCGTATGTTCTATTATTCTTACATTTTTGTTAAGATAATCCAAAGTAATTTTGGAATCAGTTATGAGGAGGTACAGGGTCCGCCCTTTGGTACTCATTCTATAGGTGTCTTTAATTGTGATCTTGTAAATCTTCTCCAGTTCTTCTTTAATGTCACTAATTTGTAAACCCTCTGCGAGACCACGTAAAACAAAGGCGTGGGATTTACCTTCTCGCTTTGTATATGAATGGAATTGTACTTTCTCAGTTCGTAAGGTTTGTTTCAACTTCTCAAAGTCTTCAGAATCTTTTGTGAATACAATAGATGATTTGTTCGTATATTTTATTTCGAAGTCTTTTTTGACGTCCTCTTTTAATTTCGTAATCATAGCTCTATGCGCTGCTACGTTACCCTCAATAACTATAGGAGGGCAGGATGAAGATTTCTTTGAGATTTTTCTCGGGTTTTCTTTGGGCCGTTTTGCATGACCGGCAACTTCTTCTTCTTCGGAGCATGAAGTTTCAGGATTGAATTTTCTAAACGTCTCTTTCTTTCTTTTCCTTTGTGTATTGGTTTGCGTGATTTCATCGTCTGATTGGTCCGTTAAAGACTCGTATCTATTTGTTGTTGTTATTTTTTGTTTAACCAGAATTCGTTTAATGATTTCGTTGAAGGAAGTAACTTTTTTAGGTTTCTCGAAACCAGGAAGGATGGTGTCCATTGGGGTAGATTGTTCAGTTTGCGGAATAGTAATGATCGCATATAGATCTTCTGATTCGGTTTGTTTATTTCCACCTGTCATTTTTAATGTTCTAGTAGTTATTTGTTTATTATTGCTCAGGAGTTTTTCGTATTGAGAAATAAATTTATCATTTTGATTAGAGTTAACCATGTCTCTCTCTTCCATTTCTTTAGCCCATGAGGGAGTGGAGGATTTGTGAAACTCAACTTCTATCATTTGGGGGTTGTTGGAGGGTGCTACTTCTTCATATGGCGTATTCGGGTTGTTCAGTTGTGGACCGATTGTGTCTTCTTCCATTCTAAGATTATTATGATTTACGCTATTTGTATTATTAGGCGTAGAAGTGTTATTATTCTTCTTCCCTCTGCACTGGGGGATGGATAACGTAGAGTTAAGTGACTGCTGTGTTTGGGACTTATTTTCCGCAAATTCTGTATTTTCTATATACTTTTTATTATTAACGTTTTCTAGACACTTTTCTAATGTGGATTCTATATACTTTTTAGTGTCTTGTTCTAGACTCTTTTCTTCTAATTCTATACACTTTTCTTTCGGTAAATCTGATTGTTTAGTCGTTGTGACTTCACTATGGATATTGGATATACTGGTTATACACTTGTTTAGTAACGAAAAGTCAATTTGAGCGATAACTTCGTCAGGAATATTAATTTAATCAACTATCTTCGAATTATTTAAATTGTCTATTTCGAACGATGTGTCATCTGGGGATGTCGAATCCTCATTTAAGTACACTAGTTTTAGAAAAAAATTATTTTTAATCTTTAATTCTTCCTTTTTATTTTTAATTCGCTCAAGTTCTTTTTGATATGTAGAGTCATATCTCCCTACGCTGGCTGCAGGGCGACGTGGTTCGGGGTCCCTGTCACTTTTTTTGTTATTTAGCTTTTTTATGTGAGTGGAATGTTTTGGTAGTTTTTTATGTTTTTTAGTAATCTTATGAGAGGACAAACCTTCATATTTTGCTGATTTTGGAGATGTTTTCACAGTTACTACCGCTTTTTTAACACTCACTATTTTATTAGAAGATAAGAGAAGTATTCCTGTTTTTGGGCATAATAGGGACGCTCAAATGTAAAAATAATTTTCTAATCATATAAACACAGGATGAGTTTCATTCAGTTTAAAGTTATTATTAATACACCATATACCTAAATCCTTCTGAAAAAATATATTTCACAGTAAATTAAAACTTAGAAATCGATCTCGTAATAACAAATGTTATCTGAAAAATCTCGGGTGAACGATAGTTTGAAATAAAAAAAAAATGATATTTTCCTTATTGTACGTGGCGACGCCCCTGGGAACTATAGTACAAGCATACATTACGCCGTTCTCGTCCCGCGAGATATATCTTGTGCAATAGATTCCTATCGCTGAAATTCATTTTGGCTGTACGTGTTTTATGAGGTAAAATACGTATCTTCAGGTACTTGCATGGAGTTTACAGTGTGCCGAGCACGTCCTCCACGATAGCAATTAGCAATAGAACGGCTGTACTTTAACTCGAACCCATTAAGGCAGAAATATTTACTAATTATTATTTTCAAGTGCGTATCGCCACCCTACTGATCACTGTTGGGCTTTAATCGACAGTACTGTTCCTTAGTGGCGCCGTATGAACAGTAATACAGATGACAGAGTGATGAGAGAAACATTCCTTTTCATGTTGTTTTTGATGAAACTCTATAGATATATACCATTCCAAATATTATTAACATTTATATGTTCTCAAATTTAAGATTAATTTGATAGCCAATTGTTGTACTAGTTTTAAATAAATTTTAATTTTACATTCACCATATTCTATTCGTCTGCAATTGATTTAATTGTTGATTTTCTTTCTTTTAAACTCAAATTCTCTCTATAAATTACTTAAATTTGAATTATACAGCAACATAAGCACTTTAACAATATAGATTATATTGAACATTAACATATAAAACATATAAAAAGATATCAAAAAGTTCCTCTACTTCATTATGTCATTTTTATTATGTGCGTGGGATATTATTATAGTCCCGTATGCAATTTATATATTCAATTTTTGATTTTAGTAGCTTTTACTTAAACGATAAAATCCAGCAAACTTTTAAAGCAATAAAAATGTTAACAACCTCTTTTTGCCTTGTACATAAAATTAACTCATTTACTGAAGATAAGATATCGTTTTACAACTATATTCTTTCTATCACCAAGTCTACGTTGAAAACAAAATAATATATATTATAAAATATGGGTCATTATTTATTCTTATTTATTAAAGTTATGTAAGCAAGAAGCAACGTAGGTATAGTTGGCGTAAAAGAAATAGTGCAAACTTTAAGCCGTCGGATTTTCATTTGACTGGAGTACGAGGATATCGTTATAGTCCAGTCAATATTATAATTTAAGACGCACAGTTGACGATAAACTCATTTATTATTATAATTTCAACTAATAATCGTCAACATGTATTGAATAATTTTATAATTATTGAATACATTTATCGACTGTCTAATTATTTTTAACCCTCAATTTTGGAGCGCCATCCTACTTTTTAAGATACTTAGCGTTAATGTATAAATTGCTTTAAACAAGATTAACCAATTTATATTTAGAAACATCTTAAACATAACACCAGACAATTAGTACCACCCTATATCTCGTTTTAATAAGATGAATTAGAAATATGAACTCCAAATAATTTATTATTAACCACATCTTTGACTGAACTCTAACTGTGTGTTCGTTTTTTATACGAGCACAGGTGTCCACTTTTTAATTGGTAGTCGGACATCAAGAGAGAGTGTAGTATTTTCTGAGGAATTTGGGAAAGTATAGCAATTATATTTTTAGATAAAAATTAAATATTTACAATGTGGCGTACTTGGGAAATATCGAGTTCGGTCCAAAATATTGTGTGTTAGAACGACGAAAATTTAAATAATGGTGATGAAAGTGAAAACAGGATTCGACGACATTCAAAATTGGAAGTACAGGAAATATGTTCCAATTTGTATAAGAATCTACAAGAAAAGTTTGGTTTCGATAAATAAAGCATTAATGCAAGCAGTATCTGATTTAACAGAAGTTCCCCTGTCAATTATACGTAAAATAGCCAAGAATGGGCCTATGAATTCAAGAAGCGATGTGATCAGGGATTGGACAAACCTTTAGATGTGTCTGTTATTAAATTTTTAAAAACCACTATATATGACTGTTACAAAAGTAATGAGTTACCTACGATTGAAATAATAAGAAATAATTTGATAATCATGGAAAGCAGAAGAATAGTGGATATTCTGTATACATACTTGAAACAAGCAACTAAGTATACAGAAGAAAATCGGCCAATTGTCTATTTGGACGAAACTTGATATGATACACACGACACGGTTAAGAAAGGATGGAATGATGTGTCAAACATTTGTACGCCAACAATGCCTGCAAACAAATAATCCAGACTTATGATTGTGTATTGCGGTAAAAATGAAGGATGGGTTTCAAATACCTTAAAAATATGGAAGATTGCAACGTTGACTATCATAAGAACATGGTCTGAATTCAAATTGATCCCAAACTCAGAGACAAGTAGTGTTGGCGTTCTTGACAACGCTTCTTATTATTCACGACAACTCAATAAAATACCAAATAAAAACTACAAGAAGCCCGAGCTTCAAAATTTTGTAATGGATAATAATTTGTACTTTGAAGATTATTATACAAACCAACAACTGATTGAAGTATTACAGACACAGAAATTTAGGAAATTATACGAACTAGAGAGTATTGCTGAAAAACATGGACACTCTATAGTGAGACTTCCTCCTTATTTTTGTATTTTCAATCCCATCGAGTTAACTTGGGCATAATTAAAACAGAGAATAAAAAAGTAATCAAAATTGAAGATGCGGATAAGAATATTGGGAAAGTCCATTCCAATGGAGGAAATAAATTTATTATTGATTTACAAGACGATAGTGATAGTGAGGTAGATGCTATGGGAAACGTAATAATTGAATTTTTGGAAGAAGAAAATTAATTAAGTTTAATATAAAAAATTAACTATCTCGACCCTTACTTCGTGGAATCTACTTATATTACTGTTTTAAACAAAACTTATTGTTTCAAGATAACTCCACAATATATTAAAAAAAATGTTAAAAATTCTAAGGAATTTGACAATTGCTTCGATATTAAATATCATCGTCAGAATGACAGAAGTTACATTTCATTTGATTCCTACCTGATGTTTAATAATTATATTTGGCTAGACCAAGAAGTGACCTACCTTGTGATTGACAAAATATATGATAATAGAAAAAAGAAGAAGATATTAGATCACAAATAATAAAGCTTAGATATTATTACTCCTATGGAGGATATCCTGAATATCTTTTTCCCAATTAAGGTCAGTATAACTGGGCAATGATAAAGAAAACCAGGAAAACTAAATCTGCCGATCTTTACAATTATCACTTAAGAAGACAAATTAAAAGTGATGAACTCCCTAGATTTATCTGTTCATTGACGACTTCATATTGTGGGTTTCTTAAGAGTCTTTTAATTTCCAATTCTTCAAGGAAATCCAGTTCTTGTTTCTTATCACAAATATGTAGTACTTCTAGTTCTGTGTTAGTTGTCAATGAATGATTGGTGTCAAGTAGATGTTTTGCGTAGTGGTATTTATTTGGTTGTTTTAATCTGTATGCTCGTAAGTGCTCACTGTATCGGATTTCAACATTTCTAAGGGCTTGACCCAAATATACAGCATTACATTCTGGACATTATTTAATGGGGATATTTTTGTTTTTACATATAACAATTTTGTACTCACTCACTCTGTTTTAAAAGAAGTTGTTGTATTTGTTGCTAAAGATATTGTATTTGAAATATCATTCGGAACATTTCCTGCATATGTGACGGTTTTATAATTTTTTATTTCTTTAGTTTACTTAAAAAATACTAGTTGTAATGCCACTTTTTCCTCTTTTTTATTAATTAGTTTATTTATCATATGTAATGGATCACCGGTGGATGTTGTTATTTGTTCAATTGCATTAATTTCTCAATCAAAATTACATTTGTTCATAGAAACTGAAAATGCGCTATATATCATTGATTTATATGCTACTAATTTATGTGACATGGGATGATTGGAACCATATGGAATAGTCACATCAGTGTGTGTTGGTTTTCTGTAAATTGAATTATCAAGTACATTATTAAATCTTTGAATTTTTAAATCAAGAAAATTTATTGAGTTATTTTTTTCAACTTTCAAACATTTTTCTTTCTCAATTGTCCATAAAAAATTTGCCAAAATTGGTGATATAGGGCTTCTCATTGGTAAACCTTTATTTTGAATATATATGTTATTGTTAAAAGTGAAATAATTCTGATTAATACACACATCAAATAAATTAAGTATATCTGATATTATTCCTGGATTAATATTTTTATTTTCTAGTAATTTTCTCACAAGTGTTAGACATTCGTTAGGTGGAATTTTAGTGAACATATTGGTAACATCAAATGAAATGAGTTTAGATTTATCTTGCAAGTTGAATGCTTTTAATTTTTTTATTAGTTCTAAAGCATTTTTAATTGAGTATTTAGATGTATATCCGTAACTATTGAGTATATTGTTAAGTTTTTTTGCTAATATATTATTAGGAGTATTAATATAAGAAACCACAGGTCTAATCGGTTGTGTTATTTTATGTAATTCAACGGTTTCATATAATTGTGGAGAATGAGGATTATTATTATTGATGGACTTCTTTTCGAAATCAATTAAAAGATAATTTAAATTATCAACAATATCACTTACATTATTAAAGAACATTTTTGTTGGATCTGCTGTAGGAACTTGTACATAGCTAGATATTATAATGTTTTATATATTTGAATTATAATCATTAGTTGTCAATATGACAGTGGCGTTCCCCTTGTCAGATTTTGTAACTGTTAGGTTATTATCTTCTACTTTCTTTTTATTGAATTTAAAACTGTTTAAAACTGTAATGTCATTCTATGTTTTACGATTAACCTTTGACGGTCTAACATTTTCCATTAAATTGGCAATTTGTAATTTTTCATAATGAAAATTATTTGAATTAGATTTTAAAGCTATTCCTGAAACTATAGCAGTTATTTCTTCAATATTATTGGTAAATGTTGTTGGTATTCTGTACTATAAACCTTTATTTAAAAATTCTATTTCTCTATCTGTAAAATTAGTGTCTGAAACGTTTCCAAATCGTGGTGCAAAGTGTGTTGGTATGTTTCATGATGTTTAGAGTATTTAATTTTATGTTGATTATGTTCAAGTTTCTGTAGTTTTTGTTCTTGTTTCTTAAATTTCGTGTGCTTCATCGTGCTGACACTTTCTCTGATTTTGTCATCTGAACAGTCAAATTCTACTGGATGTAATTGTAACGTTAGTTCAGAATGTACAACTTTTATGTAGTTGTTTAGTTTTTTGTCCCCATTTATTAATACCGCTTATCAGAGAAATAGTTTTTCTAGTTGTCATATTGAAATTAGGGATCTTCTCCATTGTTTTTTATATCAAATTATTTTTTCTCATTCTAATGGAAGGTGTTTCAAACAAACAATTTTGTCGAATCCGTTGCCCAATAAAATAAATAATTATTTTATAATTAATCCAGTCAAGCAATAATTGAAAGAACTGATTTATGTCACTCTTTTTCTTTGACCTTCCTATTAATATAAACATTTACAAAAATATCTTCATTCTCTGTAGATTCTCGTTATCGTTGCATATTTTATTATCTGAAATTATCCACTAGATATAGATGTTTATAAATAGTGAGTGGAATAATTTTGCATATTAGTTATCGAAATAATTTCACTCCATAATTTTCATAAACTTTGAATGTATTAAACTACATATTCTTAAATGGAATTTATTCAATTGATGCCATCAATCTGTCAAACCACCCACCGTCTAGCTAAGCTTGACTCGTTATATAGGAAGTCATTTTAAAGGTTAAATCGATTAATATATATTTTATTGATACTGGTAGAACATAAAATGATTTAGAAATAAAACATTGAGAAAATAAAAAGAGCACAAGTACTGGATAAAATAGGGTTGTTTACTACATTTGCATGAGTGTGGATAATAACAAACGTACTTTTTAATTTGATTTTCATTTATTTTAAGCAATGTTCAATAATTAATGAACTAGAAAAAAAATAAAATAAACATAAAAGACATTTAAAAAAATATAGTTCGTTCCCATATATACCGTTTAGACAATAATCTCTAAAAGATATAATTTGCAAATAGTATCTTGATAATATTATCGGTTATTAGCACTTTTCATTTTCTTCATCTTACACATACAGTGTGTTCGAAAACTAAAGTAACGGTTTTAAATTCGATAGCTTTACAAAAAAAAATTAAAAAACTTCCATGTTGTCTAGATTAGCATTATTATATAATTATAAAATAATTGCACCCGTCGTATTATTGTCGCGGTGACACTATTTTCTTAATTTGAAATAAATTTATTAATTGCACTGTATGTTAAATGAAAAAATACAATTATACCAATAAATAACATGGTATTATTACAAATGTATTACAGTGTGGAATAGCCAAATGGAATTAATCTATTATTATAGTCAAAATGGTGGTTGTACCTACCCTTCGAAGGGGGTTCAAGGTAATAAGGATCACGTTATAATATTCAATTTATCATTATTTGACGCGTTTCGGGATATTTTATGATTATATGTACAGTAGATTAGATTATATTAATAGTGGGATTACTATGCATTGTAACCTTAAGGTGTAGTGTGCCCCACAACCCTATCACAGCTGATCTAGCTACTTTTACAACTCGCCTTTCAGTTGCAGAGATCTCATGAACTCCAATATTTGGGATGGCTCCAAGGATGCTAGATATTCGCTTCTACAAGTTTTTTGTCCAACGCATTTTTTGCGTTGGCTTGCGATGGCGAGGCATTCTAGACTTAGGTGATCCTCCTCACCACAGAATCTGTACTCGTCAGTTTCTGCTAAACCTATTCTCATTAGGTGTTTCCTATGGCGACAGTGTCCTGTAAGGAGGCCCGTCAGGAAATGTAGCTTATTTTTCCTGACATCATAATACATTCTGGATCTAGCGGTTTCAAAGATCTGTAGGAACTTTTTGGAGTCATCCAGCCTTGGAAAGCACCGCCAGAGTGTTTCGGTTTCATCCTTCTTCCGAAGAACTTTCTTATAAGAGCGCCACAGAAAGGCTCTGGTCCAATAAAGGGTTTGTTCTCCTTTACTGGTGAGTATATTGGCCTCTTCATTTCCTTTGAATTATAAGTGGCCAGGAACCCAGATTGAACAGACACTGTTATCATATTTTGTCAGGTTTTTTTCGGCACTTCCATACTACCTTTGATTCAATGACATAGGAGCTCAATGCTTTGATTGGAGCACAACTATAATGAGTACCCGGTGACAGCCCTGGATACTTCAGCGCCAGCTCCTGTGGTGGGCTTTGAACCATTTGTGTACCATCCATGGTATTTTCTTTGGGAGTTTGGGTGGTGTATTCCCTTTCCCAATCTTACCTCTTACTTAATATCGTAGTGAAGTTCTTTTCGATGCATACTTTCTTGATCATTTCGTCATTGGGAAGACTGGCTGATGAGACTACTCTGTAAGATCCCAACTATACAATTTGCTATTTTATAATAATCGTAGAAATGTTTTGGCGATAAATATTAAAAAACAATGTTAGTCTCAAAAACGTTTTCAAAATTTTTATAAAATATCTATAAAAACAAAATGGGCACAATTTATAAAATAGTTTGTTTGTATAATATATTTTATAAGTACTATAGCAACTTCTATAAAATATATATACAATGTTTATAAAAATACAATAAAATTGTTTAATAAAAGATAAGTGCTAGAAAATTTCTTAAATTTTATTATGCGATACTTATATAATAGTTAAAAAGATCTTATATAAAGATTGTATATATGTTTTATAATTGAATTACATGCCACATTATTGCTATTGTAGCGGTAATAATAAATCAACTTGTTCTTACAGCTCCAGTGATGCACATACAGGTACGCTTTTGAACTTTGTCCAGGGTCTGTCTAGTGCTGCTCTGACCTACTTTCGTATACCAGTCTATCGTCCCATACGTTATTGCTGGTATCGCAGTATTTTAGGGTAACAACCCCAAGTCTTACCAGCTAGACTTCTACACGCCATCAAATGATTTATTGCTTTACTAACAGTATATTCAACATGCTTATACCACAGAAGTTTACTGTATAGGGTTATCCCTACTTTAGTTTTACATTACTTGATTTCCCCGTTTCATATCTGGAGATTCTCTTTTCCGGGTAAATTGAATTGCCGTGGTCTTGTTTAGGTTAATATTGAGTCCCATTGCTCAGTAGCTCTGAGGCCCTTTTGTAATAAATCACATAGGGTGCATTCGAACATGCCTCTAACTATTAGGACTATTTCATCAGCATATCCCATACGTTCGAATCCAAGCTCCGTTAGCCCGTAGAGCAACTCATCTACTACTGCGATCCATAGAAGAGGAGATATGTACGATAACCGAAATAATGAATTTATTATATTTCCACACTGTATATATTTATAGCAATGAGTCGCTATAAATAGTTAACTAACAGAAATTACGTAGGACTATTAAATAAATTATTTTTTTTAATGACTATAATTTGCATAATTTATAAAATATATAGGCAATAAGTTAAAGATTTCCGATTTATAATATTGTTTATATTAAATTCAAATAATTCAAGTTATATTTCTTATCATTATGATTAGGTTATATCGAGAATATAAATTTTCCTTTAGCATAGTTCAACGTGAGCCTGCAGTATTATTAATAGTGTTTTAAATGAAACTCACGTTTTCTAGTTAATTCCACAATATAATAAAAGTTATTGAAAATTCTAAAAAATTTACAATTGTTTCGATAAATCAATATCATCGTCAGAATGACAGAAGTTACATTTCATTTGATGCCTACCTGATGTTAGTAGTTATTTTTGGCTGGACCAAGAAGTGACCTAACTTGTGATTGACTTATAGTCTATATAGAAAGGACAAGGAGTAATAAATCATTCATTTAAATAGATTTCATAGACGTACCAAAATATATTTTAAGAGGGTATACCGTAAGGTACATTTTGTATTGAACGAATGAGTTGCAGCTATGCTAAAGACTATACGATTTAGGTCAGAGGTAACGGGATGTACTAATTTTAATAAAAAAAGTGATAGAGCTAGAGGTCATTCGGAAGCAAAAAATGTAGTTCATTATAAAAAAAAACTACAACTTCCTCAGGACTAAGATACATAATACCGAAATGTACTTTTAAGTATTCGCCAATTACAGAACCTTTCTGTCTGTACTCTTGTACCAAATGAAACTCCTGAATCTTACGAAACCAAGCTTGACAGAGATGAAATTTACAACCAAAACATTCATATATAGCGTTATGAATGCTTAGTTCAAAATCTACTACGACTTCTTTATGTTGAAAATTTAAGCCTACTTCTTTACATTTTTGTCTTAAAATTAAAAACAAATTTGAATATGTTTGACTTGATTTGTCCGGCAGCAAACAAAAAACAAGAGGTACGTAATAGCCGTTTTTAAAACCATGAATGGTAAACATTTGGTAAAAAAAAGTTGAACAGTATTTAAAAGTCCCATCCATCAAAATACAATCCGAATTACATGAAAAATTAAGGTTGGAAAAACAGGAGAACACAATAATTTTAAATACCTGGTCTGCTGTTAATAGAAATTCCTCTTCTCGGTTCGTTCGTAATTGTAATTCACGAACACTATTAAATACTTCTTCCTGATTTTTAGGCAATAGTGTAAGTGCATCAACATCCTTCCCCTAATCCCCTAAATCTCGATCAAAACAATCAAGATTTCTTCAAAATATTTAATTCAAGAAATCTTTGAAACCTTTCAGAAATATACATAATTCTATGGGCCTCCGATTTTATCTATTATAAACCCTAATGACTCTAATAGGATTAAAGTAAATGGTTGCGGCACAGTTCGAACATTTCAGTAATCCTCAAATTGATACAAGTCAGGTAAAATTTTATTTTGTGGCAGAGTTCGGATATGCCCGTTTATTCATAATATTTTTTATTTGTATTACTCCTATATGTAGTGTTTGGGGAATTTTTCACAGAAATTTTAAATGGCAAGTGGCCTACTGTAATCGGCTTAATACGATTACACCTATTTACAGATTATTCCATTATTGAGAGGGATTTTCCAAACAACCCAGTTTTCTTAGAAACATTATCGGGAATATTATTTTTAAAGAAAGTAGGTACATTAAATCAGTACTTAGTATTAGTTCTTTGAGTAAAGTTGTATGAAGTTGTATGGTTGTCATAATATTGTAAACAGTTGGAATATATTTGAAACATTTGTTGAATGTTAATTGTGCAAGTACCAAACAATGTCGATAAGCCAAGGACCATCCAAACAACCAAAAACAGGTCCATTATCTTTAAATGAAAAAACTCTGATATTGAATTGTTATATATCATTGAAAAACAAGGATCCAAGTGCAAGTGTTGATGATATTGTGGAATTAACGGCTGCTATGTTGTGTGTTGCTAAATCAACAATTTATAGATTACTAAAAGAAAGCAAGAATGGAACTCTTCAACCCCCTAAAACTCCTTCAGGCCGAAAACCAATTGAGATCGATGAGTCATTAAAACAAAGACTAGGGCGTAAAGTCCATGGATTTTACTTACGAAAGGAAATTCCAACACTTGACAAAATTATGACATCAGTGCAAGAAGATACGGACTATCCAAAATTCTCCAGAATGACATTATGCAATCTTTTCAAAGATGTGGGTTTCAGATATACAAAACATAATAGAAAATCTCTCTTGATAGATAAACCGGAAATAGTTTTTTGGAGAAGAGACTATTTAAGAAGCATTCGACATGCCAGAGAACAAAATTTGAAAATCTTCTACTTAGACGAAGCATGGATAAATGCTGGATATACAGTTTCCAAATCTTGGCAAGATGAAAACATTAAAAGCGGAAGGCAGGCATTCGTGGAAGGTTTGTCGTTAGGTTTGCAGCCACCATCTGGAAAAGGAAAAAGACTTACCATTGTCCATGTTGGAAGTTCTGAAGGTTTTGTTGATGGTGGATTATTAACTTTTATTTCAAAACGCACGGGGGACTATCACGAAGATATGAATGGGGATGTCTTCGAGGAATGGTTTGTTCAAATGTTGGATCTGATTCCAAAAGGGGCTGTTATTGTTATGGACAACGCAAGTTACCATTCACGGTTACGAGAAGCATTGCCCACAAGTCGTTGGCGTAAAGCAGAGCTTTTGGAGTGGCTTATTTCGAAAAATATTAAGTTTCCAAAAGATCCACTAAGGAAAGAACTTTACAGAATTGCAAAAATGAACAAGAATAATTACAAAACCTACATTGTAGAAGAAATGGCTTCTTCTCGTGGTATATCACTTCTTCGACTTCCCCCTTATCATTGTGAACTTAATCCCATAGAATTAATATGGGCTCAGGTAAAGGGGGAAGTTGGAAAAAAAATACTACTATTAAAATAAACGATGTTGTGAAATTGTTTGAGAGTGCTGTAAGTCATGTGAGTAAGGAAAATTGGACAAACTGTATCGAGCATGTTATCAAAGTAGAGGCAAATATGTGGAAAATTGACAATATTTGTGATGATTTAATCGACCCTATTATTATTAATGTCAACAACGATTCTTCCTCTTCAGAGTCGGATATAGAATAAAATGTAAGTAATAAATGTATTCCAATAATTATTTCTTTTCATTTTTTATTATATTATAATTTAAAACGTATTTTTTCCCAAAATACACACCACTGCATTGCGTTATTGCTTATCTGCTAATCCTTTAACAATGAATAAACCCTAAACTTTGCTACAACTGAAACAAATACGGGGTCGATCTACCTGGTTTTTAGATTTACGGAAGAAATGTAATTTAAAGTAAGAGATTTATCAAAAATTTCATGGTGCTCCCTGTAAAGGTTTTGCATACCTAATTAGGGTTTATTACTCCTCGTACTTTTTGTACATACTATAATATATGTTTATAGAAAAAAGAAGAAGATGTGGTATTACAAATATTGAAGCTTAGATATTATTAACCCTATGGTGATATCCTGGATATCATTTTTCCAATTAAGATCAGTGTAACTGTGCAATGATATAGAAAACCAGGAAAACTATATCTGCTGATCTTTACAATTATCACTTAAGAAGACAGTTTATTAGTGGAGAACTCCCTAGATTTAACTGTTCATTGACAACTTCATATTGTGGGTTTCATAAATGTCTTCTAATTTCCAATTCTTCAAGACAGTTAATTTGCAGTATTATTGTATATTAAATCTTGCTTGTGCTTTTTCCTTATCTGTTACACGTTTTGTAAAGTGTCCAAATCACATAAATAGTTGTTTGCTTCGCTTGGCTGTCATTGTTTTTTCGTTTTCTATATAGAGACGATTTTCTTCCTCAACTCGAAATTAGTTTTCATTCTCTACGTTGTGTAAGTCATTCCGCATCTATTCCGTTGTCTTACCTAAGTATAGTTCGTTCCAAGATTTTTCGTCTTTCTTGACTCCAATAAACAACGGGTACTTACATGTAATACTCCCTGTGTAAGACGCATTAAAATACTTAGAATTATATCTATATCTATAACATTGGTCACTTGTATACACTCCGAGGTTGTATCGTGCTAACAAACAAAAATGTATTATATTTGTATTTATAGGAGCCGTTTTACTGACTTCGGTGAGCTGAAAATCAATAATAAGTCGAATTGATAAAAAGAATCGAATTGCTTAAAAGTGAAAGATCAAAGAAAAAGGTTTTGCCTCCAAAATTAATAATAGTTGCCTTATACTTGCAAGTACAGCTGTCCCTCGATAATCCGACACTTTTTAATCCGACGTACTCGGCAGTCCGACGCGCTGCCGGCAGCAACATGCATCTCCCTCCCACCGCTCCGGCAGAAAGCAAAACAAACCTGCAGTGACATGAATCCTCCTCCCTCCGCTCTGTGGGAACAGATCAGTCCAGTATAGTTAGCTCAGCAGTTGTGTTGTATAGTTTCGGATGTACAGTATTTACTATTGCTTTGTGTTACGTTTTGACAGTGTGATTGCGTGTAGTGGCAATGTAAAAATGGCAAGCACAAGTGTGAAACATAAAACATTAAGTTCATCTGACAAATGGGAAATTATTAAACGAATAGACCGTGGTGAAACTCCGAGTGCAATATCTAAAGAGTATGACATTGGACGACCTACTGTCTACAATATTGTGAAAAATAGGGAAAAAATTGAAAAATTCATAAAGTCTGTTGATGATGAGCCCAGGAACAGAAAAACTCTTAAGGCTAGCGAGTTGCCCGAGGTCGAAGACGCTCTTTTCATTTGGTTCAAACAGCAGCGAAACCGGAATGCACCTATTTCAGGAGACATTTTGAAACAAAAAGCCCAGTTTTTTTACCAAGAAATAACAGAGCAAACTGACTTCCGCGCTAGTCACGGGTGGTTTGAAAACTTCAAAAAACGCCATGGTATACGATTTATGCAGATGAGTGGCGAAAAAGTGTCTGCTAACGAGTCTAAAATCCAGGAATTCATTGGAAAATTGGACGCAAAAATTAATGAACTTGGCCTAGCTCCTGAACAAATTTATAACGCCGATGAAACCGGCTTCAATTGGCGTCAGCTACCAACAAAGTCATTTGTAACTAAAGATGAAAAGAAAGTTTCTGGAAGAAAATTACAAAAAGAAAGAATCACTCTCATGGTATGTGCGAATACGTCAGGAACTCACAAGTTAAAACTGTAAGTTGTTGGTAAATCAAAAAACCCACGTGCGTTAAAAATGTAAAGGTCGAATCTTTACCAGTAACTTACATGTGTCAAAGCCGTGCATGGGTCACAAAAGAGGTTTTTCATGATTGGTACTTTGAAAGCTTTGTCCCTCGAGTTAAGCAAGAACTAAAAAAGGAGAAGTTACCAGTAAAAGCCCTTCTATTGCTTCACAACGCACCCGGACACCCTGACAAGGATAAATTAAAAGTTAAAACTGCCGATGGTTACATTGAGATAATGTACTTGCCCAAAAACACGACCGCTTTGATCCAGCCAATGGACCAAAACGTCATAAAGACTCTCAAAGCACATTACAAAAAGCGCCTTTCAATGGATGTTGTAAGTCAACCTAATGATGACATTGAAGCCATTTTGAAATCCTTTAACATTAAGGATGCGATTTTGAATGCAGCATTTGCTTGGCAGCAACTAAAAAGCACAACCTTGATAAAATCTTGGAGGAATATTTGGCCTAACAACCCACATCTTACAATATGCAACTCTTCTTCCAACGATTCTGAATCTATTTTGGAGGCTGCACTTGAAATTTGTAACGAAGTGGAACTACCGCCAGCATCAAGTGAGGAATTCAGAACATGGATTATTGAGGACAACCTTGCTACTGATGTATCAGACGCAGAAATAATCCAGGAAGTCATGACAGTAGATGACGAAGTGAACGAGGAGGCAGTGTCAGAGAAAAACTTCACCGTCAGCTGCGATGAAGCGTTATCGGCAACGAAAACTTTGCTTCGTTGGTGTGAGGAGAGAGAATTAGACTTTTCAAATATTTTGATGTTAAAAGGGATTCGAGAACAAGCAATGACGACTTCCTGCGTACGAAGAAACAAAAGAAAATCACAGACTTCTTTAATGTGTAAATATATATGTACATATTGTATACATATTTTACTTAAATTTCTTTCCGTATTTCTTTTAAAAACTTACATGTATGTACTGTCATTTTGTATCCTGGTATTAATAAATTACATGTACCTTTACTGTTTCTTCCTTTTTTTTACTTCATTGTGTTCAAACGCATTAAGAATAAAACATCTTTGATAATATGACATTTTTGGTAATCCGACATTTTCGGTAATCCGACACTCTCTCGGTCCCTTAACTGTCGGATTATCGAGGGACAGCTGTAAATGCTTCTGTAGAAGAGTAAAAGAGTCTCATACATGTCGAGACACGCGAAGCAGCTAGTGCCAAGTAGTCTATATTCACGAGCTGATTAATAGTGGTAAGTTGTAAGTTGTGTTTTGAAATGTCTTCGTCAAGTGAAAGCGAAACTGAACAACAGTACAATAATAGCATAGAGTTAACATTTATTGCTGATGAACTTCGCAGCTGTCCTATTATTTTGGCTAAGTCACAGGTTCCGAAAGTTAAAAAAGGAAGGATGAAGCGATCGCAAAGGTATTGCAAAAATACAAAGCATTATTTGGTAAAGAATTAGATGCCAAAGGTCCACCCTGTATATACAATCACAAGATATGTCACTTCTTGGTCTAGCCAAAAATAATTATTAATCATCAGATACGCATGATATTTAATAATATCAAAAAAATTGTCAATTTTTTAAAATTTTCATAATTTCTTCATTTATTTTATGTAATTATTTAGAAACAGTTTCATTCAATAGCGTTCACATGTAAGATGCCCTGAATAACGATGTTTTATCATTTGACATTTGAAACAAATTGGTTGAAATCGGTAAATAATTTTAGATTTTACATGTCTGTTTCCAATATAAATGAATTACACTGTATCTACCTAATGTTACTAAACTATAGTATGTACAAAAAGTACGAGTAGTAATAAACCCTAATTAAGTATGCAAAATCTTTACAGGGAGCACCATGAAATTTTTGATAAATCTCTTACTTTAAATTACATTTCTTCCGTAAATCTAAAAACCAGGTAGATCGACCCCGTATTTGTTTCAGTTGTAGCAAAGTTTAGGGTTTATTCATTGTTAAAGGATTAGCAGATAAGCAATAACGCAATGCAGTGGTGTGTATTTTGGGAAAAAAATACGTTTTAAATTATAATATAATAAAAAATGAATAGAAATAATTATTGGAATACATTTATTACTTACATTTTATTCTATATCCGACTCGGAAGAGGAAGAATCGTTGTTGACATTAATAATAATAGGGTCGATTAAATCATCACAAATATTGTCAATTTTCCACATATTTGCCTCTACTTTGATAACATGCTCGATACAGTTTGTCCAATTTTCCTTACTCACATGACTTACAGAACTCTCAAACAATTTCACAACATCGTTTATTTTAAAAGTAGTATTTTTTTTCCAACTTCCCCCTTTACCTGATCCCATATTAATTCTATGGGATTAAGTTCACAATGATAAGGGGGAAGTCGAAGAACTGATATACCACGAGAAGAAGCCATTTCTTCTACAATGTAGGTTCTGTATTTATTCTTGTTCATTTTTGCAATTCTGTAAAGTTCTTTCCTTAGTGGATCTTTTGGAAACTTAATATTTTTCGAAATAAGCCACTCCAAAAGCTCTGCTTTACGCCAACGACTTGTGGGTAATGCTTCTCGTAACCGTGAATGGTAACTTGCGTTGTCCATAGCAATAACAGCCCCTTTTGGAATCAGATCCAACATTTGAACAAACCATTCCTCGAAGACATCCCCATTCATATCTTCGTGATAGTCCCCCGTGCGTTTTGAAATAAAAGTTAATAATCCACCATCAACAAAACCTTCAGAACTTCCAACATGGACAATGATAAGTCTTTTTCCTTCTCCAGATGGTGGCTGCAAACCTAACGACAAACCTTCCACGAATGCCTGCCTTCCGCTTTTAATGTTTTCATCTTGCCAAGATTTGGAAACTGTATATCCAGCATTTATCCATGCTTCGTCTAAGTAGAAGATTTTCAAATTTTGTTCTCTGGCATGTCGAATGCTTCTTAAATAGTCTCTTCTCCAAAAAACTATTTCTGGTTTATCTATCAAGAGAGATTTTCTATTATGTTTTGTGTATCTGAAACCCACATCTTTGAAAAGTTTGCATAATGTCATTCTGGAGAATTTTGGATAGTCCGTATCTTCATGCACTGATGTCATAATTTTGTCAAGTGTTGGAATTTCCTTTCGTAAGTAAAATCCATGTACTTTACGCCCTAGTCTTTGTTTTAATGACTCATCGATCTCAATTGGTTTTCGGCCTGAAGGAGTTTTAGGGGGTTGAAGAGTTCCATTGTTGCTTTCTTTTAGTAATCCATAAATTGTTGATTTAGCAACACACAACATAGCAGCCGTTAATTCCACAATATCATCAACACTTGCACTTGGATCCTTGTTTTTCAATGATATATAACAATTCAATATCAGAGATTTTTCATTTAAAGATAATGGACCTGTTTTTGGTCGTTTAGATGGTCCTTGGCTTATCGACATTGTTTGGTACTTGCACAATTAACATTCAACAAATGTTTTAAATATATTCCAACTGTTTACAATATTATGACAACCATACAACTTCATACAACTTTACTCAAAGAACTAATACTAAGTACTGATTTAATGTACCTACTTTCTTTTAAAATAATATTCCCGATAATGTTTCTAAGAAAACTTGGTTGTTTGGAAAATCCCTCTCAATAATGGAATAATCTGTAGATAGGTGTAATCGTATTAAGCCGATTACAGTAGGCCACTTGCCATTTAAAATTTCTGAGAAAAATTCCCCAAACACTACATATAGGAGTAATACAAATAAAAAATATTATGAATAAACGGGCATATCCGAACTCTGCCACAAAATAAAATTTTACCTGACTTGTATCAATTTGAGGATTACTGAAATGTTCGAACTGTGTCGCAACCATTTACTTTAATCCTATTAGAGTCATTAGGGTTTATAATAGATAAAATCGGAGGCCCATAGAATTATGTATATTTCTGAAAGGTTTCAAAGATTTCTTGAATTAAATATTTTGATGAAATCTTGATTGTTTTGATCGATATTTAGGGGATTAGGGGAAGGATGTTGATGCACTTACACTATTGCCTTAAAGTCAGGAAGAAGTATTTAATAGTGTTCGTGAATTACAATTACGAACGAACCGAGAAGAGGAATTTCTATTAACAGCAGACCAGGTATTTAAAATTATTGTGTTCTCCTGTTTTTCCAACCTTAATTTTTTATGTAATTCGGATTGTATTTTGATGGATGGGACTTTTAAATACTGTTCAACTTTTTTTTACCAAATGTTTACCATTCATGGTTTTAAAAACGGCTATTACGTACCTCTTGTTTTTTGTTTGCTGCCGGACAAATCAAGTCAAACATATTCAAATTTGTTTTTAATTTTAAGACAAAAATGTAAAGAAGTAGGCTTATATTTTCAACCTAAAGAAGTCGTAGTAGATTTTGAACTAAGCATTCATAACGCTATATATGAATGTTTTGGCTGTAAATTTCATCTCTGTCAAGCTTGGTTTCGTAAGATTCAGGAGTTTCATTTGGTACAAGAGTACAGACAGAAAGGTTCTGTAATTGGCGAATACTTAAAAGTACATTTCGGTATTATGTATCTTAGTCCTGAGGAAGTTGTAGAATTTTTTTATAATGAACTACATTTTTTGCTTCCGAATGACCTCTAGCTCTATCACTTTTTTTATTAAAATTAGTACATCCCGTTACCTCTGACCTAAATCGTATATTCTTTAGCATAGCTGCAACTCATTCGTTCAATACAAAATGTACCTTACGGTATACCCTCTTAAAATATATTTTGGTACGTCTATGAAATCTATTTAAATGAATGATTTATTACTCCTTGTCCTTTCTATATAGACTATAATAACTACATTTTCAAATTTATCGAAAGTTATTATTATATCGTAAATTATTTTCAAGTATATTCCAAATATGTCGCAACGATTAAACGTGAAAAAAATATGTAATAAATAAGAGTCCAGTCGCGGTTGGCCACACTAAGCACCTATTGAATACCACATACTCTGTCAATGGTCAATGGGATAAAACTATCACTACCATAAAAAGAGAAAAGCCAAGAGGTTGTAAAGAAACCGAGACTGTTCAGTTACTGTCAACGTATAGAAAATGGGCAAAAGAAAAATGGGTTGTATATGGTACTGGGAAATATCGTTTAACTAACGGTTCTCAATACGTTTTAAATATTCTCAATACTAGAATTTATGAGCAAATTATGTAAGTAAGCATCATAAAAGCACGTGAATGTTTTTGTTAATATAATAAATTTCCTATTCTATTCTTTTTAAATAAACTGCTTATGTCTGGTAGCATTTTATCAAACATATCCTGAGATTTATATTTACAGGACTTTGAATTAATCAGTTGTTTTGACTGCGTTCAAAGATCAGTAAAACATTTTTTAAAATTCCTCATTTCAAAAACATTCTTATCCTTATCAATTATGTATTGATGTTCCGAAATTTAAATAAAAACTATTTAACGAATGCAATAATATCAAATCTCATATTCTATATAGTGGTTTTCTATTTAATGCGAATATTTTACAATTTCGAATATCTTAATAACGCCAGATGCCCGCAAATAGTTATTATCAATTATCAAGTTGTTCTTACAAATAATTCCCGGTATCACGACGTTTCGCATTCTCTTTAAATAGAGATTTTCCTGTCTTTTATTCAAAAAAAGACCCGTTCTTACGTTAAGGATATTCCAACAATTCGATATTTTCCCCTTGCGTACCTTCGTTGAAACTTTGTCTCAAGCATCTGAGAAATATTTCGTCGCTACTGTTTAATATCACTAGCTGATTAATTACATAACAAGGCATATTAAGTACCCATAGCACAGAGTTACTGACACTGGGGGAGATTGGAGAATATTTTAATTCACAATTAAATACGGAAAAAAAAATTATTTAAAAGAATGCCCGGGTGAATTTACTACTTTAACTAATTTATTTCAGTAAGATATTTTGCAGGGGCATGGTAAATTACGATACTGAGGAGCTTAATCTCTTTCGTAGATTGAAGTAATTATGGTAAGTATGGGCTTTTCGGAAAATAGTAGCAATTAGTAGGTAAATGAATAATATAAATACATGAAATGGATTGAAATATGTACCATTTAGTTGCGTATGTTTTCCCAGTTTACATATTAGTCGATTCAAGTATTCTTTGTAGTCTGGCACCATGGATCTTAATATTATTTTGAGTGAAAAAGGAAAGCGTATAGTAGTTATAAATAACTGTAAGTATAGTTTTCAAAATTTTTTAAAAAGTGGCGAAAAGCGGTGGACGTATATAAATAAAAAGTGTAGATCTTATTTGCTTAGTATGGGTGAAGTGGACAATGTAACTGTTACAAATCATGTAAAGGATCATTGCCATAATGCAAATATAGAACAGTTGAACCGCCAAATTGTAAGCACTTCTTGTAAAAGAAAGGCTATTGATGATTTATCGGAGAAGCCTGCAAAAATCATCCACCGGGAGCTTCAAGAAAATCTGCCTTCAACGATCAATACGTCAGACGTTGCGTTAATAAGGAAGAATTTCTACAATTCTCGTCGAAAACTGCTTCCACAATTGCCAACAAGTATTCAACAAACTTTCGACACTCTGGCGAAGATCAACATTGAAACATTACATTAGATCTCTATATACAGGAGGAGGCTAAAATGGCTGCTTACAGAATGCAGTGCAATGGCAACTGGTGCAAGCACCATGCTATGAAACATACTAAAATACACGACAACATGAGGTGCGACATCATCGAAATGCCACCTGACAGAATGTCCAAGGTCGTGGAAACTGAGATACCATATCGTATCAACTTGAGTGGCAGATCCGAATGGGCCCAGGGAGAACCTCAACGCATGTTGAACAGTATCACCTGGTACACCGACGGGTCAAAGACTCTAACGGGTACAGGAGCAGGCGTTTACGGCGTCAGACCCAGGCAAAGCATAAGTGTTTGCCTTGGCAAAACGACGACCATATTTCAGGCAGAAATAGCTGCATTAATCGAATGCGGCAGAACATGCATAGACAGAAAATACAACAAAAAGACCATCTATGTGAACACGGACAGTCGGGCGGCCCTTTTGGCCTTAGCAAGCCACAGCTATACATTGAAGATAGTGTGGGACTGTCACAATACCTTGAAAACCTTGGCAAAAGACAACAGAGTAATTCTCACTTGGGTGCCAAGCCACATAGGGGTAGCTGGAAATGAGGGAGCTGATGAGTGTGCCAAGAAAGGAGCTCATCTCACCCTCATGGGACCAGAACCAGCATATGGCGTATCATACAGCGCCGTACTAAAAACCCTTTCCAACTGGGTGTCGCTTGAACACCAAAAGCGCTGGAACAGAATCACGGGGCATGCTCAATCCAAAAAAATGCTAAAAGGACCATCGAGTTCCCACGCAGCAAATGCTTTTAGAATGGGTAGGAAAGAACTGCGAAAAGTAGTAGGATTCATAACTGGCCACTGGATATTCAACGCACACCTACAGAAAATGGGGATTGAAATAACAAATTCCCATTGTAGGATGTGTGGAGAAGCAGAGGAAACCGCAAAGAACGTGGTCTTCGATTGCCCTGCCCTGTGCAGAAGGCGAACCTCCTGTCTAGATATTTCTCCAGGCACAAATCAGGAGGGAATGCAGGAAAACATAGTCCGACGTATCTCAATGTTCGCTAAGAATTTAGGATGGGACTCTGCTTAATACCTGTGAGTGGGGGTGCACAATAAGCCAATCAATGGCTGGGCGGCAACAATTAGGGCACCTGAACCCTAACCCCCCCGTGACTAAAAAAAAAACATTGAAACATCCAGAGGTGAACATTTTTTTACTTTTTAATGATGCAGCTGATCAAATCGCCGTCTTTTCTTGTAAATCAAATATTCAATTTATCGGAAAAGTCAGACGAATATATTTAGATGGAACATTTAATTACTGCCCACAATTTTTTTATCAGTTTTTTACGATACACGGCAACTATATTCCTCTGATTTTTTCTCTATTACCCAACAAACGGAGTGAAACGTACCAATAATTATTTAATATTGTAACAGAGATCTGCATCAAAAATAGTGTTAGATTAGATATTTCTGAAATTGTAATCGATTTTGAAAAAGGTATCCATAAGGCTGTAGAACAAGTTTGGCCATTAGCTCAAATAATCGGATGTCGATTTCATCTTTTGCAGGCATGGTATAGAAAAATTCAGCAAATTGGTTTAATATCTGCCTACAAAGATGAATGTTCCGATGCGGGGCGATGGCTTAAAATGACTTTTGCCCTTTCTTAAATCGTGTAGACATCAGCGATTGTTTTGTATTCGATTTGCTCTCAATAGCACCAGACGATGAAAAGATTGAAATGTATTCCGATTATTTGATAGATAATTACATATCTGAGGAGTCACTATTCCCTCCTTCACTTTGGGCTACAAACTCAGCAGAACTTACACGGACTACGAATACATGCGAATCTTTCCATAGACAATTTAACGATTCGTTTTACAAGTCTCATTCAAACATTTTTGTTTTTATTAAAAAACTTAAAGAGTTTCAAATCGAAACTTGTATGTAAAATTACAAAGTCTACATTTGAATACTGAAATTACCGATAGTAAAGTTAAAAACCGTCAAAAATTTATTACCAAAATGATTGAACAGTTTCAGGTAAAAACAAAATTACGGACCGAATTTTTCTTGGGAGGGAATTTGCCTATCCCCATTTTGCAAATAACGGTATGATAACCTCGAAAAGTGAGACGACTCAAAAGGAATAAACCTTTTGAGCTAGTATATGAATATGTTGATATGCTTATTTATGGAAAATGTGAAAAACAAAACTCATGCTCAAAGTATATACAGAAATCGTGAGGGTGAAGTTATTTGTACATTTATTTGAATCAGTTACCCTTACTACTTTAAAATTTATTTCTGTAAGAAGTTTTGCAAATAACGGCTTGATAACCTCAAGAAGTGAGACGACTCAAAAAGATTTTGAGCTAGTATATGAATATGTTATGCTTATTCATGGAAAATGTGAAAAACAAAACTCATGCTCAAAATATATAGAGAAATCGTGAGTACTTTTGTCTACGTTGAACGACAACTAAGAAATGGTTGTTTTCCAAGCGGTAAAATCAAGTTCCTCGCAAAAAATTCGTTTGACAGATTACATTGTACTAAATATTTTGGCTCATCTTCAGGTACATACACATACTTTGATACGATTTCTTGAAAAAGAATTAGGAAAAAGCAGAAGTTCAGTACAAAACGTATTGAGAAATCATATTAAATACACACAAGGTTTAGTCCCTGCAGATCCTGGAAGGCCGTTAAATGTTATAGCTGAAATGTTATTATAGTTGACGTAAGAGATATAATCCTTCTCTAGGGAAATCATCACCTTGACGTTGGTGAAAAGGCTCAGTAACCTTAAATCCAGGGAGCGATGCCGGCGGTAGCTTAGCTACCGGTAGGGCCACCCATACCGGTAAGGTCTCAAAGAGATAAAGGTGAAGCTAAGAAGATTTCCAGCAGCGTCTGACTCAGAGTGGGCGGCTACAAACGGCGTCGGATCCTCATGTTAGAGGCGGCCGATACTTACACTCGCCAAGACGTCTGGCCAACGTGGTATTTTAAGGCTAACCTTGGGAGGGCCTAATGATGATGATGACAGGAACGATAAATATAAGGCCCTCAGTCCCCAGCAGTTCTAACAACCCTAACCAAGGCAGCGGACAGACCAGTTGTAGAACGGGGGTTGCTAAGAATCCCTGGGATAGATCAGGCTGCCAATTATACATCTCGACATATAACGCTAGGTCCATAGGAAATGACGAAAAAATGGAAGAGCTTCTATATAAACTAAACAAAATAAAATGGGACATCCACGGAATCGCAGAAGTTCGAAGAAAAGGAGAAAAATGCCTCAGGCTAAAGTCTGGACACATCTTGTTCTATAGGGGCAACGAAAATGATACAATGGGGGGTGTTGGAATTCTAGTTCACCAGAGAGTTTCACCTAACCTCCAAATCCTTAAAGCCATCTCGAGCAGAGTAATCTATGTAACATTCAAGATAAACTCTAATATAACCATAAAGGTAGTGCAAGTTTATGCACCAACAACCACACACGAAGATGAAGAAGTAGAAACCATGTACGAAGAAATCACACAGAGTTTGACCGTAAACAAAATGCATTATGATCTGGTAGTTGGCGATTTTAATGCCAAGATAGGCAAGAGCTGTGGTGATTCAAAGTATGTCGGTAAATTTGGTCTTTGATTAGGAAACGAACGGGGCAATATGTTAACCAGCTTTCTAGAAAAAGAGCAACTATACGCCACTAGCACCTTCTTCAAAAAAAGAACAAATAAGAAGTGGACCTGGATAAGTCCAAAGGAGAAACTAAGAACGAGATTGACTATATTCTGACTCATCATAAACACATCATATCCAATGACGATGTACTGAACTCGTTCAATACGGTTAGTGACCATAGAATGGTCCGTTGTAAAGTAACAATAAATGAAAAACTAGAAAGGGCCAAAAAATTCAAGAGCAAGCAACAAAACTTCGACATAACCACCTTAAGAGATCAAAAGGCGAGATATAATACTGAGCTAGTGGAAAAGTGTACAAATGAAACAGAGCACCCCAACGAAAACATAAATAAAAATAATAAGCGTCTAACAGAAATAATAAAAGACACGGCAGAAAAATGCATGAAACCAAAACAGAAGAAACAAGACAAGCTCTCCCCAAAAACAAAAGAATTCCTAGAAAAAAGAAGAGAACTCATCAGAAAAGGGAAAAGGCAAACTGTAGAATACAAGGAGATAAACAAAACGGCTAGAAAATCGGCAAAATAAGACATCAGGGAATACCAAGAGAAACAAATAGAAAATATCATTGAACGGAATAGGGGACTGAATATTTTCCATAAATTAAACAGCTACAATAAAGAGATCCAAAAGCTATCCGATGAGGAGTGAAATATAGTCGTTCATAGACAAGAAATTATGAGGGTTACCGAGGAATTTTACACAAAACTATACAGCTCACACACGAGACAAAAGGAGGCAGAAAGCGAGGAAAACAGAAGAATAATGAATGTTGGATCCGAAGATATTCCAGAAATCGATATCGAGGAAATCAATAGAGCACTGCGACAAACCAAAAAGGGAAAAGCAGCAGGAGATGGTGGTATACTGCCAGAGATGTTGAAGGAAGGAGGAAAAATTCTAATGGAACAACTGAAATCGCTTTTTAACAAATGCCTGAATGAAGGAACCGTTCCAACAGACTGGGATACCTCCATAATTATCCTTATTTATAAAAAGGGAGATCCGGCCAGTCTTGAAAATTACCGACCAATAAGTCTTCTCTCACAGATCTATAAGCTATTTATGAAAATAATTACCAATAGATTAGAAAATAAATTTGAGGCATATTTATCGAATGAACAGGCTGGCTTTAGGAAAAATATGAGTACAATAGAACACATACACACAATCAGAGTATTAATAGAGAATGCCACGGAGTACAACATCACAACATGGATGGCATTTGTTGACTTTAGGAAGGCCTTCGACACAATGGAATCCTGGGCGGTAATCCGAGCAATGAGAAAAGCCAGAATCGATCAAAGATACATCGACATCATAAGCCACATCTACGTAAACTCTAAAATGAAGATCACGATGCAAACAGATACAAATGAGATAAAGACTGGAAGAGGAGTGAGACAAGGGGACGTAATATCACCAAAATTATTCACGCTAGTTCTCGAAGATGTATTTCGAAATTAACACTGGGAAGACAGAGGAATAAACATAGCAGGCGAAAAACTGAACAACTTGAAATTCGCAGATGAAATCGTCATATTCGCTCAAACCGAGGCAGAACTGATAGGCATGATTCAGGAACTATACCATGAAGCAAACAAGGTTGGACTAGAGATAAACATAAATAAAACCAAATTCATGACAAACGAAGAAACAATTACCAATACACTAACCATTGAGAACCAGTTAATCGAAAAAGTAGCGTCGTACATTTATCTAGGCCAAGAAATAACAATTAGTAAGGAATGCCAGAATACAGAGCTCAATAGGAGAATACGGTTAGGATGGGCAGCATATAGCAAACTAAAACATGTGTTTCAGTCAAATCTACCAATGAAACTAAAAGCAAAAGTATACAATACATGTGTCCTGCCAGTGTCTACACATGCATCGGAAACTTGGGTCTTGACAAAAAAGAACTTGAACAAGCTCAAAATACATCAAAGAGCAATAGAGAGAAAGATAGTTGGAGTGACACTGAAAGACCGAAAAACTAACGATTGGATCAGGCGAACGTCAAAAATCGAAGACATCGAAAGGAGAATAGCGTCACTCAAATGGAACTGAGCTGGGCATATTGCTAGAAACAACAACAACTGGAGCAGCAAAGTGACTAGATGGAGACCTTGGGGCCAGAGGAGAAGCGTTGGCAGACCTCAACAGCGTTGGTACGACGATATAAAACGCATAGCAGGTTTAAATTGGTATCAGGTTGCACAACACAGGGAAACCTGGAGAACATTGAGAGAGGCCTATATCGCAAATGGCAAGAAAGATGGGATAAGTTGACTTCGAAGGCCCAATGGACGAAGAGGATGATCCCTGATGTCAGGGAGTGGGTCTCGTGCAAGTACCGTACGACCTCCTACTTCCTGATGCAGGTTCTTACAGGACATGGATCGTTTGGTACCTATTAGCACAGGATTAAAAAGACTTCGGATGATTTATGTTCCAGGTGCGGTATTAGGGATGACCCGGCCATGTCCTGTATGAATGTGTGCGATGGGAGGAGGAGCGGGCGGCTTTGGTAAATGAGATATGGTTTTTTCCGGGTGTAGAGGAGTTGGTGGATTTCATGTTGGTTGGCCTAGGGAATTGGAGAAGGGTGGAGGAATTTATAGTCAAGGTTATGCGTAGGAAGGAAGAGGAGGATAGGAGGTATAATGGGTAAGGATGTTTGGATAATGTTTATTTTTGGTGGTGGTCGGGAGGTACATCGATGGTATGGAATTACTGTCTTTTCCGGTGTACACAAACTCCCGAGGTGTTTAATGAGGGTGGTTTAGTGCGGTGAAAGTCCCACACGAACTCGCAGCATTGCACTGCCCGCTGTGAGGGAGGCATTAGCTTCCACCCCACATTCTGGGATAGAAAACGGCTAGAAGGAAGGAAGAGATATAATGTGAAGAAATAATGTCGTATTGCAAGGCTTAAGAAAAGATAGCGAAGATAGGATAGAACTAAAACAAGTCATAGAAAACTTTAAGAAGTGTGAACTGAAAATTGATACAGAAGTGGTAAGCACAACGAAATTAGGAGATAAAACCTGTCTAGTACAGTTGAAGGATCACAATCAGAAGAAAGAAGTTATGAAAAATAAAAGTAAATTGGAAAGAAAAATGAGTAACAAGATATTCATACAGGATGATTTGTCAAAGAAAGATAGAGAAATTATGAAACAAAAAGATATAGAGCTAATAAAGAAAGAAAAACAGGAAAAAATGTTAAAATCCGCTACAGGAAATTATACATTGATGCTGATGAATGGAAGTGGAAAATCGTGACGAATAACCTGATTAAGATACAAAATAATGAGCAACAGCAATTAACAGAGAAAGCAATTATTGCAAAAAATTAATAGTAACCCATGAGGAAACCAAAAATGGAAAAGACCTGGCCATGTAAAATGATATGGATCGACAAAAAATGCATATGAAAATGTAAAGCAATTGAAAGGAATAATAAATCAAAAAGTAAATGGAGTACAACACAAAATAAAAAGGGATAGAGAAAAACATAAAGGCAAAAATAGTATATGGAAAATAGGGACATGGAATATAAGGAGCTTAACAGGAAAAGAAAAAGAACTGTAAGATGAATTTATACAAATGGGAGCGGACATGCTAGGAATAACTGAAACAAACAAAATGAGGGGGCATGATAACAATGGCAGAAGGAAATATATTGATATATAGCGGAGTAAGACAAGACATCTTCAGGAGTGGGTTGTGTAATAAATAAAAAATTTGAGAAACTAATAAATGGATGAGATGCAATATCGGACAGAATTTTGAAAATATAATAAAAACAGATATAAACAACCAGAAAACAGTTATAGTAGTTTGTGGACCCAATGAGGACGATACAGCAGCAAATAAGGACCAATTTTGGTAAGAATTACAAGTAGCTACAGAAGAAGCCTAAGGACCACTGTATATATTGGGAAACTTCAATAGTAGGGTTGACATATATGATCAAAGGTATAGAAATATATTAGGAAAACATGGAGAGCAAGTAAGAAATAATAATGGAAAGAGAATGCTAGATTTTTGTATGATAAACCAATTAGTGATAACAAATATGTTCTTTCAGCATAAAAATATACACAAATACACAAGAGAAGTGGAAAATAGAGGATACAAATCTATAATAGACTATATACTAGTAGAAAAGATTAATAGAGAAGTAGTACAGGATACATTGATCATTATGTAGTACTGAGCATAATAAATGACTACGTAATGGAAAACAAAAAAAAAGAGAAACACAGCCCAAAAAAGAAGAATGGGTAACAATTAAAACGTATAAATTGAGAAGCAAAGAAAAAGCGAAAAAGTACGATATATGCCTGAGCAAGAAATTAAAGAATGTGGAGAAACAGATAGACAATAACATTGAAATAGTTTGGAATTCAATCAAAAATGCAATCATAGAAACAGCAAAAGAAGTATGTGGAATAAACAGAAAAATAAATCATAGACAACAAACTGCTTGGTGGAGTGAAATTACCTAGGGTCTAGGAAAACTGAGGATTATGAAAAATACAAAACTGAGAAAAATAATTAGTAAAAAATGCAAAAGAAGATCAATTTGGAGAGAAAATGGAGCAGGATAGTAAAAGTAACCAAAAACTATTTTACAGAGTGCTAAAATCACGTAGGATTGGAAAAAACCATAAATACAAATAGTATTAAACACATGAAAGGAGAAATGTTAACAGAAGATACAAAAATAATGGTAAGGCGGAAGGGATATTTTCTCTAAGTATTAGATAACGGAGAAACCACAACTAAATTGAATGGAGGGAAAGTAGTAACCATACGGGACGATAATGATGAAGAAATATCCAGATATGAATTCACGGAAATCATTAAAAAATCCTAAAGCGCCAGGATGTCACAAAAAAAATGAAGAAATGATCAAAAACATTGGTGAAAGTGGAGAAGAACTCTTACTAAAAAATTATAATAAGTGCTGGCAAGAAGAAAAGATACCGAAAGAATGGCAAATTGCTTCAATTGTTCCTATATACAAAAAAGGAGACAGGCGGGAATGTAGCAGCTACAGGGAACTGACATTGTTCTGTACAAGCATGAAAATATTAGAACAGATATTAGACCGAAAAGTTGTAGAAACATACTAGACGATGCGCAAAATGGGTTCAGAGGTGGAAGGAGCATACAAGACAATGTATTTACGATAAAACAGATGACAGAGACATGCATACAAGAGAAGAGAAATATATATTACACATTCATAGACTTAGAAAAGGAATTTGATATGGTATCATGGGAAAGAATGTGGAGCAAATTAGGAAAAATAGGGGTAAATAACAAAACAATAAGAATGGTACAAAAAAAATATGATAATAATCTAAATACTGATATAAGCCATGGTAGAAGATCAAAGTGGATTTAGACAGGGTGGAGGATTAAGCCCTTTTCTATTGACTGTGCTTATAGATGAAATAATGAAAAAAAACAAGTAATACATACAGGAAATATATATTAGGATATAGAAACTATGCAGACGACATTGTTATATTTGCGTGAAGTGAAAGGCTGCTACAACAAAACCTAGACATATGAAATGAAACATTAAAGGAGTATGGAATGAAAATAAGTACTAATAAGACTAAAGGTGATTGGTGATAAAACAAAAAAGATAAAAATATATATTGAAGATCAAAGTATAGAATATGTAGACTCATTTCAGTATCTTGAAGTAGAGGTATATCAGGGGGGAACTCAAGAAACAGAAATAAATAAAATAGTAGAAAAAAGCAATCTACGTTATTCTATAAATAAAAAATTTATTATTAATAAAGAAATCTGAAGAACAACTGAATTAAAGGTATTTAAATCGGTTTACAGACTCTTGTTAACTCTTGGATGTGAATCTTGGATACTTAATAGGACACTAAAGAGCAAAACTCAAGCGGCTTAAATGAAGTATCTAAGGAGAATAAGAGGAGTAACAAGAAAATATAAGATAAGAAACACGAGAATAAGAGAAGAACTTAAAATACAGTCAACTTTGGAGTATATTGAGGAAACACAACTGGGCTGGTGGGGATATTTGCAGCGTATAGAAAGTTGCATAAAAGATGAAAATACTGAAATAATTGAAAAACCAATCATCTTTGTTGATTCTGGATGTACTTCACATACGGTCAATCACGAAAACCTGCTACAGAATAGATAGCAAGTAATAACAAATATATCAGTTGCCAGGAAAAGAAAAACAGTGAAAGTTGAAAGAAAAGGTAAGGTAGTCCTAGGTCATTTGAAAAAATTGGACGCAAGAAGTAAACAATATACATTTGTAGGCACCAAATAGTTACATGCTATGGAACAATGAAAAACAAACCTTAAACATTTCAAGGGATATTATTTTTGAAGATAAGACTGGGCATACCCCACAAAACAACAATCACAGATTCCAATTTGAAGAAGAAATGTTGGTACAGGAGTTGCCAGAAATTATATACAATTAGAAAGTGTGATTTCATACCAAGGTAACTCCTTGAATAATGATGTGCAAGAAGAAGAATCTTCAGAAAAAAAGAAAGTTTGTGGTTAGGAAAAGGCCAAATAACTAGATCAGGAAGACACACTAAAACTCTATGGACGTTTGATGATTATGTGCCTCTAACTTATGAAGATGTAATATGCTCTGATAATATAGATGCGATAGATGATGAAAAATAATCTTTGATGAAAAAATGAAACTTTGACTCGAATACATAGAGACAAAGCTCGTGGTACGAAAATCCTATCAAGTAAATTTCTCGAAAGTAATGGACTCTATAAATTAGAAATCGAAAACAGCATTTTTAAAAATGATGTTTGTTCTTCTATACTTCGAATTTATGTAGATGATAGAATCTTAATGGGAAGGAGTGGAACTGATATTAATAATATTTTACAAAAATTAGCAGGAGCATTTGAAATGGTTCAGATCGATGATCCAAATTCCTTCCTTGGAATTAAAATTATTAAAGAAACTGATGGTATCAAAATAAATCAGGAGCTTTATTAGGGCTTCACACGAGACGAGAGTAACGAAGATTAACAAAAATCTCGTCTCGGTCTCGTCAATTCCCAAAAAATTGAGTCTCATTCAAGTCTCGGTCTCGTCTCGTTACCAGTTGTCTCGTCTCGTCTCGCTTAATTGTAAATAATGATCTATTTTTATCTAATAATCGATTTTTAAAAAAATATCGTTCAAAAATAAAATATAAAAATTTACGAGGATAAATATTCATGATAAGAGATGTGTTACTATAAGAAGATTTAACAAGTTCAGGTAAAAATATGAAAAAATCATACACGGTTATTTATTTATTTTTAAATTTACAATAAAATATTTCACAGATGGTCACAAGATTTTATATTTTGCCAAATATATTGTTTCCTATGCAGACCTTCTGATTTTTGAAATAAAAACTTCATAAATATAACCAGACCAAAAACGAGACTCTCGGGTCTCCGTATCGCACATAATATTTTCCAAAACGTCTCGTCTCGGAAAAGTGAGACGATAACGAGACGAGACGAGAAAAATCTCGCTCTCGTATGAAGCACTAAGCTTTATACTCAGGAAATAAAAGAAATATTCAAAATGGAAGACGCCAAACCTACACCAACGCCATTATCCAGCAAAAATAATATCGAATAAGAGCAAGACGTATATAAAAACTTTCCCTATAGAGAACTGATTCGAAGTCTGTTGTATCTATCAAATAAAACACAACCAGATATTACATATGCTGTAAGCTTTGCTAGCAGACATATGGAAAACCTTGAAACAAGAAGTAATAAATGTAAAAAGAGTACTACGATACTTGAATGGAACGATAACTTCGGGAGTTAAATATATGAGAAATTATTATGCCACAGAGATGATAACATATAGTGATAGTGATTTAGCTGGTGATACGTAGTCAAGAAAAAGTGTCACTGGTTATGTGATTATGTATAGTGGATGATCCATTATGTGATCTAGTAGAAGACAACCAATAGTATCTCTCTCAAGCACAGATTACATTGCTGCGACTGGTTGTGTAAAATAACTAATATATATATATATATATATATATATATATATATATATATATATATATATATATATATATATATATAATAATTCGTATTAGCAGCTGTTTATTTCACAATTTAGAAATATTTGTGAGGATGCAGCAATATATATATATATATATATATATATATATATATATATATATATATATATATATATATATATAAGAGCTCTAGTTGAAGAACTTCTGACTTTTACAGATAAAGTTATCATAAACAATAAAGTAGACAATCAAAGTGCCATTAATTTGTTTCAAATAATCAATTAAATGAAAGATCAAAACACATAGACGTGAGATGTTAGTTCATAATTGAAAAAGTTAAAGGTATTGTCAATTTACAGTATTGTCCAACTGAAGATAAGATCGCTAATGCCTTAACAAAACTAATCGGGAATTTTAAAAACACTTTGATGTCTTAATTTTTGTGTATTTAAAAATTTTGTTAAGATTCAGTAATTGGGAGAATTTGTTAAGATATCTACGATATTCACTGAATGCTTTATTTTGTAGTCTATTAGTCAACGTTCTATGGTTGAATGTCAAGTATTTAAATTTTAGAGTAATGTGTTATATAATAGAAAAATTTCAATAGTGTGATATCTTATTTGAGAAAATATTTAAATAAAACTCTTTAGTTCTCTTACTGTACCACGAACGTCTTCTCTGATGTACTTTAAAAGACAAGATCCCATTTCTTGCCTACCCCTACCATCCTGATTTTCTGTCCATATGCTAAAAATTCTCTCATTTTGGCTACCAACTTAAATTCTCAAATTATAAAGATTCAACTGATTCTTGGCAGTCGGAACTTTAGGCACTAAGTGAATTTTTTGCATATCGAAAATTAAAATTACTCTTTTAGGATTGCTTTGAGATTCACGAAGGTGGGAATGGAGATTAATTTTGTCCATTGAATTCGCAGCTTTTTGCAAATGAGCATCATATAAAGCTTGTAAAATATCTTTTTCACAATTTAATGCGCTGGAGATTTTGATTTTAAAAGTGTCAGTATGTGTTGAATAATTTTTGCTTCGTATGGAATAACAAACACTATCCACTTATTCTTAATTAGAATTTTCTATTGATTCAAAAGATGCAATGTAAAATATTAAGGAAATCGACAGAAAGGCCATTAAACAACTAATTAATTTACATAATTACAATTTAATGTCATTTTATTGTAGGAAAAACTCTCTTCACGGGGGTGTAGCAATTTTCTCCAGTTGTAAGGTTGATTTGAGAGCTATTGATGTTTCTACATTCTGTGTGACCTTTCACGCAGAGTTTTGCGGAGCTGAGATAAATGAAAAATGTGTTCTTTTGAATATCTACAGGTCTCCCTCTAGTGGTGATATAAATATTTTTGAAGATAAGTTAGAAATTTTAATCGAATTCCTTTACAGGAAATATTCGGTTATCATTTTGATGGGGGACTTAAACATTGATCTGTATAGCAACAATGTGCATTCTTCGGATCTGAGAAATACCATGAACATGTACGGGTTAGAACATCTAATACATGTTCCTACAAGGATAACCCCCACATCCAAGTCGTGTTTAGACAATATTATTACAAACATTGACCGGAACGAACTGCTTGCTGATGTGTTGGATCCTGGAGACTGATGTTCGTGAAGCTATTTTAGGATTAAAAAATTCCAATTGCATCGATTATTATGGTCTTAATAGTAGGATGCTGAAAGCCGCCATAAACTCAGTAGTAGAGCCGCTCACCATACTCTTTAATAAATGCGTATCTGAAGGAAACTGGCCAGACTCCATTAAAATATCAAAAGTTCTACCAACATTTACAAAAGGCGATAAGGACTTATTAGATAACTATAGACCGATTTTTATTGTTCCTGTTGTTGGGAAAGTATTGGAAGTAATAATTAAGAACAAATTAGTAAGTTACTGTCAAAATAAACTAATTATATCACCGGCCCAATTTGGTTTTAGAAAAGTTCATTCTACTTCTAAAGCAGTAAGTGCACTGATTGATTACATAGTTGAGGGACTTGACGAGGGGGAAAATACCATCGCTAGTATGTGGGACCTTACCAAGGCCTTTGACTGTGTAAACAAGCATGTACTGCTACAAAAACTAGAATTCTATGGAGTACGCAATAAAGAACTTGAACTTTTCAATTCATACCTGACAAACAGAAAACAGTATGTAAGCTGCAAGGACTCAGAATCCAGGTTGATGACCACATTGAATGGTGTACCACAGGGTTCTGTTTTGGGCCCAGTGCTCTTACTGTTATATATTAATGACCTACCTGCAATTTTCGAACAAACAGGGTGTTTCCTGTTTGCCGACGATACAATATTAGCAACAAAGCGTGGGGAAGCTTTGAATGCTGAAAATTTAATGGAAACTGAAACATGGTTTTCAGCAAACAAAATTAAGATGAATCCTACTAAAACTCAGGAGATAATGTTTACATCCAGTAGATTACTGAATAAATCAGAACCGGTAAAGTATTTGGGTATTGTACTTGATACATACCTTAACTGGTCACCTCATGTTGATGCTTTGTGTCCCAAGCTCTCATCTCAAATATTGGCGTTGCGTCAATTGAGACATTGCCTCAATAATGATGTACTAAGAACGGTCTACTTTACGATAATACACAGCCATTTATCATACGGCATCATTCAATGGGGTATTTCAAGTAGTATGGAGAGAGTCTTTCGATTGCAGAAAACGGCACTCCGCATAATTGATAGAGCCAAACCGAACACACATTGCAAAGATCTATTTATAAAATATAATATTCTTACTGCTCCGTGTATGTATATTCTAGAGACAATAAACCTTGTTCATAGGAACTTACCAATGTATGAAACACATGCTTATGGTACTCGATCTGCTAATAACATTGTAAAACCTTTCTCGTTTACAAACAAGTGCAAACAATAAAATTGATGTAAGCTTATACAATAGATTTGTTAGTTTTAATAAGGAAATTGAAATTAGAAATCTCTCTGTTAGATCATTCTATAAAATAAGTGAGCAATTTCTGCTAAATAACTGTTTTTACTTAATTCCGATTTCTATCATTTCTGTTCTGACTAAACTATGTACTTTTGTATATTATGTGGTGAATAAATGGTATGGTATGGTATGGTATCGATTTCTTAATTCTTCTTCATCCTACATTTCATTTCAAATTTCTTAATTTTTTTGTGTGCTGTTTCTACAGTTTTCTTCATATTATATCATTATATTTTTTCTTACGTTATTTTTATAAATTTCGTTAACGTAATTACTACATATATCGAAAATATAAAACGTGTCCTACTCTCCCCTAAATTTTTTGTCGACGATTATAGCAAGGTCAAATATTTAAAGGATTTTTCAAGTAAATACTTTTACAATGTGGTTTTTTACGACTTTCATATCATTTTGTCGAAGCATGTGAGAAAAGTTACGTGTGAACCAGTCACCTGGACATAAAAGAAGATGAAGAAATTTGTTAAAAATGCCGTTTTCTCGTCTCATTTAAAGTAGTTGCATAGTTTAAAAAAGAGTGTTATTTTGTTACATTTTTCAATAGCAAGATAAGAACATATATAATTTATTGAATGTACAGTTGAATTATAAAATATTTGGTTACAACTTACCTATGATAGTCTTTTTTGCAATATATGTTACCGTCCCTGGAAAAACATGAATTGTCTCCTTCCAATGTTCGTCTACAGTGACAACACTGTAAACAAGAAGTATGCCACCTTCTTTCTACAGCTTGAAGATAGTACCTATCAGTTATTCTTGCTCCACAACCTGCACAATAAGCGCCTGAAAAAAAATATCGTCTTTGTTCCTTTTCTTTTATATAAATGAAATTCCTACCATTTTCTTCTATGCAGCTAGCTGCCGGTGATTCAGGGGGAGTATTCGATTGTAAAGGCTCTATCTTTGGTATGTGCTGTTCGAATGAGGAATGAGGTCTACACAATTCCGCTGGTGTAGTGGGTCTTTGGGACTGGTGTTGTGGCAGTCCCGAAGAAACGTGTGGTGGTCTACAAATTTCTGAACCGCATGATTGATGATTGTTATTGGAGGGAGTGCTGCAAGAACTACCGCTGGAGATGCTCTGGTCCGGATCCCCCATTGACGAGTCGCACGAAGGGAGATTCGGCGAAAGGTCGCGCGAAGGATCATACGCCGGGCCGATGTATTGCTCGTGTTGCTGCTGAAACAACAAAAAAGTTCATGAAAATCTTTAACATCTATAAAAGAATAACCAAGTGCTATAATATAATTTGATAACGCTAAATCGAAAATTCTCAGCTGTATACGGTCTATTTCGATTAAGGAAACACAGGATAATAATGTTTCAATGCTTTGAATTTGATTTTTATAAAAAATTGATGACGAGTTTTGCTGCTGATAATATATTTGACTATAAAATAAATTGGTTTATGTCGGCGATATTCTCTTTTCACACAGGAAATTTACAAAAATTTATTACTAATTGGCTGAAACAATCGAAGAGGTATTAATTTCAAAAATTTGGTAATAAATATCTGGAAACTATAAATATAAAAAAACTTAACTTATTAATTAATATGAATTTTATTCATTTATGTATTTTATCAAATTTATTCTAATGCCGTTTCCGTTGAATTTTGTGTTATTATAAATTCTAATGGCCGATTATTGCAGATAAATTATTTAAAATTGTATAGGCGGTTGTCTATGTGATTTTTTTTAAAATTAAAAGCAAAACAGGTAGCTCTCCCACCTTTCACTCGACTAATAAAAATCGGCTATGAACATTCGTCAAGGTGGCTTGTTGCTTCAAAATAAAAGTGCAACTATCAACGAACTGGAAAATGAGCCAAAGACGCCACAGGTTGGAATTGATTATGGCAATGACTAATTCAGAGAAAGTGTTTTATAGTGATAACGATGATGATTTAATTTTAATTTTAAAAGGTCTTTATTCACAATAGTTTATATCCTTAATTACAAGTAGCTCAAGAAATATATAATGAGTAATTAATCCCATTTCCGAACCACTTGTGTACATCTGAGGGCATGAGTTGGCTCCTTGCTCTTGTGGCATCATCCAATTGTTACTTGTTGGGGAAGTACTTTGTCCCTGGTATGACCTTGAGGAGCAGCTGAAAAACAGGGTTTTAAAATCGAGCGTCGAGTTAGGTTATTTGAGATAGCAACTTGGCTGAAGTCCGCGGAATTAAATTGGTACTATAGCTCAATTTTTCTTCCTCCACCTACAAATATAATCTGTTTCCTTAAAAACATCCATTTTCTACCACTTTCTTTCCAAATTTTTCTATATGTCACAATGATAACTCATTCATAAAGTTTTTCTTAGTACACCTTAATTTTATCCATAAAATTTGCTACTTTTCTCACATCCTTCCCTTTATCGGCGCTATAACTTGGACGTTTGTTACCCCTTTAATTATTTTCACTTAGGTAAGATAAGTGTATTATTAAATGTTTTTTTCCTTAACCTTTCGTGGGTAACGTGGTTAAATTGGTACATCCCACTGAGCAAGAATATGTTGCCTCAACGTTGCTGCAAATCACATAAGATGTGTATTGTTGCTTCCGACTTTGCAATGATGTTGCATCAACATGCCAGCAATGCCGTAACGGCCACCATTGCAACGTTCATTTGTAATATTTCAAAAGTTATGTTAGGTGATGGTACGTACGTATATTTCTAATACCGTTCAAATGCAAGGTTGCATCTTTATTTCATTATCACATTCTAATCAACTTTCTATTATGATGTTGCAGTTACCTTATAACTAGACGTTTCAGGAAATGTTCCTATACATTTCAAAAGTATATTCAAATCATCTTCCATTTGGTATGTAGCAGAGATGTTATAATTAGAACTTACTAGTACCATTTCAAGACATTTCAGAGGTATACTTGAATCAACTTCTATTTGTGATGTTGCAAGATGTTGCATATTCCCTGTTATTAAAAGTTGAAGATAATGTTCGAAAGTCTACTAAAATCATCTTTATGATTTGGCAATATAATTATTAGGGAATTACAGGTACTCTCCAATTATCATATTGATTATGGAAAAATGCTTAATTATATTAAGATTGGAAAATTTCAAAATTGATCAATTAGTCTCTTAACCTCAAATTAGAATGACTTGCGTTTGTACTTAATGAAGAGTACTTCTAATCTGTAGAGGCTACAGCATGATTAAATAAACGTGTGTTGAGGGCTAGTGACTTCAATTTGGTTTCATGGTGTGGTTGAAAGTTTTCACAAAGTTTTGTCAAAATGTATATTCTAAGTTAAAAAAACTTATTGAGATTCATTAGTGACTGCACTTTTAACGCAGAGTGTGTGTCCGTTCTGAACTTTGGACAAGTAAGAGAACCCAAAAAAAGCAAATTTAAATCAAAATATTCCAACGATTTATTGAACCGAAATAGAAAAACAATATTGCACATAAAATAACACATCAGATACAAAAAAACATGTATATCCAGTAGCAGATAATTCAGTTCAGTGAATGAATGAATGAATGAACACTGCTTTATATTCATCAATTTCGTTTTGTCAGTTTCTACGTAATGGTCCACTAAATACTTCGCATGGAACCATTAAACAAATACTAAAAGCAGTAAAAAAATTAAATTATAAATATGTATCCATTAATTTATTGAACTAAAAAATTCATAATGAAAATTATTTTAATAACAAAAATATATCACACTACACAATTTGCACAGATATCAACTGGGAAACAACCAGATTACTCGGTGCTTCCTGGAGGTATATTAAAATGAAAATATGTGTTTCAAATGAACTTCACAAACAAGTGATTAAATCGAAGGAGCCTATAATCTTGTTGATATACTATATAAGAACTAATATATAATTGAAACGTGATAATTCTAAGTGAAAAACAAATAATTATAACTGAAACACACCTTTCAATTCACAACTATAAAATAAAAAGGAAACTGTGATCCTATTGTATAGAGTATACAAATCTAAGACAAATATAAATTAATTCATTACTTCACTTCACCAAGAAAACAGAATTAACCAACGATCGGTCGAAACACTCGAAACTCGAAAGAAACAAATCCTAACCCAACCTTTTTATTCTTCTTCTATACTATTATTGGGCTCGGTTAGGATGAGTTCCCAATGCATCGTTTTTGCCTTTTGCGTCGCACGTCACGCTATCTTCACGCATTCTGATTGGCGAATTGGTGAATCGCGTCAGGAATTTGCCGATCAGAATACGTGACGCGCGACGCAAAAAACAAAAAGGATGCATTGAGAACCGTTCACTCAGTTCCGATCAGACCTAATCTAGAAATATATAAATTCGAAATCCGAAACGTGTGCCGGAGAGTAATCGAAATAAACGTCATGCATGTAGGAATTTTTCAGAAGGAAGGAATATTATTAACTCACATCAATGTTTCTTGATCAAAAAATATCGCAATATTCCAACTTGGATATGTACTGAAACTTCATATGGAAATATTTCGACTGGAAGAAATAACTTACAGCAATGTTACTTGCGGGAGTGAATGACAATATTTCAATTTATGTATTTGACAATATCACTGAAACTTAATAGCGAAATTTTTCAAAAATAACGAATAACTAACTTACAGCAATGTTTCTGAAAAAATGCTGATGCAATATTACAACTGGCACATCTAAGAACATCACGGCAACGTTTCTCTAATGAGCAAGTCACAATGTTTCAACTAAACTAATGCAATAATATTACTGCAACTTCTCCAGGAAACATTTCAAAATGTAGAATAGAATAGAATAGAATAGAATAGTTTATTGTTCTTTTATACAAAGTACATGAACAAGGAGTCGGTTATATAGTAAATATAAAATACATATATACTCCTAAACTAACATGATAGATAAAAGGTATTACAAGAAACAATGACATAAAATTTACATGTTTTTAAAGACAGCGTACAGCACATAATAGTCCAGCAATAGAGAAGAGCAGAAAGAAATATAAGACAAACGCATAATTCCCATAACTAATCCTATACTATAAATTGTTTATGTAGAGATACTGTGGATATCTAATCATTAATAATGAATGATCTAATTTTCATTGCTCCGCTGATAAAACCATGCAATTGCTTCAATAGTAAGAGATCGTTTGAATTAAGAAGGCAATCTAGATCGTCTGAATGCTTTCGTCTTCCTATGACTGTATTTCTTAATCCAGCATACAATGGGCAGTCAAATATGATATGTTCCAGGCATTCATTGGCCTGCTGGTTACATATTGTACACATCTGGTCGGTTTTCATTGTATGAGAGGAGTTATTCACATATAGGTATAAATACTGTGAATTAGCTGTGCGCAGTTGGGCTGTTAATCTTTTAATATAAAGCGGTGACGGTCCACTTAAATAATTGTAATTATTATTATTTTGCAGAAAGAATTTATATGTAGGGTGGTGAATACTAAGTAATATTTTATTCCAATCATTTTGCATGTTTTTAGCTAGATGTTCGGCTAATACAATATGTTTAAAATTTTCATTGATACAGTCGGTGTTAAGGCCAGCATTATATGGACAATAAATACTGACAACATTAATCAACTGAACAAACCAATTGTATTTGTGATGACCATATCCAGAGTTATATAATTTTATTAATCGAAATAATGCTCTATAGGGGTACCTTGAGTGATTTTGAGATTTTACCCTGATGAAGTATTCAATTGCTTGTTTTATGAGATAATATTCTAGCCTGCACAGATTGGCTTCGACTCTTATTATATAAGCGGCAGTAGTTCTCTGGAGGAATAGGAGGTTTTTCCAAAAAGACGTCTGTATTTTCTCAGTTTGATCCAGATAACGCAGACCCCATATATTACTGGCATATGTGAAAGTGGGTATGACGACATTGTTATACAGAGTCTTAATAGACTGAAGAGAAGATAATTTTTGCGAGTTTATAGTTGAAAGTACAGTACCTTGAGTAATTCTTGCTTTTCGTTCTCGTGATTTAAAATTATTTAGAAACAGTCCATTGAAAGTAAAGACCACTCCCAAATATTCATAAGTGTTTGAGATTTCTATTGGGTTGTTAAGGTATGAAAACGTGGGTTGTTTTCCAATATTGGGGCTCCTTCGGAATATAACTAGTTTTGTTTTTTCTGTATTTACCTGAAGCTTGAATGTGTTGCAGTATGATTCTAAAATCCTCAGGCTCTGTTCCGTTTGTATTTGCGACTCTGCAAACAGTACCAGATCGTCAGCGTATAACAACATCCGTATGTTATCCCCTTCATCAAGAGTAACTCCCTTACTGCCTTGGTTCTGAAAATAATTATCAATATCGGAAATGAATATCGCGAATAGTAGTGGGCTGAGCGGGTCCCCCTGTAAAACACCTTGGGTTATTTGTACTCTCTCTGAACTGTTACCTTCTTGTTCTATAAACAGTGCTGCTTGTTTGTATATTATTTTTAGTATTCTAGTAATTTGTGCACTTATTCCGTTTGAATATAATTTTTCCCAGAGTATATGATGGTCTAACGAATCAAAAGCTTTTCTAAAATCTACAAATAGAGTATATAATTTTCTTGAAGGGAGGCGAAGGTAATTGTTAATTATAGCGTAGAGCACAAATATGTTGTCTTCACAGTTGCGTGTTCTGCGGAAGCCGCTTTGGCACTCTGGTAATATTTCATTATTCTCAACAAAATTAGTTAGTCTCGTATTAATTAATTGGGTAAAGAGCTTAGTTTTGTGATTTAAAAGTGCTATACTACGGTAATTATTAGGGTTTTTAATATCGCCACTTTTGTGGAAGTGGATCATTTTAACATCTGACCAAGTGGGTGGTATTTGTTCTTCGTTTAAAATTTTGTTGAAGAATGTTTTCAGGTGTATTATCCAATCCAAAGGAAAGTTTTTGAAGAATTCGTTGCTAATGTTGTCTACCCCGGGTGATTTATTATTTTTAGCTGAGTTTAAGACTCTAAAAATTTCATTAGTGGAAAAGTTTATATCTAGATAAGGGTGTATAACGCCAAAATATTGTGAATCCCTATGTAAATGCGTTCCATAAAACTCTTTGTAAAACTCAATCATTGTGACGGTATCAATTGTGGGACCTCTATTTTTAATTTTTCTAGTTTTTAGAAGTTCCCAAAATTCGGAGGGGTTGCTGATATTATTAAATTTTTTTATTGTAACGTTTTCGTAAGCTAATTTTTTAATTTTAATGAGTTGTTTGTACTCTTTTTTAATTTCACTATATGATATTAGTGCATTCTGTTCAAAGTTAGAGTTTTTTAATAGTTTTTTTGACATGTTTAACTTTTTCTTTGCGTCCTTGCAAAAGTTATCAAACCATGGTTTTGAATTTGAGAACATATGATTAGTATTGTCACGGTTTTTTTCCATACCTAAAAATTTTGCTGTTAACTTGATTGCCTCATTTATTTGATTGTCCATTATATTAATAGTACTCGAGTCTGAATGTATTTCAAAGATAGATACTATATTTTTATATGGTTGTGTTTTGGCAGGATCCCACCTTATTATTGTTTCTTTATAGCTATGATATTCTGATAGTTTATTAGACCCCACAAAATATGCATTTTCTATCTTTACAGTGCAACTCAGATGATCCGAAAACAGGTTTTTATTTATACAGAAACTGGAAATTAGGCCTACACTACTAACTCTTACCCAGACCAGATCTATTGTACTTCGTCCTGACCGCCCAATGTATGTATAAGCACCTTCATAATCCTCAAACCTACAGTTTAACAAGAGAAACCCTAGATCTTCCAAAGCTTCTACAAGTAATGTTCCTCTAGTATTAACTAGGGAATCTTTTGACTTACGTGGTTTTAACGGGGGATTGATATGTATTACGTTCTCTGAATCAAAATCATTCAGACCACCTACTCTCGCATTAAAGTCTCCGCACAGAATCATCTCGTCATTTGGGAATTTTACTGATATTTCTTTTAGAGTATCCTCAAGCATCTCTACACATACATGATCATCTAAATCAGGTTTTAAGTAGACTACACCTAAAATAATATAATTATTATTTATATTTATTCTGATAAAATTCCACATATTACATCTATCGATTACATCTAATGACTTCACACCCCCCAGGTTTTTTGATATAAGTATTAAGATACCCCCACTACCTCTACCCTTTTGCTTATCTTTTGAAGCTTGGCATGAGTAAGTATGATAATTGTTTAAAATATTTGGTAAGCTATTTTGGGAAGAGGTAATCCAGGTCTCCACTAAGCCTATTATATCAGAGCTACACAAATCATTAATTTCATGTATTTCTAAATTATCTAAAGTATTAATACCTTGACAGTTCCAAAATGTTATCTTAAAAGGGACAATTCCGTCCACAAACCTTGATCTTTTCACCTCTGTATTAATTAGTTTTTTGATGATGTCTCAACTTCTCTGTTCATTTTTGTTATTTTTTTTGTCGTTTCTTCAGCGCCTTCGGGAGATCTCTCACTGTATTTTCTTCCTTTCGCTGGAGTTTGTTCTGGTAGTCCTGTCTCTTCTTCAGTCTCGATTTCAGTTTCATTTTGTGCTTCTAATTCTGATAAGGTGTATAGCTTATCGTTAATATATAATTTATTGTAGATGATCTTAGTTCTACATCCCTTGTCTCTTGCAAATTTTGAGTATTTTAAGAGCTGTTTTCTTTGCTCCATAATTTCTTTGGGAAAGTCTTCGTTATTATAGATATTTGTTCCCTTTAATCTATTTCTTCCTTTCAATATGTCCAGCTTTTTATCCCATGTCTTCACTTTTAGTAATATTGGTCTATTTCTAAGTTTGTTCCTGTCTCCTATTCTCCTCGACTCTATTACGTCTGACTCTACATTTATATTGGTGTTTACTCTTTTCAGTACTTCTCTAACCTTATCATTCAGTTGTTCCGCATTTTCTCGTACTTCTTCTTCGATGCCATTTATTATCAGGTTTTCCCTTCTTGAATCCTTTTCTATTTGAATTACTCTTGTTTCCAGTTTCTTCGTGGCTTCTCTTAATAAATAATTTTCGTTTTTCAGAGCTTGGTTCTCTTTTTTCAATATTTGTAATTGACTATGGATATTGTCCAGTTTTTGCTCGATTCTGGCATTTCGTTGATCCATGTTTTCTCACTTCTGCAGTATCTCTTCCATTGAAAATTATTTTAATATTCGGAGTTTAAAATTTAATTCAATTTTAAATTGTAGAAGCCTGACCTGTGTTAATGTATTCAACTTTATATCTTAATTAGTTTATGGAAAAAGTAAGTTTTTATTCCTTGTATTTTATTAATTTCTGGCGTATTATAACCTAGCTTTTTTCAAATTAGATCTTCTTACCAGGTTTTTGGTGTTTTTATTACATGTATATATATACTGTCTTCTTTTATAACACAGTTGTGAAAGTTGTAGGATTTTAATTTTTAAATTTCTCACTCAATTCACTTATTTTACTGGAACGATTTAAAACTACACTTTCTGTAAGCAGCTTCAGAACCGGCCTCCGGTATGTATATAAATGTAACTTGCAGCAATGTTTTGCAAGGTTCTGTGCTCAGTGGGATAATTGGTAACGTCGGTCTATGAGACCAATTTTAGATCCGATTTTTTTACGTCTCTTTTTTTTTTCATTAAAAAGAATATATCTTAGTTGTTGGCCCTGTAACAGTTCCGATGCTTTAAAATATGCTATGATGTATTTCCCGTTATTTTTATAATAAAATCTTAATAATAAATAATCAATTGTATTTTTGGTAACCTTATATTTAAAAATTGAAAAAAATATATACTTCTTAATACAAAAACGAATGCTAAAACTCTTAACTGATGAACAAAATAACATAATTATTTCAATATTTTCCCTCAGGTGTCCATAGATAAATGAACATTTAAACCAAACTAACACAAACTTATACACCTATCAACACAAGAACAGAATTAGGAAGTTTATGGGCTTATTTCATTACAAAAAATTAATCTTCGCTATTTTCCTCAAAACAGTCACTACATAGTCCAGTCAAATGTTCAAGGAACATAAATTTGTTGCACTTAATGCACGAAAACGTAGTTTTCCTATTTTTCTTACTATTGCAAAATGCGCATCTTCCATGAACTGGATTATCGTTATTCTGTTGGTTTATGTTAAGCCCCAAAATGTCGGCCAATCTCACTCTTGTAATTTTTTGAATATTTTCCTGCAGTCCTCGTCTACGAACATGAGTATCTAGCAACTGAAATCCTAAATCTTCTAAGAATTTTCTTCTAGGAATAGACTTATTGTTGTTAGCTTTATAAATCATATACGAATTTATTCCAGCAACTTTTAGGCAACTATAAAAAATCACCATAGGCCAGCGACAAGTTGCACGTGCACAGTTTTATGAGGCACACAACTTGTCAACAACATCGACTCCTCCTTTCATTTTGTTGTAATCTATTATGATGTCTGGCTTACCAGTTGCCGAATTAAGACTGTCGTCTTCAAGATGCATTGTTGATAGTGCTAAGACGTTCTTGTTCTTATTGCTTTGAGGAATATAATTATGATACTATCGTTCATTTCTCCTGAAATGCAAACATTGATGTACTTTCTCGTCGTTTTATATTTGTGAAAGCCAATGGTATTTGTGGTTTGTTTTTACGTATCGTGCCAATAACAGTTAGACGATAATCTTTTAGTAGTAAATTTGCCAAATGTGTGCTTATAAAAAAATTGTCCATTGTTATATTCCTCCCGGATCCCCATATAGGTTTTGAAAGTCGAGAAACCAACGCGATATTCGAATTATCCACTCTAAAAGGCCCTTCAGGCTGCTTGCCAACATAAACTTCCATTTTGCTTGTGTAAAACATTTTTGCGTCACATAATGCATAAATCTTTATACCATAACGATTTAGTTTCTGAGGCATATATACCCTAAACGAGCATTTCCCACGAAACGCCTCCAATTTTTCATCTATCGTTGTGTAAGCTGAGAGATTGTAATGTGCTGATAAATTGGCATTAAATTCCTCGAACAAATCGCGAATCGCAGCCATCTTGTGAAATTGTTGTCTTTGTATTCGAGTTTCCTTTTCGTCAAATCGAATATGTCTCAACAGAAATAGAAACCTATTTTGTGACATAGTCAACCTATAAATTTCCATAGATCTACCATCTGCTCTGAAAATATCTTCAGTGTTTTTGTGATTGCTTTTATTGGCCCCACTAATATATAGCAAAACAAACAATGCTTTTACTTCAATGACATCGGTGAGTCTGGCTGTGCGGTATTTAGCTACATCATATGGTATTGGTATTGGTATATTGAACAATGTTTTCAAGCATAGTATCAGTAAAGAAACATTCCCAAATTTCTCTTTTCTCCAACTTCCTTCTGATATCACCTTTTGGCCCTGGCAAAAAAGGAACTATATTTTCTGCCCGAGTTCTGATATTTAATTTTTCTACACAATGCTTTCTCCATCTTGTACCATTTTTTCCAATGAGATTTGGAATTCGACACGCAGTGGCTTCGGTAGGAAGAGAGTCATCATCAAGATCTGAGAACTCTTGCTCTGAATTCGTATCAAAATCCAACACTTCTACATGATCGTTTTCGAAACTTACATTATCATCTTCTGGTTCGCCGGCCTTGGAATCAGTTGGAACCTCATCAAATAATTTTTGCAATGCCTCTTGCTCTGTTTCGTAAGACATAGTTGATTAGTAGAAACTAAAATGTAATTTTATAAGCAAAAATAAAATAAAAAAGCATTTAATGCTTACCCCAAAAAATACTACGAGTTTGGTAACGTCGGTGTCTCACACCGCCACTTTGCAAAGCAGAAAAACGATACGAACTACAAAGAAAACGATTCTATACTAAGTGGCCAGAGATAAGGGTAAAAGGTACCTGGCGGCGCACAGCGAGAAAGAGATGCGTTGCGTTTTAAAATGAGAAACAAATTTTCCTCGGTCTCAGGGACCGCGCGTTACCAGTGAAAGGTTAAACCTAAACATTATTTGTAGCCTGAGGATGGCCTTTGTAGGCCGAAATTTCAAATATTAAAAACCTTGTGACATATTGACTTTGTGTTTTTCATTGATTTAACTAACACATTTGAGCGATGGAAGAGATATTACTTTTAAAGAATGCCAGTCTGGCGGTCGTCATCCGACAATATGAAAGAGTGATGTGTGACAGGAAGAGAACCCTCCAACGTATATGGTTTTTACAAAAACGTAAGTCTTGTGGAGTTTACCCTCCTTCAATTTCCATCCACACAAGAGTACAATCTAGGACGTCTCAATATACTATTGAACGTGCGAAGAGGATTTGGGTTGTCCAAGAGATAAAGAAACATTATGATTTTTTAAATTTTACTAATACCCTCTAAAATTTATCTATTTTTTGTTAACACAGAAATGAACTTATTTGGAGTTTAATTGTTTAGATAGGGATGTGATTGAGGACGCTGGTATGGTTAATTTTTATACACTGTCAGAAAAACTTGATTGGTTGAAAAATAAAAAACATAGTTCGGTTAGTCCTGATAGAGTTGATACTAGTTTTTTTTCATTTAAGATTCATCCAAGAGTTTTGAACATTAGTCATTCAGATTTTGAGAAGAAACAGCTTAGCATACTTAATATGGAGATGAAATACAATTTTTCTACTTTAAATACTAAACATTATTTACAAACTTTAGCCATAGATTCAGAGGTTATTTAAGGTAATTCTGATTTGGTTAACAAGATAAGAGCTGATATTTCTTCTTTAATTCAGAGAACTTTGAATAAGAACATAAGTTCACACCATGATTCAACTGTTTTTCCTGGCCCCATGCATAATGATTTTAGCTTTACAGAACTCAAAAATCTCAAACATAAGATCACTACAGAGGATTTGGTTGTAACTAGAGCAGGTAAGGGTGATTGTGTGGTGATATTGGATAGGAGCTCTCATATTGAAGAGGTACAATCTTTTATTAACTCTGATAGTTCTTTTTCTTCTCTATGCGGTGATCCTACAATAAAATTTCATAATGACCTCAAGAATAAACTTCAAACATACACCGATACCTTGGAATTGTTTAATACTAAATATTACCAATTAACACAAAGGGCACCAATCACGCTCTTGCTTTATGGATTGCCGAAGATCTATAAAGAAAATATACTCATTAGGCCAGTTGTTTCTTCCTTAAATTCACCAACTTTTAAACTTTCTTGTTTCCTCAACAATTTACTTAGAGACAACTAATTTCAGTAATATTTTTTTTATAAAAAATTCATTTGACTTGTGTAATAAAATTTCTAACATTAAACTTCCTAAATGTTATTCTTTCTTGCTCTCTCTGGATGTATGTAATCTTTTTCCTAGTATACGTATGGTGAACATGCTGCAATTAGCTTTACAACAGGACTTTTTCCAATTTAATAACAAATTTTATCAACAGACTACGGGCTTGCCAATGGGTTCTAATTTGAGTCCTTTACTTGCGGAAATTTTTATGAATAATTTGGAAAAAACTTATGTCAATGATGCCTTTTTTAAAAAATATATAGCTGTGTTGACGATTGTATCGTTCTTTTTAACGGTACCCACCAAGAGGCTTCCTATTTCCTGGATTTTATTACCACCCTTCATCCTAGAATTAAATTTACAATGGAGTTTGAGAATAGTATTCCCTTTTTGGATTTGTTAGTCACTAGGGATGATAGTTCTGGAAGGTTGGATTTTCAGATTTATCGTAAACCAACCACAACGGACTCAGTTATTGATTTTCATTCTAACCACCCCCAATCACATAAAATTGCATCTTTCAATGGTTTCTTACATAGGGCCTTTTCGTTACCGTTGTCACAAGAATCCTTCAATAGGGAAACCAATAACTTTCCAATTTCCTTATTCAACAAATTCTACATTAGACATTTTAATAAATTTAAACTGACTTAGCCGCCCTGTTTCCTAAAGTCAACATTTTCACCGTTTGTTACATTCCTGTCCACTTATTCCAACAACCGGTTCTATTGTCTTCCCTCTTATTTAGGGAGTTTGAGATCATATTTGCCAACCCTTCCTCCTTTCCTAACACTTACAGACTCCATTCTTGCAATAAGAGTTGGTATTTATTAATTAAACAAAACGATGTTCTTCCCCTTTATATCATGACCCTAATTAAATTGGTACTATAGTTCAATTTTTCTTCCTCCACCTACCTACAAATATAATCTGTTCCCTTAAAAATTTTTATTTTCTACCACTTCCTTTCCAAAGTTTTCTATATGGCACAATGATAATTCAACTCAAATTCTGAGTTATAAAGTTTTTCTTAGTACACTTTAATTTTATCTATAAAATTTGCTACTTTTCTCACATCGTCTCTTTATCAGCGCTGTTACTTGGACGTTTGTTACCCCATTAATTATTTTTACTTAGGTGTATTATTAAATGTTTTCTTCTTTAAACCTGTAATAAATGCGAAAAACACATGAATATATTATTGTACAAAAATTCGGAACACTCGGTAAATACAAAATTTAATTTAATTAATATGAAACTAGAATACGACCCACATATTGTTTAACAAAATCTTTACAAAGTCAAAACAGAATAAAAAAATAAAACATTTACTGGGTCAAACCAAAACAAAGTTGTTTAAAAAAATATCATTATTTCGATAACAAAAAGTCTGCACGCTTCAAAAACAAAGAAAAACTGCAACTCGAAAAACAAAAACATCTCACACCCAAAGTCGGGTGATGGAAAAAAACAAAAAGGAAGAACGGCTCAGGACTCGAGAGAGTACGGGTCGTACACGCGAAGGGAAAGGCTTTCCCCGAGTACGAGAGTATAGTGTTTTAGTGTTGGTGATACCCGAGGTAAAAATTTCTCCGTTGTGTCAGGGCGTAATAGGAATACTTGGTGATTCCTTGACAGTGAAGTCTGTCCCCCAGTATCAGAGCACAAACCGGTGGAATTTCCCTCGACGCTATCACTAAATCATCCTAACACGTCTCGGCAAATTTCGCATTTTCGGGGCAGCGGCCCAGTTAGAGATACAGACGTAGTTCCTGCAGAATATAAAAAGGGAAGTTATTCTACCGTAAGTTTTTGAACAAAAGTTTATTTTATTTAATAACATATATTTCTTAGCGTTCGAGGCACGAGCTCGAATTGTTTAATTATGATCTATGTTCACTGAAAAACTAAACGTGGGACGTGAATCAGTTATCTTATTGCCTATACTTCAGACATTTCACTATTTTTTCAGAGTAGAGATTGTGAATAAAACCAGATTTACCGCGTGTCCCGAGGATTTAGAATTTATGGATTTAAACGGGCATGTTAAAGCTTGATTTGAGAATCGTAGAATTTTTCTTACGTTATTATTGGTTCATTTTTTTTTAACACAGAGTGTCTTTTGTTTCGTGTGGTAGATAAGAGGAGAGCGAGAGCAATCGAGAATAACAGAGTTAAATTTGGTTTTAAGCCAGAGCGAATTGACTTTTCCTTTTAATCCGGGATCACTTACTAGTGGGCAGGGACCACTTCATATATAACAAAGGAAAACCATATTTTGGTTAAATTCCATTTTACATTTATTTCAAGGTGATAGACAACCTTGGGGCTTATAAAAGCTGACACCGGAAAAATTGTACTATTTTTAATTTTATAACATAAGAATCTTGTTTCACTACGGATAATATCCACGTTAAATGTCGTCATACTTCAAGGTCGTTGGTGATAAAGCACACGTAAACTAAAAATTTCGCTTGTGGTCACAAGGTAGTTGGCCTATGTTTATTTGTTTACTGAATCGAATGCGACCCAGATGACTGGGAATTATAGACAGAAAAATATAAAAAGGAAAGCCCTAGGTCTCTCGGGTTTCTTTCTATTTTTTTTCTCTCTCTTTTCTCATTTACCATCCTACTAATATTATACGCGGAATCCGAAATTTATTATTTTGTGAATAATTCCGGCTTATACCGGAGAACCTGATAAATATCCTATAATTACTAGTTGAGAGATTTATACCAGGGTACGTCTAATGTTTGTTTTATATATATTATAGTTGCTACTCCAGTGCGTAGACAGATTATGTTAAGTTGTAAATTTAATTTTGACGCACGCATTAGTATAGGTATAGTATTTGACAAATGTATATATGATTGGTCTGATTTCATATAGCTATTATATACCTTTAGTTACATACACTGGTGTGGTGTTTACCATAAATTTTATTTATCACCCTATCCCTCATCCCGTACTTCCCCGGGAGGGTGTACAATACGTTAGGAAAAAGGGAACCGATCGCAGAGAACCAACCCTATCCTGGCAAGGAGATTATTCCGTTTTAAGCCCAGGCGTACCTAGCTCAGAAGTCGGACTGGATGTGCCTTACCCGCTCGGATTGCACAGCATTTCATTGGAGAGGAGTTATTACACAGTGAGAAAAAATAAGAAGGGTAACAGAATTTATTAGAAACCCAAACATTATTTGTAGCCTGAAAATGGCCATTGTAGGCTGAAACTAGTTGCTCATGGAGGCATTTTAGTATAACTTCAAATATTAAAAACTTTGTGACATATTAATTTTGTGTTTTTCATTGATTTAACTACCAATCACATTTGAGCAATGGATGAGATATTACTTTTTTTGAAATTGGTTATGATGCAATTTTATTTTAGTTAATTTATGATATGAACTTGTTTTTAGGAGTAACTAGGTTAACTCCTAAGTTGAAGCAGTTGGTTGTTGAAGATAACAATCAATTATGTGTATAGCGACCCGTGCAGAAGCCTTCACCCACTGTCCCGGATGTCTCCTGCGCGATTGGCGGCTTTGAGTTTTTCACGAAGTTTTTTTGGGAGACAGTGATTGTAAAAGTTGAATGAAATTTTTGATATGAAGTTCTTGACAGTGGGTATGTCGGCTTGTTCGTGTAACCATGAGGTTTTTGGAAGTTTGGGGTAGCATGTTTTGTATGTGATTGCCATTCGGAGACACTTGTTCTGTACCAGCTGCAGGGTATGGAAATTGTGTTTTGTGCCAGAAAAATACACTGGGACGGGTAATTTGTTTATATATGATTAATTTATTCCCCGTTGAGAGACAGCTATTTTTGCATATGATTGGATATAGGTAATCTGCCCATTGCAGTTTTATCTTTTTTAACTTGCTTCTTTATATGTGCATTGAAGTTTGTGTTACCTTGTAGAGTACATCCTAGATAACATAAAGTCTTACTGAGTAAAAGGTGTTGTCCGTCAATGCACAGCTAGTCTTGGATGTGTTAATAGCTTATTATCTCTCAAGTATGGTATGATTTATGTTTTTATGTGTGTCTGTACGTTGTGTATTGCGGCATCCGAGACTTTTGCTGATGCTACAAAACATGTGTCATCTGCATACATGGCTGTCAAAAATTGTGGGGTTGGTAAATCGTGGGTAAATATTGAATATAACAAAGGTGATTGAACTGAGCCCTGAAGAACTCCGGCTTCTATGGTGAAAGGTCCTGCCGAGCCTTCATTGATGCTTACATAAAACTTACGGTTAGTAACATATGAGTGCATTATATTAATTAAGTATTCAGGTAAATTTATTTTGATTAATTTATGAATTAATCCCTCGCCATACAGACTCAAATGCTTTTTGTATATCAATAGTGACATTAGTGTTTTAAATGAAACTCAACGTTTCTAGCTAATTCCACAATATAATGAAAAATGTTGAAAATTCTAAAAAATTGACAATTGTTTCGATAACTGAATATCATCGTCAGAATGAATGAATACATTTCATTTGATGCCTACCTGATGATTAGTAGTTATTTTTGGCTAGACCAAGAAGTGCTTGACTTAATATATGTTAATAGAAAAAAGAAGAAGATGTGATATTACAAATATTGAAGCTTAGATATTATTAGTCCTATGGTGATATCCTGGATATCATTTTTCCAATTAAGATCAGTATAACTGTGCAATGATATAGAAAACCAGGAAAACTATATCTGCTGATCTTTACAATTATCACTTAAGGAGACAGTTTAATAGTGGAGAACTCCCTAGGTTCATCTGTTCATTGACGACTTCATATTGTGGGTTTCTTAAGTGTCTTCTAATTTCCAACTCTTCAAGGAAATCCAGTTCTTGTTGCTTATCACAAATATGTAGTACTTCTAGTTCTGTCTTAGGTGTAAATGAATGGTTGGTGTCAAGTAGATGTTTTGCGTAATGGGATTTATCTGGTTGTTTTAATCTGTATGCTCCTAAGCGTTCACTGTATCGGATTTCAAAATTTCTAAGGGTCTGACCCAAATAGACAGCATTACATTCTGAACATTTGAGTTTATATAAACCTGATTTCTTCAATGTTTTATTTTTGTTTTAACATTTAACAATTTTGTACTTACGTTACTTTCTGTTTTAAAAGACATTGTTGTATTCGTTGCTAAAGATATTATCTTTGAAATATTATTAGAAATATTTCCTGTATATGTGATGGTTTTATAAGTTTTTATTTCTTCAGTTTGTTTAGTTGTAATGCCACTTTTTCCGCTTTTTTAATAATTACCTTGTTTATCATATGTAATGGATAACCGTTGGATGTTGCTATTTGTCTAATTGTATTTATCTCTCTAACAAAATTACATTTGTTCATAGGAACTGAAAATGCTCTATGTATCATTGAATTGTAACCATTACATATGGTAAATATACTAATTAATAAAAAAAAGGAAAAAGTGGTATTACAACTAATATTTCCTAAATAAACCGAAGAAATAAAAACGTGTAAAACCATCACATATAAAGGAAATATTTCCAATAATATTTCAAAGATAATATCTTTAGCAACGAATACAACAATTTCTTTTAAAACAGAAAGTAGCGTAAATACAAAATTGTTAAATGTTAAAACAAAAAAACCAACTTTAGAGAAATCAGGTATATATAAACTCAAATGTCCAGAATGTAATGCTGTCTATTTGGGTCAGACCCTTAGAAATTTTGAAATCCGATACAGTGAACACTTACGAGCATATAGATTAAAACAATCAGATAAATCCCATTACGCAAAACATCTACTTGACACCAACCATTCATTGACACCTAACACAGAACTAGAAGTACTACATATTTGTGATAAGAAACAAGAACTGGATTTCCTTGAAGAGTTGGAAATTAGAAGACACTTAAGAAACCCACAATATGAAGTCGTCAATGAACAGATAAATCTAGAGAGTTCTCCACTATTAAACTGTTTTCCTAAGTGATAATTGTAATGATCAGCAGATATAGTTTTCCTGGTTTTCTATATCATTCCACAGTTATACTGATCTTAATTGGAAAAATGATCCAGGATATCACCATAGGGCTAATAATATCTAAACTTCAATATTTGTAATATCACATCTTCTTCTTTTTTCTATTAGCATATATTAAGTCAATCACAAGGTAGGTCACTTCTTGGTCTAGCCAAAAATAACTACTAATCATCAGGTAGGCATCAAAAGAAATGTAACTTCTGTCATTCTGACGATGATATTCAGTTATCGAAACAATTGTCAATTTTTTAGAATTTTCAACATTTTTCATTATATTGTGGAATTAGCTAGAAACGTTGAGTTTCATTTAAAACAATAATATGAGTATATTCCACGAAGTAAGGGTCGAGACAGTTGATTTCATCAATAGTGACCGTAACTGATTTGTTCTTTTCTCGAAATCCCTCTCTGACGTGTTTAAATACTCCAATGATTTGTGCAATTGTACTGTGCCCTTTCCTGAAACCGTATTGCTCGGGGGGTATAATATGGTTTTTGTCTGTGAAATTTTGTATTCTTTTAAAAATTATTTGGTCCACGACCTATGTTATTCAATAGAGAAATAGGTCTGTAGCTAGCCACATAATATGGTTGTTTGTTGGCTTTGAAGATATGTATTATATTGGCAATCTTGAGCATATCGGGATAGTTGCCTGTTTTAATTATATAGTTGGTTATATATGTGAGTTGTACAAGAGCTTTCTAAGAAAGATTTTTTAATAAAATGTTAGGAACGCTATCCCCTCCAGAGGCTGTTTTATTTTGCAACGATCGTATGGTGTTATAAATTTCGTTATATGTGGCATGATTTTTAGTGTTTGGTGTGTGATTTGTGTCTAGGTAGTTTTGAAATTATTGTGTAATATCATTGTGTATTTTTTGTGTTATTTGTAAAATTATTTTGGAAATACTCTCCAAAGTTTTCTGCTATTTCAGATTTATCACTGCCAGCTTGTCCATTAACAACAATTTTGGTCATTTCGTTATTCTTGGATTTTAGGCAACTAGCGATTTTGTAAAGAAAGTTATCTACTGGTTTTAATTTATCTAAGAATATCTTCCGAGAGTGAATTTTGTATTCATGTACTAACGTATCAATTAAGTTTTGGTAATGTTTTAGCATTATCCTGTCATTGTTGTGTCTGGTACTTTGCCATCTTTTAAAGTAATTTTATTTTTCTTATGTATGATTTTGGTTATATGATCGGGTAAGGTATTGTTGATTTTAAATTTAGGTTTGATGATGATGACGATAGAGTTAACGCTCATAAAATTCCATGTTTTATCGGAAGAGATGAAACAACCAGATGGAAGAAACGTGTTCACTTCCAGAAATATGTACACACTCGAACTCAAAATCGCGTAACACAATTACCAGGTGTCAGAGGTGTTGCACGTGAGAAAAATAAGTCACTAGAAATATGGCGTTTATTTTTTACCGCAGTTTGTTACTAATGATAGTTGAAAATACCAATAAATACTTAATATTAAGCAAATATGATCCATCCTACGAAACTGCACGTCCAACCTTCAAAATGCTTATAGTGACTTTTTTATAACAAATAGCATGTATATGAAGATATATTATATGACAATGTCCTTAGATAAAAATTAGCTGCCTTAAGAGATTTTTTTCACACTTTTACCGTTTAGTTGCCAGACCATTATTCAATTTTCCAGTTTACAACAATAGATGAAATGCTCATGGGTTTTTAACATAAACTTTTATTGGTCCTTCAGACCGGCATTAGTGATGACTTAATTTTACAGCATGTTATTTCTGAAGGGTTAAGAAATGACTAAAACTCAATAAAGATAATTTATGTGGGCCATACACCGAATTTTTCCAGTTCTAGCCTGTCTGTTGTTTGGTATTGAGTTTAATTTAATTTCACTTCGAGGATTATTAGTATTTTATTTATTATTCATACCAACGCTATTGAGAATACTAATAATAATGTAATTACTTTATTACTGAATGCTACAACCAAATTTTTAAGGAAGCGCAAGAAGCAAAACATTCAAGAGTCAATAAAATGCCTTTGTCGTCTAAACATTACAGGAGATAGGAAAGGTTCGATATTTTAACGATTACTTGACAAGAAGGAGGAATACATTACGACAACTTTTGCTACTACTGTAACACTTAAAACCTATTTGATATGATTGAAACTACTCATATAGCAACTGGACACAAAAGAACTAGAGGTAAGCGTTTTTCTTGATTTGCTTGTTGCCAGTAGCATGCGTTCTCAAAATGTGCTCCGTAAAGTGCATGTGGTTCCAAAATAAGAATAAATCAAAAAATTTCAAGAGCTTCAAATGTTTGTTGGTTTGTTTACGTCAAATCTTGCAGTTATATATAAATGTTCGACTACGAGGTGTTGGCGTGACAGAAAAGAAACTTGACGCCCTCGATCTGCGTCGCTTAGAGAGTATGTCAAAGCATCATGATCCCCGAAAATATTTTTTAAACGTAATAATTAAAATAATGATATGGCAAGAAATAAAAATATTATTTCATAATATAAAATCAAGTCGTAAAAATCGCTATTACGTGTCATTTATAATCCAGCAAAGTTTATCATTGAATAACTTATGTAAGCAACACTTTGGATATTAGAGATCTGTTTAAAATGTAAATTTTAGGCGGGCTTTATTCATAGGCGTTAATTGGTCTAAATATGTAGGTATATATACAATCAAAAATGATTATAACCTATAGTAGAGGTTTTATTACTCACCTACATATCAAAAATCTGAATTTATTCATTATTGAAAATCAATTTATGTGTATTTTAATTTTTATTTAAACCGGTAGGGGATGAAGGATCCTTTTCTTTTCTCATGTTCAGTTGGTATAAGCAATGTTGCATAAAATTAAAATATAGAAAAAATACACCGCTGGATAAAAAACTATCAGTCATTATAATACATCAAAAACTACACATACTATCAACTTGAATTTTTGTCAGGTATTAGCTTACATATATGCCTATTTGATGGTATTATTTTTAATTCCTTTCAAGCCGTTGACGACTGGCGAGAAAATTAAAATATAGAAAAAATGCACCGCTGGGTAAAAAACTATCAGTCATATATCGAAAACCACATATACTACCAACTTGAATTTTTGTTAGGTATTAGCTTACATATATGTCTATTTGATGGTATTATTATTAACTACTTTCAAGCCGTTGAAGACTAGCAAAAAAATTGAAATTTAGAAAATAGGAAAAAATGCACGACTAGATAAGGCAAGTCATATATTAAAAACCACAGATGCCATGGACTTGAATTTTTGACAGTTGTTAGCTTACATATGTGCTTATTTGATGGTACTATTTTCAACTCCTTGCTAGCCGTCAAAGACTGGCAAAAAAATTAAAATATAGAAAAAATACACCGCTGGATAAAATATCTGTCACAACTCAAAAAAGTACACTGGCTATGAACTTCAATTTTGAAAGGTTTTAGGTCCCATATATACTTGTTCAAAGGTACTATTGTTAACTGCTTGCAAACCGTCGATGAAAAAAATGCAACACTGGATAACAAACTATCAGTCAGTGCTTTAAATGAAACTTACTGTTTCTAGTTAACTCGACAGTATATTGAAAAATGGTAAAAATTCTAAAAAATTGACCATTGTTTCAATATTATCTAAATATCATCGTTAGAATGACAGAAGTTACATTTCATTTGATGCCTACCTGACGTTTAATTATTTTTGGATAGTCCAAGAAGTGACCTATCTTGTGATTGACTTAATATATGTTAATAGAAAAAAGAAGATATCATATTACAAATATTAAAGCTTAGATATTATAAGCCCTATGGGGATATCCTGGATATCATTAAATTAAGATCAGTATAAATGTGCAATGATGTAGAAAACCAGGAAAACTATATCTGCTGATCTTTACAATTATCACTTAAGAAGACAGTTTAAAAGTGTAGAGCTCCCTAGATTTATCTGTTCATTGACGACTTCATATTGTGGGTTTCTTAAGTGTCTTCTAATTTCCAATTTTTCAAGGAAATCCAGTTCTTGTTTCTTATCACAAATATGTAGTACTTATACTTCTGTGTTAGGTGTCAATGAATGATTGATGTCAAGTAGATGTCTGGCGTAATGAGATTTATCTGGTTGTTTTAATCTGTATGCTCGTAATTGTTCACTGTATCGGATTTCAGAATTTCTAAGGGTCTGACCCAAATAGACACCATTACATTCTGGACATTTAAGTTTATATATACCAGATTTCTTCAATGGTGATATTTTTGTTTTTTCATCTAACTAATTTTGTACTTATGTTACTTTCTGTTTTGAAAGAAATCGTTCTATCTGTTGCTAAAGATATCATCTTTGGAATATTATTAGAAATATTTCCTGCATATGTACTGGTTTTATAAGTTTTTATTTCTTTAGTTTGTTTAGGAAATATTAGTTGTAATGCCACTTTTTCCTATTTTTTTACTAATTAGTTTAATTATTATCATATGTAATGGGTAACCGTTGGATGTTGCTATTTGTTTAATTGTGATAATCTCTCTATCCAAATTACGTTTGTTCATAGGAACTGAAAATGGGTAGTGAACGACAATTAGATATATTTTTACACACATTAATAATTGACACCCAAAAATTAAATTTACAATAGAAGTTGAAGAAAATAGTTCAATCAATCTTCTTGATTTAAAAATTCAAAGAGTTAATAATTTATTTGATTATTCAATTCACCGAAAACCAACACACACTCATGTGACTATTCCATACAGTTCCAATCATCCCATGTCCCATAAACTAGCGGCATATAATTCAATAATACATAGAGCATTTTCAGTTCCTATGAACAAATGTAATTTTGATAGAGAGATTATTACAATTAAACAAATAGCAACATCCAACGGTTATCCATTACATATGATAAATAAACTAATTAGTAAAAAATAGGAAAAAGTGGCATTACAACTAATATTTCCTAAACAAACTAAAGAAATAAAAACTTATAAAACCATTACATATGCAGGAAATATTTCGAAGATAATATCTTCAGCAACCAATACAACGATTTCTTTTAAAACAGAAAATAACATAAGTACAAAATTGTTAAATGTAAAAACAAAAATATCACCATTAAAGAAATCTGGTATATATAAACTCAAACACCTACATATTTGTGATAAGAAACAATAACTGGATTTCCTTGAAAAATTGGAAATTAGAAGACACCTAAGAAACCTACAATATGAAGTCATCAATGAACAGATAAATCCAGGGAGTCCTCCACTTTTAAACTGTCTTCTTAAGTGATAATTGTAATGATCAGCAGATATAGTTTTCCTGGTTTTCGATATCATTGCACAGTTATACTGATCCTAATTTAATGATATCCAGGATATCCCCATAGGGCTAATAAGATCTAAGCTTTAATATTTGTAATATCATATCTTCTTCTTGCTATTAACATATATTAAGTCAATCACGAGATAGGTCACTTCTTGGACTAGCCAAAAATAATTAAACATCAGGTAGGCATCAAATAAAACGTAACTCTTGTCATTCTGACCATGATATTCAGGTAATATCGAAACAATGGTCCATTTTTTAGAATTTTTAAAATTTTCCAATATACTGTGGAGTTAACTAAAAACAGTAAGCTTCATTTAAAACACTAATATGAGTAGATTCCACGAAGTAAGGGTCGATACAGTTAATTTCATTTAACTATCCATCATATATCCAAAACCACACCTACTATCAACTAGAATTTTTGTCAGGTACATATTAGCTTACAGATATGCCTATTCTATTATTTTCAACTACTTGCAAGTCATAGAATACTGATTAAAAATTCAAATTTAAAAAAAAATAGAGTATCAAACTTCAATTTTTGACATATTTCAGCTCACATATATGCCTATTTTTTTCTTCTCGTCAGTGTTCTATGGCTTGCAAGCAATTAACCATTAAAGCCTATATAGTATAACCAAAAACATGCCAAAAATTCAAGTTGATTGTGTGTCGTTTTTAAGTTATTACCAATAGCAGCGGTGCATTTTTTTATATGTGAAATTGAAAATAGTTTGGTTTTTGAGTTATGACTGAGTTTGTTATTCAGCGGTGCATTGATTTCAATTTTTTTTTATAAATTTTAATTTTCTATAGTGTTGGACGGCTCTCAAATTATTGAGAATGGTTCCATTAAATAGGTCTATATGTGAGCTAAAACATGTCAAACATTCAAGTAAATAATTATTAAGTACTGATATTTTGTAGACAGTGTGCATGTTTCCTTCCATTAATTTTTACATTTCGAATATTGAAAGAGGTTGAAAATACGAGTAAAATTTATGTATAATCTGAAATTTGGCACAAAATAAGCTAATATATAATATTTTATTTATATTTATTTATGTATAGTTAAAAACACTTATTCTGTCTTAAATCCTGGCCGTATATATTTCATGACTTTATTAGCAAGCAAAGAATTCCAAAAGATCATATTCTTGTTTCTTTTGATGTCAATTCTTTATATACAAGTAACCCAGTGAATTTTGCATTAGAAAGTTTAAAAAATAATTGGAATAAGATCACACAAATTTATCATTAAAAAATTTCTCAAATGGAGTTCAATTTTGTTTGCGCTGTACATTTTTTAGATATAACAATGATTTCATCTCTCAAATTTTCGGTACATCTAAGGCATCTACAATATCTGCCACCATTGCTAGTCTCGTCATGGACGACCGTGAAACCTCTGTCATTTCAATACTTAATTTCACTCCACATTTTTCTTATGGATCATTGTATTCTTTGTCTTCCCAAAAATAAATTAGAATACTCTGTAAATGGTTTTAAGGCATTTGATCCTAGAATTCAGTTCACTTTTGAGAAAGAAATTAACAATTATACATTTTCTCGATACTACAATTCCCTACCGGAAAAATTAACACTAGTTGGTTTACAAAAGATATATAGTCCGGCCGATATTTAAATTTTAATTGTAATATTCCTGTTACACACAAACGTAGGGTTGTTACAGGCCTAGTAGATAGAGCTATAAAACTTTCCAGCCCTCAATATAGACCAAAAAATATTAATAGAATTAAAGAAGTTCTTTAACAAAATAATTATTCAAAAAGTTTCATTGATACTATCATCAAAAAACAAGTGCATAAGTTCTACAACCAACAACGCATAACCAGGTCACAAACTAATAATTGTAGTCAATACATACCCCTTCCGTACATAATAGGTGTATCCGAAAACATCAAAGAAAATGTTCAAACCTTACAATATCAATATTGTCCACAAACATTATAATGCAACTAAACAATTTTTTTCAAAATTAAAGCCAAAAATTGATAATAAATATCGATCAAACGTAGTATATCAAGTTGAATGTAATGACTGTCACAAACAATATATAGGACAAACTAAACAATACATACATAAGCGTTTTTACTTTCACTCTTACGACATTAAAAATAACAATACTAATACCACTGCACTATCAAAACACGCCATAGAAAATAACCGCAGTTTCAATTTTCAAAATTCTAAAACATTACAATCCGAACCTAATATTAAAAATCGAGAAATGTATGAAATGATCTACATTCAAAAAAATAAGAAAAGTATTAATTTTTGAACTGATATAAGTAACTTATCCAACTGTTACTACAACCTCATTAATAATAATAATCAAATTAAATACATATTTTAATCAACTATACTTAAATTATTCTGAAGACACACAATTTTATCACATCGTATACAGCTTTATAATTTTTGCTCTCCACCTTAAATATATTTTAATTGATACAAAGTAGACAGTAAACTATTTTCATTTAAACGGAAAGAACGTACCTAAGCTTTTGTTGAAAGAAATGAAACATTTTATGAAATACAAATTAAACATTTTTACAATGAAGAGAGAAAATGATCCTTCATTTTATCTTATACAATACATACATAAACTTACAAAATAACAACCTGAAATGTTGAACGTTGGATTTTTTGTGCAAGTAAGTTTTTTTTTGTTTTTCTGCTCCCTTTTAAATCTAATAGGTTTGTTCTCTTTGAGTGACAACTCCAAAAGGAAAAAAAATAATAAATAATTAATTGGCCGAATCCCAAGACTTTTATTTTTAAATTTAATTTAGGAAGAACTTTCTGCTATTGTCACACTTTAACGTACAACAAAATAAATCAAAATCATTACAGTAAAGAATGTCATAATAGTTATTTGAAAAACTAGGAGTCATTGTGACAACAATTACTCGTTTTGTAGTATGAGTAGTATGAGTACTACAGAAAGTCATTGTGATATAAGTTTTACCCAATATTTTTTATAATTCGCATTTATCTAATTTTTTAAATAAAATAGAATTACATAGACTACCTGTTTTTAAACTAGGAGGAGTGGTTTGAATATAAGTTGGCAATTCTGTAGATTCCTGATTGGTCACTTCACAGATGGTTTTATTCAGCACGTTTGACATATTATGTTCGAATAATTGTGTAAATTATAAACAAACTTTCATTTAAGCAAACAGAGGATGCATATTTGCTCAAAAATGAACTCCTTCGTAAATGCTTGCGATCTATTTATATTATATCATGAACAGAATTATTTCTATATTACATCTTCATTTAGATATCTGGTAATTTATCCCAAAAATCGAACGTTATGTATTGATCCTATACAATATAAAAATAAACAATTGACAAATCATTGATGAATAAACGATAGCGTACTTTATTTATTAATATTTTTAATATATAATTTATTCAAATTCACCTTTAAGACGATTGAATATAATAATTTGCTAGCTAGACCATTTTATTATTTGTTTTAAGCTTAAATGTCAAATTAAAATACATTCTACATACAATAACCAACTGTACGACACTAAAAATTACTAAAAAAGTGTTCAAAGAGACTTCATTGTAAACAATGTTATAATGAATTCCATTTTATACGCGAATTATAAAAAATCAATTAAAATATTTTGTTTCCTTTCATTCTAGAAAATGTGGGGGGGAGATCCAACAGTTTTGCCGGTCGTATATTTATAAAATAAAAAATTCCGAGGCAGCTCTTATTTTATGTAGTGCAGTGTAGCTACATATTTAGAATAAACGATAATATACATTTTTTATGATTTTATTAACTAATTTATTCGTTTAAATATACATTGGGTAATACTATCAGACATATTTAAATTTAGTACCAGCTGATGTAAGGCATTAAAAAAAAAAATCTGTGGTCGTTCGGAACCGAGACCGGTCAGTGGTCCTCTTTTGTCAATAAAGCGGACTGTCAGCGTTTCAAAAACCGTTCAGTGGCCTTCCATTCGAATATGGTCACCGCTAGAACTTCTTGTTCTTAATATATTTTTTTCAACTTTTCTTGCGTAAATCTTCTTCGGATTTACATAAGTGGGCAGAGTCTGATCTACATGCATAAATTAAGGATTATGAATTTCTGTTTACGACAAAAAAATTCGTTTCCGGTTATAAATTCGTAGAATGTGCGATTCAGACCAGTTCGAAAGTTAATTTAATCTGTCAACACCGTAAAAATTGTAATTTGGTTCAGCAATAATTTAGGTTATTACAAAAGTTATATAACGTAAGAGATATGATCGAAATTTAAGTATGGCAATAATAAAGTATATTTGAAAAATTTAAAACTTTTCAGCATGACCTCTCGATATTGAAATACTCGTGATTGGTCTACAATATATTCCAAATAAACATGCTAACCAACTTTCTTACGTTCGATTAATAGATTTAAAGTTTATTCTAGTAATCTATTACATGGAGGTCTACATTTTCCGTCTCTAACATGTTTTCGATATCTCGCGATTTTTTTTATTTGTTCGTTAATTTCAATGTAGTTATGGGGGCAAGGTTTGCCTATAGGGGGGCATATTTTTCTTGTAAGGTACCTATTATGGACTATCATACCCCACCATCCGGTACACGGCCAAATTTTTTTTTTTTTATTAATATTAACGTATATCACAGAACTCAAAATATCTTATCGCCATTGTTCACTAAACTGAAAAACAAAATTAAAACCAAAAAAATTTAACGTAGTGTATTCTATACCATGTTTGAACTGCCCGAAGAAATATGTAGGTATGACAACACAAACTCTAGAAAATCGCCTAAATGGTCACAGATACACAAAAAATACGTCCTCCGCCATACATTAACACGAAACCACGGAAAACCATGAATTTTACTTCAATAGTACAAAAATACTAACACAGGATTCTAACTACCATAAATTGGCAATCAAAGAAATGGTACATATAAAAAAAAGAGTTCAGCTATGAGTAATATCCAAAATATGTCATCCAATAACAGAATAAAAATACTAGACACTTTTGATTTCACCCTTATGCCGTGAATTTAGTTCTGAGGTAAATACCTTCATTAGTTTATCAACAAACTTGTTTTTATATATGTTAAGTGTCGTTTTTGTACACCTTTCAAAATTTTATATCGATTACATGTAAACATTTTATTTTATACCGTCCAAATGAGACATAACATCTTTTTGAGAAAGCTCCCAACAAGGAGCGAAACGTCAAAAGTATGTAGACGATATTTAGTTGCTTTATTTATAACCTAAACCCAAGAATACAAAATCAAATATATATATATATATATATATATATATATATATATTGGTACAATTTACTATACCTCTAATTTAATGAATATTACCAATAAATTACAATATCTGATTTCAGCGACAATATTGTACACGCAGCTTAAGCACCGTTAGATATATATTTCAAAGTTGACAGTTGTTGTCAAAATTTTCCAGCTAGCAGAATAACGAAAATTGTTTACAATATTGAAAGATGGGTTCATTTTATCTTGAATTACTTGACTCTATTCTCAGGTGGGTTCAGTACGCTCTAATATAACAGTTTGTAATAAATTTTAAATTATTTTCGGAATAAAATATTTATAAGATTAATTTGGTTCAATATTCTCTCCTGTGAATGTTTATTTAAAATTGGAAATATCACTCAATTGATTTCTGACACTTATTATCAATGAATGACTTGTCTGTCACCAATGATTCACTAAGTTTCAATGTTCAAATAAAATTCCTATTCCTATATGATCTATATAATTTCGAATCAAAATACGTTTTAACAATTATGTATAATTACTCAAATAGGCAAATACCAAATTTAACTTTCCTTCCAGAAACAAATAATGTTATCGTAATTTTAACGACTAAATTAACATTAAAACAACCTACAAACTAAATAACCTCCTAATCTAATTTAAAAAGTTTCTAATTTCTTTTCAAAAAATTTCGAATTTTGAATTGTCACTCAGTTCCTTGGTGAATGTCAAATACACGATATTTTCTACTAATTTCTTCCATTATTAAATTGGTCGATACGTATACTTATTTTTCGTAGTTATTTGAATTCAATATATAATCTCATTATTTATATGCATCTACTTTTAATTCAATTTTGTATCAACGCCTGGTGTTCAATAATGTAAGAATAATTCTGGAGCGAACTCACCAGAAATCTGGATGTAGAGAAGAAACTGCCAAGCTCGTACAACTGCAACACTAATTTTCGAAAATACACGCACTGAATTTAATTTTGATTTTTCCGAATAATACCTTATATTAATCAATTACAATGTTCAAATACTAATTTTACAAAATTTTTGGAGAGATCTCACAGGAGATGTTCCCCGTTCGGATTCTCAAATTCCGATTTTATTAAAATTAATAACAACATTCTACTGTGGTTACAAACTTTCCTTTTTTCTGAAAAAAAGCTAAATTTGTTATTTTTTAATATCAAAGATTTGGAATACTTTTATTATCACTAAACACCTTGTAATGACTTCTAATTTCTTTAACCTTGAATGCATTGTTCAATTGTGACAAGTAAATGTCATCAGAAATTAAATGATCTGCCAAATCTTACAAATACAGGGTTTTTCAACTATATTGATTTTATAGACAATATAGGGTTTTCCGGAAGTATTGCATAAATTAAATTCTTTAAAAATTTGGAATAATAGAACTGTAATTATATATATATATATATATATATATATATATATATATAGCTGAAAAGCGAAAAAACGCCGTGATCGTTGCTGATCAATTAGAACACAAAGGTGAAAAGGAGATCTTCGGTGGAGTCCACAGGGCAAGCTAGGATTATATCATCTACATATTTCTTGATGAAAGGTACATTGAAAGGAAGTACCGGAAGTACCACGTCCAACAGATCACTCACTAGTTTCCTACTTGTGGCATCATGGTAGGTGTTCCCCCTTTTTAGTAGGTGTTCCCCCATTATTATTAGTTCCATAATAATATTTATAATAATAATTAATAACATTAATAATCACATATTAATTCTCGTGATTAAAATAATTTTTTTCATTGGAGTGATAACTCAAATACATTTCCATAATTTTGGTACCACCCTTGTATTCTCTTGAAAGTTTCAATTCGATTGTTTCAGTGTCTCGCGTCATTGCAAAGATCGATTCTTTTCATTCATTTAGTAATGATGATTGGTGTACTTAACCTGACATTTTTAGTTTCCGCCATTATTCTCACAAGTCCGCGTGGGTGTGTGGATTCTCGATTTTTAATGTTTTTTAAACTTTTTACTTTTTAATAATGTTTTAAATAAAAATGTATGCTGCAATCCCCAATAAGATATTTTTCAATTCTATATATATATATATATATATATATATATATACAGTGTGTACACAAAGTAAAGTAACTTGCTAATATTTCGATTTCCGTTAGGTATACAAAAAACAATGTTGAATAAAAATTTTTTTAAATAATCCAGAATATCTGCGATGCCGCGGCGCTTCCGACGAATTTTGTGATAATTGGAGCGTTACTCGACAAGCACATCAAATGAATTTCTTATTGATAAATAAAAAGTTATGTATTCTTTCTAATTGTTCGTTTTTCTCTTCACTGATAGCAAATCTAATAATTTTTGAGGAAGAAAAGGCGCAGAGATGCGTGTTAAACTTGATAATCAATTTATTATTCAAGCGCAAATAATTCTAATTACAAGTCATGTGAGACTAGTGTAGGCCTATGAATATGCAATGATTCTGAATCTATTGCACTGGTTTTACCATTACTATTAGCTGTATACATGCACGGTGCCGTTGAAATTTTCGCTTCTCTACAGCTTTATTACATGCGAAACATACAACTACTTCGCTTCTGACACATAATCATTTTTTTAACGTTCTTGTTTATTTCTATATCTAGAGGGAGTCGATTGGAAAATTTATTTGAGGCATGGAGAATCATCGCAGCGTGCAAACCATAATAATTAATAATAATCTGTAGTTGGTATAGCGAAAACGAGTAGCTGGTAACTTTTAACCGATGTGAATCAGATTTTATTTTTATTATATTATATTATATTATATATATATATATATATATATATATATATATATATGTATATATCATAACAAAATTAGTATTAAAAATTAAAAAATTCATGTTAAGTATTTTTTTTGACAATTTAGGGGACATTCGGTATATTAGAAAGGTTGAATCCAAGTAATTATATCCACAAAATCATTTAATAAACAAATCTTGAAGTAGTAGATCGTACCAATGTCTGTATTTAGTTATTACAGTTCCACGTAACTGTGAACGTGTCCTATTAGAGGTGAATTTCAAAATTGTCATTTATCCAGTCAATAAAAGGAATCTGAAACTGATGACACATTGAAATAAAATAATAAAATATCTAACAAATCATATTTTACTATAAGTAAAACAACTAGAAGATTTTAAAGGTGACATTGATATTAAAGCTTGATCTCCAGAATTCATTGCAATGATTCATCTGATTGGAGATAATCGTAACGTTATAAGAAAGAAAATTATTATGAAATGTTAGTGTCAGATTTTTTTGGAAAAAAGGAGAATTGTAACTTGAGATTAGTATTTTTGATAGTTATTCAAAAAGTAGAGGTAATCAATTAAATTAAACGAGAGTCTTAATTGAAATAATATTTGGGGAAGGAGAATTTGTCTGTAGCAGATAATTATTCACAAAACATTTCTCATGTCAGAGAATTTGTATGCTGGAGTCAGCCAATTTGAAACCTGTCTGGACCAAAACGACGATAGAATCAACTAAGGACACCGAGGGAAACATTGGTAACAAAATTTTCAATTGTATATCGATATACAAAAAGTTTGAAAAAGAAATCAATCAATTAATAAGCATGCTAATTCTAAAATAGAGTTTGATCACTGAGAAACTAAAATTGAATTGGATTAGTGCGTGAATATTCAAAAACCTTTTCGGTAATTGAGTTTTTTTACGGTTATTCGATATTTCATTCTAATATTGGACTGGTAGTTAGGATTTAGGTATAAGTTATATTTAAATAATAGTCTTTGAATTACGTTGTGAAACATTGAACTAATTACTAGCGAGTGACGTTAGACATTTTCTCACGAACTGTCAGTCGTTAGTCGTTAAGAAAATAATAATTTAATAACGTGGGTGAATGTTATCTTTTTGCATTATAATTGAATAAATTGGGGAAAAGCTTTATAGTTTTGAACTAGAGTTATATTAAGATACATATTAGGATTTGTTATTTTATTTTGAATCAAACAAGTATTTTATTTACTACTTATAAAATAATAATAAAGTTGACACCAGAAGGAACTCACCTGTGATAAGATCTCAGGCCGTGGCAAATAAAAAAAATTATAAATTATATTTCAGAGGAATAAAGTTTATTAAGTGATTGACATCAAAATATACATCACAATATATATATATATATATATATATATATATATATATATATATATATATATTGTATTGGATTCAATATTTATTTATTATTTTATTATTTGTGATTGAATAATCGTTAAGCATGCATAACAAACTCTATCAAAGGGTAGGGTTCAATTGCGCCATTCAAATTTACTCTAATTATTGAATTATGAAATTAAAATGAACTAGCTTATGATTTCAAGAATTTTAATTATGGAAGATTATTACTGCATCTATATACAAATATCATAGGTAACAATCCAAAATCATTACCATAATAACATACAATTATAATTTTCTTATTCTAAACAAAAAAAACAAACCGCCAATGACCGTCAAATTTGAGAAAATGTGTATTGATTTTTCTCCGCAAATGTTAGAAGAAAACCCCAATGACACTGATCATGCACAAATCCGTTTTATGAGCTCATAAAATTAATAAAATTTTCGTACCTTATATTACTCCTGATTTATGATTGTGTAGTCCAAAACAAACTTCGAATATTTTTTTACCAACAACAGTTAGGACTTTTGTAAGCACCTTTACGTTTCTCAACTCTCTATGCCATTTGATTCCCATTTTTGAATAAATTTTAGCACATACCAAATTGTATTGTAATAGTTTAAATATTCTTCTTTCTCCTGATTATTACTTTAAAATTTGTTTACTTCTCCTTTTAATTAAATATACAGGTTCTAATCTTTAATATTGAGGATACAATGTATCTCCTTTCCCTGGTTTTTTAACGTCCTCAAAAAAAACTGCTTTAACTGAATATACAATTATCTTCTCTCTTCTTATTATTATTATAAATTTAATTTAAATATCTTTCTGTTATACTTTAGATATCGACTTTTTTAATCGTCCTTATTGACAAGATCAATTATAATATGACTTCCCACTTTGACGTCTTAAAATTCACTGACGTTTTTTTATTTTATTTATCATAATCTATCTCGCTGCGGGTTGCTAGCGAAACTAATCTCTCTATCGTATGAACAGTTAATTTCTAAAGCCGTATATACATGAAAATAACATTTTATTATTATAAATTAGAATATATAGAGATGAAGATTTATACATATAAATATTAACATAACTTACTATTTATTAAAAATTCCTGAAATCCCTTGCATAAAATAACCTAATTAGTAACTATATGAAAATGTGACGCGTTTCTTTTAAATTATTTTGAATTTCATTCTAATTTCAACGGATGCTTCTGAAATTACATCATGTACTGAATTATTAATTTTAATTTCCGTTGTATCTGAATCAGATTTCAATATTTTCGATTCTGATGGTTCAAAGAGTATATCGTCTGTTTAAGTATCTTTGGTCAGATTTTCTTCAGTATTATAGTGAGGATTTTGTTCACTGTTTTTAATATCAGCATCTATAATTAATTTTGACATGTTTTTTTTACCAATTCATAAATATTCGTTAAAATGATAGCTAATAAAGTACAAGATGGAAAAATCCATATGACTTATTTCAGTAATACTATTAATCCTTATTAAATTGAATACAACCAAATGAAACTGCTTCAATATATATATATATATATATATATATATATATATATATATATATGTATGTATGTATGTATATATTGAGATAATTTATTTATTTATAATTATTTTTATTTAGGTTCATATTTTTTTATAATTTTAGTTGTTGAGCGCCAGATGAAATTAGTCTATCAATTTTGTGTTATTAAAGTGAGCCAGCTATACTCAGTCTATAACGATGAAACTCTTAACCATAAACAAGAAATTATGGTGGTTGAGGATACGTCTTTTACTTTATAAATTCAAACTCGAGAAATAATTTAAATTGTAATATAATTGGTAAATAAACATATTTATGTTCCAATAATTTTACAAACAATTAAATAATACAACCCTGTTTTTCCTGGTTATCATATAGGAATAGACAGGGCAACACTAAATAAATCAACTAATGTCGGTAAGAAAGATCTCTTTCTCTATAGTTATTTGGTTTTGTGTCATAAATATTAACCTATTTACAAATGAATTTTTATTTCGTTATAAATAATAATTTCCTAATTAACCAATACAGTTGTTATTATGGTTTGAATGTTAAGAAACTATCAATCGAATTTGAATATTCTATACAATTAAAATGATGGCAGAAGTTATAAATCGTTTAGTATTCAAGATATATGATATTAATGTGGTGAGTACTGATTATTTGATATTAATTTGCTAATATAAGAGTTATTGTATATCGTTTAAATACTTTCTTTTATCAGTGATTAAATAAGAAATTATTATTTTACTTTATCTAACGGAATAGTTTCCTTTTTAGGTTAATATCACTATTGTTAGAACAGTTTATATAAGAAAAACTTTACCTCACAGTTCATAGTCACTCTTAAATTCAGTTCTTCAGGAAATGTTCTTACTTCTGTTTCTTTTAATTTTGAATAGGTTGGCCAAATAGTTCAAATTTATAATTCTTCCTATAATGTCACTATCAATCTGTCTTCCTTGTTTAATAATTATAAAGTATTTTTCTGCTTCAGCTTTTCTTCCATATAACTTAACTTCTCTTTATTTTCTTTTACTAGATTTCTTTCTTAGGATAATTATTTTTACATATGTTATTGCAAAAAAATTCCAATTCATCCATGTTTATTTTTCCTAGCAACCATCCATGACTTGTTATTCCTACTAGATTGATGTTTTATTTCATGTAGAGATTAAGTAAGGACTTCGCGCATTACTCTTGAACACTTATAAATTTGCTTATCTGATTATTGGATTCATAATAATTATATCAGTAAAAGTTATATTCTCTCAACCACCTTTATAATTAATTTTAGTAGAGTTTTCATTTCAAACCTATCAATTCTTATTTTAGTCCTATATATATATATATATATATATATATATATATATATATATATACATGAAAGACAACGAAGAAAAGTGAAAGATATGGTAAAGCAAGCAAAAGAAAAATCTTGGACAGACTTAGCAGAAAAATTGGAAGAACACAGTCTAGGGAATCAAAAACTGTTCTCAAAACACTCAGAAAAGGAAAACAACACTGTTGGAGTGGTAGAAATGCAAACGTTTCTCACAACTTTTCAGTTGGTAGTCATGATCGATCTTTTGACATGACAGTGTAATTAACTTCCTTCTGTTAATGTGTAATGTTGCTAAGAAGCACATGTTCGACCTTCAATTTGTCGGCATATACATTTTCAAATTTTAAATGATTTTAATTATATGTTTGTGGTTTTCATTTACATATTTTAGGGCTGTTACGGTTGATGAATGTGCTTGAAGTTTTGGATATTTTCCATCAATACGTACAACCTCGCTAACATTGTAAGTAAGGTTAGGTTTTTTCATTTATTCAAAACTTTTAAGTATTTAATTATATTGTAGCTCCCTGATGATGACAATATTCATTGTCGAAATATTGGAAATATAATGTTATAAGAGTACACGTTCGTTTTGCTGCTTCTCCCAAATAAATTGGTTAACTATTTATAATATTTCCTCTGCATAGTCGGTGTCGCAAGCAAAATAACCCCCATCTACAGTTGGGATCAGATTGGTTAGGCAACCAACATTCCTACCATATAATTAGATGTTTTCTTTTTGTACACTTTCTTTGACAGGATTTATTTTTGATATTGAACGAATATTTCCTTTCTATTCAATTATGATTTAATAATAAATTTTTAAAATGACACCAGAATAATAAAATATAATGCTCTGTGGAAATTGATAAAGATTTGGTTGTACTGGCAGAACGCAAAAATAGAAATATCGCAGTTCTCAGTTATATCTATACTAACATACAACTAACTACTTGCAATGTGAAACTGGGTGAATTATCCCTTAGGATATAGCCCAAAAACGGATCAAGAAGAAGAAGAACTACTTGCAATTGGGATATTGTTAATGATTTATGAAAAAGTTTGCGTACGATTACTACTGGAAATTTCTCTTTATTATGAAAAATGAAAAAGAATTAATGTACCATCTCCAATACTACTTATCTATCTCTTTTTTTGTCTGATTAACGCGAACTCGAAGATCTCCTTGGATTTCAGATTCAAGAATTCTAATCTACTACACTACTATCCGATGACACGTGCTTCTCAAATAACCAGGAATCGAATTTAATAGAGAAATAAAATAATTAAATACTGGAACTTTCAGTTGACTTACTCCAAATTGGGTAAGTACTTTATAGATTCTTATATTTTTATTCACTTACCAGCTTGTGAAAACTTCTATTTCGTATCGATCGCTGTTCAAATTTCAATTATTCATTCACTGCATTTTATAGGATACAATGTTTTCACGAAAACTTTTACAATATTAAAAATTTTATATACAGGTATGTAGAAAATCTTTATTTCTTAATAACAAAGCATTACATTTTATTATATACTCAATTTATTGGTTTTTAAATAATCGTACACAATACAGCCAAGTTCAATTCTATGATTGCTCAATCCAAATGAATAAGTTTGTTTTAACACAGACTTTAATTTTATCGAAAATATTTTAATTATAGATATATTTTTTGAGATTTGATTAATTGTGTGATATATACTGTAGCAATTATGTAAGCTTCTATTGTCAAATAAATCCTTTTATTAAAAACCACAATAGTATATATATTATTATTTGATAAAAACTGTGTATATCTATGATGAAATCAATAGCTTTTTTTGATTTTACAAGAAACTCAATGGCCAACCATATTATTGAATATCTTTCGTATCTGAAACGCCTCTTTTGCGATTTTTATCGTACTCCATTGTTTGATGAAGTCCGCGATCATCCGAAGGTAATTTCATCCGAAATACCCATAATTTCCGAACAATTTCGAAAGTAATATTTATCCATTTATCGTCCTTATGAAGGAGTATTCTAAAAATGTAATGACCAGTTTGTATTCTTCAGATATCAACGTCAAAATAACGATACGGTAAAAATTGTGGCTTTTACGGAAACGGGAGGGGTATGAAATTCATTTTTTAGTAAAGACATAATTTATATACACATATAGAGTTCATTCCAACATATTTCGTCCTGATTCCAACAAACATCGGACATTCACCTGCAAAATCCCAGGGTAGGCAGTTGGTAATTACAAAGAACTAAGTAGGTACCTGTACCAGTGGAAAGGTACCTATGGCATTCTTAACTTTTGCGTTATTGATTTTTTTTGTAAAGAAAAATATAGAGATATAATTAAATATATTTAATTTAATTCACTATCGTGTTTATACTTAATAGAAAACTACATACTAAAATGGATATATTAGACATGTGATATTATTATGCCACTTATCCCATCGTAGAGCAAATATCCTCTTCTAGTGGGGCATAAAATGGGTCAACTATACTACATCTTCATAGCAATACAAAAGTTTAATAATAATAAAAAAAGTTTACCATAACGCATCTTCATAAAAACCCCTTAATTTCATGTGATTTGGTAATCAGCACTTTAGGTTTGGTTATATAAATGCTTTAAATAAATTTTTAACTAAGGTGGGGCGTATTCCTTACTCTACTCTTTCCATCTATCCATAGTTTCTGTTTCTTCCCTTTGTATAGCGTATTGTTTGTTCCTGCTATATCTTGGTTTATTCCTTTTACTAATTCGTAGAGTTTTCAGTACGTTTCTGATTCCCTTTAATGTATTGTTCCATTATTTCGCCTAATTCGTGCCAGGATTTTATTTTATACTCCGTTTTTAAAAGGCATGGAGTAATAAATCACTCATTTTGGCCGGAATCATAGGCGTACCACATTTAGTCATTTAAAAAAGGTAAGGCTTCTAAAATTATTTCATTTCCGAAAATAAACGTTTTGTTTTATTATTTAAAATGAAATTTCAAATTATCAATAATATAATAAACTGTGGATTATATCACTGACATCAATTTTCCAGAAAATTTGATATTATGTATAAAAGGGCGTAGACGAGTCCCTCCACTAAGCTCCAGGTAGTTATAATCCTACATACAATAAATAATAAAATAAATGTTAATAACAATTTTATACAAATACATATGTATATCCAAACCAACCCCATTCGCAGTTTATTTCACCCAATTAGCAGGTAATTGAAGCAACTTGACAAACAGGTAGCTCAAAAATGGTTTTATTATTGTGAAATATAGTCTTTTCAGTTCTAAGAAAATGCCCCCATAATACAATGTACCTACTTACTAGAACTTTTCAACTATAAAAGTAGCGGAAAGGTTGAATATTTTCAATTTACAGTTCATCTGTGCTGGAGAAACTGCTGTGTTGATTGATTTCCCCATTATTACTGTTTCTCACAAATGTTAGATCTAATTCCAACGGCCTCAGTCATTGTTATGGATAACGCAGGTTATCACTCCAGGTTAGTGGAGAAATTACCTTCAATTGCATGGCGTAAACAAGATATCCACGATAGGCTAACATCGAAAAATATTGAATGCCCAGATAACCCGCTGAAAAATGAGCTCTTGCAACTGGCCAATTCACATAAACACAAATATAGTAGATATGTTGTAGATCAAATGACATCAGCGTGTGGTATAACGGTGCTGAGGCTTCCTCCTTATCACTGTCAACTCAATCCCATAGAATTAATATGGGCCCAAGTGAAAGGGGAAGTTTCAAGAAAGAATACGACATTCAAAATGAGTGACGTAAAAGTTTTTTTCGAAGACGCGTTAGGTAACGTAACCAAATAAAACTGGAAGAAATGTGTTGAACACGTGATACAAGAAGAACTAAATATGTGGGAAATAGATCATATAAGTGAACACATGATTGAACCATTTATAATCAATGTTACTAATGGAAGCTCAACAGAATCGTCTGATTCTGATATATAGACTAGTTTTTGTGTTAGTTATTACTATTATTTGTTAGACTTATTTTTTATAAATATTACATTAATTCGTACTTTATTCCTGCATTTTTCTTTTTTCCTCTCCTATTGTAAACGGTATGTTAGTAGTAAAGTTGATACCTACTGCAAAAAAATTTGCTATTTTTTATATAATATTTTATTGTTTATTCATAGGAACACAAAAAAATGTGTTTTTATTGAATCGATATCGTGAACTCTTTTGAATAGTTTTCGTAATTATAATTTCATAGTGCCTTCATATTCATATACCAAGTTTGTTTTGTCCTGATTGCACGCCTCTGAGGATTAAATTGTTTATTTGTTCATTCAAATACAATAGAGCGACCCTTTCAATACAATAGGCGACCCAACCGAATACAGAGTTACGGGGTGTCTACCTGAAATTCGTAACAAATGAGAAATTTTAGCTTTGTTCACCATCTTTTTTGGTTTAGTTCCTTCAACTTTTGTAACTTCCATTTTTGTTTCTTAATTTTTACCTGAGTTCGTTCTTTCTTTCCACCATCTCGTTAACTTTTTATTTCCCCCTGTGGTAGTCACCCATCAAACATTTTTGGCCGTTTCTTAAAATATGTATTTCATTTTTCCCAAATTTGTTCTAATTGTACGTTTGCTGCTACCACTTCTCCAAATTCTTTTTCCGCTAAATTTTTCGTTATTTTCTTTACGTTTAACCTGTATGGTCTAATAGTAATTTTCAACTTTTGTTTCTTCAATGTCTGGTTTTTCCCTTTTTTGATAAGCATTTTAATCTTTGCGTTCAATAAATAGTATATGTGTGCTCTTATTTCTACTTTCCACTTCCTTTCAGATCTCCCATTTACCTCGTTCATAGCTTCCTTGAGCTTTTCCCAGAATTTTTCTTTTTCCAATACCTTTTCATTTTCGTTAGGCCCATACACAATAAATATAGTTGTCTCTCTCTTTATATGTAACTGTATATTGAGGATTTTCCCTGCTATCCCCTCCCAGTTTTTAATAGTTGTTAGGTAAAAGTCTCTTATTTATAATACACCCACTTCTTCTTCAACCCTACTATTTACTGAGACTCCACTATAAATGAAAAAATGTCCTTGTAATTCAATTTCTCCATTTTCTTTCCTTTGGTTTCAATTATTCCCAGTATATGTGAATTTTCTTGGTTTAATTCCTGTATTAATTCATATTCTTCACTCGCCAATCCTCTGACATTACATGCAGCAATGTTCCACATATTTTCATCGATTTCAGTCATCATGTCTTTATTTGTGTCTGTGGTTTCTAGCGTTATGACATTTCTATTTGTGTTTCTACTATTATATGTGTTCTGGTTTCCCTTTGGATTTACATTTTGCTTGTCATATTTATTTTAGTTTGCATTTGCATTATTTTTATCATTGCTATGTCTCTATTTTTCTCCTTTACCTTTCCTCTTAGTTTTTTGCATTTCTTGCGTTTTTAGTTATTTTATCATCCATGTCTTACGTTTTTGGTGATATTTAATTTAATTTCTGTTTTTTTTTGTCATCTGGGGCAACGAAGTTGTCTTTATGTCATCTACTCCATAACGATAGCCGTTGATTATCAATTTATGGTGTTTAATGGTAGCTTTATGTTCTTTCATTCTTGTCTGCTTTAGCTTTTGAATACGGAATTATAGTATTTCTGCCCACAACAATTTCTTCTGGATAATCTTCATTAATCTATTTAGTTGTTTTCTTTGTTTGAGTATATCTCCTGTTGTTAGTTCCATTAATATCGATCTGTTTGTATCACTTCTTGGTTTTCCCATTCTTTTAATTTTATTAAAATCGCGTTCTGTTTCTACATCAACTCCAATTTATTTTAATAGGTACCTTTATTTCTTTTTGTTCTTCCAAGATGTTGTCTCGTACTCCTCTTATATTATTCTTTCTCCTGATTTCTTTTTCTAGTGTAGCTATCTTCTCATCTTGTTTTTCCATGTCCTCTATTATTCCTAAGTTTTTTGCTCTTAATTCCTTCATTTCACTAAACAGAAACTGCATTTAGTTATTTATATCGCACATTTCACTTGTTATCACACTGAACATATCTTCAATTCTGTTCTTGGTTTTTGTTTTGTTTTCCATAAAAATCTTCCAGATTAACCTTAAAAGCTGGTATCACTTCAACAGCTCATCTCTTTTATACAATTCTTGAACTATCTACGGCAAATTATAAAAGAATCGAATCTCAATTTGTTTTCTATCCTTATCAGTTAACTTGTTCAACGTACATTGTTTTATTCGTACTTTTATGTCAAAGTGTATTTTTTTTAAGTTAGAGACCCTCAGTTTTGAATTTATTGTAGACGCAACTAATACACGTATTTATCGATATAGTAGTCGAATCAAATTTACTCAAAAAATATATTACCAATATTTAATTACAATTTTCATAGAAACCGAAAATTAACAAAACAGAAAATCCATATTTGGATTATTAATTTCTAATACACTTTTATGAGTGTATATTTACCTGATCGGAACATTACTGAAAGCTGTTTCCAGTTTTATGAACGTTAATAAACGGTAATCGAAATCAATTACAGGCATTATTATCGCAAATAAAATATTACATTAAACCGCATTAAAGCCAATGTGAGTGATTTAAGCTTTGAGGTGGATTTAATCACGATTGTAGCTATTAAGTCATTATTTTGAAGTACTATTAGTAGTTATCTATTAAGCTTGTGTCATGTACGTGAGTGTTACAACCATTATTATCTAATACGTATTCAAAAAGAGTTCTGGACTAATGACTATAAACGTGTCATAATGTCCTTAGTCACTTTTAGGCCAGTCCGCAATTAATCAAACAACAAATGTAAATGGATAATAGATTGGTGCAAACAGTTTTAGTCAGAGAGCTGGTGAATAATTTTGAATAGATGGTGAAGTAGACAACATTTTAGAAGTCGATTAGTTACATGGGGAGCCCAATTTTCTACGATTCAGAATATTTTCTCGGTTCAGCAATGCTATTAAACACATGCTTTGGGCTGTTTTCACTAAAAGAGATGACGAAAATACAGAAGATCCTGCTCTCCCCATTTCGGGGTATTATTGTACTTTTACATCCGGTACTAGGACTTTAGGAACTTGTGCGCATGTTGGTAGTGTAACAGATATACTTAATTTATTTGATGTATGCATTAATCAGAATTATTTCACTTTTGACAATAAGATATATATTCAAAATGAAGGTTTACCAATGGTAAGCCCTATATCACCTATTTTAGCAAACATTTTTATGGACAATTTAGAAAGAAAGATCTTTGAAAGTAATATTTCGAAAAATATTTTATTTTGGTATAGATATGTAGATGACATATTAGCTTGTTTTATGGGTAGTGAACGACAATTAGATGTATTTTTCAACCACGTCAATAATTTACACCCGAAAATTAAATTTACATTAGAAATTGAAGAAAATAGCTCTATCAATTTTCTTGACTTGAAAATTCGAAGAGTTAATAATGTACTTGAGTATTCAATTTACCGAAAACCAACACACACTGATGTGACAATTCCATATAGTTCCAATCACCCCATGTTACATAAACTAGCGGCATATAATTCAATGATACATAGAGCATTTTCAGTTCTTATGAACAAATGTAATTTTTATAGATTAATACAATTAGACAAATAGCAACATGCAACGGTTATTCGTTACATATGATAAATAAGCTAATTAATAAGAAAGAGGAAAACTAATATTTCCTAAACAAACTGAAGAAATAAAAACTTATAAAACCATCACATATGCAGGAAATATTTCTAATAATATTTCAAAGATAATATCTTAAGCAACGAATACAAAAATTTCTTTTAAAACAGAAAGTAACGTAAGTACAAAATTGTTAAATGTAAAAACAAATATACCACCATTAAATAGACCAGGTATATATAAACTCAAATGTCCAGAATGTAATGCTGTCGATTTGGGTCAGACCCTTAGAAATTTTGAAATCCGATACAGTGAACACTTACGAGCATACAGATTAATACAACCAGATAAATCCCATTACGAAAAACATCTACTTGATACTAATCATTCAATGACACCTAACTAGAAGTACTACATATTTGTGATAAGAAACAAGAACTGATTTTCTTGAAGAGTTGGAAATTAGAAGACACTTAAGAAACCCACAATATGAAGTCGTCAATGAACAGATAAATCTAGGGAGTTCTCCACTATTAAACTGTATTCTTAAGTGATAATTGTACAGATCAGCAGATATAATTTCCCTGGTTTTCTATATCATTGCACAATTATACTGATCTTAATAGGAAAAATGATATCCAAGATATCACCATAGGGCTAATAATATCTAAGCTTCAATATTTGTAATATCACATCTTCTCCTTTTTTCTAATAACATATATTAAGTCAATCACAAGGTAGGTCACTTCTTGGTCTAGCCAAAAATAACTACTAAACATCAGGTAGGCATCAAATGAAATGTAACTTCTATCATTCTAGCAATGATATTCAGTTATCGAAACAATTGTAAATTTTTTAGAATTTTCAACAGTTTTCATTATATTGTGGAATCCATTGTTGATATGTATGATGATGATTAATTAAATTTAAAAAAATAATTTCAATAATTTCGGTATTTATTTAATTTATCCGTCAAAATTAATTTAAACCCAAACAAAATTAATATGGCTATGTAGCAAATGTCAATGCCTTTCAAACGAGATATCACTAGCCATAAGGTCCTATTTAAAATTATTGGCCAGAGTGGCACTGTGTCGTCATCTATTACTATTACGTCACCTGTTACCATTCGTAGAGAAGTTTACAACACTTTATTTTCACCCTCCAAATTGTATTAATGTAAGCGTAGCCTTTCAAAACATACGAGGTGGGAGAGGACTTTTGAATAGCACTGTATAATAATTACGTATAGTAAGATTAATTTTCATTTTTATTGCACGTTTGGTCATTTTTAGGCGTATTTCTTGAGTTACAGCCTGAAGCTCGTGGAAGAAGATATTCTTGACAGCTATCATTGTCACGACCCTGGTAGACAGCACGACTTGGCCCGTTGGCCCGAACCGGGCTTATCACATAGCTCTCATTATGTTATGAAAGCGGCCCATCGTTGCTTCGCCAGCGTGTTACCGCCGTTTCGTGTTTGTTTAAGGCTAAACTTATAATTATCAAGGTATTCGATGAATTAGTCCAAGGGCTGAACAAGAAAATTATTATTATTCATAGTAACCCAAATATGTCGAATGTCCTTATATAAAATTAATGTTTTCTTGACCACATTTCAAGAGATTCACTTTCAGCACTTCGTTTAGATTTGGTTTATATTTGATCAGAAGCAGTTTTCAATCATATTTCTACAATGAAATGAGTGCCCCAATTGATTTGCGTTCAACAAGATGAGTAAATAAGTATAAAATCTAAATAGAAACATTTTTTCATAATATACTTATATTTGGCTCACCACAGCTATAAAAGTGCCTTTAATCACTAAACTATCAAGAATTTAAATAGTACCTCCTGGCCAGGGTGAGTGAATAGATTATATGCATAAATAGGTAATAATTTAAAATATTTCGATTATCAATAATCCAAAGTTAAATAAATATTCTATTTGATATAACAATGTCATATACTTGTGATAATAATTAAAGGGAGAAATGTAGAAATATTGAGTCTATTTTTAGTTATGGTGAAACTAGTTATCGAAAAGAAATATTCACTTAAGAAAAACGTATTTAACATTTATTTCTTGATTTTGTTTCTGATTTAGAATATTCTTTTTAGGGTACTGTTCTCTTTTATACTTACTTCACTTCACTTTGTACCTATTTTATATCTACGTCACTTAACGTACTTGTCGGCTGCTCCATAATGTGACCCACTAAACAAGAAACAACAAGTGTTTTTTGTGATATTCTTTTTAGAGACATTTCGTGATGTTTATTTAAAACGTTAAAAATATATCTCCTAGATGTCTTAATTTTATTACCAACTCTATTAACATCCATCTCATGTAAATAAAACATATTTTTGATGTACACAATAAAACTTGAATTTGCAGTTACATACACATCGTATGAACCTCTTTTTAGGAACTTCCTATAGGAAACATTCATACGATGTTAATTTGTATACTTCTCACTAATGTCACATACAGAACGTTACTGTAATATTACAAATTAACATGTTTCTAAGATGATCACATGCTGCAGTTACTTTTACAACATTCCAAATAATTTTTAGTAACTTCCTTTCATAAAACTCTCAGTAATATCTCATAGTTACATAAAAAAGAAGGAAACAGAAGAGGAACTGACGAACGAAACAAGCAGTAGTTATCTGTGGAAACAAATGACAAGCATGAAATGGTAGATCCTGAAAAATTGCTGGAAAATATTTTGCAGTCTCTAAAATATCCGCTAGGGGTGGAATGAACACTCGAAAACATAATACTCCAAAAAAACATACTAAAGGTGTCCTCAAAATACAATTTCTAAATATTGATGAGATTATGAAAAAATTTAATTAAGGAGATTTTTTGCAATTATTCTTCAAATGGGTGGGGAAGGTTCAAACTTATAAACAAATGTATAACTTTTTCGTTTTTCAACCGATATTGATGATTATAGCTGCATTTTAAAGAGTTTTTCTGTTTAATAAGATTGATAACAAAATTAGATAATTTCGTATCCACTCGGAAATTTCAAATGTAAATTGAAGCATTTTTTTAATTTTTATATCTGATACCGTAAATCTTATATCTTGGAATATATTCCCATTTTTTAACCCCTTTTCATCAGAATTTAAAAAATGCCTCATTACATTTGAAATTTCTGAGAAAAATGGGAAAATTGTCGACTTTTTCACGTAGCGTTGACAAAATTGTTGAATTTTGTTATTTTTGTTAAGCGTATCTTATTGAAGAGTAAAAACTCTTTTAAATGACGCCAAAAACAATGATATCGATTAAAAAACAAAAAAAGTGTTACGACATTTGTTTTTTAGGTTCAACCTTCCCTCCCCCTTACTTAAAGAATGAGGACAAAAAGTCCCTAACCGCATTTTTTCATAATCTCATCAATATATAAAAAATTGTATTTCTAGGATACCTTTAGTATGTCTTTTTTGGAGATAATCACAGTATTATGTTTTTAAGTGTTCATTCCACCCTATTTTGGGAACTTAAAATTATTTTCCAGCGATTTTTTAGGGTCATTTTCCTGAAGGTATTTTTTTAAAATTGTGCCATGACTATTTTTTGAAATACGGCTGACAGCCGGCGTTCTTAGTTGTTCACCCTGTATTTGCTGATTAGGCACAGAAACATCTATAGGATGTTTGAGGTATATTATTTAGAGGTTTAAGTAATGTACATTCAACATCTAAGAGAATACAGTGTATTGTTTTTTAAATGTCGCATTTAGATCATTCATAAGATGTTATATTTTAGACATTGCATTAACATCGACAAGATGTTAAAAGGCATTTCAGAATGTAACAGAAATGTTGTTTTTAATTCGTTATAAAGACTTTCTTTTGAGGAAGTTCTAGTAACATCACAGTAATGTAAAAAGGCAGCGCTTTAACATAGCTGAGAAGTTAAGCTGAAACATCACAAAAGTTAACAGCCACAAGCTGGGCATAAGCGGTTGTATAGATGAGCATTTGATGCAAACAAGAGGAAAAAAAGGATGAACATTCTCACAATGTGATGTTGAATTAACATAACTGTAATATTTATTTGCATAGTGGGGTGTGTATGTATATTTAAAACAAATTATTTTATTGATTAAAAAAGAAGATATTTTTTTATTTAAATGGAGATTGGCTCTTTCATTTATTATTGATATGGGAAATAGTACCCACTTTTTAGCTTTTTTTATTAAGTGGGGTAAAAGAATAACTAAAAGAAACACAAAATTGCCTCTATATAACTTATGTCAACGACTTTTTGACAGTTTCATTAAAATATTGTACAAATTATGTAGGTACATTGTCTTTTCCAAACTTGGCAGAAAATGTATTTAAAATAAATAGAAATATTTTTAATCGACGTTTCAAATTATGGTTTATGAGTCTTAACGTATGTAACATAAGCTCCTCGACCAAAAACTTCTTTCTCTTTACCTAGCACGAGGTAGTTTTTTATCAAGTGCCTTGTAATTTAATATTTTGCAGTTTATTGATTCTTTTCATCTATAATTATTGACAGTATCAGTATTAGGTTCACCATTTATAGAGTTTTAAATGCTTACGGAATGCACATTAACCGACCATCATAAAAATCGATATAAAATAAATTACATCATGTACACCGGAGTCATACTCGTATATTCCTGATTAGAAATTGTGATACGTTCGACTCAGTTTATTAAAAGAATCTCTCTCAGGATTAATCAATTCGAAATTGTTAATTAAAACCACTGGATGGAAAATTCGTTGTACTGATTTTTGAAGCTGATTAACTACATATTTTTCTCAAAGAAGGGATTTTGATGTTGAATATACAAAATTGTGAAACAGAACAGAATTTTGTATCAACCTTTATAATACCAAGCTTTTTTACATACGTGCGATACCAAGCGGGGTTCATTTGCACCCCATTTTTTTTGTATATCTTTGTAATTTTTAAACTTTTTTTCAGTATAATGAAAAAAAAAACAAATAAATTATTTTGTATCTATTTTTATTTCAATTTAGTTACTAAAAAATAAACAAACCTTAATTAGGTATTCAAAATTAATTTTAATTTTTTGCTTTACATGGGATACAAAAAATTTCTTTTTCAGAGTGATTTACACAAACAAAACGCTCACATTTTACACAACGTTGTCTTGATTTTCTATCTTTGGTTCTTTCACAGAGAAAACATCTATCTTGAGTTCCTACAGGTCTTGTTGAAGGGATATTTTGCTCCAATTCTGGAACAATTTTAAGAATATTTTCTTTTATGCTTGCTTGCAAACCATTAGTATTCCTAAATCTATGAATCATATTTTCCTTGGCCAGTTCCTTTCCCAACTGAAGAAGATATTTTCTTCTTGCACCTAAGTGCCCAGACCCGTAATTTGGATTTTTGATTTTCCATATTTTATGGGCATTTATAGCTCCAATATCGATAATATGGTAAACAAGTACCATGGGCCATCTAAGAGATTTACTTTGAGTGGTATATTTTGCTGCCATTTGGTCTGTTGCATCTACAGCTCCTTTAGTACTATTATAATGCAAGACAATATCTGGTTTGTAGTCTGAATCCTTATTATTTACGTTGTCATCGTCATGCTCGGTTGATAACAAAATAACGGCATTGTTCTTTTTCGGCACATAAGACACTAATGTACAATGTTTTGTAAAAGCAAACATTGAAGAATATTCTTTTTTTGGAGATGATGGAAGTAGTTCCTTTGGTATAAACGTCTTATTTTTGCGCAGAGTTCCACATAATGTAAGGTTCTTATCCAACAATTTTTGAGACAGCTGAAGACTAGTAAAGAAGTTATCAGTTGTGATACCATATCCTTGACGTAGATAATCAGAGAGTTCAAGAACAACCCGTTCACCTTGTCTTTTTTCAGGCTTGTTGCCTACTTTGCCTAACAAAAAAAATCGGTAGATAACATAGCATAAATGAAAATAAATGACTTATCTAAATGCACTTGCATATTCAAAGTATAATAGTATTCACAATCTGCCAGTGCTCATATCTTTATTCCATACTTTGCTGGCTTGCTTTTCATATAGACCCTAAATGGAGCCTTTCCTCGAAATGGGACGAGTTGCTCGTCAATGCACACGTGCGTACTCGGATATAGTGCTTTTTTACAGTTTGATACGAATTTATCAAATACTTCCCTTATTGGTGCAAGCTTGTCTTCTAACTTTCTCTCAGCCCTGGTCTCAAAATTATCGAATCTCAAAAATTTGGTCAGAAAATGGAATCGATTTCTAGACAAAGTTGCTGTTATTATAGGGCGACAATATGCAGGGTCACTAGTAAAAAACATTTCAATGGGTTCGGTACTAGCTTGCAATGCTCCTAATGTAATAAGTAGACCTATATAGGCCTGGATTTCTCTTCTGTTATTTGGCACATATTTCTTTGTACTCTCGGGATGAGTTTCATTATAATTATCAAAATAAAATTTAGCTTTCCGGTTGGTTTCAGCGACAATAATGTTAAATATAGCATAAACGATTTTTTGATCTTACCTATTTCTGCACTGGTAGGTGTAAGTCCTGGAACATGCACAATCTTGTTCGCCTGCGAACGTCGAACTTGATTATTTATTGGCATTTTATACCACTGGGTACCATCTTTAGCTGTATAAACAGGAATATCAGCTACAGGTACCTCTAAGTTAGTGTTTTCTTCACCAGAAGAAGCATAGATTTCTTCATCGAATTCTTCTTGGTCGGATATATGGTCCTCACTTTCGATGTCACTTGCATCATCTTCCTGCAATAATTCCTCATATTCTGGATCATCATTTTGCAACAGCATTAACATTTCCTCCTCGGTTAGAGCTTTTTCATTTCGAATTCGGAAATTACTCATTTTCGACCGAATAAACAACCACGTGGCGCACTATAAATCGACTCGTTTACCTTACACAGACGCTTGCATAAACGACACTAAATAGTAATTACTATTACTCCTGTACCAGTAGGCGGCCGGCGGCGTAGCAATGCTAGCGCCGCGCCGAATAAGAGAAGTTGGGATACGAACAGTACAACATGTAAGGACTTTACCGTGCCGTTAGCTCATAACACCATAGAAATATTGGTATACGTAAAATGCCAAGCGGGGTGCAAATGCACCCCACACTCTAAAAACCTAAATAATTACTGAGATGGAAAAAATCCATGTAAGATTTTAGGTAAATTACATTTGGAACCTAAAAAAATGCAGCTACTAAAAAGAGGAAATGAAACAAAATATAATTGGCTTAGATATATACAAAAAAAAACCTGTGGGGTGCATTTGCATCCCGCTTGGTATTATAAGGGTTAAAGGGGTAGTGGAAATGACATTATTCAATCTGCGTATTTGTAAAATATTATGGGAGTCCCCTAAATTATAGAATAAAAATAAACGGTTTTGAACAATATTCCATCATAAAATTGTCACTTGTATACATTTAGGAGGATGTATCGTGCTAAAAAACCGAAATTTCTCCAAATAACCAAAAATGTAGTATATCTGGATTTTTAGGACCCGCTGTACTCGTTCTAGTCAGCTGAAAATTAGTAGGGTACATATGTGAAACATCTTGAACAATGTTCACTCATAAAATTGGTAATTTTTATACACTCTGGAGGGTCTATTCTGTAACTTTTTGGTTATTTATAACGCTCGGGTTGTAAGTTTAATTATAACCACATCGATAAAATTTTAACCAATTTGAGTATTCTGTAATGTGCTATTTTAACTAGTTGGTTATATTTTAATTTTTAACTGGTATGGTTATTATTATGTGTGAAGTTAGCAAGAAAAGTCTGTCAACACTGCAAAATTCCAATAATCTCTAATAGAGTTGTGTTCTATGCATACAAAATACATGCCATCTGTCAAATTGAAATATATAATCTAAGTAGCAAGGTGTTTACATCGTGGTAGCAAGTTTATAGGTTGATAGGTTGATTTTTGGATAATACTTTTATTGAAAGATGGAGAAAAAAAGAAATAGATCCACAAAAAATCATTTGACCGCCTTGGTCAGTTACATAGAGCAGCGTCCAGATATGGTTAATCCTTCGAACGAAGCGGCTTCTTATGAGGCATATAAAAAAATTGGGATGGATTAACAGAGCTGTTAAATACAATTGATAAGCCTAAAAAAAATACAAGACATTGAAAATCTGTAAGTTATACTATCTTACAAAAAAATGAGGCTTTATTTTTTTATACTTTTTAGTTGTTTAATGATCTTAAATCTAACGCGCAAAAAAACGTAGGAAAGTTAGAGTAGATCAAAGTAAAACTGGAGGAGGGCCCAGTTCAGATACAAAATTATCCGAACTAGATCAAAGAATAATTCAGCTGCTCAACCCAATCGTTATAGATGGGTCAAACATTCCAGAAGGTGGTCTTACACTTGAATCGGACCTGATTGCTGAGTTTACTGTGAATAGTGAACAATTTCTTGAACCTGTTCACTAAAGTTATGAAGGTACTAGTTCTTAATAATATTAATATTTAGGGGATGTAAAGCTTTTTGAGAACATATTTATACAAGCTTAAGAAAAAATACATAAATGTTTTAGATGAGTCAGGTTTGTGATAATAGGGTAAACTTTTTTAGCTCCAACAGTTATCGAGCAGGATAATTCATGTAATGAAACTCCAAGTGTTCCAAATATAAGAAGGATCCACAGGACAAGAAAAATTATGAGTGCCACAAAGACCAACAGCAGTGACAGATTTTTAAAAGAACTTGTTGCAAGTAATTTCGCTATTGCAAAATATTTGAATAATATTGCAAAAGCCTTGAAATTTCGAAGATAGTATTAATGTTTGTTAAAATTACATAACTGTAATACAGTTTTTCACTCAGCAGTTTGTATTCATTATTTTCCATAACGGCGGTGGAGTTTCCTTATGAATAAATCAAATATTTTGATAAATAAGATATTGTCTTAGATTACATTAGATTTTGGAGGGGTTACAGTGCACTGAAACCAGAGGTTTGTTGTGCCTCAAGATATTGTTTTAGTGAGACAGATAGTTATTGTTTTCATCATATATTATAGTATACAATAATTAATATGTATTTTTATTAAAAATCAGGCAAAATGTTGATTACATATTGAATCCCGTTTTCTCGTACTTTGTACATAAAAATTTTGATCTAGATTACCATCATGCCTAATCAATTCTTCTTCAGCACTTTATTCTTCATCACGAAAGGCAGCATTGTAATGTAATGACACATTATGTAAAATATCGCATGCATTAACTATTTTTCCATCTTTTATGGGATTATAATTGAGTGTTCCATGTTTTAATAAACATCTAAATCTACTTTTCAAAATGCCATTAACTTGTTCTATAGTAACTCTGCTCGTCTTAAATGTGAATTAAATCTTCCTTCTGGCGAATCATTAGGTAACTGTCCTGAATATTGTGTCAATAACCAAGGTGACAAGGGATATCTTTCATCTCCAATTAAATGATAATGCAAATTTCCTTGCAAATATATTTCTTGTAAATCTGCATTTATTCTAGACATTTGCCAAATTGCAGTGTCATGTACCGATCCAGGAAATCTAGCATTGACATTCAGAATTTTCAATTCTGCATTTGTAATCAACTGAACATTTATGCTATGATAACCTTTTCTGTTATAATATGGACCTGCTGGATAAATTGGATGATTATTTGGTGGTGAAATAATTGCTATGTGGGTGCAGTCAATGCTCCCAATTACTCCAGGGAATCCAAAGCGATTAAAAAACTTTGCAATATTTCTATTTACTGCTTCCGGTGTTGTAGGGAATTCTATCCACTTATTTAATAAGGCATTATTTATAGCATTGCAGACCTCCGATAAACAACGACTTGTAATGTTGTTCCTGTGTCCATTTGATAACATCCATGTCCGAAGAAGTTGAGTATACATAAAACTTTTATATGTATTGCAATAGCTGTTATTCTTGCTCCTTCATATATATGCGGTGAAAGGATTTGTATAAGAAAATGCGTAGCATCCTTATTTAGTCTAAATAGTTTCAGAAATGTTGAGTCAGGAAGTTGGAAAACGTCGCTAATATCTCGCAAACTTCTGTGAAAAAGGCGTGACTCGTTCCTAAAATATGAACGAGGAAAATAAACCGTTAATAAGCGTTTTTCACATATATTTATGTATTCATTATTTACCGTCGTCTTCTTTCCCTATCATCTTGGTGAATCATAACTGCAACAAAGTTCACAGCTCCCATTTGAATAAAAATCAAATGTTTTCAACACCTATACACCGTAACAATATAGATAATATTATAACCAACAAAATAACCACCGTAGGTTATAATTATAACCAAAGTTGTTAATACAGAATACGGACAGTGATTATAACCTGCTGTTAATTTATAACCTTTGGTTACTTTTAACCAACAAGTTACAGAATAGACCCCTGGAGGCTATATCGTGCTAACTAACTGAATATTCTCCAAAAATGACAAAAATTTGGTACTTCTAGTACCATAGCACCCGTTGTACTGGCGTTAGTGAGCTGAATATCAAGAGGGTTCATCTTTGAGATACTCTGAATAATATCCAATCATGAAATTGGTCACTTGTATATACTCCGGAGGCTGTATCGTGCTAACAAACTGAAATTTCCCCAAAAATGACAAAATATCGTACTTAAAGTACTATAGCACCTGTAGTACTGGCTCTGGTGAGCTGAATATCAATAGGGTTCATCTGTGTGATGTCCTGAATAATATTCAATGATAAAATTGGTGACTTGTTGAACGCCAGAGGATGTATCGTGCTAACAAACTGAAATTCCTCCAAAAATGACAAAAAAGTCGTACTTCAAGTACCATAGCACCCGTTGTACTGGCTCTGGTGAGCTGAAAATCGATACGGTTCATCTGTGACATGTCATTAATATTATGCAATCATAAAATTGGTGGCTTGTTGCTCTCCGGAGGCTGTATCGTGCTAACAAGACATGTAACGAAAAGTGGCCGACGACGACGACGACGATATACACACAGAATTTTTTTTCTAAAAACCGTTTTTTCTTGTTGTTGTTGATGGAAAACGTGAAAATTACTCAAAAAAAATTTCAAATTTCCAAGTTTTTCGGGGTAAACCAATACTTTTCTCGCATATTATATAGGTTGGGTGGAAAAGTAGTTTGATTTTCTTAACTTTAGACCAGTATCGATATTTAATTATATGGTATTGATATCCATACGTAAACTTTACGTAGTAGTACATGTCATGCTTATTTTTTTAATGGACACTAGAGGACCCGATCTGCTCCGCATTTTATTTACTTTTTTCCGGCAAATTTGATGTATATTGATCCCATACCTCTCCATTATTTATGTCATCACCACATTATTGACTTACCCATAGTAACGAGCGAGACTGGTGTAGGTCTTGCAGTTTTGGTCTTGCAGAAAAATCAGGACCAATACCATGACCAGTTTTAGGTCTGCAGGACGAAGACTGAGCAGTGCAAAACCTATGCCAGACCAAGAGTTAGTATTGTAGTACTTACGCAAGACAATTACCGAGCATGCAAGACTCTTGCGATCTTGTGGTTTTGAAATTTTGACATTTTAAAATTTAATTCTTCACACTTTTCTATAGAAGCACTGATGATGACTTATAGTCGAAAGTGCTCTGCCAATTATCATTAAACTTTGCAGGGTTAGATACCCATCTAGAGTTGTCGTCTGCCTGAACGACCCTATGGCCAATAAACTCGACCCAAATCAAAGTCGATGGTCTATGTCTCTTGAGTAAACTTATTTTGGATTTGAAAGCTGCAGAATTTTCAAGTCGCGTACAAAAAGTTTGAAAAATATGGTGTAGTATCACTAACGTAATCGAAGCGATCTGATGTAGTATTCGTCATATCAGAGTTTTCATTCCTATTATGTTGTCCTAGTTTTTTTTTTATAATTGTAAATATACTCTCGCTGGCACGGAAAACGGAGCAGTTGATTTTCAACAAACTTAAAATTTTATGATGATTTTAATATTATAATAATTTACAGACAAACTAAACAACATGTTTCAAATGTTTTTTAAAAGCAAGTGAACGTTTATTTAAATTGAAACTTAAATTACAAATTTAAAATATTTATTACAAGAAAGCACAAATTGGTGTCCTGACAAAATTATCTTCAATTAAGCTTACTTTAAGCCTTTATCTTGGATAAAATAATAACATGGAGTCGATGAAGCTTTGAGACATATATTTTGTTGTTAGATATGTTGCTCGCCAAATGTGCTCCATGAAGACGTCCTTATATGATGATACTTTGCCGATATTTTGGATTTATCTATTTCTATCATTAGGATTTACAAAGTTTTGAGAATGATTTACAGTATGATGTTGAAATCCTAAATTTTGTAATTGGAATAACCCACGCCACATATCTGTTTTAATAATTGTACCGGGAGGAACACCTCTTTGAATTAATGCACTACGTAATGCTGCATCTCTATTTTCAAGATATTCGGAAAAACACTGCTTCTTTCACGACAAATTTCTCCTACTACCCATTTTGTTCTAGTAAGTCCGACTTTGCTGTATTTTCTTTTTCCAAAAACACTTCCGTCAATTTCCACCGTTCTTCCAGGTCAACCAATTGGTGCACCAGTTTCTTGGCTCGAAAAAGTTATCGCGATAACCCTGTATATCGAACCTGTATATCGAATGCCCAGCGCCCCATTTGAATTACCCGCCAACGCCATCTCGAACATCACGACGCCAGCGCCCCATTTGAATCACCCGCCAACGACCGCCAACGACACCAGCGCCATCTCGACCATCTTAGTCACGACGTCAGCGCTCCGAATCACCCGCCAACGACACCAACGCCATGGCACATACGTCACATATGACAGATGAGACATTTGACGGATGGCCATACGGCACATATGACAGATGAGACATTTAACGGATGACACATACGACGGAACGCACATAAGGTACATAGACAAATCATAGAGAATATGAAACCACAGAACAAGCATACGACACAATTGACAGTTGATACACGTGACGGGGGTTGACAGATGACACACGGAACACATGAGAGTCGACACATAACATAAGACTGTTGACAGATGGCACGACACTTATGACATATGGTACAGAACACATGACAGTTGACACATTTGACAGATGACAGATGACACATTCGACAGATGACACATGTGACAGATGACAGCCCAGCGCCCTGAGGGTTTTCAAACATTTTTCAACAGTTCTCCTATCTAGACTGCTTTCTTTTTTTATTAACCCTTGCGGATATTTTAGAATCCACATTATTAATACCTCCAAGTACTTGTTCATTGGAACTTTTACATTATCAAAAAATGTTAGGTGCCTCAAATATACTCTTCTACATCCGTTACTAGTAAATCTATAAAATAATGGATGTTCCTTGTGTGTTGATTTTTCAACGAACTTCACAATGAGCAGAAATATGTTCGCGAAATTTACGGATACTTTAAAAAACTCCATCGCGACTCGCGGACTATTTACTCGTACTTTACTAAACTTAAAATAAATACACGAAAATTACGATGAAGTATCAAAAAACTAACTGACTAAAAAAAAGATGTTGTTTTGACCGAATCGTAAGTTGAACTGAAAGCTGAAATAAGAGTTGGAAATACCCCCCACTTTTACCTGTATAATCCCACCTTTGTTTGGTTAAGCAGTAATCAGTATTTCAGGGAATTCCCAACATTGATAACAACCGAAAGAATACTACTATTAGAAATATTCTTTATTCAACAACTATACAATCCCTTTAATAACAGTTAGAAAAATACATATGTACAATATGTGAGCCGATGAGGAGGCCATTTTTCTTCCTGTTGTGTGTCGCTTGCTGTTGGTTCGTGGCTCCTTACACGTATGCATTATCCACAATTTATTACTGTTTACAATAACTTTGTACCTCAAATGTGTGTGACTCCTAGAATATTTCGGCTAGATTATCCCTGAAAAGAAAAGAATACTACTTTCTGGTTTTGAGAAAAGATTTAAAAATGAGGTTATGAGACATAGACCATCGACTTTGATCTGAAATTCTTTATTTCACAATTGTACGAATTTTGTTAACATATTTACTGTTTGGACTTTACTACGATTTAAGTTGTTGGTGACTTTTGAAATATTTTACTTTTACCAGAAATCTGAAATATAAAACTGTATAAAAAATGTAAGAAATAAATCACATTTCTTTTCGTGATTAAAATGTTGAGTATTCTTAGTACGTCTCTGGCTAGTTATCTACAAATTTACAAGCTGCGATTTGGGTCGAGTTTATTGGTAATAGGGTCGTTCAGACAGACGACCACTCTAGCGGGGATCTAACCCTTTACAGATTTGATCCAATGAATTTTCTTTTTTTTGGATTCTAAGCTCAAAATTGTGCACACAATTAATTGTTTACTTATTATTAATTCTTGCATCTCCTCCACATCGTGCTCTTTTCCAATATATTTTTCTTCAATTTTATTTACATGGGCGCAGTTTTTAAGTGTCACTTGTTGCAATTTTCTTTTGTTAGCTGCTAGTCTGAATGAAACATTGCAGACTGCTACTTTATTCCATGCTAGTGCCCATATTTTATACTCTGCGCCTGTATGAGTAATAACCGACCAAAAAAATAAAATACCTCTACCATTAAATGTTTTTCTCAATGTGTTTGTTAGTTTGCTGACAATTCTTGTAATTACACAAAATTACATCTATGTAATATTAAAACATTGTTATTAAATTTCTGATACGTTCCTAAAGGTAATTACTCTTTAACAAAAACAGAATGCCGATGTACACTTAGCAAATTTTTATGTCTTGTTCGCAAACGGCTATAAATAATGGTGTCAATGTAGAAAGAGAGAGAGAGAATAAGTTAATAAATTCCCTTGAGACTATTACAGCTCGTTGATTTATAACCAAAGGACATGATGATTTACATTTTCTAATCTGTGGAAAGTGAGTTACAGGTATATAATTCATTGGTCGACCATCCGGTAGCTCCTGCAGAACAACGTAAATCGGGATTCTTGCATGCAAAAACCCACAGCGGCGTACATTCACATACATCAGTGTTTATACTTCTATCATGATGCATTCTTTGTTATTTTCCACAATTAAGAACCACCATGTAATATAAAATACGAGAAAGAAATCAGCCTTATGAAATAAGGAAGATTAATATGCTCAAAATATCCTGTTAAAGTGCATTTTTATATTAGAATTATTTAAAAACTTGACGTGATAGAGCAAGTCAGAGGCTAAATTCAGATTCTGCACGGGGATATTTATGAAAAAATGATTTAAACCGTTCCAATTATCGTTTTATATAACATTCCTAAAGATAAAAGAAGCAAATTAAATTTTTGTTGTATAAAATCTATAAAATAGTAGAATGCAAATTACCAGAAAATTTCTCTTTAAATAATTATCTGAAGAAGAAGAAAAGAATTAAAGGATTCGGTTTTTTATTTTATTTTTTTTTTCTATTAGAATGAATACTAATAAATCATGGAAACACAAAACAGATGCAAAGAGCGAGAATGCAAATATTTCCAGTGCCTACACATCAAACGCGTTTTATTATTTTTGACTCGGGCTATTTCTGGCATTCTAATGGTTCCGGACACGGCATAAAATTCAAAAAATATCCGACATAAATTATATCTGCAGTCATTTGTCTACGGATGCTTCTACACGCAGCGACACACTGACAATGTACGGCGGACCCGGTAATTAACGATCTTAAACTTACATTTTTCAAACGGGGACTGCTTAATATTTCACACAATAAATTTAGGGAGTGTCAAACGCGTATCCGACTATATTTATATACCACCGAGGTTACTTATATATTCGATTTAATTACTACGCCGGTAGTACTTACGAGTACCACTGCTAAATAGTAAAATTGCGAAAAAAATTTTTTTTCTGTAACAGGAAAAAAATTTGACATTTTATCTCTGTTGACTGGTAACAAAATACAACTTTTCACGAAATTAATTTTTTCCCCGGGTAAAAAGTGAGTACTTTTTTCCCGGATATATATACATATAGATAAAGGAAGATATTTGATTTTAGAATAGTTTATTGAACATAACTTACATTTCCTTTATATCAAGAGTCAGAGAAAACTCGGAATCAGACATTTTTTAACTTTATATTTTCCAAAATAACTACTAAGCAATCAATGAGTTCGCAATTTTTGAATCAAATCACAGAATTAAATTGACATATATTTGATTACTTTGAATTTTTCCTTAGCAACGCAGGTCTAATTGTCGCTATAACTACAACAGCTTACTAGTTTAAAAATTCAAGTTTCATATCGATAACATTCTGACTTTAATATATTGTAATAATATGTTCTTTCACTATTAAATCGTCGTTTTTTCTGTCACAGAAAAAAATAGTGTATTATACCCGGGAAAAATATTAGATTTTAGCTCTCGGTTTTTAATCTCCCTCCGCTTCGCGTCGAGAGACAACATAACCTCGAGCTAAAATCTAATAATTTTTCTCTTGTACGAGTATAATAAATAACTATTGAGTGTTTACTATTTAAAATAATCGTCAAATTGTATTTTTGTTTGTTTCACAACACTTTTTAGGGGTAGTGACCGTTGAGAAAAGCCAAACAACTTAGTAGGGATGCGGTCAGAAGAGGGCTGAATCAGAAGACTCCTTTTTGACTAGTTTCAAGCTGTAAAGTGCACAAGAGCCTCGACAACTTTAGAGATCATGGTTGTTCTTTACATTAGCTAAACTGAAAATTGCTGCATTATTAAAGTAAATATTTCTTTTTACAGTTTTGTTGCTCCAACCCAGGAAGATAAAATTAATATGGCTGAAAAGCAGTGGTAATAAATCATTAAATTTGTCGACGAAGGAACGATGGAGGATATGATCCCTTCATTTTCAAAAACAGTGTTTCTTTAGATTTGAGAAAGACGAAGAGAGGTTATTAAGACAGTTTGATTTGCCTTCCTATATGAGTGGAAATTAACAAAAATTGATGGTAAGTTTTATTGTATTCAATATTACATGCTATAATGTTGGACATTTTAAAATGTAATTTGAGTGAACGAAAAGACGAGTACTGAGTGTGTAATTTTATAAAAATTCCAGGTAAGCGCTTTCATCCATTAGACCATTCTGAAAGCTCTCGTCAAGAAAATAATATACAAAAAGTGTCAAAAAACATCAAACCCTGTAACTGCTACATACGATGAAATAAAATGTTTGATGTTACATCATTATTTAACTAAAATTTGTTAAAATTACTCTATAAAGAGTGTGTACAATTGTAATTCACATAACGAAACGTCTAATTTGATTACCAACTAAATGATATGTGTGCACACCCTCTTTATAGGGTAATTTTAACAAATTTTACTTAAATAATGATGTACCATCAAACATTTCATTTCATTGTGTGTACATTGTACCTGTTGTATGTTTTTCTCTTGTCGACAGCTTTGAGAATGACCTAATAGCTGAAAGCGCTTAGCTGGAATTTTAATCAAATGACATACTCAGTACTCGTCTTTTCATTCACTCAATTTATATCTAGTGTGTACACCATACTTAGACAATTCCATTTCAAAATGTATCCATTGAAAAAATAATAATCAGGGTTTTATTTTATGTTATAGCTATATTCCCTCTACCAGCTATGGAATGGAAGGTATTGATCCCTTGCCGATTTTCATATATAGCCCATGGTGTGACAATTTATTAGAAATAAAAGTGAGTATTAACATTTGTTGAGGCATTACGTCTAAGTATTTGGTCTAGCGGTAACCAAATATCCAAAATATCCTATAAAAACAAAAAATAAAAAAATAGTGAAAAATCAAGAATTCCTAATAAAATCGAAAGCTTCAAAAAAAGGGAATCAAAAAAACCAAACAAATGTATACATTCAAACATTTTTGGAACGAAGTTCCTTATCGCGCGTTGTGAAAAGAGGCTAGACGGAAAAAATTCTTACGAAAAGTTGTCACGACACTTTTTGAAGCTATTGTAAGCTGTGCGGCGTGCGCATGTTTCTCCAACCAAGTCATACGATTTATAATCTCCACATTTTGTGTGTTTAGAAAGTGTACGCGTCATGATTTTAATAAATTCAAAAACAAATCATATTTTAATATTACTTAGTATAGTTTTTTGTCTTTACTATGTTAATTAATTGTTGAGATTCTCTACAACAAAAATTGAAATAATATACTTCAGTTGCTTGCTGTATAATAAATAATACCGTAGTATAGTGGTCAGTATCCCCGCCTGCCACGCGGGAGACGGGGTTCGATTCCTTGCCGGCGAGGAATTTTTATTTTCTGAAAAATTCTTTTTTTTGCTTTTTAACAATAATCCAGCAGAATCAACAACAAAATATAATACTACCATTGATGCAGTTTTTTCAAGACATTTGAATAAAATAGAATCCCAAACATATGTTTCCTACTTCAGTTACCACAAGCCAATTATTACGAAAATTTAGCCTACTGATTAAGTTTATATAACACTATATTTGTTAATAATAAAAAAAATATTATTATAACTTAAAAAAAATAAAATTTTATTACAATTCCTTCACTAATTAATCGAAAGGAACTTCGTTCCATCCGGGTGTCCCTTGACACCTCTCAACTTTTTTATTTTGATATTTTTCTGGCTTAGCACAAAAACATGTGTAAACTTATTATTTCGATAGTAAGCGCATTTTGTTTTCTTTTGTTGACATAAATTTTCAAACATATTTGTGTGTTTACTTATTTATTGTTGTTATTTTGTGTGTTTACTTGTAGAACCTCACCCAGAAACGAGAAAGGACTCCATGAGACGGTGGGATTTTTAAGAGCCCTTTAGAAACATTTTAACAAACATAGACTGCCAGGAGCTGCAGAGTAACTTAAACTGCCTTATGCAATGGTTTCATAAGAACGAAATGCTTTTAAATGTAGAAATATACAAATATGCAATATACTAGGTACAAGTTGTGATATAAACATTTTTAATACTTACAGTAAAGAAATAAAGATGTGTTTTAAGTGGAAATGAAATGTTAGATATATCATTTGAAATGTTGTACAGTCACAAGTGCTGTTTAGCACTCTTATATGTAATTACTTGGCACCTTGTATTTACAGAGCTGGGCAGTATTTAACAACTTTTCCTATAAAAATATTTTAATTACTTTTGTTCTAACATTCACAGTAATTATACTCAAATGTTTTCTTTCACAGAAAGTTGCCAAAAATAGTAGTTAACAACTTATTGCTAACACTTTTTTTGATTAGGTACGTAGCAGTTATACTTCTGCAGTTTGTCCAGCTCTGTGTGTTGATACGAGTGTAATAATAAATTGATATAAACTTATCATACATAATTTTCTACTTTTATCTTGATTTAACATCATTTGAAAATCTAATGATACTCCAATCTAGAATGTATGTTACTAAAAAATATTTTTTAATTCTTGCATGGTTTTTACACTATAATTTATTTGTTGTCATTATGTTTGTTAAGAAAAGTACTTTGTGAAAGAAATTATTTGTTGTGTATTTTTATACCAAAATAAATAAATTGTTTATGTGATTATTTTTTATTTTTTTCAATTTAATTAACCATTTACGGTCCATCATTTGATATTTCATTTAATGTAACTCAACGTCTGATCATTATTTAGTTAATGGAGTTAAATTGAATGAAATGTCAAATGATGGGCTATGAATGGCTATTTTGAAATAAAATAATTAAAATACAGTATATTTGAATATAACGCCAATCCGCCAAAACCTAAAATTACAGAAATCTTTCCAACATCACTCAGTTGTTTACTCGACGGGCTCTTTAGATGGCGCCACAATCAGTGTCTCATCTATCTGTGGGTTATCTGTGGTTCAAACCTAAGTAACATGCATCTAGCGTGTTACATGCCAGATCACGCGCCACGTCAGATGCTACGTTAATTTGGTGGGCGCTCTCGCTTACGATCCACATTTCTAGACGACATACGGTTCCACAAAGCTATATCGTAGAGGTAAAGAGTCGTGCGGTATCTGTCAGATGTAAATAAAACAATAGCATCACATTCGCCTCTATACAGCTCTTACTGGTACGGCTTCCTAAAGCAAACTGCACGGACATATATGATAAACATGCATAGAAGCGTTGCCACAGCTGACAAAAAGACCGTAGCAGATTTGAGAAAAAAATCGGAGTAGAATTAGACACGAGGGAAGTAGAATTATATATAACAGCCAAAAAGAGAAAAAGAGTACTTTTTTCGCAAATTTGACACTTGGCAGGCAACTGACAGACAGTTGGCTTGAATTTGGCGGTAAAACAAAAAACCGAAAGGTTTTTGATGTCAAGTGGTTATATATTTCATATATTTTTCTACAAAATTTCGAAATATTGATGGAGGTGAAATCAAAACCAAATAAAGCATATCTTCAATATTCTAGAATCTCAACAAAACTTAGAAAGAAAAATAAATAGAATTCTATAATGTAATAAATAGGATGTACATAAGTAGAACAAAATTGATAAATATATGTATACAAACACATCACAATTTCAGTTCACAAAACATAACAGACCAAAAAGAGAACGAATTCATATAAAAACTTTATACAATGTAAAAGTGGAATATTGTTTTATCTAACCTTATAATTACCATTCTTTTCATTCAAATATCACAAAAATTATTATTAAAATAAGGAAGACTACGAACAAATGAACAGTACCAGTATTATACATCAACAACTTTTCATCACTTGATACTGCAAATTCAAACTTTCAACATCCACATATGGGATCAACTGCGGAAAAAATCCAATTTTTTTGTTATGGATAGGTGCTCATTAGAAAGAACTTCTGTGGGTGAAAATTTTTGGATAAACAACAATAGCGGATCATTGAAATCAACTCGTTTTATAATTAATTTGCATAATTCTATGTAAAATGCAAGAGCATTGTTCCTGAACTTAGATAGTTCGTTTTTATCTATAATCTCCTTTTCAATAATTTGCTCCGCCTTGTCGCCTTGTCTCGATTTTGACCAAATTATGAGGATTTTCTAGCTCAATCTGATGAATAGATGTTGGGTCTAAGTATTTCTTATGTAAGAAATTGCGCAAAAAAGTTTTGTACAGTTCTGTCAGTCTCAAAATCAGCACATCAACTTTACAAGTTTCACTCTGAAATTCCTTGTTTATTGATTCACAAACCCAAGAGCATACCATAGAAAAGAGAAGTAAATTTTATAAACTGCATTTTTCAAATTTTCCAATATCTGTGAAGTTACTCTAAAATCTTCAGTATAAACAACACTTGTAAAATAAAGCACAAGTGCATCCCACGACTGAAGAACTCTACAGCTCTACAGCTGCCTGTAAAAAAATCAGATATTACTCACATTATTGATTATAGTTATTATTAACCATATATTTCTGTTATTTCAAAGTTGTAGATAATTTTACCTGTAATGACAACCACCTCGTTTGGCTTGTTTTCTTTCAGGAGTTTTATATTAACAAATTCTTGGAGCTATTTCAATTCTTTTTGAATTATTCGAAAAATTATTAATCACATTTCTCAAAAACTCCTCCACAGATTTGGGTAATTTCATAGTAGCTGCTGATGCACACAGGTGTAGTGAATGGCAAATGCCACCCATAACTAGGTTTGAAGGATTTATCTCTCTAAATTTAGATTGTACGCCTGTTTTATTTCCTATCATAACAGATGCATTATCAGCACCAAAACCAGTCATATTTTCAATTGGAATATTTTTATCAGTCAACAGTTTCATAACAGCATCAAACAAACCCTTGGCAGTTCCATCTTCAACACTTGTCAATCCTAGAAACCTATATATCTTTTATTGATACATTATCATGAAATCTAATAATCACAGCCAGACTTTTTTGTAGAGATATCAGTGGTTTCGTCAATTATTAATCTACAAAGCTTATTCTTATTCAACTTATTCCTCAACTCTGTCAGGGCTTCTTCGACAAACTGATTCTTGGTCAAGTTTGTTGCTTTTGTTCGACCAATTTTTAACTGCTTTGCAATAGTCGAATCAGGGCATGCAGATGCCATTAGCTTGGGCAAATGATCCATCAACATAAACGATAATTTGTATCCATGTAAAAATGCTACGAGTTTAAGTTTAGCAGCTTTCAACAAATTATCAGTATGTGCTCTTTTGGTATCTGCAAACTGGCTGATTTGTGGTATTGTCCTGCAAGAATTTTCACTCAACTGATGAGTTTTACTATTAAAGTGTCTTGATATATGGTTACAATTATAGGATAATTTTTTATTGCATATTTTGCCTATAGCAACTTGATCAACACATTTTAGGCCAGAAAATTTTTTGGTCCATATATTTCTAAAACGTTGAGTATACTTTTTTTCTTTCTTGGTGGTAGTCCAGGAATATCTTTATTCGAATTGCTCGATTCTTGACTAGAATAAACTCGACTGCTACCTTCATATACATCGAGAAGTCTTGCCTTCTCTACCACAACAGGTTGAAGTTCTAACAGAATCTTTTGAAAAAGAAGTGAAGACCACAGGTTCCTGTATATTTTCTGGTACCGGCATGCGAAAGTTTCAGTTTCCTGATGACACATCTGTGGGGATATAAATTAATACTGATTCCAGATGACATAATATGATATAATATACATACTTGTCCATAATTATATTTTCGTTGAAAAAACCTGTAATTGTGACCAGAACATGTACCCCAAAACGACGATTAGAGTTAGAATTATTATTATTAAATTGTTAATATATCGCATCTATAAAGTTCACTCCATAAACCAGCTCAAAGATCAATGCAAAGCAAGTAATAACAATAACCGCTTTCTTTTTGAGAGTTTCTTTAAAACCCTGCGCCTTCTTATTTTAGACTTCCTATTGGTACATTTTGAGATATGTCATTGTCATTTTTCAGCCAATTATTGAACTAGAATAAGAAGCCCTGCCATACCATAAAACACATCATGTCCTGAAATTCTATGATATTTCCCTATAGAATGAACATAGCAGAAGACAAATGTTTTGCTACCTTTACCAGAGAGAAATTAGAGCGGGATAGACAAACTCACAAAATGGAGTAGATTTTGATAATTTGGAGTAGCAGAGTAAAACACGTGCAATGGCAGTAGATCTACTCCGACCGGAGTAGCTGTGGCAACGCTGTGTATAGTAAGATATCTAGTCGCACAGTCTAAAATTCGGGGATTTCCAGACGTAATTGTAAATCGCATTTCTCATACATCTGTGAGATCGGGCGCGATCCAGAGATAATTAACCCCTAGATATCCCACGTACGTTATCCAAGATCAAACCAAAAACTTAACTCGGGGACAGACCTGTAGGCGTCGCTAGCTGTGCTCTTCTTCTTTTCTGTCATCGGTATTTAAAATATTGACTTCGGCGGGAAATTTAAAAGACTGGTTTCGGCGGGAAATTTAAATTCTATACTTTCACTGGACTTGCAAGATAAAAAAGAAAATTTGAATTGCACCAAAAGTACCTATTTCCAATTCAAAAAATTACGTAAATACCCTACTACTTTTTACAAAGAATAATGTAAAAATCGTAATTTCTGCTAACTTTTCAACATATTGTCCTTCACAAAATTTGAAGTTGCCATATTAACAATATTATTCTTAGATTGTTTTCTTGAATCAGAATAGTAGTCCGTAACAAATTGTAAAAATATTTAGAATTCGTTAAACTTGGGAGAAATTACAAAATTTATTCTGGAAAATGTAGTAGGGATTTATTGAATTGCTTATTGAAAATAGGCAAATTTTTCTAAAATTTGAAAATCTAATTTAAATGACTCTATCACTTGAAGCATTAAAATATTAGTCTAAAATCAGAAAAAACCACAATATTACCGTGGCAATTACTACTTCAATACCGATTTTATTTAAAGGACATTCTTTCATTCCTTCTACATGGGATAAATAAAAGTTCAACATCGCTGTCAAATAAGTTTATTAGAAAAATGTAGATGGATTCAAAACATATTTATCTGAATTTAGCAAGTAAATAGAATGTGTCATTTTAAGACAAACCAGAAAAATTGAAAATATAAATGATTTATATATTTCAAGCTACGATGTATTATATAATGGTGGAGGAGTTGATATTTGTGATGGTGCTAGTATACATTAAGAATTGTTCAGAATAAAAATATGAAATCGTAGAAATAGGTTCCAAAATTACCTGTTCTAATCTTAAACCGTGAAATAATTATTTCTGCCTTATATAGATCTTATGATATGGAGATCAAAACATTTATAAAATATTTTCAACAATATTTGGAACAGCTCTTCAATGTGAAATTTTGATTTTAATATTAACATTGAGGTAGTGAAATTTGCAAAAGAACTTTTATAAAACTGAATGTGAAGAAATTGAAAATTATAACGAAAACATGACGGCTTTAATGTACATAGAAAGGTCAAAGAACTAGCAGGGCTACAAAGAGGAAATCGACTCAATACATTATATGACAAAGACGGCAAAATAATAACAAATATAGCACAAAAACTGCAGGTAATGAACTGGCGGACCATCTAGCTAAACAAGGCTAGGTCCGGAACCGTTCTGTGGAATCACAAAGCTTTACATACATTGTGACTGGCTTTCACTTGATTGTACTTTTTGTACATATGCTTCATTACAGAGTACATTTTTTTCTTTTTAGGTGACATCATATTTCTACTAATCCCCACTCCTTGAATACTTTTAAATGGGGAAAGTAAAACACCATGCCTACTGCCTGAAAAAAACATATGAAGTATTACTAGTTATTCATGGTTACATTATATGGCTAGGGTTAATTTAACATAAGTGATCATATTTAGTCTTTCAGTTAGAAGAAGTTGGTTTTAATTGTAATATATCACGTCATATTGTTTCCAATTGATACATCTTATCTTATTTCACATGTCATCCATAACAACAATCTTAATTTTATATTATTGAAGAGGTGCATTGCAATTTTTTATAGGCTTTATGTAAGAATATTTGTCTCTGACAAATTTAAGTTGACTTTAGGTGGGTTTAGTCAGCTAATAGAGCATAGTCGATAATTTCAATTTATAATTTACATTTGATAATGAATAATGCGTAATTCAGGCAACTAATAGTGTATAATCGACAACTCATAGTACATAATTATTGAAACTTAACATTTTAATACACCCGTTTACCCAGCTCATAGTGGATAGTACGTAATTCAGTGTATAGTGCATAATTATAAAGTTGACAACTTAGAACTTTATGCATTATGATTGTGAAGAAAACTTTGAAACGTAAACGCAATCTTATTGATTTTTGTACGGTTCTATGGTTTTAGTTAGGATAACCCCAAAATTTATTGTTTTTTTAATATTCTGTCGATTAAAGTTCAATCAAAATAAATTAGAAAAAACATTAATTTAGATGAAGGCATTTTAGTAGAAACCATGCAAAATTATTTAAAAATAATTATCAATTATTCAAAGCTGTCAATTCACTTCCAGATGCCAAAAATTAAATTCTGGATAAACACCAATTTTTCTCTTTATGAATGAAATATTATGAATTATCGATAATGCACTATTTGCTGTCTAAACTTGGGTTATATGTGTTCTAACCATGTGTTTATAATTTTTATACATTGACAGCTTCAATAATTGAAAATTATTTTATCTTTTTCTTTTGTTTCCTTCAACTAACTCCATTTTTTGGTTCGATCATCTCTGTTTTAATTGTTCTAAAGTGTATTTTGATTTTTTTTTTGGATTTTAAATCATTTCATCAAGAAAATTTCGCGAGAAACAACAAATTTTACAAATCAAAAGATTGCACCTGCGTGCTAGCATTTTGTGTACAATCATAATGCCTAAAGTTCAAAGTTGATAACTTTATGAATTACACACTATGCACTAAATTACGTACTATCGACTATTAGCTGTATAAACATACATAATTAAATGTTAAGATTCAACAATTATGAATTGAATATTATAAATTGTCGATTATGCACTATTAGCTGGATAAACCTACCTTTTATAATTGTGGATGGCATTTCATTAAACTAATATATACTTACGATTAGATATGGTTGGTATAGAAGAATCTAATATTGGTGGTGATGTATCCTCCAATAACATACTACAAGATGTTGGTGGTATACTAGCTCACAGATCATATAACTACTTACTAGCTGATGTTAATGGTATACCACTAGATGTAGATTGTATATTGATATTGACTGCTTCATCTGAAACATAGCATTGAAAGATCTAACTTTTTATTAGCAAGAAGCAGACTTACCATGCAAATACATCGTAGGAATCGCATTTCTGTGTAATCTATGGGACATAGACGAAGCATATATGGGGTCGAAATGTCGATGACAAATTCTTTTTTATTTAAATATTACTAAAGCATCCATATCACTCAGCGTAGCATTGTTTATATTTTCCAGCCATTTGTTAAATCGTTGTAAATCCATTATGGAGTTTGGAAATATGTGGCGGATTTTAGATATTTCAATACACCCCGGGATACAACAATTACTATTAAAAGGCATTGTGTTCACTGTTGTTTGGTATAACTTTTAAAAACAATAATCTACAACTAAAATTAAGTACACCACGAATGTTCCGACAAAACTAGACTTTAAAAATCCAGAATAATGTTAAAAGCAATACAGAATTCAATAAAAATAAAATCAGCTGAAGTTATCATGCTAAAACCTGCATAGAAAATGGCGACTACTAAAAAATGACAACAAGAGCAGAAAACCCCGAAAACCGATGACAAAAAAGAAGAAGAGCACAGCTGGCGACACCTACAGCTCTGTCCCCTGAGTTATGATTTTCGTTTGACCTTGGGTAACCTGCGTGGAATATCTAGGGATTACTTATCTCTGGCGCGATCCACGTAGGGTTAACTACTATCTAAGTTCTTGCTCGTAATATGTACTCAGATGACACATAAATGGATCGCATTTTATTCTCGAGCTAACTGAAAAAGCACCATACTTTTGGTGTGTGAATCATGCCCGTCTAAAATCAAAAGTAGTTATTCTGTTATTTCCCAGCTTCCGAATTATAAAAAAAGCTTTTATTTATGAAAATTTCTCACTGTATCACTAATTTGTTTTACAGTATAAATACCAATGCGACGCGCCATTCATACATTCGGCGTTTTTATTTTATCTTAACAAATTATATGTCAGTACTCTTGTAGAGAATGATAACAACATAGTTCCGCCATATTTATTTACCCGATGACATTTAACCTTTTTCAAGTAAGCGTTACTAGTATGAATAATCTCATTGTAAATGTACATTTTAATACTTATATTAATCCGATATGAAACGTATCATAAATATTAACATATTTTGTCGAGATCAATTTTTTTTCTCTTTTAAATACAGTTGACATTTTTGAAATAACAGAGTAATAAGTAGGCACCTATAAATTCATGTTTAAATAAAGTTAATTGAAGCAATTTATTTTCGCGGTTTATAAAGAAATTGGTGTAGAATTTCAAACGAATTAAACCGCAGTCAGTAATAAATATAATTTCTTATCTTTACTCGTAATCTGGCAATAATAGGTCTAGAGGATTCCTTCAAGCGTGTACCTCTCAACTCACCTGATCTAGACTTGTTAATAAATACATACAAGTAGAATGTTAAAGTATGTGAAAAGATTCACTCGCCTATTCTGTTAATAATAGGTGAAACTCGATTTAGAACAATTTTATTACTTAAGTACAATGGTTCATTGTAAACAATATGAACAGCTTACTTCTCTTCAATTACGAGATAGTTATACATTTATTTTAAATCCGAATCAATTAGAACATTCATCTACTTTTTGGTATAATTTATAAGAAACAATTTTTTTTTGTTATTTTTTAGCACATTACGTATTTAGCGGGATTTTCCAGGATTGTTTGTTAGTTTATGATATTGTTTTGTGCTTAGCGGCTTAGTGTTTAAGACTGGGTATTCAGAATTGATCTGACTGTATTTAATTTTTTGTAAAACATTATTTTTTCGATCCATAATGCCAGGTTGTGCTATAACTACATGCAAAAATACTAATCGAAAAACCAAAGACAGTATTAATTACTACGAATTTCCTAAAAGGTTAAGACTTGGTAAAACAGTGGATCAAAGCCTGTCGTCGAAATGATACCCTGTATTTAAAATATACGGTAAATAAATGTAAATTAAAAAATAATACAAGGATTTTTGAGGTTAGGTTATACAATTCCTATTTTGACGATTCACAATGATTAAGAGTTGTATGTTCGGTAGGCGGGTATAAAAACCATTGAGGTTCCACTGAAGAATAAAATTTGAGTGAGCCATTCTTTTATCTTGAAAAACCAGAGTGAGAAGAGATATCGCTTTCTTCGTCCGTTGATGTTAGGTCAGCATCTTCCGTCAATTTTTTCTTAATCCTTGTTATATTATTTTTTACAGATGTGTTATCTATGTTTTTATGAACGAATGTTAGTAGATTTTTCAAATTGTGTAAGTCGTTGGTGTGGTTTTTTGCTATGCTTGCAGCATGCTTAGACCCAGGTGCATTAACTATAAAATCACATAATTCGGTTAATAAAATTTGGTGGTTTGAAAGTAACTAGGAGATCTTTTATAGGTTCATCCGATAAAGTGTCACAGAACATACGTGTATATACTACTCACGCGCGATTTTTCGAGCGCGACGGCGCAGCGTTATAAGACCTTACAGATTAGACCGATTTAGACGTCACTTCAATTATTATTTTCTATCTTATAAACCATCCAAAACACCTATGTTTATAGTTGTAGTTAATATTTAAAAATATTCAAAGTGTATAACTAATTACTTCCAATATTTTTCGAACCTCAATTTGTTTAACCTTGTAAATGTCATCTTAATGTCGTTTACGACTTTTGTAAGTTTTAAATTGTCATTAGTTGCTTTTACGCCGTTTTTTATAGATTAGGTTAATTTTCTTCTCGAAACCTTGACTCAAAACATCAAATTGCAAGAGGTTATGGACACAGGACACGCGTGAGACACCATTGAAGCTTCTGGAGTTTGTAATTTGTTGAATTTTTGTGTTAATAAGTGATATCATGAGCCAGCTTCCGCTGATCGAGCATCTAAAAGGGCACGAGAACTATGGTACGTGGAAATGCGCGGTACAGATTTATTTAGAACACGAAGAGCTTTGGGACGCAGTAAAAGGATTTTTCGTGTTTTTTTTAATCATTAGTTTGTAAATAAGGTGATCGTAATTCGAGCAGAAAGTGCGTTGCCGCTTTCGGCAGATTGCCCGCGCAAAGTATCACTTTCCGCTCTTAATACACAAATAGCTATTTATGAAAATGCATTGTCTTTTTCGTAATGTATAACAATAATAATTGTATATTTTCTATTTATACGTAATAAATTGATTTTTTTAATGGTTGTTTCATTATTTTTTTGTGTTATTTGGGTTTAAAATAATATTAAAGATATTAATAAAACATAGTCTGTTATTTGTTTATAAAATTAAAATATACTTTGAAGCATTTAATGCAGTTACAACTTTTACTAATAAGAAACTAATTTTATAAGCACCCATTATATGCTTTCTCCTTGTTTTCTGCTACACCTAGCTCCATCTCTTTCTAGGTTTTCTCTTTCTAGTCTCTTCCGCATTTTATCCTACAGCGTTTATTACCGTAGGCCAGTCCACTAGTATAATATGTCAATGGTAAACACAATGCATCGTAATCCTAACGAATGACTATTGCAAGGAACGTAAAATGCCCGTGGATTGTGGTTTTTCATCCTGGCTTGGACGCCACTTTGAATACCTTTCATATTAGATCCATTATGGTAACCATGCCCTCCTATGTTTACTAAAGACAATCCAAATGCTGATAATTGTTTCACAATAATTGCTGTTAGTGTCAGACCAGTAGATTTTTTGATTGGTATAAATCCTAAAAAACTTTCATTTATTACAACTTCTGACATGATCTTGGGATTGAATAATAGAAATACACCTAATTATCAAGGTCACCTGCTCAGTTTTGCTAGCGTCTGGGGTACAATCTAAAATAATCGAATAATATTTCAATTTAATAATAGCTTCCAGAATATGCTTTTTTATGCCGCCTGAAATTGTACTAACGAGCTCATTTTGAATTGTTTTACTTATGTACGTTGCTTGTTTCTTTTCTTTCTTCAAAATTCTGCGTACATGTTCCCGAATAACAGAATCAAATTCGGCTAACAACTCTACTAGTTTCAAAAAATTACCATTGTTATGTAGATACAGATTATCAGAAGTACCTTGAAAAGCCAAGCCATTTTTAGCCAACATTTTGATGATTGAGGCAATTCGTAATAATACTCTACTCCTGTGTTCTATTGCTGATTTAATTATTCTCTGTGACTCGGTATCTCGTTTGAGACTATTTGAATCTACGTAAAAGTTCGGCACAAGATTTAACAGCTTCTACATGGTTTCGTGATGTCCCATGAGATTTAGGCATATCACCTACATGCTTCCAAATTTCGTAGCCACCTTCAGATAGACCGGAAGTTGTAGTTGTATTGACTTTTTTGCCACAGAGTATACAACCTGAGTGAGTGTTGGATGGCTAATGCCTAGGTTAGAAGATAGGAATAAGTCAATTTTGCCGCCCCTCATTTTAGCCGCTCTGGACAAAAACCCGCCTCTCCCCCCCGTCCCCTAGATCGTGCCCTCGAGTTTACGCACGGTAGTAGAAAAACTTTACTTCAAGATCATTTATTTGAATGCACTAAAAGTCAAACCCTTTTATTCACTCTTTGGGAATGAAAATCCAATTATTAATAGAGAAAACCGTATGTTTTTAACTACCCTTCTAAGGAATGAATATCCAAAAGTTACCTAACAGTGAAAATGGTATATTTTCTACCTATCGCCATTTTCTAAAAGGAAAAAACTAGGTATCACTAAAAAACGATCCTTTTTATCGAGTTATGATTACTATAAGGAGTCTGGTTTTTACATTATATTTCTTAATATATTTAGGATGCTTTGAAACGATCGAGCAAAAGTTTCTGATCAGCGGACACAGCTTCTTAAGCTGTTATCGTGATTTTGCGCAAGTTGAGAAAAGGAAGAGAGTAATGAAGGCATTTGTACCCAAAGATTTGATAGAAACTGTTAGTCTGCAAAAGTTAATAATCCCTTTTAGTATGTTGAGATGTGCCAGCATGAGTTTCACAATGTCCAAGCTACTGCTGATCAGTTAATCAATATCTAAAAACTAAACATTAGCAAGTTATTTCGTATACGATCTGAATCAGAAGATCCAACAGTGGTTAAAATGAAAGAAGTGTATTCTGGAGTTACTTTGGTAAACATTGAAGGCTTTGAAAAAGGGAAAAACTGTTTGTGAACTTAGAACAGCAATCCATGGGCCTGCAGCTAACAAGCCGATAACAGAAGAAAATAAACAAAAACTGCTTACAATTTTTTACCCAATGAGGAACAGAAAAATTACTATTGGCAAATAGGTAATTAAAAATTGGCACATTCGTTTGTTTTAATTTATTTTCAGAAATTTGTTATTTTTTTGAATTTGAGATATTATACTACAAGCTCTGGCAATGAATCTACATTATGTTTTTAAGGTTTATTGATCTGTTGAAACATTACTTGAAATAAACAAACTTAAAAATAAACGGATTTCAGTTTTTTGGCATATAGCACTAGCACCATATTTATAGTCTTCAATTGTAAAGACTGTTTTCTTTATGTACCTGAGAGAATTGTTTATAAATCTCCGTCCCTGACTTTCGATCTCGATCTTGAAACACCCACAACGTCTCGTATCTCAGGAAGCAACATAGGTCAAATGATAAAACCAAGCATCCGTATTAAAACACGTTAGATAAACTCACTTTTACAAGATGCAAGGAAGTATAAAAATATAATTTTTGGTGATTTGTGGTTCCTATAATCATTTTTTGATTAGGTTCAACGTTCTTTCTTTATTTAACAGTTTTGGTTTATTGTGATTGTATTTGAGAATTGATAAAAGTTAATCGGAATTTTGAATAATTAGAATGTAAAGCGATGGGAAATAATAGAAATTGAACAAAAATAATATAGATCGTGGCTTCTTTTAAATAAAATGCTTTTATTAACAATGTAGTCAGAATATTAAATAAAATTAAAAGAAGATGATCTGGATTTATGTATTTCCACGTATTTACGTGTTTTCCTTGAAAAGACAGCTGTTTGGATTTAAATATTTCCACAGTCTACCCTCCATGGTCAATTGTAGTAAAATTCCCAGACAAAAGTGTGTTCAAGTCCCCTCTCAAATCAATTTCTTTGCTGATTAACATGTGAATTTGCGTTAATTACTTTGGCAGATTTACAGCTACAATGTTACTAAGATTGAATCAGTGTTTGTGCACAAACGCCATTTATATTTCTATTTAACATCCGGTTTATTGCACGCCATTCCTCGCCTGACGGAATCCTACAGTTGATCCTGATACAGATTATTAATTAAAAAAATGTATTTATTACTTTTACTTGTCAAAAACTATTGGTCTATTACATAAACATGGAACACGTCCATACATTGTTAATTACATAAATTTGTTGATGATGATGATGATGATAAATGAGCAACATAATATTTAAAAACTGTGCTGGAAATTTTTAACCGGAAATATTAATGTATAAAATAACAATAAACAAAAAAAATTAGTACGAAACAAATAAATTTCTATGCCTCACAGAAAGAAATGTTTTGATAGTAGCAACAGAAATGGTTCTGTAACTGATTTAAGGAAACATTATTTTTATATGACATTAAAATTATATTCTGTGTCCCTCAAAATTAGTATTAGAAATTCCATAGAACTAATCAAAAAATTGAATGCATTCAAATTACAAGATAACTCTAAGCTTATTTCATTTGAATTTACTAATATGTTCACTAAAACGCCTCCTAAAGATTGTTTAATACTTGTAAGAAAATTACTAGAAGGTAAAAATATTAATCCAGGAATAATATCAGATAACGAAGAAATATTACATTTGTATCACGTGTAAAATTTAATTTATTTTTGCATAGCGCGCTTTCAGCTCTTTAGACATAGAGCCATCATCAGTGCTTAATCTAAAATACATACTCAAATCACAACCAATAGTGCTAAATTACAAAGTTAAATTCATGTTGAGAAAGTTAACAATACTAATATATGAATTTAATTTGAAGGTGATACAAAAAGGTTTTTAATATTAGAAATTTAATAATAAAATTGATTTTAATTACATTGAAGTTACCATTATTTAATTTAAAAAATGAAAGGTTGACTAGGTTCTTATAAATGAAAGATTTTTTACTTTAAAGATAAAAAGGTTGATAAAAAATACGTACTGTCAGATTATATATAACAAGATTTCCTGGCTTCATCGCCTCCATTAATATTGAAACAGGTTAATAATTTTTATTTTATATTTACATTACACCAACTTGGACACAAATTTTACACGTGATACAAATGTAATATTTCTTCGTTACCCTATACGTGTACACAACCACCAGCATCATTTGATGTCCTTCATTAATATCAGATATACTTAATGTATTTGATGTATGTATTAATCAGAATTATTTCACTTTTGACAATAATATATATGAATGAAGGACACCAATTGATGCTGGTGGCTGTGTACACGTATAGGGTAACAAAGAAAATATATTTGTATCACGTGTAAAATTAAATTAACTTTTGCGTAGCGCGCTTTCAGCTCTCTAGACATAGAGCCATCATCAGTGCTTAATCTAAAAATACATATTCAAATCACAACCAATAGTGGCTAGTTAAGTGAAAGTTTAACTGAGTTTTTCTATGAAAAGATAAAAAGGTTGATAAAAAATACGTACTGTCAGATTCTATATAACAAAATTTCCTGGCTTCATCGCCTCCATTAATAATTAAACAGGTTAACAAACCTTTAACATTACACAAACTTGGACATCACATTTAAAATTTTAAAATCGAATTTTACTTCCATAAAATATTTTCTCAAACACCTCTCATGTTAGAACCTCTACAGGTGGTTGTGTCGGTTTGACTGACAAATATGAGAACTTCAACTGTCAACAATCGAACAAACCCAATTGACAGTTGAAGTCTTTGTGATTTTTTTCCACTCCTTTCTGTCCTCTATTTTTCTTCCCCAGTCACTGACTCCCATTTTCTTTAGGTCATCAATCACCTGATCTTCCCATCTAAGTTTGGGACGTCCTCTGGGCCTGGGGTTGGCAGGCTTCCAATCAGTGATTTTCCTTATTGGATCGTCCTTATTCCTTCTTCGAAGATGCTCGTACCATCTTAGACGCTGCGCTTTTATATGTTTGACTATATCTTTACCATTCATGTACTGACTTATTTCGTAGTTATATAGCCTTCTATACCCTCCATTCGGGATATGTTTTAGTCCTATTATCCTCCGCATGATTTTCCTCTCTAGCACTCTGAGATTTTCTTCATCTTTATCAGTTAAGCTCATATTTTCACCGGCATACGTTATTACTGGTCGTATTGCAGCTTTATAAATTTTAATTTTGGTTTTTTTACTGATGCTTTTGTCCCTTAGCAGTTTCTGATACTTCCAATACACTTTGTTCCCTGCTATTATTCTTGCGTTTATCTCCGCACTTCTGTTGTTCGTCTCATCAATTACTATTCCCAGGTATCTGAATTGACTTGCTCTTTGAAAAGTGTAACCTCCCATATTTATAGTGGCTGTGTTGTCTGTCTTCCTCGAAATTTGCATATATTTTGTCTTCTCTTGGTTAACTACCAGCCCTCTCTTTGCTGCCTCTTTTATTAAGTTCTTGTATGATGTATTTTCTAGGGTTTCTTTGTCTCTAGTAATTAAAGCTAAGTCATCGGCATATCCTATTATTTGTGTGGAGCAGTTACTAATCATTCCTTTTATGTCTATTGCTTTAATCACTCCATCTAGGATTATGTTAAAAAGAGTTGTAGACAAACTATCTCCTTGCCTTACACCTACATCAATGTTTATGTCTCCTGTATTCCCGTCTCTGGTTATCACCTTTGCAGTAGAATCCTTCATTGTCATTTTCACTAGTCTTATATGTTTTTCAGAAATTCCTATGTTCCTCATATCAGATATTAGCCATTCTCTGTTGACAGAGTCAAACGCTTGCTGAAAGTCGATGAATAATACATGTAGATCAATGTCATATTCATAACACTTTGCGATAGTCTGTGTTAGTAGGTATATGGCGTCTACCGTAGATCTTCCTTTCCTAAATCCCTGTTGATATTGACCTAATATGGGTTCAGCCTATTTATTTAGTTCTATTTTTATTAGATTGGTTGATATCTTGTATGTAGTGTTAAGCAGCATTATGCTCCTGTAATTCTTGCATTTGGTTGGGTCTCCTTTTTTGAAGATTGGAACTATATGTCCAATACACCACTCGTTTGGCATACGTTCTTCTGCCCATATATTCATTATCAGGTCATATATTTGTTGAAGTAAGGCTTCTCCTCCATGCTGGATTAGTTCGTTATTTATATCATCTGGACCTGCCGCCTTGTTTGGTTTAAGTTGTTTCACAACATCTATAAATTCCTCGAAAGAGGGTCTGTACTGCTGTTCACCGATTTCTCCCTCCGTTACTGCTTTCTTATAATTTTCGTCCATAATATGATTGTTTTGGTATAGATTTTGAAAGTATGTTTCCCATTCTTTTTTATCATTTATTTTTACTGTCCCAATTGCGTTTCTGCTACTGTATTGCTTTCTCACATATTCGAAGAGTTTTCTATTATCCCTATTGTTCTCTTCTATTTTTTGCATTTGTTCTGCAGCCCAATTTGATTTTTTTCTTCTGTAGGTTTTTTCCGCTTTTTGCCTTATCTTTCTGTATTTGTCCATCTCTTCGTATTTTCCTGTTTCCAACCATTTATTTATTGCTTGTTTTTTCTCTACGATTACCAGCTTACATTCTTCGTCAAACCATTCTTTGGATGCTTTGTTTTGTTGTAATCCAATTCTCTGCAGAGTCTATAATGCTATTTTTAATGATCTTCCATTCACTGTCTATATCTCCTTTTTCAATATGAATTCTCAGTTTATTTGTTAGGGTTTCCGCATAATTATTTTCGCCCTTCTCTCTTTCCAGCTTTTCTAAGTTCCACTTTCTTTTGTTGTGTTTGGAAGGTTTATATCTTGATATTTTCATATTCATCTTCGCTATTAGTAAAATGTGGTCTGTATCTGCATTTGCTCCTCGGTATGACCTTGTGTCTTTAACCATTTTCATCACTTTCTTTGATATCAAAACATGACCGACTTGGTTGCCGCTTCTTTTTCCTGGGAATAACCAAGTTGTCTTGTGCTCATTTTTATGCTTAAATTTTGTACTAATTATAAAAGTATTTGTCTTCGCAGCTAGGTTGCACAGTCTTTTGCCGTTATCGTTTGTGATCTCGTGTATTGTTTCTTTTCCAGCTATTTCTCGATTATTCTCTTCTTTTCCTATCTGGGCATTAAAATCTCCTATTATTATCAAAATGTCATTTCTAGAGATATCTTCACAGGCGTCACTTATCTTCTCATAAAACTTTATTTTCTCTTCTTCGCTTGCTTCTTCCGTTGGGGCGTAGGCATTAATTATACTTATATTTGCTTGTTTATTCTCAAGTTTTAAATATGAAATCCTACCGTCGATTGGCTTAAACTCAATTACTTTGTTTCGTATTTTTTTACTGACCATTATTGCTGTTCCATTCCTCCCTTGTTTTTCCTCCCCTGAGTAATAAATCGTAAAGTTTTTGTTTTCTATTTTCCCTTGTTTTTTCCATCTGATTTCTTGTAGCGCCAGAATGTCTAAATCATAATTCATCATTTCTTGCGCTATGGTGTGCATTTTCCCAACTTTTAGCATTGTTTTGATATTCCAAGTTCCAATTTTCAATGAGTTGTTTCACCCGCTTCACCCTCTTTGATATTTTCCTAACGTTGTCTTTGGTTTTTGTTATAGTTTTAGTTACTTTTTTTTCCTTGTTATTTGCCGTGGTCATTTTTACAATGTTTCGATCCTCTTGAGCTACTTTTGCTGCTAGTTTTTTCCTTTTTTTATATCCGTAATATTTTTAAACATTTTTCTAGTTCTTTCTTTATCAATATCCTCTTCTTCTTCGGTCATTGATCTACTGCTGAATGTTCTTCCTTTGGGTTTGGAACATGATGGTCTAACTGTATCCTTCCCTTGCATGTTTTGTTTTAATTCATTTAAAGAGTGAGCCGTTCCGTTTATCCATACAGATTAAAACAACCAGATAAATCCCATTACGCAAAACATCTACTTACTAGACACCAACCATTCATGGACACCTAACAGAACTAGAAGTACTTTTTTTTTCTATTAACATATATTAAGTCAATCACAAGGTAGGTCACTTCTTGGTCTAGCCAAAAATAACTACTAAACATCAGGTATGCATCAAATGAGTTGTAACTTTTGTCATTCTGACGATGATATTTTTCATTATATTGTGGAATTAGCTAGAAACATTGAATTCCATTTAAAACACTAAAAAATGTAAGATTATCCATATCATATTATATATTTGACGCGGAATTCCCACATCTACTAGCTCCAAAATATCCACGAAGTCCTCAAAATCTTCCACTTTTAATAAAAAACAACCAAATCAAACTAAAAGATACTCTTGCTCGAATCGCTCGTAATTTTTGAATTTTTGGGATTATGTTCAACGGGTTCAACGTGTTAGGTATATGTTCTATTTTATGAATGATTTTTACATTTCGAGCTTTAGGTGATAAATCGACCACCTAAGTTTAGGGCAATTAGGGATCACTTCACTAATCGACCAAATGAAAACAGATTCCTATCTAAATCTAGGGTGTCCGTAATATTAGGGCTGACCTAAGGTGGTTGGTGCAAATGGGCATAATTTTTTTTCACGAAACCTTCTACAAAAATATTGAATTGTTAGATCCCTATCGTAAATTGAATAAAATATTTTAAATGTATAATTGTATATACCTTGTTCTTCGTTGGTTTTGTAATAGTGTAGTTAAATTTTCGAAGTTATGTCCTATTTGCATTAAACTAAGATATGTTTAATCATATTAAGGATATGTATTCAGATAACAATAAAGGAACGAATATAAAATATTATCACTTTTGTGCGGATATTAAGAAATGGCGCATATTTTTTGTAAATATATTTCTTAACAAAATGCAAAGGAAACGAGACTATTATTTCAGATACTGTCCTCGACAAACGTAGGTAGTATGATTATAAACAATTTCCTTGTACACCATATCATTTATTTTTATGTATATAAGTGTATATTAACAATTTTTAGCAGTACATTTTTTTCCCAATTTCATGTATTGATATACCTTATGGTCGGTGTTTATAGACTAAGACGTTTACTTCTATTCCAAGATCGTTTCTAACGTAAATCGTCTATTAAACTTTTTAAATGCACTCATTTCGTTGCGATGAAAGATAAACCATTTAAAAGAAGTAGATTTATTTCGAAAAGAAATCAAAATGGCAGACATACAGCGACCAATAAATACCTAACTCCAAAGATGACTCCTTAGCTTTATGATAGACAACTTCTTGTAAATAAAAAAGAAAAAAGAAAACGAACGCGAGGAGTCGGACAGAATTTTAAATTTGTCGAGAATTAGCTTTCCCACGTATCAATCGTAATCGATTCGAAGAAAAAACTTATGAAATATATACTTAAAGGACATTGGCGCACATCAAACGTATTCTTCGAACATAAAATTTATAAAAACTGAAAAAAATTACAATTAAATTACATTTGTTAGTAATTTTTCATAGTTTCAATGATTTAAAGAGGGATTATGATCATTCTTGGATTAAATATGCATGTTATAGGTATGATCAAGAGAATTTTCCAAAAACAGCTCATTTCAAAAAAATAGTTTTTGGGAAAAACGAAAAAACTAAAAATGAAAACAAGAACTTAAAATCTCTAAATTATAAGTATTGATAAAATTGGAAAACGTATTATTTAGTTTTATAAAAAAATAGATTGGCCCTTTTTGCATTAAAACAAAAAACTCTGCTTGATTTGAGATATATATATTTTTATTTAAACAAATGCTGACAATATGAACGTTTTAAAAGTACATATTTACTCTATTGGAAAAAGGCAGACAGCAATAAACGCTTGTAAAGGGCGTACCTGCTTGTGATTCTAGAAATCTCAATAATTGTTGGCAATATCCTAAAATGATGTGAAGTTTTTTTCACGAAAAATGGTTCTGACTCATTAATAGTTTATTTTGGCTTCGCCATTAGAGAGCCGTTGCATCTTTTTAGATCTATTTATACCTAGAAAATAGTTATACTTCGTTTCCATCACATTGATAGCACAAAGACAGCAATTTATTGATAAAATTATGGAACCCATAATTTTTTCAGGGGTACAACTTATTTTTTGTGTTGATTTACTATTGTTATTTTAATATTATGTTCCTTTACATTAACCGAATAAATCATGAATAATAATAAATTAGTGAACATAACAGTACCTACCACACTCATTGACCTTAAAAACATTTTGGAATTTATATTATATAATTCATAACTTGAATCGAATCTTCCGTAAAAAACCAAAACTCCATCTTGCTTAAAATATAACTCATTTTCGTCAAGAAAGTTGTTGCCATCTCTATCCAGTTGATTTTCAATTGCTTCGGTAATTAACGGATTGATCGTATTTTCTAGCATATTCAAGTACATCTCACCATTTAGATTTCCATTTATAAACAATGGACCAATCACTTGATTTCCTAGTATATCGGCCCATACATTAATTTTTTGGGGATGCTGGGTATGCCCTTCGACAAATACATAGTCATTTTCATTGCTCCAATATCTGCAATTATGTTTGTTGACAAAACCATTTAAATAAAAAGTACACTCATCAGTGAAGCTGATATTTTTTTTAAATTCGTTATTGTTATTAATAATTGTAGTCATTTGTTCACAAAACTCAATTCTTCTGTCAAAATCGTCTTCACTTAACTCTTGACATACTTTCATTTTATAGGGATGGAATTTATTAATTTTTGTAATTTTGTGGACAGAGCCTAAGGAAATTCCAGTTGCAGCAGAAATGGTATGTAACGAAGTATTAGGATTCATACCAAAATAACCTATCACTTCAATTTGAGTGGCTTCATTCAAAACTCTTGGCTGATCATGTTTTAAATTTGCAACAGATCCTGTTTGAGTAAATTTGGCGATTTGATTTAGGACATACCTATGAGAGGTGTTCTTATCTGGGTGCCTTTCGTTAAATATTGCAGCAGTTCGTCGAGCACATTGGTTTTCGGCGCCGTAAATTAACACTATTTCAACTTTTTCAGCTAAAGTGTAAACCATTTTTAATAAATTGCTTTTTCACACAACTGGTAAGTATGGTAAACAATTCAATAGGTATAATGTCTTTTAATTTCTCTATCAAAAACATTTTTTTGCATTTTTTTATACAAAAAAGTTGAAAGGAATAACAAAACAAACAATTGCAGTTTTTATTTTAATGGTACGAAGCAGCAAACAGATTTTCCTAAATATTTCGACAACGAATCGATCAATCCAAAAAAAACGAAAGCCGACGTGTAGAGATTGAAAAGACCTTTAAAATGAGGTATAACTCGATACCCCTTCCTATTTAAGATTTTGAAGTTGGTAACTCCCCCTGGCGGGGGTGAAAGGGGGCGCGTTGTTTTTATGATAAAAAGTTGTCCCATTCGATCTATTTGTTAACGTGTCCCAGGATTTTTTTTAAATACACACATTTCGAGAAAATTAGGGTCCTGAAATGAACACTCTGTATGTATATATATATATATATATATATATATATATATATATATATATATATATATATATATATATATATATATTATGTGTGCTATCACTATGGCGGAAATTAAGTATACAATAGAGCCGGTAATGCACATAAACTTTTATTGTAGTCAACCATCTTGATAAACACCTTATCTAATAAGATAATGTTGTCAATGATAGTTAACATTCAATGCCTGTATTTGCGACGTGAAACATCGTTTAATATATTCAGCTTAATAACAACTAGTTTAGAAAATCAAATTGATGCGGCTGGTAACATGTATCGAAAAGAAGTTCCGACAAGTTGGAACTCCACCACATTACTTTCTTCCAGTTAGACAGTGGCTAAATGAAAGATTTCCTGGCAGATGGAGTGGTCGAAGAGGAGTAATAGAATATCCACCCCAATCGCTTCTCTAGATTTGTTCCTATGGGAGCCTCTGAAATTGACTGTTTATTAAACAATCTCGAATTTGGAAGATTTAAAGAGAAGAATAGCTTCCGGCAGAAATTTTTCGAAATATTAAAGAGGAGTTTGAGAGCAGACTTTATCACTGTTTAGAAAATGATGCACAAAATTTTGAAAAAGATCAAGTATTACCTATTTTTGAAAAGGAGTCTATAAAATGGAATTGGTGGTAATTAATTTATTCGCTTATTAAATGGCCAAATGAGCCGGAAAAATATACCAGAGGTCAAGAAACAAACATCGAGAAAGGCATTGCTTCTCTTTATATCTCGGTGCTACCGCCCCTGTCTTCTCGACAAGCTCACATTTCTTGTACTTATTCACTTGTAGAGAAAACCTTATAGGGATTTTTATCGTAAGATCAATCGATATTAAAATTCAATAATTCTTCTTCCTGTTTCATAATTCATATTGCGCTGTGGGCATTGGTTGCGTCGAGACTTTTTTTCTCTTATTTTTATTGTTGTTCTCGAAATGGCCACTTGCAGCATACCAGTTTAGCTACTAGAAATTGCACGCTTTGGCATTTGTCTTCCTTGTTACGAGGTACACCTACCGTATTTGGAATTCCAAATGAAAATATATTAGTTTTTATTGTTTACAACTCCTACAAAACTATTCGTATACGAGGTGCGATCGAAAACCGCTTATATGAAAATAATTTCAAAAATTTATTAATTCTCTTTAAAATGTTGTAAATCGGTGAAACGGTATGTCAGCTGCATAAAGTTGTAAAAGTTCAAGTGTTTCTTACGACGCTATAAAATAAATACGATCTACATTCCTTTATGTAAAGGTATTCGAAATTACTAAAGTGAATGGACATAAAATTTATTATTAAAAAATGCTTCTTATCGGGAGATTGCGGTAAAAATCGAGATAGGAGCTATTAATATACGTCCGTAATCAATTGACACATCTGCGTATATAGTTTGATTATTTCTACAATATCTTTATATTGTTTGTAATTGTTATGACGACAATAACCGTAAAATTTAACTTATCATTTTATCATATCTTTACTTGATTGATCATATCCCACCCATTTTCCGTATATATAAAGAAATTGGTAGAATGGGATAGAAAGGAAAAGAATGGATTTGGAAAATATGCAAAGAAGCATGGAAAGCACATTGTCACATTTTATTTGAAGTATTTATTAGAGAATGAAAAATGAATCCATGTAGTCGAAAAGTGAATGAATATCGCGATGAACATAGTATGACGATTCACAGGAAAATACACTTGAAAGTACAGGAGTAAATACCAATGAGGGCAAATAAACACAGGATTTAGATAAACGAGATGCAAGTGTCAATGTGAGACAATAATTGCAAGTTACGTTACAGGATTGGATGAGGCGTCTAACAAATATGGGACAGCAAATAAAAGACAGTAACACTAAGTTAGACAAGAAATTTGAAGAATATAATCTGATATTACATCAAAAATTTGAAGAAAATAACCAGAATATAACACCAAATTCAAAGGAAACTAATGAAAAGGTGTTGAGGCAAATTGAAGATCAACAATTAGAAGCATTGAATATAAATATTGAATTAGTGGCAAGAAATATACCGGGTGAGCACATTAGCAAGGTAAGCGGTTGTATCTCAGAAACTAATGATCGTAGTGAGTTACGGTAAAAATTTTTATAGGTTAAGTGGGCAATGGAAAATGCTGTAAATTATATTAAGGTTTCCAATATGGCCGCCAGTGGGCGTTTCCACCATCTTCAATGTTTTAATGTTAACTTAAAGTCGAACATTCTTTGTGGAAACAATTTTTCTCTATCTTTCGAAATAACGTGGTGGGTGGTATCTGATTGCTTAATGGATTTGGATAAATTTGGTATCATTGAAAAGAGTATTTCTTGGGCTTTAAGGTTTCTTGTAATTATGACAGTTGTAACCTACACGGCCGCCGATAGAGGGTGTTATTCGATAATACAAGCAAAATATTGGATTTTCTCAAAAAAATTGGATACGATGATATGATTTTTTTTAGACTAGAAAATAGACAAACGATCAACCAATAAGACTGCGCAAACCGCATCTCAATATCTTTTTCCTAACTCAAATTATAAAAAAAATACTAAACAGTATCAAAATAGTAATGAAATAAAATGCAAAAACGAGACACTGGAAAAAGTAACGACATATAAATATCTGGAAATTATATTGACAAAGGAGGGGAAGAAATAACAAATAGGGAGAATAAATCAACAAGATTTTAGTACAATACTGAGACATAGAGATATTGACAAGGAAGCGAAAATGACTATAACGATACCAATAATAACATACGCAAGTGAAAATTGAACATTGAGAATGAAGGACGAAGCAAATATGAACACAATTGAAATTAAAAACTGAAAAAAATAAACGGTTTTAAAGATTAAAACTAACTTTTCCGCATCTGTGGCCCTGAACAATATTCTATCATAAAATTGTTACTTGTATACACTTCGGGGGATGTATCAGGCTAACAAACCGAAATTTGTCTAAAAATAACCAAAAATTTAGTATATCTAGTTTTATAGGACCCGCTGTACTCGCTCTAATCAACTGAAAATCAATAGGGTACATCTGTGAGACACCTTGAACAATACTTATTCATAAAGTTGATCAATCGTATACTCTCTGGAGGCTGTATCGTGCTAACAAACTGAAAATTCTACAAAAATGACAAAAATTTGATACTTCAAGTACCACAGCACCCGTTGTACTGGCTTTAGTGAGCTCAATATCAATAGGGTTCATCTTTAAGACGCTCTGAATAATATCCAATCATAAAATTCATCACTTGTATATACTCCGGAGGCTGTATCGTGCTAACAAACTGAAACTACTCCAAAAATGACAAAAATATCGTACTTAAAGTACTGTAGCACCGGTTGTATTGGCTCTGGTGAGCTGAATATCAATAGGGTTCATCAGTGAGATGCCCTGAATAATATTCAATCATAAAATTGGTGAGTTGTTGAACTCCGGAGGCTGTATCGTGCTAACAAACTGAAATTTCTCGAAAAACGACAAAATGTCGTACTTCAAGTACCATAGCACCCGTTGTACTGGCTCTGGTGAGCTGAAAATCAATAGGGTTCATTTGTGAAATGTCCTTAACAATATTCCATTATAAAATTGGTGACTTATTGCACTCCGGAGGCTGTATCGTGCTAACAAGACTTGCAAGGAAAAGTGGCCGACGACAACGACGACGACGATGACGACGACGATGACGACGACGACTACGACGACATACACACAGGATTTTTTTTCTAAAAACCGTTTTTTCGTGTTGTTGTTGATGGATAACATAGAAATAACTCAAAAAAAAATTTCAAATTTCCAACTTTTTTGTGGGTAAACCAATACTTTTCTCGCATATTAGATAGGTTGGCGGAAAAGTAATAGCGGGGAAAGCAAAGTACGACAAATGTAAAAATGAAAAAATAATACAAATATGAAACAAGTGTTACGGTTTTCTCGTTAGTCTAAATCTGTCGCATTAAAAGACAACAATCATGCAGTTTTGGTCGTAATAAATAAACATTCCTACCTTAATATCAAGTCAGAATTGCTTCATACATCAACAATTTTTAGTTATACCGTTAATTCATTGATTCAATACCCTGGCCGTCAATTTGTTTATCACCAACTGGATTAATATTGTAAATAAAATAACTACACTTAGTAGAATAGTTGCAGTAATTTGATTATACATTTGTGAATGTAAACAACATTCTATTATTCGAATTAAACAGCTGATTTGCCGTCTGTCAATAGATCTTCTTTTACGAACGTTCAGAAATCTGTGATTCGTACAGAAGGTTGCCTACCGGTGTACGGTGGTTGTACATCAGCACGGGGATTCCAAATTACATATCGTTTATCGATATGTCGTTAACGATACTCACTGTAAAAGCGATTTCTGATAAGTATCGACAATCCTTTCGACTAACATCGGAAAATTTGAACAAATGAACCACTTTTACCACTGAATATGGGGTGTTCTGTGCTTTTGATTTAATTCGTGGTATAATTAAATAAAAGTAAAAATATATAATGCACAACCACAATTTCCTCACATATGACCTGTCTTACCACCTATCGAAAAATCACATGCAATTAAATTGGAAATCAAAGTATTGTCTGCCTTGAGATTTTATGCATGTGGTTCGTATCAAAGATCTATAGGCCAAGTGAGTGAAAGTGCACAGTGTGTTGTTAAGTGTTTATAAAAATCTTTCAGGACTTCAATTATGGTTTGAGCCAAACAAGCTTTTGTAGTATAATTTATGATGTTACCCAGGCTCTAGAGGAAACTATTTGTCCTCAGTGGATTGTCTGTTCCCAAAATGAAGAGGAAATTCTAAATATTCAACAGGGTTTCATGGAAAAGGTTTTCCTGGGTGTATTGGAGCTATAGATGGCACACATGTGCCTATTTTGAAACCAAAGGAAAATGACAATCTATATATATAAACAGAAAGGAAATACTTACATTCAAAAATGTACAATTTATATGCGATTCAAATTTAAGAATCACAAGTGTGAATGCTAATTATCCAGGTAGCACACATGCTGCATTTATTTGGAGATATTCGGCAATAAGACAGCATTTGATGCGAAGGCACTTAGTAGGACATTCAGGGTGGTTAATTGGTGATAGTGGGTACTCACTTCAACCGATTTTTTTAACTCCATTTTTGGGTGCAGCAGATAATAGCACAGAAAGTCGATACAATTAAGCTCATTCAAGAGCTAGAAACTGTATGGAAATATGTAATGGGGTTCTGAAAGCAAGATTTAGATGTTTATCTAAAGATAATATTCTTAGATATGAGCCCACATTTGCTGGATCCATAATAAATGTATGTTGTGCTTTACATAACATAGCAATTAATGAAGGTGTGGAAATTGATGTTGACAATAAACAAATTGATAATGGACATGAAGCTGTCCATGATCATCAACTAGATTTTTTAAATGAAGGACGACAGCTGAGAAATAGAATTATTTTGTATATTAGTCTTATTTCAGAATGAAATAGGGCTATTGTAGAGAGTAGCGTGACGCGACTTCGGAAAAATTTCAATGCAGTTTTTCGTTTTGGTGTTCCTAGATGCCAAAATCACCCTCTGTTCCAAAGGTTATATATATATGTAGGTATATATATATATCTATATATATATATATAAACTTATATATATAACTCGCTACAATAATCGGTTAGGACAAAATCTTGGATGAGTTCGTTAATGAGCCAAATCGGCCCAGTAAAAACAAAATGGCGGCCTGTCAAAGTTGAAAAAAATCGTATTTCCTTTGTTTTTCATTTGACGCAAAAAAGTTACTAAGCTTTTTCATAAACCTTAACACGTTCTACAACTTTTGTATTCAACATTTTTCTCTAAATCGTACTGAGTGACAAAAACAACTGGAATGATGACACTATTTACTCACATAAGGTGATATACTGATGCAATAGAAACGAGGATATGAATATATGGGCCAAGAACCAAATACTCCGAATCAATAGGAAGCCACCGTAGAAGCTTTCAAGCGGAAATTCTAGTCTTTGAAAGGTATGCACGTCATGTTAGATAATAACTATCGGAAAAGAGACATAGTAATCTTATTTGATAATCAAGCGGCCTTAAGAGCGATCAACTCACAAATAATCAAGTCAAAGTTGGTCAAGGAATGTCTAGAGCCTAGAGATACTAAATGAACTAAGAAAAGAAAATATATAACGAGACAGCCAACATCTTTCCTTTTCACAGGACCAGAGCCGGTTTGTTTTCCAGGAGGTTATAACCTAAAAGCAGAACTGACGAAAATAGAGAACCTCTGTTATGAATTCGAATGGGAGTTTATATCAGGTCTTAGACATTCGAGACTATTCCACGAAGATGCAGGGTACATGCCCAGCTCAAGCAAGCAACAATAGATACTTTTGGGTTGCAGTGCATACACAACCCCATAGATTGAAATCTAAAATCTAATCCATAGAAAAAGACGTAGGCCGAGAAAAAAGCGGTTAGACCAAAGGAAAAATCCTAGATCAAATGCTAAATTAACTAGAGACACCTAAATAGGTGAAAGAAGAAGAGAAGATGAAGAAGAAGCTATATTGAAGGAGTTAAAAATATTCTTTTAATCCCTGTAGTTTGCTTAGCATTTCCTATCGATGTCATACATTTTCATTCGTTCCTTTAACTTATTCATCTTATCTAAAGTCTACCTATCTAATTTCCATTCTAACTTGATTTTATATATACCTCCTTATTGGTATTATTGGTCCATTACCGACTGGCTTAACTCTGGTCGCAATTAATAAAATTTGAATTTAAAATTAATTTGAATTTAATTAAGAATCGACTTGTACCTAATTGAAAATGTAAACCATATTTGGCATAACGAATCCACGAAGATATCTTTTATTTATACGAAAGCACGTTACATCAAATATTATAAATAAAAAAGTATCGCCGACGATGAAAACATTTTAACAGTTGGCAAAACTGAAATATTTATAAAGAACATGTTGAAAGATTGCAGGAGGAGGTATTTGCACATGGATATCAGGGAATTGATCATTTTTTATACTCTACTAATATAATTGGCAGTGCATTCCAAAATATGAATGAAAAATATACGTCCAAGCAAATATTATCCCAAATTGTAGAAATTTCTACAGATATATTAAAGAAAAAAATTGTTATTTTAATTGCAGCTAGATTCAGAAGGTTTATCACACTACTTCTTAATTAATCTCTATCCCCGTCTTCTTTTTTATGCGTTTTCTACTTCTGACCTTTCTAAGAATGGTAGAACACACAAAAGCCACATGAGAGCTCTCAATGGTTGTCGAATTAAGGCAATTGAGGTGATCCACTAACACCCATAACGCCCTAAATGGTATTCACTATAGCGTTTTTTATCCCAACACGAAGTGTAAAACACCATGAAATATTTTTCAGTCATAAAGTACAACCATAAGAAGGTTCTCTCTCGAGAAAAATTATACTCGAAAAAACGATGTAAATGTTGTGTAAGATAGATGTAACTCCATTTGATATGCTGAGTTTGATTCGTTAAAGTTGGAGCGAATATGGCGAATCGAGTTAGTTTGTATGCTGTGTGGTAGTGACTTTTACATTTGCCCAATCAAAGATATACTGATTTAATTTATTATGGTCACATACCAACACAAAGCGAAAACAGTATTTATTAAAATCTTAGTAGGTACTGTATGGTTTTTAAAGTATTCATTTACATAAATACAATATTGTTCTGTGTGCCTAAGACAAAATAATAAAAGATAAATATGATCCATAACTCAAATGTGACTGACAGTAAGTAATCTATATGTCACAGCATTTTTTATTTTCTCAAACAGTTACTAGTTTCGGCATACATAAGGGACATCTTCAGTCTACAAAAATTATTGATACAAGTGAAAGAAACCATTACCTGATAAAAAACTTTTCAATGTGCAGCACTCATGAATCCTCAGAAATGTTAAGTTTGTAAAAAAAACTTTTCTCTCTTCATTTCGACGTTAAAAATAGATATGACATATGAGTTGTAATATATTACTAAGAAGTTAGATTAAATGGGTTATTGGAATGAAGTCAAAGTGATAAGTAAGTAGGGTAAAGTTGGGTACAGACCTTAGAGTAATAATATACATATCATATGTGGCAAAATGACCTCTTAAAAAATTAAAATAATAATTTAATTTTTAAATACAGTTCAGTTCCAAAATGGTAGGCACTAAATTCTCAGAAATATTGCATTAAACCAAGAACAATTGTAGTTTAGTTTAGTGCCTACTATAGTGGGACTGAACTATAGTTATCTAGACAGCCCAGAGTGTCACCAGTCGCCCAATTAAGTAATGACTTATAATTAATAAACTGTTTAAAAATTGTCTTTTATAGCCGCTTTATCATCTGTAATAAAAAGAACTTATTATGTTGAAAGGAAATTTTGTTTATCAGGGGAGTGACTTTTTTATTTTGGCCATTACTTTAAGGGCCCATTGTACCAAGAAAATGTGTAGGTACTTACATTACATCTGGTGGATTAAATTCAAAAACTGACATGGGAAGAGCATCTTTGTTTAGAAACTTACGGCCACTACTCTTATCTATAAAATCAGATTGTTTAAAATGCTCCGAACAAATTTCAGGTCGTTTTGGTAGATCATGAGTCTCGCTTAGATCCAGTAAAGCAAGCCAAATTCTTCTTGTTTCCAAATTGGTGGGAAAACTAGAATAAAACAACGCCAAATAGAAATTTGCTTTTTATAATTAAAAAACTTTTAAGCATTTTAAATATTATTGAAATGAATAATAAAAGTCGCCGCCACTGGATAACCGTTCAAATACATACCTGTGGAATGAGACTTCGAGGTAATTTCGGCCGATTTTCCGACAGACTTGGCACTGACGAACCATAATAATGGAAAACACTAAATTAATTAACTTAAAACCAAATTTAGTCACTAAAAGTCTTGAAAAACACACATAACATCGAAAGAACTCAATTTTTACTTGCTAGTCCTAATGGCACTCGTAATAAACAAACTAAGTTTGACAGTATTTACTATAATACTATAATCCAATAGAAATGTTAGTCGAGAACGCTCTGGCGATATTTGTATCCCTCTTTATATCATAACTGAACAAAGACAAAACTACTAAATAATTTATACTAGACAAATAAAGCAGGTACTGAAATTTTCAGCAATGTTGCCACTTTTAGTTACAACAAATACTTGTTTAAAATTTATATAAGAATATGCCTTTATTATATAAAATTCAAGTATTATTAATTAATTTTAAAAGCAGCGACTCAAATGCATAAATTATTATGCCTTTTTTTTATTTGCTTAACTTTTTAAAACGTTTTCAATCAAACTTCTAATTTCATTTTTCCTGCATCTAAAGAGGATTTGTAAATATGGCAAAGCAGTGGAAGTGTCCCGCAAGTGAGCTTAGAATGTGACCCAATATTTGGGGCAGGAAAAAGTCAAAACAAACATATCTATTTTATTTATTAATCTGAGGTACAGACCGAAATAAAGAATTCGCGAGAAATAAAGAATTGAACCCGAGCAGCTCCAAAACACATCGTCCACACAAGAAGAGTTTCAGTTCTGTGTTCAGTTCGGTCCAGTTCGTTGAAAAGTTCGAACTAGAACTGCACTTTCATAAAAATTGAAATAATTAAATTTGAAAAATGGCATCGCTTGAAAGCGACGAAGAAAGCGATCTCATTATTGCTTGTGCAGCATACTTTTTAATAAAACAGAATGTCGAGTCGAAAAAGACACGTAACACTAGGCGGTGGTGGCAAAGAAGTTAAAAATCGCTCAAGATATTGTGGAGTGCCTTTGCTCAGAGATTTAAAAATGGAGGACCAAAGTTTATTTCGAAATTTTAGCCGTACGTCTGTAGCAGATCTTGGAAAACTCTTGGTTCTATTAGAACCGATAATATCGAAACAAGATACAAATTATCGGAAGTGTATTTTATCCAGGGAAAGATTGGCTTTGACTTCGCGATTTTTGGCAAATCTGATGTATTTTTCCAAAATTTCCAAGCAAAGCATTCCTGCGATTGTACCAGATGTGTGTAAAGCTTCAATTACAGTTCTAAGTGACTTAATAAAAGTAAGCAATTTTCTTTTACATTTGTATTCATTTATTTTCAAAAACATACAAAATAATGTTGTAGGTATACCTACCTACGTTAATTCAAATTCTGATAAGTTTTTGGAATAATAAAATCACTCAAATGCTCTTCTTCTTGGGGAGACAGCACTGGTGTACTACAACAACCTGGTCATACTTGACAATCTGCATCTGTGAAGTAAACAGTTTCTATAAGAGATGAGTTGCTGCTTGCATCACGCAATGATGATCCGAAATGCTGTTGAGAATACCGTGAATCGGTGTCATAGTTTGAGAAGGGTGAAGTCATTGCAGTGCTACAACCTGACTGTGGTTGCAAGACCACATAACTGGCTTTACTGAAGTTTGATGGACCTGGGTGTGAGGTGACTCTTCCATGAGGCGTTGACTGTGGATATTGTTGAGTGGATTGCGATTGTAAAATGCTAATTTGGGTGTCATAAATTATTTTGTTAATGTTAAACTCGACATGTGCTCTGGTCAACGGATCAAATTCTCTTAACTTCATAGCAATATGATTTGCAAATAAGGAGCAAGCATCAGGTGGCGCATTTTTTTTTCTTATATAATTTTGAGAATACCGAAAGCTTCTGCGGCTTGGTCGTTATTTTCTGTAGTCTTCATGTTTTTTGACACGTGTTTTTTAGTTGTCAACACACTTTTTCATTTGCCACATTGGCAGATGCATCCTAAAACAAAATGTATTTGATTTTCATTTTAACTATGCGCTAGACAGTTGAAATGTATTGGTTTTTTTATTTTCAGATTCCAATTTCATCTGAAGAATGGCTCGCGGTTGCCGAAGAATATAATATTAGATGAAACTTCCCACACTGGTGGTGCTATCGATGGTAAACACATCACACTGCAAGCGCCATTTAATAGCGGAAGTGAATATTTCAATTATAAAGGGTACTTCAGCATTGTTCTTATGGCAGCAGTTAAGGCAGATTACTCATTTTTATTTGCCAACGTAGAATATTACACTTCTTTATTAATCTCGTCTGTGCCCATTCCTGATTTTTTTATTCGTTCAGCCTTTTGACGAGCTCTTCGCTATTGCGCTAAAATAACACTGATTTTCCTTTCCACCTCATCTTTTGGTTTTGACAAAATCCTGCCTATATCTTCGTATGCGTCTTTTTTACATGTTGCTTTTTATAATCTATGTGCCTGGGATTCCACAAATTCTCATGCCGGCTATATTCTTCTATCAACCACACAATTTCGTCCTCTGACCAGTCCGTGTTTATTAAAAAAAACTACTATAATAATAATTATATTTCGATATTAAAATCTTTAAAATAGCGCACAGCGCGTATATTATGATACCGAACAGTCAACGTCCACACACATACTGACTTCGTCATGTGTTCGCAAACGAACCCTTTTTTGAAAGTACCAACTCGATTCGGAACCCCAAACGAACAGCCGAGCTGCTCTAGAGCTGTTCGCGAACAGGTGTATACACCAAGCTCGAAAAAGTTCGCAAACTATTGGAGAACAGCCCTAGAACTTGGTCTGTACCCAGCATAAGCGTCTAACACTGTCCACGTGTGTCAATGAGAAAACAAACTCGAGGTAAAGGGAGGAAATTTTTTATTTATAGGAACACTATCACCTCACTTCTCAGAGGGAAGAGTATAACTGCTCAGCCTCAATTCCTCGAAGGATGAGTCCAAAATAGTCAGCCTCAATTTCCAGAGAGAAGAGTCCATAATGATCATCAGCTTGGGGGGAAGCAAATGAAGAGAATAACCGACGAACAAGATTTGTTCTGTATGAAGAAAGATCTTATAATAAAAGATCAATAATAGACTCATTATTACAAACGTGTAACTGAAGAACAAGGATTCCATAATGTGTAGATAAATTATTGCCCATTCCAATATAACGACTAAATTAGCGCAAATCGAACAGCACTTAACTCACACAAGGGCACTTTTAATATCGTAGGTAAAGAACTATATGGAAGGTGTAGTATATGTCGGTACGCCCCGTGTACGTGTGCTGAGGACACCTTGGCCTAAACAAGTCACCTGAAAAGTCAGTCGAGATTAGCACCTTGACGCTAACAGTCACATTCATTCTTACGTACATACTGTAACATACTTACTCACTTATAAAATACGTACATACATACTTGGTGTAATATTTATTTCGTTCTCCACCAAATATTACCACAGAAGATATATCCAAGCGGAAACTGTCAACAGAAGAACTGTCATACTTCAAAATGACATGAGAAAGAACTAAAACATTAATCAAATTGAAAGATATATAAATTTTGCTCCTTGAAGAGACTAAAGAACAATCATTGAAATTTAATTGAAGGAACTAAATGGTTAGAAACCGATATTACACAATGAAAAAACAGTTTTTTAATTGGATTCGATGGTGGTTTTAGGCAGGGTTATTAAACCATCCCATAGTTTACAACAATTTGTAGGCAACAGGACATCTAAAATATAGCAAGCCCATTGACTGGAATTATGACAGATCGGAAGATAATCCTGCCGATATTTTGTCAAGTGTGCTGTACTCAACTGCATTAGTTGATTGCTCAAATGGTGGAATGCTTCACATTGGATACGCCTAGATCAGTCCTAGTGGCCATTATATAAGTCATGAAGGCTCAATTGGCCACATGTCCTTCAAAAGATAATTTTTCTTGGCATCAATTCAGTTACTTGAATCGGTTGCAAAGAACGTTACGCCACATTTTTGGACCCTTTCTTTGAAGATATAAGATTTTTATGGGTCGATGGTTAACTCCATATGGCAAATATTAGGTTTCTAAGACAATATATTTAGTTTAATACTGCATAAACGACCTTCACATGCTGGTTCACACTTATTGTTGTGCTGGTTAAGGAAAACATTTTGGATCATTGGGGGAAGAAACTTAGTAACTTAGTAACGTATTTGTGTTACTTGTTTTAAATCAAATCCTGTTCCTTGCAAACTAATAATGGGAATGTTACGTGAAGAAAGGGTAACTGGAGTACCATCTTTTTACATAACGAGAGTCGATTATGTGTCGGCTAGTACGTAAGATCATACAAATATCTTGATCATTAAAACTTAATGTCCAATTGAATGTTCACATTGTTTTCCATCGTTGTCCACACAAAGATGCAACCTATCGAGCTTAGACATAACAGCTGCTTCAATCTCAGCTGTTGATATACTATTTATTGCGTTTCGAATGCGCTCTTTCATGTCGTCAGGCGTGGTTGGTCGAGTTTGGTACACTAAATCTTTCCCACAGATAAAAGTCCAGACATGTTAAGTCTGGAGATCTAGCTGGCCGTGAAAATATACTTCCCCTTCCAATCCATTTATTTGGATAACTTACATTCAAATAATCTCTAACTCGTTTGAAATAGTGCGCAGGAAACCCGTCATGTTATAATATCATATCTCTTCTTGTTTGTAAGGAAATATCTTCCAATGAAACAGGCAACTGATTTTCCAGGAAATTCAAATATGTATCGCCATTTAAAGTTCCATCAAAGAAATATGGACCTACGATCTTTCCATCGATTATATCACACCAAACATTAATACTCCATCTACCTTGAAGCTGCACTTCCTCTATCCAGTGCGGATTTTCTCTAGAAAGAAAGGACAAAGAAATTGATTGGAGACAACCCCCTTACTAGGTTAACTTTTTTTCAAAAATTGCAGAATATTTTTCCACGAGCCATCACTGGCTAAAACTACTAAATGTTATATTTGTATTTTATATAAAGGCCACGAACAATTGGAGTGATTTCAGATTTTAGTTCTGATACCTTTAGGAGGTTTGTTTTTAATCTGTATTCCGAAACTATACTAAGAGAGGCACTGGATGGGGCCCAGGGCGGAATCAAGATCAATGGAACCCCAATAAATAATATCAGGTACGCCGATGATACGGTTATATTGGCCAGCGATATGCAGGAATTGCAAAGCATCATGGATTCCGTAGTTCACTATAGCGAGATGTTTGGATTGCATCTCAATGTCTCCAAGACAAACTATTAATCTTTTCTAAGACTCTAATAAATGCACACCTGCGGGTCAAGGGACAAACAATCGAACAAGTGACCTCAATAAAATATTTGGGAGCTTACATCAATAGTCAGTGTGACCCGAAAAGGGAAATACTTTCAAGGATTGAACAATCGAGAAAAATCTTTGTGAGTATGAAATCATTTTTTGCAAGATTGGACCTCAGCTTGGAACTCAGAATTCGGATGATCAGATGCTACGTGTTTTCTGTCCTACTCTATGGATGCGAAAGCTGGACACTAAATTCACAGACAGAAAAGAAAATAGAAGCCTTCGAAATGTATGTGTATAGACGGACGCTACGAATTTCATGGGTACAAAGGATCACCAACGATGAAGTACTCCAGCGCATGCACAAACAAAAGGAACTACTGAACACCATCTAGGAAAGAAAAATGCAATACCTGGGTCATGTGATGAGAGGTGATAAGTACGAAATACTACGCCTCATAATAAAGGGCAAAGTGCACGGGAAAAGATCAGTAGGAAGACGCCAGAACTCATGGCTAAAGGACTTAAGGAGATGGTTCGACCGCTCGTCTGCAGAAATCTTTCGTGCTGCAGTCTCCAGAGCTACAATTGCCATTTGGATCGCCAACCTTCGGCAGGAGAGGGCATGATAAGGAGAAGATCAAAAATGGGTATACCTTTCAAGATGTTGTCAGACAATGGGACGAATTTCGTTGAAACAAATGCTGAACTTAAGGAATTGCCTTATTTTCTGATACCACAATCATAATGAGTTAAATAATGAAGATAATTGGTGATTTATTCCCCCAACCTCCCCTAATTTTTGAGGTCTTTGGGAAGCCGGGGCTAGGTCTTGTAAGGATGCACCTTAAAAGAATTATGGTTAATTCGATATTTACGTTTGAATAATTATGCTCTGTGCTTACGCAAATTGAAGCGATGTAAAATTTCCGACCGTTAGTACCCTTATCCTCTAATCCTAACTACCTAGTCGCATTCACCCCTGCACATATCTTGATTGGACGACGCCTGATCCAGACGTCACTCATTCCAACTCACAAATTGTCACATGTTGTTGGTTTTGATAACGTCAGCGGGTACTATTATATAAAAAAATTCTGCTTATTTTATTATTTGTAATGCAACACCATTTCCATATAAAAATGTTTTAAATGGCATATTTATTTAGTATTCGAAAATATATAAATACGTTAACATATTTTTTGACACAATAATTGCTTTAAATTGCTTAGTTTAAGAACCGACAGGTGGCTCACGCAACTATTATTTCGAAACATAAAAAATTAATACGCCATCGACTGTTTTTATTTGTTCATTTGCATAAAAAACTGAATTTTACTTGTTTATAGGTGATATAGTATGAAAAAAAAAACGAAAAAAAGTATAGCAAATTAATACGTAAAAAATACTTCCATTACAGGGTGATTATTTCACAGTTTTGAGAATGAGATGTTTCGTTTATGTTAATCGGTTTACAGCCATTTGCACCGACTTATTTGTAAAGATTCACTAAAGGACCTCCAAATTTGAAGAAACCATTGATTTTAAGTCGCTTGTACAGACTCATTTTGTCGGAGTTTTAACTAATGGTTGCCATCTACCGTTACAGTAAGTTTAGTCAACCAAAAACTCGGTGCATACTGTCCCAAATTGGTGTGTTTTGCAGGGTATCTCGTAAACTAAAAGAGATAGGAGAAAAGAAGTTAAGATATTATGACTTCTTTTTTTGTTAAAGTAACGATAGCCTAATTAAATCTTTAGTAACTCCCTGCAGTTGGAAGATACAGGGCGATTATTGAAAACTGTCGAAAACTACAAAGTACTATAACTTCTTAATTAAAAAAAATATAAAAAAACGTTAAAAAAACTTTCGATAGATATAATATTAAAGAGTTCAGTGGCGCACAGAGTTTTTTTGTTAGGGGGCTCACTAAGGAAATATAATGCAAACTTATGTTATTTTAAATAGGACACCCTGTATATTTTGACGTTTTCCGTTTCCTTTTTTATTTCTCATTCACCTGATATGACATATTATATATCCATTTTCAATGGTTGGAGCTACAGTGCAAATAAACCATTTATGGATGTTATTAGGTGAAACACCCTTAAAAAATTGAACACTCAGTAACGAAATTTAACATTTTATTACAAGGATACTGATGGGTGACAATTTTATTTATCAAAATTATAATTAATAAAAAATAAAACCAGACTAAAAAATAAAAACAATAAACTTATGAAACAACAAGAAATATTGTAACAACTAATCTACCTATAACTAATTTTATTAGAATGTAAAAATTACATTAAATGTTCAAAATGTCCTCCGTTTTCATTTATTAAAAAGTTTTTCGTTTAAATAATCTTCAACCAATTCAGCATTACCAAAAATAAAATCAGTAAACAGTGAAACAAAGTAGGTAAATATAGCTGATTATTGATTTTAAGTACCTATATTATTATTTTGAAATTATTGAATCCGTTTTTTGGTAAATAACATCACGAAATAAGATGATTTTTTTACCGATTTTACTTTTATTTCTAATTATGTTTAACCCGATATGTTGTTATATTTTAGTTTGTTTACCTCAATTGACATGATTGTTATATCTTATAAGAATGTTCATTTCATCAAGTAGGCTTTGGTCCTCTTACCATTGAAAATAAAACAAAACCTGTGTTACCTGTCAGAATTAATTTTACGACGTGCAGTGTTATCAACAACATGAATTTTGAAAATTATGATATGCATGTGGCATATATTGAATGTCAAAAGAATGTTATTGATGCGTCTGAATTATATTTTCAACGATATCCAGAAAGAAGGCAACCTGACAAGCGAATTTTTAAAAAACTCGATTCAAATTTAATCGAGTATGGATGTTTTGTGAAACCACGGCGTAAGTACGAAAAGAATCATGAAGAAAGAGAGGTAAATACGTTGGGATATGTCCAAGCACATCATGAATCTTCTCTACGTCAAATTGAAAATGAAATAGGTGTTCCAAAAACTACTGCAGGAAGGATTTTAAAGAAATATAAATTTAGGCCTTATCGGACATCCGTCCGTCAAAAATTATACCCAAACGATTTTTTGAGACGAACACAATTAGCACAGTGGTATATAGGAAAATGTAATGAACATCCAAATTTTTATTCAAAGGTAATATTTAGCGATGAAGCTCGCATAAGCAGTGCAGGAATAATTAACAGACATAATGAACTATATTGGAACGACTCAAATCCACACTTAGTTCAGGGGATCAGGAGACAAGGCAGATTCGGCTTTAACGTTAGTTGTTTTGTCAAACATAATAAATTAGTTTATTATATATTTGATGATATATAGATATCTTGGAAATAAACTTACACCAACTTTTGGAAGAGGAAGTGTTGGCTGATAGGGACACATTTTGGTTCCAACAAGATGGAGCACCTGCCCATAATGCTCTATTCATTGGAGATTATTTAAACGAAAAATTTCCTAATCGGTGGATTGGTACTTATGGACCGGTTAGGTGGCACCCTCGTTCTCCGGAAGTAAATCCTCCTGATTTTTTTATTTGGGGATTTTAAAAAAATAGTATTTACAAGACTAACTTCGAGAGTAGGGAAGATTTATTACACAATATTCATGCCGCATTTAGAAAAATAATGCCAGTGCACATTCTCAGTTGTGTAAGATCAGTAAGAAAAAGGTGTCAATTAATATTACAACAGAACGGAGGACATTTTGAACATTTAATGTAATTTTTACATTCTAATAAAATTAGTTATAGGTAGATTAGTTGTTACAATACTTCTTGTTGTTTCATAAGTTTATTGTTTTTATTTTTTAGTCTGGTTTTATTTTTTATTAATTATAATTTTGATAAATGAAATTGTCACCCATCAGTATCCTTGTAATAAAATGTTAAATTTCGTTACTGAGTGTTCAATTTTTTAACAGTGTTTCAACTGATAACATCCATAAATGGTTTATTTGCACTGTAGCTCCAACCATTGAAAATGGATATATAATATGTCATATCAGGTGAATGAGAATTAAAAAAGAAAACGAAAAACGTCAAAATATACAGGGTGTCCCATTTAAAAAAACATAAGATTGCAGTATATTTCCTTAGTGAGCCCCCTAACAAAAAAATTTTGTGCGCCACTGAACTCTTTATTATTATATCTATCGAAAGTTTCTATAACGTTTTTTCATATTTTTCTTAATTAAGAAGTTATAGTACTTTGTAGTTTTGGACAGTTTTCAATAATCGCCCTGTATCTTCCAACTGCAGGGAGTTACTAAAGATTTAATTAGGCTATCGTTACTTTAACAAAAAAGAAGTCATAACATCTTAACTGCTTTTCTTCTATCTCTTTTAGTTTACGAGATACCCTGCAAAACACACCAATTTGGGACACCCTGTACGCTTTTAGGCGGTGACGGGGGGTTCTGTTGTTCGTAGACTAAATAAAGTGTAAAAGGGCGCCAGGTAATCTTGCCTCCCGACAACTAACTACACAAGTTTTCCCACTCTAAGACTACCAAATAGGTGGAGAAATAAAAGTGAGATGTCATTTACCAAAGTCTAACTTTAATAAAATGGCTTAGTTGGTCGAGACAATCTTACAAAGTCCCGTTAGTACAACTACTACGTACAAGAAATATGCATTAAAATTACTAGAATATCCATCTCTATACAAAAAAAAATTGTAATACTTCTTACCAAATGGCCAAATTGAGTTCTAATATAGGGCTAAAAGCGTTATTACCCTAGATGTGGTGATCAAGACCTTTTCATGTACGGCTTTAACGAAAAAATCAATTCATCAGCCAATGGACGAATTATTTAGACATAGTTGAGAACAATCTGGTTAATGAAACTATAAAAATATTCTGGTACTTACATTCAACATCCGAATTGGAATCCCTACATAAAAAATTTACCTGGGGCGTTGACCTTTATAATTCCAAGAAAATGTTATTTTCATGGGTCTAGAATCACTAAACAGCTCCCAAAATCTCCAACGATACCCGGGGAAATATGTGTCACCAACCGGTCATCCCTTATCATAATGTGAAATACTTAATTACTTCATCCGAAAATGTGACGGAAAATTCAAGGGCTTACTTCACTCACACCCAACGAACAATGAATCCACAGAGCGCAGACGACTAATAACCCTCGTGCTCAATCCAGCCAGCCAATCAGAATGCTCTCGAGATGTCAAAATGTTCATTAACCAATAGCTTCGCGACACCCAACAAGTATACACCACAGATCAACGTGTGCATAGACACTACACTGAGAATTGCGGTACAAAGATATGTATCAGGGGTAGTGCGTTCGAAGTAACACCAAGTGGGCAAGCTCCACAATAACAAAATAAATACTTTGACGTATGGTTAATTAATAAAGGTAATAAACATTGCTCTCAATATTCACTAATTGAGACAATAAACCCAGCTCTACCATCTGAATCACACACCACTAACTCCAGCGTGTCGACTGTTGACGACAGATAATAATTCGCGGAAGCTATAACTCTACCCTCATGCAGTTTCGAGTTAGCGACTACATGGAGGAATCACAACCACTTTTGCCGAATAATTTCGGTACGCAAAAAACCGTCCATCAATTGTCGACAATAATTCCTTGATACGAGCTCGGAATCGTCTCAACGAACGCAAGTCTGTAGTAAATGATCCTCAAATAAACATCGGACCTGTCACAAATGTAAACATAATAATTCGTGCATTTAGTACATAACAAAAGAATGTCATAACTCTTTTATCACCCAACGGCTCATTGTTTATAGTTGTACGATATTATAAATGATTTCCAAACAGAAATGGTTTTCCTATACATTGTAAGACGAAATAATGTTAAATTAAATGAAGAAGCATATTTAACAGTTTCTGTAACTGAATTAGCACAACAACAAAATTGAAACGTATTATGGTTCTTAATTTACATGACAATACTGCAACGTTGCACGTATCTGGAGATTTAATGTATTTTTCGTTGGCGTCATTGGCATCAAGTCGTACACGTTTTTATTTACAATAGTGAAAGTAGCGTGGTTATTAGTTCGCATTTTACGTTTTTGAAAAATATTTTGGGATTTGTTGAAGAAAAAACAAAATTTCGGTCCAAGAGAGATGTCGTATCTTTTTAACATTCCGATAAAATATAAACGCATTTTAAAACGGCCCTAAACGCCAGATTTAATATTTGTTTCAATATTTGAAATTTTGACCGCTTTCCATTAACAGATTGATTATACAGGGTGTCCCGGGACTAATTGGCGTATAATCTGAGCCAAAATAATGTTAGTAGTTCAAATAAACTTTTTCTATGCAAGCTCTCGTTTTCGAGTTATAGGCCTTCAAAGTTTTAATTTTGAATTTGGTTTCTATTTTTATTTTTTCTACTAGTTATTTGATCTTTATAAAATTTACGGCAAAGCTATAATGTACATGTATGTTTATTTTGGAAAGGTAAACAGATTTACAGTAGTGCCTTGAAGCCAGGGACGGACTAATCGCAATGGTTAGTGATCCCAAAAATTTGCAGGGATGGCACACCCTATATGAAATTATCGAAATTGACTTCCCCACACATTGAGCTAACGAAAAGGTACTCTTGTTGAAATTCGATCAAATAAGCCGTTTGGCTAATATCTACAGTTTTATTAATGCACTACGTACCAATTTACGCATTCACCATTTTTATAACTACACAACGAGGTAAAACTAACTTATTAATACGATGTCCAAGATTTACCTACAGTACTACAAGAATATAATTTAACGATAGCAGAAGATAAAAAAGTTAGTAAAAACTTTTTAAAAGTGTTTATCTAGTAACCATAGGATTAGTTGTCAAACGTTGTGTAGAATAGTTCTTAGTCAGTACTTGTCAATAATTCATAAGTCCTTAATTTAACAGTTACAATGGCAGAAATCACTTTTATTGAGTACGCAGATATGCATTTAATGTATGGACTGGCTTCTCGAAACTGTTTAGAGGCCAGAAGGCTTTATGCAGAACATTTTGCAAACAGAACATTGCCAGACAGACGGATGTTTGAGCGTATTGATATCAAGTTACGAGAATCAGGTATGAATAAGTAAATCTAATTATCCATGTATACAAAACAAAATTTTGAATTTTAGGAAGTTTTTTGCCAAAAAAAGGTGGAGAAGGTCCAGTACGAAGCGTACGTACTGTGGCAAATGAACAAGACTTGTTAAATGCAGTTGATAATGAACCATCAACAAGTTTACGAAAATTATCAAGAGAACATAACGTCTCGAAATCAGTTATTGATCGCGTCCTAAAAACAGCTATTATATCTTTTTCACATGAAAAAATAAAACTGTAATTAGCCAAACGGCTTATTTTATCGAATTCCAACAAGAGTACCTTTTCGTTAGCTCAATATGTGGGGAAGTCAATTTCGATAACTTCATATAGGGTGTGCCATCCCTGCAAATTTTTTGGATCACTAACCATTGCGAGTAGTCCGTCCCTGGCTTCAAGGCACTACTGTAAATCTGTTTACCTTTCCAAAATAAACATACACGTACATTATAGCTTTGCCGTAAATTTTATAAAGATCAAATAACTAGTACAAAAAATAAAAATAAAAACCAAATTCAATATTAAAACTTTGGAGGCCTATAACTCGAAAACGAGGGCCTGCATAGAAAAAGTTGATATGAAGTACTAACATTATTTTGGCTCAGATTATACGCTCCTGACTTTTTCCCTTTAGTCCCGGGACACCCTGTATATTTGGAATACAGCTTTAGTTCTGATAGTCCGGGAAAGTAAGGAATTAAAAGTCAAAAGTTTCCCATAATTCATTTTTCATTTTTAAATGAAAATATATTGACCCAACATCACTCTCCTAGATTGTCTAATAATTTCCGCTGGAGCTTGCGACGCAGCTTGCAAGCACAGCTCAGACCACCTAAAATTCAAGTGATTTATGCTCGTGTCATTTCTGGATGTGTTCTTACAAAAAAATCGTAGAGATGAAAATTGAAGCAAATCATATGCTCTTGAAGGTGACGTAAATAGTTTTTTCAAAAAAAAATTTTCCGATCTTAACTTTTCCAAAAATTGAAAAAATTTACGAAAATTATATTTTTGGTTGGTAATTATAAATAAAATATTAATATCGAGGTCAAAACATAGATAAACGTAGAGGGCAAACTTCTAAAAATTTACATTTTTTCAGATTTGGAAAATTCAAAATGGCGGCTGCGCAAATTAGAAACAATATTTTTCTTTCAATCGCGTCTAAATGTATGAACATTAACGATATTGAGACACGGTTTGTTGCAATCGACAGAGTGAAAGTTATATTTTTTTAAATAACAAACAAAATTTTTAAAAATTTTTTTACAAAATTTCTTAGAACATTTACCGAAAATAAAAATTTTTCCATCTAGTTTTTTCTCATTTTGGCGTTAAAAATTTGTTTAAAATATGTTTTCACGTTATAAATATGTGTGTCTTTGAAAGACGGGTATTTAAAAAAAAATTTTAGATGCGACTTTTACAAGTTGAGATAAACAAATTCAAAGTCTGTTAGATTCTGTGATAATATTGATTGAAATTTTTATATTTTGATCACTTCGCTAGGTTGTCGAATCCCAACTCAACTTAAACACAAATTTTCATTTTTCTACCGTCAATTGGTCCTTTCAAAAGAGAATAGTAATCCTAGCTCGCTCGGCCAAACCGTGCAGCGGCAGCTGCTTGGCGTTGTGGTGGGGGGTCAGCGCACGATCGCAGTTGAACGAAGCTCAAGCTTTTATTTTGGTTTTCTTTGTAAATATTTTGCATTTGTGGTTTGCTAATAGTATGGTTATTATCAACCATTACATATTGCTAGAAATAAGGTACAATGATATTTATAATTTATATCTATAAATCCATTTATTATATATATTATACATAATTCGAAACGTAGATACTAAGAATAATATTTATTTACAAATTTACATCTATTTTCTACAAATTCTCGCCCTTTTTGTTCTCTTAGGAAATGGCTCTGTACAATTTTCCTCGTCATTATCATTAGCATATAAATCCTCATCGATATTATTGCTACTATCAATTGCAAGTTCACAATTAACTAATTGAGTCATATCAAAATTTAGCTCATCACTCAGAGATTCATTATCATCCTCGTCATTGTCAAATACCGTACTTACAATTTCGATGTTACAACAGTTTTTGCCTTCGCAATTTTCACATAATGTCGTACAATGTATGCCAACTTTTTTACAACCACACCTGGTAGTAGAGCACCCTGTGGTACAAGAACAAGAAATAATGTTCAATAATTCGTCGGGTACAAGTACGTCGTCAGTCATGTTAGTAAGGGTCTTTTGGGCGTTCGAAGAGAATGAGCGCTGACCCCCCACCAGAACGCCAAGCAGCTGCCGCCGCACCGTTTGGCCGAGCGAGCTAGGATTACTGTTCTCTTTTGAATGGACCAATTATTAACGGTAGAAAAATGAAAAATTGTGTTTAAGTTGAGTTGGGATTCACCAACCTAGCGAAGTGATCAAAATTTGAAAATTTCAATTAATATTATGACAGTATCTAGCATATTTTTAATTTGTTTATCTCAGCTTGTAAAAGTCGTTTCTGAAAAATTTTTTTTCAAAATACTCGTCTTTCAAAAACAAACATATTTATAACGTAAAAAGATATTTTTAAGAAATTTTTCAACGCCAAAATGAGAAAAAACTAGATGTAAAAATTTTTATTTTCGGTAAATGTTCTAAAAAATTATGTAATAAAATTTATAAAAATTTTGTTTATGTTATTTATAAAAATACAACTTTCACTCGATTGCAACAAACCGTTTCTCAATATCGTTAATGTTCATAAATTTAGACGCGATTGAAAAAAAAAATTTGTTTCCAATTTGCGCAGCCGCCATTTTGAATTTTCCAAATCTGAAAAAACTTACATTTTTAGAAGTTTGCCCTCTATGTTTATCTATGTTTTGACCTCGATAATAATATTTTATTCATAATTACCAACCAAAAATATAATTTTCATAAATTTCTACAATTTTTGGAAAATTTAAGATCGGAAATTTTTTTTTAGAAAACTATTTAAGTCACCTTCAAGAGCATACGATTTGCTTCAATTTTCACCTCTACGATTTTTTTGTAAGAACACATCCAGGAATGACATGAGCATAAATCACTTGAATTTTAGGTGGTCTGAGCTGTGCTTGCAAGCTGCGTCGCAAGCTCCAGTGGAAATTATTAGACAATTTAGGAGAGTGATGCTGGGTCAATATATTTTCATTTGAAAATGAAAAATCAGTTATGGGAAAGTTTTGATAGTTAACAGATTTTACGATCTTACTTTCCCGGACTATGATGATAATACAATTTAATTATTCAATATCATTGTAAATCCAAGATGGCTACCGCCACAAAATGACGGATTACATATTTTTTCACAACTGTCTCAATATGGGTATCAAATAAAAGGGCTTGACTCATAGAATACTGTCCCCTACGACACATTTCAAATCTAAGATGGTCGATGGCCAATTGTTCTTCTTATTAAGTTTCGTACAATGTATACATTGTCCGATCTGAAAGCTGCCTGTTCTTCTTCTAGTTTCAGTTCTATAACTTGTTTGTGCCAAGCATATTGCTCTATAATTTCCACATTGAGTCTGCTCCCTTTGTTTATAGATAGGTATTATTACATTGTTTTCCCATTCCCTTGGTATTTGTTTTTTCTCCCATGCTTCTTTGACCATTATCCACATCAAATCTATTCCTTGTTCTTCCAGCTTTTTCATACATTCTGGTGCTATTCCGTCTTCTCCGCTTGCTTTTCCTGTTTTAATGTTCTGTATAGCTTCTTCGTTTTCTGGTATTGTGTGGAATTTGCCTATAAGGTAGTCTCTCCATGTTTCTAGTATTTGTTTTACCCCTGTTTGTACTTGATTTTTTTTGTCTTTTATTGCTTTTATTTCCTTCTTTCTGCTTCCCCTAAATCTTTTTATCTGTAACCAACATTTTCTGTTATTTATCCTATGTGATTCTGTTATCTCCTCTCCAAATTCACTCCAACTTTATCTTTTCTCTTTTTTCATTTTTATTCTTATAGCGTTTCTCTTTTTTTGTAGTCTTCTTTATCTTCCATTGTCTTTGTTTGGAGATATTTCTTCCATGCCTTTTTCTATTCTTTCACAAGACTTCTTATTCATTCAGTTCACCATTTCGTTTTTTTTTATATTCCTATTAAATTTTCTTCTTCCAAATATTTTCTCTGCTGAGGAAATCGCCGTTTCTTCAAATATTTTCTATTTTTCTTCTAATATCCAGTTTTTCCTTTCATTTTCCCCTTTTTGAAAGCCTTCAATTGTAACCTTTTTTTATCTCTGTTTTTTGTTTTTTTTTGAGTTCATGTATTGCTATTTTACTACATTCTATTTTCTCTTCATCGCTCCCAATATATACTTTCAATTGTGCTGTCACTAATTTGTGATTGGTTCCCGCTTCTGCTTCTTTTCTTGTTCGTACTTTTTGTATAGTTTTTATTAAACTTTGGGTATATACAATATAGTCAATCAAACTTCTGGCATTTCTTTCTTGCTACTAAAATGTATTTTTCATTAATTTTTGTTGGTACCACATCCGATTATGAAATCATTTCTTCTACAGAAATCTATCATCTTTATCCCGTTCCTGTTTATTGTTGGTTCTCCGTAAACTCCCATAAATTCCATTTCCCTGTTTTCATCACTATCTACTCTGCTGTTCCAATCTCCCATAATTATTGTTGATTCGTTTTCTCCTCTTACCTCGTCTAGTTCTCTTTGTAGTTCTACGGATTTGTCGGGATTACATCTGCATTCCAGGTATCATATTTTGTATTACCATACGATGTAAAGTGTTATCTTCACTTATAAGATCATCATTCACCTCTTTCCAAACTTTGATATATTATTTTCCACTATCATACAATTTTTTATGGAGTAATTTCCATTTTCAAGTCTGCTTTCTCTTCTTGAGGTCGGTATTAGACTGTAAAAGATATTTGACAAAGATCTTTTATAAAAGATCTTTTTTGAAAAGTAATAGCGAGCTATTATATTTGATAATAGGTTTGACAGTTCCAAAACAATATGGCGCAAGATAAGTTTGTTTGGTGCGTGGCGTCAACAAATTATTTATTTCTGAATACGAAAGATATGAAATATTGTACAACCATCAGCATCTCAATTATAGAAACAGGAACAAAAGACTGGGCATATACAAAAAGATTATCGAAGAAATAAGGGCAGTTGGAAAGGAGGTGCACCGTAGAAGATATAAAAAAAAATTGAATGGATTAAGAGGCCAATACTTATCGGAGTAAATGAAGGTAAAGCGAGATTGTATTGTATCACTTTTGCTGTTAATCTGAAAATAGAGTAACTGTTTCACTTTACAGTTTAAAATTCTATACATGGTCATTATTATTTCGCTTAAGATAAACATCAAAAGTGACAAACTAGTCCCAAATTTCATAAAAACTGCAATTAGCTTCTGGATACATATATTTTATTAGATCATGAAATAATCTGCGCATTATTTTCAATTTTTAAGATTATCAGGAGCATTAAAAGTGTAGCTGAAGAGGACGACGTTTATAGGCCTAAGGTCTACTAGTTTCCTTTATTGAAGTTTCTAAATACAGCAACAGAAGCTGATGAATCACAATCAAATGTCGACATACAACCTGATCATTCGCAAACTTCAAGTGAAACAGACAAAGCAACGGAAAACATTAATGTAAGTAGAATAGTTGAATATAATTTTGTTGCCATGGCACTTTCCCCAAACCATTATAGTACGATTTAAATGGATCTCTTATTTCACGCCCATGACGGTTCACCCCAATGTCAACCTGTCCAGCAAGGGCTTGCATTTCTTAAAGGGTCTCATCGGTGTGAACGATGAGATTTTGGTGATGATCTCCTTTTCGAATAACAGCTTCATGGCGTGTATATGGGTGCTTTCTTCTTTCAATTAACAAATTATGCAATGTACAAGCCGCAAGTGTAATACACGTAACTTTCTCGGGTGCTAAATTAATTGCAGTTAAAAAAACTGTGAACCGGCTTGCTAATATTCCGAAGCTACTTTCAACCATTCTTCTTCCACGAAATACTCTGTTTTTAAATATTTTTTCTGCTTTGGTTATATGTTTCAAGGTATATGGCTTCATAACGTTGTAACTCAGTGGGAAAGCATCATCAGCTAAGACAACATACGGCATATAAATGTTTATTTTTGGAAGATTTTTGCCATCGGGTATGTTCAACATTGATCTATCTAACAAGCACTTTCTTAGTTGGCTTTTCGCAAACACTCCACTGCCACCGATTCGTCCATTTGTTTCAACATCTACGTACAGGAATTTGTAGTCAGCATCAGTAAGGGCAAATAATATAATACTATGATAAGACTTATAATTGAAGAAATGAGAGCCACCCATTTCAGGACAGTTATTCGAATGTGTTTTCCATCCATGGCTCCGATCGTGTTCAATACATTCCATTTGTTGTCAAACTCTTGAGCAATATTTTCCCATTCATTATTGGTGATTGGTATCTGTCTAATTACTAATTTTGCATTATATTTGGTTTTAGGATATGCAAAAGTCTAACTACAAATTTTGCATTATACTTTGTTTTAGGATATGCAGAGTAATGATGGGGACGCGATTAAAACAACAGAATTTACGTATGCATCTTGTAAATGCTATGGATAATATTAGTACACCAACGCCTCCAAAACAGAAAAGGAAAAAGACTCTTCCGTATGATGATCTACTTGCTCAAGCTTCCACTACTATGAATGAAATGGTCAAAATTGCTAAAGAACCACCAGTCCATAATCCAGCATCTGATGATGATTTATATGTTTTTGGAAAGTTTGTAGCAACTGAGCTACGTGAAAGTCAGGGTGCCAGCAGCAACTGCATAGTAAGACAAGCAAAGCGTAAAATCCAGCAGGTCTTAATGGACACCTGGGATATTATTGATCGGACGATCATGCCACCCAGTCCAGCTTCATCCGAAGGATTCTGGTTACCACCACCTCGACCAGTCCAGCTTGCACATGGTAACATTATTAGTGATGCACTAATTATGGCAGGTGCAAGTGTAATAAAGGAATATTATGAACAAATATAATTTCAAATTATGCCTTATTTCTCTAGTTTACTTAATTTTTAGTTAGAAGTCCTAGAAAACATTCAAAAAAGGCTTCATGTTTCAAAATTTCAGGTGTCATTTTACCAAACACCTACGTTTAAAAACTCAGATTTCAATGCTTCATATATTGCCTTGCACGTTTCTGGAATGATAGCTGAACGGGTACACTGAGGTATACGGCTGCTGTACTGTAAACTAGCATAACTTTCTCCTGTTGGCAGAAATCGAAGGGTAACCACAAGACGTTCCTCAACACTGATAGGATTTCTTAAATGAGTTTGCTGCCGGGATATTATTGGAGCTAATATCGAAACAATAAACTTAAATGTTTCCTCATCCATTCTTAAATAGTTCTTATAACTTTTTATATCTTCGGATCGTACTCATGAAGTAAATTTTAGTGTATTCCTCTCAAATCGCATCTTGCTACCCAAAGCCTTACCCAAAGTCGGTCGGATCTTGTTTTTTTTCTTTTTTAGCACTACACATATTGTGACGATAGCAGCACTTATCGCAGCTGCATAAGCTAATCTCAGTTTTAACGAAAATAAAGCTAAACGTCCTTTAAAAATTATACGCAATTTCACAACACGTTTACAAAATTTCTATGACAGTGTAATATCACTTCAATATTTTTGTTAAAAGTAATATCATCAAAGAAATTGTTTAAAATATTTTATAAAAGATATTTGTCAAATATCTTTTACAGTCTAATACCGGCCTAAGTTATTATTGAATTGTGTATATGGTGTACGCATTATAGTCTATATAGAAAGAACAAGGAGTAATGAATCATTCATTTAAATAGATTTCATAGACGTACCAAAATATATTTTAAGAGGGTATACCGTAAGGTACATTTTGTATTGAACGAATGAGTTGCAGCTATGCTAAAGAATATACGATTTAGGTCAGAGGTAACGGGATGTACTAATTTTAATAAAAAAAAGTGATAGAGGTAGAGGTCATTCGGAAGCAAAAAATGTAGTTCATTATAAAAAAATTCTACAACTTCCTCAGGACTAAGATACATAATACCGAAATGTACTTTTAAGTATTCGCCAATTACAGAACCTTTCTGTCTGGAGTCTTGTACCAAATGAAACTCCTGAATCTTACGAAACCAAGCTTGACAGAAATGAAATTTACAACCAAAAAGAATTTGATCTCTGCCAAAACATTCATATATAGCGTTATGAATGCTTAGTTCAAAATCTACTACGACTTCTTTAGGTTGAAAATTTAAGCCTACTTCTTTACATTTTTGTCTTAAAATTAAAAACAAATTTGAATATGTTTGACTTGATTTGTCCGGCAGCAAACAAAAAACAAGAGGTACGTAATAGCCGTTTTTAAAACCATGAATGGTAAACATTTGGTAAAAAAAAGTTGAACAGTATTTAAAAGTCCCATACATCATAATACAATCCGAATTACATAAAAAATTAAGGTTGGAAAAACAGGAGAACACAATAATTTTAAATACCTGGTCTGCTGTTAATAGAAATTCCTCTTCTCGGTTCGTTCGTAATTGTAATTCACGAACACTATTAAATACTTCTTCCGAATTTTTAGGCAATAGTGTAAGTGCATCAACATCCTTCCCCTAATCCCCTAAATATCGATCAAAACAATCAAGATTTCTTCAAAATATTTAATTCAAGAAATCTTTGAAACCTTTCAGAAATATACATAATTCTATGGGCCTCCGATTTTATCTATTATAAACCCTAATGACTCTAATAGGATTAAACTAAATGGTTGCGGCACAGTTCGAACATTTCAGTAATCCTCAAATTGATACAAGTCAGGTAAAATTTTATTTTGTGGTAGAGTTCGGATATGCCCGTTTATTCATATTTTTTATTTTTATTACTCCTATATGTAGTGTTTGGGGAATTTTTCTCAGAAATTTTAAATGGCAAGTGGCCTACTGTAATCGGCTTAATACGATTACACCTATTTACAGATTATTCGATTATTATCGGGAATATTATTTTAAAAGAAAGTAGGTACATTAAATCAGTACTTAGTATTAGTTCTTTGAGTAAAGTTGTATGAAGTTGTATGGTTGTCATAATATTGTAAACAGTTGGAATGTATTTAAAACATTTGTTGAATATTAATTGTGCAAGTACCAAACAATGTCGATAAGCCAAGGACCATCTAAACGACCAAAAACAGGTCCATTATCTTTAAATGAAAAAACTCTGATATTGAATTGTTATATATCATTGAAAAACAAGGATCCAAGTGCAAGTGTTGATGATATTGTGGAATTAACGGCTGCTATGTTGTGTGTTGCTAAATCAACAATTTATAGATTACTAAAAGAAAGCAAGAATGGAACTCTTCAACCCCCTAAAACTCCTTCAGGCCGAAAACCAATTGAGATCGATGAGTCATTAAAACAAAGACTAAGGCGTAAAGTCCATGGATTTTACTTACGAAAGGAAATTCCAACACTTGACAAAATTATGACATCAGTGCAAGAAGATACGGACTATCCAAAATTCTCCAGAATGACATTATCCAAACTTTTGAAAGATGTGGGTTTCAGATATACAAAACATAATAGAAAATTTCTCTTGATAGATAAACCGGAAATAGTTCTTTGGAGAAGAGACTATTTAAGAAGCATTCGACATGTCAGAGAACAAAATTTGAAAATCTTCTACTTAGACGAAACATGGATAAATGCTGGATATACAGTTACCAAATCTTGGCAAGATGGAAACATTAAAAGCGGAAGGCAGGCAATCGTGGAAGGTTTGTCGTTAGGTTTGCAGCCACCATCTGGAAAAGGAAAAAGACTTATCATTGTCCATGTTGGAAGTTCTGAAGGTTTTGTTGATGGTGGATTATTAACTTTTATTTCAAAACGCACGGGGGACTATCACGAAGATATGAATGGGGATGTCTTCGAGGAATGGTTTGTTCAAATATTGGATCTGATTCCAAAAAGGGCTGTTATTGTTATGGACAACTCAAGTTACCATTCACGGTTACGAGAAGCATTGCCCACAAGTCGTTGGCGTAAAGCAGAGCTTTTGGAGTGGATTATTTCGAAAAATATTAAGTTTCCAAAAGATCCACTAAGGAAAGAACTTTACAGAATTGCAAAAATGAACAAGAATAAATACAAAACCTACATTGTAGAAGAAATGGCTTCTTCTCGTGGTATATCAGTTCTTCGACTTCCCCCTTATCATTGTGAACTTAATCGCATAGAATTAATATGGGCTCAGGTAAAGGGGGAAGTCGCAAAAAAAATACTACTTTTAAAATAAACGATGTTGTGAAATTGTTTGAAAGTGCTGTAAGTCATGTGAGTAAGGAAAATTGGACAAACTGTATCGAGCATGTTATCAAAGTAGAGGCAAATCTGTGGAAAATTGACAATATTTGTGATGATTTAAACGACCCTATTATTATTAATGTCAACAACGATTCTTCCTCTTCCGAGTCGGATATAGAATAAAATGTAAGTAATAAATGTATTCCAATAATTATTTCTTTTCATTTTTTATTATATTATAATTTAAAACGTATTTTTTTCCCAAAATACACACCACTGCATTGCGTTATTGCTTATCTGCTAATCCTTTAACAATGAATAAACCCTAAACATTGCTACAACTGAAACAAATACGGGGTCGATCTACCTGGTTTTTAGATTTACGGAAGAAATGTAATTTATAGTAAGAGATTTATCAAAAATTTCATGGTGCTCCCTGTAAAGGTTTTGCATACTTAATTAGGGTTTATTACTCCTCGTACTTTTTGTACATAGATATAAATTGAGTGAATGTAAACGACGAGTACTCAGTGTGTATATATTTATTAAAATGCAGCTAAGCGCTTTCGGCCATTAGGCCATTCTCAAAGCTGTCGTCATAAAAAAAGATCCTATAACAGGTGTCAGGATCAGGATCTTTTTTTATGACGACAGCTTTGAGAATGGCCTAATAGCCGAAAGCGCTTAGCTGCATTTTAATGAATATATCCACACTGAGTACTCGTCGTTTACATTCACTCAATTATTGAATTTGCCTAAAATTGTTTTTGAACACCCGCTGCTACGTCCGTTGCTAGGTAACTATTGTTTCTGTACTTGGGTAGATTAATAAACATATCTGTGTCTTGGTTTTTATAAAAGTTTTGGAATACTTTTCGTGTTCGTGTTGAATGACAATTGTTTTTTTATAATTTACAACTTATTTTAAATTATTGTAGTTCTTTATTTGACTTATTTATTGATATTGTTTCATTATAATATATTTAAAATTATTTGTTGAACTTGAATATGTAAATCTCGATTTTTAAATTCTCACAATTGTGACTCATTTTCATTGTTATTAATTAGAAATGCATTATTAAGATGTATTTTATCATTTATTTGTATATTATCATTACTTCGAATTACATTATTAGCAGGGATATCATTTTTAATGTGACTATCGTCATTAATAAGCAATTCGTTAGATTCAGCATTTACCTCAAAAGGTCTCGAGAAAGCCAATTCACAAATATCACAATGTTTTGAAACTCTAAACATCATAAAGTGATTTACGACCTATTGTATTCTATATTGCTTCAAGGAACACGCGCCAACTTGATAGTCAACCGACTATTTGATGAATGCCTATTAGCAACATAGATTTCCGGTAATTAAGCTGTATTACTCGTAGCTTGTAAAAAGGGGCGACCGATATGTATTGGCAAACTTATCAGTACTACTCAGTATATACTTAAAGCGTTTATTAACGAAATTTCGCAGTGCCCTGGTAAAATCATCTTTTTTAAACCGAGTTTGTAACGAATATGTGTCAAAACTTAAATTTCATTTTTTTATTTAATTAAAAACTGATTATATTTTGTCGCGTACTTATATTACACATCCCTGTAAGATAAACGTGAGAGTGTGATTCTTCTTTTTTGTGTAATCTGAATGAATTCGCGAGAGTAAAGAAGAAAAAAAGCCGAGAAGACGAGTACAGCGATTTTAATCGGTTTACCTGTTAATCTGCCAGGTCAATAGCACCTACATATACAATCTTCTTAGTCGTGACTTTTTTAAATTCGATCTATATACATACCCTGTATTTTAACGGAAAATGCCAAGTTCATTACTATATTGGTGTACGTATAATTATATTGAGAATTTTTCGGATTATTCTTTTTATTTTTAAGGTTGAGGTCGGCAGATTGATAAATAATTATAACACCGAAACCGAAATCATATATAGACATATACAGTGCATTCCAATGAAAACTATCCACCTTGAATAATTTCAAACAAGAGACTTTTATGGAAAAATTTAAAGGTAGGTCAAAAATTATTTGAAGGGGGACGTCTGGTTACGTACCTGTACTCTTTCTAACATTCACCTCCTCGGCCCCAGGGTCTGCCCCTCAGTTTTTTTAAATGGAATACCCTGTATATTTATTCGAAATTAGATGCGCCTCTGACACTAGTTTTCAAAAATTTATAATACTTGAGGTGTAAAATGAATCGTTTTGGAGCTACAATTAATTTCAATTCAATGACAGAAACGATTGATCACAGTTAAAATGTCTGTACTAAGTTGACTCAAACAAAAAGTGGTCTAGGTATTTTTTGTTTGACGTTCATTAAATGAAGTGTCAAATAAATATGCCTTGTGGCAGTAGTACTTAGTATCTCAACCATGAAAATGGTGTACAATATATGTATAAGAACGAGTTGAAATTATAGGTTTATAGTACGAAAACGTTAGATCGGCAAGAGCTACCGCTAGACAATTGAATGGTATTCATCCCTAGAGAACTGTAACACAAAAGTACGTTACTGAGTTGATGCAAAAACTTTTAGAAACACGATCAGTGACCAATAAAAGACATGAACCACTACGAGTAGTTAACAACGAAGCTATGGAAGTTGCTGTTTTAGGACAACTTACGTTAGAAGATCAGCAGTCTGTATCACAAATATCTAGTGCACTGTGTTTTTCTCGAAGCAGAATTTTACATAAAGATAAATTTAACCCTTATAAAATGGAAATATCGCATTAACTACATGAAGACGACTTCGACCGTCGTTTCGTGAGACAATGAGTCAACGACTTACTGACAATCCCGAATTTTTGTACAATATCTGCTTTTCAAACGATTGTACACTTGAACTAAGTTCAACTTCTGTGCTCTTCTAGGTGATCAAATAATTGGACCATGTTTTATTGATGGAAATTTAAATGACGAGTCTTATCTACAATTACTTAGAGAAAATGCCGATCCGGAAATAATCCACATACTAAAAAATGATAAAAATATGTCTGAAGATCTACTGACATTTCAATATTACGCTCTCGAAGTACCATAGTTTCTAGACGAAAAATTGCCTGGTTGCTGTACAGGTATACGAGGCCCAATGATAGAGTGGCCACCTAGGTCACCAGATTCAACCCCACTAGACTGTATGTATAAAACAATATATTTCAACTCATATTACATAATATACTGTTTCATATATAAACTAAACAAAATAAACTATATCAATATCAAACAAAACTAAAGAACTAAGATTCTGTGATCACAACGGTTGGCTATATTTAAGAGGACGGTAAAATGGGTAATTATTTTTTCACATTACATGTGTGGGTAACAAAAAAACAGTCTGTGCACATAAAAACAGTTGTGGGACAGCCTGGGCAATATGTATGTATTTTTTTAGCATTTTTCATTCCCGATTGTCTACCTGCTCGCTCTGAAAAGTGTTTATAACATAGTGTATATCTTCCTCTATTCTCTTTTTCCGTAATTTAGTGCCGAATGGCTTGGTCTGGAGCTTTTTTTTCTTGTTGTACCAACGTCATCATTTTCTATAAAGTAAGCAACCACCAAGATACAAAACTGTATTGTAAGCAAGGACTTACCTATTACAGAATTACTCTGCCCTGATTCGTCATCAATACTCGAATAAAATTCATCACTAACATTTGCGCGGTAAACCGGATCAGTATCAGAGTCATAATCGGTTACATTATCTTCACTAAAATCCGAAGAAGTTCATCATGTGATAACCCTCTTTTTGGCATCTTTGTAACTTATCAACACTTTTGTACCACAAAAAAAGAATAAAATTGTTGCACACAACGTTAAACCCGCAGAATTACAAACGTCAACAAATATCCTAACCTACAAAAATTGAATAACGGTTTTCTCGGACTAAGGCAAATTTCTTTTTTATATAGACCAGAGCTATCAAAATCACCATATAACACCAAAGAAATTATGTCCCTCGCACGGTCAAAGTCACTTGAACACGATAATATATTGTGGACAAATTTGTGCTCGCGATCCGAGGTGAAAATATGCTGTGCACCAGTGGGGTACGCATGGGGCTTAACGTGTTAAACTCAATTAATTTTCTTCTTCCATAAACTTTATTAATCCTTCTCACATATCATCTGCTTCACTATCACTATCGTCTTGTAAATCAATAATAAATTCATTTCCTTCATTAATATGGACTTGCCCAATATTCTTATAGTCATCTTCAATTTTGATTACATTTTTAACCTCTGTTTTAATTGTGCCCAAATTAACTAGATGGGAGTGAAAGTACAAAAGTAAGGAGGAAGTCTGACTATAGAGTGTCCATGTTGTTCAGCAATACTCACTAGGGAGTATAATTTCTTAAATTTCTTTGCTTGTAAAACTTCAATCAGTTGTTGTTTTGTATAAGAATCTTCAAAGTACAAATTGTTATCCATTAAAAAAATTTGTAGTTCGGTCTTCTTGTAGCTTTTATTTGATATTTTAATGAGCTATCTTTAATGATAAGAAGCGTTGTCAAGAACGACAACGCTATTTGGCTCTAAGTTTGGGATCAATGTGAATTCAAACCATGTTCTTATGATAGTCAACGTTGCAATCTTCCATTTTTTCCACATATTTTTAAGGTAGGGGAGCCCGGGGCTGGTTGACGCACCAGGTTGGTTGACGCACCTCAATTTTTTTAAAACAGTACACTTGGCAACGTCGCCAATCAGTTTGTCTTAAAGCCGCCATTAAAAACCACTCTCCAACGTTCGTTTCAGTTTGATCGCATCAGTGGTGTTGTGTACAGTGAGGTTTGTTGTTTTTTGGCAGTGTTAAGTAATGTTTTTACTTTTTCACAGTTTTTGTTCTACAAACTTTATTTTTAAAGATAATTGAGATCGGTTTGATGCTACATAAAGCTTCAACCGTCCCAAACAAGAACTGTTAAATAGATTTTCTAAGAATAAAATAGTATAGGTGCAGTTGCATCACACATACAAAAACGTGGTCAGGGGCTGGTTGATGTACACAACAAGGGGCTGGTTGATGCATGCGTCAACCAACCCCGAGTTTAAAATATATTATTTTAATTTTTGTTTTATATTTTAGCGAGATGCGTTCTCGTAAACGAACATCAGAAAGGGGTATCACTCCACCAGATATCATGCTAAGGGCAGTTAGAGAGGTTAAAATGAACAACAAATCCATTAGGGCAACTGCAAAAGACTTTGAGATCCCGGAGGCAACTTTGAGACGTTTTTGCAAAAAATTTACTGAGGAAGAAATTAATGGTGATGCCGCAATAACGACAAAAGTTGGATATTACAGGAATCGCCAGGTATATTATATTTTAAATTATTTTTAAAAATATTAAAGCTTAAAAAAATGCATAATTTTTAGGTGTTCACAGATCAACAAGAAAATAATTTGGAGGAATACCTTAAAACGGCAAGCGCCATATATTTTGGATTGTCTGTCAGAGAAGTAAGAAAATTCGCGTATGATTATGCCACTGCTTTGCGCATTAAATACCCTGAATCCTGGAACGTGACAAAAATGGCTGGAGAAGATTGGTTTACATACTACATGAAACGACATCGTGCTCTTTCGGTAAGAACTCCAGAAGCAACCAGCTTAGCTCGCGCTTCTAGTTTCAACAGAGAAAATGTTTCTTTGACAACTTAAAAACGGTCCTCAACCGCCTGAAATTAGAAGCAGCACAAATATGGAACATGGATGAAACTGGGATTACTACCGTGCAAAAGCCTAACCGAATTGTTGGCAGACGTGGATATAAGCAGGTGGGACGCGTAACCTCCCAGGAACGCGACACCTTAGTTACTATGGCTTTGGCGGTATCTGCAACGGGAAAATCTGTCCCGCCGTTCTTTGTTTTCCAAGGGTTAACTTTAGAGAACATTTTCTCGCTAATTGCCCTCCTGGAGCAGTTGGAACCGCAAATCCTTCAGGTTGGATGAAAAAAGAGGACTTTTTGGAGTTTGCTAAGCATTTTGTCAAGCACGTTGGTTGTTCTAAAGAGAGACCGGTACTACTTTTGCTAGACAATCATGATTCGCATTTGTCTGTAACTGCCCTTGATTATCTAAAAAGTAGAGGTGTAACGGCGTTGTCATTTCCAGCCCATTGCTCACATAAGCTCCAGCCTCTCGATCGGTCTGTCTATGGACCATTAAAACATTACGTTAACTCAGCCAGTGACTCCTGGATCACTAGCAATCCTGGACGCACGATGTCAAAATAAGATGTCCCTCTAATAGTTCGAGACTCACTGCCACTGGCAGCAACACCGAAAAATATGATGGCGGGATTCAAGGTGTCTTGAATTAGCCCTTTCAATAGAGACGTTTTTGACGATCAAGAGTTTTTACCAGGATACGCAACTGACCGTCCCGATCCCACAGAAACTAATGCTGACAAGGACGTGGTTCCAGTTCAACATATGAGGAATTTTCAAGACTAGGCAATCACAGAGGATGATGGACACTAAAAGAAAGAGGGAAAAATGTAGAGACGTACTACTAGAAAAAGCAGAAGAGATATGCGGGAAAAGAAAATACACCTGAAAATTGAAGAAAACGAATGGGTGGAACGACGACATTGAAGAATTAGTAAAGAAAAAAGCATGGAAAACATTCGCCCAGACTGCAGATCGAAGGGATAAGAATTAATACATTACTATAAGAAATAAAGTGGAACAGGCAGTAAAGAAAGCAAAAAGGAAGAGATGGAAAGAATTGGAACAGGAAATAACACAGGATTATAGGACAGTTAACAGAAAATTCAATGAAATACAAAATGAAGCAGAGAATATCCAAGAAGAAGCAGCAACCGGCAATCTAGAAATAAGAAGTAATCCAAAGTATTCAAAAATGAAGAGCTTGTGGCGAAGACAAGTTAGTTCCAAAAATGATAACATGGATGAGCGAGAAAGGAAAACAATGGCTATGGACTATACTATAAGACTCGTGGATAGCAGAGAGGATCCCTAAAATGTGGGGAAACAATTTAAAATGCCGACACATACAAAGGGGAATCAAACACATTGTGAAAACTACAGAGCAATATGCCACGTTGATTAAAATCTGGTATAAAAATGGATACAGTATACTAAAAATAAATAATAATCTAAGTGACCGGTAAGTTCTTTTAATATCATAAAAATTGGGCGTTAATTTTTTTATGCTTAATAAACATTAGCGGTCTTGTTTGGTATCTTTTATAATTTGATTTAAGTTAAAATTTGTTGTATTCTTTTTTGAACGGTATCCTGTTGAACTGGATATTTTTGTAATTTAAAAACAACTCTCGAAAGAACCTTTCTTCGTTTAGATGTACAACTTGTATCCGGTCTTAAATTGTTGCATCTTCAGAATATCGAGATAACGATTAGTTTAAAAAACTTGTTCGTGTTAAAATATCAGCCACTGACCTAATTTTTGAGAAATTAGATATCAACCTGAGATCTGTAAATGTATACTAACAATCACAACGCAATGATTTTGATGGAAATAAATGTATTTACTGTACTGGAAGAACAAAAAATAAAAGACTTTGAAAAGCAAACACTAAGAAAGTGTGGAACGAGAAAGAGAAAGAAAGTTCTTAGGAAGAAATATTGTATGTATCAACAGAATTTTTTACAAAAATTGAACGAAACTTCTTATTTCTTTTAAATATAGGGAAATATTGTAGGGCATTTGAATAATATTCAAATAAGAAATAAATATTTAAATAAAAATTGCTCCACTAAAAAAAATTTTTACATATTATTCTAATATTGAATACAAGTCGCGTATATATAACATTTTCATAAATTAACATTAATTCCCTGCTTATCAGTATAATTTGAAAAAAAATATTTTACATTCAAATTTATATATAACGTTTTCCTATTTATCACAATATTTAAAAATATAAATTTCAAACATATACTTTCAAGTTGATAACGATAATTTTATTAGCAAATCAAAATATTTGGTGAATATAATGCATTATTACTGTTTCTAGATAATTCCACAATATATTGAAAACATTTAAAGAATTCTAAGAAATTGACAATTGTTTCGATATTAAATATCATCGTCAGAAAGACAGAAATTACATTTCGTTTGATGCCTACCTGATGTTTAAACAGTAATATTAGTAGATTCCGCAAAGTAAGAGTCGAGACAGCAAATTTCATTGAATATAATGCAAGTAAAACAATCTACATAAAAGTGTTTTTAAATGAAACTCAAGGTCTCTAGTTAATTCCACAATATAATACAAGTTATTGAAAATTCTAAAAAATTGACAATTGTTTCGATAAATCAATATCATCGTCAGAATGACAGTTACATTTCATTTTATGCCTACCTGATGTTTAGTAGTTAATTTTGGCTAGACCAAGAAGTAACCTAACTTGTGATTGGCTTAATATATGTTTATAGAAAAAATAAGAAGATGTGATATTACAAATATTGAAGCTTAGATATTATTAGCCCTATGGTGATATCCTGGATATCATTTTTCCAATTAAGATCAGTATAACTGTGCAATGATATAGAAAACCAGGAAAACTATATCTGCTGATCTTTACAATTATCACTTAAGAAGACAGTTTATTAGTGGAGAATTCCCTAGATTTAACTGTTTATTGACAACTTCATATTGTGGGTTTCTTAAATGTCTTCTAATTTCCAGTTCTTCAAGGAAATCCAGTTCTTGTTTCTTTTCACAAATATGCAGTACTTCTAGTTCTGTGTTAGGTGTCAATGAATGATTGGTGTCAAGTAGATGTTTTGCGTAGTGGGATTTATCTGGTTGTTTTAATCTGTATGCTCGTAAGTGCTCACTGTATCGTACTTCAAAATTCCTAAGGAAGTGCACTATGATTACACTTCAGCCTAGTTATTTTGATTTTCTAATGTTTGAAGTGGGCAACAAAGCAAGAAACCGTTAGCAACTGTACAGCACAGGAACATTTCGTTAAAGAGCGTTCCCACAAGCCAAACCAAAATTCGGTGATAAAAAATCCAACGTTCGTACAAAGAAAATAGTCGGTTTGAAACTGATTGGCAACCGTTACAATAATTCGCTGACTAATAAGAAATTTTAAGTTGTCAGACATGCGCAGTTCACAATCACATTGATATTTATCCAATAGGAACTAAAAATGAGCAGTTTATTAGTTTTATCATTGGTGTATGAATTTGATAACAAATATTTGGAGAAGATTAACTACAGAAAAAATTACAAAATTAGGCACTGCACAGAGTAACTGAAACAAGGTATGAAATACATTTTCATTTGTCTCTTGAGGTTATTTATGTAGGTACACAAAGGATACAGATTATTCATTAGTGTTTAAATGAAACTCACTGTTTCTAGCTAATTCCACAATATAATGAAAATTGTTGAAAATTCTAAAAAATTGACAATTGTTTCGATAAATCAATATCATCGTCAGAATGACAGAAGTTACATTTCATTTGATGCCTACCTGATGTTTAGTAGTTATTTTTGCCTAGACCAAGAAGTGACCTAACTTGTGATTGACTTATTATATGTTAATAGAAAGAAGAAGAAGATGTGATATTACAAATATCCTGGATATCATTTTTCCAATCAAGATCAGTATAACTTTGCAATTATATAGAAAACCAGGAAAACTTTATCTTCTGATCTTTACAATTATCACTTAAGAAGACAGTTTATTAGTGGATAACTCCCTAGATTTATCTGTTCATTGACCAATTCATATTGTAGGTTTCTTAAATGTCTTCTAATTTTCAATTCTTCAAGGAAATCCAGTTCTGATTTCTTTTCACAAATATGCAGCACTTATAGTTCTGTGTTAGGTGTCAATGAATGATTGGTGTCAAGTAGATGTTTTGCGTAGTGGGATTTATCTGGTAGTTTTGATCTGTATGCTCGTAAGTGTTCACTGTATCGGATTTCAAAATTTCTAAGGGTCTGACCCAAATAGACAGCATTACATTCTGGACATTTGAGTTTATATGTACCTGATTTCTTTAATGGTGGTATTTTTGTTTTCACATTTAACAATTACCGTTACTTTCTGTTTTAAAAAAAATTGTTGTATTCGTTGCTAAAGATATTGAAATATTATTAGAAATATTTCCTGCATATGTGATGGTTTTATAAGTTTTTATTTCATCAGTTTGTTTAGGAAATATTAGTTGTTATGCCACTTTTTCCTCTTTTTTATTATTTAGCTTATTTATCATATGTAATAGATAACCTTTGGATGTTGCTGTTTGTCTAATTGTATTAATCTCTCTATCAAAATTACATTTGTTCATAGAAACTGAAAAATATCTATGTATCATTGAATTATATTCCGCTGGTTTATGTGACATGGGATTGGAAGTATATGGAATTGTCACATCAGTGTGTGTTGGTTTTCGGTAAATAAAATAACTTGGTTCCTAACGTGCAGTTTTGACTCCTAGCATCTTTCGGCTGCGATATCCCTGAAAAGCAGCTGAAAAACGGGGTTTCAAAATTGATTCGGGGGATAGATTTCGGGAAGGCTAATGACTGACGTTGGATTTAAATTGTTATAGTTTGTCAGGAATATAGTCTGTTTAGCATAGAGGGTAATACAGCACAGTTGCCTGTGCGGATGTTACCCTCCATGATAAAAATGGGTTTGGAGTTTTAAACAACCAAGTTGATTAGCGATCCATGCAGAAGCCTACACCCACTGTCGCGGATGCCTTTTGCACGATTTGCGTCTCTGAGACTTTCACGAAGATCTTGTGGCAGAGAGTAGTTGTAAAAGTTAGCCGAGATTTTGTTTATGAAGTCTTTGATAGTAGGTATATTGGATTTTTCATGTAACCAAGTGGTGTTTGGAAGTTTCGGATAAATTGTGTTGTGTTTGATTGATTATTTTCACGTTTTTATTGAGAAAATCTAAGGTTATTTTTGCGTTAGTTACCACTAGGTACAATGGTCCTCTCTTTGTTGTCATTCGATAAATTTCTTTAGTTTCAATTTTGTATACATTATTTAGCTCCTCCTGGATGTCCGTTATCTGGAGTCTCTCCGCTAGGCCGCGCAGGAGAAATGCGTGGGACTTCTCCTCCCCTCTTGAGTATGAGTGGAATGGCACCTTTTCACTTCTTAACGTTGTTTTCAACTTTTCAAAAGTCATCAACATCCTTTGTAAAGACGATTGATGAATTGTTTGTATATTTAATTTCAAACTGGTTTCGGATTTCTGCTTTAAGTTTGGCGACCATGTCTTTATGCGCTGACACGTTACCATCTATGACACATAATATTGGCTTTTTTGGCGGTAGTTGGTTTCGATCTTTTTAAATTTGGTTAATCGCTGATTTCTTCGTCAGAACTAATGTCGGAAGCTTTCAGTTTACGAGATTTGATTTTTTTTCGTTTTTTTGCATGGTTTTTTGTTACTGTGCCTCGTTTTCCGATATCTCTGATAGGGAATCGAATTGATTTTGAGTCTCTATCGAATATAGTTTTTTGGTTTGATTTAATATTGTATTAAATGACGTGACTTTTTTTGGTTTAATAAATCCTGGTGGACTGATTTCACCAACCACCATATGTTGGGATTGTTTATATCTTCTGTTTGTTGATTTTTTCCCTCATTGTTGGTCATTTTTAGTTTTCTGGCAGTGATTTTTTGGTTTTTATTTGATAATTTCTCATACCGGGATATGGATTTATCTGCGGATTGTGCATTTATGTTTTCCGTTTCTTCGACTTCTTGCACCCATGAGGAATTTGCCGGATTATGAATTTGTACGTTTGCGATCGTTTTTGCCGTTTTCGATATTTTTTGGCTGTCTTCGGATTCATCTGATGAGTTATTATAATTGGGACCAATCGTATCTTCCTTCATTTGTGCTATGTTTTTATCCGGCGTCGAGGTGTAATTAGTGTTGTTTCCGCAACAAATTGGGAAAGATAATTCAGAGTTATTTGATTTGGAGTTTAAAAATTCAATATCTGAAACATCGTTTTTATTGTTTGTGGATGTCTGTTCTACACTTGTATTATTTATATTGTCTAATCTCTTTGTTGTGTTTTGATTAGCGCAGTTTTGTTCGCTTTTTCTACAGTTTTTGTTATTTTCTATACACTTTTTTTTATTTTTTGACACTTTTTTCTTTTCCCAGACACTTTTTGTCTTGTTCTAGACACTTTTTTTGGATTTGTTGATTTGCTAACTCGATGTTTTTTGAAAGAGTATCGATGTTAAAGGCGTCTAGACACTGTCTAGGGATGTGCATAATTTTATCAGAAAATTTTTCGAGATTATGTGCGGTTATGGGTATTTTATCGTCAATCAATACCTGTTTGTCAATGTAGACTAATTTTAGTAAGTCTTTGTTTTTGGATTTTAGTTCCAATGTTTTATTTTTAATTATAGTTCTCTCTCGAGAATATTTATCTAATAAATGTTTGTTTACGTTAATTGAGGGGGAGTCTGATTTATCGTGAACGATATTTTGTTCACTTTCCCTATCTCTTTTTTCAGTGATTAATTTTTTATTTTGTTTTGATAATCATATCATCTTATTTTCTGTAATTGATTTTTTGACGTACCTTTGATTTTTGTTTTTGAGGAAGTTTGCACTGTCACGATGAGTTTTTTAGTCGCACATTGTTGTCACTAATAAGGTTTTCACTTTCGAACAGTTCAGGTTTGAGATTGTTCAATTTTTCTCACGTAATCTGCGTATGTATTGATTGTTAACGAACAAACACTTTCGACTTTATAGATATTTGAAAAGAAAAGAAAAATTTAACAATTATTATTATTCCAATTGATAAAAATTCAACACGATCTCTTGAATATTAGGATGGAAGTGATTGTCTTTATAAATGTAGGTAAGAGTTCATTCAAGTTAGTCGGACTTTTTAAAGGAAAAATGCACTAACAATCAAATCCAAATTCAAAAATTGGAAATGTCATTTGTCTTAGTACAAACAAATTATCTATCCACATACAAAAAATCTTAGTTATCAAAAATGCCTCTGAAAGATAAAAAAATTAATAAACAAACAAAATTTCCTTTTTTTTCAAAAAATAACCAAAATGTATTTTTTATGGCAGGATTACGCTCGTTTCTATGTAACGATGATATCAGTCACAATACGAAAATGGAAAACAAAAAATTCGAAACCTGCCAAAGTTGATAGATTGCGGGTACTGCTGTATGAACTTTTCATTGATTTCCTCAATGTTTTTCAAAATATTTATTCGCATACACGGCACAAACCAATAAAAATTCTAAGCTTGTAAACAATACCAATCATCTTTTAATCATAGCTGAGAATTTAATAAAAAAAACATTCATATAAAGTAAATACCTATATCAACTTTCCCTTGAAATATTGAATCTGTTTATACAAGAAAAAATTTCAACGTTTTTTTTTCTCAATAAAATATATACTGGAGACAGCTAAAGTTATGCATCTGTTTATTTAAAATTTATATAATAACCAAACACAAGGTTTACAAGGCCGCTTCAGCTGTTTTACAAAGGAGAAAAATATCGATGTAATGCCTTTCGGCATCCCGCAGTCTTTACATATGTTTAAATTGTAACAAATGCCACTTCAAGTTTATGACACCCGGTACGCCAGCTTTCAGGATTTATGACAAAAATTTTATCCAAGTGTGTTGGTATGTATCGTGAGTTTGACTCATAAGAACAAAACCGATAAAATTATTTTATGGTTTTATTATAAATATTTTTAATTTATTTTTTCGATAAGCTTTGTCCAGCTGTAGGGGAGGGTAGTACTAAGTGAGACGAAATTAACATTTTTTACTCTAATTTATTTATTTTTCTATACATCCGTTTTCTTTTCATTTCATTTTATAGTGTAATCTCTCCGCTTTCTAAATTATACACAAAGAAGAAATTAACCACAAAAATAAGCAAAATAAAACATAGTTTTCTTAAGTGCGATCTTGTCTCATTTAGTACCTGAAAGTGTACCAAGTGAGACTAACAAAAGTACCAACTGAGACATACGGGGGCGGATTGATATTGAAGCTACCTTTTTTTTTCAAAAACCATTTATTTCTCAACATAGTCTCCTTTTAGCTCAATATACTTGGTAAGATGATTTTCCAACTTTTTTATACTGAATAATACGATTTTGGGAACCCCTCAAAATACGCATTAGTTTCGGTAATCACTTCTTCGTTTGAGATGAATCTTTTTCCTGCGAGCCATTTTTTCAAGTTTGGAAACAGGAAAAAGTCACTAGGGGCTAAATCAGGACTATAAGGTGGATGATCAACCAATTCGAAGTGGATTTCTCGTAGTTTTAGCATCGTATCTAATGCTGTGTGAACCTGTGCGTTGTCTTGAAGAAAGAGCAATTTTTTCTTGTTTAAATGTGGTCGTTTTTCCGTGATTGCATCAACCAATTGATCCAATAATGCACGAAAATACTCTCCTGTGATTGTGGATCCCTTTTCAAGATAATCGATGAGCAATATTCCGTGTGTATCCCAAAATACAGTGGCCATAACCTTGCCAGCCGATTTCGCTGTCTTCGCCTTCTTCGGAGCACTTCCACCAGCTTCCACCCATTGCTTCGATTGATTTTTGGTTTCAGGTGTGTAGTGGTGGACCCACGTCCTATCATCAGTTAATAACCTACGCCCAAAATCAGCAGGATTATGCTTCATCATATCCAAACACCGCTGTGAAGTGATCTGTCGAACTCGTTTTTTTTTTTAACACTGAACAAACGCGGCACCCATCTTGCCGATAGCTTTTTCATATGCAAATGTTCACGCAAAATGTTGAACACTCGTTCATATGATATGTTTACCATTTCAGCAATCTCACGTATTTTGACCCGGTGATTATGCATAACGATATCGAGGATTTTCTTGATATTTTCTTCAGTAACCACCTCCTTTGGCCTTCCTGTTGATGGTATTGTTGTAGTGCTTGTTCGGCCCCGTTTAAATTCAGCAATCCAATATTTTACCATATAATCTGACGGAGCAGATTCGCCGTAATGTTTATCAAGCTTTTCTTTTGTCTCTTTCGCCGTTTTTCCTTTCAAATAATAGTGTTTAATCACTACAAGAAATTCACTTTTTTCCATTTTCCAAGAAACACAAAAGTTGCTTACTTCAAACGACTAGAACAAATAAACTAATCGATGAATTTGGCTAAAATTTTAACAGATGACGTTTGACGGATCGTATTTTCTAAGATAGAAAAAGTTTTTGTGTTTGTGCTGCCATCTAGCGCTAGGTAGCTTCAATATCAAACCGCCCTCGTACAATATTATATACCTTCAGTATAAAATTAGAAAAACCAAATAATTTTTTTAGCGAATATTAACCGAGCTGAAGTTAATTCTGAATTTGTACAATTTAGACCGTCGCTTTGTAGTGCCTGGAACAGGATCTGGAAGTACCATTGCTATATTAATCAACGCAACAAAAGATGTATCGGGTATATCTGGAAACACAAAGCAGTTCGAAAATTTAAGGTTCTTACGAAAAAAAGACACTTCGAACTCATCGTTATACACTCCTGTAACTTTTGAGACATAATAAATTTGTTTTGGGAACCTAATTAAAACAAATTTGTCCACTGATACATATGCCTTGGTTACAACGGTATCTTCAGTTTCATCATCGGGTACCCAGTCTTCAGTTTCAGAAAACGTTTCATATTCGGAATCATCAGAGGTATCAGTATCTGTCGAATCCCGTTTCTTTGCCTTCTTAATCTTTTGACGCGGTTTCTTAGGTCCCCCCTTCTGTAGCTCACTTATATTTCGCTTAACTTTTTTAGTTGATTCTTTTGATTTTTCCTTTTCTATCAGTTTATCCTTCTCAGACGTTTCCGTTATTATTTTACTTCTTCCCTTTTCTTTTCCCTTTCTAATTTGTTTTCTGGGTAATGCTTTGGGAAATCCTCGAATAAAATGAAGCTAGCTTGAGCAATTTGTGTATTTTTTGGAGGTGGTTTTTGTTGTGTATTTTTACTTCTTCATCTGATGCACCAGGTTGATTTTCTTTATTTTCAGTTTCTTGATTATTAGAATATGGTTGGTCAGTTACAAACGAAGTTAAGAAGTCGGCGTTCTTAAACACATCTGGGTCAAACGGGTGAATTCCTGATTTTATGAATCTCGCGACTATATTACTAGGCGTCAAAGATTATTGGAGTGCTTCTGAAATTCGTCCTGCTGAATCGTATATGGTCACAGGAACTCCAGGATGTTGAAACATATACTTGTCGCATGCAGCATTATAATATGCTTTAAAAGGTCCGTAAATGGAAATATCTAAAGATTGTAATTTGTTACTACAATGAGGAGGAATCGTCAAAATTTGAACACCTGCTTGTCGAGCTCTTTCTACCACCTTTAGAGAAATGTGACTTTCATGGTTATCATATATAAGAAGGGTAGCGTTTTCGTTGGATGAATTGCTATGAGCAATAAAATAATTTAAAACATCCAAGAACATTTCTAAATTCATCCATCCACTTGGGTTTGCAAAACCTAAAGCACCTGTTGGACCATCTTTTAGCATATGATTTTTAAAGTTTTTCATGGGAAATATAAGTACGGGCGGTGAAAATGTTCAGGATGCCGAAATTATTCCACACATTGTGACTGTTTTCCCCCGTTCACCACTTGTAGATTGATAAACATGTTTTACTCCTTTTGGAGCAACAATTCGTTTTGGACTTTGAACTGTTTGGGTGCCAGTTTCATCTAAATTGTAAATACGGGAACCGTCTGCCAAACTAGGGTATTTCTTCAAAATCTTGGCCAAATTATCAAAAAATATTTTAACATTGTGTACATTAAACGAGGTTAGACGTGATAAGCTACATGCTTCTGGTTTCCGAATGGAAATCTCATTATTTCTTTTCATGAACGCCCTACGCCAATTTTGTTATTTTCCCAGGACACAGGGATATCAAAATTATTTTTAATCGCAAGCTCATAAGCTAGTTTTCTTGTAGCCTCTACTGTCAATCCGTAAGCCGTTTTACTGCAAGTTATAAGATAATCAGCAAGTTGTTTTTCTTGTTCAGGTTTAAATACTTGTCTATGACGATGATTTGGTTCCATTATCGCATCAGGCTTATCTTTCTTTTTTTTACATACCACACTAACGTTTGAAATTTTATATTACAGCGGTCAGCAGCAACTATCAGCTATAAATTTTCATTGCAGACTAAATTAACTGCATGTTCCATGGTTTCAGCACTTGTATTGCCAATTTTTATTTGCTTAGGTTTACGCGGCATTTGTAAAAAATGTACCGATCTCTTAAGAAACTATAAATTTAGTACTAAAGTGAGAATTATTATATAGTGATATATGCGTAATTATATTATGGTACTAACTGAGACAGTCTCACTTAGTACCAGATATATTTTCTCACTTAGTACATTCCGATGCCACAACACGAACGCCCTCAAAAAGAATATCTTTGTTAATATCAATGTCTATAATCATACAGAAAGTAAGGTTAGAGCCCAATTATTACAAATATCACATCACATTCACAAAATTCTATGAAACAAATGTTATACAGTATAATACATCGATATAAGAAAGTAACTAACTTACCTTAAAATTAGTTTTTGTATAAAAATACTGTAAATAAACGGTTTTAAAGGTTAAAACTAACTTTTGCGCATCTGTGGCCCTGAACAATATTCTATCATAAAATTGTTACTTGTATACACATCGGGGGATGTATCGTGCTAACAAACCGAAATTTCTCCAAAAATAACCAAAAATTTAGTATATCTAGTTTTATAGGACCCGCTGTACTCACTCTAGTCAACTGAAAATCAATGAGGTACATCTGTGAGACACCTTGAACAATACTTATTCATAAAGTTGATCAATCGTATACTCTCTGGAGGCTGTACCGTGCTAACAAACTGAAAATTCTCCAAAAATTACAAAAATTTGGTACTTCAAGTACCACAGCACCCGTTGTACTGGCTTTAGTGAGTTCAATATCAATAGGGTTCATCTTTAATACGCTCTGAATAATATCCAATCATAAAATTCATCACTTGTATATACTCCGGAGGCTGTATCGTGCTAACAAACTGAAACTTCTCCAAAAATGACAAAAATATCGTACTTAAAGTACTGTAGCACCGGTTGTATTGGCTCTGCTGAGCTGAAAATCAATAGGGTTCATCAGTGAGATGCCCTGAATAATATTCAATCATAAAATTGGTGACTTGTTGAACTCCGGAGGCTGTATCGTGCTAACAAACTGAAACTTCTCCAAAAATGACAAAAATATCGTACTTAAAGTACTGTAGCACCGGTTGTATTGGCTCTGGTGAGCTGAAAATCAATAGGGTTCATCAGTGAGATGCCCTGAATAATATTCAATCATAAAATTGGTGACTTGTTGAACTCCGGAGGCTGTATCGTGCTAACAAACTGAAACTTCTCGAAAAACGACAAAATGTCGTACTTCAAGTACCATAGCACCCGTTGTACTGGCTCTGATGAGCTGAAAATCAATAGGGTTCATCTGTAAAATGTCCTCAACAATATTCCATCATAAAATTGGTGACTTATTGCACTCCGGAGGCTGTATCGTGCTAACAAGACTTGCAAGGAAAAGTGGCCGACGACAACGACGACGACGACGACATACACACAGGATTTTTTTTCTAAAAACCGGTTTTTCGTGTTGTTGTTGATGGATAACCTAAAAATAACTCAAAAAAAATTTCAAATTTCCAACTTTTTTGTGGGTAAACCAATACTTTTCTCGCATATTAGATAGGTTGGCGGAAAAGTAAAAGCATCTAAAACAATCTATGAAGTCGCATAACGTTTTGCTTTATGACTGTCAACAAGTCACTGGCAGTAAACGTAATTTGGAGGGAAATTTAAATAGTTATTCTGATTGTCTCACTTGGTACGCCGTCTCACTTAGTTACACCCTCCCCTACCTACCCAATCTATATATGTATACCTATATATTTTTCACTTTTTCTATTAGTATTTCATTAACGCATAAGGATTAACAATTTATTTTATTCGAATAATTTTGGAACAGCCTATAATATCAATTCGTTTTACGTTGTATGTTTTGTCGGTTATTTCAAATTTCTTAGAAAATACATATTAAATTAATTTGAAGAACATGAGAATGAAAAATTAAACTTGAAATTTATTATAAATATTCAGGACATTAAGAAATTCTAAAAAAATGTGTAATACCTTCCTATTATAATTAATATGAAGCAGATAACGGGCACATAATCATAAATATTGAATATTTATATTTATATACTTTTTGGGTTGAATTTAAAATGCGGTCACTGAACATTAACCACGATATTATCACTTACATAATAGAATCCAATGTTCAAAATGCGCTCTAACCAAACAAATTATTTATTCATACAATTTATGAAACTCATTTTCGGTAAGGAGATTTTAAAAAAAATTATATTATTGAACTTTTTAATTTTTTCGAGACACACTTATTGCTTATATGTATCGACAGGTGCTACTTAATTAATATCCAGTATATACGGGTTATCAAAAATTCACTGCATCTGAAACTATCTGAAACCTATAATCGTATAAAATTTGATGAGCATATAAAAAAACCAAAATTTCTTTAATAACTCATTTGGTATCGAATGAGTTGAAACCTTGCAAAAGATCACATTCGCTGAATTAATTCATTATAGTAATCTGGGGCAATTAATTCGAGCAATCGTTAGGCACAGAATGTACAGACATACTTGACATTTCTAAAACTGACAATTTTTCTGTCATAATTGCGCAAACTATCATATAAACCAACAAGATATCATAGATTACTTTATTTGATAAAAACATTCGAATTGATAATAGGTGAATACTACCTTTATTTGACAATATAATGTAGGTATCACAGTAGATAAATAAATAAATTTGACAGTAATTATTTTATTTCATTCATTATACAGGGTGGTCCTTAAGTAATTGTACATAGAAGTATGGTAGATTCCTGACTTTAAAAGATTACGATTTAAGCCAACTTGCTTCAATAAAATAAAATAAAAATAGAATAATTTTTTCTGCTGTTTAAGTTAGCGGTATTTTTGTAAAATAATATTAAAGCCACGTTATTTTAATAGGAAAAAAGTATACTTGTTACTAACCTTAAAACTTTACGATACGATACGGTTTACGATATAATTACATTTTAGGGATCAGCTGCATGATTGTTATTGAAAACATTTAGAAAACAAAATAAAAACAAAATAAGCTAAATAACATTATAACTTCAATTGTGTCACATTAAATGTTCGATATATCCTCCATTCTCGTCGATGCATTTATCTACACGTTCCGTAAAAGATCGTCTCATAATAAACAATATCATTGGATCAAAAAAATCCGCTGCTCTATTTATTTCTTCCCAAAGTACAAAATTTAAAAAAAAATTTGTTGCCAAGTATTTTTGAACGAACTTAGGGTAATTCAGGTCTGCTGAATTCAAAAATAAAAGCAGTTTTTCCAAATTGGCTCTAGTTATAATAAAAGTAGAATTCGACATACTTTTTGTTTAACAAAAATGAGACAGGAACATAACATTTTACAACAATATAACAATGAACTAGGGCAAACAAAAAGTATTGTTTTGTATACAAACGCTTAGTTAATAAAAATCGAGGCCACTCTAAAATAAAAAATTCAACCTTTGCAATTCAGCACAAAACCCCGAACAAAGTTTATGGGAATGATAAAAAATAAGTTCAGAGCAGACAGGACACAGAGTCGGGCGAAAAACGCGAAGGGAAAAAATCCTTCCCTGTCAGGGTAATGGGTGTCAGTTTTTTTAGTGTTCGCGGGCTCATAGGAAGAAGTTCTCTCTCCGTTGTGTCAGGGCTTCAAAACGATACTCAGATATCCTTGACAGTGAAAGCTGTCCCCCTGGAAACAAAAAACGGAGTAAACTCTCTCTCTCCGACCGTTATCCAACATATCTCGGCACCGTGTGCTAGAAATTTAGCGTCAACCGCCGTTTCTAGATAAATATCGAAATCAGTCAGTGAGCAGAGACAGGAGAAAAGTAGTTTCCACACAGTAAGTTTTTGAACAAGTCTAAGATTTATTGGGAAAGATTTTTTTTGTGTGCGCTTATCTAACCTTGATATTGATAACATAAATGTTTGCATAGATAGAATATATAACATTTTTTTACTGTATTATTGGACAAGTTCATAGGTTCAGTTAAATCTGTAGGTCCTGGCTCATAATTTGTGCACCGCTCGTTTTATAGATATAATTTTATTGTGTGGGATAATCCAGTAAGAATATACACACGATTTGTAGGAACGATTTCTTTTTTGTGTATATGTAACTTAACAGGATTTAGGTATTATTTTTTGTCATATAATTCTCGCCCACCCCGTAGACAGGTGGTAGGTAAAGTTTGAAACGAGGCTAATTGTAATTTATATCGTTTGCCCGGAGCGTATGATTTTGTCTCCGTAAAACAGGTTATCGTTAAATTTTCGCAGCGATTGAGTAATTAGTTTTCAGACGCGGTCATATCATTTAATCATCTCCAATAGAATAAATGGAAAATATATTTAATTCGCGCGGAAGCAAAACTTGCAACACTGAATTTTTGTTAGTACATACTGAACTGTTTACCGATAAGATTTATCATGTCAGCATAATTTATTTCCTTTCTTTTCCATTTTATTTACGTAAAGTACAATGACATTCGACAAATAGAAAACTAGCGGCGGTCAATTGGTACATTTTTATAGTAGACAATTATTCTTGCAGTGAGGCAGGTCAATCAAGCAGTAGAGACGAAATCATAAGGTCAATTCACATATTGAAAATTTTGTTTATGAGTGTATATCATTTTTTGGGTCATATTTATACAGTGAAATATATAGTATATTTTTTTATAATTTGTTGGTACCGAAACTTTATTCAGATCCCTACTTCGACTTTCTCTCTAGAGTGAGCAGTGCATTTGAATACGAGGCTGAACAAAAAGATCAACTCTGTCTTGGCAAAGGTAATTTACCGCTTTAAGCCCAGGAGATCCCCGCCTGAATCGGACTGGATTTTCATTTTTCACGCTCGGCTGCTTTATTTCATTTGGTGACAGTAAGTTATTACACTGGTGACAGCGGACCCGAGATTGAAGGGGTATAGTTATTACATGGGCGAAAGTATTACAGGGTCTATAACTGTAACTTTTCTATAAATAATTTTTTGTTTATGCTCCATTGTTTAATTTCATTGTTTTTTGTCTCTTCTTCGTGAAATAGTCATGTCGAATACCACTCGAGAAAAAATTGTGTAGACAAAATTGTTTAATTCATGTGTGTTGCTTTTCACCAATTTCGCTCATAAAATTTTTGATAAAATCACTCGCCTTACGGTTCCTGATTTTGTCAAAAATATTCGCGAAATTAGCAAGCAACAAACTTTCATACTTTTCGAAAATGTTAGCTTTTGTGATATATGAAAATATCAAACAAAATTTAAAGGTTCGCAGAAGAAAGAACAACAACTACGTTGGTGTATATAAAAATAATAGAAACATAAAATTCTGTATACGCCAATGAGACAAATCTGCGTTCACGTTTGTGATTATTGTTGCGATTAAAACGGAATTATGCACTGTATTTTGATTGACATTTCGCAGACGTTTTAATTGCGAAAATCTCCTTACGAATTCTCAAGATTACGCGTCTCGAATCAGTTAAACTAACATGTTTCACTTCATCTATGAATTTCGAGTTTTATCTGCCTCAGACCGGAATACAGGGATTAGATTTTATCGTTGTTAAACTAATAGTGAAAGCACAATGGGCGATGGGAATTAATTTAATATTACAAGAAGACAGTTGGTATATTAGTTTTCTTTAAATGCGAAATCCAATGAAACAAAATATAAATTAAATAAGCTTAAATATTTGGATATGCGAGATTATTCTTATTTTAATCTGAAAAATACTTTTATCTACGATACTATTAAAAGTTACCGCTTTTTGCATAAATTTTCGTTGAAATAGTGACATTAATATAACACCGGTGTTTTTTTTATGTCAAATTTAATAAAACATCGGAAGGAATGTTTTGAATATCCTACTAATAACATTCCTTCCGATGTTTTGAATATCCTACTATCGCACAGTGACGGATCTAGGGAGTGGTAAAGAGGGTAATTACCCCCCCTCCCAAGCTTCGACCGATATGTTTATAGTTCGGGAGACGAATCAGATGTCAGTTTTACAGGATCATTAAGAGAACTTCTTTATCCACTGCAACATATGTAACTAGAACACACAATGAGATCATTAGGTTTTGTGGTGATGAAATAGGAAATTATATGGACAAAAATCGGAAAAAAATGTTTTGCTGAATAATATAATATAATTAGGTATGTTGATTTAGATAATTAATTGCGTTATGCGAGAGGACTATTGAGTTTATAGACAGTCATAAGGAAAATTGTGATGATTTCACGACAGAACCGATTTGAAGGTTATTCTTAAGGGAGCGATTGAAAGCCCTTGCTATATCCACGTATTCAGTTCATCAATTTCTCAATGCTCTACATTGCAGGCTGTGCGATTTGCAATTGGTACAGTGAAAGAAACAATAGCCTTTTCTAATTCTTTTCTGCGATATTTTTTATATCGGTTATTGTTTGACAGTTGTCCACGATTTTATAATTGTTTTGCTTTGGCTTCTTAGACGACGAGTGATTTTCCATAGCGAATTGTCTTCTGACTTCAGGTTTGTCAAGAATTTTTCCCAATCTGCATTTTTATATGTTTTTATTGCCTCGTTTATGAGATGCTGATACTGTTCTCTTCACGTCTGGAACGTTGCCATATTTTCCTGGTTTTATTCTTTCCTCTAGTAATGGATAATGCAAGTTATCACTTTTAGAAAAACTGCCCACAACCAAGTGATTAAAACTTCAGAGAGAGAAATTCAAAAAATATGAAATTGCAAAAAATCGTGGGATAATGGTGGTTAGATCACCACCATATCATAGCGAACTAACCCCGATTGAACTGGTATGGGCACAGATAAAGGGAGAATTTCCAAGAAAAAATAATTCTTTTAAAATGAGTTATGTTAAACAGTCGTTTTTGGAGTCTGTAAATAATGTGAAGCCTGAAAACTGGAAAAATGCAGTAAATCATACGATTAAAGAGGAAGAGAAAATGTGGAAGTTTGACAATATATTTGATAAAATGATCGAGCCGCTCATTGTAAATAATGGTTGCGACAGTTTATCTTATCTGATTTCGTTTTGTAAGAAGTAGCTCTACTTCTACTGATAAGTTTTTCTATTAAAATCATTATCTATGAACGTACCGTTGATTAGAAGTCAAAGTTTAAAACCTTATAGCTATATAAACAGTATGACACAATATTGTTAACATACCTTGTGGGAAAATAAAACATGTTAGAAAAAATTCAACTTTTTTACCTTCAGCTGTTTAGAAGTTATATGCAGGTTAATTAGGTGAAAATATGAGTGTACACCCGATATATTTATTATATTTATAACATTACATACGGAAATACTCGAGAAATAACTTCAAAAAATATTTTAACTGTATACTAAAAGAAGTAATGCGCATATCGATTACGAATGCTTTATTATTTTAATATTCTTTCATTAAAAAAATATACTATTGCATTGCATTTTGTGTGGATGGTTTTCATAACTTTCTTGAATTTTGGATATTTTTGCAGTTATTCTACTTTTATTATAAATAGTGTTTATTTAAAAACTTACATCATGTTAAAATTATTATTTTTACCAGAGAGTTTGTACCTATTTATTCTTGTTCAAGGACACTAAGTGCCATTAACCAGTGTTTTAAGTTGACTCAATGTAAGTATACAAACACAAATAATATGTTTATAATTATAATAGATGCCTACATTTTGCATAAATTATTTAATTTGATAAACACATATCATTAACACTAGTAATGGATTCTAAAGGATTGAAGCAACATAATAATTATCAAATTAATTGTTTCAACCCTTACTACGTGAAATTTTTCCATAATTACCAAATAAAATAACAAATTGCACAACAGAAATATTTAATTTGTGAAACCGGTAAAGTAATAAATGTTATATTTCTGTTGTGGAATTTGTTATTATTTTATTTGATAATTGAACATATTTTTTCTTTAAAGACCTATTTAGGTAAAGAATTAAACTAGTAAAAATGAAAAATAAAAAATTCCAAAAATTAACACCAAACAGATGAATAAGGAACTTGTTGAATTCAATGTGCATATTTTCATTATAATAACAATATTTAGCACTTGTTGTAATATATTTACTTATAACATTTTCGTAATTAATAATTATTGTTTTGTGGTACAGATGTCTTAACAAATGTGCCTGGTATAATTATTGAAGATCAAGAAGAAATAACCCTCGATTGAGAAAATTTACAATTCCTGTTCGTAATAAAGAAAGATGCATTGAGTGGATTCACAATTCAGGTGATTTACCTAATCAAAAATAAATCAATCTTTACTTGAAAATTGGAATATTCATGAAGTAATAAGCTCTACAAATCTAAGGGAAAACCATTACTTTTATTTAGTGTTTCTGAATCTAAAAAAAATACAAGAACAATAAACATTATTACAGGATATATTAAGTATGTACAGATAATAAACATATTACTTTTGAGTTGCCAATTCCTAATGCACTTTAAACTTAAACATTATTACACAATACAGTAAAACCTGTCGATATTGGTCACTAAAAAAAGGGAATTTTGGCCGTTATATAAAGGTGGCCGCAATTGGCAGGTTTTGTGTCTTCAAATAAGATAAATGTTATTAATTTTTCTTCGGATTTTATTAATTGAAAAGGAAGTAAATCAACAACATAATTATTTAAGAACCTTTCGAATATAGAAAATACTTTAAACTAATCAAGTAACCGAAAGACCACCAATATAAAGTACCCTAAAATATTGGGAATTCCATCTGAAACACAAACTGTTTTCTGTTCTCAACATATTTATCTAAAAATTGATTTGAATAATTATTGTTTTTTATTAATGCTGTAACCTTACCTTATATTGTTTTGCCCTTACGTTTGTGAATCAAATAAAACACATTTTAGTGCCAATGAAACAGTTTAAATAAATTTAATGGTACCTTAAACAGATGTTGTAATAACCTGTCTCAATAAATATGAGGTAACCGACTCTAATTATGAACTGATAATCAGTTATCAGTTAATTTAAAATGTTTAACAGTTTCTAATATTGTCTACTATCCGAGATCATTATCTATAATACACTAAATCTTCAGTAACATGTAAATGGTATACCAGTTACAGCCTTACAAACTGTAATAATTAACAAGATGTCACCAAATAGATCAAGAGTGTCTCTTATGTAGTAAGATTAAGCTGAAAAATAATTTCAGGGCGATATGCAATAATAAAGTTAATATTTCAACTTTACAAAGTTGAAAGAATCTAATAATAAAATTGTGAATTGATAGACGCCTATATAAAAATGTGAAGTTACTAAATATTGAAATATAAAAGTTATTGTGTCATTAAACGTTAAAACATGGAATTATAAGATGAATAAGTTGCTTAAAGTTCAGATGAAATGGAATAAAACTTTAAATGTTACTTGCAGGTTTATGTCCAAACTATTAAACGTCAATCGGCTCAATTGACAAGCCAATGGAATCATTCCGCAATTGTCACCAACAAACATGAGTCCAGCTTCGTCCCTTGATGTGGAAACGCCATCACGAGCTCTTGTCGCTCTGTAACGCTAACACCATCCGAGATACGACACGTCTCTACTACCATGAACGGAGTACTATAGTCTGTCAGCTATCTCTACGAAAATATTGAAAATATATCCCATACAGGAAACATCCGAAATTTCAGGCTTATCAAAATCTTGACGTGATCATCCTATCATCGATTACCAACACCCATAAAAACGGTTTAAACCATATCCATTCGGCAAAAAAGTATTCGTAAAAAATGTTTGTAAGAACTATGCTGTACAGAAAAACCCTAAAAAGAAATTGGGGCTATAACGTGAAAATATATGTGCAAGACGAAAGCTTGCCTTGTTACCGAGGGCTTTCCGCCACGATAGTCCCGAAAATAGATGGAATGAACCATGTGCCCCCGGCCATTCTCTATACTCACAACTTGTCATACTCGACACTCGACTTCACAACTCGACAAGTATCAGACAAATGATTCTAATTTATTTTTGGCATCTGCTATCAGTGTTACTACTGACAATCAAATAAAATCCCTATATAAAATGATAAAATACTCGTGGATTGGTTAAATCACATGAAAAATATTAATAACAATATTACTCTAGACACTCACTTAATTATTTAAATCGCATTAATCCAGGATATGCTTGAATAATTTTAAAACCCATAGTTAATTCCCTTACGCAACCAACTATACAGAAGTGTGTATAAAGTTTCATACTCAGTTGGTGGAATAACAACAAAAGCATTGTATTTTTATCATGCTACAATGCAAGAAACTGCACATTTAACAAGAAACAGCTATATTTTTAGCTAACTTTATTGTCAAATTTAAACCCAAAATTTTTCAAGAAAGAATCCCTTTGTGGATCATATTTTGATGTAGAATATCTTTTAAAGAAGGCTATATCCTTTACAGCTGTTCCTGTATATAAGTCCTTCCACTTCAGCAAATTACAGTAAAACAACATTGCGTCTACAAATGATGGTTGTCATATGCGACCATTTGATGAAGTTTGTTGTGTTACACTTGCAAAAAAAACGGGAAATATCACCATCCAGCACTACATCACATATAAGTGATGGGGATGGCATCTGTAACCTGGAAGATAGTCCTGCTAACAGTAATGTGGAGGAGACACCATGAAAAATTAAATTAAAAAAGAAACTCACTTTCTTATATAAAAAGCATCGCAGTCATCTCTGTTATCTCAGTTATAATCCAGGTAACAAAAAACTATTAGCGGCCTTACATCAAGATATTTTAAAACCTTATAGCCATTTTCGCAGCTTTTTTATAAAGCACGAACAGCCTTTTTAAATGATGAAAAGAAATTTGCTATAAGTATGTACTATAAATCCCAGGATTGTACCAATTTTGCGAAAAAAACAAAGTTATTCTACCTTCAGTAGATAGATAGATAGTTTATTGTGCTTAAGATAAATCTTTTCACAAGGGTTCGGTACAAAATTTCAAGAAAGGAATTAAGATAATTCAAAATAAATTATGACATAGAACTAGTTTGGAAATTAATAAAAAACTTAAGAAAAAAACCAAAATATGAAATATGTGTGTACTTCATGATAAAGCCAATCATTCACCATCTGCAAATGCTGGCAGCTTTAATATACTAATAATACTATGAACTAATTTAGTAAGTTCGAAGAATCCGTTTGGTGTATCATTAATATTAAGTTAGTGTACCAGATCATCAATATTATGAATATTCTGATGAAAGAAACTATTTTTTCTTAGATGGGACATTCAAAAAGCATATGATGTTATGACTCCGGAAAATCCATATTACAGACAGTGCAATTCTCAGTGCTGTTAATCATATAAAAACTTCCTTTAAAGGATATCCCGAGTTGAAGTGCTTGTTGCTTTTTCTCCATCATTCGCATTTATTTTTTCCTTTCTACCATTTGTATTTAGTGTTTTGGCTTCATTTACTTTAATTTTGTTTTCGTTCTTAGTGTGTGATTCCTTTTGAATTGTGGTTACAGGTTTTTTGAAGAATGCTCCTCTTGTGTTGGTGATCTATCACTTACTGTTTTCCCCCCTGCTTTTCTAAACTCTGTTGGTGTTTGCGTACTTATCTGCTGTTTAGAACCTTCCATATCCTTAAATTCATATTATTTCCCATCCACTAAAAGTTTATTGTATTTAATAAAAGCTTTGCAGCATTGACTCCTAGCTATTTTCCTATGTTCCAAAAGTTGTGTTCTCTGATATCGAATTTCTTTTGGAAAATCTTCGCTAAGACTCCACTTCGAATTTTTTAAATTCCGTGCCAATTTCAACGTTTCAAATTTCTTACTTTTTATGTGCCATTTCTAACAATATTGGTCTAGTTGAATGTTCCCTTTTCTTTCCTAATCTTCTGATATCCATTATATCTTGTACGAATTTCAGCTGAATCCCTAGTTGCTTGAATACCTCCTGTACTTTCATCTTTTGGGTTTCGGTATTTCCATCCGTTACTTCCCTGTTTCCATAGATAATTAAATTTTTACTCCTCCGTTTTCTTTCTAAGATTTCTATCCCTTTATTTTGTCTGTCTAGCTGTTTCTTAAGATCTTTATTCTCTTGTTTTCTTTCGATGTTTTCTTTCATTAGGGCGGTTTTTATAATCCAACTATTTTCATACATTCTAATGTTCCTTTCATCCATGGTGTTTAGTTTCTCAAAAATTTTATCAATTTTAATAATTATTTTTGTTCCCAAATACAGCCCTGTTTTATTAATTTCTAAATGCTTGTTATCAATTGATGAATACAAGTTTTTGCGAAAATGTTATGACTAAAGTTTATTGTGTAATATCTTGGAGGACAATTATGTCACCATTTTAATGAAAACTACTTAATTTTTGGGTTTTCAAAGAGATCTTATTTTACATACCTCTTCTTACTGTTATGCTATAATAACTTTTTACTATATTATTCGGTGGATAAACAATGAAAATCTATCATTTATATTACAGATACAGCCGAAAATAATACGTGTCATTTATTATCCTGCCAGGACCGAACTCAACTTCAGTAAGTAGTGCCATAAAGTGGATCTCAGATTTTGATGTTTTACCTGGATTTCAAAAGAAACTATTTAACAGAATCAAGTTCAAAGTTCAAACTATGACAAAAGAGGAAATTGTAATGTCTGCTAAAATGAATACTAAACAATTATTAGATTATTCTCGGATGGTAGATAGGGTTGGCAGAAAATTAATGTTACTGCATCAACCAGCTTCGATGATATTAAGGAAATTAATAACCTACAGCTTCTTCCGAAGCAGAGACACAAACATAATCTGAGCTACTTTTGCAACAAGTTGCACCACAGGCAGATTCAAAATCCTCTGAAATACCGCTACCTAATTGTTACGTCATTATAAACATATTTACGTCTTCGCAAATTAATGAACATACCTACTCCAATTCCCCAAGATGTCGTGCAAAATATTGATATGCAAATTAATTACTAATTAATTCTTCTTAAAACATCGTAGGAATTGTGAGCAATAATTTATTAGATGAAAATCAGGCTGAAGGTGTTTTAATTGAAGAAACTGTGTTGAAAGAAGATACTGGTAGAATTTATGACATTTTGTTTTCCTCTTTTGAAAAAGATACTACTACCAATGATCCCAAGATGCATACTTCACCTTCAACACCAATAATTGATTCAGATAAATTATTACATGGAAACAATCAACATACAATACATAAAAGAACTGATAATCCGAAATCTTAACAAACTAACAATCTTACCTAATAACTACCGCAGTATCCTGTACACATTTTTTTTTGTTTATATATTAATAGACAAAAGTAGTAGAGAAGCATCTTTGATTAGAAAATAAACAATTGAAAAATAATTATTAATTACCGTCAAATAAATTCTAAAGATTGTGCTTGAGATTTGAGCAAAATTTGAACTAAAGAATTAGACTTTTAAAAACGCAAGCTGTAAGAAACTGAAATTTTGAAATCTTATATATAGTTTCCAACATACTACAACTACCATAATATAACTACCAACAACATCTCTCTTTCTGAGAATATTTATCTAACCAGTTTAATTGTCTCTTATAATTTCTTTTATGGACTATTTATACCTTTATTTTGTTAATTATTTACTGGGTATCTGTTATATCTTAAAAACCACATTTCTACAGCTGCCTTTTTACTTAAGTATTTAACATTTTTTTAATTTCTATGTGAAACTAGAATTGTTGTTGATTTATACCTACGTTTTTTTTTCTAAATGGTACAAAATATTTTGAAAATATACTGTAATGATTCAGCATTATCAATTTATATCACTAATATTTATAGCTCCAACTTGATACCTACATATCATCTTGTTATTTATTTTTTACCGGTCAAGAGTCAACGAAATCCGTCTCAAGTGATACGAGGTCAAGCTTTCAGAACACCCTGTCTCTCTTGGGCCGATATTTTTATCTCCGATAAACGGGTTTATCAGTGACATGCCCTCTAGGCGCATCAATAAATAAAAACTGTTAAGTATTTTGTGTTTGGTCCATATCTTCAATAATAAAAATTATTTATGGAAATGATTAGATGTACAGGATGAGAAAAAAAGTAACGGTTAACTTTTTTATCGACCATGAAAATGTAAAAAAAGTGTTGATACAAACATTTTTAGGATGAAAATATAGAGAAATTCATAATTAAAATAAACGGTTTTAAAGATTAAAACTAACTTTTCCGCATCTGTGGCCCTGAACAATATTCTATCATAAAATTGTTACTTGATAACAAACCGAAATTTCTCCAAAAATAACCAAAAATTTAGTATATCTGGATTTATAGGACCAGCTATACTCGCTCTAGTCAACTGAAAATCAATAGGGTTAAAACTTATGAACAAAAAATGTAGTATAACTTTTTCGTTTTTTAACCGATATTAATGATTTTAGCGTCATTTAAATGAGTTTTTTTCTGTTTAATAAAATTGATAAACAAAATTAGATAATTTTATAAGCGCAATAAGTCAACAATTTTCCCATTTTTCTCGGAAATTTCAAATGTAAAATGGAGCATTTTTTTAATTTTTAAATCTGATATCACAAATATATCTTAGAATAGTATCAAGATTTAGACTCGCAGTTTTCACTAGCTTACCTATTTTTTTATACTCTTTTCATCAGAATTTAAAACATGCCTCATTACGTTTGAAATTTCCGAGAAAAATGGGAAAATTGTCCACTTTTTGCTAACAAACCGAAATTTCTCCAAAAATTTAGTATATCTGGATTTATAGGACCCGCTATACTCGCTCTAGTCAACTGAAAATCAATAGGGTACATCTGTGACATACCTTGAACAATAATCAATCATAAAATTGATCAATCGTATACTCTCTATAGCCTGTATCGTGCTAATAAACTGAAAATTCTCCAAAAATTACAAAAATTTGGTGCTTCAAGTACCATAGCACCAGTTGTACTGGATTGAGTGAGCTGAATATCAATAGGGTTCATATTTGAGACGCTCTGAATAATATCCAATCATAAAATTGGTCACTTGTATATACTCCGGAGGCTGTATCGTGCTAACAAAATGAAACTTCTCAAAAAATGAAAAAAATATCGTACTTAAAGTACTGTAGCACCTGTTGTATTGGCTCTGGTGAGCTGAAAATCGACAGAGTTCATCAGTGAGATATCCTGAATAATATTCAATCATAAAATTGTTGACCTGTTGAACTCCGGAAACTGTATCGTGCTAACAAACTGAAATTTCTCAAAAAATGACAAAATGTCGGACTTCAAGTACTATAGCACTCGTTGTACTGGCTCTGGTGAGTTGAAAATCCATAGGGTTCATCTGTGGCATGTTCTTAACAATATTCAATCATAAAATTGGTGACTTATTGCACTCCGGAGGCTGTATCGTGCTAACAAGACATGTAACGAAAAGTGGCCGACGACGACATACACACAGGATTTTTTTTATAAAAACCGTTTTTTCGTGTTGTTGTTGATGGAAAACGTGAAAATAACTCAAATTTTTTTTTCAAAATTCCACTTTTTTTTGGGGTAAACCAATACTTGTCTCGCATATAGATAGCTTGGGCGGAAAAGTAATATTTGACCTTATGAATAAAAATTAAGCAATTGGTGATTAGCAAAAGCAGAAGTTAAAAAAGCAAAACCTAGAAGAACAAGTAATACTTACATAAATAAAATTAAAAAACAAATAGTTGGTAATTATGTAAAAACAAGAGGAGTTACTATATCAGCTGATACAGCCAATATATTAAATAGTACAAAAATATTGTTCTAGTTTTTGTAGTAGTAGCAAGAGTAGTCATAGCCATCAATATAGTTTTGCAGAAGTGAAGAGAATTTTAACATTAATACTAAAAATTCTGCATGCAACAGTTGCACACAAATTCAATTTTTGTTGAGATGTGTAATATATCACCTTCCATACTTGGTATCTAATATACTTACAAAATCTCATTTTTTTTACTTTACTGTTCATTGATAGTAAATATACTATTTAAATCCTTTATTGCTTTTTTATTTTAAATGTTCAGGGTGAACAACTAAGAGCCATATCTCAGAAAAGAATCATGGTACAACTTTCGAAAAAATACCTTAATATTAATAATAATAATATTTATTCACCATGTAAATTCACAATAGTGTTTTAAATAAAACTCACGGTTTCTAGTTAATTCCACAATATAATAAAAGATATTGAAAATTCTAAAAAATTGACAATTGTTTCGATAAATCAATATCATCGTCAGAATGACAGAAGTTACATTTCGTTTGATGCCTACCTGATGTTAGTAGTTATTTTTGGGTAGACCAAGAAGTAACCCAACTTGTGATTGACTTAAAATATGTTTATAGAAAAAAGAAGAAGATGCGATATTACAAATATTGAAGCTTAGATATTATTAGCCCTATGGTGATATCCTGGATATCATTTTTCCAATTAAGATCAGTATAACTGTGCAATGATATAGGAAACCATCAGGAAAACTATATCTGTTGATCTTTACAATTATCACTTAAGAAGACAGTTTATTAGTGGAGAACTCCCTAGATTTAACTGTTCATTGACAACTTCATATTGTGGGTTTCTTAAATGTCTTCTAATTTCCAATTCTTCAAGGAAATCCAGTTCTTGTTTCTTTTCACAAATATGCAGCACTTCTAGTTTTGTGTTAGGTGTCAATGAATGATTGGTATCAAGTAGATGTTTTGCGTAGTGGGATTTATTTGGTTGTTTTAATCTGTATGCTCGTAAGTGTTCACTGTATCGGATTTCAAAATTCCTAAGGGTCTGACCCAAATAGACAGCATTACATTCTGGACATTTGAGTTTATATATACCTGACTTCTTTAATAGTGGTATTTTTGTTTTTACATTTAACAATTTTGTACTAACGTTACTTTCTGTTTTAGAAGAAACTGTTGTATTCGTTGCTGAAGATATTATCTTTGAAATATTATTAGAAATATTTCCTGCATATGAGATGGTTTTATAAGTTTTTATTTCATCAGCTTGTTTAGGAAATGTTAGTTGTAATGCCACTTTTTCTTCTTTTTTTACTAATTAGCTTATTTATCATATCTAATGGATAACCGTTGGATGTTGCTATTTGTCTAATTGTATCATTCTCTCTATCAAAATTACATTTGTTCATAGGAACTGAAAAAGCTCTATGTATCATTGAATTATATGCCGCTAGTCTGTGTGACATAGGGTGATTGGAATTGAATGGAATTGTCACATCAGTCTGTGTTGGTTTTCGGTAAATTGGATAATCAAGTACATTATTAACTCTTTGAATTTTTAAATCAAGAAAATTGATTGAGCTATTTTCTTCAATTTCTAATGTAAATTTAATTTTTGGGTGTAAATTATTGATGTGGTTGAAAAATACATCTAATTGTCGTTCAACACCCATAAAAGAAGCCAATATGTCATCTACATATCTATACCAAAATAAAATATTTTTCGAACTATTACTTTCAAACATCTTTCTGTCTAAATTGTCCATAAAAATGTTTGCTAAAATAGGTGATGTAGGGCTTCCTATTGGTGAAACTTCATTTTGAATATATATCTAATTGTCGAAAGTGAAATAATTGTGATTAATGCATACATCAAATAAATTAAGTATATCTGATATTATTCCTGGATTAATATTTTTATCTTCTAGTGATTTTCTTACAAGTATTAGACATTCTTTAGGAGGAATTTTAGTGAACATATTAGTTACATCGAACGAAATGAGTTTATAGTTATATTGCAAGTGGATTGCTTTCAATTTTCTGATTAGTTCTATTGAATTTCTAATTGAGTACTGAGATTCATATCCGTAACTATTGAGTATATTGTTGAGCTTCTTTGCCAATATATTATATATACCAAATTATGTGAATATAAAATGTCACACTAAAACACCACAAGCAGAAAAAGCTATAAAATGTGCTCAACGAGTTTGGATAAAAGCAGAATGTAAGAAATGGTTCAAAGTTAGAGACTCCTTAGACAACTACATAAAAGTTGTACATTCAGAACTCACATTCCAATTACATCCAGTAGAATTTGACTGTTTGGATGACAAAATTAGAGAAAGTGTCAGCACGATGAAACATAAGACGTTTAAGAAACAAGAAAAGGAGCTACAGAATCTTGAACACACACAACATAAAATTCAATACTCAAAACATCATGAAACTGTAAGTACCTACATACCAACACGCTTTGCACCACGATTTGACAACCTTTCAGACACTAATTTTACAGATAGTGAAATAGAATTTTCAAATAAAGGTTTAAAGTACAGCATACCACCAAAATTTACGAATAATATTAAACAAATTATAGCTACAGAGTCAGAAATAGCTTTAAAATCTAATTCAAATAATTTTCTTTATCAGAAATTAAAAATTGGCAATTTAATCAAAAATATTGAACCTTCAAAAGTTAAACGTCAAACAAAAAATGACAGTTTTAAATGCAATAAAAAAGAAGATAGAAGATAATAGCCTAACAGTTACAAAATATGATAAGGGGAACACAACTGTCATTTTGACGACCGAAAATTACAATTCCAAAATATATAACTTTATAGAATCTAGCGATGTAAAAGTTCTCAAAGCAGACCCAACAAAAAAGTTTCCTAATAATGTAAGGGATATTGTTAATAACTCAAATTATCTTTTAAATGATTACGAAAAAAGGTATATCATACATAAAAATCCTCATTGTCCACAATTATATGGAACCGTTAAATTACATAAAATAACGAAACCAATTAGACCTGTAGTTTCTTATGTTAATGGTCCTAATAATATATTGGCAAAGAAGCTCAACAATATACTCAATAGTTACGGATATGAATCTCAGTACTCAATTATAAATTCAATAGAACTAATGAAAAAGTTGAAAGCAATCCACTTGCAATATAACTATAAACTCATTTCGTTCGATGTAACTAATATGTTCACTAAAATTCCTCCTAATACTTGTAAGAAAATTACTAGAAGATAAACATATTAATCCAGGAATAATATCAGATATACTTAATTTATTTGATGTATGCATTAATCAGAATTATTTCACTTTTGACAATAAGATATATATTCAAAATGAAGGTTTTCCAATGGGAAGCCATATATCACCTATTTTAGCAAACATTTTTATGGACAATTTAGAAAGAAATATTTCGAAAAATATTTTATTTTGGTATAGATATGTAGATGACATATTGGCTTGTTTTATGGGTAGTGAACGACAATTAGATGTATTTTTCAACCACATCAATAATTTACACCCAAAAATTAAATTTACATTAGAAATTGAAGAAAATAGCATAATCAATTTTCTTGATTTAAAAATTCAAAGAGTTAATAATGTACTTGATTATTCAATTTACCGAAAACCAACACGGACTGATGTGACAATTCCATTCAATTCCAATCACCCTATGTCACACAGACTAGCGGCATATGATATGATAAATAAGCTAATTGGTAAAAAAGAGGAAAAAGTGGCATTACAACTAATATTTCCTAAACAAGCTGATGAAATAAAAACTTATAAAACCATCTCATATGCAGGAAATATTTCTAATAATATTTCAAAGATAATATCTTCAGCAACGAATACAACAGTTTCTTTTAAAACTGAAAGTAACGTTAGTACAAAATTGTTGAATGTAAAAACAAAAATACCACTATTAAAGAAGTCAGGTATATATAAACTCAAATGTCCAGAATGTAATGCTGTCTATTTGGGTTAGACACTTAGGAATTTTGAAATCCGATATAGTGAACACTTACGAGCATACAGATTAAAACAACCAGATAAATCCCACTACGCAAAACATCTACTTGATACCAATCATTCATTGACACCTAACACAAAACTAGAAGTGCTGCATATTTGTGAAAAGAAACAAGAACTGGATTTCCTTGAAGAATTGGAAATTAGAAGACATTTAAGAAACCCACAATATGAAGTTGTCAATGAACAGTTAAATCTAGGGAGTTCTCCACTAATAAACTGTCTTCTTAAGTGATAATTGTAAAGATCAACAAATATAGTTTTCCTGGTTTTCTATATCATTGCGCAGTTATACTGATCTTAATTGGAAAAATGATATCCAGGATACCACCATAGGGCTAATAATATCTAAGCTTCAATATTTGTAATATCACATCTTCTTGTTTCTATAAACATATATTAAGTCAATCACAAGTTAGGTTACTTCTTGGTCTAGCCAAAAATAACTACTAACATCGGGTAGGCATCAAATGAAATGTAACTTCTGTCATTCTGACGATGATATTGATTTATCGAAACAATTGTCAATTTTTTAGAATGTTCAATAACTTTTATTATATTGCGGAATTAACTAGAAACCGTGAGTTTCATTTAAAACACTATTATGAGCAGATTCCACGAAGTAAGGGTCGAGACAGTTATTACATTTATTTTTATCTTTTTTTTTATTTTTACCGCATCAACCTCGAGGGTTATGAGCGGGGTTTCGAAAAACATACAATAGGTACTTATAGTCAAAAAACATACAATAGGTACTTATATTTTATGATAGAAATTGGAGTCTTTCAGAAATTTGAGCACTTTTTCACAGTTTTCACTTAATGCGCGGTTCATGTTAGGCGTAATGTTGTTAACTGTTATTCTCACACTTAAATTTGTAAAATCCAATAGTATATGTTTTATGGTTAGAGGCACATGACACGTAAAACACTGCTTTGGTGGTTCTTGATTTAACAAATGCTGGTGTGTGAGGGCTGAATGTCCTATTCTTAACCTGTTTAAAACAACCTGGTCTTTTCTGTTCTGTGGAAGAGGAAATCTAGATTTTACTGATGGCAGGATTTCTTTAAGAAGCGTATTGGTTCCTTCCCATCTTTTTTGCCAGATATCCCATGCAAAAACTTTTATAACTGATTCAAAATCGGCAGCTGGAACTTTTTCAAAATATGGTAGATTTTTGTTGCCTATAGAGTGTCGTGCAATTTCGTCAACTTTTTCATTGAATGGTATGCCTACATGAGAAGGGACCCACAGGAACTCTATTTTAACGTGTGTCAGCTAACTTTATACGAGTAGTTGTAAAAAATGGTTTCTCGTTTCTCGTCCCTTATTGTGTAGGCAGAGCGCTTCAGTTATTGTTGATCAGTCATCAGTGTAGTTCCTGGTTTATAAAATAAGCTGTATTGTTAATTTGTCTTAGTTATTTTTATATAGTTTATATCTTTTGTGAAAAAAAACATTACGTAAAAAGAAATATAATTTTGTTAATATTGAACATACTGGAATACTGACTAAGTAAGTATATTGTTTTTTCTTTCTTAGTTTTGCTTGCAAACGAAACATACTTTATATTCAGTGTATTAAGTGTGTGATTATAATAATTAAAATAGTAGGTAAGATAGAATATAGGTATTAAAACTAAAATTATTTATAGGTAAAAATGCAAGGAGGCCAAGAAAAAAAAAGATACGAAAGTGGTGCATATAAACGAAGAAAACAAGAAAATGAGAAACAAAGAAGAAATGAACAATTAACAAAAATACCTAACTTAACTAATTTTTGTTTACAAACAAAAGATACAAGTTTAAAGGCATCAACGTCAACGTCTGAACAGTCAATAAATGAAGAAAATGTTACCATTAAAGAAATTACTGAGACTGATAAATCGTCAATTGGATTCGTTTATGATGATGATGATAATGGTTGGCATTTGTGAGGAGCATCAGTCAAGTATTAATAAAACGAGTGACATAGAATCGACTGATTATGATATAGCTTCAGAAACCTGTATCATCGATAGTGAAATTTTAAACAAAATAATTAAAAACACAACTGCTAGTTCTAATTCTAACAAGTTGTATCCCTCCAACAAAGCCAACTTTCCCGACAGACCTTCTGCATAACAAAAAAGATTAATATTAAGTATGTAACCTTGTCAACCAAAAGGTCCGTTTCCAAGAGATTTAAAAAATCGTTGTTTTTCAGGAAAACTATAAAAGTACTTCAAAGGCAGGTATTGAAGTTCAAAATATTTGGCTTCCTTACTAGCCTAAGTTAAACTTGGTATATTGTCAGCCTTGCTGCCTATTTTGAGAACGGTGGCAAGTATCGGACGGATCAGGCTGGATATCTGGTATCAACGACTGGCAAGGACTTAAAAAAAATAAGGAAACATGAAAAATCAGAGGATCACGCTTAGTAAATGAACAATGGAAAAAAGGCTTTATGTTAGATAGCGAGTTAGAAAAGCAGACTAAAAACGCCTGTAGTTTTTGGGCCCAGGTCATAGAAAGGCTAATAACAATTACACTTGAAATTGCTAAAATTGTGGTTCATTCCGAGGTCACAGAGAATCCTTCAATGATGTATATAATGGAAATTTCATTTCCGATTTATGTTTGTTACCTGAATATGATGATGTTATGAAACGAGTTGTTAACTTACCAAAGGAAACTATCAAATACCTAAGTCCGCAAATCCAAAATGAACTGATTCAACTTTTGGGCAAAAATTTGGAACACATCCTAATTAATTCAATATTGCGCAGTCCATTTTTTTCTATCATTGTCGATACCACTCAAGATGTGAGTAAGGTAGATCAGCTTAGCATAGTTATTAGATATGTAAAAATTGATCAAAACAAACAAATACCAATATTTAATATCGTAGAATCTTTTTTGGGCTTTTATAAAGTAACAGGGCAATCGGCCGGTGATATGTCTCCTCAAATTTTAGATATAATTTTAAACTTAGGCTTAGACATTAAGAAATGTAGGGGGCAAGGGTACGATGGAGCTAGCACAATGAGTGGTGCTTATTCTGGAGTTCAAACTAGGATAAAACAAATTGAAAAGACAGCTATACATTTGTTCAATGCGCTGCACATAACCTTAACCTCGTTCTGAATGGTGTCCAAGAAGTATCAAATTTCTTTACAGTTTTGCAAGAGCTCTATAGTTTTTTTTGGTTTCAGTATTAATAGATGGGATATTTTATCAAGCATCACTGAAGAATCAGAGGTAACACTAAAAAAATTAAATCCAACTCGTTGGTCTGGACGATTATTATCTTGTACAGCTGTTAAACTGCGCTTCTTAGATGTCATAAAGGCCTTAACAAAAATAAATTTTGAAAGTAAAAAAGCCGACGAACGTAATCAAGCTTTATCTCTTAAGAAAAAAATAGAAACCTTTAATTTCGTTATCACGCTCATTATTGTTACAAAGTTATTAACTATAACTAATTTGGCCTCTACTAAATTACAAAAAATCGATCAAGATTTATCTAATGCTACCAATTTATTAAAAGTATGTCTAACTAATGTAACAGATCTCAGAGAAAAATTTTCGGACATAATCACAGAGGCAAAATTATCTTGTCAGAAATGGGGTATTGAGATACACATATTTTCTAATAAAAGAGCTAGAACAGTTAAAAAACATTATGACGAATTATCAGTAGATCATCGATTTAATAATGCTGAGGATATTATGTACAGAGTGAACGTTTTTTATAGGGTTGTGGATATTGTTACTCAGCAATTAAAAACTAGGTTTGAAGGAATAGTTTCATGTAAGCGATAAGTTTATGTTTCTTGAACCCCAGCGCTTATCGCAACTAAATGATAGAACATGCTAATAAATTAAAAAAAAAACTATGAGAAGGATATTAGTGAAGATTTTGCTTTACAATTAGTTCTTTTAAAACTACTTTTAAATCCGAATTAGATTCAATTTTTACGATAAGAGAGTTATTCCATTTGATCTTAATTAAACATGTGGAACTTAGTTCTAGTTTTACTGAAGTAATCTCCGTATTAGTCTTATTTTTGACGTTGCCTGTTACGGTAGCGAGTGCGGAACGTTCGTTTTCAAAGCTCAAACTTATAAAGAACTTTATGCGTTCCACCATGTCACAAGTTAGACTAAAGGCATTGGGGTTACTTTCCATAGAAGCTATGGAAGCTAGTAAAATGAACGTATCTGATTTAGTTCAGGCATTTGCCAATCACAAGACCCGTAAACGAGAATACTAGGTATTGATCTTTTCTTTATTTGACACAGGTTTTTTTTCTTTTTTAAATATTTTCTGGTTCAGTTATGTAAAGAATTTGATTTGAAATACCTACCCTTTGTCATTGCTTTGTTTCTCTTTAAAATTGTGTTATCATAACAATACAATGGTAAAAAGAGACAAAAGTACCTAATAACTAATAAAGGTTTTGCATAGGTATACTATTTCTATGCATAATATGATGTTTTATTTGTTTATCTCAATATATAAATATGTACTCGTATTATATGTTAGACTTCTCTACTTCTGTTTGGTATTTCCTATACATGAATATACCTCGTTTTGTGATATTTTTTATTATTATTTTGGAATGTACACATTTATTTTCCTATATGTGCCTTATTGTTCCATTTTCTAAATTATGTATGTTTTTTGGGTTAATATTTTTAGAAAACGCTGGTTCATGACTACCCATTACCCTTTACTTGTAAATACATATACTTATTTGTTCATTTATATGATGGGCCCCGGTAAAATCCTTGCGGGGGGGGGGCCGGATTTGAAGCTATGCTACAGCACAAATTATATACCTTTGGTATGTCTTTTTTGGAGATAATCACAGTATTATATGTTTTCAAGTGTTCATTCCACACCCTAGCGGATATTTTAGGTACTCATGAATATTTTCCAGCGATTTTTTCCTTGGGTTATTTTTTTAAAAGTTATACCATTATTATTTTTTGAAATATTACCGACAGCCGGCGTTCTTAGTTGTTCATCCAGTATTTGCTGATTAGGCATAGAAACACCTATATGATGTCATCTAGAATGTTTGAAGTATATTATTGAGAGGTTTAAGTGATGTCCATATACAACATCTAAGAGAATATACTGTATTGTTTTTGAAATGTTACATTAAGTTTATAGGTAAGATGTCATTTTATAGAAATTGCATTAACATCTACAAGATGTTAAAAGGCATTTCAGAATGTAACAGACATGTTGCTTTTAGTTCATTATAAAGACTTCCTTTTGAGGAAGTTCTAATAACACCATAGTAATGTAAAACGGCAGCGCATTAACATCGCTGAAAAGTTAAGTTGTAACATTACAAAAGTTAACAGTCCTAAGCTGGGCATAAACTGTTGTATAGATGTGCATGCGATGAAAATAAGAGGAAAAAAGGAAGAACAGTATCACAATGTGATGTTGAATTAACATGACTAACATATATTTGCATAGTGGGGAGCAGGATAAGCTTTATAAATATCGCTCAATGTTTTTCATTATCAATTGATTAAAAATGTATTAATCAGTTGATGTTTAATAGGCATAGAAACAATGTACCTACTAGGACATTAATCCATATCAAAGTCATTAATAGCAATGTTTTTATATATTCCTGTTTCCTTAAGAGTAACGTCAAATTATGTCTGAATCGATTGTTTATTGAAATATATGAAAAACTAGATCACATATTAGACTACCTACCGCCGGTAAATAGAAATTTCATGTACTTAGATACTTTAATGGTTCAGATTTTTCAGAACAACCCTTATAATTGATACCTAACAATGTTGTTAATAATTATTGCAGTGTCAATATATCGAATGTGTGCTAATAAAAATTTAAAGCCGGCATAAATGAAATAAGGGTATTTATTTTGTAATAATTATATTCTTACCCAATGCATCCCGGGTGTGTGAGAAGCCCTCTCTTCAAACACTCCCATCTGCAAAGGCGGCAGATCACTGGCTCTAGATTTACTTGACAGCGTTGTAACGAAATCCTCCAAGAACTGTCACAAAACCGAAAAATTGTTTAAAAGCGAAAACCGTCACTGAATACAAAAATAAAATCACAATAATTAAAGTCACTCCCGAACCTGACGCGCTATTGCATAACAACCGAAACTTTCCTATGTTCCATAAACAAAAAACAATCGTAATGGGCAATTGGTGATAAAACAATCTCGCGCATGTCCGTTAACAAATTTCATTTATTGAAATTGTATCCATGGACCATCCGCGCAGCTGAACGGGTTGCGAGCGGCTGTTAGATATACGCATGTGAATAACGCGCTAACTGCCTTGACTCCGCCTCCGGTCAGAGGAGGGGACGTGGGGAGCGAAGAGGAGGCGCTTCCCAATCCTCTATCTGTAGTATCTATATAGGTAAGTATTTTGTTTATAGATAGACCATAGATTAATGTTTAAATGATGTGGTTGATTTACAATTAGAGGCGGAACTATCTTGGCGGGTTAACCATAATACAGAGCTACCTTATGTTTGATTTTGTTTGAATAAATAAGAAGGAGAGGTGTTGATATTAGCGAATATATTAACTTATCTGTATCTACGTTTTTATATTGAAAGATACTTTAGATTTAGTTTCTTCAATATTGTTATTAATTATTTTTTCTTCAAACGTCATATAAGTGATAACTTATGTGACGTTTCTCAATAACATTAAGTGTCATTTATTAGACTAGGATTACTTATAAGTACTTATACTCTTAAACGTATAAGCACATTATAGTACTATGACTTTATTTATTTTTCGTTTTATTTATTGGCTTTGAGCATTGCTCATTTAGTCATTTAATAGACGAACATTTGCACAATTCACAATGGTTATTTATTGGTATTCACAATTGTATTTATTTTTTATTTGTAATATTTATAGTAAAAGTATAATTATGAAGATTTGCATCATTTAAGTATCCTCCACTTCTTGCATTAGTACTACTCATAGCCACTTTTCCAGAGTGAACTGCTTTTAAAAATCCATCGCTTGTACCGGGTCCATTACGTGGAGATTGTTAGAGATTTACCGCAGAATTTGAAATATTTGTTTTAATAGATCGTCATATGAGTATTGGTCTGTTATATGTCCAAAATCTTAGTTCTGAAATAAACACACTTCAAATTTAAACTATGGATATCTTTTTTGTTTTTTGACCTACCTTAATATATTCTTCAATTAGAATTAGCTCTTATGTTATATTATAAACCTTCATTAACTAATCGTCGCTAAAAATTAACAAATTTTCTATAATTTGGGAAAAATTGTTTTGGAGATAGAACGAAAAGCTTTATTTTCGAAATATTGGTAACTAACACTGGAGAACAAAATACAAGGAGATGGAACAAAACAATAGCTCAAAATTATTCCAATATAAATAAACTGAACAAATAAATTTTTTAGTTTCATTAATTTATGGTGTAGGTATTTGTACTAGAGCTCTGCTCATTTTTACTTGATATACCCACTATGCAAATAAATATTACAGTTATGTTAATTCAACATCACATCCTGATAATGTTCTTCCTTTTTTTCCTCTTGTTTTCATCACATGCACATATATACAACCGCTTATGCTTATGCTTGTGGCTGTTAACATTTGTGATGTTTCAACTTAACTTCTCAGCGATGTTAAAGCGCTGCCATTTTACATTACTGTGATGTTACTAGAACTTCCTCAAAAGGAAGTCTTTATAACGAACTAAAAACAACATTTCTGTTACATTCTGAAATGCCTTTCAACATCTTGTCGATGTTAATGCAATGTTTAAAAAATAACATCTTATCGATGATCTAAATGCGACATTTCAAAAACAATACAGTGTATTCTCGTAGATGTATGGACATTACATAAACCTCTAAATAATATACCTTAAATATGCTAGATGACATCCTATAGATGTTTCTGTGCTTAATCAGCAAATACAGGGTGAACAACTAAGAACGCCGGCTGTCGGCCATATTTCAAAAAATAGTCATGGTACAACTTTAAAAAAATACCTTCAGGAAAATGACCCTGAAAAATCGCTGGAAAATATTTTTGAGTTCCTAAAATATTTGCTATGGGGTGGAATGAACACTTAAAAACATAATACTGTGATTATCTCCAAAAAAAATACTAAAGGTATCCTAGAAATAAAATTTTTGATATATTGTTGAGAGTATGAAAAAATGTAGTTAGGGACTTTTTGTCCTTATTCTTCAAGTAAGAGGTGGGGGAAAGTTCAACCCAAAAAAACAAATGTCGTAACACTTTTTTTTAATCGATATCAATGTTTTTGGCGTCATTTAAAAGAGTTTTTCCTTTTTAATAAGATATGCTTAACAAAAATTACAAAATTGAACAATTTTGTCAACGCTATGTGAAAAAGTCGACAATTTTCCCATTTTTCTCGGAAATTTCGAATGTAATGAGGCATTTTTTGAATTCTGATGAAAAGGGATTAAAAAAATAGGAATCTATTCCAAGATATAAGATTTACAATATCAGATATGAAAATTTAAAAAAAGCTTCAATTTACATTTGAAATTTCCGAGTGGATACAAAATTATCTAATTTTGTTATCAATCTTATTAAACAGAAAAACTCTTTCAAATTCAGCTAAAATCATTAATATCGGTTAAAAACGAAAAAGTTATACATTTGTTCATAAGTTTGAATCTTCCCCACCCATTATTTGAAGAATAATGGCAAAAAATCCTTAATTAAATTTATTATCAAGATTTCAAAAATTGTATTTTTAGGACACCTTTAGTATGTTTTTTTGGAGTATTATGTTTTCGAGTGATCATTCCACCCCTAGCGAATATTTTAGAGACTGCAAAATATTTTCCAACAATTTTTCAGGATCACGTACCTAAAGTTAATTTTTATGAAAGTTGTACCATGATTTTTATCTGAGATGTGGCCTACAGTCGTTCTCAGTTGTTCATCCTGTACATTTAAAATAAAATAGCAATGAAAGCAATAAAGGATTTAAAACGTTCACTATTAATGAACAGTACAGTAAATTTGAAAAAAACAGGTACAAAATTAGAAAAAAAAATATATTGTCCAGGAATCCAACCTAAAAAAAAATTGTGTAAGCATATTAGATAACAAGTCTGGAAAGTGGAAACTATTGAACGCATTCAGTGAAAGCAAGGAATAAAAAAGGGTACCTATATTAATCCGTAGTTACCATAACGTAACATACTTTGAAACTGAATTAATAAAGTTTAACGGATACACATACATTACAGCTAGTTTACAGAAAATTTGTTAGAATAGTCTTTTAATTATATTAAAACTAATAAAAATTTTACACCATAAAGATTTAATGAAACATTACGTTACATCAACAGAAATCCAATCTGATTAAAGAACATTCTATCGTTTACTTACGGTTACTTTTTTTCAAGAGTGGCTGTTTCGAGTGCCTCAACCATTCCATAACGTACACTTCAAAATTCTTATCTGTGAAACATTTGAAGGTGTTCTGAACAACAGCTAATAAAACAATTACTTCAGATCAAATTGTGCCCATGGAGACCTTTGATCGATCATCATAAACTACATCAAACTCGATTTTCAGCAAATTGACTGGGACCCATTTTCCATAAGATACATGCGGGGTTCTTCAAAGAAATAATAACATATTCTATTTCGAGAAGTGACTTTTCATGATTTACCTTCTATTACATGCCTCACTCCATTGGGCAGGTAAATTCAGGTGTGCTATGAAAATGCATACTTCTTTTCTGTATAAAATAATATACTATTCTCATCTTGTTATTTTCATCCTGGAACAAATTATATATTAACATCGTGGAATTGTAACTTTTTGAAAACTAAGCATTATTAATACACTGTATACAAAAAAAACTACTAATGAAGAAGAGATATGAACACATTATCAAGTTAAATGAGTATATAATTAATTGTATCCAATTGAGTATCCAATAGCTGTGTTTCTACAATAATAAATGATTGAATGCTGTTTGTTGACTGGAGCATTCAGTATCATAAGTTACATATTCTCCAACTAGATTAATATAGGTACCATTGTAAGGGACACCTACAGCTTATTTGTTGTATTCAGTGAATTTTCAAATGGAAATGAGGTTTTCAACAGAAATTTATGTTTTTAAAGTCTTGAGCAGTCTCTAATTGTTCACAAGAATTGTTAGTAATAATGTTCTAAAACTGCAAAACTATATTGATGGCTAAGACTACTACCACAAAAACTAGAACTAGAGATACTTGATTCAATATTTTTTGTACTCTTTAATACAACGTTTGTATCAGACTATCTGAAATAGTTACTCCCCTTTCATTACGTAATTACCAACTGTTTTTTATTTTATTTGTGTAATTAGCTTCTGAAACATCTTGAACATTGAAAATATTTTCTTCTAGATTCAAATATCTGCCAACATATGAGCATGTTTTATTATTAATAATATCTTCCGTATTGCAATATTAAGTTTTTTGTAGGTTATAATGCATATATAGGATTTGAAATATTGTGAATCGTTTTTAAAATATACTTACTAACTAAAATATTTTAAAAATTGAAAAAAAAACCCTTATTTTGTAAACTCTATTATATAATGTTAGTGTACAATTCCGCCACCTGGAATTTCAATGTATAATAGCCGATTAAAGTATTGAATGGGTATTAAGTTTTAATAATTATGATTTTGGAATAGGTACTTACCGATAACAATTGTTGTTCGTCCATTATAACAAGAATTATAACTAAGTATAGAAACTGTAGCTAAGGAGGACCTAACGAAAACGAAGACCACTTTATTCAAGTACTACTTGCAAAATATGTGCTTCCTGCAAATAAAATATAACACATAACTGAAAACCATCCGTCATTTTATGCTTGTCATTTGATTCCACAGATAACAACTGTTGGTTACGGTCGTCAGTTCCTCTTCTGTTTTCTTCTTTTTTTTATGTTACTGTGATGTTTAATATGAGATATTACTGAGAGTTTTATGAACTAACATCGTACAGACGTAGTAGTAGGATGTTCCTAAAAATTATTTCGAAAGATGTAAAAGTAACTGTAACATGTGATCATCTTAGAAACATGTTAATTTGTAATAATACAGTAACGTTCTATATGTGACATTAGTGAGATTATCTAACTAGTAAACTGCCGATTAAATTAGTTCGAATATTTTGTCAGATCCGTTTTTGTTCGAAAACTTTGGTTAGAATAACGTATAAGGGAAGTATTTATACCATTAATCAAGAAGAAATTTGTACCCTGTGCAACTCGCATCAAAATGAAACGCTTGAACATATTGTGCTTCAATGCAGGATGTATGATTGTATTAGAGTGCAAATTATTAAAAATCTGTATAATTTTGATGATTTCATTGCCTTATTAAATACTGCTTCTTTGGCGGATATCAAGCAAATTTCGAATTATTTCATTGGCGTACTCAAAATTCGCTCATTTATTATAAACGAATAGCTTGGGTTTTACACAAATTTTTTATTTTTTTTTCTCGCTCTTTTATTGTTAATTTGCATTGTGATTTTGCTGCATGAACTATGTATTTATTTATAGACACTGTACCGGATTTCTTGCTATATTGATTTGTATCAATTTGAAGCAATAAAGATATTATTATTATTATACAAATTAACATCGTATGAATGTTTCCTATAGGAAGTTACTAAAAAGAAGTTCATAGGTATAGGTAATATGTAAGTGCGAATTCAAGTATTACTGTGTACATCAAAAATATGTTTTACTTACATAACATGGATGTTAATAGAGTAGGTAATAAAATTAAGACATCTAGGAGATATCTTATTAACGTTTTAAATAAACATCACGAAAAGTCTCTAAAAAGAACATCACAAAAAGACTTTATGTTGTTATGTTTCTTGTTTAGTGGGTTATTTCCTATGAGATATATGCCCTAACGAATTTCCTTTATATAATTGATCTATTCTACTAATTCTAACCTAGAAAACCAATTCCCAACTTATATCAATATTGGAGACGAAAGATCCGATAGATAGAATGTAGTAATTCTTCAGAAAACTAATATTTCAGTAGTCATGCATGATCAGAATTTACAAAGACCTTAAATAAATAATAATGTCTGTTTCTTGATCTTCCTACCTATATTTTGATATTACATTTCAAACCTTCCAACTATTTTTTAATGTAACATCGTATTCCAATAAGAAATTGTGAAGAACACTGTGTCTTTTAATAATTATGTTATTACTGCCTTGAATCTGGAAACAGAGTATAATTTCCTACTCTATATATTTAGAGGTGTATAGTCAGAAAAGTAGTAAAAGGATTATTTATTACAGTATGACTAAAATAAGAATTTTAGAGGTAAACATTCCTAAAATTACATATTGACTAACAGATAATATTTTCAATATTCAATATAGATTATTGTCAGAAACATTCCTTTCTATTCTTACAAACAGGACTAATAAGAACATCTCGAAAACAGATTACAGTTGGCGAACTTTTGAGAGACGTAAAATTGGCCGGCAACCGAAGTGACAAAAGATCCTGACCACTGACCACCCCATGTGGACTGTGCCGATTATTAGGAAATATCCACAAGCTGTTCACAATGGACAATACTTTGCTGACAACAAGAGGAATTACCTACAGAAATTTAACACTCGATAAATATGGTTATTCTATAGGCTTAATAACAAATAAACTTTTGTGGGCTTTTCAAAAGGACACACACTTATCAGATGTAGGTATAAGTTTAATAATGTTATGTTCCTAAGAAATATATTGATTTTGTTTGGTTAGAAATATGTTATAGTCTATTTTTATGTACGAGAGAGTAATAGAACCTAATTACTAATGCGGTCATTTTAAATATTATGACAAAATAATCTAAATTTTTTCTAAAATTTTCATAAATGTACCTGAGCTAATACAAGTTTTTGGTCTTTTATTGATCTTTTTATAACCATAAGCTGTACAGAACAATAGAAAAAGATTTAGATAGGCCAAAAGCCCTATAGTCCATTGAAAAGCTACATTTGGGGTTGCGTTTTTTAGAGGACGCAATTTTTTTTTTTGTGGGATCGCCACGTTTGTCCCACGGGCGCCATCTTGAAAATAGGGGTTGAAATGGTTTTTACGATATATCTCTTAAACTATTAATTTGATAAAAAAAATTTGTCAACATTTTTTTTACAAATTGAATTCTCTACAACTTTGGTCTAGTATTTTTTTGTCGTAGAACTACACTGAAAAAAATAATTTGCTGCCAATACTAAAATTCAGTAATCACAGCAAAAAAGTTTTGTACCTATACAGACAGCTACATTTTTAGTGCCCAGAACGAATTAATTTATCAACAGGTACTTAGTGTCCATCACTAATGTTTTCAGTAAAAACTACTGACAAAATTTGTATCAAAAACTGACTGCCATTTTGCTATGTACCACTATTTAGTGGATATTACTAATTTGTTTAGTAGTGAGTACTGATTGTCATTTTGCTATTTACCACTACTTAGTGGTTATTACTGATTAGTTTTGTAGTAGGTACTGATTCATTAGTGTTTATCACTGAAAGACTTCATAGTGCATAATAGAAGTACAGTAGTTATGACAAAAGCGTTTAGTGTACGCTACTCATGAAATGCTATTTCCTTTTAATGTGTTCCATTAGTCTAGTTGGCAAAAGTCCCTCCTGTTAACTTGACTATATGAATTTAAAAACGCTGGAAAAGGTCAATTTTGATTTTGAGGGTCCCATTTTTTAACCACGCCCAAGCTATACTGAGTGAAAATTATTTTAGTAGTTTTTTTAATGGGACAACTATATATTTTTCCATATTTGATTTAATATTTTCTTACAAACCCATTGATTATTTCAATCGGCGGCGATGATATGGGCAAAAAATGATATAGGAGGTTTTTCGTCCATATGTTCGTAACCGTTTAACACAATTCGATCAAACTTGGTATCACTGAATTCGTAATGAAAACCCTCAATAACATTTGGAAAAATATACGGGGTGTCCCATAAAAAACGTTGAGCGTGGTTAAAAAAATGGGATTTTCAAAATCAAAATGTCCGAGAGGTTTTTTAATAATCTTTTTTTATTATCGAGTAAATTGAAATTAAAAATGAAAATGTTATGTTTGCTTAAAGGTAGACAACTTATCACAGGTTAATTAAGAAGTTATTTCTAATTTTACTCGGTGATAGAATGTATTGAGACAAAATTTATTTTCTTTTCACAGTTTACCTTACAGAAAATATATCTGTATACAGTGTGTCACTGGATGGAGCTAACAAGAAGAACATATTTATCTTTGATTTCGTTTGTCAAAAAATTGGGTTTTTCACAAGAAAATCAAAGATTAGATTCACAGGATGTTCATAAATTGAGAAAACATGAAAATGCTTCTAAAGAGAAGTACTATTATTTAATATATTATATAAAAAATTTTATAAGAGGAGTATGAGTCGCAATTATGGAAAAGACAGAACAAATTTTAAAATAAAAATCTAAATTTTGTGATTTTTCTTCTTTGAAGTAAGTTCAGCCACGGGCATACACCAAAGTTTGGACTAAGAGGGCAGTCGTTTTGCTGCCAGAAAAGGTAACTCTTTGTCTGAAATAATAAATAATGGTACTTATTTCTTGAAGAATGTTTCATGCATTCTTAATAATTTATTATCACCCTAATCTAATCTCAGATTTTAGATGGGGAACCCATTTTTTGACTAGCAAAGAATGAATTTTTGTTATAAAATCAATAACAAAGATTTTTTCTTCTTGTCAACTCCATCTAGAGACACACTGTATATTGAAACAAATACATTCAACTAAAATAACAACATAAAGTGACAATTCTTATTATTCATACGAACAACGTGGCTAGGAAATGGGTCATACAGGTCTTTAACATGAATTCCAAAATATACATTATGGTTAATGATAACTTCATAACAATGAATATGAAAATTGAATTGTACAACATCAATTGATTTACAAGAAAGGTATAAATCATGATTTATATTATAGAATAATGAGTCTACTAACCCAAACTTAGGAACAAACTCGTCAGTGTCAACAACTACAATCATATTTGGTGTATAAATTACGCCATTAAAACACGCCCACTTTTTTTGCAACCGATACTAACGTGTTTGTCGATACGACCCTCTTGTACCTATAACTAAATTTTATAGGGACAGCAGCAATAACGTATCAGCAAAAATTATTTTGCTATCTTCACTAAACCTCTTTTTTCCGTGTAGTGCTCGTGACTGATATTTATGTTAGGATCACTGGGAATTGCACCAAGTTTACTCGTAATTTTTTTTGCAATCGATACTAAACGTGTTTAGTTTTTGATACGACCCTCTTGTTCCTATAACTAAATTTTTTAGGGACAGCAGCAACATCGTATCAGCAAAAATTATTTTGCTATCTTCACTCAACCTCCTTTTTCCGTGTATCAATAAAAAAGTTATAAGCGAAAATGTTCAGAAACTCGAGAAAAAAATTTATATTTTTCGATGTAATTTTTTTTTATCATTTTACGAAAAAATGATATCAGACCATTTTTGTAGATCGTTTTTTGAGGAACAACTTTTATAAACAACATTTTTTCATTAAGTCAATAGCTAAGGTTTTACAGCGCTCCGAAGTGAGTACTATTTTTCAGTACTCTTAACTATACCTATATTATACGTGTGTACTAATAATGTATTATCAGTTATTTTTTTTATTTTTTGTTGTTGTAATAATTCTCTCTTTTCCCCACCACCCACGAGGTAGAGTCTGGAGGCGCGTTTTTTTTTACGTGGTATCGCCAATAGGCATAATCCACGGTGATTTTCTAAATTAGAACTACTCCTTCCTCAGTCTTTTCAATGGACCAGGCTGCGGCTCAGCATCTGATCGGCTTTCTGAATTAAATATCAGTGGGAGAACTGGAGAAGGAAGGGGTATTAATGTCGGCGATTCATCATCAAAGGCATTATCATTTATTAATTCTGAGAGCTCCATTACGTTGCTGCAAGTCTCTCCAGAACAATGGAAGCACACTGCGTAACATTTCAGCCCTGCTTTTCGACATCCACTCATCGCTCCACAGTTTCCTTTGCATTTGCAAAAGATCAATTTTAGAAGCTCAGGGGGTGCTGGAGGTTTAGAGTTCTGCACTGGCATCAATAATTTTCCAGATTTTTTCCAGCTCCAGTCTTCAGGATCATTATAATTTCTTCATCGCCGATATTGAAGATTTTTTCTGTAAGAATGGGGCTAGGGGTGTAAACATTGATGATAGGAATGAAATATTTACTCTTTTGTATGCAGACGATATTGTAATACTGGCATTTTCTGAAGTTGATGTGGGAAAGAAGTAGTTGCAGATCCTAGAAAAATACTGCGCTAAAAATAATTTAACGGTTAACACTACAAAAACTAAGATCATGTCGTTTTCTAGAGGTGGGTTTCATCAGAAGTCTTATATATTTAATTTTAAGGAATGTTTAATCTCTATGACAAACCATTATAATTATCTAGGAGTACTATTTACATCATCAGGCGTATTTTGCGAGATGTCAAAAACAATAGTAAATAATGCAAAGCAAGTTATAGGACCAGTGTTATCTTTAATGGCAAAAATTAAAATAGATAATTTGTCCCCGCGGATAAAACTATTTGAATCCTTATTGCTAGTATTATGTAGGTACAATGCATTGCCTATTTGGGGATTAAGGTATCCAGATATTATAGAGCGTGTTCAGGTATCTTTTCTAAAAAGAGTTTTGATGGTGCCCTTAAATACTCCTGCCTATGCTCTACGACTTGACGCAGGTCGGGTAAAATTGTCGTATAATTTGTTCAAGATAACATTAAATTGGATTATTAAGATACTTCTAATGGATGATTACAGATACCCTAAGTTGTGTTTCAAACGGCAGTTGAAATTATTGCCTGTATGTGATGAGAAATTTAATTGGGCAAAGCGAGTAAAGTCGTATTTTGATTTTATTGACGCATCTGATATTTGGGATAATATTAGCGCTGTTAAACTAAAAATTAATAGAAAGTCGTTGCTCTCACGGTATTATCAAAAGCTACATTTATTAGACGTTGCACGAAAAGAAAACAGCTCATTCCTTACATTATATAAATCACTTTCTAGCTCTTCGTTACCCAGTTCTTATTTAATCCAGAAAATGCCTATGCAGGTTACCCGCGCTATTTCCCAGTTACGTTTCACCAACCAGCTGCGTATAAAATTTACCTTGAATGGCTGCTCGTATATAATTGACCCATCAGAACGCTGCACTGTGTGTAACATGCTTTTTGAGTGTCCCATATACACCTCTATGAGATTACCGAATTATAACCCTCTCAGAAATGTTGAATCTCTCATAGAAACTCTAGATAACCTGAATGTTAATGATGCAAAATGTATTGCTACTTCTTCTTCTTTCGGTTCCGTCTTCACCTTAGTGAAGGTTGGCAACAATCTCGGCGAACTGGGTTCGGTTTTGAGCAGCTCGGAATAAGGAATGTGAGTCTAGTCCGGTCCACAAGTATTGCTACTTACATATGGAATATTCTAAAGCTCCGAGCATTCGTGATTAACGAATGATGATTTTTGACCTCTTTCGTTGGCTTCGAATTAGTCCAATAGACAAAAGAAATAATTAAGTTAGTTCCATGCGCCCATTATATGTGCTATTTTTTATTATTTTTTAATGCTTTGAATGTAAATCTTGATTTATTGTTTATTTTTTCTTTATGTATATTTGCCTTATATTATGTAGACCAAAGATGTAACTATAAATATTTAATTATTCATGCACTGTCAACCAAACCCTTGCTATGAATGTATATTCTATAAGCAATAAAGTTTATTATTATTATTATATTATTATAATTACCAAGCCATGACTGGACCTGATGGTAGACTCGGAAAGTATGAAAGCGAGCTGTGTCTTGTGTCGTAGGAAGTGAAGATAAGTTAAATGTACTTTTTGTCACTGCCTTGGCGAATTGTTTGTATCTAAGGCTGTCAAGAGAATTATCATCTTTATTACCACCATATGAAGAGATAAAAAAACGTTCAGCAATTACAGTGAGCAAAGCAGGGTCAACTCTCTTGTTGAGAAACAAAGCCGTTCCACTTGCAAACTCTAAATGTTTTTCCAGGGTTTTCACAAATTTCATTTTACTGATATTGTAAGGAGCTGAAGTTGTGTCACATCCGAAAAAAGCATGAAGAAACAGCAAGTTATCCGCAATGACATCTCCATATATAAACCTGAAGCACAATATAATTGTTCTGCTGTTCGTCCTTTTGATGGTTTAAAAAAAATACATTTGCTTATTGTCTACCAAGTGCTGTAAGCAATAGCAGTATGTCAATATCTTCAGCTACAATAGTAACGGTATTAAATAATGGAGATGCAGCAAGAGCAGTGCGAACGATAAGAGCGTCTGCATCTGATTCTGCTTGGTCAACAGTGAAACCGATTTCAGAGAATACAGTTTAAAGAAGTATAATAAAGTTAGATTTGGTCTTCTCATTACCAAGAAATTTCTCTTATGATAATGTTGGTATGGTGTTCTTGTCAAATTTTACTTCTTTCGACTGATGTTTTTTGCGTGCGGCGCAAACGCTCCCAAGACTTTGTTCCTGCGACATCAGGGTCGTCTGAGTAACCGTCAAACACAATGCTTGCAGAGAGCCCGAAGTGTTCTTATACATATTTGACATATTTAGTAGTTATATCATTGAACGACGAATTTCGATCCCAAACTACTTTATGTAAAAGAAAACCACCGTCAATGATAAAATGACTCCTGTCGCTGATGTTAGAGGATCGTTCCACCGATGTAAAGGCATTATACAAAGATGACTTAGTACCTTTTCTCATGCCATCCTCCGCGAATAATGACAATGGGAAAGGCGCTAATTCATACCTTAAGTATTCTTTGACGTCACCGACTGTTTCTCTTGAAATGCACATTCGTTGAAATAAGAGTAATGGAATAATTAATGTTACGAAACAACACACTGGTATAGTCCCTAAAACCGACTCTGTCTAAGCCAGGTATAAAAGTTAAAATTATGGCGGATAAGCAGCTATAAAAAACTGTTTACGAGTTTACGACTATCTTATGTAAACATTGTTTTTGTGACCAGAGTTATCTAGAAAAGGCCAGAAAAATTATTTGTGACTGTGTAAGCCGCAGCCCAGAATTTACTAGTAAAAACGGCTTTAATATATAAGGGACTGATCAGGAAGAGTTGATAAAGTGATCTCGGAAAATAAATACACCAAGATAGCAAACAGTAAATAGAAATTAGTTAAGTGTTCATATAAATTAGTTTAAGTGAATATACTGAGTATATATAAATTAAGTGTTAGTAATTAGTTTAGTGTTTAAATAAATTAGTAAGTAGTCATACCGGGTGTTTAAAATTTATCCCACCCGTTTATTGTTTAAATAAATAACAAAAACATTACATAGGTGTCAGAAGTGGGGTAATATAAATAAATTGCTACGTAAAAATGGCCAAGAGACTATGTGACCTCAAAGTGGCGGAACTAAGAGCAGAATTGGAAGATCGTGAGTTGGAAACGTCCGGTAAGAAAAGTGAATTAATAGAAAGACTTAAAGTAGCACTGGAAAATGACGGCTTGGATCCAGAAACAGTTTAATTCAAAGACGAAGCTTCCACATTAATCTCGTCAATTTCTGATATGAGGAATGATTTTTCTGTAATAAAGAACGAGCCATGGACGAGAAGATTTCAACCATGAAGAACGATATTTCTGCTAACATGGACAAGGTTTCTACTAATATGGACGAGAAGATTACTGCTATGAAGAACGATTTTTCTACCATGAAGAATGATATTTCTACCTTGAAGAATGATATATCTGCAGATATCTTATCATTGAAAAATGACATTGCTGCTGAAGTTGAGAATAAAATTTCGTCTCTAAAATCAGACATGGAGAATAAGATGACAACGATGGAAAATCAGATGGACGAGAAAATCAAGGAGTTAGAGACAAAGATTGCCGATTTAAAAACACAAGACACTTCAGCAGAAGAAAAGAAGATCGAGATCTGCAAGTCAGAATCACAACACAAGACAGATGATATTGGCAGTTTTACCCGAGTCAAGGCCCCAACGTTCGACGGAAAGACATCGTGGACCAATTATGTGAAACAATTTGAAGCAGCCGCTAGAGTGAGTAATTGGTCCGATAAGGAGAAGGCAGTAAACTTAACCATCGCGCTTCGGGGAGATGCCTTAGATGTACTTCAGACGATACCAGTTGAAGAAACGGATGACTTTTTGAGCAGCTGAAAAAGAAGCTGAACATACGATACGGTCACGAAAATTCAGAAGATTTGTACAGATTCCAGCTGAAGAACCGAAGGCGGAAACGTGACGAAACCCTTCAAGAGTATGAAATGGATATTGCCCAACTAGTCCGATTTGCTTATCCATCAGCACCAGAGAACATGATGGAATGTTTAGGCATCCAAGCCTTTATAGACGGCTTATGTGACCACGAAATGGAGAAGACGCTTCGATTAGCCCATCCTAAAACATTGGTCGATGCATTGACTGCTGCCCTTGAATATGAAGCAGCCACGTTGGCTTCGGGATACAGTAGATGTAGGACCATGCAGGAAAAAGGTGACGATGACAGACTTGACCAGACCGTCAACCTGTTGAAAGGTATGGTAGACGTGAAGCCGAAGAACATCAGGTGCTGTAATTGTGGGGAGCTAGAGCATGCACGCAGTTCGTGTAAGCGTACTACGACTCCTGCAAACCAAGAACCTCTTAAATGAAAAGCAGCCACGGAGGGCTCGCAGTACAACAAAGGTAGGACTATGCAGGAAGAAGATGACGATAGCAAACTTGACCAGATAGTCAACTTGTTGAAAGGTATGGCAGACAAGAAGCAGAAGAAGATCATATGCCGGAAGTGTGGCGAGCTACAGCACGTACGCAGTCCGTCTAAGCGCCCCAAGACTCCTGTAACCCAAGAACGCCAGTCACAGGAGAAATCAGACGGGGGTGAACATCCAGCTGATGTGAATCACCGAAAAGCCAACTCTTTGCCTAGACGGTCATGCCCTGTAGACTATACACAATGCAACAAGTCGAAATCTAAGGAAGTTGCAGTGTCAAGAATTACAGTAGTCAACGAGGAATGGTCACCCACCAGGATCAGAGAAGATCAGGAGAATGATCCTCACCTGAAGATGATCCGGCAATGGATGGAGGAAATTCGGCGACCTACCTGGCAAGAAGTGTCACAATTTTCACCGAAACTCAAGGCGTATTGGCCTCAGTGGGACTCCCTTGTCCTGGAAGAAGGGCTACTGAAAAGAGTCTTTGAAAACGATGATGGTTCTGAGATGAGGAGACAGCTAGTTATCCCGAGAACAAGAGTAGCTGAGGTACTGAAGAAGTTTCACGACAGTCCATCGGGAGGTCATCTGGGAGTGAAGAAAACCCTTCAGCGAGTCCGTGAAATGTTTTATGGGATGGACAGCTCCGACGATGTGAAGGACTGGTGTAAGAAATGTACGACTTGTGCTACGAGTAATGGACCACATCGCAAGAGAAAGGCACCCATGAAACAGTACAATGTTGGAAGCCCTTTCGAAAGGATTGCTTTAGATATCGCTGGACCATTTCCGACGACAGAAAATGGTAGCAAATACATACTGGTTGTAATGGATTATTTCACAAAGTGGGTGGAAATTTACGCGATCCCGAACCAAGAGGCCACAACTGTAGCAGATGTATTGGTGAAAGAATTAATCAGCCGATATGGTGTGCCCTTGGAAGTCCACAGCGACCAGGGAAGAAATTTCGAAAGTCATCTATTCCAGGAGATTTGCGAGAAGCTGGGAATGAAGAAGACCAGAACAACAGCATTACATCCACAGTCAGATGGAATGGTCGAGAGAATGAACAGGACTATTGGAAAATACCTGGCCAAAGTAGTTTCCAGCCATCAGAGAGATTGAGACCAGTATATCTCCCTATTCGCATTGGCTTATCGATCTGCCGTCAATGAGTCCACGGGTGAAACACCAGCAAAAATCCTGTTTGGACGTCAAATGAGGCTCCCTTGTGACCTGGAATTTGGCGGCCGGCCTGGAGAAGATCTAGCAGGCGAAGACTACGTGATTCAATTGAAAAGAAGGCTGGACGAGATTCATGAATTAGTTCGAACAAATCTTCAAGTTGCCAGCGACAGAATGAAAAGTCGGTACGACACGCAGGCCGCAGAAGGCGGTTTTAAAGAAGGGGACAAAGTATGGTTACACAACCCGATGAGGAGAAAAGGATTTTCTCCAAAATTACAAAAATCCTGGGAAGGTCCATACTTAATCAAGAAAAGGATCAATGATGTTATATATCGCATAAGCAAGATCCCCAACGGAAAACCAAAAGTAGTTCACCAAAACCGACTAGCACCATTCGAAGGAGACCATGACCTGGAGGAAGGAGTAAACATTATTCGAGATGTGTCTGACCCTATCTTCGAGAAATTTATGGGCACGTATGGAGGTACCGGGAAAGCTAGATATGGAGTCACTTCGGAACAACAACAAGATCTGTTCACTCTCCTGGAAGATTATTCACTGACATACAACATCCCCGCCCGTATCAAGAACGCACGAGGGTTGGCAACCGTCTTTCGAAAGAAGTTCGGGCAATTAGAAAAACTTGAAGACCAGATTCCAGCCCCTGGCAAGACACTGAAACTGAAACATAATTCGCGGTACGTCTTCTACGTGGTAACTAAAAATGAATTCCAAGATCGATCTACCTACCGCGATGTGTGGGAAGCACTTCGTAACCTCCGAGACCATGTGTTACAATCCAGCGTGAAGAAACTGGCTATGCCTAAGATAGCGAGTAACCAGTTGGATTGGCGAGTTATCAGGAACATGGTAGAGGTTATCTTTAGAGATACCGGTGTCCAGATATTAATTTGCAGCTACAACCTCCGTTATCAGTATCCGATGAAGACAGTGCCCTGCTATTTCCATAAGATCGGAAAGTGTATAAATGGGGCCAGTTGCCGATTCAAACATCCAGTCTCGGCTACACAAAAGTTCCAGGAGGAACTTCCATTTAAGGAAGGGGTAATGTTACGAAACAGCAACCTGGTATAGTCCCTAAAACCGACTCTGTCTAAGCCAGGTATAAAAGTTAAAATTATGGCGGATACGCAGTTATAAAAAACTGTTTACGAGTTTACGACTATCTTATGTAAACATTGTTTTTGTGACCAGAGTTATCTAGAAGAGGTCAGAAAAATTATTTGTGCCTGTGTAAGATGCAGCTCAGAATTTACTAGTAAAAACGGCTTTAATATATAAGGGACTGATCAGGAAGAGTTGGTAGAGTTGATAAAGTGATCTCGGGAAATAAATACACCAAAATAGCAAACAGTAAATATAAATTAGTTAAGTGTTCATATAAATTAGTTTAAGTGAATATACTGAGTATATATAAATAAAGTGTTAGTAATTAGTTGAGTGTTTAAATAAATTAGTAAGTAGCCATACCGAGTGTTTAAAATTTATCCCACCCGTTTATTGTTCAAATAAATAACAAAAACATTACATTAAGAATACTGAAAAATAGTACTCACTTCGGAGCGCTGTAAAACCTTAGCTATTGACTTAATGAAAAAATGTTGTTTATAAAAGTTGTTCCTCAAAAATCGATCTACAAAAATGGTTTGATATCATTTTTTCGTAAAATGATAAAAAAAAGTTACATCGAAAAATATAAATTTTTTTCTCGAATTTCTGAACATTTTCGCTTATAACTTTTTTAATTATGGTTCTACGACAAAAAGTTACTGGACCAAAGTTGTAGAGAATTTGCAATAAAAAATGTTTACAATTTTTTTCTATCAAATAAATAGGTAAGGAGATATATCGTAAAAACCATTTCAACCCCTATTTTCAAGATGGCGACCGTGGGACAAGGGTGGCGACCCCACAAACATGTTTTTAGCGTTATACTGACCCCCCCTACACATCAAAGAAATAAAATTGCGTCCTCTAGAAAACGCAAGGTAAGGCCTAAAAAATGTAACATTTCAATGGACTACTTACTATGTATTAAAGATTACATAGCCGTATCATCAGATTATTTTCTATAAGTACCTATTTGCCAATAAAGGATTGACATTTTGTTTTACTTTAATTCCAAGAATCTCTTACAGTAATCGAATTATAAGTAGATAAATACGTTCCCAACAAATTTCACCGGAAATGCGATTGTAGTTTTTCTCATTTAGTAAGGAGGTCCATGTAATCCTAACTGTTTACTAAAAGTCGTTTAGTTGCAACTTGTAGTGTGCAGTCTATTGTGAATTCTAGTATGATTATGGGAAATTTGTAAGGGCCGCGGAACTGCCGAAAAATCGGTCCCTAACACAATCGTTGCCATGAAAATCACCGGTGATCCTCAAAAATATTTCACCTATGTGCCGTGAGGATCACATATGTTTCACGGCAGAACTCTTCTTTACGACGAACAGTTTATTGTGGCATATTAATGAACGGATATATTATGTTTTACGGCACTCTAGGCACAGTATATTCTCAAATTTCACCACGAGGTAGCACAAATTTAACGTAATTTAGACACTTGTTGTCAGTTGAAAAAGACGGAAATCTTTATCAATGTTATGCCATTTTAGTGCTAAAAAATCTACAGAATAAATACGAAAACTTACTGGTAAGTGCATAATATATTTAGATAAGTATATGTTTACTTTTAATAGGCTAAAATAATTGAAATTCTGTAAAAATTTACCGGTAGTAAATATGTTTGAAGTAAGAGTGCGTTAGAGAAATAACTCGGGTAGTTTTCGTAAATATATTTTTCATAATGAAAATCGTACATAAACTTGAGTTTAGTTTTAGTTTGAATATGTACAGGGTGACAGAATAAATAAGATGTTGTAGCATGTACGTCTCGGGATTTTCGGTTTGCAGAGTAAGAAAATATGTTAAGTTAAATAGAAAATATATTAATGTGGAAACACAAAAGTATCAAAACTCGCCGTCGCAGTGGGTGTCGCTTGCGACCTCTTGCTGGTGTACATGTAAGTAGTATTACCAGGGGCGGCCGTAGTGTATATTTGTTACAAATGTGATTTTTCTGATATCTCGTATTTTATTGTTGACTGAACTACAATAATTTTTCTTTCAACTTTCAGTTTAAAATGGATTCTGAAGCAAGCGGAAGCGGAACAAGGCTTAAAAGAAATTTGAGACAGAGCAGCCTTACGGATCAGTAATTTTGGATGAAAGCGACAATGAAATATTTTTGTGTTCCGGATCTGAGTATGAGATGTCACAAAGCGATTTTGATGGTACCTCTTCCGACGGCGATGATTTAGAACAACGGAATGAATCCACGTTAACAACAACAAATACAGTCGAACCGGGAGAAGAGACACATGGATCACACAGTTTCAGATTGGTATAAAGTAGATTGTACCCATTTACATTATGATATTCAATTTATAGGCACTGAATCATACAAGTATGACGCAATATACCCAACAAATAAGAGCGATCTTACCCCACTAGACGTATATAGGAAACTAATAGATGATGCAACCTTAGAACATATCGTTAAGGAAACAAACAGATATGCACAACAAATAAAGAATAGCAAAATACACAGTGGGTCCTCGAGGATGCATACTTGGAAAGATACAGAAACAGAAGAAATCGTAAAGTTTTTTGGCATTATTTTATATATCGGCATTGTTAAATTTCCCAAGATAGCGGATTATTGGAGTGGTTCTCCATTGTAACTCCAAAACTCACTTTTTTTCAAAAATTATGAGTCGAAATAGGTTCCAATTACTGTTAAGATGTACTCATTTCGCAAATAACGAAGATGCCCAGCCCAGCGAACGTCTTCACAAGATAAAAGACCTTTTCCAAATAATTCAAAATAATTTTTATCCGCAGTGCAATCCTGGAGAATTTTTTGTAGTTCATGAATCCATGGGACCTTTTAGAGGAAGGTTGGTATTCCGGCAATACATTCCCACTAAGAGACATAAATACGGAATAAAAAATACTTCAAATTGTGTAATACATCATATGGTGTAAAATTGTTATTAGTTTTAATATAATTAAAAAACTATTCTAATAAATTTTCTGTAAACTAGCTGTAATGTATGTGTATCCAATAAACTTTATTAATTCAGTTTCGAAGTATTGTTACGAAACAACAACTTGGTATAGTCCCTAAAACAGACTCTGTCTAAGCCAGGTATAAAAGTTAAAATTATGGCGGATACGCAGTTATAAAAAACTGTTTACGACTCTACGACTATCTTATGTAAACATTGTTTTTGTGACCAGAGTTATCTAGAAAAGGCCAGAATCAATTGTCCGGAATTTACTAGTAAAAATGGCTTTAATATATAAGGGGACTGATCAGGAAGAGTGAGTTAGTTGATAATTTGACATCGTGAGATAAACAAATAAATAAGTGAATTAGTGAACTGTTCACATAAATTAGTTTAAATGAATATACTGTATACATAAATTAAGTATTAGTGATTAGTTTAGTGTTTAAATAAATTAGTGAGTAGCCATACCGAGTGTTTGAAATTTATCCCACCCGTAATAAAAACTTTTAATAAATAAGAAAAACATTACAGTATGTTACGTTATGGTAACTACAGATTAATATACCCTTTTTTATTTCTTGCTTTCACTGAAAGCGATCAATAGTTTCCACTTTCCACACTTGTTATGTAATATGCTTACACAATTTTTTTTTAAGTTGGATTCCCGGACAAGATATTTTTTGTCTAATTTTGTAACTGTTTTTTTCAAATTTACTGTACTGTTCATTAATAGTGAATAAACGTTTCAAATCCTTTATTGCGTTTTTTCCTTTTTTATTTTGAATGTACAGGATGAACAACTAAGAGCGACTGTAGGCCACATCTCAGAAAAGAATCATGGTACAACTTTCAAAAAAATTACCTTTAGGTAAGTGATCCTGAAAAATTGCTGGAAAATATTTTGCAGTCTTTAAAATATCAGCTAGGGGTGGAATGAACACTCGAAAACATAATACTCCAAAAAAACATACTAAAGGTGTCCTAAAAATACAATTTTTGAAATCTTGATGAGATTATGAAAAAATGTAATCATTATTCTTCAAATAATGGGTGGGGAAGGTTCAAACTTATGCACAAATGTATAACTTTTTTGTTTTTTAACCGATATTAATGATTTTAGCTGCATTTAAAAGAGTTTTTCTGTTTAATAAGATTGATAACAAAATTAGATATTTTTGTATCCACTCGGAAATTTCAAATGTAAATTGAAGCACTTCTTTAATTTTTATATCTGATATCGTAAATCTTATATCTTGGTAAAGATTCCAATTTTTTTAACCCCTTTTCATCAGAATTTAGAAAATGTCTCATTACATTTGAAATTTCCGAGAAAAATGGGAAAAATGTCGACTTTTTCAGATAGCGTCGACAAAATTGTACAATTTTGTTATTTTTGTTAGGCATATCTTATTAAAGAGAAAAAACTCTTTTAAACGACGCCAAAAACATTGATATCGATTGAAAAACCGTAGAGTGTTACATTTGTTTTTTAGGTTGAAACTTCCCCCACCCCTTACTTGAAGAATAAGGACAAAAAGTCCCTAACTACATTTTTTCATAATCTCATCAATATATCGAAAATTGTATTTCTAGGATACCTTTAGTATGTCTTTTTTGGAGATAATCACTTTAGTATGTCTTTTTTGGAGATAATCACAGTATTATGTTTTTAAGTGTTCATTCCACCCCATAGCAGATATTTTAAGAACTCTAAAAATATTTTGCAGCGATTTTACAGGGTCATTTTCCTGACGGTATTTTTTTAAAGTTGTACCATGACAATTTTTTGAAGTACTGTCGACAGCCGGCGTTCTTAGTTGTTCACCCTGTATTTGCTGATTAGGCACAGAAACATCTATAGTATATCATCTAGAATGTTTGAGGTATATTATTTAGAGGTTTAAGTAATGTCCATACAACATCTAAGAGAATACACTGTATTGTGTTTGAAATGTCGCATTTAGATCATTGATAAGATGTTATTTTTTAGACACTGCATTAACATCGACAATATGTTAAAAGGCATTTCAGAATGTAACAGGAATGTTGTTTTCAGTTCGTTATAAAGACTTCTGTTTGAGGAAGTTCTAGTAACATCTCAGTAATGTAAAAAGGCAGCGCTTTAACATCGCTGAGAAGTTAAGTTGAAACATCACAAAAGTTAACAGCCACAAGCTGGGCATAAGCGGTTGTATAGATGTGCATGTGATGAAAACAAGAGGAAAAAAAGGAAGAACATTATCACAATGTGATGTTGAATTAACATAACTGTAATATTTATTGGCATAGTGGGAATTAGTGCGTCTCAGATAGGAAGAAAACATCCAAATGGGTTAAAACAGAGGAAATACTAATAAATACTAACATAGACGTACTCTTTCAAATATAAATATCACAACCTGCACTCAAAAAAGAATATTTCCTTGTTAATGACACACACACAATAATCGTATGTTAACAACAACAATACGTTAAAATAAAATACAAACTCGAAGCAGAACGACCTAAAAATTCGAAAAGATGTATGTGAGTAATAAAATTCTCGAGCAAGTAGATCGGAAATTAACAACAAAAAGATTTCCCTTTAACCGTATCGTAATCAGTCATTTGTTAAACACCTGCCGAACAATTTCTTAACGAAAATATATCAAATTTATTCGTAATATCATAAATGGTTACCAACGGAATCGATCATTTTAGATTCGGTTACGCTTTCACTATTTACATCGTCAATAAAATTATCCAACAAGGTGTCAATAAAAAGGGTGAAAAAATTATACACGAGGATAAAGCTACAGTATTTTTGATGTAATTTATATATAAATATCCATAGGTAATTATTGCGTATACAGGGTGATTCATTACTAGTTGAAGACAACAGATTATTTTTTGAAATATGGCCGACAACCGGCGTTCTTAGTTGTTCACCCTGTCTTTGCTGATTAGGCACAGAAACATTTATAGGATGTCATCCAGAATGTTTGAGGTATATTATTTAGAGGTTTAAGTAATGTCCATACAACATCTAAGAGAATACACTGTATTGTTTTTGAAATGTTCCATTTATATCATTGGTAAGATGTTATTTTTTAGACATTGTATTAACATGGACAATATGTTAAAAGGCATTTCAGAATGTAACAGAAATGCTGTTTTTAGTTCGTTATAAAGACTTCCTTTTGAGGAAGTTCCAGTAACATCACAGTAATGTAAAAAGGCAACGCTTTAACATCGCTGTGAAGTTAAGTTGAAACATCACAAAAGTTAACAGCCACAAGCTGCACATAAGCGGTTGTATAGATGTGCATGTGATGAAAACAAAAGGAAAAAAAGGAAGAACATTATCACAATGTGATGTTGAATTAACATAACTGTAATATTTATTTGCATAGTGGGTTGTTCTTAGCGTCATCCTCATTATTATTTTTGTTGTTGATGTTTCGGCCCTTGTTTCGCTTGCATAAGTAAGAATAGGTCTCACGCATGTTTTGTAGATTCTTATCTTGCTTTGTGTACTCATCATATTGTTTTTCCATATTATTTCTCTTAAATATCAGCTGACCCTTGATGCTTTTATCGCTAGAGTGAAATTATGTTCAGTGTGAAATTAGCTACATAAAAAAAATCGTCCAAGTCACAAAAATATCTAAATAGCGTAGCACCCAGGTACGTACCGTGGTATACCTATCGTTCAGAGCCAACAATTCAATATTTAATAAAAATGTTTCAAAAATGTATACACGAAAAGTAAAAAAAATAATTAATTACCGCAAAGAAATAGAAAAAAAACAATACATAAAAAATTTTGTGAAATTTTGACTGTTAATATAAATGAATAAACGTATAAGAATAATAAGAAAATGACTGTTACAAGGGATTTTCCTCCCTCATAACAGCAATCGAAGTCGACGCTTCAATATGTTCCGCCCTCCTGGTCACTGATCCAGGTAAATGGTCTGGCTGAACTTCGCACTCCTCAATCACCGGATAAAATCCATATAACCAAAACAAAGAAAAACCTAGAATAGAGAATCGAATTAACCTACATATAGGGTTTTCATTTTACCCCGGTCAAATTTCCGACGTCCCCCCGTTCTATTATATCAATTATATTATAATCATCCGAAACCCGCAAATAATCATACAACCTGACTTTTAACAGTATAAAAGCCATCTACACACACTAATAGCAAAAAAACTGCATGAATGGTTTTTTTCATTAGCAAAAAAATTATGATATCTAGAAAAACTAAAAAGAAACCACGTTACTCTACACATCCCTGACGATTACTCAGCCCTCGTGATATATTCTAATTTCAAAAATGTACGAAACAATAACGGAAATGACTTGATAAAATTTATGAACTGTATCAAAACTATTTCATACAATAGGTTACATACTTCAATGAACTACGAAAATTACTTTAAAACGTTAAATTACTACTTTAACTGCCTACAAAATTGTTAACATCGAGAAAGTTGTTCAGGTATTTACCTAGATAACGAGTTCTTCTGGCATGACCGTCTTGCAAATTGCTGGTCATCCACTCTCTGTTGCTCAGCAAATTATAGGGTGGGACCCCCTGGATACTATATAATACGGTATTTCCTCCCATATACAAGTATTAACGTGGTTTTAACGTAAGGGATACCAGAGAAAACCCAATTTTTAAATCTCACTAGACAGTGTTCGCTACGATGACCCATGGAGAACTGACTCGCTCCTCATCGAAATGGTCTGTCATAAATCCCCGTCGGCAGGCATGCCAAAATTTTATTAGCGACGAGCGGGCGATTTTTCTCGTTATAACTTCTGCATAGACGCAAGATAAAGGTTTTTTAAGCGAGTGGTAACAAAATCTTCAAAAAGACACCGGAAGGCGCTCATGGCTTCACTTTTTTCGGATAAAAAATCCAAGTACGGTAATGTCGAATTTTTACCGACTAAAAATCTTAAACTCGTTATCGCCAGTAGATTGTTCTCGGTTTCCTAAAGGTATTCCTTCGAGACGACGCGATAATGGTGATATTAGGTATTAGGGAATACATCCATCGCCCATCTCCGTTATTCTGCCACCTACTCAATGTTTCCTCTCTCTCGATTGCTTTCTCTGTTTTGACTTTACCCAGCATTCTGGGCCGTTCGTCAATTAGGTGTTTGATTGGGATAATTCCTGACAATACAAGGCTACTCTCTGTGGATATTGTTTTGTAAGATCTACATATCCTGATCGCTTATGTTCGTTGTACTTGTGTTACCGTTTTTTGGTTAATTTTGACTTCCATAGCTCTTCTCAATACATTTGATCCATACGTCATTATCGATCCCACTACCGATATTAAAAACCTTCGTTTGTATCTCGATGAACCACTTCTTCTAGGCATCAGTCTCGTCAGTAACGCAGTTGTTTTTTAGCCTTATTTGCAATGTATTCAACGTGCTTCCCAAAAGTAAGTTCTCTATCCAGAATGATACCGAGGTCATTCATATGATTTTTGGGTCTTATGGATGTTCCCTCTATGGTGAAGTTAACTGGTTGCCTCAACTTTTTTTGCCAATTAACAAGACTGCTTCCGTTTTTTCACTGGCCAGCATAAGTTCGTGACTCCTTAGCCAGTTACTAATTTTATAATGCGTTTCGTTTACGTCTAGCATTAGTTTCTCTTCTGACGTGCATGTGGCAACTATTGCTAAGTCATCCGCGTAGGCTATTAGTATCCCGTCATATAATATATTCCATAATAGAGGTCCCAGCACGAAGCCCTGCGGAACTCTCGCTGATATCTCATATTATTTGCAATCACTGTTTACTATTTTCCTGTCTGAGAAATAGCTAGTAATTAGATTCCTTATATATCTCGATAGTTTACGTCTCCTTAGTTCCTTTAAAATACAATTCCATGATGCTGTATTGAAAGCGTTCTTACAACTTTAACTATCTATTGTTATTACAGCACAAGAACCTCTACTCTTTTGGTTTTTTTCCCATTTTCGTCCTAGCTATTTTAATGACTTCGTTTACCGCGTCCGCGGTCGATTTTCTCTTTCTAAAACCAAACTGATACTGTGACAAGTTTTCTTTTTCTGCAAGCTCTTGTACTATTCTGGCTGCCAATATGTGTTCTGTCAATTTTCCCATCGAATCCAAGAGGCAGATAGGTCGATATGACGTGGGTTGCTCATCCTCTTTGCCTGGTTTCCAGGCGGCCGGAAATATTCCTGTTTTAATAATTTCATCTATGGTTTCCCGTATACATTCAGGTGCACAGTTTACCACTAACTTAACAATTTTATTTTGTATCGCATCGGGTCCTGGAGTGTTCTTATTTTTCAGTTTCTGAGCGGAGTTTTTGGCTTCAACCATCGTCACATCTGGAATAAGGTCTTTTTGACCTTTCTCTGGTAGCCGATGTTTTTTCCCTTGTTTTGGAAAGAGCATGTTAATGGTTTCCGTCGTAGTCGGTCTGAGATGTTCAGCGTTCTAGGTTTTATCTTCCTTATTATTATTTGATATGCTTTTCCCCATGGGTCTTGTTCCACGCTGTGGCACATATCTTCCCATGCTGCCGCTTAGCGCTCGTTGATCATTTTTCTCAGTTTTCGTTGTGCTTCTTTTAGGTTTTGCTGAATTTGTTTGACTTCTTCATTTACCCTTGATCTTCTTCGTCTCAACTTGATGCATTTTGCCCTTTGTGTAGCAATTTCGGTGGTCCACCAGTATTCTCCCCTTCTTTTGCAGTTTCCTTTTTTTGTGGCATGGATGTGTTACATGCTTCAGTCAACGCTGTCATAAGGGTATCAGGGTTTATATTTTCTATCCATTCTGTTTCCGGTTTCAGGGCTTGTGTATAGCTATCGATATTTAGCCTGTTTAGTTGCCATCCTTTTTTATTTTGTCTGTAAGACACATGAGGTTCCGGCTGTCCTGTCTCGAAGTATATCAGTTGATGTAGACTTGTCACTACGTCGTCTAAGACTTTCCAGTTTTGTGATTCTGTGCTGCCATTGTCTGAAGAGAAGGTAATATCAATTATGGAATTTTGTTGATTTCGAATAAATGTGGGTTTATTGCCTTCACTCTGTACTACTAAATTATTTTTTGCTATCCATTCTGTGAGTATAGCTCCTCTTTAATCTTCCTTTTTTGATCCCCATTCATGAGACTTAGCGTTAAAGTTGCCAGCAACGATGGTTCCCTTTATTCTATACTCTATTTTTTGTAGATATCTTTCAAATTCTTCGATTTCACAATTTAGAGATATGTAACATGACACAATTCTATATTCCCCTACTTTAAGCCAACAAAAGTCTTTTCTTCTTCCGATTCTCAACATAGGATTAAAGATTTTTATTGCAGTGTCCATATCTCGTTCGGTTGTCCACGGACCTGCTTTTCCAATGTTTTTTTTGTTCGGCTCGCTTATAATTGCTAAATCGCATTCCAATTTATTTGCTGTTGCGTCTAGTAGGTCATAGCAAGTGATACTCTTTCCCACGTTTAATTGTAGGATTTTCATCTTACTCTTGTGAGATATCCCATGCCTCACTAAGTTCATATTTTTTCCCTTTTGTTTTTATGGACTACAGTGAGAAGTTCATTCCATTACTACCATCATTTTTTTTGCCTCATTTATGATGTTGTCAAAATTGTCCATCATTTCCGACTGTTTAATAGGCGTCGTCTTGTGTGAAAGTACTATTTCAGAATCTTCATTATTTTCTGACGCTTCAATATTGTCTGAGAGTGTTTTAGTAGTATTCAATGGTTCTTGTCTGCTGGTATATCGATATCTTCTTCTCTCCAGATTTAGCGCCTCTCTGAATGCCCTGAGATTGATGGTCATATCCCCAACACTAGTAGCATCTGTTAACTTTCAACCTCTTCTCCATTTTACACTTAACCATTTCAATTCTTATTGAATGCTTTCTCAGTAGTACTTTGGAATCCGCAGTATTCATTGTAACCGTGTAGCCATGACATTATTTGCTAAAGGTCTTAAGTCACTTACGGCGTTTTCTTGATCCCATTTGCCAATCTCGTCGGTTAGAGCCTTAACTATGTCTTCCTTTTTCGCTTCGTTATGTCCAGGCCTCTTATGTGAACTATTTCTTTGCTCCTATCTTTTCAGATTTGTCTGCATGCAAGAGAATTTTGTGTCTTTTAGGACGTCCCGAATTTCCTTTGCTGCTTTTTCATCCTTATCAAGAGTGATTAATAAATTTCCTTCTCTTGTGCTTCTTAGAGATGTCATCGCATGTCCCGATGGATGATTTCCCATTAACGCTTTTACTTCTCCGAGTACCTCCTTATAGGTTTTTTCCTTGGCGCTGATCACTATACGAATAGTATCTCTATCATTCTTCCTCGCAGCTGATTGGGATGGGACGTATTTTATGATTTTCTTGAGGCTTATGTATAACATGTAGCTGACTGCATGGATGGCTATCTTTTCGTTTTTTTAACTTCGCCTTTTAATAGCGTCAATTTCTGCCATAATTCGTCTTCTCTGCCGCCTGTTACTATTTTGACTATTTTATTTACTTCCTCAGTATTTGCTTTTGTTCTTAACCTAGTAGTCTGTTCAAGAACTTCAAAAGATTCGTCGGTTTTGTTAAGGTCCGGGTATTTGTCCCTGAACATTCTCTGGATGTTTTCCTTCATATTCGGGTCACTTGGTTCAACTAAAACCATCCTTACCATTTGCTCTTTCGTTTCAAAGGGATTTTCTGTTTTGAGATCTATATTGTTGAATAGATCTTCATTCCAGTCTCTTCTCTTCTGCTTCCATGAGTTATAGTCATCTAATTCGTCCAGGTTTTCCAACATGAAATGTCATGTTTCATGCCATGGTTCCGTCTTCGTTCCTATATTTACGGCATCTATAATATGTCTCTCTGGGATTGTTTGAAGTCCAGTTTTCATTGTTTCTTTTTGCTGGTGTACATCGTAACATCCACGATGAAATAAGTATTCACATCAACATGAAAAATATAGTTTTACTCATTAATTGAATTACAAAAACTGTTTTAGTGGTACAACATGACATTAACGAATTTCATTCAGTTGACATTAAACGTCAAAAATTAAAATTAACTTTCAAAAAGAAAACACTTGGCGGTCTGTCATTCTGAATAAAAAGTATTGTTCGAACATCCCGGCCACCTTGAAACACTGTTTTCAACTAAAGTTCATGAGGAAGAATACACAGCCGATTTACGGCACGACGATAAAGTCCATTAGCAGTTTGGACGTCTACAACTCGAACAACTCCATCGTCTCCAGGGTATGTGTTGACGATCCGCCCCAGAGACCATCTGAGGGGTGGTAGCTTGTCGTCTTTAAGCAGCACTAGCAAATCAGGTTTTATCTGGACGTTGGTGGAAGATTTCCACTTCGCTCTTACTTGGAGTTCGGATAGATATTCTTTACTCCATCGTTTCCAGAAAGACTGCACTGCGACTTGTATGTGTTGGTACTGGTCTAATCGGTTTGACGGGACTGACGTTAGATCTTCCTCGGGGATAGCGATTAGTGAGCGACCAATCAGGAGATGAGCGGGAGTAAGTGGGACTAAGTCTTGAGGATCATTGGAAAGCGGGCATAATGGACGAGAATTGAGAATGCTTTCCACTTGGCAAAGAACAGTAGAAAAATCCTCATAAGTAAAGGTGGAGTCACCAATTACTCTTTTAAGATGAAACTTACAGCTTTTGATACCTGCTTCCCACAGTCCACCGAAAGAGGGTGAGTTGGCTGGGATAAAATGCCATTTTACTCGATCTGTAGATAATATACTACTAATTGTTTCAGATTCCTGGCTTAAAAAGGTATACAAGTCATTTATTGTGTTTTTGGCTCCAACAAAGTTCGAACCATTGTCTGAATATATATTCTGTGGTTTACCTCTTCGTGACATAAAACGTTTGAAGCAAGCTATGAAGGCTTCGGTAGTAAGGCCTGTAACCAACTCAAGGTGGATTGCTTTACTAGACATGCATACAAACAAGGAAATGTAGCATTTCGAAGTTTTGCATCCGCGGCCTCTTCGGTCTTTAATTAGAAACGGACCTCCATAGTCTATGCCGACATTGAGAAACGGGAAGGATGGATTAACACGATTAGGAGGTAGATTACCCATTATATAATTAGTTGGAATGGGTTTTACGCGAAAACATTTCATACAAGTGCGTATGATTTTTTTGCAAATATTTCTGCCGTCAATGGGCCAGAACCTGTCGCGAACTGAACATAATAACATTTGCGAACCGCAATGCAACAAGTTTATATGGTAATTTCTTATTAGAATTTCCGTTAAATGATTATTTTTTGGTAGAAGGATTTGATGTTTCTTATCAAACGAACCTTCAGAATTAACAAGTCTCCCGCCGACTCGAATAATTTCATTACAAAGAAATGGTTTTAAGTTCAAGATTTTACTATCTTTGGGAAGATCTTTTCCGTTGCGTAAGCAGAGATATTCTTTACGAAAGCAGTTCAGCTGAACAGTTTTGATTAGAAGAAGAAGTGCATTGTCTAGCTCAGAAATTTTTAACGAGCCTAGATGCCGTGCGACATTTTGTGATTTAATGTTATAGATAAATCTTTGAACAAATGCAGTTATTCGCAGTAATTTGGAGAAATTTGAGATATGGTTAATTAAAGCTAGAATGCAATCGAAATTAGAAACTGTTATCAGGGCTGAAGATACTGTTTTTCTTTCAGGAATATCTATATCGTAATTGATTTTGCTGGTACCATTCCAAGAAGTGTTGTCGGTTAATAAGAATGGTGGGCCATGCCACCATAGTGTGCAAAACTCTAGATTTTGAGGAAGAACACCTCTGGATAGAAGATCTGCGGGGTTCTCTGTCCCTCTGACATGATACCAATTGTTAACATCAGACAAGTTTTGAATTTCGCTGACTCTATTAGCAACGAATGTTTTCCATACGGTGGGTTCGGCTTTGATCCATGATAGAGTGATTGTTGAGTCTGTCCAATAAAACGTATTATGAAAATCAATTTTCAGTGTATTACAAGCTTTATCCATTAAATTAGCTAATAGGACAGCACCACATAATTCCAACCGGGGAAGGCTTATTTGCTTTAGAGGAGCTACTCGCGACTTTGAACATAGTAGACTAACAAAATATCCACGATTGGCTATTAAACATCTTATATAAAGAACTCCTCCATAGGCTTTCTCACTCGCATCGGAAAACCCATGGATTTCTATAACGGAGTATTCAGAGCAGACACAATTTCGAGGAATTTTGAAATTGTTTATTTGAATTAGATTTTCTTGGAATTTTAACCAATTTTGTTTCAATGGCTCAGGAACTTCTGCGTCCCAAGATTGTTTCAACTTCCAGAGCTCTTGGATAAACAGTTTTCCGAAAACGATAATAGGGTTTATCAGTCCTAATGGATCATATATCTGACAGATTACGGACAATATATTCCGCTTGGTAACAGTATGATCATGGGCCGTGGAAACTGAGTATTGTAAAAAATCGTTGCTGGCATTCCAGTATATGCCAAGGGTTTTATTATTTTCGTTGTCTCCGATAGTAATAAAGTTTGTTTCTAAAGTAGTATTAACAGAAAATTTATGTAAGATTGAATTGTCGTTACACAACCATTTTCTGAGTTCGAAACCTGACTTCTTAAGTAATTCTGAAATGTCTTTTTGAATTTGTACTATTTCGTTTTGGGTGTTAGCTCCCGTTAAAAGATCATCTATATAAAAGTCGTTTTTTATAATAGAACTCACTACAGGAGCATTTTTCTCGTTTTCATTAGCTATCTGTAATAGCGTTCTTACAGCTAGATAAGGAGCAGCAGCTGTACCGTAGCTGACTGTTCTGAGTAAATAAGTTTTTAGTGGTTTGTTTATATCTGATCTCCAAAATACTTTTTGATAACACTGATCTGAAGGATTTACCAAAATCTGACGATACATTTTAGATATATCACCGGCTATTACAAATTTATGAGTTCTAAATCTCGCAAGGATGTCAAAAATGTCATTTTGCAGTGCTGGTCCTACGTATTGGACATCGTTAAGTGACAGTCCACTGTCAGTAGGACAACTCGCGTTAAAAACAACACGACATTTTGTTGTAAGACTCGAAGATTTTAGAACGGCATGATGTGGTATGAAATACCCGTCATCTTTCTCAGATTCGTCTTCTGAGAGTTCCGACATATGCCCTAGATTTTTATATTCTTCCATGAAGTGGATATAATGTTCGCGTAACTCACGGTTTTTTATTAATCGTTTTTCTAAATTAAAAAATCTACTCTTTGCAATATCTTTTGACCTGCCTAGTTCTGAGAGGTTATCTTTGAAGGGAATTCTTACAACGAATCTACCTGTTTCATCTTTGGTTGTTGTTCTTTCAAAATATTCTTCACAGTATCGATTATCTTTCGACGTTATTGATTTATTATGGTTATTATTTACGTTTTCTAAAGTCCAGAATTTTGATACCAAGTTATTTATTTCCTTATCACTGTCAGTGGCTAAATATGTTACAGAAGTGTCAGACTTACATCCAATATTCCCAGCTATTATCCATCCAAACTTAGAATTGTGTAGCATAGGCAGATTTGTTCCTAAAGTTCTTTGACCTACAGTTAGAACTTGCCAAAATATATGTGCACCTATAAGTATATCAATCTCACTGGTTTCATTAAATGTTGGATCAGCTAAATTTAGATTATTGGGAATATTTAAACATTTATTATCAAACGATGCTTTTGGCAATTTACCTGTTATCTGGTTAATAACTAAACAATTTATATCTACATTAAAACTGTTATGCAAAGACATAATTTCGAACTGTGTTTGATTTTTGATGTTAATCAAACCTTCACCCACTCCTTTCACAGTATGTATAACAGGTTGCATAGCCACTCCCGCTTTATTACAAAAGGATTCAGTCACAAAGTTACTCTGGGATCCGCTATCTAAGAGAACTCGAGCTTTAAATGTATTGTTATTAGCTTTTACATTAACTATAGCCGTTGATAAAAGTACTTGGAACGCCACTGGTCGAACAATAAAGCAGGCGTCGTAGGATGTATAGTGAGTTACAGACTCTGAATTTGAATCACTGACGTGCGACTCTTCTGTTATGGCGTTTGTCTGACTGGATGCTTGATTATTATTATCCAAATGTATGAGGACATTATGTTTTTGCCGACATTTAATGCACTTTCTAAATTGACATTTTTCTGTCTTATGTTTCGGGCTAAAACAATTCAAACACAGGTTTCGTTTTTTAGCTTCAGCGATTCTATCAGGTATTGAGTATTTTAAAAATGCTTCGCATACATACATCGTATGATTATTATTACAAAAATAACATTTAACCTCATCGCTGTACAAAGAGTAACTTGCATTTTGTTTTTTGAATTTATCGTATTTCATGATCCCGGTATTTTTGTTTTTATTTGGATTGTCGGAACTTAATTTTTCTAGTATTTGACAGCGTTCATTCAGAAAATTTTGCATGTCTACCATCGTTGGTAATTCATTTTGTATTTTGTAGGATTCCCATTCACGTCGTGTAATTGCATCGATTTTTTGAGTAATGATATAAATGATTAAACGATCCCACGCTTCTATATTTTCGCCTAGTGATTTTAATGAGAGTAAATGATCATTAATCGCGTCTGTTAGGTTGCGAAGTTCGCTATGTGACTCTATTTGTATTTTAGGTCTTTCAAAAATACTTTTAATATGGTTATGTATCATGAGGTTTTTATTTTCATATCGACCCTTTAATAACTGCCACGCCACTTGGTAGTTTTCGGAAGTCATGTCTAATTTAGCAATAATTTTGCGCGGTTCGTCCCCTAGAGATGTTATTAAATGATAGAATTTCTCAATATTACTCAATGAGTGATTGCCGTCTACAAGTGCGTGGAACAAATCTCTAAATTCCAACCATCTGTCATATTTTCCGTTGAAAATTGGCAGTTTAATAGTTGGAAGTTTGATATTACGGTGAACACTCCCTGAGCTGATCACAGAGCCATTTTCAGAAGGGTTATTATTTTTTCTTTCACATATTTTTTTATGAAAATTATCAATTACAACATCCGCTTTTGAAGTTGTGGAAAAGAACAAATTTTCAAAAAATGATCTTTCATTTTCACTTGTGTCGCAATCAGGATTAAGTATGTCTATTTCGTTTTGAATTTCATTGAACGTATCGAAACACCCTTTTATTATGTCTAGTCTGTTACTTAATTCCTTGACTATATTTTCATTTAAATTATTTACATCTATACTGTTTAGAAAAGTCTCAAATCTAGTTAGTGATGTTTTAATTTGGCCTCTTTTTTTGGTCAAAATGTTTAACTGTGCCTTCATTGTGACAATTAATAGTATTAAGACGTTTTTTTTTGAATCTGAGAACAAATTACAGAATCAAGGTGACTGTTTAGATAATATAAAAAATCGCGACGGTACCTATAAAAATCTACAGAACAGTATAACTATTCAGAATATTATATGTGGACAGCAGGTATTCAAGCTGTTTCATCAGCCAAATAATGTCAATGCCAAGTACAAAGTATTCTCAATAACACGAAAATATGAATAAATGATAGGATATAAAATGGAGTCCGCTCACCCAATTATCTCCTATTTCGTTCGCAGTCTTACTTCGTTGTAGTTATCGTCTACAAAGAAATTCTTTCGGAACCGGCCAGGTGCTAGCTGCATATATTTAAGTGTAGACACTTTTACACTTTACCAGTTCATATCGGCTTCGTAGGACCAAAATTATGTACATCGTAACATCCACGATGAAATAAGTATTCACATCAACATGAAAAATATAGTTTTACTCATTAATTGAATTACAAAAACTGTTTTAGTGGTACAACATGACATTAACGAATTTCATTCAGTTGACATTAAACGTCAAAAATTAAAATTAACTTTCAAAAAGAAAACACTTGGCGGTCTGTCATTCTGAATAAAAAGTATTGTTCGAACAGCTGGTTTGGTAGTTTTCTTGCATTTCTGTAGTCAATCAAGTTGAGCAAGCATTTCTTATTTTGCCACGTTCTCTTTTATATCATTCTTTGTCGTAGGGAGTTCATTCATTAGTTTACTCATTTTACTTGACCAAGTGTCTATTTGAGAAATAAGATGATGTATCTTGTTTGCCAGTTTTTTACCAATGTTTTCTTGTTTGTCTCTAAATGGTTCAGAATGTTTCATTTTCCTTTTTTTGTCGACTTTTTATTTTCTTCGTCCCACTGAAAGTCCAACACGATGTTATTTCCTGTTGGAGTCACAGGAAGCAAGTATATCGATCTGGATGGGGACGTCATTATCGATAACCGTCTCTGCCTGTTTGTTCCAGTAATAGTATTTGATCCTCCAGTCTGGTTACCTACCGGATAACTGCCGCAGTCGCCTTCTGTCGATCGAACCGGGCCTGCTGCACCACCCAAAACTTCGATCGGTACAGGGGTATCCCTCCCCTGCACCATAGACGGAGTATTTCCTGTTTTGTCTGTGTCCATTTTAATGTTTCAATGTGGGAAGGATAGAAGAAGGGAGCCACTAGCGTCGGGGAGGAAAAGAATTGGGGACTTTAGTGGTTTTAGATACAGATCACACTTTGGGAGTGAGATGTGAGCCCAGCAAGGGGACCTCGGGCTCGCCACTCCCGTATTCGCAGTACGAACCCCTGAGGTCAGATAAAGGGTTAGCACACCATACCTTGATCGTACTTACCGGGACTCATTTTTGAGTTTTAGTGACAAGCATATTGTACCTACACTACGTTTCTATGAATATTAATTTTTTTGCGGCCCACCTAAAGTTAAATCTAGTTTGTTTGGTCCAAGGTACCCTATGAGATTGACATTCTTGGTGTACTTCCTGCCAAATATCAAATGGATACGTAATAGTAATTTGTGAACCAAGTGTCGCAATGACTCGTTTTGTAGTACGAGTGAAGTCGAGTACTTCAGAAAGTCATTGTGACGCAAGTTTTACACAATATTTTTTATAATTCGCATTTTTTAAATTTTTCAATAAAATATAATCCCTGTTTTTATACTAGGAAGGGTGGATTGAATTGAAGTTGGCAATTCTGTAGATTCCTGATTGGTCAGATCACAGATCACAAATTATCTATCAACACATCCAAAACAGAGTATTTATGACTCAGGAAAATAGATAAAAAAACACATAATTGCAATCGCAGCTTTGTGTGGATGGGCATATTATCAAGCCTAGCAATACCCTGTTGCAAATAGTGAGAACATATGGATAATGCTACCAGAAAGGGGCCATCACACATTACAAGACGTTAACAACATGACGGAAAAATTGCCAGGACATCGGCACTCCGTTAGTATTTTTTGTGATTGTTGTTAAAGGGATTTATAGTTTGTCAATAAGGAATATTTAAAAAAAATGGTTTTATTCGGCTTTGTTGACTTTTGACATATTATCACCGAATAATTGTGTAAATCGTAAACAAGCTTTCATTTAAGCAAACAGAGGACGATTATTTGTTTAAAAAAGAGCTTCTTCCGATCTATTTATATTATATTATGAAAAGAATTATTTCTATAATATATTTTGACATAGATATCTGGTAATTTATCCCAAAAATCGAACGTTATGTATACCTACCTATATATTGATCCTATACAATATAAAAATGAACAATTGTCAAGTCATTGATGAATAAACGTTAACGTACTCTATTTATCAATATATAATGTATTCAAATTTACCTTTAGACCGTTTAATTTTAATAATTTGCTAGCTAGAACAACGCTAGACCATTTTATAATTAGTTTCAAGGTTAAAATCAAATGTCAAATAAAAATATATACTACATACAATAACCAACTGTATGACACTAAAAATTACTAAAAAAGTGTTCAGAGACTTCATTGTGACACTGTAAACAATGTTATAATGTAGCGAATTATAAAAAATAGGTTTAAAGTACTGAATACAAATCGTTTTCATATTTTTAAACAAAACTCTCTGTAACTCAGTAAGCAGCTACATTCTATTTATGTGTTTTGGGTTAAATTTTCATAAGTTGAAGTCAGGATTCTATTGTTAAATTATTTCCAATTGGTAATGAATCACCCTGTACATATTTTTTGAATTATCTTCAATTAAATCTGACAAGTACACTTCTTCATTATTATTTTCTTTTTCGTATTTACTCAATCATCAATTATTATTTAAGTAGGTATGTCGAAGATGGTTATTTATTTCTTTTTAGAAAATTTCCATTATTCTACCGGTCTGGCAACTGTAGGTAAACGTAACCACATACTACCGGTATTTTCGCTACCGTCCGTTTGTGCTACCCATTCATTTTCGCTTCATAGGTGTCAATCAAGGGCGTTCGGATATTGACGCTCGGTTTACGCCCTCTGACGTTTGTCCCGCGAAACAATAGATCATAGTTACAGTGGTTGTTTCGATGTTACCAATGCCGCAGTTGATAGTTTATTTATTTAAATTTCATTTATCATTTTGTTAAACTAAATTTTACGTCCCCCTGTGTATTTTTTATTTGATTAAAATATAACAGTAGGTAGAGATAGATACCTACTTAGTCTGACCAAACATTCAGCTGTTTAAACTAATATTAGTAGGTAATATTTTCTAATCTACTGAAGAAGTACCGAGGTCTTGTGTTGTTGGTTAACGTAAAGACCATTTCACAATGGCAGATTTTTATCAACTATTTGCCATTTGTGTAGTTAAACATCTAGGTAGTGTTTAACAAAGAATTTTAAAGTAGTAATGTAAAAAGACCATTTATCTGTAAATATTTGACATGCGTGAACGCGCGGCTTATGCCTCTTTGGTCAAGTTTGTTTAACTCAGGAGGCCGTGAAATCCTATATATCTGATGTTCGTTCGTTATATAGCTACGCTACGCCTGCTTGACGTTTTTGATCTTTTGTTATTTTATATAGGAACTGAGTGATGGGTCCTGAAAATGACCGTTCAACACCTTTCCTATTTCGGCTAATTAGAGTATAACAACTGACGATAGAAGGCCGTTGATATAAAGGTAAATAAAAGGGTCACGAACACTTTCAATATACAGGGATGGGTAAAATTAAAAAATAGTAATGAAAAAATTACAGATTAACCAAGAAAAGAATAAAAAAAAATTTAAATATGCAAAATTTTTTAAACGTCAAGTAGACAATATTTTACCTTAAGAATATCAAGTAATTAAACAATCGTCTTCAAACTTTGTAGCATATTAATTTTTTTGACTCCTATATTTCTATATTATCTGCCCAAGTAAAAACTATAACTATTTTTTCTGACAATACTTACAAGATGAAGGCAAATATTCCATTGAACAGATACCTATAAATTAGCATACACGGTTTGAGAATTTTCAGTTATTAACGTCGGATTAAATCATTTTAAACATCTTGTTTCCATTGTATTCTCTATCAATTATCTATTAATTAACGAATTACCCAGCAAACACAAAAACATATTGAATACATATATGTTACATATTTTTTGAAATATAAAAGTCGCAGTTATATAAAACTGAAGTCACAACTAGATAATATGTATGTATTGAATACTAACAAAGGCCGGCACAGCTAGAGAACAATAATGATATAAGAAATATAGGGAAGCCCAAAAACTTATCAGAAAAAAAGTTAGAGAGCACAAGGAAAGAAAGGTGCCAAGGAATGGAAGAACTATATATAAAACACGACCTCTTCAACCTACATAAGTAGGTCAAGGAAATTATAGGTAGCTGAAAATACCCAGTCTTTACCCATGTACTTAACCAAAGCAACAAACAAAATACAGACGATGGCGAACTTAGGGAGGTATGGGCAAAACATGTAGCTAATATATTTGAAAGCAATATACTACCTTTTCGCAGGTTTCACGGATGATCAAAAAAGACTGAGAGAGATAAAAACTAGAAATGCAGCCGGGCCAGATGACATCTGCCCAGATATTCTAAAGCTTATAGAGGAGGAAATCATACACATTTTGCTACAATTATTTAATATTCTTCTTACGTTAGGACTGAGTCCTGTGTTTTCATCAATGATTTGCCTAGAGTAGTTGGGATGCTGAAGACCAGCTTTCATACCATCTTCAGGTGGCCGAGATATTTTTGGGTTTTTCTCTGTTGCAATTTTTGCCAGCCGATCATTTGGCATTCTGTCCACGTGGTCTTTTCATTCCCTTCTTCGGTTTCTTGCCCATCTTACTACATCTTGGATCTCACATATTTCCCTTATTTTTTCACTTCTCTCTCTGTCAAACAACGTATCCTGTTATTGATCCCAGCGTTCGCATTTCTGATGTTCTTAAAAGTAGTTAAGATGGTGTGTTCTCCGCTCTGATTTCTATAGCGTATGTCATGACCGGTCTTACGCAAGTTTTATATATTCTGACTTTACTCCTTGTGCTCATATGTTTATACCGCCAAATAAAATCTCTTAGTTATCCTGATATTAGTGATACCTTTGTTGGTTGGGCTCTCACTTCATCCTTTAGGTTGTTATGTTGGCCCCTAGATATTTGAAAGACATCACTAGTTCTACACTCTGATCGTGAATCGCTAGTTTACATCTTCTCGGTTCTCTAGATACTATAAGTGATTTTGTTTTCTTTATGGATATTTGCAATTTGAACGTTTCTGCTATTTGTTGAAATTTATACAGGAGCCTCTGTAGGTTATCTTCGTCTTACGAGATGATCACTGCATCATCAGCATAGCATAATATTTTTATTTCTTTATCTCCCATTCGGTATCCTCTTCCAGCTTGCTTTACTTCGTTAATGATTCCATCCATTATAATGTTAAGTAAAAATGGGCTTAGGCTGTCTCCTTGTCTGATGCCAGCTGCCACAAGTATTTTATTGCCTAATATATTTGAAGTTCTAACATATGTATAATTCTCGGTATTCAGCTTTTCAATAACTTTTATTATATTGGGGTGAATGTTCCTATCATTTAGTAGAGTTAAAATATCAGTTAAGCGTACCTTATCCAATGAAGCACATATCTTGTTGAACTTTACGGCCTTTTCAGTTATTTGGCTTATTATAAATATGTCGTCTATACTGCCGTCCTAAGAAAAAACGCGGTAAGTGCGAAAAAGTCGAAAATCAGTTTTTTATCTACACCTATGTATTCTAACGCGCTGAATTCGAATATGCAGGAAAAAAATGCAGTATATACAATGATTGCTGAGATATCGTCGTGGAAATGATCACAATAAGTGTTTTAACTTACAATTCGTAGATACTACATTTTAACTTAGTGTCTTAAGTGTACGGACGAGAATCAACAAGTAGATTATTTCAGCTCACTGAGCTCAGCTCAGTTGTCTCCGTTGATTCCAGAGAGTTAGTAGGTACATTTATATGCGGAAATGCTTGGAAGTAGATCAACAAAAATAATGGCGATGGCGCGCGATAAAGAATTACATAAAGTGTTGCAGCAGCAAGTAGAGGCACTACCAGAAGTAGAAATGGCTAATCAGGAAATAGATTGTTTGCAGAGAACTGAAAATATCGAAAGTATGAATGTTCTTATTCCTAAAACTAGTGCAGGACGGAGTGAACTGGTAGAAATACCAGTTGTTATTCAAGAACTTTTTCAATTAGATGCCCATGAAAGTATTCTCATAATGCCAGAACTAGCGATTGAAAGTCACAAAAAAATAGACGTTATACCAATTATATTTCAAGAAGATCTTGAAAACGAGAATAGTACTATTATAGACTTTGTCAGCCTAGCAGAAGGTTGGTAATCTTCTTCACATATTACCAAGGTAGTTAATTAACGAAATATTACCATTTCCAGACCCAAACCAGCAGTTATCACAATTGAAAGAAGTATTGCTTGAAGAAGAATCAAGAGAAGAACTAATCCAGATATCACAAGCAGAAATACAAGAAACAACTGTCCAGTCAAATGGAAGAGGTTAGTATAAGTTGCAATATTCAGAGTATTAATTAGCTCATACTATAATAATGTTTCAGAGTATACAAAGAAAGGAACAGTGAGAAAAAGAAAAATCAAACGGCCCAAAATTGAAAAATTACAGGAAAAACGATTGAAATTGCAAGAAAGTTTTAAAAGGATGTAATGTCGATAAGTTTAAATTGAAATGTGGTGACAAGTTTGATGATGAGCAAAGGTATAAAATCAATAGCGAGTACTGGAAGTTAAACTGGGTACAACGGAAATCTTTCATTCTACATCAGTGTTCGAGAAATACTGTTAAAGGCAGAACGCTCAAAACAAAATCATCTATACAATATCATCTCCATAGTATAGAAGGTACAAAGTGGCACGTTTGTAAACTATTTTTTTTTGACGACTCTCGGTTACAAACCCAAGAACGACTGCATTGTTTTCCGTGCTTTATCAACAGTTGCGAGGTCTTCATGCACCCATGCACCCGATCGGCGTGGGCATCATCCCAATAAAGCTAAAATTGACAGAGATCAAATACATTTGCACATTGAGTCCTTCCATCCGGAAACCTGTCATTATAGGAGGGAACACGCTCCTAACGTTAGATACCTACCGGATGACGTCACAATTAACTTCATGTTGACCGATTTTTGTCGTAAGTACCCGAATACAAAAATTTCATATGAACTGTACCGAAAAGTAGTGGGCGAAAAGAACATTCATTTCACAAAACTTGGTCACGAACAGTGTGAACATTGTGAGACGTTTCGTTTACACAATTCAGAACATACCAAGAACAATTTAGACACAAAATGTGAAATATGCAGTTAATGGTCCGCACATAATTCCAAAGTTGTAGAAAGTAGGAAACGTTACAAAAAACATGCAGATATGATATTTGATGAAAACACGCTGTGCATATCAGCTGATTTACAGATGATAATTATGTTACCTCGTATGGATATGTTCAAGGCAGTTATTTTTATCAGACGCCTCACATCTTACAACGAAAGTTTCGTACCGGTGGGAAGAGTGGAGAAATATCGACGGCCATTCGCAGTTTTGTAGCACGAAGCAATAATTTCTCGAAAAAAGGAGGATATTATAAGCACCTTTTACCAATTCTTCTTGCATAATAGGGATACCAAGAATATAATCATTTGGCTAGTTAATTGTTCCGCTCAGAAGAAAAACTGGTGTATGTTCAGTTTTTTTGTGCATATTGTGAATTCTAGCATGGTGTCACTTGAAAGTTTGGAAATTAATTAATTCGAACCAGGACACACTTTCATGAGTGCCGACAGCTTTCACCACCAAGTCGAATTAAGTTTAAAAAAGAAAAATAAACCATATGATTTCCTGGACTTTGTAGATTCAGTTTCAAAATCAAATTCAGGAAAAGTTGATGTAAAATCTATGCAGATCAACGATTTTTTCCAATGGAAAGATCATCATTCCGTGGCAAAGACTAATAATACAAAACTCAATAATCCTAAGCCATATTTGAGTGATATAGTACAGATCCGCGCAGAGCGAGGAAAGTTCACATTGAAGTACAAAACAGATTTCAGTTCCAAAACAGAACTTGAGCTGAATTTCATCAAAAACGCTCCAATGAAAATGATTGGTACTGAACCCACTGCTCTGAGTGTGGAAGACGGCATCGAGAAAACCAAAAAGGAGGCTCTATTGAAAGTAGTGGGACCATTGATGGACAAAACTCGTTTACAGTTCTGGAAAAACTTACCAGTCAAAAAAGAAAATTATTTCTACTTAAAATACTCATTTATTTGTTCTTACAGTTGATATTTCGTATCCATTATTATTTTATATGTTACCTATTGATAATTCGTTTCGTTTGTTTTTATTTACCAATGCGGCATTGCAGTTGTGATCTCAGTTTGTGAATAGAAAGAAAAGTTGAATAAAAAATTAATAAGAACATATACTGTTTCATGATTAACAAGATATGAATTTTTTTCATAAATTAAAATACAGTAAGTCGTTACTTACTACGTTTTATTTTATGGAAACGGCTCAACCTCGTGTTCATAATCACAATTGATATATTTCTTGAAATATTCTTCGAATTGTTTCAAAATTCATAAAACATGAAACTGGAACAGTAATACTCAGTTGAACTGAATTTCATGAATATATCTTGAATTGAACGACCTCAACTGGTCTTTCAATTTGTGTATGTGTTTAACTGCCATTTTTCTTTTTTCTGCTTACTGCGTTTTTCCTTGGCACGGCAGTATAGGAGACCTGTTATTTCTGAATCCTTGCTGTTCTTCACAAATACCAGTTCACACTACTTCTTCTGCTTAGATTTTAATGAATAGTTTCAGGACCGTACTCATCAAGCTACCTCGATAATTTTGTAGGTCAGTTCTTTCTCCCTATTTGAAAATTGGAATCAAAATACTTTCTTTCCATTCGGATAGTATATTCTCGACTACAAGTATTTTATTGAAGAGAGATTGTAGTTAGTTCATCATGTAATGTATCACCTCCATAATTAATTATTTTATTCGTTATTTCGTCAGTGCCTGGATCTTTTCTGTTCTTTATTTTGGCTATCACTTGTTTTATTTTGTCCAAGGAAAATATCCTATTTCGGATTTCATTAACGTTTTCATTCCCATGGTGTGATTCCTGTGCTGATGTGGTGGTCTCTGTTGAACTATAAAGTTTTTCAAAACGTCGTTCCCATTCTTCTGCCGTAATTTTTGCATTTTGTAAGTAATCATTTATTGTTTTTTTCTATTTCTCAGTAGATTTCATATTTTCTTTTGTCCTCCATATAGGTCATGTTCCATATCATTCGAAATTTTTTCCCAATGATCTCTATTGATTTTTCGAATACTTTCATTGATCCTGTTTCTTACAACTTTATAATCATTATATGTTATTGCATTGGATATGTATTGCAGGTTTCCTTTTCTCTTCGGCTTGAACCAAGGCTTTGTATTTGGTCTTCCCCCTTTTTTATAGTTCTTCTTCCGAAAGCTCCTTCCGCTGAGTCTAGTATATTAGTACTTAATTTTGTCCATGCCGTTTCAATGTCATCTAAATCTTGGATATTATTGGCAGCTATTTTTCCACCAAGCCTTTGTTGATATATGTATTTAGTCGAATCGTCTGATAGGGATTCTACATTCAGTTCACTTATTTCCTTGGTGGGTTTCTTATGAAATCGTTGTATGATTGCTCTTATTTTTGCCATTACGAGATGGTGGTTTGTTCCTGCATTTCGGAAGCTAAAGATCTCACGCCTTGCACCCTTGTCGGATTTGTTTATTTGTGATTACGTAGTCTATTGTTGATTTTTGTCCTCGTGTATTTTCGAAGGTATATTTATGTTGTTGTTTATGTGGATAGAAGGTGTTATTGATTGTAAGTTCATTTTGTATGCATAGTTGTATCATTTGTTCACCACTCTCAGTAATTGTGTCTTTGTAAAATCGATTCTTGATACCAGGTATAACTTCATCGCCAATTCTTGCATTAAACTCCCCTAATATTATAATTTCATCTTCATTCGGAATATCGTCTAGGGCTGTCTGTAAGGTCTGGTAAAATAACTCTATCTCCGTCTGTGATTTGCTAGTTTCGGGTGCATAGATACGTATTATATGCGTTGGTCTTGATTTTTGTAATTCGATCGTTATCTGTAGTTGCTAATGGATCTTGTATTGCTGACTTGGTTTTCGTACCTTTCATGTAGCGGTATGCCAACCCCTGATGTTGCTCTTTAATTTTGATCCTTGCCGCTGTATATTAGAATGTAGTTTCCATATTTGCTCTTTCCATTGCCCTTCTTTTTTGTCTCCGAGAGTGCACATATGTATAATTTGTGTCTTTTTATTTCAATTATAATTTTTTGGTCTTTATTGTTAAATGACGTTACATTCCAGCATCCGATTCTAAGTGGTCGATTTCCTTATGCGCTTATTCCTTGTTCTCGCTAGGTTGTCAATATTTAATCTAGTCAATTCCGAGGCTAAACCATTGGTTCTAGGAGCACTTGTATTTTTCCCAAGCAGGTCGCTGGCCTCAATAGGAATCCTCTACTTTTATCGGGCTTGGGACCGAATATGAAGTCACTGGTCTACTCAATCCACCCAGCACTTTCATAGGCAAAGTTCTTTAATGATATCTATAATTCAGGGTACATTTTATCATTCACTTATATAAACAATTTCTGGATTCTATATTTTCGTTCCTTAAGTACTAATATTATTTACAAACAAACAACTATCCTACATATTTCTTTAGTTTTGTGTTCTCTGTTCTGTCTCAGTTGTTCTGTCATCGATAATTCTCTGACATTTGAATCATCATGACTTCTAACGAAACAATTTGTTTCAATATATTAAATCATAACATTGGATGTTATTCGTTTGTATATTATGGTTATTACTAATATTTGATTTGTGTCTTAGATTATAGATGTTATGGTACTTTTATTATAAGAAACTTTGATTTAAAATATGATGTTTATTTACTCCTATATACTGAATATTGTGAAGTAATGGTTCAAAATACATATGTTTTTCATCAAGGTAAATGTTTCCTTTTGTTTCATTATAAAGCTATAAAGTGTTAAATCAGTGGTTCCCAACCTTTTCTGGACCACCGCCCCCTATAGAAGAGAACAAAAATTTCACCGCCCCCTCCCCTCGTCGCTGGTTAGTCCAAAGTAGTTAATTTTATTTGAATATCATCTGTACCGTCCCAATTGATTTGTATTTAGCTTTAATTTCAGTTAATGTCTAAATTTTATTTTAGAGGAATGATGAAGTAGAAATTTATTAAACGACTACCAAATGTACAATAAAATTGTTTAATAAACTTTTAAATATAAACACAAAATCAATAAGAAATACAATCACATTAGAAATAAGAAATGCAATACAATAAGAAATACAAAATTAATAATAAAGAAAAAATCAATGAGACGGTTGAGGCTGGTGGAGTGTTACCAGTTTGTTAATATCGGGTTCCAATTTCGTTAACATCAATCGCAAACGTTCAGTGATGTGCGGTCTGTTCCTCTTCTTTGACAGCAAATCAGTTACTGCACTGAATGCACGCTCAGCCATATAGGACGAAGGAAATGCAATTCTGTACTATTGTCTACAATCCAGGATAGAGAACGTTTGAATTTTATCTTCAGTTCTTCGTTAGTTGTGAGTTCTAATAGCTCCTCTTCTAAATTTTATGAACCTTCAGTATCTGTGTTTGCGAAAGGATCTATAACCCAACTTGGTATTTCTATGTTTAAAATATCTTGGAAACGCTCTGTAAAATCAACATGAAGAACTTCCAAGTGGTGGCAGTAAGTAAGTAAATCTTCCGGTTTTCCAGACACTGTTAATAATGTGGGAAAATGGTTGTACTCACCTCTACCAAGATTTCTTTTGAATATAAGAAGTTTTCCTGCAAAAGCAGCTATGACGTTTTTAGTTTTAATTAAATTTAAATCATCACCTTGCAATTGTAGATTAACTTGATTAAATACTTTAAACAGGTCCGTCAAATAAGCGATGTCATTTTTTGACGTAAGCAGGTTTTCGCGCAATTGTTTGTTTTCTTCAAGAAATTCCAACACTGACTCAAACAGATTGAAAAAACGATTCAGACAAACACCTTTAGAGAGCCAACGTACTTCTGTGTGCAGCAGCAAGCGATTGTAGTCTTAATCATTTTCATTGCAAAGCTTATGAAACAAACGGTCCATCAATGAATTGCTTCTAATGATATTGATTGCTTCAATAACGTTATTGAGGGACGCATGCAGACGTTCATTCAATTTTTTTGGAACCAAATGCTGACGGTGAATAATACAATGTACAGCGAGTACATTTGGCACTGCTTTTCTCAAATGTGCTATAAAACCCTTATGACGCCCGGTCATTGCTGGAGCACCATCAGTAGCATCAGACAAAATATTGCAAATAGGAATTTTTTTCTCTTGAAAAAATTGTTGCATGATATTAAATATAGAATGTCCCTTTGTATCAGATTCCAAATTCTTAGCAAATAATAACTCTTGATGAATTTTTTCTTCTTTTATAAATCGTACGTATGATAAGAGTAGAGCTTCGTTACTTGGTAGAGTTGATTAATCGAGTTGAATGGAAAATTTGCAAGTCTTTAGGTAATCGCATAATGATATTTCAACGTCATTTGCCATTTCATCTATTCTTCTTTGCACTGAATTATTATTGAGAGGAATTTTTTTAATGATATCAAATGGTGTCTTATGATGGAGAACAGTTTTTAATATCTCTTTGACTGCCGGCAAAATTAATTCCTCGCCAATGGTGTGTGGGTTTCCTGACTTTGCGATTAACAATGGAACGTTAAAAGAGGCTCGTAGCCCATCATCGTCTCGTTTAGAAGACGATGCAAAAATGTTTGATATAGTTGGCTGTTTTAAATATTGTTTTTCGAGTTCTTGAAAATAGAATATATCTTTGTTCTTCTTATCAGTATGCATTTTATGTAAATGCTCTTGTAGCCTAGAAGGTTTCATAGCTTCATTTGAAAAAACTTTTCGGCAAATTAAACACATAGGAAATGATTTGTTTGTAGAAGATTCCGCAAATCCATATTTTAAATATTCAATACTGTATTGCCGGCATTTCTTTTTTAATTTAGAAGTAGATTCAGCCATTTTCATACAAAAATTAAATTCTCAATAGATTTATAGATAGTAATGTTTATAAAATGACACACCACTCACGATTATTTACTGCGGCAGAGCTTATGATTCACGACTATATATCGCGGCCAAGCACATACAACTAACTAACAAAAAATTCGTAGAGTTGTTGCTTTTATACGTTTCATTTCGTGCATGATCCAACTTGTCTGTGTGCGAACATGTCGAAACATGTTATTTTGTATGAACATCGCGCGTTCGCTTATCAACGTGCAAGGACAAGTCATATACTTCTATGCTGAACTAAAAGAAATTATTATAATTATTAGTATTATTATTAATGCTAATTTAAAACTGCTTATTAACCCTTACTAAATCAAATTGACTGTCTCGACCCTTACTTCGTGGAATATGCTCATATTAGTGTTTTTAAATGAAACTCACGGTCTCTAGTTAATTAATTAACTAGAGACCGTGAATTTCATTTAAAAACACCTTATTAAATCATTTTTATTTCACCATTCTTCTTGACTGCTTATTATTTGCTTCTGAATCCGCTACCGCCCCCCTAAAAGGCTGCAGCGCCCACAGGGGGGCGGTATCGCCCTCGTTGATAACCAATGTGTTAAATCATACCATGGCTAGCCTAGTGTATTGAAAATGAAGAGTTTTCATAGTAATTTGGGGAACATAAATAAATTTAGCTACTTACTTTTAATGTTATTTTATAAAGTATGATTAAGACCTTCTCTTTATCTGAGTATTTAATAGTAACTCTTTTGTATAATAATATTTGCGTCCCATTCATCCGTTATTATATATACATAGTTGAAAAAAATCGTATTTCCTTTGTTTTTGATCTGACCCAAAAAAGTTACTTGGGTTTTTTATAGACCTTAACAAATTCTACAACTTATGTATTCAACACTTATTTCTGAAACGTACATAGAAACATTTATATGAGATAATTCAGCAGTTTACCAAAAAAAATTTGTGTTTTTTTGATTTGATCCAGAAATGTTACTTGAAGTAAGTCTCGTACCATTAAGATTTTTTTAGTGTTCGTTTAACGTTTGTAGTTTAAAAGAAACAAATTGTTTCAAGACATATTCCTTATAATATGATTCTGACGGACCTTATCCTGCATGATCAGCTGTACAAGTTGGTATTTTTTCTCCACGCGATACATCACCAAGGTATAGGAACTGTCTCGTTTTAACTGCGAAGATTGTTTCTTTTTCTTTGTTCATTCACGCAAGTACTTGTTCATTGATGATTTTATGAGAGAGAATAACGGATGTGTCGTCGGAGTATGTATATAATTATATGTGCTGCTGGCATATCTGCTGTATATAAAAGGTAAGTCTGTATTTTCATTCAGTTGGTCGAGTAGAACATATTTGTTGCATACATAGGACTTTAGGATTTCGTACATGTCATAAGGTAAAGCTTTTTTAAGTTCATATAATAGACCCTTATATCAAATTTTATCAAAGGCTTGTGTGACATCCAAAAATACAGCGGAACGGTATTCCTTATCTTATAGGCCCTTGTTGATTTTATTAACCACTCTATGTATTTATTATATCTTCCCATGCTGATTTCTGAAAACAAATTGTTTCATTTCTATATTGAAATTAATACTATTATGAATTTCTCGAATACTTTGAATAATATAGGCAAAATATTAATTGGTCTGTAAAATGAAATTTACTCTGCTGGTTTTCCTGGTTTGGGGATCATTATTATTACTGTTTTCCATATATTTGTAACATGACCGGTTCTAATAATGGCGTTGAACATCTGGGTTATAGCTTTAATGATTTTGAATTATAAGTTTTGCTATCTTTAGATTCACTTTATATAATGGTACTTGTTACATTTTGAATTTTACTTCTTTTCATAGACAGGTCCATTTGATTTGTTAAATAGGGTCATTATAGAGTATGTTGATAAGAAGACTTGTTTATGCTTATGTAATTTTATTCACTATTACTTTAGTGAACCCAATCTAAGATACATTTAGCAGCATTGCAAATATAAAATCTAAAATGTATGACAAAATATTTTTCAAATGAATGTAATACGATTAATGCATTATTTAAAAAAATCGTGTTCCTCTTGGCATTTTTTTATCACCTTTATAACATTATTAAGTTAACGCCACTGTCCTGATCCTTTCAGAGAATAATTCCATACGTTTGACGTTTGCTGGTTAAAGAATTCCTATAATATGAGCAAAGTGAAGTTGAAGAGTTTTTAGACATTTGCGAAAACCAACTTATCTGTATCTAATTTAAAGCAATGCAGTCGGCTATGCCGTTTTTGACGTGTACAAAGTGACCGGGATTGAAACAAAGTCCGATGTTGAATAACTCTCCAAGTCGAGACCGAGAAGCAGTAGCAGATTGTTCAGATACCGGTTGATAATATTCCAAACACCACCTGATAATCATTATGTTGATATATTACGTCAATATATGTGAATTGATTTGCATTTACTTTGTTTAACTTCGGGCCCAATTAGCGATTAAAATCGTTAACTTTTTAGAGTGTTGAAAATGTACAAACATTAACTCGTTCGTTATATTTTTTATAAACCAAGAGAAAAAATGGGAGCATGTTCGCCGTATTCTTATAAACATCTGCTTCTACAGGTTGTCTACAAAAATGTTTGTAGACATAAATATTAAATTATTCACGGAAACGGTTTTATAAGAATCCCTTTTATTAATTAGAAGTTTTTACTTTCACAATATTATTTGTAATATTTTCTATTTTTTTCTGGATTAAACGCCCTCTCATTTAAACAATTGATTGGATTATATGGTCAGATAATTGAATCTAAATAACTACCCACTAAACAAGAAACATAACAAGTCTTTTTTGTGATGTTCCTTTTAGAGACTATTCGTGATGTTTATTTAAAACGTTAATAAGATATCTCCTAGATGTCTTAATTCTATTACCAACTCTATTAACAACCATGTCATGTAAATAAAACATATTTTTGATGTACACAATAATACTTGAATTCGCAGTTATATACACATCCTATGAACTTCTTTTTAGCAACTTCCTATAGGAAACATTCATACGATGTTAATTTGTATACTTCTCACTAATATCACATACACAACGTTATTGTAATATTACAAATTAACATGTTTCTAAGATGATCACATGTGTTGCAGTTACTTTTACATCTTTCGAAATAATTTTTAGTAACTTCTTACGATTACGTCTGTACGATGTTAGTTTATGAACCTCTCAGTAATATCTCATATTAAACATCACAGTAACATAAAAAAAGAAGAAAAAACAGAAGAGGAACTGACGAACAGCACAAACAGTAGTTATCTGTGGAAACAAATGACAAGCATGAACTGGCGGGTAGTTTTCAGTTTTGTGTTATATTTTATTTGCAAGAAGCACATTTTCTGCAAGAAAAAGTACTTGAATAAAGTGATCTTCGTTTTCGTTAGTTCCTACTTAGCTACAGTTTCTATATTTAGTTATAATTCTGGTTATAATGGACGAACAACAGTTGTTATCGGTACCTATTCCAAAATCGTAATTATTAAAACTCAATACTCATTCAATACAATCGGCTATTGTACATTGAAATTCCAGGTGGCGCAATTGAACACTAACATTATATAATAGAGTTTACAAAATAAGGGTTTTTTCAACTTTTAAAATATTTTAGTTAGTAAGTATATTTTAGAAACGATTCACAATATTTCAAATTCTAGATATGCATTATACCCTACAGAAAACTTAATATTGCAATAGGGTAGATATTATTAATAATAATAAAACATTATCATATGTTGGCAGAGATTTGAATCTAGAAGAAAATCTTTTCAATGTTCGAGATGTTTCAGAAGCTACTTACATAAATAAAATAAAAACCAAATACTTGGTAATTATGTAATGGGGAGTAACTATTTCAGATAGTCTGATACAGACATTGTATTAAACAGTACAAAAAATATTGAATCAAGTGTCTCTAGTTCTAGTTTTTGTAGTAGTAGTCATGGTCGTCAATATAGTTTTGCAGGTATAGAAAATTTTAACATTAATACTAACAATTCTTGTAAACAATAATAGACTGTTTGAGACTTTAAAAACAGAAATTTCTGTTAAAAAGTTCATTTCTATTTGAAAATACACTAAATACAATAAATTAGCTGTAGCTGTCCCTTACAATGGTACCTATATTAATCTAGTTGAAGAATATGTAACTTATGACACTGAATGCTCCAGTCAACAAACAGAATTCAATTATTTATTATTGTAGAAACACAGCTATTGGATACTCAATTGGATACAATTAATTATAAACTCCTTTAATTTGATAATGTGTTCATATCTCTTCTTCATAAGTAGTTTTTTGTTGTATACAGTGTATTAATAATACTTAGTTTTCATTAAGTGACAATTCCACGATGTTAATATACAATATGTTCCAGGATGAAAATAACAAGATGAGAATAGTATATTATTTTATACAGAAAAGAAGTATGAATTTTCATGGCACACCTGAATTTACCTGCCAAACGGAGTGAGGCATGTAATAGAAGGTAAATCATGAAAAGTCACTTCTCGAAATAAAATATGTTATTATTCCTTTGAAGAACCCCGCATGTATCTTATGGAAAATGGGTCCCAGTCAATTGGCTGAAAATCAAGTTTGATGTAGTTTATGATGATCGATCAAAGGTCTCCATTTGCACAATTTGATCTAAAGTAATTGTTTAATTAGCTGCTGTTCAGAACACCTTTAAATGTTTCACAGATAAGGATTTTGAAGTGTACGTTATGGAATGGTTGAGGCACTCGAGACAGCGACTCTTGCTTGAGAAAAAGTAACCGTAAGTAAAAGATAGAATTTTCTTTAATCAGATTGGATTCCTGTTGATTTTACGTAATGTTTCATAAAATCTTTATTGTGTAAAATTTTTATTAGTTTTAATATTATCAAAAAACTATTCTAATAATTTTTTTGTAAACTAACTGTAATGTATGTGTATCCGTTAAACTTTATTAATTCAGTTTCAAAGTATGTTATGTTATGACAACTACAGATTAATATACCCTTTTCATTCCTTGCTTTCACTGAATGCGTTTAACAGTTTCGACTTTCCACACATGTTATGTAATATGCTTAGACAATTTTATTTTGTTTTAGGTTGGATTCCTTGACAAGATATTTTTTTTCTAATGCTGTTTTTTTCAAATTTACTGTACTGTTCATTAATAGTGAATAAACGTTTCAAATCCTTTATTGCTTTTTTTGCTATTTCATTTTAAATGTACAGGGTGAACTACTACGAACGACTGTAGGCCACATCTCAGAAAAGAATCATGATACAACTTTCAAAAAATTACCTTTATGTAAGTGATCCTGAAAACTTGCTGGAAAATATTTTGCAGTCTCTAAAAATATCCACTAGGGGTGGAATGAACACTCGAAAACATAATACTCCCAAAAACATACTAAAGGTGTCCTAGAAATCCAATTTTTGAAATATTGATGAGATTATGAAAAAATTTAATCATGGAGATTTTTTGCCATTATTTTTCAAATAATGGGTGTGGAAGGTTCAAACTTATGAAAAAATGTATAACTTTTCCGTTTTTTAACTGATATTAATGATTTTAGCTGCATTTTCTGTGTAATAAGATTGATAACAAAATTATATAATTTTGTATCCACTCTGAAACTTCAAATGTAAATTGAAGCATTTTTTTAATTTTTATATCTGATATCGTAAATCTTATATCTTGGAATAGATTCCTATTTTTTCAACCCCTTTTCATCAGAATTTCAAAAATGCCTCATTACATTTGAAATTTCCGAGAAAAATGGGAAGATTGTCGACTTTTTCACATAGCGTTGACAAAATTGTACAATTTTGTTATTAAAGATGAAAAACTCTTTTAAATGACGCCAAAAACATTGATATCGATTAAAAAACAAAAAAGTGTTACGACATTTGTTTTTTAGGTTGAACCTTCCCCCACCCCTTACTTGAAGAATAAGGACAAAAAGTCCCTAACTACATTTATTCATAATCTGATCAATATATCAAAAATTGTATTTCTAGGATACCTTTAGTGTGTCTTTTTTGGAGATAATCACAGTATTATGTTTTTAAGTGTTCATTCCACCTCATAGCAGATATTTTAGAAACTCAAAAATATTTTACAGCGATTTTTCAGGGTTATTATCCTAAGGTATTTTTTAAAAGTTAGACCATGATTATTTTTTGAAATATAGCCGACAGCCGGGCGCTCTTAGTTGTTCACCCTGTATTTGCTGATTAGGCACAGAAACATCTATAGGATGTTATCTAGAATGTTTGAGGTATATTAATTAGAGGTTTAAGTAATGTCCATACAGCATCTAAGAGAATACACTGTATTGTTTTTGAAATGTCGCATTTAGATCATTGATAAGATGTTATTTTTTAGACATAGCACTAACATCGACGAGATGTTAAAAGGCATTTCAGAATGTAACAGAAATGTTTTTTTTAGTTCGTTATAAAGACTTCCTTTTGAGGAAGTTCTAGTAACATCTCAGTAATGTAAAAAGGCACCGCTTTAACATCGCTGAGAAGTTAAGTTGAAACATCACAAAAGTTAACAGCCACAAGATGGGCATAAGCGGTTGTATAGATGAGCATGTGATGAAAACAAGGGGGAAAAAGGACGAACATTATCACAATGTGATGTTGAATTAACATAATATTTACTTGCATAGTGGGTACGGGCTTCTATATATTTTCACAAAATCAACTGTTTTTATTACAAATATAAATGCAAATATAATCATTTTAATCAAAGAACTTTTTAATCTTCACAATTAAAGAATATTATACCGATATCTAGGACCTTTTAGGGAAAATAGTTGTAATTTTAAATAATAGGCCAGTCAGACAAGACAATCAAATAACAATAATTCCCAATGTTTTCAATTCTTAATGTTATAAGGTTGGAGGTATAAACAGAAACTATAAAGTGTTTTAAATGAAACTCAATGTTTCTAGCTAATTCCACAATATAATGTTGAAAATTCTAAAAAATTGACAATTATTGAAATTAACTGTCTCGACCCTTACTTCGTGGAATATGCTCATATGAATGAAACTCACGGTCTCTAGTTAATTCCACAATATAATAAAAGTTATTGAAAATTCTAAAAAATTGACAATTGTTTCGATAAATCAATATCATCGTCAGAATGACAGAAAATACATTTCATTTTATGCCTACCTGATGTTTAGTAGTTATTTTTGGCTAGACCAAGAAGTAACCTAACTTGTGATTGGCTTAATATATGTTTATAGAAAAAATAAGAAGATGTGATATTACAAATATTGAAGCTTAGATATTATTAGCCCTATGGTGATATCCTGGATATCATTTTTCCAATTAAGATCAGTATAACTGTGCAATAATATAGAAAACTTATAAAACCAACACACATGTGCAGGAAAGATAATATCCTTAGAAATTTTGAGATCAGATACAGTGAACATTTACAAGCATATAGATTAAATCAACCAGATAAGTCCCACTACGCAAAAAATTTACTTAACACCAAATATTCATTGACACCTAACACAGAACTAGAAGTACTTCACATTTGTGATAAGAAACAAGAACTGGATTTCCTTAGAGTTAGAAATTAGAAGACATTTAAGAAACCCACAATATCAAGTTGTCAATGAACAGATGAATCTAGAGAGTTCTCCACTTTTAAACTGTCTTCCTAATTGATCATTTTAAAGATCACCAAATATAGTTTTCCTGGTTTTCTATATAATTGCACAGTTATACTGATCTTAATTGGAAAAAAGATATCTAGGATATCTCCATAGGGCTAATAATATCTAAGCTTTAATATTTGTAACATCACATCTTCTTTTTTTCTATTAACATATATTAAGTCAATCAATAAGTAGGTCACTTCTTGGTCTAGCCAAAATAATTATTAAACATCAGATAGGCTTCAAATGAAATGTAACTTCTGTCATTCTGACGATTATATTTAATATCGAAACAATTGTCAATTATCTTAAAATTTTTAAAATCTTTTCAATATATTGTGGAATTGACTAGAAACAGTAAGTTTCATTCAAAACAGTAAAATGAGTAGATTCCACGAAGTAAGGGTCAAGACAGTTAATTTTACCTAAGTGTGTTAAAAATACAAATATATTTCTTTAAATATAATTTTCACTAGGATAAAATCTATTTTTTTCAAAAATCTCACACATAAATGCAGATAACCATGTGCTCGCAACTATTTCAAGGTTGAACTTACTGAAACGCAAAACATACGCCGGTCAAACATATCGGTGTTGCCATATCTTTCAAAATATTACCAATAGTCCTTCTATCCTCCTGGTCCATCTGCTCTCCCTTTACCCTATAACGAGTGAGGAAAGTGCTACTTTTCCTCTCGAGGATGAAGTTTACTGCCCGACGTGTAGCGGATGGCAGTAATCATTCAAAGGAGGAAAAGGCACTTTACTCCAATATATTTCCGCCTACCTCAAATAACAAGACATATTTATATTAATTTATTTAAAACCAACAACCAAAACTAAAACTAAGAAGTAGGTACAGTATAGGCACGTTAATTTCATTTTCGCATCCTAGATATTTTTAATTTGTGGTAAAGTAATATTAATGTTAAACGTGCAGTTTTGAGTAGTGGTTATTTGAATATCATTAGAAGTGAGAGCTGGGCCCAACGCAGTTTTCGTGCTATTTTCTCTAGCAACATTATTATACAGGTATCCTCCGGAAGTAGTCGTACTTGGGTGATTACAATCAATTTCATTAACTTCAGTAACTCCCATAATTTGGTTCTAAATTTTCCGCTTTTTTGCAAGTGATTGCTGCACATACTCTTCGGTGATATTCGTAGACTTCCAACCTCCATGTTGTTTTAAAGCAAGAATGTCTCCTCCAGAATTTGCCGAGGTTCTTCTGAAACTATGCTCGGTATAATTTATAGCATTGGGCAGTTTTAAAAATTCTGCAATTTTTTTAGTATTTTTGCCAACCGTTTGGTTGATACATTTTCCTGCTCTATAACAGACAAATAAACGAGTCTGATCTATTGTAGGGCGTAGCGACATATATTTTCTATAATGTCAATATAATTAGGGCCATTCCACGGTGAAGCATTGATTACAAACGTTCTTTGTATAATTGCTATTAAAATTGAACCTTTATCTGCAATATCTGTAGTGGCCATTTTAAGGAGCTCGTCACACCTGCATGCTCCTGAAATTCCGAAAATGAGGAGAACCTACAAAACAAAGAAAAACACCTACAAACCTATCATGAACAGCGGTATACCTACTCGTTGCGCTAAGAGTACAGTAAATGGGGAGAAAAATAAGGAATAACCTGCGAATTTTTTACACCCGCTCCGATTTTGATGAAAATTTGGAAATAAGCTATTTTCACCCTCTAGATCAAAGTTGATATGCTCTTGAGGTGCGCTTTTTATTTTTAAGGGGTGAAAACCACCCCTTATGCTAAAAAAATAGAAAAACCATAAAAACACATATTACATCGATCTAAATCAATTTAAATACGTATAATAAATATATTTGTATGTTGTGAGTTAAAATTGAACAATAGTTTCACTCTTTCAATCCTTGAAAACCACCCTTATTGTCGAAAAAAAAATGTATAAGGCTGCAAAAATTGGGCCAAGTCTTATAAATTTTTTTTCTTGCCAAATGATTTTTTAGATCAGCTTAAAATTAGTTGGAAAATAACTATGTATATATAAAAATTTTATCTGAATAAATTTCAGTCAATAAAATGAGAATTTTTTGGAAGAATGTTTCTTTGTATCAATTGAAAATAGAAAAAGGTGGTCTAATTTAATATACGACATGGTATTTCACGTGATTTCAAAAATTTTTGTGTTTTTAATTCAATTAGGTATTTGAATTGTTTATTAAATGAAATTTTATTCTTTCTAGAGTCACTTGAGGCGTGTACATGGCGCAAAGTTTTACTGATATCCGTAGATAGCAGTTTTGGTAGTATTTCAATTATTTTTGTAGTTTAATCGTTTAATTCGTTCTATTGTTCATTTAGTTTCATTTCTTCAACGTGTGACAAGATTATAGTTTTTAATCGAAAATATTTTTTTCTAAGACTAGACTATCTACAAAATATTTTCTTCACTTGTTTAAATATTGTTTAATGAAACTATATAAAGTGTGACCAGCCTAAAATGGAAAACCTTCTCATCAATTTTGAAAAGTATATTAAGATTTCTATTTCTGAGGTATGATTTAAAATACTGAAAGATGAAATTCGAGACCGACAACCCAGAAATTTAAATATTTTACACTTAAAAACCCCAAACTTGTTAATATTGTTACAAAAAAATTTATAAACAACAAAATATACGTTATTGAATAATGTAAACAGTTATCGAAGAATTACTTGAAGAATAAGGATGAATAATGGTAAAAGAACCTTCCGAAGACTTCATAATAGAATTATTTATTGATTTCACCTAGAAAACCACAACTAAAATGGAGAAAACCTTCTCTCCAATTTTGTAAAAAACTATTCAGATTTCTATTTTAGAAATATTACTATCAAACTATACATAAAAAAAATTAAAATACTGAAAGATGTAATTTGATACCGACAACCCAGAAATTTAAATATTTCACATTTAAAATCCCCAAACTTGCTAATATTGTTACAAAAAATTCTATAAACAACAAAATATACGTCATTTAATAATTTAAACAGTTATCGAACAAATACTTGAAGAATAAGGATCAATAATGGTAATAGAATAACTTTCTGAAGACTTCATAATACAATTATTTATTGATTTCACCTAGAAAACCACAACTAAACCGGAAAACCTTCTCTTCAATTTTGAAAAGACTATTCAGATTTCTATTTTTGAAATATAATTATTAAACTATACATGAAGATGAAATTCGAGACCAACAACCCAGAAATTTAAATTTTTCACATTTAAAAACACCAAACTTGTTTATATTGTTAAAATTCTATAAACAACAAAATATACGTTATTTAATAAATAATTTAAACAAAGGAACAATTTTGGATTCTGTGTTATTCAATCTTTGTATAAATGAATTGTTTTCATTGAGCAGTACTGGATATATACAATTAGAGTCGCAGACGATACAGCCATTATTTATGAAATAGATAACTGGTATGATTTGAAATAGTTGAAAATGATCTAAGATTAATTAAGGATTGGTTTAATCATAAATTACTTAAAAATTGACTGTTTCGACCCTTACTTCGTGGAATATGCTCATATTAGTGTTTTTAAATGAAACTCAAGGTCTCTAGTTAATTCCACAATATAAAACAAGTTATTGAAAATTCTAAAAAATTGACAATTGTTTCGATAAATCAATATCATCGTCAGAATGGTTTAATACTACTGATTAACTGATTGTAGAATTCATTTTTATAGGAGAAATTGATAACATATTTGAAAAACTTATTTAAATTTGACGTTACAAAATGGCAAATGACATTTGTGTTGTAACGTCAACTGACGCTGTTGTGAGGACGATACAATTCGATGATTTTAGGAACGATGCTCGAGAATATCAATTTTAGGAACTATTCGCAAATAGAGCATTCACAGGCTTGCATATCCATGACGTTGGGAACGACGTCAAGAATAACGCCCTGATTCCAGATTCAGGGCATCAGTGCGGATAAAACTCAATAATCGACCACCACACCTGCAAGAAATGAATCACCGGTAGCGACATTGATTCTCTTTCCGAAATATCGAGACCACACATGACCAACGTTCAACTTTATAAATATTTTTACAAAAGTTACAATTTTTATTTTTTAGAACTGAATATCTTTCCAATAAATACATGGAAAATTATCATTGATGCTGCAAATGGAAGATCATATATGAATTATATGGCAAATGTATGCATACTTGGCCCGTTGATAATATACTTATTACCTAATTAAAAAAAATAGAATTGCGAGGAGAGGAAAAAGACGAAATTTTCGGTATAAAAGTGACTGTCATCTAGCGCAAAAATATATAAAAGATGGCGGAGTCGAGACGTGACATGGCGCGAGTGACGAGCAGTCACTCTTGATATTTAATTACAATCATTCAACCCTTAAAAACTACCCTTAATAACCACCTCTAATTAAATGTATAGAAAATAAACGGTTTTAAATATTAAAACTAACTTTTCCTCATCTGTGGCACTGAACAATATTCTTTCATAAAATTGTTACTTGTATACACTTCTGGGAATGTATCGTGCTAACAAAACGAAATTTCACCAAAAATAACCTAAAATTTAGTATATCTAGTTTTATAGGACCCGCTGTACTCGCTCTAGTCAACTGAAAATCGATAGGGTACATCTGTGAGACACCTTGAACAATACTTATCCATAAAGTTGATCAATCGTATACTCTCAGGAGGCTGTATCGTGCTAACAAACTGAAACTTCTCCAAAAATGACAAAAATATCGTACTTAAAGTACTGTAGCACCGGTTGTATTGGCTCTGGTGAGCTTAAAATCAATAGTGAGATGCCCTGAATAATATTCAATCATAAAATTGGTGACTTGTTGAACTCCGGAGGCTGTATCGTGCTAACAAACTTAAATTTCTCGAAAAACGACAAAATGTCGTACTTCAAGTACCATAGCACCCGTTGTACTGGCTCTGGTGAGCTGAAAATCAATAGGGTTCATCTGTGAAATGTCCTTAACAATATTCCATCATAAAATTTGTGACTTATTGCACTCCGGAGGCTGTATCGTGCTAACAAGACTTGCAAGGAAAAGTGGCCGACGACAACGACGACGACGACGACGACGACGACGACGACGACATACACACAGGATTTTTTTTCTAAAAACCGTTTTTTCGTGTTGTTGTTGATGGATAACGTAAAAATAACTCAAAAAAATTTCAAATTTCCAACTTTTTTGTGGGTAAACCAATACTTTTATCGCATATTAGATAGGTTGGCGGAAAAGTAAAAATAGTTTTTGAAAAATTGAAATAATTTTATACACATAAGACAACTAAATATTATTTATTCTTAACTTTTTGATAGCTTAAGTTATTGTTGTATTTCTTGAGATTCACCCTTGCTTTAAAAAAGTCATAGTCCATAGGGAAAAAGCATTAAAAACAAAAATAAAAGCAATTTGTGTTTATTTTACAAAATAGATTTATAAATGGTACATAATGTATAAGATTATTCATCGCCACTAACAGCTTCTTCTTCCTCGTCTTCGTCTGTGATTGGCGGACAATTCTGGCAACTGTTACCTGAACATGTCCCACACGTAGCGTTGCAATAATTTACTGTATTATTATGAAATTTCAAAGCTATTATAATGATCCAAGTCTCATTTTAAATGAAATTTTAAAAGCTATAAGCTATGTCAATTTAAATATTTTTTAAAGGGTAGTTTTCAAGATTTTTGAGGTTAAGAGGCTTCAAACACGTGACTGTTTCCCTCAAGAGAAAACTTCTACTAGCCATAACTCTGTCAATTTTTATTCTACAGAAATGAAAAAAAAACCAAAATATTCTGTAAGAAATAAGCTACATTTATCTTTGTTAAATATTTTTCGTATCTTCAATATTTTGAATGTTATTTTCGAAAATATCGAATTTTTCTTAAAATTTGAAAACTTTTTTTTCATTTTATCATTTCTATTTTCAAAAATATGTACTCTAAATTGCTTAAACTTACAGAACACATAGTTAACATATAAATAAAGTAAATTACAGGAGGATTTTTTTTATTTTATTTTTATCAAAAAATTCAGAAGCTTAAGTGCTGATTTTTTTTCAGAAAAAGTGAAAATTCGATTTTATTTTCATCAGAACTTCGTTAATTCTTATGCTAATGACTTCAAACTGGATTAATTTTAAAGATTTTGAAAATACTTTGAAAAATAAATGGTATACTTTCTTAGAAAACTTCAACGTTTCTATTTATTTTACGTTAAATGTATGTAATTTAGTGACTAAAAAAATTATTTTTTTTCTAGCCGCCGTATCTCGGTAATAATTGCACCCATGTCATTGATAAACCTCTCAATCTTTTCCTTTTTTTTGTGAGCTTTATTTTAGTTCCGACATGTTTTTTCGTAGCATGTCAAATTGTTGACTTATACAAGAAAAACTGTTAAAAAACGAGCATCTTCAACCAAGAACCACTCAGTAAATATTGACTTTACGAAAAATGTGTATATGGAACTTTCTGCTTAAAATTAACCCCTCTATCGATTTCCGAAGTTATTGTCGACATTTTATTTTCCACCCCTGGGAAGGGGTGGCTTTCACCCCCTGGGCAAAAGCACACTACGGCACTATATAAACTTTGCATCGATATCACCGATGACGATCACGAGAGTTTCCAATTGGAAGTACTGGAAGAAATATACACTTTGGACGTTTTCGAAGTCATCAATATAGATACCATCGACGAAACAACAGTTCCTTGTATACAAGAAGAAATAGATTATGTCAACGATGAATGCGTTGTTCCGAATTGTTCCCGCGCTACCCCGACTCCCAACGAAGAATTACGGGGATTCGATAATTTGAATAAGAATCCGTCTAATAACGTAGCTAACGTCAGACCTACTAGAAATAGAATGCGTAGTATTAAAACCCTCCAAAACGATTTTTTTACGATCTCGACAAAGCGAATAAACCACCCGAGAGTGTAAATAAAATGAACGGACCTATAAGGCAGAAGAAGAACCACCAACGCAATTATCATCTGGGGCTTCCAGTAAAAAATTTATTCACTTCCTCTCTTGAGATGGTTTTAGCCTTATTAGGTTTATATCCCTGGTTTTGTCTTTTCAAGAAAGCAATTAATTTTGGGTATTTAATATCCACATTTTCGTTTATTAGAAGCATTGTACGTAGCATCGAATACTTGGACCACAATGTAGAGGCCTTTAATGTATTAGCTAATAGCGAAAAATACCCCAAAATAACATTTTCTGAGTAAGTGCGAATAAGCTTTTCATCGGCCCATTGCTTGAAATGTAAATACTGTTTTTCGTATTTTTGGGGTAATAGAGATTGTATTGTTACATTAACTTGTTCAAAAATATCCGGTGGTGTATAATTTATATCTTCAAATTCGCTTGAATCGCTCATTTTCTAAATATTATTTTATATTTTGTATATTTATTATGGCGTAGCACACTTTGAAACTCTTAATCTGTCAATCGACTATAGCATGCTATAATACTCGTCTTTCCATACAAAATTTGGAAATTGAAATAACAATTAACTGATTTCTACCATTATTAAACAGTATAATTTATACTTATATAATAGAATATAGTTCAGGTCGTCAATGCCGTATGAGTTATTTCATTGATGACGTACCATGACGTCACTTTCACTTTTCCTCCCTAGGGAGTAAAAGTACTTTTCCTCTCAAGACAGAAAAAGTTCGAATTTGCTCCCTACAATGAGGCAAGGAAATGTATACTATGGATAGAGGTAGGTGGAAATAACTTTTAATGCTACCCCAAGATTTCACAGACATAGAGCTAAATTCACCATAATTGCAATTTTAACAATGTTCCGGACGCGGAAAAAGGTGTAAAATGAGATTTATTGATGTCTCGATGTATTCACTTAACAAAAATTTAAAGACTTTTGGAATTATTGTCAAATGTTCGATTTTTAATGTGTATAATGAACGAAAATGGTTTGATAAGTATCGAAGAATCCCTTATTTTATTAGTACAAAGTTTTTACTTTCACAATAGTATTTGCTTTATTTGTATTATATTCTAATTTTTACAAATTTCAATCTATAGCCCTCTTATTTAAACAATTGATTAGATTTTATGGTGAAATAGTTCACTACGGGCTTCTACATATTTTTACAAATTCAACTGTAATTAATTACAGATATAAATACATATATTATCATTTCAACCAAAGAACTTTTCAATTTTTACATTTAACGAATATTATATCGACATCTAGGACCTTTTAGGGATAATACTTCTAATTTTAACCAACGGCTGCCGGTTTTGACAAAGTCGGTAAATGTGGTCAAAGTCCACTTATCGGTGTTACAGATTAGGTCGCGTGTAGGTACTTTTAACGTGCATTTTTTTCCATTCCCACCTGCTTTAAAGTGTACAATGGGCAGTACTGACATCTTGACGAAGTACTTTTTGATATGAAGAAGGGTTGTTACTTTATCCGGAGATTATAATCCTTTTTAAAACGTTTTGGTTTGTGTGAGTTGTTATACACTCTTAGCGAGGACTGTTTGATTGTATAATGCAAAATATATATAGAGGTTTCTAATATCTGTATTTTGTGTATTTTTCAAATGATCCTTGTATTTTTCTTATAGTAGCTGAAGAATATACAGTGCTATTCAAAAATCCCCTTCCCCTCGTATCTTTTGAACGGCAACACTTACATTAATAAAATTTGGAGGGTGAAAATAAAGTGTTGTAAACTTCTCTACAAATGGTAACAGGTGACGTAATAGTAATAGATGACGTCACAGTGCCACTCTGGCCAATAATTTTAAATAGGACCTTATGGCAAGTGATATCTCGTTTGAAAGGCATTGACATTGGCTACATAGCCATATTAATTTTGTTTGGATTTAAATTAATTTTGACGGATAAATTAAATAAATTCCAAAATTATTGAAATTATTTTTTTAAATTTAATTAAACAAATATCAACAATGGATTCTTATAGCAAGTGTTCGAAATGTGCTCCGTCTACTTTCTGACAGTAATACATCCTATTAGTAAACTCTTGTCGTACTCGTTCGAATGTGTTAGCTGAAATAGCATTGCATTCTTCAGTAATTCTTTCTTTCAAAACGCCAATGCTATCTGGTGCCGTAGCATAATACTTGGATTTCAAGTACCCCCATAGAAAAAAATCTAATGGTGTCAGATCTTGTTACCGAGGTGGCCATTCTATAGGACCTCGCCGGCCGATGTATTATTGTCAGGAAGTAGACGGAGCACATTTCGAACACTTGCTATAAGAATCCATTGTTGAGATTTGATTAATTAAATTTATAAAAATAATTTCAATAATTTTGGTATTTATTTAATTCATCCGTCAAAATTAATTTGAACCCAAACAAAATTAATATGGCTATGTAGCTTTCAAACGAGATATCACTAGCCATAAGGTCCTATTTAAAATTATTGGCCAGAGAGGCACTGTGACGTCTTCTATTACTATTACGTCACCTGTTACCATTCGTAGAGAAGTTTACAACACTTTATTTTCACCCTCCAAATTTTATTAATGTAAGTGTAGCCGTTCAAAAGATACGAAGGGGGGAGGGGACTTTTAAATAGCACTGTATAAAAAAATGTAACTAGTCAGTATTGGTAAAACGATGAAAAATGCATTTAAAACAAAACTACGTGCCAAACAATAAATTGTAGTAAAGTTCGCACATACACAACTAGAATTCCAATCCCTTTAAGTAATATACCTCCTCATTCATTGAAATAACATACATACCTATCTTTATATTCGCTTTAAAGAAACAATGTTGGTATTTAACAAATGAGAATTATACTCAACATAAACAACCATTTAATCTGAAAAAGAAGATCACTGTGACAACCACGAGGTGATAAATTTGTCAAAGACGAGAAAAGAAAAAGGAAACTGGTTGATTTGAATTACTAAGTGTTGTGATTTTTCCTATTCAACGTTAGCTTTTTATTTTAGATAAAACAAAACTTTGTAAAGACAGACTTATTTATGTTTTCAAGTCAAATGAAATTAAATGGGAATAATAACGCTACAATGGAAATGTTTTTTATCGACCATCCCATTCATGTATAATAATTCCCATTTGTGAATACAAAAATCGTAGTTTGCTGTCGGCTAAATAGGAAGGAAGAGAGTTTGCAAGTGGATAAAAATATCGGATAAATTACGTTACCGTAGCAACCCTAGCATTTATGTACTGTCTGTTTACCAAGCAATGCACGTCAATTTGACAATTATAAATGTCAAAAACAGAATGAATTAAACAGCATATAACAATTTCAAAAAGTATGTCGAGATTTCAGCTGAAAAAATTGGACTGGATACAAAGAATAAAAAAATTTCTAATCATTCTTATCGCTCAAGCGCCGTATCAACTTTAGCTAAGGCAGGTATTATTGAACAAGAATTAATTAAAATAACTGGACATTCCTCTTCGAAGTCTATAAAGCCTTATCTACAACTTGATAATGAGCATCATTCGCATCTTGTGACAAATCTCCGAGATGAAGCTTTGAACAATGAATTAGCCACAGTGCCAACAACATCCATGTCAATGTCAACAACAAAGTCTACATCAGTAAAGGAGCAAATGTCTACTGGACCAATTGTATATAATAATTGTATTTTTAACAATTGTTCTTTCTAAACATTATGTTTCTACTCATTGTTCATTTAGTTTGTTAAATAAAGTTTAATTGAATTGAGTTTTTTATTCATGGGATTGTCTTACCAAATACCACGCGAGCTCAGATTTAGCAGGATATTTTTTCCGGTGGTTTTCTCATACTTACTTTCATTGGCAATTTAACTCGATCTGTTCAGGCAAAATCACTCGAGCGTATTCGAAAACAACCACAAAAAATATCTGGCTAAATCTGAGCTCTTGTGGTATTACCCCCGAATAAATAATGAAATAAAGTACTGTTAGGCGACGAAACATAATTTAAACATATATATTTTTAATGACCGTAATTTCTCAATTTATTATACTTTCATGGGCTTTGGTCAGAAATAAAATCACTTGCTTATAGGTGTAAGTTTCGGTTTATTTCATTTAAACCATTTTCGAACCATTCTAATAATCGGAAAACACAATAAATTTCATGTACATACATATAGTTAAAATCTATTTTCTTACAATTTACTTCTTGATTATGCCTCAGTAGAGGCTTGTCTACAGTAGTATACTTTAAATTAAAGAAGACGATTAAAATATATATAAACAAATAATATAAACTATGGGAACGATGGTTAAAAAGTATTTACAGAGTGGCCTAATTGCATTCAAATTCGAATTAGAGACCTTTTTTATTAGGTAAGGTGTAGATATTCGTTTACAATAGTATGTTGGTATATATGAATACAGTTCTATTATTTATGTATATGTATATGTATATGTATATGTATATGTATATGTATATGTATATGTATATGTATATGTATATGTATATGTATATGTATATGTATATGTATATGTATATGTATATGTATATGTATATGTATATGTATATGTATATGTATATGTATATGTATATGTATATGTATATGTATATGTATATGTATATGTAATATTTTGCAGATTATTTAATTTCTGATGACATTGGCATGTCACAGTTGAAAAATATATTGTAGGTTAAAGAAAACAGAATTCATGATAAGATATTTAGATAATAAAAGAATTCCAAATCTTTGTTACAGAAAAATAACAAATAAGAGTTTTTTTAAAAAGAAGAAAGTGTGTAACCACAGCGTAATGTGGTTATTTATTTTATGAAGAATAGTGAGTTGAATTTGATATCCTAAAAGGAGAACATGTAATTTAATAGTTCTCCAATATTTCGCCAAGTAGTAGTTAATTAAATAATATAATAATTAATAATAGAAATGGTTATCCGGTGCCCACAATTGTGAATTCTGTTCGTGTTATTTTTATTAAAAAAGTTAGGCCCGGTTGTAATTGTCACAGGTGAACGTTAGTTCATTTAAACTACCACTCAACTTTGAACCGACTTCATTTTGGTTAGGTTAGGTTTTGGTTTTCGTTGTAGAGTGCAAGATCAACATTAGTTTCGTTGAACTCCGGTCAGGTCACGTTGGTAGCACTGAACTCCGTTTTTCATCTGAAATATAATGTCCCATGCCAAACTTTACAGTTACTTTTATATTTGAATCTTTTTTAATAGTAGTTATATGATTTGAACGTTGACATTGATGATTCTATTTTTGTACTATTTTTGATATTTTTCGTTTATTTTGAATTATTTGGACGGGAACTATCTACATTTGAGTTCTTGATAATTATCATCGGTATGTAGTTGATCAAATAAACTCGTATGAAGCATGCTGTAGATATAAATCACTTTTGTAGGTGTATGTGGTTGTAAACAAAAAGGTTGCGGTTGTTGTATCTGTACGGAAAGGTGATGGAGAAAGCAAATAAAAAACGATCAACAAATTTCAGTTCGAAAGAAGAGAATATTTTAATATCATTAGTGCAGAAATATAAAGATCAAATTGAATGCAAAAGAAGTGATACAAATACAAACAAAATAAAATTAACTGCTTGGAAACGAGTAACTGATGAATTCAACAGTATATCTGGGGAAAATTATAGACATTTACAGATATTGAGGAATAACTATGATAATTTGAAGAAGCGAAGCAAACAGAAATATGCCGATGAAAAATCATTTTTGAAGAAGACAGGGGGTGGACCACCTGAGGATTTTACTTTTGATGATATCGATAACGGAATAAAGGAAATCATAGGAACGCAAATGACAGGTTTACCATCGGATTTTGATGGTGGCTATGCATGTAATGGTGAGTTTAAAGTGATATTTTGTTCATTATTGTTTTAAGGAGAAAACTATAAACTGGTTTCAATTTAGGTGATATGGTAGAAGTCATGGATAATGAGATGGATATATCATCCGATTTGAGTAAGTTCATTTATTTTCATTTAATATTGCCTAATTGTGTGCATCATGCAGGTGAACAAATTAACGATGAAACAGAGAAAGTGGAATTCAGCGAAAAAATAGATAATATTCAGCCCCTGCTACCATTTTCACTCAACTGTCAGGTGGCATCAAGCTCTCGTGATTTATCTAATGGAGTCTTATATCGCCTCATATATTTATAAAAAAAATTACTCATGTTTCTTTCAGTACCGTTACTGTTGGAGCATAATTATACATGTTCTGATATGACAACAGGGGCAAAGACAAACAAGGACTGGTCCAAATACACCCAAGACATGTTGAGGAAGGAAATATCATCACCACTTAGATCCACTCCCAAAAAAGTTTCATGTAGCAAAAAAGGTGATAGTCTTGTTTGATACTTACATTTTTGTTTCAGAAAACAACTTGAAGAAAAACCGAAACTCCCTGAACAGTAAGTTGGTTGAATGGAGTTCTAGTAAAATAGAACTTACTGAAATTCAGGAAACTGCTTTCTCCGAAGAACATCAGCTGAAACTAAAGCACATGCAAGAGAAACATGACCAAATAATGCGATTACAATAAGCTGAGTCAGTGATGGAAATGAAATTTTTGGAAGTAGAACATGACATGAATATATCTCTTCTAGAAGTTAAAAAGAGATTACTCAATAAATAGGTTTAATTGTGTTACATTAAAAAATAAAAGTGTTTGATGCAGTCTTGTTTTATTATTATAAACAATTAAAAGAAAGTTGAGGATAACATGATAATTAAAACTATATTCATCTAATTTATTCCACAGTAAGTTTGCAAAGTAGTTGTGTATCAAACCATAACGAACACTATTGTTGACACCAACATTTTCTCTTATATTAACATTATTTACATTATTGACAAAATGTATAGCAGCTTCAATTTCTCCATTAACTAGACGTTCAGCATCCTTCATAATGCAAGCTATATTGTGTAGTACTGCTGAAGAAACTACAACCCTTTCTACATTTTCCACCCGTAAACGAATACCTAAAGCTAAAATTGGAAATCTTCTTTTCCACACACCAAAGCACCTCTCTATTGGGTTACGCGTTCTAATCTGGGATTCATTGAACAATTACAGTTTCTAAAAATTTGAGAATCATCAGCAGATCCAGGCCAACGGCATACAATATTATTTATTTTCAATCCAGCATCACACACTGCTTGCACATTGAATGAGAAAAATCCCTTTCGATTCCGAAAGTTTTCAGCATGAGGACCACCAGGTGAATGTATCCTAACATGTGTGCAATTCAGTGCTCCGATACAATTAGGAAATCTACTGATGTTTCGGGGAACTGAATGTAGGTATGACTGAGTCTTGCAATAGTTCTTTTTGTAACTTGTCGAACAACTCGACTTGCTGTTGATTTATCAATCCCATTGAAGTCAGCTGTAACTTGAAGTATAGAACCTGTAGCTAGGTATCGTAATGTCACAAACACTTCCATATCAGGTGTGAGTGCATGGTTCCTGAAGTATGCTGTGTTTATAATCGTAAAAGATATTTTCAGTTTTGAATACTCACTTATCGACCTTAAATGCAATTTCTTCTGTGATCTGATCATTTAGAAATCTCACAGTTCGTTTTTCTAATCGAAATCTACATTTAAATTCGATATCAGACCATATTTCAAAATGACTGGGTCTATTTCTGAAGATTTGTGGTCTTCTAGGATGTAAAAAACCATTCAAAATGTGTAAAAAGTCTTCATCGTCGGTTAATTCTTCTAACAATACGTTCATTTTGAATAATGAATTCTAGAACAGAAATTCAACCTCACTTTTTGTTGTTAACAATTCAACGTCAAACGTCAAAACATTCTTGAACCGCCTTTGAACGCTCTTCAACGACCATTCACGTTAACTTGTCTCTGAACCACAGATTAATAGTCACTGACGTACTTACAACACAAATTTGCAATTAAACTCGGTTCAACGCTGAACCACAGTTCAACTATGCACTTACAACCAATTTTTATTTGTGACAGTGTAATTTGTGGATTCTTGGTGACAGAATGCTGTTTGAAATTTATTGAATGTGAAGCCTTTAGAATACTGAACAAACAGCCACAGTATAGTAATAGGTAGATCAAACAGAACAAAATTAATAATCAATATTTATTTTAGACAATACTTTGAAATCTTATAAAAAATTTTCTATTTTATGGCGCATTGAACCCACCCTGAGATAAGAGTGATTTGAATATTTTACAATAGATTTATCTTTCAATAAAATATTTTTTTTGATAGCTGGGCATTTTTGACAACTACTGTCAAAGAGAAATAAATATCATACGCTGCTAAAGCCGTGTGCACAATAATTGTCGCTACAACGTAGGGCAATTATATAAATTAAAATCGATATATAATAATATACAACTTAAGTTGTCTATGTCAGTTCTGAAATTGATTGAGTTAAGATTCATCTTAATATTTATGGAAATTAACCCTCACTTCATGGAATCTACTCATATTAGTGTTTTAAATGAAACTCAATGTTTCTAGCTAATTCCACAATATAATGAAAAATGTTGAAAATTCTAAAAACTTGACAATTGTTTCGATATTAAATATCATCGTCAGAATGACAGAAGTTACAATTGATGCCTACCTGATGTTTAGTAGTTATTTTTAGCTAGACCTTGTGATTAACTTAATATATGTGTCTGACCCAAGTAGACAACATTACATTCTGGACATTTGAGTTTATATATACCTGATTTCTTTAATGTTGGTATTTTTGTTTTAACATTTAACAATTTTGTACTGACGTTACTTTCTGTTTTAAAAGAAATTGTTGTATTCATTGCTAAAGATATTATCTTTGAAATATTATTAAAAATATTTCCTGCATATGTGATGGTTTTATAAGTTTTTATTTCGTCAGACCCTTAGAAATTTTGAAATCCGATACAGTGAACACTTACGAGCATACAGATTGAAACAACCAGATAAATCCCATTACGCAAAACTTGACACCAACTATTCATTGACACCTAACACAGAACTAGAAGTACTACATATTTGTGATAAGAAACAAGAGCTGGATTTCCTTGAAGAGTTGGAAATTAGAAGATACTTAAGAAACTCACAATATGAAGTTGTCAATGCACAGATAAACCTAGGGAATTCTCCACTATTAAACTGTCTTCTTAAGTGATAATTGTAAAGATCAGCAGATATAGTTTTCCTGGTTTTCTATATCATTGCACAGTTATACTGATCTTAATTGGAAAAATGATATCCATGGTATCACCATAGGGCTAATAATATCTAAGCTTCAATATTTGTAATATCACATCTTCTTCTTTTTTCTATTAACATATATTAAGTCATTCACAAGGTAGGTCACTTCTTGGTCTAGTTAACAATAACTACTAAACATCAGGTAGGCATCAAATGAAATGTAACTTCTGTCATTCTGACGATGATATTCAGTTGTCGAAACAATTGTCAGTTTTTTAGGATTTTCAACATTTTTCATTATATTGTGGAATTAGCTAGAAACATTGAGTTTCATTTAAAACATTTATATTTATCATTGTAGTACATTCATTGCATGCAGAGAAAGACTCAAAAAACATTAAGACATCATTTAAACGTTGCCACAGCCAATTAATCATCTTACATAAAAGGTGAACGCTTATTCATAGATCAGAAACCATGCAATATCGATCAACTACAGGACCTAGAACAAAATCAATTGAATGAGTGTGGGAATAGCGCCCCTTCTACACCCACCATCGCCGGTAAAATAGAGAAAATATAACTGAAATGGAAAGTCACAGATCAAAGAATACATATAAGTCAAGCTGAGAACCTTCCCAAATCTACTAGAGCAGCCATGTCAAACTCAAAGTCACTGGTTGGCCAAAAGCATGAAGAACATAGACTAGGTGGGCCACAAAACCTAATCTTAAAGAAGACAAACTACTGAAAATCTTAACGAAAAAAAGTACTATTATGTTAGAAGTATATTTATTAAATTTCCAATAAAAAGGACATTACAAAAACTTACAAACATTAACTTCTTTTGCCAGATATTTGACATATTTCGTCTTTAATTAAGTTGTCTATTTGTGGCGTGAATTTATCGGCGGAAATAACTTTTAAAACTGCGTCCAAGTGTGCGTCCGTCAATCGCGATCTTGCGGGAGATTTGTTTCCTTTCATCAAAGAAAATAATTGTTCACACTTATAGGCACTTCCAAACATTGACAGGATTTTACAGGCAAGTTTTCTCATTTCTTGGTATTGAAAAGGCAAGTACTTATAAAATTCGAATGTACCAACACTATCAAATTTTTATTTTAAATGGGTTTGACACTGAATCTCAATCACTTCCATCTGCAAGTGAGGGGGAACTTTATCAATATCGATAGTGAAAAGACCAGTAAATAAAAAAAAATGTTTTCTTGGCACTTAAAATCCTGAAAACGCTTTTCAAATTCTGACAGAAGGCTTCCCATTTTCTCTGTATACATTTTGTATGATATTGGGCCACTTGTACTTTCCTGATACGCCTTGCAAGTCGGAAAATGTGACAGATTATCCACCGCTAACTGGTTTTTCCACAGCATCATCTTACACTTGAAAGCTTTAACATGATCATGCATATCTGTGATAACTTGACGTGGTCCTTGCAATTTCTTATTTAAGTCTGACAAGTGTTTTGTGATGTCTAGCATAAATGAAAGATCTTGTAAAAAAGGTACGTCGGATAATAAGCTGACATCTTGTTATTTCACTTCCATGAAAAGGCGTATTTCTTCTTTGAGTTTCCAAAACCGACCGAGAACCATAGAACACGAAAGCCATCGCACTTCTGCATAATAAGGTAAACCAGTGTACTCACTTTCTAAATCACGTAAAAACGCAGAAAACTGTCGCTGATTCAAGCCACGTGACCTTATGAAGTTTATCATTTTTTACACTGACTTTAAAACGTTTCCAACTTGATCACTTTTGAGCATAAAACTTCTTGGTGGATTATGCAATGAACATGATGAAAATCTGGTTTGTCACTGCCCGTTTCTCTGATATTTGTTTGTAATATTTTAATGAAGCCATTATTTACTCCAGTCATTGAAGGAGCTCCGTCTGTTGCAACGGAATACAGTTTTGACAAATCTAAATTGTACTTTTGCAGAAGTCCATAAACAGCATTGAAAATATCCTCTTCAGTTGTTGTATCATGCAATGGTACTAATTCCAGTAATTCTTCATAAACGTTGATATCTCTATCAACAGCACGAAGAAAAACAGCGAGTTGCGCCACACCACACACATCTGTACTTTCGTCACAGGCAATAAAAAATGCAATGAAAGAGTCTGATTTTGTTTTTATCTGTTCGCTTATATTGGCAGCCAACTCGGTAACTCTTTCAGCGACAGTATTCCGGGACAAGGATATATTGTGAAAAGCCTTCACGCTCCCGGGACTTACAATTTCCGTGGCCTTTACAAGGCACTCTTTTATAAATTCACCTTCAACAAATGGTTTTGAGTGTTTTGCGATCAACTCCGACAGTACGTAGCTCGCTTGAACGGCAGATTCATTTTCTTGCTTTGGACGTGTAAACATAAGCTGTTGATCTTTTAACCGTGATTTTAACTCTTTTAACTTTTCGTTTCTAATCATGCCTGTATACTTGTCAAACTTAGTTTTATGACTATCATAGTGACGTTTTATATTATATAATTTTGGGACACCGACTGTACTGTTACAAATTAAGCAAATAATTTTGTCTTTCACTTCACAGCAAAAAACTCTAGTTCCCACTTTTCTTGAAAGATACGATGCTCATCTCCAAGTTTCCTCTTACTTCCACTTGGTTTTGAAACTTCATTCGAAATAAATAACAATAAGTACTGTTACGTGTTGTAACAATAAGTACGCAACTAAACTCGCAATTCTATCGCAACTGACTCATAACTGACTGAACAACTGAACTCAATCGAGCGGTATTGGCTTACATACGGATTGTGATTTGTCGACAGTTTTTTCCAGAATGTTCAGGTAGCGTCATCTGTGTTCTCGCGCGATAGAACTTTCCGGAACAAGCCAGGCTTTTAGGTCGAGTGCTCATCTTAGTTTATCATAGTACTTTATTTTCAGTTTTTAACAGGCTCGCGGGCCGCATTACATGGCTGTTTTCAAAATTGATTCGGGGCCGCAAGAAAATGCTCAGTGGGCCGTATGTTTGACATGGCTGTACTAGAGCCTCAAAGAAGCCAACTAACCCAGCTTTAGAGAAAGTTACCAGATCAAGATCAAATTCTCAAAAACTCCCCAGTTTTCGATCTATTTTATTCCCGTTGCATTTATTTAATAACTTAACTTTACTTGTATCGTTTTAATTTTTGGGAAATTATTGTATTTTTTTTTGAGTGATCAAGAGTTACAACCTCATTCATTTAATTTATGTTGGTTATTGTTATAATTTGTAACAATGGGGCCGTTTATATTACAATTTGAAAATGAGCCTATAGAAGCACAAAATATAGTTCACTTAAATAATCTCAAAAACTACGTCAACCCAGGCAGTTTTAAAATAATTCATATGAATATTTGGAGTTTGGCGAAGAATATCGATGAATTGTTGATAGTATTAGACCATCTATGTGCAGAATTTGATCTGATAATATTAACTGAAACATATCAGATGTAAACCCCAATCAAAATCTCATTTTCTTTAGGATGAGGTAGATGAAGCTGGGAATACTCCATTAATAAATTACAGAACCCAAAGAAGGTCAATTTACACAAAACGTAAACATTTCTGATCTGTGCAACGAACACGAAAGTCGAAGAACTGCTAATATTCAAACGGATTTGGTTATGGATCTCGTACCATAAAAACTAGCCTTATGTTGTTGTTTTTTAATATACGAGGATGTATTGATATCTAGTTAGCCTAGACCAGTTCCATGCATAAACAAAATATAGCGTTACCATAGCAACGAAAAATAACTTATTAGAACTGTCAGTGTAAAGTTTGACGTCAAAAAAGTAAACCAGAGTTACGCAATAAATTAAAAGAAAAAAGATTTCCACATAAATTGTGAAAATCGAAAAATTGGAGTATCGAGCCATCATTAAAGTATTCAATAGGGTTAAGAGGTAAGCAGATTTACGAAGATATCCTAAATACCCTTGGTGATCAACGTCCTTCGTATGCGACCGTGAAAAATTGGACTGCAAGCTTCAAAAGAGGTAAATTTACCATTGAAGTTGATGACTGATCGGGCAGGCCAGTTTCTGTGTCAGTCCCCGAAAATATCAATGCAGTTCATGACATGATTTTATTAGACCGTCGAATTGGGCTAAAACGGATATCTGAAGCATTGAATATTTCATACGAACGCGTTCAACATATAGTTCACGTCAATTTGGATGTTGACCAAAAGCGTGCAAGGGAAGAAGCATCGCGTTCGATCAGTGCTCGATTTGAAAACGATGTAGACTTCTTAAACCGAATTGTTCTATGGATGATACTTGGGTATATTTCTACGATCCAGAAACAAAGCAACAATCGATGGAATGGCGATACTCTGGTTCTCCAAGACTTAAGAAGTTTCTTGTCCGAAAATCTGCTGGAAAAGTTCTTGCTTCAGTTTTTTGGGATTACCATGGAGTAATCATGATTGATTTTTTGGATAAGGGTAGAACAATAACTGGAGATTACTATTCGGCATTACTGACCACTCTACGGGAAAATATTAAAGAGAAAAGACGCGGAAAGCTATCCAAAGGTGTTTTATGTTTGCAGGACAATGCCCCTGCACACAAATATTCAATATTCTAGCAATTCTTTGTACGAGGAATCAGAAATTTTCGATCTAAGACAATTATTTTTCTTAAAATTCCTCCAATTTATAAAATCATCTAAAATTGTTTTGGCAACACAGGTTTTCTTCGAAGTGGAAAATCTATAAGGCAACAGAAGAAATATACGATCTTATAACGTATTTAAAAAACATTTAAAATATTGGATTTTTCAAAAAAACAGTGCAGAATTTAGCAATAGTATAAACAATTTCCTAGTGTAAACTAAACTAATTGTTCTGCAATTATGTAATATCATTCTTCCTCAATTTAGTATCTTTAATGACTCAATTTCCTAATTGTTTTAATTAACACAAAGCTTAGAAAGAAACAGATCCAATAATTGTGCTTTATGTTGATGATATTGACATTCTGTACTTTGTTTTTCTGTTATTTTATACTTTATACGTTGTATTTATGTCTTATATAATAATTAGTTATATATATATATATATATATATATATATATATATATATATATATATATATATATATTATTATGTAATTTTTATATTTCAAATATGTATACTATTTATTTATATTGCCTGGTCTTACGTGATGGTTTCCCGGCTTATAGATTTGAATTCTGAACTTACCAATATGAATAAAACACTAACCTTCCAATATGAAACAATTTATTAAAATTACGTATACAACTATAACAATTGAATTAAACAATCTCAATCACTCTCTCTCTCACACACCCCGTAGATATCCTATTATGTTATCGTCAGTAATCATAATTGAACCATCAATAAAGATTGTCGAATCTGAATTATAATAAAAAAATATATATTTAATTAATTTAGCTCAGTCGTAAATATTAATTATGCGGATAATTGTTTTTATTATAAATATCTCAGGCTACACGAATGTAGGATCGGGGGTTACTTTGAAAAGAATGTATTAAAATTGAACTGTTAAATTGTAACACTTCTGTGTATCTCTGGTGAGTCTCCACCTCTAGAATTTAGTAATCTCCGTTCCGTCTATAAATCTTCTAACTTTTAAGTGAGAATATTGAAAACAACCCAACCTAACATATACTTTATCTATGGTGAGAATAACACACTAACCACAATCTTTTGACAAAGAGTTTGGTTTTCAAGTTTATTTAAAATTGTATGTGATGAATTTAAATATTTAGTTTTTAATCAAAACATTATTAGAGGCTGTATAAAAAACACAATCGAAATACATATGATGATAATATTTGAGATTTTTTTAAATGGAGATTATTCAGGTAAGTATATATCGAACAAATACCTCTTCTGTCTTAAATAGTACCTCTTTTTCAGATTTTGTTATACTTGGGACATTCACGGGGTTAAACTTTGAAAAATATTTCATTTGGAACACAATCGATAAAAATTTGCTAGTGATAAGAATAAATACCTCAGAATCAGGACTTGACTTTATCAGCCTTGCATTAATTATGCTTCTAGTAACATACACTGGGCACTGGTATTGAATAAAATAATACTGCCCTCTGTTGGAATGCTCTCACTTTCCAAGATTAATGTTGGAACTTAAAAATACCACTTAATGTATTGTAACACTGGAGAATTACTTCTGGTAAGTAGATATACTGTTTTCCTAATAATGGACAGGCTTTTTCCGCCAATTTTGTTAAATATTTCAGTGCCTAATTTTGGTTGACGTTCACTCTCAATTTTCAAAATCAGCCACCTTCTTTTTCATCATCCTGCCTTGTCATTAGCCGAAAACCAATTATCTCCTAGGCAACTGTCAGTAACTTTATTGTTTAAGAATATCCAAAATTATTTTATTAGAACTTCTTCTAACATACTTATTTTTCGAAACTATTGTTCTCAATGAATTCATTATAAAGTTTCCATTCCAAAAATGTCTTATTTGTCCAGTTTTGTACTAAAATAAGGTTAGAATAGAGTACAATGTCTCTTCCTCTTGTCTCTCTTCTGAACCCCTTTCTGCAGCCCTAGACCCAGATATTTGAGTCTTAGTCTGATATATAATGATACCACTTTCAAATGAGACCATTGGAAATATTTAAGCCAGCTTTAAAGTTATTGAAATCAAATCATGATTTTGTGACGTTTAACTCTCCGATAATTACTTGTATTTCTGATGACATCAATTTCTAGCCAATTCATACAGTATAATTATACAAAATGTGTGAATATTTATATCATTTTAGGTTAAATTTCTGAATTGAATAATTATATAGGTATTTGTAATACCGTGTTAACAAAATTTTCAAAATATTAAATCTATATCGAAATCTTTATTATTGGTTTAATTTTAACAATATTGCTGTATGAGATAAACTATTTTTATTTATTCGTATATTAACAATTTTACTGTTACAAGTAATTCCCATTGTGCAAGATTTCGACAATAACAGAATAACCATTATATATATATATATATATATATATATATATATATATATATATATATACAAAAGGACAAATACTATTGAGGTTAGCAGCAAAAGGAAAAGTGTACTATTCTTAGATTTCCAGGCTTTCGCAAATATTTATTTGCATCTTCAGGGAACTACAAGGACAGAGAAAAACCATAGATTACAAAAACAGTCCGCTACAACAGTTTCATAACTTACGCTAATTGAGAATGTATCCTTGATCTTAACATAAGGACAATCGTCAAATAGTTAAAATTAAAGAAAGAAACAAGTCCAGATTGCATTACAAACACTAACAGTCACATATTAAAATATTTTAAAATCATTAAAAGGTTGAAACATTAAAACAGCGAGAATTCACACAAGCACATGGATCTATTTTAAATTGTATCTAAATTTGAAAACAGAATAAGGACAGGTTCTTCTTTCCTATGAAATAGAAAAGAAAAATTATAAATTACCACGACCATAATGACCTAAACTAAAAACGATCGAAATAATATATACATTTGAATAGAATACGAATACGAGGGAGGTACAATAATTCGGTCGAGGTTATGTAGAAATATTGTTAAAATCATCACCAATCTGCTTACAGGAATTTTGCTTGTCTAGAGTCAAGAGGAGAGAGTACAAATTGCTTAAATTTTGAATGTCTGTTTTCTTATTAATACGGAAATCCTCCTGAAAAATGAAGGCCATTTCCAAAAATAATCTTTTACTGTAGTTTCTTTCACATGATAGAATCTTAATTCCTTCAAAATCTATTTCATGATCTAAGGAGGAAACATGATTGGCAAGAGAACATCTCTCTGGATGCAGTCTTATATCGCTTCTATGGAGAGATACACGACTAGACAGCTTTTGAGAGGTCTGGCCAATATATGTATGATCACAGCTATTGCAAACAAGTTTATAGACCACATTACTACTATCTAAGGTAGGTATTTTGTCTTTTAAAGGACTATAAATCGATTTCCCCAATACGGCACTCCTACAAGCAAACTTAACATTTTGTAAATATTTTGAAAAAATCCTAGTAAGTCTGGGAGTAACCTCCCTAATGTACGGCAAAGAAACAAATGAAACGGTCGGTACCCCTTCCGAAGTTGAAAGGGCATCCCGACCAGCTGCACTCGCTTCAACTCCTGAATGCGTCGGGACCTGTGTCAAAACAGAAGATGTGTTGAAAATAATCTTCCTTAGCAATGGTTTGGGATATGCATTATCAAGGAACAAATTGAAGAGTATATATCGATTTTTATTCTTAAAAATGGAATCAGAAAGACTCATAACCCTTGTTGTCATCTGTCTAACCAAGTTTACCTTCATGCTGAATTTATGGTAAGAGTTGTAATTGAGGTATCTCCCAGAGCTACTCAACTTTCTGTACCAATCAATTATAATCACGTTATCCGGTGTCCTGGTAAAAATAGTGTCTAGAAAAGGCACAGCCATATTATGGTCTTCCACTTCTAGAGTGAACTGGATGTAGGGGTCGTAACTGTTGAAGATAGAAAGGAGATCATCGGTAGAATCCTTAGGACAAGCCAGAATAATATCATCAACATATTTCTTGATGAAAGGGATGTTAAAAGGAAGTACCGGAAGGACCACATCCAACAGATCATCCATTACATAGCAAGCCAGTATGTAATATTACTTTTATTATTATTATTATTATTCATTGTTATTTCGAACTGATTGCTAGTGTTGTTGAGTTTTCTTATTTAAATATTGGCTGGATTGACTAATGTAATTTTAAAAAAATATATTTGCACTATATGTATTTACATAAATGTATTGTATTTTCCAATTTTTATAATGGTTTGAAGATGGTTTTAATCAACTAAACCGAAACGTCACCTTTATAAGCAAGTGATTTTAATTCTGACCGAAACCCATGAAAATATAAGGACTTGAAATATAATTAAAATATTAAAGGCAACTTCCCACGAACTCGAACATAACTGTTTTTGCTAACGTAGTGGTGGAAGAATAGTCCTAAGGAAGCACGAAACGTATTGATTAGGAAATTACAATTTATGATTATGGGTACTTGTATCAACATCACACAATGTTTTAAATTCAAACTTATTGAACCTTAAATTGAGTAATCAACGTTTTTCTACTTTTTTTTCATTGGTTTTCCCAGATCTATGAATCGGTTGACTTCAATAATCGTTTTCTAGTCTATTTTAAGTACTCTGATATTCTGTTAACTGTTTATGTCAAAGTGATATTGAATGTTTCAAATTGGGACGTAAATATGAGAGAAATACATCTTTCAAAATGAAAATATATAAAAAATCTCCACTTCCGTTCAGCGATATAATTTAAAAAGAACACAGATACACGGAAATGTAGAAGTTAATTTACCTATTATATTATAAACATTCTCGTGTTCGATACGTCTCTATTTCTTCCACATTCTGCGTTATCTTACAAGTAGAAAGAATAATTTATAGTTACACCAATCTCCAATATACCTACACACACATACATCCAATTTCCAAGTCGTTTTTAATAGCTACTCTAAAACAAACTCATATATCACTTAACAACAAGAGGCTATAAATCACTGGTTGCCGTTAGTATTAACCGACATGTATCTAAGTTATTTTCGTTCTTTATTTTTAATTCTTTAACATGCAAAAAGCAGTACATTCGACTATCACTGAATCAATTCTTTCTTTTTTCAACAATAATATCAGTTGTTCAATATTTTACCTGAAAAGGTAAAGGTAATACACCTATAAATCTTAAATTAATATCCTGGTCGTAAATTAAACTATATAAAAATGATGTTCTTCGAACATTTTTCTTCCTTGGGTTCGAAGATCGGTGTATTGGTATAAACTTAAAGACAAATTAAGATACAAGGACATTATCGTGTTTAAAAAATCACTTGTGCCGTATTGATTTCAGGTATAAAGTTTCGTTTTGAAAATTATGCTGGCGCCTATTTTGTCACCTGCCGACCTGACATGTATCCACTTGACATATTCATCGGTACCATGGGTGGAGAATCGATATTTAATAAATAAATAAATAAAATCTCAATAAATTGAATTTCTGAATAGGAATAAAAACAAACACTACTGACGTGTTAACCAGGTTTTTCATTTTAGTTCAAAATTTGATTACTTAGGACTCTTTCAATGATCTTATAGAATGTTCATTTATTCCTCAATACTCTCAAAAATCTGAAGGCCTTCAGGGAGGAGGCCAGTGTAGCATCATTTAAGACATATACTTGCTATTTGAAGAATTCTCTACTGCTATCTTCTAAATTAAGGCGATCTTGAATTCTCGATCCGTGTGTCCTTTAGGAACCGATCTTTGTGTCCGTCAGGAACCGATCCTAATGATTTTTCCTGTTTAACCCCGGCTCACTTTCTCATTAGCAGACTATTACTTGCAGTACCTGAAGAAGTATACCAAGACATGCTAATCACTAGACTACCAAGGTTCCAGCTCGTTCAACGAAGTTGCTTACTTTTTTGGCAGCGCTGGGAAAAGGAGTTTATCTTAGTTAGATCTTCAAACACGACATCGATAGTGTCAAAATCTGGGCAAACTAACTGAAAACATCCACCAACGCCTTGTTGTTTGGGAAGTATAATTCAGCTGTAGAAGGGCACCTGTTGACATCATGTTCTTTCAATCTCTGCCACATGTTGACACCCCAAATAATGTTTACCTATATTTTATCCTTAAAGGAAAGGATGGCTAACAGCACGATAGATCGACCAAGAGAAGGCTTAAGAGGCTAATTTTATAAACAAACAAATAATTTTGATTACTTCCCTCTTCCCTCATGTTTTAAAAGCCAGTCAAAAAATTTAAATTTGTTATTGGTTTGAATCTCAGTTATTCAGGAAATACTCTTCACTTAATTTTCTCGAGTTCTAAGTTTTGACTTAGTATTTTCGATAACGTGTTGCACGACAATTGAATCGTGCAAATTTGATAATAAAAGCCCTCCAGCTACGCTGTCGGTATTAGAAAGAAATATTCAAGTGTTTTTAAATGAAACTCCTGGTCTCTAGTTAATTCCACAATATAATAAAAGTTATTGAAAATTCTAAAAAATTGACAATTGTTTCGATAAATCAATATCATCGTCAGAATGACAGAAGTTGCATTTCATTTTATGCCTACCTGATGTTTAGTAGTTATTTTTGGCTAGACCAAGAAGTAACCTAACTTGTGATTGGCTTAATATATGTTTATAGAAAAAAGAAGAAGATGTGATGTTACAAATAATGAAGTTTAGATATTATTAGCACTATGGTGATATCCTGGATATCATTTTTCCAATTAAGATCAGTATAACTCTGCAATGATATAGAAAACCAGGAAAACTATATCTGCTGATCTTTACAATTATCACTTAAGAAGACAGTTTATTAGTGGAGAACTCCCTAGATTTAACTGTTCATTGACAACTTCATATTGTGGGTTTCTCAAATGTCTTCTAATTTCCAGTTCTTCAAGGAAATCCAGTTCTTGTTTCTTTTCACAAATATGCAGCACTTCTAGTTCTGTGTTAGGTGTCAATGAATGATTGGTGTCAAGTAAATGTTTTGCGTAGTGGGATTTATCTGGTTGTTTTAATCTGTATGCTCGTAAGTGCTCACTGTATCGTATTTCGAAATTCCTACGGGTCTGACCCAAATAGACAGCATTACATTCTAGACATTTGAGTTTATATATACCTGACTTCTTCAATAGTGGTATTTTTGTTTTTACATTTAACAATTTTGTAGTAACTTTACTTTCTGTTTTAAAAGAAATTGTTGTATTCGTTGCTGAATATATTATCTTTGAAATATTATTAGAAATATTTCCTGCATATGTGATGATTTTATCAGTTTTAATTTCATCAGCTTGTTTAGGATATATTAGTTGTAATGCCACTTTTTCTTCTTTTTTACTAATTAGCTTATTTATCATATCTAATGGATAACCGTTAGATGTTGCTATTTGTCTAATTGTATTTATCTCTCCATCAAAATTACATTTGTTCATAGGAAATGAAAAAGCTCTATGTATCATTGAATTATATGCCGCCAGTCTGAGTGACGTAGTTAATTAACTAGAGACCAGGAGTTTCATTTAAAAACACTAATATGAACATATTCCACGAAGTAAGGGTCGAGACAGTTAATTTCATTAAAAAATCTTCGAGAGAAGATTTGACCCGACTGTACCAGAAGTTACTACAAAAACGTTACAAAGCATCACAAAACATTTGGTTTAACCAAGAATGCCTTAGGAAAAAGGTAATACCAAATTATGTGAATATAAAATGTCACACTAAAACACCACAAGCACAAAAAGCTATAAAATGTGCTCAACGAGTTTGGATAAAATCAGAATGTAAGAAATGGTTCAAAGTTAGAGACTCCTTAGACAACTACATAAAAGTTGTACATTCAGAACTCACATTCCAATTACATCCAGTAGAATTTGACTGTTTGGATGACAAAATTAGAGAAAATGTCAGCACGATGAAGCATATGAAATTTAAGAAACAAGAAAAGAAGCTACAGAATCTTGAACACACACAACATAAAATTCAATACTCAAAACAACATGAAACTGTAAGTACCTACATACCAACACACTTTGCACCACGATTTGAAAACCTTTCAGACACTAATTTTACAGATAGTGAAATAGAATTCTTAAATAAAGGTTTAAAGTACAGCATATCACCAAAATTCACGAATAATATTAAACAAATTATAGCTACAGAGTCAGAAATAGCTTTAAAATCTAATTCAAATAATTTTCTTTATGAGAAATTAAAAATTGCCAATTTAATCAAAAATATTGAATCTTCAAAAGTTAAACGTCAAACAAAAAATGACATTACAGTTTTAAATGCAATAAAAAAGAAGAAAGAGGATAATAACCTAACAGTTACAAAATCTGATAAGGGGAACACAACTGTCATTTTGACGACTGAAAATTACAATTCCAAAGTATATAACTTTATAGAATTCAGCGATGTAAAAGTTCTTAAAGCAGACCCAACAAAAAAGTTTTCTAATAATGTAAGGGATATTGTTAATAATTCAAATTATCTTTTAAATGATTACGAAAAGAGGTCTATCATACATAAGAATCCTCATTGTCCACAATTATATGGAACAGTTAAATTACATAAAATAACGAAACCAATTAGACCTGTAGTCTCTTATGTTAATGCTCCTAATAATATATTGACAAAGAAGCTCAACAATATACTCAATACTTACGGATATGAATTTCAGTACTCAATTAGAAATTCAATAGAACTAATCAAAAAGTTGAAAGCAATCCACTTGCAAGATAACTATAAACTCATTTCGTTCGATGTAACTAATATGTTTACTAAAATTCCTCCTAAAAAATGTCTAATACTTGTAAGAAAATTACTAGAAGATTAAAATATTAATCCAGGAATAATATCAGATATACTTAATTTATTTGATGTATGCATTAATCAGAATTATTTCAGTTTTGACAATAAGATATGTATTCAAAATGAAGGTTTACCAATGGGAAGCCCTATATCACCTATTTTAGCAAACATTTTTATGGACAATTTAGAAAGAAAGATATTTGAAAGTAATATTTCGAAAAATATTTTATTTTGGTATAGATATGTAGATGACATATTAGCTGGTTTTATGGGTAGTCAACGAAAATTAGATGTATTTTTCAACCACATCAATAATTTACACCCAAAAATTAAATTTTCCTTAGAAATTGAAGAAAATAGCTCAATCAATTTTCTTGATTTGAAAATTCAAAGAGTTAATAATGTACTTGATTATTCAATTTACCGAAAACCAACACAGACTGATGTGACAATTCCATTCAATTCTAACCACCCTATGTCACACAGACTGGCGGCATATAATTCAATGATACATAGAGCTTTTTCAGTTTCTATGAACAAATGTAATTTTGATAGAGAGATAAATACAATTAGACAAATCGCAACATCTAACGGTTATCCATTAAATATGATAAATAAGCTAATTAGTAAAAAAGAAGAAAAAGTGGCATTACCACTAATATATCCTAAACAAGCTGATGAAATTAAAACTTATAAAACCATCACATATGCAGGAAATAGTTCTAATAATATCTTCAGCAACGAATACAACAATTTCTTTTAAAACAGAAAGTAATGTTAGTACAAAATTGTTGAATGTAAAAACAATAATACCACTATTAAAGAAGTCAGGTATATATAAACTCAAATGTCCAGAATGTAATGCTGTCTATTTGGGCAGACCCGTAGGAATTTTGAAATACGATACAGTGAGCACTTACGAGCATACAGATTAAAACAACCAGATAAATCCCACTACGCAAAACATTTACTTGACACCAATCATTCATTGACACCTAACACAGAACTAGAAGTGCTGCATATTTGTGAAAAGAAATAAGAACTGGATTTCCTTGAAGAACTGGAAATTAGAAGACATTTAAGAAACCCACAATATGAAGTTGTCAATGAACAGTTAAATCTAGGGAGTTCTCCACTAATAAACTGTCTTCTTAAGTGATAATTGTAAAGATCAGCAGATATAGTTTTCCTGGTTTTCTATATCATTGCACAGTTATACTGATCTTAATTGGAAAAATGATATCCAGGATATCACCATAGTGCTAATAATATCTAAGCTTCATTATTTGTAACATCACATCTTCTTCTTTTTTCTATAAACATATATTAAGCCAATCACAAGTTAGGTTACTTCTTGGTCTAGCCAAAAATAACTACTAAACATCAGGTAGGCATAAAATGAAATGTAACTTCTGTCATTCTGACGATGATATTGATTTATCGAAACAATTGTCATTTTTTAGAATTTTCAATAACTTTTATTATATTGTGGAATTAACTAGAGACCAAGAGTTTCATTTAAAAACACTAATATGAGCATATTCCACGAAGTAAGGGTCGAGACAGTTAATTTAATTAAGAAATATTCAAGATCGCCAGATTTGTAAATGTGATCTCTCTGTGTGATATTACTTTTCCGCCCAACCTTTCTATATGCGAGAAAAGTATTGGTTTACCCCAAAAAAAGTTGAAATTTTGAAAATTTGAGTTATTTTCACGTTTTCTATCAACAACAACACGAAAAAACGGTTTTTAGAAAAAAAATCCTGTGTGTATGTCGTCGTCGTCGTCGTCGTCGGCTACTTTTCCTTACATGTCTTGTTAGCACGATACAGTCTCCGGAGTGCGATAAGTCAGCAATTTTATGATTGAATATTGTTAAGGACATGTCACAGATGATCCCTATTGATTTTCAGTTCATCAGAGTTAGTACAACGGTTGTTATGGTACTTGAAGTACGACATTTTGTAATTTTTTGAGAAATTTCAGTTTGTTAGTACGATACAGCCTGCGCAGTTCAACAAGTCACCAATTTTATGATTGAATATTTTTCAGGGCTTCTCATTGATGAACCCTATTGATTTTCAGCTCACCGGAGCCAATACAACTAGTGATACAGTACTTTAAGTACGATATTTTTGTCATTTTTGAAGAAGTTTCAGTTTGTTAGCACGATACAGCCTCCGGAGTTTATACAAGTGACTAATTTTATGATTGGATATTATTCCGAGCGTCTCAAAAATGAACCCTATTGATATTCAACTCAGTAAAGCCAGTACAACGGGTGCTATGGTACTTGAAGTACCAAATTTTCGTCATTTTTGGAGAATTTTCAGTTTGTTAGCACGATACAGCCTCCAGAGAGTATACGATTGATCAATTTTAGAATTGAATATCGTTCAAGGTGTCTCACAGATGTACCTTATTGATTTTTAGTCGACTAGAGCGAGTACAGCGGGTCCTCTAAATCCAGATATACAAAATTTTTGGTTATTTTTGGAGAAATTTCGGTTTGTTAGCACGATACATCCCTCGAAGTGTATACAAGTAACAATTTTATGATAGAACATTGTTCAGGGCCACAGATGCGGAAAAGTTAGTTTTAATCCGTAAAAACGTTTATTTTTGTTTCTAAGTTGTTGTTGTTGTCTGTCAAGTTTTGACAATAGAATTAATTTTGCAGTTTACGTTTCCGAATAGTATTTCATTAGTAAAATTAGGCTGTTCTTCCATTGAAAAACCAGTAGGTTATGGGCCCAGGAGTTGTTTAAGACAGACTGTGTAAAAAGTGAAGCGGAAACATAAGGCTGCCATTAAACCATACAGTAATGGAATCGTCCTCTGACAATTCAAGATTTGGAATTGCCAAATTGAATAACAGTAATTATCAACCATAGAAATTCAAAATGAAGATGATGTTGATAAGAGAGGGAACGTGGAAGGTTGTCGACAAACCAAAACCAGAGACTTCAGATAAAAATTGGTTAAGTTTCGCTGAGAAAGCACAGATTTCTATATCCTCATCAGTAGAAAATAACCAAATAATCCACATCTGTAATTGCACATCAGCTAAGGATATGTGGGATATTCTACAAAAGATTCACGAAAGAGCGAATTTATCCAATAAACTTTATTTACTGAGAAAATTATACCAAGCCAAACTTGAACCTGGACAAAATATGTCGGAATACATAAGAACAACTTTGGAAATGGTCGAAATGTTAGGAGGTATCGGTGAAGAGATAAAATACTTTCACGTAGCAGCACTTTTATTGGGTGGTCTCCCAGAAAAACTCGAAACTTTAGTTACAGCACTAGATGCCAGACCCGACAATAAACTCACTCTAGAATATGTGAAAGGGAAATTAATGGATGAGTTCAATAGGAAGCAAGGAAACGGCAGTGAAAAAGCTAGAGAAACTGCATTGAAGACATATAACAAGCAGAAGAAAGAGACAGCAAGTAGATTCGATAAAGAATGTTTCATATGTAAAAAGGAGGGTCATATTCAGAAAGACTGTTATTTCCATAAAAAGAATATTCAAAAAAGCAATGAAAAGACTCAGAAAAATGATAAAATTGCAAAGAGTGCAGTAGAAGAATTCTGTTTTTGAGTCAAAATCTTCATGTCACAGACGTTTCATATGTACCTCAATTACGAAGTTATCTATTATCAGTGAAGAGACTAACAGAAAAAGGATGCAACGTTGTTTTTGATCAATAACATTGTTCAGTGAAAATGGACAAGAAAAATATTGTTATGGGAATAATTGAGAATGGTATTTACATATTATGTTTGAAGTCAGATGAGCGAGCAAATATAACACAAAAAGTCGGCATGAAAATTGTATTCACGCATGGCATAAACGATTAGGTTATAAAAATCCGTTCGATATCAAAAGACTTGTATCACATCATCTAGCATCAGGAATAAAAATCGAAAATTGCAATGAAATTATGAATTGTGTGAGTTGCATAAGAGGAAAACTAACAAAGAAACTATTTTTGAAGAATTGTGACAAACGATCAAATCAATGTCTAGATTTGATACATTCTTATGTTTGTGGTCCGATGAAAACAGAAAACCCAGGAAACAAATGCTCTTTTTTGACATTTATTGATGACCACTCCCGTTATACCATATTATACCTCCTACATTCCAAAGATAAAGTATTTCAGAAATTTGAAGAATTCGTCGCTCTTGTTGAAAATAAATTCGGAGTGTTACTCAGAATGTTCAAATTTGATAATGGAGGAGAGTTTTGAGGATCAGCAGTTAAAAGTTTTCTGAACTACAGTTTCGTATTCGCCCGAACAAAATGGCATAGCAGAACCTGAACATCGAATCTTATGCGAAGCAGCAAGGTGTATGTTGTTTGATGCAGGATTGCCGAATAAATATTGGGGTGAAGCAATTGCAACAGCGAATTATCTTCAAAATCTCCTTCCTACAAAAGTTATCGAATGTACTCCATATGACCTGTGGAATTCAGAAAAACCAAGATTGGATTATCTCAGAGCTTTCGTTAGTGTGGCATATACCTATGTTCCTAAAGAAACAAGAACATAATGGGATGCTCGAGCACAAGCAGGGATTTTGGCAGGATATAATGAAACTTCCAATGGTTATAGAGTTTTGAATCTAGACACCAATAAAATAATACTGAGGAGAACTATAAAATTCTTCGAAGATAAAAACTACACTGATATGAAATGTGACTCTATCAAAATCTTGGACGAAAGCAGTGAAATAGTTTTTGTGAACGAAGAGGAAGAAATTATCGAGGAAAAGGTTATTGCCGAAAATAATACTAATATTGAAAGTGAAGAGACACGTTTGGATGATGAAGGGTTGGAGTATTTAAGACGATCTTCAAGTAATAATAAGAGGAAACGTCCTGAGAAACTGTCCTACTTTACTTCAAGTGAAACAAATGATGATCCTGAGACTTGGTACGAAATAATGAAATTACCAGAAAATGAGAAATTTAAATGGATAAACGCTATAGAAGATCAAATGGAATCATTCAGGAAGAAAGGCGTATGGACGCTGACCGAGCTACCTCCGAACAAAAGAGTTATAAAAAGTAAATGGATTTTCAAGACAAAAATCAATTCAAATGGTGAAATAATGAAATATAAGGCTCGTTTAGTCGCAAAAGGTACACACAAAAATATGGGGGGGACTATGATAGTATTTTCGCTCCGGTGATGAGACAAACGACTTTTCGAATACGGTTGTCAATAGCAGCTGTTCGTTAATTAAAAATCATGCATTATGATATAAAAACCGAATATTTGAATGGTCTGTTGAATAAAGAGATTTATATGTCTCAACCAGAGGGTTATATAAATTAAAATGATTCCCATCTTGTATATAAACTCCACAAGACAGTATACGGTTTGAAGCAATCCGCTGAAAGCATGGAATGATATTATAAGCGGAAAACTGTGGGAATGTGGATTTGAACAGAGTAAAAATGATCAGTGCCTCTATCTGAGAATGTATTGTTATATGTTGATGATTTGTGTATATGTCATGAAAATGATGAAGTGATACAATGGATTGGAGAAAAACTCAATGAGAGTTTCGAAACGGTCAACTTAGGAAATATTTCATCATTTTTGGGGATCAGGGTTCAAAGAACTGAAGATGGATCAAAATTCAAAAATTGATATCCTTCTCAGAGAGAATGGATTGGAAAATGCCTCATGTGTAGCTATTCCAATGAATACAGAGTACCCCAAATTCGATACAAATTCCCCTTTATTACCCAATAATGAAAAATATAAAAAAGCAATGGAGGCACTGCTATATCTTTCAACTACAACCCGTCCGGATATATCTCTTGTTGTGGGATATTTGTGCAGGCGAGTAAGTCATACAAGTCAGAAGGATTGGAATATAGTCAAGAGAGTGCTCAAATACCTTAAGGTTACAAGTAAAGATCAACTGAAATTTAGATCGTATACTGAATTGACTCTGAGCGAATATGTTTATTCCGATTGGGCAGGTGATGTCTGATAGAAAATCTACAGCCGGTTTTATATTATTTCTTCGGAATAATTCTATATTATGGGCTAGCAAGTAGCCCTATCATCTACACAGGCTGAATATATATCAGCGGCCTTGGCAAGCCAGGAAGTGGTTTGGTCAAGAAGACTTTTAGAAGATTTCGGAATACCTTGTGAAAATACAACTGTCCTTTATGAAGACAATCAAGGTTGTATCAAGCTTGCAATCAATGAAAAGTCTAGTTGCAGAACAAAACATATCGATGTCAGATTCCAGCATCTACGTGATTTAGTTGACAGTTCCATAATTCAATTCATGTATTGTGAAACTTCAAATATGATTGCTGATGCTTTCACAAAGCCTCTTCCCAAAGAAAAGTTTCAACGTCTCAAAACATCAATGGGACTCATCGAATAATAATCTGTCGAGTGGGGGCGTTAAGGTGGGAACAGACCAAGCAAACATTGTTGTGCAACAGCTGAACAACAGTCGAACAACACACGAGTTCACGCAGTGTGTACGTGTTGCGCAACAGTTGTACAACTGTTGGCGATCTGTTGCGCTGTGTTTGCTCCCGAGGCGGTACATCAAAGGAGACGTTGCCCAACAGTGCGCACACAGCATCGCTAGTGTAGACGTTGCATTTCAAACAGTGCGACAATTCGTATGCGAAAAGTTTTCATCCGTTATTAAAATGTCTCAGAACTGGACTGAAGAGCAAAGTCAGATCTTGATAGATCTTGTGAGAGGTTTTCCGAATATATGGAATCCCGAAAATGAGACTTATAAACACAAAAACAAACAAACCGACGCATTTAATAACATAGCTGAAGCTCTAGGGCTTTCGCGGGAAGAATGTGAGCGAAAATGGAAAGTTCTGCAAAATCAATTTAGACGAGAATATATTAAAAGTGTAACAAAATCCGGCCAAGGAACAAGTGAATTGTACGTTTCTCACTGGTTTGGATATAAACATTTAATGTTTTTAAAAGACAAGAATAAGCCGAGACATACAAGAGATACTCAAGTCGAGGTAAGTAAGCATTATTTTTATTGCCTGTTTACAGAATCATTATAATTATATTAACATTAGAACAAACAATATTATTTTTCATTCCATTTTGTCTTGCCACGGCACTCTTCCATTGGTTAAAAATAACGCGCAAATTGTTCACGGACCTCTTGTGCTTCTCTGGTTGGTTTTCTACCAATTCTCTTTATATTTAAAAATGTTCCTGAGAATTCTGGTTCGTTTCGCCAGGATCCAGGACTCAAAATTCCGGAGGGAATATCTTCTTTATCATTGGTTCCAGGCGGACTGTATAAAACTGTGGCTGATTTATTATTTTGTAAAAAATTTTGCAAGTAGCAACAGGCTAGAACAACTTTTTCAGAATTAGCAGGTTGCAAAAGCATGGCTTTTCGAAGAACTCGAAACACAGCTGACAGAACTCCAAAAGTATTTTCAACTACTCGCCTTGCTCGTGATAACCTGTAATTAAATGAACGTTGGAACGTCCCCTTCGCATGGTCTCCTGAAAATGGTTTCATTAAGTTCTCCTGTAGAGGAAACGCATCGTCACAAACAAACACAAAAGGAGTTGTCCTGTCCCGATGTCCTGGCAGCAGTTTTGCAGGTGGCAAATTTAATGTACCAGCGTTTAGTTTATTTGCAAAATCTGTATTTTTAAAAACTCCACCATCGGAAATTCGTCCCTGACATCCCACATTCGCATATAAAAATCTATATTTTGCATCTACTACTGCCATAAGGACAATACTGAAAGTGCCCTTGTAATTAAAATATTCACTTCCACTTTTTAAAGGGGCTTGTAGTACGACATGTTTCCCATCAATTGCTCCTAAGCATTGAGGAAAATTCCACAGGTCTTCATAATCCTGGGCAACTTGAAGCCACTCCTCGGGTGAAGCAGGTAACTGAAAAAAAAATAGGTACATATATGAACTTTCCGACTCAAAATTAGCCCAGGAATCACCCATTAAAAAAGTTCATATCATTAATTGACACCCTGTATCCACACACAGTACACCTATTTTATTATTTTCTTTGTTTCAGACACAGGAATTGGAAAATACACAAGAAGACGACACATTACAATCAGAAATTATTTCTAATGAGGATTCGTCCAACACTTATGTAGAACCATCGCGTGACACAGTGACAAATGTTTTATCACCAAGACAGGAAACCTCTTCTGATTATCAATGTTATGAATCACAGTCATCTCGTGACACCGTGAGGCAGTTGGTACCACCAGTAAAAAAAACGTTGGGGAAGCGCTCCGCTCCCTCTGATCCTCAAATTGATGAAGCTTTTAAAGCAATAAAAGCATTAAGAGGAAACCGAGCAAAAAGGAACAGCTTTGACGTATATGGCGAATACGTAGCAAATAAATTAAGAACGTTTAATGCTTTGATTCGAGCTAACGTAGAACATAAAATTAATTGCCTTCTGCATGATGCTGACATGCAAATGCTCTACCAATCACAAGGACAATTTAATCAAAGGACAACTGTATCCACTGCAAGTTCCTCATCCTATCCATTACCAGTCCCGTCTCCATACTCGTCAGAAAGCCTTCAACATGCTGTCTTAGAGCCGCAGGAACCCAACTTTATTGACGCTCTACTTGTATCTCAAGAACAAAAGGGAGATAACTTTACAGAATTGTAAAAAAACTATGTTATCTACACACTAATTCAAATAAATAATAAGAAAAGATTTTGATTTTTTTTACCTGTATCTGATCCATCAAAGCTTCTATTAGCGCTTCGCATACTTCCGGAATTATAGTACCAATTAACTGCTTCGATATACGAAAAAGGTACATTAGACTGACATACGAATCTCCTGTGGTTAAAAACCGTAAAGTTACCAGTAATCTTGTCTTGACACATACTGGTTCTCGGTAGTTCGTATGTTTTTTTGCAATTTTAGGACCAATCATTACAATTCGTTTTTCAAATGTAGTTGTATCCATTCGAGAGAAGTTATTGAACAACATGTTGTCCTCCATTCTTAATTCTGGTAAAAACTTTCGTTCTCTGTTAGCGTATATACGTCTTTGCCACCACCTTCGCTTTTTACGGCCTCTTCGTGATACTTTTATTTTTATAAATAAGAACGCACACCAGGCGAGTAGAGCATCTTCTTCGTCGCTCATAGCACCGACAAAACGAACACTGGACAAACACCGGGGAATCTAGGTAGGTCGATGTTGGCGAACAATTTTCCGAAAATGTTTTCTCTCCACGGAAACAAGTTTGCCAACAGCTGCCTAACTGTTGTTCAACTGTTGCACAACAATGTTTGCTTGGTCTGTTCCCACCTTTTTAGAAAGAAATATTCAAGATCGCCAGATTTGTAGATGTGATCTCTCTGTGTGATATTTTTGTTTGTAAGTTGTTGTTGTTGTCTGTTAAGTTTTGACAATAAAATTAATTTTGCAGTTTACGTTTCCGAATAGTATTTCATTAGTAAAATTAGGCTGTTCTTCCATTTAAAAACCATTAGTCGTGCTTTTAATACTTATCAAATTCGCACTCTTCGTTGCCATACAATTCAAATTAACCGACAAAACATGGAGCTCTCGTCATTTAACCTATGATGATGTGACTACTCAATTAATGTTTGATATCAATCAATAGAATAATGATATTTATACAAATCGAGTATTTGAAATTGGAGTACAACTATATAACGGCAACATGAGTAGATTCCACACAGTGGGGGTTGGAACAGTAAATTTATTACTTAGGTTGTTTAAATTGCCAACATTTATTTTATTAAGCCGCGCCACTGGTTTGATTTTTGAACTGACACTTTGATGGACACCCTGCTGATCTGGCCTTTTGTAATCTTGACTTGTATCTGTTACAAAAATTACGTTGCAAAATTGTCAAATGATCAGTCAATTGTTGTATATTTGATGGAGATAAGAAAGGACGTGGCGCCTTTTAAAAATTCATTTCTCATTTCGGTTAATAAAAGTCAATCTCCCGTGTAGTTTTCTAAGAGCTATAAAATTGCAGAAAATATTGGAAATACATCGATTTTAGCATTGGTCTCAAGACTATTGTGAAATGCATGGTGAATGGATGGAACATTATCTAAAAAATGTAACAGGGTGCTTCGTTTTTCTAGGTTAAGTTCACTAAAGTTAGCGATTTCGTTGTTTGAATATTTGTAAAATATTTTCAGAAACTTTGGACTTATCGTCGTCAATTTTTCTATTTGTGATATTATTTTTTTGTTGTAAAGAAGTCGTTTTTATCCTTACAATTAAGTTTAACTAGGTTTTTTTGCGTTCCGCTAGAATAATGTTATAGTGCTCTAAATTGAAAATATTTGGTAACAATTTTTTTTTCAACGAGACTGATGTCTGTCACATGGCAAATATGAGGTACCACTGACTAAAAGTGTATGATCTGACGTTTTTAACGGTGTAATCAGGACTAGAAATAATAAACCGACACAAAAGAGTTAGCTTAATGTTTCGGTATTAGTCACCACACTGATGATCGTAATACATAATTCGCTTTCTTATTGTAACAGATTCCTTTCTTCTTCTTTAGGTGTCGTCTCCTTTGAGAAGGTTGGCTATCATCATGGCGATTTTTATCTTTGAAGCTGTGGATCTGAACAAATCAACAGAGCTACTGTTGTACCACTGCCTTAGGTTGTTCAACCAGGAGATGCGTCTTCTTCCTATACTTCTTTTGCCCTGTATTTTTCCTTGTATAATAGTTTGCAACAGTGTATACCTCTCCCCTCTCATCACGTGGCCCAGATATTGCAATTTTCTGATTTTGATTGTGTTGATTATTTCCTTCTCCTTTCCCATTCTTCTCAATACCTCCTTGTTCGTTGTTCTGCTCACCCAGCTTATTCTGAGGATTCTTCGATATGCTCACATCTCGAATGCTTCCAGCCGGTCAGTGTTGCACTTCTTAAGCGTCCAGGCTTCCATTCCATATAATAGTACTGGAAATATGTAGCATTTAAGCATTCTGATTTTAAGATGTAGACTAAGATCTGTTCTGGTTAATGCATTCCTCATTTTATTAAACATTGCTCTAGCCTTTCCGATTCTTGATCTTATTTCTTGTGAGTAATCATTATTGTCATTTACAGTTGTTCCCAAGTACTTGTATTTGCGGACCTTCTCCACTGGCTCCCCTTTGATCCATAATGTTTCTCGCTGTTGTTGGTGTTTTGTGAGTGTCATGAATTTAGTCTTTTTGGTGTTAAGTGTGAGCCCCCTTTTTTCGCTGATCCGTACTACTAGGTCTATTAGCCTTTGCAGTTCTTCCAGGGTTTCTGTTATTAGTACTGTGTCATCCGCGTATCTGATGTAGTTTATAACCTTCCCATTAACTTTCACTCCCGTTGTTTTTTGATGTTCCAGTGCTTCTTGTACTATATCTTCTGAATACAAATTGAAGAGTAATGGTGAGAGCACGCATCCCTGTCTTACTCCACGTTTTATTTTTATCTCTTCTCAAAGTTCATTTTGCAACGAAACTTTAACAGTCTGGTTAAAATAGAGATATGTTATTATCCTGATATCATTCCTGTCAATGTTTTTATCTCTCATGAGTTTTATGAGGTGATTATGGCGGACTTTGTCGAAGGCTTTGTTATAATCGAGGAAGGCTACATATATTGGCTGATTGACGTCCATGAGTCTTTGAGACAACACATTAAAAGCAAACAACGCCTCTCTAGTACCCATTGCATTTCTGAAACCAAATTGTGTTCCGCTAAGATCTTGCTCAATCTTTCTAAAAATTCTTCGATGTATAATTTTAAGGAATATCTTAAGGGTATGGCTCATTAGGCTGATCGTCCGGTGATCCTTGCATTCCTTAGCTTTCGATATTTTTGGCAGTGTAATAAATGTTGATTTGAGCCATTCTCTAGGGATGATTCCGGTGTTATATACCGTGTTGTACAGATCTACCAGTACTTCAATTTGATCCTCTGCAATTAATTTGATAATTTCTGTTGGTGTTTCATCAGGTCTTGGAGCCTTATTGTTTTTAGCTGTTTTAACTGCATATATAACTTCTTCTTTTGTTATATTTGGGCCCTGTTAATTATCTGTGTCTCCATCTGTTGTTTCCTGTTGTCTCTCATCTTCAAACAATTCTTCGATGTACTCATTCCATCTTTCTAGTTTCCCTTTGGTGTCTGGAATTATCTTACCGTTTTTGTCTAGTAGAATATTGCTTTTGTTTGCTCTTTTGATGCCCGCTAGTTCTTTCATCTTTTTATGGAGATTGAAGTCATCATGTTTTGCTTGGAGTTCTTCTATTTCTATGCATTTTCCTTCGTACCATTTTTCTTTGGCGTGTTGTATTTTCTTTCTAATTTCTTTCTGTATGGTCTCATATGCGCTTTCGTCTCTATTCTTGTACGACCTTCTGATTTCCATTAACTGTAATATGTCATCCATGATTTTTTCTTGTTTGTATCCTTGATTGTTGCTAATAGGTCTGTTGTTGGGGTCATAATTGTAGTTTTAAGACTTTCCCATTTTATGTTTACGTCGGAGCTCCTTTATAAACTTCAAAATATAAGATTCTATTCCTTGGGGTCCTTTGAAGGTTACTGACTCATCCCAAAGAAACATTAACACCGTCGTTTGCCATATCGTGGATTCCGAAGCAGGGTTGGTAAGAATTACCTAATTCATATGAATTAATATATACAAGCTTATCTTCCAACTTCTTCACATGATGATGACGAGGTGGAATCTGTATACGAAGACATATCAAGAGCAATAAAAGAGAACCCAGCAACGCACACTGTTCTGGGTAGGGACTTCAATGCAAACATTGGCAGGAGAGCAGAACCAACGGAAACACACATAGGACAGTTTGGACTTGGCACCAGAAATGAAAGGGGAAACATGTTGGCAAACTTTCTAGAAAGAGAAGGACTTTATCTGATGAACACTTTCTTTCGAAAGAGAGAGAGAGCCGCAAATGGACATGGAATAGCCCAGATGGCCAAACCAAAAATGAGATTGACTTCATAATCTCCCGCCATAAACACATAATTCAAGACGTAGATGTAGTAAATCAGTTCAGCACTGGCAGTGATCACAGGATGGTAAGATGCAAATTACTCATAAACACAAAAATGGAAAGAAAACGGAAGATGAAACAAACGATAAAGAGGGGAAGTAGGAAAAAGATAGCGGAAAGAAAAGAAAAATACAAAGAAAAGCTGAATGAAAATTTTTTCTAAAAACCCAGAGGAAACAGGAGAGTCCCTGGATGGTAGAAATAGGAGAATAACAAAAATTATAAAAGAAACAGCCCATCAGATAATAGGCTCCCCAGAGAAAACGCCGGATAAACTGTCGATGGAGACAAAACACCTCCTAGAGAAAAGAAGAAAATTGATAACAGAGGGTAAAAGGGACACTATTGAGTACACAGAAATCAACAAAACAGCGAGAAAAATGGCGAAACAGGACATATTAAAACATCAAACGAAACAAGTACAATCCCTATTAGAACAGAATAAGGGACTAAATATATTTAAAAGACGCAACACACCTAAGAAAGAGATAACAAAGATCAAAGATGCGAAAAACAACATAGTGGAAGACAGAAAGCAGATATTAAAAGTTGTGGAATCTTTCTATAGAGATCTGTACGAATCTAAAATACCAAAGATAACGACAGTAGAGGACAAAATTCGAATAGTAAATGTCAACTCAGAAGAAATGCTCGAGATAGATATGGAAGAACTAGAGAAAGCGCTATCCCAGATGAAAAATGGCAAAGCAGCGGGAGAAGACAACATTCTGCCTGAAATGCTTAAGGAAAGCGATATCAAGACGAGAAATAACTACTAAAACTATTCAATGAGTGCCTAACAGAAGAATATATACCCAAAAGTTGGGAGAATGTCGTAGTTGTTCTGATCTATAAGAAAGGTGACCCAGCTGATCTCGAAAACTACCGGCCGATAAGCTTACTTTCACAGATATATAAACTATTCACCAGAGTCATTACAAACAGATTAGAACGAAAACTCGAGGCTTACCAACCAAAGGAACAAGCTGGGTTCCGAAGCCATTATAGTACGACAGAACATATACACACCGTAAGGCAGATGATCGACAAAGCTACAGAATATAACCTAAGCCTATGGATGGCTTTTGTCGATTTCCGAAAAGCTTTCGACACAGTAGAAATCTGGGCAATAATAAAATCATTGAGAAATGCTAGAGTTATATAAACCTCATCGAAAACATCCATAGAAAGATAAGACTTCACGAATCATCTGACAAAATGAACGTAAGGAGAGGAGTTCGGCAAGGACACGTTATATCTCCAAAGCTATTCACTTTAGTTCTCTAGGATATTTTTAAGAAGCTACAGTGGGAAAACAAAGGATTGAACGTACATGGTGAACGCTTACACAATCTGAGATTTGCTGACGATGTTGTACTGTTTGCAAAAGATAAACAGGAATTGATGGACATGTTGGAAGAACTACAAAATGAGGCTGCAAAAGTAGGATTACACATGAACAACACAAAGACCCAGTTTATGACAAATATACCAGATGCAGACGATACAATACCGATTCATGACAGCACAATAAAAAGGACGGAAACATACATATACCTGGGCCAACCTATAACACCAGGCAAACAAAATCAAGAGATGGAGATTGATAGAAGAATTAGACTGGGATGGGCAGCCTACGGCAAATTAAAGTACATCTTCAGCATGAATATTCCAATGAATTTGAAAACAAAAGTCTATAACGAGTGTATACTGCCTGTTGTCACGTATGGTTGTGAGGCCTGGGTAATAACCAAGAAGATAAAACACAAATTGGAAGTAAATCAGTGAGCCATAGAAAGACGTATTTTGGGAATTTCCCTGAGAGATCATAAAACAAATACTTGGATACGAGAAAAAACCAAAGTCTTCGATATAATAAAAAGAATTGGTTCCCTAAAATGGCAATGGGCAGGGCACGTGGCCAGGCATACGGAAAACTGGAGCGGGTATGTCACCAGATGGAGACCTTGGGCAGAGAGGAGGAGTGTTGGAAGACCCCAACAAATATGGTACGACGAGATAAAGAAGGTCGCTGGCCTGAACTGATATCGAGTTGCGCAAGATCGAAGCCGATGGACAAATTTGAATGAGGCCTATATCCTAAGGATAGAAAACGGCTAAAAATAGAAAGTCAATGATTTAATTCGCGAATTAATTCAAATGACTTTTTCAAAAAGTCACGAAATAATTCATTTTTTCAATGAAAGCAAATGGATCGTGATAGTGTGACGTCACCAAAACAGTTGGTCACCCTGAAATTGAGGAAAGTTTCTACACAAAACATGGTTTTTTTAAATAGTCTTTATTAACATGTTTTAGTTTCCTTTTACAACAAATAGAAAAATTACAAAAGATTGCCGGTGTTCTGGCCAATTTTCCTCTTGTTGTGTTTTTCCGGTGTTAAAATAAATGCCTCCTTACTACTTCATTATCCATTAAGTTTCGCTGTCTACAACAACTTTGTCCTTTAGAATATTTTTGACTACTACAATATTTCAGCTAGGTTCTCCCTGAAAAGTAGCTAAAAAACAGGATTTCAAAAATGACATGGGGTTATTAGATTATAAGGCGGCAACATGACTGACGTTGATTTTAATAATTTGTTTGTTTGGAGTTGATTTACACGTTGTGCAATGATATAGGTTTGGAGTTAATCAATCTTATTACGTAATAAGCTTGGCATGCAGAAGCCTACACCCACTATCTCGGATGTCTCCTGCGCGATTTGCGTCTATGAGATTCTTACGAAGATCAGTTTTTGGCAGACAGTAGTTATAAAAATTTGTTAAGATTTTAGTTATGAAGTCTTTGATAGTCGGTAAGTCGGCTTTGTCATGTAACCAAGCATTTCTGAGTAATTTAGGATAATAATTGTGCTTGATCGCCATCCGTAGACACTTGTTTTGTACCGTCTGTAGGGAGTGAAAATTATGTTTAGTTCCGTTGTGGTAAACTGGGGCTGCGTAGGTGAGTATTGGTCTGATTATGTAAGTGTATGTGAGAATTTTGTTATGGTTTGTTAAGTTACTGTGTGTACAAATGAGTGGATAGAGTTTACCCATTGCAATCTTAGCCTTGCGTAATATGAGCGTTTGCGTTCGTATTCGCTTGTATAGTATACCTCAAGTATTTTAGGGTATTACTAGGCTTGATATTGTGTCCATTCACACAAAGCTGAGATTGCAGAGAAGTGTTTTTTTTAGCTATTCTCTTGAGTAATAAATACTCTGTTTTGGATTCGTTGATAACTAATTTGCTTTCGTGTAAATATGGTATTATTTTTGTATTGATATGTGTTCAGGATTCTGTGCAGAGGCGATACATCAAGTATCGTCGGCATAAATTGCGGTTAGTAGGTTTGGGGATGTTGCGAGATCGTGTATGAACAAGGAGTATAGCAAAGGTGATAAAACCGAGCCTTGAGGTACTCCTGCTTGGATAGAGTATGGTCCAGCAGTGTGGTTGTTAATTTTGGAGTAAAAAATTCTATTGAGAGTGAGATTAGTTTATATATTAATCCCTCTTGCCATGCGGAATCAAACGCCTTTTGAATGCCGAGCGTTACCATTACGGATTTATTTTTAACATGGAAACCATCTCTTATGTAATTGACTACTCTAATTATGTGAGATAATAATAATGTCATGTTTTTCAACAAACTGTTTAAGTCGGAATAAAATTATTTTGTCAATCACCTTCGCTATATTATTTAGGAGTGATATTGGTCCATAGCTATCTACATAACATGATTGTTTATTTGTTTTAATGATAGGGATGACGATGGCTATTTTGAGCATATCGGGATATGGTCCTGTTTTGATAATAAAATTAATTATGTACTTCAATTTTTGAGTAGTATGTTGTGTATAGTGTCTAAACCGGGTGCTGTTTTGTTTTTAAGTTGTTGAATTGTGTTGTAAATTTCAGTGCATGTTGTTAATTTTTTGTGTTTGAGGTGTTAAGGGAGTTTAAATGTTGTCGTACTGTGTGTGTGATGTCTTGATGATATTCTGTGTGTTGAGAGTGATTTACAAAGTTGCTTTGGAAATACTCTCCGAACTTTTCTGCGATTTCGGGAGTGTTGGTATATACTTGAGCGTTACTTATTATTTTATTAATATCACTAAACTTGTTTCAAAAATGCAGGGCGATTTTCCATAGGGAATTATCTTCCAGTTTCAAGGTACTTAAGAATTCGGCTCATTCTTTGTTTTTATGTTCGTTAACTAAGTTATTTATTACGATTTGTTGCTGTCTTAACAGTTGGTGGTCATTTAAATTTCTGTATCTTTGCCACCTTTTCCTTATTTTATTTTTCTCTTGTATAGATTGTATTTTGTTATTAGGCAATTTATTATCTGTTAAAGTTATTGATTTAACTAATGTCGATTGTTCTCTAGCATTTATTATTATGTTTTGTTAATTGTTAATGGTGTTTGTTAAGTGTTGGGTGTTTTCTATTTCATCTATTATGTTTAAATTGTTATTTATAAATTTTCTAAATCTTAACCAATTTGTTGTTATATATTTTAGGATTATTAGGGTTGTGAATGTTGTGGGAAAGTTTAAGATGATAAGGACGGGATCGTGGTCTGAGTTAAGGTCGGTGAGGGTTTTGATTTTGGTTATATTATTGATATTATTGCCTATTGCGTTGTCTATTATGCTAGATGTCTGATTTGCAGCAAAAGGGAAGTGGGTAGGATCATTTGTCTGAAATATATTACACTTCGAGTTATCGCAGAAGATGGTATTCCCATTAGCGTTTGGGTAGTTGGTGTATTGTTCCCACTGTGGATGTCTACAGTTGAGATCACCAACTACCAATACTTTGTTATGTGTGTTGAAAATGTTGTGTAAGTCTGTTTGTTTGATTGCTCAATTGATGTGTTATTTTGAAATTTATGCCTTTTTTGATTAATAATGCGATACCGCCACCGTCAGCATCGTCGGCGCGGTCTTGTCTAAAAAGACGATATTTGGGGTTTCTGAAGTTTATTGTTTTGTATGATTTAAGGAAAGTCTCGATTAAAAAGAGGATGTCTGGTTTGTGAATGTCGAGAAAATGTCTGATTATGGGTAGTTTATTTTGTACTCCGCATACGTTGCAGAAAATTACTTTGATATGATATCGTTTTTGAAATTATGTTCTTCCACGTACCTGCCTATATATCATAGTTGTCTATTCCAGCCACAAAGTTATTGTACATGGGGAATTTATCAATTTTGGTAGATGCTGTCTTCATATCTCGCAGTAGGTCGCCGACTGCCCTCGCAAGTTCATCCAGGTTGACTATTGTTTGAAGTTCCTTGAACAAATTGTTGATTTCTGCAAATTTATTAATGTCAGTGTTTGTGCTTAAGCTTTTAGATTGTGCAGGGTTGCGAGATTGGGGTTGAGGGTGGATAATTTGAGGGGTTACTGGGGGGAGAGATTTTGATGGTAAGCTGGGATTTTTTTTGTGTTGTTGACGTTTTTTTTTATTTTTTCAATGTTGTCATCAGACATCTCGGATAGGGATTCGTAAGCGTTTGGGGTTGACATCGGAATTTGTTTTTGATTTGTTTGACTTAATATATTTTTGAAAGCCGCAGTTTTTTTGGGTATTTGTATCCGGTGTCCATGGGTATTGAATATATAGCGTCTAAGTCTTGCATCGTGTTTTTTTCCTTTGGATAAAGATTTCTCGCATTTATTTCTTTGGCATTTTTATTCATTTCCTGATATTGTGAAATAAAATTGTTTCTTTCTTGAGTTTCTCCCTCCTCGATTTCTTGTATCTACGGCTGGCTAGCAGGTTTATGTACCAGCGCTTGCACTGTAGTTGTTTGTACATCTCTGCTTTGGGACTTACTGCTGTCTTCCTCATCCTCCGTGGAATTGGGACTACTTCTTGGTCCTATGGTATCTTCCTCCATATTATTTTAATTTCCAATGAAAATGTTGAAATGTGCTGGTGTAGACGTGCTGTTAGTGTCGTTCCCACGACAAATAGGAAAGGATGTTTCATTTTTCGTTTTCTATACACTTCTTATCACTTTCTATACACTTTTTTTGTGATGACACTTTTTGGTAGATTTCGTGTCTAGACACTTGCTTATTTGTGTTATGGCTGAGTCGTTATTGTCAATTTCTAGACTATTTTTCGAGTTTCCTAGACACTTCTCCGTTATCGATGCCGAAATTAACGCTTCTGACAACTTCTAAGACATTCTGTTATGTTTTTTTGGTTGCTTGATGAAAACTTAAAAAAACAGTAATAGATCAATGTCCACACGTGATCGCAAGTGTGGACATTGAGGTTTTTTAAAAAAGACCACTCTTTAAAGTTTTATTATATATATGTATATATATATATATATATATATATATATATATATATATATATATATATAAACAAAGAGCAAACAACAAGTGTTATCATGGGAAAGCACGCAAAAATAAAGAGGTTACTGAAGAGGAGTGGTAACCGTAAACATGCATGTTTCTAGCTCATTAGCCTTCATCAGTACGGTATAACCAAGTATGGATGTGAAACTTGAGAGCAACGATGTTGAATGAAACATGGAAGAACACAAAGAACGGAAAATAACAGGACAACCAAACGCACATTTGTGCCATCAATTGGAAGATTCCGATTTTGGAACAACAACCAATATCAATACGGAGGCGCATAAAGCCCTCCTGTCTGCAAAAAACCAACCCAAGGTAAAGAAACAAGATCAAAAATGGATCATGCGTGAATTTAACAAAAACAAAGAGCAAACAACAAGTGTTATCATGGGAAAGCACGCAAAAATAAAGAGGTTACTGAAGAGGAGTGGTAACCGTAAACATGCATGTTTCTAGCTCATTAGCCTTCATCAGTACGGTATAACCAAGTATGGATGTGAAACTTGGGAGCAACGATGTTGAATGAAACATGGAAGAACACAAAGAACGGAAAATAACAGGACAACCAAACGCACATTTGTGCCATCAATTGGAAGATTCCGATTTTGGAACAACAACCAATATCAACACGGAGGCGCATAAAGCCCTCCTGTCTGCAAAAAACCAACCCAAGGTAAAGAAACAAGATCAAAAATGGATCATACGTGAATTTTACAAAAACAAAGAGCAAACAACAAGTGTTATCATGGGAAAGCACGCGAAAATAAAGAGGTTACTGAAGAGGAGTGGTAACCGTAAACATGCATGTTTCTAGCTCATTAGCCTTCATCAGTACGGTATAACCAAGTATGGATGTGAAACTTGGGAGCAACGATGTTGAATGAAACATGGAAGAACACAAAGAACGGAAAATAACAGGACAACCAAACGCACATTTGTGCACTTGTTGTTTGCTCTTTGTTTTTGTTAAATTCACGCATGATCCATTTTTGATCTTGTTTCTTTACCTTGGGTTGGTTTTTTGCAGACAGGAGGGCTTTATGCGCCTCCGTGTTGATATTGGTTGTTGTTCCAAAATCGGAATCTTCCAATTGATGGCACAAATGTGCGTTTGGTTGTCTTGTTATTTTCCGTTCTTTGTGTTCTTTCATGTTTCATTCAACATCGTTGCTCCCAAGTTTCACATCCATACTTGGTTATACCGTACTGATGAAGGCTAATGAGCTAGAAACATGCATGTTTACGGTTACTACTCCTCTTCAGTAATCTCTTTATTTTTGCGTGCTTTTCCATGATAACACTTGTTGTTTGCTCTTTGTTTTTGTTAAATTCACGTATGATCCATTTTTGATCTTATATATATATATATATATATATATATATATATATATATACATATTATAATTATTTGATTTTTTATGTTATTATTATGTGGTTTAATTTAGTTAATTAGTCGTTGACATGTATTGACTTGACTTACCTTCGGCTAGCTCTCTTAATTTATGATTATATATTATTATTGTTTTTTATTTATTATTAATGACTCCTCCCTTTGGGTTCAGGACGCTTATAAATAAATGTAATTTAACCTTGATTAGTTAATTATTAAATTTTATAATTTGCGACATATAGAAATTGATATTTTATTAATATACACCTTTTACTTTGAAGATTCAGGATATTGTTCCACAGAATGAATGAAGTGAGCACTTTTGATAAATCTATTATGGTTGTTGAATAAAAATAAAAATACAAAACACTTTACAGAAAATATTTTAATAAAATTATAGATCAAAATTTAAAATTGTTATAACACCAAAATTTTCAGATGCCACCACTGTATTCTATACAGTCATGCGCACTGAATGCTATTGAGCATAAACTCCACCGCGTCGGTGCATATAGGAAGCATGCGCTTCTATCGAGTCCAAAGCGAAGCGAAACACAGTATTCACTGTTGATGGTTCATTCACGAGATATTTACAAGATTTTAACGTTCATATATACTCTGGAATTGTCGATATACTATTCAAAACTGACCATACAATTGCATATATATACAAGGAAATGTGAGTGATGAGAAATTAGAATAGTGATAGATAGAAAATAATTAAGCATGCATTAAGAAACAGAAAAGGAAGATAAATGATGATTCACATACAGTGTGAACAATTACGAAACTAATTAATTATTACAAGTAAGTACAATTTTATATCTATAGCTTAAAATTCATGGATATCCATGTATGCGATATGATATTTAGCATCTTAAAATGTTTAGGCCTTTTTATGAACATTTTATTGATATGTTGAAAATAGATTTTATTGTTCACTAGTTACTGTTTGGAATTCCGAAATTAATATTAAAATAGCACCGACCTTAATTTGTTCTTCAGTATAGCTATACACTTCACTGCTGCTGGCGTCTCCCCAATTCTTGAAGATTTCTTAGCGAAAGAAATGCTCCTTTTGATCACCTCCCGTTCTCACACAGTTTTAATGACTTCTGATATTATTATTTTATAAATTTAACTTCACAATCAAATTTATTTCATTTTTTTTAAATTTTTTGTAGAGGACTTTTACATAGATGCTATCATTTTAACTACCCAAGCGCGACCTTCTTCTGTTTATCAAATCAACAAACTTTTTTCATCCTAAAATGCAAAGCCTTACATCCCGCGTATTTTTCGAAATATATTCATAGATGTTCAATTTTTTCATTTGCATGTCTTCCGGATACCGTATGTAGGTACATCTATTTGAGCCCGTATTTCAGATTAATGTGGATAATCATGTGAATACTTTTTTTCCCTGTACTATAATTTCAGGCACTTCCATTTTTGGTTAAGAAAGTTGCATTTGTGTAAATGACACTTGACACCATTTCTTTTGCAGCAAGGTATTCTCGCTGCAACGGTAGCATTAGAGAAGTTTTCCCCAGCTACCAATGAAATCCTTTCATAACTCCCATTATGTGCATAACTGAATAATACTCTGTAATACAGGGTGTTTCATTGGGAAAAAGCCTAACTTCAACTGTAGATGGGGATCACTTTGGTGCTTCCAAAAACCTATATTCAATGTGTCTTCTGCACTTTATAACCGAGGAGATGCAGGGTGTTTTATAAATTTATCCTAATATTTTCGAACCTTATAACTTCCGAGTTACCCTGTATATTTTTTGAAATTTGGTACACGTAATAACCATTACCTAGAAACTCCATCAAAAGCATCTCCAAAAAGATAATGCAGGTCCGGCTTAACAAAAAATTCCAAAGCTCGTCTTTCCTAAAAAAAACACCCTGAATATAGATTTTTTTAAAATTCCTCTTTATAAATGGAAAGAGTATAAAAAATCGAATCGACGTATTTCCTTTTTATTTTTCCGCAGGCAATTTTACTACCAAAAATGTACCGTCAAAGTTATAATTTATGCACATTTTGGGGGTTAACAATGGTATCGGAGATGTTTTTTTTTATTTTTTAGCTTGAAATGAGATCTATTTAATACATCTAGAGAAGCATCCTAGAAATTGAATTGAGTTTGTATGTTTACGAGTACAGACCACTAAAAAATGTGATTACAGGGCCGTACTTAGGACATACTCATTCAATATGTTTCGAATATTTCGAACACCCTGTATAAGGATATGTATCTGGAAACTATGCACTTCTACATTCAGAATAACAAAACTGTTTCACAGAAACTAGATACAAATAACACACACTTCAATGATGTGCCTATTCCATAGCCTACTTAGTATTATCTAGTTTATACGATTACTTTTAACGTTTTTTGAAGTATAAATTTATTTCTCGTATTTTACTCTTGTTATTGAATGAAGACAATCGTTGCCATGACAACGGTTTTTCTAACTGATTTCAGCTAAACGAAGGTTAGGCCTATTTTTCTTCTGTAAATATAATTAATAGATACTACCATGTATATATATATATATATATATATATATATATATATATATATATATATATAATTCTAAATTAATTATTTGCCAACTAAATAATCAGGATTATTTTTTGTGGGTTTGTGGCAATGATACCAAGTGTACTCTTTTAAATATTTATTCTACGAGCTTTCGAATACAATCGTATTCATTTTCAAGTAATTATTTAACGAGATTGCAGGTAAAGTTGTAAAATATATGTATAATAAATCATTTCAAATAGTATCCAAAAATTATTATAAAATTTCAAAAAACAATATATGTATTAAATAATGTTACCAAGTCAATATCATATTGATCCTGCGAGTTTCTTTATGTCGTAGTCCCATCTTAAGTTGGGGCGTCTTCTTGGTCTTTTCACGCCTCGGGGATACCTTTGCGTTATCTTTGTGGTCCATCTATCGTCTGTCCTTCTAGCGAGATGCCCCGCCCATTGCCACTTTAGGGATCTGATTCTATTTATGACATCTATCACTTGGGTCTTTTGTCTGATCCAATCAAGCCTTTTTCTATCTCTCCTTGTTATTCCAAGCATGCATCGTTTCATAGACCTCTGCGTTACCTGGAGTTTTCTAATGATATCAGTTTTCAGGGTCCAGGTTTCACAGCCGTATGTTAATACTGGTAGTACGCACTGATCAAACGCTTTCTTTTTCAAACGGAGTGACATTCTAGACTTGAAGATGATAGAGTTCTGTCCAAATGTTCTCCATGCTAATTTGATTCTTCTGTTTATTTCTGGAAGTAGAGAGCCTGATATGTGTATTAGTTGACCCAGGTATATGTATTCCTCTACTATTTCCAGGGCAGTGTCATTAATTGTTATTTCTTGTGCGTTTATCAGTTCGTTATACATTATCTTGGTCTTACTCAGATTTATTTTAAGGCCTACTTCGTTGCTTGCTGCATTCAATTCATTTATTTGTTGTTGCATTTCGCAAGGGTTACTCGCTATCAGGATGATGTCATCAGCGAATCTTAGATGGTTCAAGTATTCTCCATCTATATTCAGACCTGTGTTGTTCCAGCCCAGTTTTCTGAAGATGCTTTCTAGTGCTGCTGTAAATAACTTTGGTGATATTGCGTCTCCTTGTCTAACTCCTCTGCTGGTGGGGAATTCTGGTGTGCCCTCATATATCCTAACTTTCGCTTTGGCTTCCCTATATATATTTGCTAGGGTCTCAATATATGGCTTGTTGACCCCTTGTTCTGTTAGGGCATTTATGACTGCTCTGGGATATATAGAGTCGAATGCTTTCTCAAAGTCGATGAAGGCTAGTGCTAGTGGTTGGTTGTATTCTTTGGTTCGACTGATAACCTCTTTCAGGGTATGGATGTGATCTATTGTACTGAAGCCTTTGCGGAATCCAGCCTGTTCTCGTGGTTGGGCCGAGTCTAGTCTATTTTGTATTCTGTTGTGAATGATCTTTGTGAATACCTTGTACGTCACTGGTAGTAGACTTATTGGTCTGTAGTTCTTAATGTCTTCTTTGCTGCCTTTCTTGTGGATCAACACTATAAGGGCGCTGTTCCACTCTTTAGGTATGCTCCTGGACATCAGACAGTTCGTGTATAGTTTGGCAAGCTACTTCCAGATTTTAGCTCCTGCATATTTGAGTATTTCGGTCGTGATGCCGTCATTTCCCGCTGCTTTGCCATTTTTCATACTTTTCAGTGCCATTTCTACTTCCTCCACCAAAACTTCTGGTATGGCATCTTCTGAGTGTTCTATTATTACCTCCAAATTTTCAGGGGCCTTGTATAGGTCTCCATAGAATTTGGCTACTAGGTCTATTATTTCATTCCTGTCTGTGGTTCTTGTGTTTCCATCAGTTAATGCAACTATCTGTCTTTTCCCTATTATTAGTGCCCTTTTTGCAGGGTCCGTCAGTAAATGGCGAAAACTGGTGGACGACATCCCTCGCCCCTTGCCAACCCGCATTGAGGCAGCGTGGTAAGGTACGCCTCACAACCCCAGCATGACAGACAAGGACAAGTTACGGCCCTCATTCTCCGTGAGCCCAAAGGGCCCTAGGAGGGGTAGATCCTGGGAACCAGCCACGAGGGCAGAGGGTGCTAAGAATCTGCGGAGTCTAAACCACTACCCATTGACTACATTACACCTTGCAACTTATTACTGCCGTACACTCTCTAATCGAGGTTGGATTTTGGAACTGGAAACAGAGGCAGCAAAAATAAAGTGGGATATCATGGGCATTAGCGAAGTAAGACGAAAAAATGAAGAACTCATAGAACTTGAATCAGGGAATCTTCTATACCACCAAGGAACACCAACAGGAAGAACAAGCGGAGTAGGATTCCTAATTAAGAAAACCTGGAAAAAAAGAATCATAAGGATAACAAGCACCTCAGATAGAGTAGCCAGCATAACACTAAGACTCTCCAAAAGATATACTATCCAGATTATTCAGGTATACGCCCCAACAATCAGCCATAGTGACGACGAAATAGAAGAATTCTATAATGAAATAACCCAAGCGCTCAGCAACGACAATAGTTACTTCAAATACATAATGGGAGACTTTAATGCCAAAGTAGGACACAGGAAAGACCAAGAAAAAGGAATGGGGAAATATGGATTTGGAGAAAGGAATGAAAGAGGAGAGAGATTAATACAGTTCGCACACTTTCAGAACATGTATGTGGCAAACTCCTTCTTCAAGAAGAACCCTAACAGGAAATGGACGTGGGAAGGCCCCGGTGCAACTATCAGAAACGAAATAGACTTTATCCTCACCAATAAAATTAACACAGTAAAAGATCTAAGCACGCTCAACAAGTTCACTACAGGAAGCGACCATCGACTAATTAGAGCTCGACTGGTCTTAGATATAAAACTAGAAAGGTCAAGACTAATCAAAACCAACACAACGAAAAACATAAACAACGAAAGGCTGAGAGAGAACTCTCACCAATATCAAGCACTACTAGAAGAAAGACTACAAAAAGGGGAATATAACAACCCTGAACTGATGGACACAATTCGAAACTGCGCCGTAGAAGTGGGAGGTCTGCAACAACGAGGTGAACACAAAAAACTAACTCCGGAAACAAAAGCACTATTACAAAAACGAAGAGAAATGAAAAAGACAACAAACATTCAAAGAATTGAATACACCGAACTGTGCAAGACGATACGAAAGAAAATCGCAGAAGATATCAGGAATTACAACGAGAAGCTGGTACAAACAACAATAGAAAACCGTAAAAGCTACAAAAATGCAAAAGAAGGGCATATATATATATATATATATATATATATATATATATTTCACGTTGTTCGTTTTAATTTTTTTAGGTTCTTAATTTATACGTGTGAGAATACATTTATTACGACGACGATCACGATAACTCGTATTTTATTTAAAATTTTCCGAAACCCGGCCGAAATAAGTACACGGAGCCAGTGATGATAACATCACAGAGTGTTCAAAATAAATAAACCGAGAACATTATCGTCTTCATTGCATCTTTAAAGGAGAAACAATAGCAAAATGGTTGCATAGATAATTTGTTGGTGCCGACAGGTTCGGTTTAACAGTTCAAGCAATTTTGATATCAATCTACCAATTAGCTGTTTACTCGTTAAGTCTTGAAATAAATAACTGTATATACATATAAGAAGGATGTGTAAGTAGAGGATTTTAGCAAACATTTTGACTGCGTATTCGACTATAATTTCACCTGATTGGTAATATGACCATATGCACCGTTTTTGTACATATGCTATAGTAGCTTAAGAATGTAAATAACGCATATTTTAATCTCGAGGATCTTTGTTGGAAACTACGCAACTTTGCAAACGCTAGAAAATATTGTTATTTTACTTTGTTGTATCGTAATTTGACAATCGTCAAACTTTTTTTTTATTTATTTAATAATACGCATCAACCGCGTGGGTCATTAGCGTCATTATACATAAAATTATGTCTATATGAATCTCAGAACGTCTATCGATTTGAGAAACTTTTTTAAATTGTGCACAGTACGTGATGATCCTAATATGTCTGCAAGTTCACCAGAATGAAGTTGGGCCTGTTGTCGTTTCGCCGCTAATTGCGGACACTGAGTAAGTAAGTGTTTCACGGAGAGTAGTTCATTGCAATAGTTGTATTTTGGTTTAGGATCTTTACTGAAAAGAAGATTGTGTGTTAGTCTAGTGTGGCCTAGGCGTAGTCGAGTTAGTAGGACTTGATCTCGACGATTTTTGGGTAATGCAGACCAGGGCTTCATTGACTTTTTCACTTCGTTTAACTTGGTTGTAGTACTTTTCAACCGATTTTCCCATGCTCTATTCATTTTAGATTTTATTGTTACGAAACAGCACACTGGTATAGTCCCTGAATGAGACTCTGTCTAAGCCATGTATGAAAGTTAAGATTATGGCGGATGCGCAGGGATTTCTTAGAATTGTTTACAATTGTGATTATCGTTTCTAGACATCGTTTTTGTGACCAGTCCTATCTAGAAAATGCGAGAACCAATTGTTTTTGTGTAAGCCGCAGTGTAGAATGAACTAGTAAAAAAGGCACTTATATATATATAAAGAACCGACCAGGGAAGAGTTGAGTTTAGTTGATGAAGTGAAATAAACAAGAATACACCGAAATAGCGAACAGTGTAGTGTTGATATAAATTAATAATAAAGTTTGTGTGTAAATAAATTAAATTTAAGTGAATAGTTAAGTATATATAAATTAAGTGCTAGTGAGTAGTTTAGTGTTTAAATAAATTGGTATGTAGCCATACCGTGTGTTTAAAGTTTTTAAAGTTTATCCCACCCGTAATAAAAACGTTTTAATAAATAAGCAAAACATTACATTATTGTACGTTCTATATCCGCACTCACTGATAGTCTAATAGTTTCGGTTGTGTCATTGTCTGCGGCTTCTTTGACGTATTTCTCTGCTTCTTCGTTACCATGAATGAACATAACATTCTTATAGCTTTGTTCGCCAAAGTAGAGTTCTTGTTTTATTTTGGTCACAATTGGGATGATCTGGGTAAGTGGCTTGTAAGGCTTTTATAGCGCTGAGGGAATCCGAAATAATGAGGTGGTTATGTGCGTCAGATGCATTTATAAGTATTAATGCTTCATATAGTGCATACAGCTCTGCTGAGTAGATAGAGCAGGTTGGTGAGAGTTTAAAGATGTGGGTCGAGGTTGTGGTCACTACAGCAGCTCCGACTTTATTAGAAGACTTTGACGCGTCAGTATAAATGTGGAAGTAGTCAGGGAACTTTTCTAGTATGCTGTTTAGCGTAGATCTAATAATGTAGGGATTTTCAGAATATTTATTATAGGAAGAAAGGATGCAAGTTGAAGTGATCTGCCAGAGTAGAATTGAACTAAGTTCATTGGGATAGCATTCTGGAAGTGAGTACTTAAGTTTTGATAGGTAGTTTTTAATTCACACATAGTAAGGTTGGAGGTTCTTGGTTTTTGGAACAGGTTGGGGAAGTTTTCTGTGGTGCACTTTTGACAGGTAGAGTTGAAAGATTTTGCCTTACTTTAGCTGCATACACTAGACTTCGGTACATTCTTCTGTCTTCTAACGATGATTCTCCAACTTCACTATATAGGCTCTCAATTGGTGTAGTCCGGAATGTCCCTGTTATTATGCGTAGAGCCGTGTTATGAATGATATTTATCCGGTTTAAGAGTGATTTAGTCGCTGTCGTATAGGGGATTCAACCGTAATCTAACTTGTACCTGATTAATGTACGATAAAGCGTGAGCAGAGTTTCTCGATCAGCACCTCAATATTTTTATTAGCTAGCATTTTCAAGAGGTTCAGCCGTTTTTGACATGTCAGGAGGAGATTGTTTATGTGTCATTTCCAGTTAAGAGATTCATCAAAAGTCATTCCTAAGAATGTAACAGATGTTTCGGTTTGTGAATATTTTCCATACAAGCGTAGATTTATGCGCTCTGGAATTTTCTTTTTCGAAAAAATAATGATTTTTGATTTCTCGGTTGAAAAGATGAAACCTTTTCGTTCTGTCCAATGTTCTAAATGGGAGAGGAACTCTTGCGCGATTTTCTAACTGTTTTTAAGTTTCTTACTTTTGCAGTGAACGACCAGGTCACCGGTATATAAGCAGGCATTAAGTGGCGTTTTTAATCCTTGTAGAACATCGTTCATTGCTATTATGAATAAGGTCGGGACTAGTACAGAACCTTGTAGAATGCCATTTTTTTGAAATCTTAAGTCAGACATTGTGTTGTTTACTTTAACGATCTGTGTTGTAGGAAGTTTGTGATGAAGAATAGGCAATGTCCCTGTATATCCCAACTATGTAGCTGTTTAATAATATAATTATGCCAGGGGGTGTCGAATGCTTTAGTAATATCGAAGAATATCGTTAAGCATTCACTTTTTAGTGCAGTGCAAACGCTTAAATGATTTCGCTTTCAAGTTTAATGATGTTGTCTAACGTTGATCTTCCTGATATATAGCTAGTCTGTTCCGGTATTATTAGGTTGTGTTTTTCCAGTGTCCATAGTAATCTTTTGTTAATGATCTTTTCTATTAAATTGCTCATGATACATGTGAGCGAAATAGGGCGGAAAGATTGAGGATTTGATTTCGGAGTTCGAGACTTATGTATGGAGATTATTAGCGACTCTCGCCAAGTTTATGTTGTAACCAAATAATATTAATTAACTGTAGTTGATGTTGTTGAGTTCTTTCGGGAAAATGCTTAAGGAAAATGAAAGGAATGTGATTAGGTCCAGGAGAGGAATCTTTGAAGCTTGATAATGCTTCGTGATATTCTGCCTTGGTTAGAGATAAATTTAGTGGATCATTACTTTCCGCCTTAATTTTAAAGTTGTTTTGATTTTGGAATTCTTTGTGAAGGTTAAGTGATATGTTCTGGTTGATTTCGTTGGAGCTATGTTCGTAGACATTAGCGAGGGCATTTGCTATGTCAGTGTTGTTATTTAAAGTGTGGCCTTCGACCTCAAGTCTGTTAATTTTATTATTGCCTTTTATGCCAAATATTCTTCTTACTTTTTTCCAAATTTCGGTAATTGGTGTATTTGATACATAGTCAGCCCATAATTTGCGTTTTGCCTTTTTTATTGTATACCGGGATTTTGCGCGCAGTCTCAAAAACTCTACTTTGCATTGCACTGTTTTCAGTCGTTTATATTTATTAAAGGCATTTTTGCTAGCTTCTATGGCGGTTTTGCATTCGTTGTTCCACCATGGTACAGCGCGTTTCTTATAATGATAGTGTATTTTTCCGATTGACTTAGTTGCGGAATCTATGATCATATTTGTAAAGTGCTTTAGTGATTCGTCTGGCAGAAGAAACTGTACAGTATTCAATTTTATCTTCAAATGATGATGAGAAAAGATCCCAATCTGCATTTTTTAGATTCCATGCAGGAGCGATGGGGCGGTCACTACTACTGTTGGAGTTATTATATAATGATGGGATAGTGATCGCTGTTGTATGTATAGTCTAGTCTATCCCAAGTTAGTAATGGTAACAATGTTGAATCGCAGATCAAAAGATTAATAGTCTCCAGTTTGAATGTTGAATCTAGTAGGTCTTCCATCATTCAAAATAACAAGGTTGTGCCGATCAGTTGTTTGTTCTATGATTTTACCCTTAGTGTTTAAGGAGGATGACCCCCAGTTGGAATTATGTGCATTAAAGTCCCCTACGATGATTCTCGGTTGAGGTATCTGCTCTAGAAAATCATTAAAATCTTGTTCATGGAGTTGCTTCTAGGTTTGATTGCAGAGGAATTTCCTGAGCTTCGATGGTATTAGAATTGTTGTGTTAGAATTGCTCTCTGAGAATTATTACAATGTTTGCAGAATTTCTGATATTGGCTTGAAGTTTGAACTTTGTCGTATTTTAAGTTAGTTTCCTGGAGACATATTATTTCGGATTTATATTGGTCTAATATATGCTGTAGCTCCGTTTGTCAATGAAACCATTTTGGTTCCACTGTAGAATTGAAGTGAGCATATTGAACGGGGAAAGTTATAGCTGAATTGTTGTGAGGAAACACTATCTGGTTCTGAGGCCTTCGTGTCTGAGGTCATTTGGAGATATATTAAAAGTTTCTTTTTTAGTTTTGTACATCTAGTTTTTATGCATCTGTCTTTGAAATGTGGGTAAATATTTGTCAGCATGTGTATTAGAGCGGTAAAGTCTGTTGTGTAGTCTTTAACAATACTATATATATATATATATATATATATATATATATATATATATATATATATATATGTATATATATATATATATATTTGATTTAGAACAATAGGAGGATTCTGTTCAGCGATAGTCTGTCTTACGGGTTCCATAAGTGCCGACGTGAATTGTTTCGGTTGGCTTGCTGAAAAGATCTGTTTGCAATGTGTTCTCTTCGGCATCAGGTTGAGGGGACGGTGAGGTGATTTCATCGAATGTACGTTTGGACGCATTCTGAGATACAAAAACTTCCGTAGATACGTGTTTTTGGGATAATTGAGGTTTTTCTATGTTATTGGGGATGGGTAATGGGTGATTTGAGGGGATTGTGGTGAAGGTTTTTGATTCGGTATTATACTGTTGGGAATTCGCCTCGGCGTTAGCTGATTGCGGGTTGTTGAGAAGTGCTTCAGATTGTTCAGTAGGTGAGTGAGATGTATTGGTTTGACTATTTGGTGTTACGGGCTGGATTGAACAATTAGCTGCTAAGTGTCACGATTTTTCACAAGAGTAACATATTAGAGAATCATCTGAGAGAAATATTCTATAGGAGGTGCTGTTGTGTGTCACCAAAATTGATTCAGGTAATGAATTTGTTGGTGGGCTTATGAGTACTAGCCGTCTGAAACTATAGATGTGGCTGTATTCAGAAAGATTTGAGGTTATTCTTAAATATGACATCGAGGAAAGTGATTTGTTGCCTAAATTATTTAGCTCAGCGAGTTTTATTTAAGTAAGAGAAAGAGAGCAAGGAGGGGGATAACGTTTTCTTAGCATCACCCAAGTGTCCCCTTGAGGTTTTTTATGTAAGAGAAGATTTAAGGAGGGGGATGACGCTTTCTTTAACATCAGCCAAGTGTCTCCTTGAGTTTTTTAATTGAATGAGAAGGGGGATGTTGTTTTCTTTAACATCACCCTATTGTCTCCTTTATAGAGTTTTTACTTTTCTTATTTAAGTGTCTAAGTGTTCAATTGTCTAAGTCTAAGCGTCTAGGGTTTTGGATGTATAAGTATTTGTGAGTGTCTACATGGCTGGGTTGTTTCCAAGTGTTTAAAGTTTTTTTTAAGTGTTTAAGAGTATAAGTTTAGGGGTTAATCACTGTCCTCTTCCAGCGGACGAAAGGTTCTTGACGAGAAAAGAGTTTAAGTAGTGAATGAAGTGCTATTCTTCACTGAAAGAGAGTTGAGTAAGAAAGTGAGTTGCATGTTTGAGTGTACGTTTTAGTTTGAGAATGAGTTTTGAGTTAAGAGTGTTTTAATTTGAGAGTGAGTTTTTTTATTTAAAAGTGTGGTGATTTAAGAGTGTTTATTTGAGAGTAAGTTTTGATTAAGTGGTGTGGCCAGACCAGAAGGATGACTATGATGAATATAAGAGGAGTTATCCGTAAGGTGTTGTGGGAATAAGTTTTGTCCAAAACAGTACATTTCTTTTTTAAATGACTAAAGCATTGAGAGAGATTAGGTTTTGATCAAGTTATTACACTTCAAGTTTATCTCACAAAGCAAGGAATATGATCACTGGGTACAGTTTGGTCAAATAGAGTTCCAAATATTAAGATACCAAAGGAGAAAGATATGAGGAAGTTTGGACGTGGCCACATTATAGAAAAAGTAGCAGTAGTAGATGATGTTGAATTATCACTGATCTCTTGGTTTGACAATAAAGTTGTTAATATAGTGTCAGCATATGTAGGCTGTGATCCAGTTGTTGGAGTTCGACGTTTTTCCAAAAAAGAAAGAAGACATGTAACAATTAACTGTCCCCAAGCAGTAAAGATATAAGGTAAGGTGGGGTAAGTGTGTATTCGGGGTAAGTGTGTATAGGCGTCATGCATTATATTCGGTACAGTAACTTTATACAAGACAGTGGCGACAATAGAGCCTAAGCTCCGCCCATCCGCCATTAATCATCAAAATTTAAACGCCGGAATAGGGATTTTACATTGATATCGATATTGAATTTTCTTTTATGGCTGTAAATCAGTTATAAAATGTAATTATAATGCATAGTATGGCATGACTATTAATTGGACTATTAAAAAATATTTTTCTTTGGTAATTTGAATCACTCATTTTGAAATTATTTGTAAACTCATGTTACAGGTATAAGTAGCTAGACGATTTCAATACCTAGGTATATTTCCAAATGACCCATGATAAAAATAGCTAGAGTAAATAATTTGCAATTGAAATTCTAATTTTTGAAGAGGAAATAGGTAACACATATATCATAATGTTTGCTATTGGTTGGGTTTTAATAGGTACAAAATACTATTACATACTAGTGTTTTTAAATGAAACTCAAGGTCTCTAGTTAATTCCACAATATAATACAAGTTATTGAAAATTCTAAAAAATTGACAATTGTTTCGATAAATCAATATCATCGTCAGAATGACAGAAGTTACATTTCATTTTATGCCTACCTGATGTTTAGTAGTTATATTTTTGGCTAGACCAAGAAGTAACCTAACTTGTGATTGGCTTAATATATGTTTATAGAAAAAAGAAGAAGATGTGATATTACAAATATTGAAGCTTAAATATTATTAGCCCTATGGTGATATCCTGGATATCATTTTTCCAATTAAGATCAGTATAACTGTGCAATGATATAGAAAACCAGGAAAACTATATCTGCTGATCTTTACAATTATCACTTAATAAGACAGTTTATTAGTGGAGAATTCCCTAGATTTAACTGTTCATTGACAACTTCATATTGTGGGTTTCTTAAATGTCTTCTAATTTCCAGTTCTTCAAGGAAATCCAGTTCTTGTTTCTTTTCACAAATATGCAGCACTTCTAGTTCTGTGTTAGGTGTCAATGAATGATTGGTGTCAAGTAGATGTTTTGCGTAGTGAGATTTATCTGGTTGTTTTAATCTGTAAGCTCGTAAGTGCTCACTGTATCGTATTTCAAAATTCCTAAGGGTCTGACCCAAATAGACAGCATTACATTCTGGACATTTGAGTTTATATATACCTGACTTCTTTAATAGTGGTATTTTTGTTTTTACATTTAACAATTTTGTACTAACGTTACTTTCTATTTTAAAAGAAATTGTTGCATTTGTTGCTGAAGATATTATCTTTGAAATATTATTAGAAATATTTCCTGCATATGTGATGGTTTTATAAGTTTTAATTTCATCAGCTTGTTTAGGATATATTAGTTGTAATGCCACTTTTTTCTCTTTTTTACTAATTAGTTTATTTATCATATCTAATGGATAACCGTTAGATGTTGCTATTTGTCTAATTGTATTAATCTCTCTATCAAAATTACATTTGTTCATAGGAACTGAAAAAGCTCTATGGATCATTGAATTATATGCTGCTAGTCTGTGTGAGACAGGGTGGCTAGAATTGAATGGAATTGTCACATCAGTCTGTGTTGGTTTTCGGTAAATTGAATAATCAAGTACATCATTAACTCTTTGAATTTTTAAATCAAGAAAATTGATTGAGCTATTTTCTTCAATTTCTAATGTAAATTTAATTTTCGGGTGTAAATTATTGATGTGGTTGAAAAACACATCTAATTGTCGCTCACTACCCATAAAACAAGCTAATATGTCATCCACATATCTATACCAAAATAAAATATTTTTCGAAATATTACTTTCAAAGATCTTTCTTTCTAAATTGTCCATAAAAATGTTTGCTAAAATAGGTGATATAGGGCTTCCCATTGGTAAACCTTCATTTTGAATATATATCTTATTGTCAAAAGTGAAATAATTCTGATTAATGCATACATCAAATAAATTAAGTATATCTGATATTATTCCTGGATTAATATTTTTATCTTCTAGTAATTTTCTTACAAGTATTAGACATTCTTTAGGAGGAATTTTAGTAAACATATTAGTTACATCGAACGATATGAGTTTATAGTTATCTTGCAAGTGGATTGATTTCAACTTTTTGATTAGTTCTATTGAATTTCTAATTGAGTACTGAGATTCATATCCGTAAGTATTGAGTATATTGTTGAGCTTTTTTGCCAATATATTATTAGGAGCATTAACATAAGAGACTACAGGTCTAATTGGTTTCGTTATTTTATGTAATTTAACTGTTCCATATAATTGTGGACAATGAGGATTCTTATGTATGATAGACCTCTTTTCGTAATCATTTAAAAGATAATTTGAATTATTAACAATATCCCTTACATTATTAGAAAACTTCTTTGTTGGGTCTGCTTTAAGAACTTTTACATCGCTGGATTCTATAAAGTTATATACTTTGGAATTGTAATTTTCAGTCGTCAAAATGACAGTAGCATTCCCCTTATCGGATTTTGTAACTGTTAGGTTATGATTCTCTATCTTCTGTTTTTATTTTGGTATAGATATGTGGATGACATATTAGCTTGTTTTATGGGTAGTGAGCGACAATTAGATGTGTTTTTCAACCACATCAATAATTTACACCCGAAAATTAAATTTACATTAGAAATTGAAGAAAATAGCTCAATCAATTTTCTTGATTTAAAAATTCAAAGAGTTAATGATGTACTTGATTATTCAATTTACCGAAAACCAACACAGACTGATGTGACAATTCCATTCAATTCTAGCCACCCTGTCTCACACAGACTAGCAGCATATAATTCAATGATCCATAGAGCTTTTTCAGTTCCTATGAACAAATGTAATTTTGATAGAGAGATTAATACAATTAGACAAATAGCAACATCTAACGGTTATCCATTAGATATGATAAATAAACTAATTAGTAAAAAAGAGAAAAAAGTGGCATTACAACTAATATATCCTAAACAAGCTGATGAAATTAAAACTTATAAAACCATCACATATGCAGGAAATATTTCTAATAATATTTCAAAGATAATATCTTCAGCAACAAATGCAACAATTTCTTTTAAAATAGAAAGTAACGTTAGTACAAAATTGTTAAATGTAAAAACAAAAATACCACTATTAAAGAAGTCAGGTATATATAAACTCAAATGTCCAGAATGTAATGCTGTCTATTTGGGTCAGACCCTTAGGAATTTTGAAATACGATACAGTGAGCACTTACGAGCTTACAGATTAAAACAACCAGATAAATCTCACTACGCAAAACATCTACTTGACACCAATCATTCATTGACACCTAACACAGAACTAGAAGTGCTGCATATTTGTGAAAAGAAACAAGAACTGGATTTCCTTGAAGAACTGGAAATTAGAAGACATTTAAGAAACCCACAATATGAAGTTGTCAATGAACAGTTAAATCTAGGGAATTCTCCACTAATAAACTGTCTTATTAAGTGATAATTGTAAAGATCAGCAGATATAGTTTTCCTGGTTTTCTATATCATTGCACAGTTATACTGATCTTAATTGGAAAAATGATATCCAGGATATCACCATAGGGCTAATAATATTTAAGCTTCAATATTTGTAATATCACATCTTCTTCTTTTTTCTATAAACATATATTAAGCCAATCACAAGTTAGGTTACTTCTTGGTCTAGCCAAAAATATAACTACTAAACATCAGGTAGGCATAAAATGAAATGTAACTTCTGTCATTCTGACGATGATATTGATTTATCGAAACAATTGTCAATTTTTTAGAATTTTCAATAACTTGTATTATATTGTGGAATTAACTAGAGACCTTGAGTTTCATTTAAAAACACTAATATGAGCATATTCCACGAAGTAAGGGTCGAGACAGTCAATTTCTATTACATACTATTATGAAATTTACTGTCTCGACCCTTACTTCATGGAATCTACTTATATTACTGTTTTAAATGAAACAGACTGTTTCTAGATAGTTTCCACAATATATTGATAAAATGTTAAAAAATCTAAGAAATTTGACAACTGTTTCGATACTGAAAATATCATCGAAACAATTGTCAAATTTCTTAGAAGTTTTAACATTTTATCAATATATTGTGGAATTATCTAGAAACAGTTTGTTTCATCTAAAACAGCAACATATTATTTTGTTTTATTACTGGGAAGAAAGGGAAGGAAAGATAGTTTGTTTAAATCTTCATATATTTGAACTAATGTTCAATATAAACTTGTCGACGCGTTTCACTAACACAGTAGCTTTATCAAAACGAATGAAGGTAAAATATAAAAATGTCTTAATATATACAGTATTAAGACATTTTTATATTTTACCTTCATTCGTTTTGACAAAGCTACTGTGTTAGTGAAACGCGTCAACAAGTTTAAATTGAACATTAGTTCAAATATATGAAGATTTAAACAAACTATATTGTTTTATTTCATCGTTCAGTATGGATCTTCATCAAGTAAAAGCCTCATCTATTCAATCATAATTATCGTTGAATTTACAAAGTCAATAAACTTATATTAGAAGTGAGATAATTTCTGGAATTGTTTCTCTAGGCAGCTGGGATTCTATTTGTCGTTTGGTAGGAAGCTTTCTTTCTGTTTTTCCTTGATAAAAGTGAACATTGTAGGGACTGCTGTTAATTTTAATTTCCTATTACCATCGTGCCTAGTTTTTTCCCCATTCCTGGAGCAAAGTGTACCTTAAACATAAATACAGATGTGATTCAAAACAGAATGTAATAATAACTGACAATCATTATTTTAGAGAACATCTAAGAAAATGCCAAACATTTCAATAACTATTGAGTAGTTCATCAGGTAACTGATTTAAATTTTTATCATAAATAGTATGTATATGGAAGTTACATGTTAATAATAATAATTACAATAACTCTTTAATAGATGTTTCTCCTTAATAAAAATAAATCAATACACTTTTTACCTCACACAGCGCTGAAGCAAACATTGGTTTCCAATTGTCCCTTCTAATTTTAATAGCCAATTCCTTTCTAGGAGTAGGATCTTTGGAAAAAATACTTCATTACAAATCCTTTTGTAGAACAATACTTGCAGCTCAATGCTGAATAAACCGTCAGACTTCCAAACAGTCACTGCTTCTAAAACAAGTAACAGTAGTTATACATTCACTTGAAATTGTAGTTTTTTGTACATACCTTGCTATCGACAAATATGATGATTTGTTAACAGCGACACACAAATTGCAGCTGAATAATTTGTGCAGAAACACCAAAACCGTCCCCAAAACCACAACGCAGGTAGGTATTACTATTTTTTCACCAGTTGCAAACTATAATAGGTATGGTTCAAAATCCTGATCAGGGAGAAAAATTCGCAAACGAACTAATGAAAGTCAACAAATTAAAAAAACACTTTTACTTCAGCTGTACACAAAGATCTGATATAAAATACGACGTGAATACAACAAAAACACAAATGTAAACAAATAAAATTTGATGATTAATGGCGGATTTCAGCCTGACCAATCAAAACACTGACCACGTATTGTCGCCACTGTCTTGTATAAAGCCAGTGTAATATTCGGTGGTACAGTGACTATATACGAGACAGTGGCGACAATAGGGTAACCCGTTTTTGATTGGCTGGCAGTTTGGCAGCCATATTGAGGCTAAAATCTCTTTGTTTACGTTTGGTGTATACGAAGATTCTTATAGTGCTGGTTATATTTGTGATTAGAATTATTGGTTTTGTGCTTTTTTGGTGAATATTCAGTGAAAAAGAGGTGTTTTGCCATTAGACAATTGAAAGACTTGTATTTGGACTTATAAATAATCTTATTTCGAATCGGAAAATTCGTGTAATTTGGTAAGCTAGGTTGCTTAACCCTAGAAATTGTATACTATTTATCAAGTTTTGATTTTTCTAGATAATAACATATGAAATGCCGGGCTGTGCTACAATAAATTGCAGCAATTCTGCTAAAAAAGGGTTTCTCATGAAACGTTTTCCTAGAGATCCATCTAGAAGAAAAGAATGGCTTATTAAAACTGGAAGAGATCATTGGACTCCAACAGACTATTCGTGTTTATGTGAGGTAGGTAGAAGCTTTTGTTTTTCGACTTATAATTATTGTTATATCTAATTTAAAATTATTTTTTGTCGTTATTGAGATGAAATTGAATGTAAGATTTTGTTTAAGATTCATTTTGCTCCTGAAATGTGGGAGCGACCTCGTGTAGATGTTAAGAAAATTTTAAAGTCAAATGTTGTTCCTACAATATTTTCCTTTGTGGAACCAAAACCTAAAAGGAAATCCCCAGTTCCAAGGATATTTATTTCTCCAAAAAAACCTAAACATTTGTCGGGCAAGTAGATATCTGTTAGTAATTACAACAGATCCTCACATAATAATGAAAAACTCTTAGTTTTTGTATTTTTAAATGTGTTTTGTTGCAATTATAGTTTAATCATTAGTTCTAGGTGAAAATATAGCTCTAGATGAGACTGTGCCAGAGGAATCACCGGAACCATCTACTTCAAATTTAGCTTTTGATGTAGAATCAGGTCAACAATTGTCGATATCTAAAAGCAGTTTGAGTGAAGACAGTTTATCCACAGCTACCTCACCGTTAATATCATAAATTGATCCAATGAGTGAAATAGCTCAGTTACAGCTTGAATTAAACAGGTACAAGAAGTTGTACGGAAGAGAAAAACGTAGAGCTTATCGATACAAAAAAACTGTAAGAGCCACACGAAAGAAGCTAATAAAAAAAAGAGAAAAAACTCCCAATTCTTTGGACTGTGAACTACTAAAGCAAATATTCAACGAAGATAAAAAGAAGCTTTAAAAAAGAGAGAAAAATGGAAAAACAACAAAACTAATGAAGTGGACCAACATCACCATTACATGCTCTTTAAAATTAAAATTTAGTTGTGGTAGTAGTGGATATACTGAACTAATAAAACAAGGATATCTTCTCCCATCAACCAGAACTTTACAGAGAAAACTCCAGAACTTGAAGTTCGATTCAGGAATTCTAAATGAGGTATTTTCATTTTTAGAATTGAAAGTGGAGCAATTTTCAACTCATGGAAAGGATTGTGTCTTGTTTTTGGATGAAATGGCTATCACTCCAGGAAAAATATATGATACCTCCTTGAATAAATATTTTGGAGATGTTACTCTCCCTGAACATTCAGGCTTGGCGACACACATCTTAGTGTTTATGCTGGGGGTATTACAGGACGTTGGAAACAGGTTGTGGCCTATTACTTCACCAGTGACTCTGTCAACGGAGCTGTCATGAAGAATATAATAAAAATCCCAATGGCACAAGACCAATTGGACGGCTTATTTCAGTAAAGTTTTTGCATTACATTCAAAACAAAAAAAAATTTAAATTTTCTTAAATAAATGTTTTCATGTATGTTTTAGAAAAAAGTGTTTTATACAAAAGTTGTAGAACGTGTTATGTTCTAAAGAAAATCTCAAAAATCTCAGTAACTTTTTTGCGTTAGATCAAAAACATAAGAAATACGATTTTTTTTCAATTTTGACAGGCCGCCATTTTGTTTCTGCTGGGCCGATTTGGCCCGTTAACGAACTCGTCCAAGATGTTGGCCGAACCAATTTTTGTAGCGAGTTTGGTTCCGATCCGTCGAAAAATACGCCCTCTATCTAGGGAAATTTCTCGAAAAACGACAAAATGTCGTACTTCAAGTACCATAGCACCCGTTGTACTGGCTCTGGTGAGCTGAAAATCAATAGGGTTCATCTGTGAAATGTCCTTAACAATATTCCATCATAAAATTGGTGACTTATTGCACTCCGGAGGCTGTATCGTGCTAACAAGACTTGCAAGGAAAAGTGGCCGACGACAACGACGACGACATACACACAGGATTTTTTTCTAAAAACCATTTTTTCGTGTTGTTGTTGATGGATAACGTAAAAATAACTCAAAAAAAAATTCAAATTTCCAACTTTTTTGTGGGTAAACCAATACTTTGCTCGCATATTAGATAGGTTGGCAGAAAAGTAAAAAATCTAACAAACGTTCAACCTACGATGAGACCACCCTTCAGAGAGCATTGGCAGAAATCTGTAGGGGGGTGATTACCCAATACGGTACTCATAAGAAATACGGTATCCCGTAGATGACGCTTAGTTACCACAGGCGAGGAATTGGAGGCAAGAAAAGTTCATCTATAGGGAGATCAACGGCAATTCCCATCAATGAAGAAGCTAAACTCGCCGAATGTGATTATAATGGTAACTTAATAGAAGAGGCTTTTTTGATAGAGATTTTGTTAATCTCAATGATGGATCTCCAACTAGAATCAGCCTTCCCGGACAGATCCTAGTATTACAGACCTCTCTTTTTCTTCCTCTAAAATTGGAATAAATTGCTCCTGGACCACTCTCCCTTTAGATAAAGGCAATAGTGACCATTTTCCTATAATTATAAAGAGGGATTTAGACGCTTATATTCCTCAAGACCTTCCGCAGAACAGTAATCCAGATCTTAGGAAGCAAGAACACAATATCAAGAAAATGGATTGGAGAATGTATCACAATGTCTGTGATCACTTGATGGCTGGAATACCTGATTGCCATGCAACTGAGGAATCATCACCAAAAAAGGGTGAAAGGAGATTTACAACAAATAAGTCTCCCACCATATGGTGGGATGAGGTTTGTACCAACGTTGTAATGGAAAGGAAAAATGCCATTAAGAGATATTTGGATAACAGTTCTGTGGACAATTATGTGGCAATGAACTTGGCAGTTGCAAAAGCTAAATGAACTCTAAGACTCAAAAAAAGAAATAGTTTCAGATAATTCTGTGCAACTTTAAATAGGGACTCTAACTTGTCAGCAGCATGGAGGATTATTAAGGGCTTTAAAAATGGGTACACCCCTCCAATATCTACTTCATTTGTAAGGGATAATTTAAATAATTTTCTTGATAATATTACTATTCCGGATGTTCAGCTGGATATTACTCTAACCAGATCGGATAATAATGATCTAGTCCCTTTCGAAATGGAAGAGCTGGAATGTGCTTTAAAAAACAAGAAAGATTCGGCACCAGGTGCGGATGGAATTTATTACTCACAGTATCTGCCATTACTGTGTAAGGAAAGGCTACTTTCAATTTTGAATGGTTATCTTAAAGATGGAACCATATCAGAATCCTAGAGAATCCAAATAATATGTCCTATACTAAAGACTTTTAAAGACCCTACTACTATTGGCAGCTATATGTATATTGCCATTCAATCGTGTGTAATGAAGGTGTTGGAAAGTATTATTAAAAACAGAATTCACCATAAATTGGAATCAGAGGGGTTTTTAAGTAAATTTCAATCAGACAGGGAAAAAGTATTGTGGATAACCGAATTTTGCTAACCTCCAGTGTTATTAATGCCTTTAACCAAGAAAATAAGGTTTTAATCGTTTTCTTAGACATAAAAGCTGCCTATCACAATGTCAGAATTCCCCTGCTGCTTAACAAATTCGCTAGTTATAATATTTCTCAACATATCCTAAACTTAATTAACCAACTATTTTGGTCTATGAAGGTTGTTATCAGAGACAACTCCTCGAGATGTGTATCTAACACTGGGGTGGTTCAAAAGGGGCTGCCTCAAGGGTCAGCGTTAAGCCCCCTTTTGTATAATGTTTTCACTAATGAAATTTTTGATTTGGGATTAGAGGGCGTCATTATTTCTGGATATGCAGATGATCTAAATGTTATAGTTCCGGGAAATGATCTAAACACTATGTGTCAGAAAATGAATGAAACATTAAGCAATATATCCAATTGGCTGGAGAATAACAGTTTGGAACTGTCAATTCTGAAATCAAAATGTATGTTATTTCAAAGGAGATCTATTAGAGATAGGCCTCAAAATATAATAGTCAATGGACATTCCATTGACTTTGTGAATAGATATAACTAACTGGGAGTTGTAATAGATGATAAACTAAAATTCAATATTCATATTGATAATATAGTTGTTAAGGCCCAAGAGGGTATTGATGTCATGAGGTCTGTGGCAGGGAATTCCTGGGGTGCCGATCCCAAACTGCTGATGATGATTTATAGGGGATTGGTAAGATCCCACCTTGATTTTGGCACTATCCTCATTTATAATCCTTCCCTTCAGAACCTTTACAAATTAGACAAAATTCAATTCAGAGCACTCAGGGTGGTATTAGATGCGATGAAAACGTCGCCCACAGTTTCACTACTGGCTGAAACTGGTGAACTTCCCCTTAAGTGGAGGAGGATCTGGCTGGCGGAAAAGTATATTATTAAGTATTTGTCAATCGAAAATAATGTAGTTTCAAGAAGTCTTCTGGAATTGTACCAGAATAACAATAATATACAATTGCTTCATAATTTTACAATTTCGGAGGGGCTCGATAGAGCTTTCGTCTATCTTCCTATCCTAAAAAATTTGATAAATTTCCTTACTATCTTTATGAATTTGAGTCTCAAATACTTTACATCCCCCTTATTTCATTTGATCTATGTAATGACTCGTTTAATAATGAACCCCTATTTAATAATATTATCATGAAAAAATGGCAGGATTGGCAGATATTTTTCACGGACGGATCCAAAGACAGACAAAATCGAGTTGGATTTGGAATTTACAACAAACACAACAGTATCACTTATACAACTTCAGTCAGAGTCTGTAATAGAGCCAGTATATGCACAGCGGAGATTTGCGCTATTTCCATTGCAATTAAAAGAATTATAGAATGTAACATTATCAGACTCAGCAAGTGCATTAAGTAAAATAACTAGATGTGGTATCAGCGGCTCCTCGGAAAACACTGAGCTGGAGATCAGACACGATTTATGGAAGGCTAAGAAAAATAACATCCTTATAAAATAAGGATGGATTCCGTGCCATACCTCCATAAAGGGGAACGAGATGGCAAATACGCTCGCCAAGAAAAGCCTTGACTTGGATCATATAAATTTCAACTTGGTCGAATACAGAAATATTTTACCTAATATTAAATCTGACATCTACGAATTATGGGAAGAAGAATGGAGAGAATTGTGTGTTTTGAAAGGTCAACATTTATACAGGCTATTGGATCACTTCCCTAAAAAGCTATGGTTTAGTGAAAGCCAATTGAACAAATCTAAATAATTATTCACTTATTCAAGATTAAGAATTGGGCACTGTTATTTCAAAGATCACCTAAACAGAATTGGACTGGTAGAGTCTCCTTTGTGCGATTGTGGAGCAGTAGCTAATCTTACCCACATTTTTTTTGAGTGTGCAACTAACAAAGGTGTGAGGGACAAATTTAATATAGACATAATTAAATGCTTTAACCCGCTTGCTATGGTGCTTAATCTAAATTGTATATTGAGAGAGACTGCTGATTGTGTAGTTTTGTTAATTTGTAAGTTTCTGAAGGACATTAACTGTAAATTGTAAATGGCTTTGTAAACTTTTGTGACTTTAGATTTTCGCATGAACTAAAATTTAATGTAAATTGGAAATCTATGTAAACTTTTAACTTTCAGACAGGAAGGAGTGATGACTGTATGTGAATAATCGAACGATTATCCCTTAATCACATAAAAGCTTCGATGGCTCTTTATTTCACTGACTTGGAAGGAGATTCAATAAAACGCATCAATAGTTTTTTAAAACACGATGACAGTTATATTTTATTTTTTGACATTGACTGACAACAACTGGCATTTTTTTTATATCGATAACTTAAGCTACGGTTTAGAAGTATTACATAATTGATTATTTATTGTCGCCGGCAGAAACATCTTTCAAGGTTGAATATTTAAATTATTGCGTTAGAAATTAAACATAACTCCCGCCTTGGACGTTTTCCGGGAGAAAACTCCAACTTAAACAAAACACTTCACTTCAGATAACTTCCGCACACAACACAGTACATAAAACATAAAAAATAGCTAACCTAATGACAAAGTTTAAGATTTAACAATACACAAATCTAGGTATCATCAGGAAGGGGACATACCTTCGCTATAGACCTAAGAAACGTTCCATCTGATGTTTTGACTCTAATTAAACGAACTTTGCCGTCTGAACCCTGAATAATTTCAATGATTCGCGCGAGAGCCCACCTGAAAGGAGGCAAGTTATCCTCCTTTAAAAGGACTAATTGATTAATTTCCAAATTTCGGGTTTGATTGGTCCATTTTGGCCTTTGCTGAAGCCTATTAAGATATTCAATGGACCATCGCTTCCAAAATATTTGTTTGAATTTAATACACTTCTGATACATTGACAATCGATTTTCTGGAATATTACTCAAGTCTTTGTCTGGGAATGCTGAAAGATTGTCGCCTATTAAAAAATGTCCCGGTGTTAAAGAGTTTAAATCAGTCGGATCATTTGATAAAATGCTAAGAGGCCGCGAGTTCATGATGCTCTCAATGCAAACCAAGACTGTCGAAAATTCCTCAAAATTTAGAACTGTTTTACCAATAGCTTTAATCAGATGATGCTTAGCACCCTTAATTGCGGCCTCCCAAAGACCGCCCCAATGTGGTGAACGAGGTGGGATAAATTTCCACTGAGTCTCATTTTTCGATAAAAAATTTTCAATAGACTCAATATTACTTTTGGATTTAAAAAATTCGTATAAGGTTTTCAAATGGTTACTGGAGCCAAAAAAATTAGTGGCATTGTCAGAGTATATTACCGAAGGATTACCCCGTCGGCCTATGAAACGTTGTAATGTGAGCAAAAATTGTTCTGTCGACAAGCCCGACACCAATTCTATATGGACGCACTTAGTAGTCATACATACAAATATAGCAATATATGCTTTAACTTTAGAGGCTTTGCGTAAATTCGAGGTTTTAATTAAGAATGGACCCCCAAAGTCCACACCGACCTTTAAAAATGGACGACAAACTGAAATTCGATCTTTAGGCAGATCTGCCATCATTTGCTCAGCACACCTAGCTTTAAATTTAAAACAAGGGATGCACTTGTGGATTATGCGTTTAACAGCTCTAAGGCCATCTAAAGGCCAATAACGTAGTCTAAAGTTACTTAACACGGTTTGAGCACCGGCATGATATAATTTAAGGTGCTCTGTCCGTAGCATCAAATCAACAATGTGGCATCTAGCGGGCAATAATATTGGATGCTTTTGTGCAAATGGCAGATCAGCATTTGACAATCTCCCGCCAACGCGGATTAAGCCTTCCAAGTCAATAAAGGGATTCAAAGAATTAAACTGTTTATTTCGAAGGACCTTTTTGTTTTTTAATAAATCTTTTTCTTGAGAAAAATAATGTTGTTGCAAAACTTGCAATGTTGCCTTTAAAGCATGTTGTAATTCATCTACTTTTAAAGGACCAAACCTTTTATCATCTTTATGTTGTAAATTATGTCTAAACCGAAGACAGAATGCAACTATACGTTGTATTTTCAGAAAATCTGAAAACCTATTGAAAATACTTATCATATAATTTTCAGTAGAGGTTGTACTCATAACAACTTTTCGTTCTTCCGGAATTTTCTGAATATTAACACTTGACTGAAATGAATTTAAATTAAAATCAACATTTTTCAAATGTGAGGGCCCTTGCCACCACATATTATTAGAAATAAGTTCTTGCGCCATCATACCTCTAGATACATAATCAGCTGGATTTTGTTTGGTAGGAATGTACCTCCAGGTGTACAAGGATGTTAGTTCTTGAATTAAAGAAACTCTATTAGAGACAAATATATTCCATCTACTTGGATGTGATTGTAGCCATGCTAACGAAATTTGCGAATCAGTCCAAAGATTAACACTGGCTATTTGGAAGTTATTTTTGAATGTTTCTAAAATACGATGGGTGACCTTTGCTGACAACACGCATGCGCATAATTCCAATTTTGGAAGAGAAATTGTTCGCAAAGGACAAACTCTAGATTTGGCACAAATTAGATGACAAGAAACACTGTTATTTTCATAAACAGTTCTTAAATATATACAACACCCATATGCCTTTAAGCTTGCGTCTGAATAAGAATGAATCTCAATTCGCTTGATATTGCGATTATTAATTAAACATCGCGGAATTTTTAACTCTGATAATTCAAGAATGTTTGTAGAAAATTGAATCCATTCGTTACTTAACTCTAAATTTAAACAGTCGTCCCAATTTAAATTCAATAACCAAAGCTTCTGCATGAAGATTTTGGCTGTTATGACAATTGGAGCAACAAGCCCCAACGGATCATAGATTTGAGCTATAATAGCTAAGACGTTTCTTTTCGTAATTGGATTTACATTTATGTTCTTGGGCAGAGAAATAGAAAAGTGATCTGATTTCGGCTCCCAAAAAACACCCAGCACTTTATTGGAATTACTCTCAGAATTTATAGAGTAGTTTTTGGATGCAGTTTCTGAGGTAAAATTGTTCATAAACTCAATGGAATTTGAACACCATTTATGAAGTGTAAATTGGCCTAAATTAAGTAATTTTATTAATTGGGTTTTCAGTTCACAGAGCTCCTCGAAAGAGTCAGCTCCAGCCAACACATCGTCAACGTATGTTTGAGTTTGGATTGCCATAGCTGCCAACGGAAATTCTTTTTTATACATGTCTGCCAATTCAACGAGACAACGAGTGGCTACATAAGGTGCAAAATTTGTTCCGTAGCTAACAGTTAACAATTCAATGCATTTAATATCATCTGTTATATTTTCTCGCCATAAGATGTTTTGTAGGTAAATGTGATCAGAATTAATCAAGATTTGCCGGTACATCTTTTCGATGTCTGCAACAACAGCCAACATATAAGCTCTAAAGCGACACAAAATGTCAAATAGCTCTGGCTGAACAACAAGCCCTTTTAGACATATGTCGTTTAATGAATATCCCGAGGTGGTTTTTAGGGACGCGTCGAAGACCACTCTGAGACGCGTTGTAACTTTATCATTGCGAATCACACAATGGTGAGGTATAAAATATTTGTGGTTATTGTGAATATTTTTAAGATCAAGAGGAATGTACCGTGCATGACCTAAGTTGATGTATTCTTTAATAAACTCTGAATATTGGTCAAACAATGACTTATTTTGATGCAATCTTTTCTCTAATGAAAGAAAACGTTTTTTGGCATATGAAAAAGATTCGCCTAGTTTAGAACTCTCAACGGGCGATTTAAATGGCATATCCACTTGAAATCTACCATTATCCAAAATTTTTGTGGTATCCTTAAATATTTGTTCAGAAAGTTCATCTTCACTTGATAAAATACGTCCTTGTGGCACATCTTCAACTGCCCAGAATTTTTGCAGCAAATTGTCGATTTGATTGAAATTAATGAATAAAGAATGTGAGGGAACTTGATCACATGTTATAAAATTTGACAAGATTGTTGGGGATAGGACACCTCCTACCACCCAACCAAGATGAGTATTTTGTAATATGGGTAGGTTGTCCCCAAGGTTAATCAGACCAGGTAAAAGTAATGAATAATAAACATCTGCTCCTAATAACAAATCTACGTGATCTGGAACATCATAATTTGAGTCGGCCAATACAATGCTACAAGGGATTTCTAATCGATCTGTTTGTAGAGGGAATTGAGGCAGCTTAGAAGAAATGAAATTTGTTACTGAACAATTTACTTCAAATGTTTTTATTGGGTCAACCTTTGAGAACAATTTAATATCTATTCCTTCACTTACTTGCATGTGACCTGATACACCACAAATTGACAAGTTTTTATTATAGGTAGGGTATTGTAGTCTTTTCGCTAATTTATGTGTGATTAGTGATACTTGAGACCCACTATCAAGCACGGCTCTGGCAGATATTAAATGGCCATTGTTATTTGAAACATGTACGGATGCAGTTGCCAATAAAATATGAGATTTTTGGTTTATAAAAAGGCTTGACATAGTGTTGGATTGTGCCCCAAGCTTGTCACTAGTGGAAGCTTGAGCAACCTCCGAATTTTGTATTTGTTCTATGTTAGAAGCTTGATCTGAGTTACTACTCGATTTGTTCATGGAATAACCTTTTTGTTTGTGATTGGTAGGCCCACGATTGGAATCAAAACTCGAATTTTGTTGAGCATTTATTGTATTATTGTGAGAATTATTAGATTTTGACGAATAATCGACAGAATTTCCCGCATGTAATAGGGAATTATGAGCTTCGCCGCAAATAGGGCAATTCTTCCACTCACATTGACTTACATGATGTGGAGCAAAACATTTTAAACATAACCGATTTGAAAATATAAACTGTTTTCTTTTATTCAATGGCAATTCTTTGAATTTAAAGCATTTAAACATGTTATGATTTGACATTTTGCAAAACAAACAACTTAACTTTTTATCTACATTAGCAAAATTAGAGTTTTTACGAGGCAACTCTGGCGAAACCAAATTTTCAGCAGCCTGACATCTTTTCTCAACGAACTTGAGGAACCCGTCTAAAGTAGGTAAAAGAGTAGGACCTCTTTCCAATTCATACCCACGTCTAGTGTTAATGTCTAGTTTTTGGGACAAAATATACACCAAAATCAAATCCCACTCTGCTATAGGAACATTCAAATTTTTTAAGCACTCAGTGTGCTGTTTAACTGTGACAACAAAGTTACGCAAATTCATTGAATTACTTTTATTTATTGATGGAACGTCTAATAGGCCCTTGATGTGAACGTAAATATTCGCTAACTTATTTTCATATCTTTCCTTAAGTATGTCAATTGCTACTGACAAATTAGAGGCGACCAATGGTAAATTTGAAATTAATTTTTGAGGTTCACCCAGTAAATTTGATTTTAAATAAATAATTTTATGTATTTCTGCCAAATCGTCATTGTCTAAAACAAGGGCTTTAAAGATATCATAAAAACCATTCCAACTTTGGTGACCACCAGCAAATTTGTCAATAACAATTTCAGGCATCTTAGATTTAACCTCTGTTTTAACATTAACATTTTGTAGAGAATTTGCTTGATGACTTTGTTGGTTTGTTCCTTCAACAGTAACAATGTTCTTAGGAGAAGAATGATGAATCAAAATTTTTAATTGACTTTTTAAACTACAATATTTTTCTTCATAGTCGCTAGGATCACCAATCTTATCAACATCTGTCTCAGATCCCTCAATGACATCCTGAGACTCACAAAATTTTTTGAAAGAGTTTTCAAGTAGCTCTAACCTGGTATCATATTCAAATTTATGCAATAAACTGCCTGCATTTGCGTTGATAAAATTCTCTATCCTAGTGATGCTACCTTTGGCAGTTCTACGAGCGGCATGCGCTTTTAATAATAACGCTTCCGAATCCATATTTATACAGTTATGTAAGTTGATTAAACTAATACTGCACAAAATCACAAAATGTTCAATGTCTACGAAAATTAGCAGAACTGTGTGCGAAAACTCGCACGTCAAATGCTCAACAGTTCAAAATATATTGGAAAGATCTGACCTGAATGAATCGTTGAAAAACACCAGTCTAATTGATATGGTTTACTGGATAGCAGCCACACATTCCATTTTCCAATTTTAATGATTAAGATTTTTCACTGTATGGTTTATCCGACTCGAATGATCAATTTTTATGTATGTGAATAATCGAACGATTATCCCTTAATCACATAAAAGCTTCGATGGCTCTTTATTTCACTGACTTGGAAGGAGATTCAATAAAACGCATCAATAGTTTTTTAAAACACGATGACAGTTATATTTTATTTTTTGACATTGACTGACAACAACTGGCATTTTTTTTATATCGATAACTTAAGCTACGGTTTATAAGTATTACATAATTGATTATTTATTGTCGCCGGCAGAAACATCTTTCAAGGTTGAATATTTAAATTATTGCGTTAGAAATTAAACAATGACTATGGTCAGACGCACGTGAGTACAGCTTCTTTCAGTGATTATAATGATCTAGGTAGGAAATTTCATCTGGGTAAATAGTGAGGAAGAATTGAGTCCAAGATCTCAAAAAAGAAGAAGAAGAAAATATTAAATTTGACGTAAATATTTTCAAGTGACAGTTACACTAATTTTTGTATTGATGTTAATATTAAGGTGCGAAGAAATACCATGGCCCAAGGGAATAACAATGCTAAACTTCTACCACAGTACTTTGCGGCAGTATGTATCTGTTTGGGAGCATTGGGTATGGGTACCGTTCTGGGATGGTCTTCGAATATAACATATGAACTACTAACAGGAGAACTCAACGGAATAGAAATGGGAACAAGCGAATTGGGATGGGTAGGTAGTTTTTGCACACTTGGAGCTATGATAATGTGTTTTCCCGCTGGATTTATAGCAGATCATATAGGAAGAAAGCCGACGTGTTTGCTTACAGCTTTCCCCTTTGTTTTTGGTTGGTTCTTAATACTTTATGCACAAAATATTTATATGGTATATGCTGGAAGAATTATAACCGGAGCTGCCGGAGGTTCGTTCGTAGTACTTGCCCCAATATATACAACGGAAATATCTCAGATCCACCATAGAGGAGTTTTGGGATCTTTCATGCAATACTTGCTTGTTATTGGAATATTCTACAGCAATGTATTCGGCTGGATATTGAGTATGTTTGCATTCAACTTTGTGAATATGTTAATACCATTATTATTCGCTGTTCTTTTTTTCTTTCAACCTGAGACGCCGTTTTATTATATCCAAAAAGGTGACATGGATAAAGCTGCTCACAGTTTCGCGCGTTTAAGAGGTAAAGACTACGATTACAGCGAGGAACTTGCTTTAATGACGAGAGAAATAGAAAACAGAAGACAATATCGGGAATTCAAAGCTGCTATTAGGACCAAATCGGCAAAGAAATCTACCATAATATGTTTCAGTTTAATGTTTTTCCAGCAAATGTCCGGGGTTAACGCCGTCCTTTTTTACGCAAAACACATTTTAATGCAATCCGATACAGATATAAATGTACAATTAGGTGTTGTTGGTATTGGAATTACGAGCTTAACGTCCATAACGATCGGAGTCTGGACTATTGATTATTTTGGAAGAACAATTCTTCTTATGGTCTCCACAGCGGGATGTTCTGCGTCAACGTTCCTTCTTGGTTTTTTTTTCACCATTAAAGACCGAATTAGTGAAGACGCCGTTAAACCTTTCGGATTATGGCCCATCATATGCGTCCTCCTTTTCGTTTTCTCGTTTCAACTCGGTTTAGGAAGTCAACCATGGTTGGCTTGTTCCGAAATATTTTCTCCCGAATTAAAAGCAAAGTTGGGTGCTCCAGCGGGCTCCTTTAATTACCTCACAGCTTTCATGGTAACTAAATTATTTTATCCCGTTTCTGAAAATTTGGGAGTGGACGTAGCATTTTATATATTTTCGATGGTGTCATTGTTCGCCTGCTTTTTCACACTACTGATTATACCAGAAACTAAACATAAAACTTTCGAGGAAATATTACCGGAATTGGAGAAATTTTGGAAATATTGTTAGAGCAATGTATCATGCAATAATATATATATTATATCAATACATTATATAACTCAACTTTGTATAAATATTTCATTTTGTTGTTCAATAATTGAATGGTAATTAGGTAGATGCAGGTTGGCAAATTACACATGAGTAAATCTTTTAATACAACATTTATATCGACTCATTTTATTGTCAGGTCCTTGAACGAGTTTCTACTGCTATGAAAGTTAGTCAAAGAACGCTTTCCCGTATTAAAAAAGAAGTTCTGGCAGGAAGTAATGCTGACACTGATGTGCCTACTAAAAAACAAAGAATATCCAGTATCCGTATTGATCAATTCGACAAAACTGTGCTTAGAAGGTACATAATACATTATCACATATCCGAGAAAAAAGTACCCACATCAACCTTCATAAACCCGTGGTCAAAAACTTACATTAAATACCGAGTGGGGTCCAAATGTACCCCAACATTGTTTTGACTCATTATTATTTTTTTAATGTTATAATTAGGGAATGTTAAAAATAAAACACATTCTGCTTATGAAAAAATATATTTTTACATAAAGAAGTTGTCAGCATTGATCAATGCATTGTAAGCACACTTTGAAAAAATATTATGAAATGATTAGAAATATTAAAAACAAAAACGGTGGCAACGGTGTGTGGAAATAATAAAGTGTTTATAAATTTCGCCTGTATTTATTTCGATATATCGGAAAGTGCAGCGAAAATAAATTAACTAGGATTGGAATTGTGTCAACAAAAGGTAAAAGTAAGTAGTGCTACAAACAAAAAACAAAGAAAAACGTTAGATTTTGTAAAAACATTTAAATAAATAGGTTAGAATTAGGTTACTAAAATAAAAAGCAATTGATTTAAGGCGAGTCTAAAATGATATAATTTGCGACGTTGTCAAATTTAAAAAATAAAGGACAAAATAAAGAAAGAAACTGGATATATATAATAAGTGGTTGGATAGATTAAGTATCTCCGAAGAGTTGATCTGGGTATCTTGGTCTTACGCTACCACGAAAATAATATAATCAAATAGTAGTTGAATACAAAATGGATAGTGATGATTATTCTACAGAAGATTCAAAGAAAAGAAAAATGGATGGATTATTTGAAGTTAGCAAGAGGACTAACAGAGCCCCACCTAAAAGTAAAAAAGTTGAAAAGTTAGATGAAATCTTAGCGTTAATGAAGGAAATGTCTGCAGATCAAAAGGTTATGAAATGGGAACAACAACTAATTAAAAACGAGATCAAAGAAACTAAAGATCAACAGGCTCTGTTTAACGAGGAAATATTAATGTTGAAAGTTGAAAACGAAGTATTGAGAAAAGAAAACCAAGCAATTAAAAAAGAAAATGCAGAAATGAAAACAGAAATGGAAGAGATGAAAAAAACAATGGAACTTGATACTAATATCGAGCTTAAAGCAGTTAACAAGATAGGGGAGAAAATGTGTATAGTGGAATGTCAAAAAGAAGCTGATAAAGAAAAAATTATGGCAAATACAGCTAAATTAAAGGAGAGGAAAGAAGAAAGAGTTTTTATAAATAATGATATGACCAAGAAGAAAAGAGAAAAACAAAAAGAGATTAGGATGTTTGCAAAATTAGAAAATCAAAAGGGAAAAGACGTAAAAATGGGATACAACAAGGTAACAGTAAATGGGCAAGAATGGAGATGGGATAAAGAAACAAATGGAATGAAAATACTGGAAAAAATACATCCAAAAAACTGAATAAAGAACCGGATATTCATGGTAACAGAGAAAAAGACACGGCAACCGAATTTGATAAGAATAAAGTAAAATTAGCAACGGAAATGTGGAGAATTGGAACATGGAATGTTAGAAGTATTTGAGGAAAATAAAAATAAAAGTGGTATTGAAAATGAGAAAAGAACGGCAGCAGGAGTTGCATGCATAATACATAGAAACTTAGAAGAACAAATTACTGGATGGACGGGATGGTCGGTAAGATTACTAGTGATGGAAATGAAAAATAAAAATATTGACACAAAAACTATAATAATTGTATATGGACCAAATGAAGACGATACAGTAGGAAATAAAGATAGGTTTTCGGAAGATCTAACTATGGCTACAGAAAATGCAAAAGAAAAAATAATTATACTTGGATACATATACAGAATAGTGATAGGAAAATATGGTGAAGCATTTAGGAATAATAATGGAGAACGGCTGTTGGATTTTTGCATATTACACAATTTTATTGTAACTAATACATTTTTCCAACATAAAGACATACATAAATATACACGTGTGATGGAAAGCAGAAATGAAAGGTCAATAATAGATTACATATTAGTGGAAAAGAGAAATAGAAAGGAAGTATTGGATACCAAAGTTAGAAGAGGACCAGAAATGGGAAGTGACCACTATTTACTTGTAACAAAAATAAGAGAACAAGTAGAAATTACAAATCATAATAGGCAAAAAGTAGAAAAAAGAATAGAATATGAATCGGTCAGATCATACAAACTTCAAAACAAAGATATGGCAGAGGAATACAAAATGGCATTATCAGGAAAGTTCTTAAATAATTGTGATATAATGAAAAATGGTAATTTAGAAGAAATGTGGGATTATTTCAAAAAAACCGTTTTGGAAACGCTAAAGAAATATGTGGTTGTAGCAAGAAAACTAATAAGAAAAAACAAACAGCTTGGTGGACGGACGAAATTAAAATAAAAGTAGAATTAAAAAAAGAAGCGTGGAAAATATATATAAATAACAAAACAACGGAAAACTACGGAGTGTACAAAGAGGAGAGGAAAAAGGTAAAAGAGATGGTAGCAGTAGCTAAAAGAAATCAGTGGGAAGAATTTGGCGAAAAAATGGAAAGCAATAGTAAATCAAATCAAAAACTGTTTTACAAAATATTGAAGTCATTAAGAAAGGAAAAACCACAAGAAATAACATGGATAAAAAATAAAAAAGGAGATATACTAAGAAATGAAAACGAAGTAATTGATAGATGGAAAGAGTATTTTGAGGAATTACTAGGAGCAGACAACAGAATTCAGGACATTAACAAAAAAAAAAGGATGCAATAATAGAAAATAAAGACATTGTAACTCTAAAGGAATTACAGGAAATAATAGATGAATTGAAAAATGCAAAATCTCCAGGAATTGATAAATTAACAGCAGAAATGTTCAAGAATTTAGGGGAAACAGGAACAAAAATATTATTGAAAATATACAACACGACGTGGAGTGAAGAACAGATTCCAGAAGATTGGAAGACAGCCTTCATAGTTCCAATATATAATAAACGGTTTTAAAGATTAAAACTAACTTTTCCGCATCTGTGGCCCTGAACAATATTCTATCATAAAATTGCTACTTGTGTACACTTCGGGGGATGTATCGTCCTAACAAACCGAAATTTCTCCAAAAATTACCAAAAATTTAGTATATCTAGTTTTATAGGACCCGCTGTACTCGCTTTAGTCAACTGAAAATCAATAGGGTACATCTGTGAGACACCTTGAACAATACTTATTCATAAAGTTGATCAATCGTATACTCTCTGGAGGCTGTATCGTGCTAACAAACTGAAACTTCTCCAAAAATATCGTACTTAAAGTACTGTAGCACCGGTTGTATTGGCTCTGGTGAGCTGAAAATCAATAGGGTTCATCAGTGAGATGCCCTGAATAATATTCAATCATAAAATTGGTGACTTGTTGAACTCCGGAGGCTGTATCGTGCTAACAAGACTTGCAAGGAAAAGTGGCCGACGACAACGACGACGACGACGACGACGACATACACACAGGATTTTTTTTCTAAAAACCGTTTATTCGTGTTGTTGTTGATGGATAACGTAGAAATAACTCAAAAAAAAATTTCAAATTTCCAACTTTTTTGTGGGTAAACCAATACTTTTCTCGCATATTAGATAGGTTGGCGGAAAAGTAATAAATCATTGGTTACTTTTTTGATTATTCCCGTATTTTTATGTATACGCTTCGGAAAAGTAAAAAGGGGGATAGACAAGACTGCAATAATTATAGAGGAATAAATCTACTTAGTACAGCTATCAAAGTCTACGAGAAGATTATAGACAGTAAGATAAGACCAGGGATAGAAAATACTCTCGAAGAATCGCAAAGTGGATTTAGAAGAGGGCGAAGCATCCAAGACCACATATTCACAGTGAAACAGATAATTGAGAAGTTCTCACAACAAGAAAAATAGGTATATATGGTATTTATACACATGGAAAAAGCTTTTGACAAATTGAGGAAGGGGAGTAAATTACAAAATAATAGATATAATCAAAAACATTTACAAAAATAATAGAAACTGTGTAATATACAGGAATAAAACATCAAAACCATTTTCAGCACAAGAAGGATTAAGGCAAGGAAGGGGACTAAGTCCATTATTATTTACAATTTTTATTGATGAAATAATTAAAAAATCGTCAACCAAAATGGCAAAACCATTGGATACAGACATTTAGGAAAAGTGGATATATCAGAAGCAGCTTTTGCAGATGATTTAATAATGATGGCAGAGAAAGAGAAGGATCTACAAAAGAACATGGAAATATGGAGCACGGTATCGGAAGAATTTGGAATGACAGTGAATCAAAGTAAAACCAAAGTTATGGTTATAGGACCGAAACAAAAACATCTAAATATACATTTAGATGGAATAAAAATTGAGCAAGTTAGAAGATATAAATACTTGGGAGTAGAAATAGAAGAAAATGGAACACAGGAAGTCGAAATTAACAATAGAGTACAAAAAACGATGAAACTTTATCACACGATGAACTCGACATTCATAAATAAAAAAGGAATTTCCAAGAAAACGAAGTTAGATAAATGTATTTAAAACATTTTACCGGCCAATATTAACATTCGGATGTGAATCTTGGGTATTAACAAAGAGACAGAAGAGCCAAATACAAGCAGTTGAGATGGAGTATCTTAGGCAAGTTAAAGGAGTCACAAAGAAAGACAAACTAAGAAGTACGAAAATAAGAGAAGACATTGAAATAGAATCAACACTTAAATTTATTGAAAAGAGACAATTAAGCTGGTGGGGACATTTACACTCTATGATCTTTTTGGTCCATCTTTCGTTGGTCATTCTTGCGACATGTCCAGCCCAGTTCCACTTTAGATATGTTATTCGCTGAATTGCATCGGTAACCCCTGTTCTCTGACGTATCCGATCATTCGGAATCCTGTCTCTCAGCGTGACTCCCAACATGGACCGTTCCATGGCTCGCTGGGCCACTCTTACTTTATTTACCGATTTTCGTGTTAGAGTTAAGGTCTCCGAACCATAAGTCAGAACCGGCAGAACATACTGATCAAACACCTTCCGCTTAAGGCATATGGGGTTTTCGGACTTAAAAATGTGCTTCAGCTTCCCATAGGCGGCCCACGTTAGTCCTATCCTTCTTTTGATTTCGCAGGTTTGATTGTCCCTGCCAATCGTAATATCATGGCCCAGATATCTGTAGGATGTAACTTGGAAAATTTCTTTTCCTTCTACTAAGTAGTTTCGGCTTGGGACTAGATTTGTCATGAAATTTGTTTTCGATGGATTGATTTTAAGCCCAACTTTATGTGAAGCAGATGCTAGTCTCATAAGCAGTTTCTCTGCCTTATCCAAGCTATCTGAAATCAGTACAATATCGTCAGCGAACCGAAGGTGACTGAAATTTTCACCGTTAATATTTATACCCATATTCTCCAACTCGACACTCTTGAACATATACTCCAACAAAGTGGTAAATAGTTTAGGGGAGATTGTGTCGCCTTGTCGTACACCGCGCTGCACTCTGAATCTATCTGTCTCTTCATGGAGTCTTACGCTCGCTGTTGCATTTTCGTATATATGTTGCAGTATAGCAGAGTATCTGTGGTCTACTAGGCAGTCGGCAAGTGCTTTAAACATCTCGCTGTGCTTGATGGAATCAAACGCCTTTTGGTAGTCCACAAATATTAACGCGAGTGGCTTGTTGTACTCAACGGACTTCTCGATCAATGTCTTAATAACTTGCAGATGGTCATTTGTTCCGTATCCGGATCGGAAAACTGCCTGTTCTGTCGGCTGGTAGAAGTCCAATTTCGATGTTAGACGCTTAGTTAGAATTTTGGTAAACAATTTATAGAGATGAGAAAGCAGGCTAATTGGTCTATAGTTCTTCAGGTCGGCAATGTTGCCCTTCTTATGCATGATGATTATGATTGCATTGTTCCAGTTCGTAGGTGTTGTGGTTTCCATAAGACATTTATTGAATAATTTTGTTATGGCCTTTAACAGTTGTTCTCCACCTTCCCTAACTGCCTCAATCACGATGTCGTCATCACCTGGAGCCTTATTATTTTTCATTTCCGACATTGATTTTAGGACTTCCTCCTCTGTTATGTCAGGCATTTCCTCCGATCCCTGGTTTAAAACTCGAGGGATGTCATCTGTGCATCTCAGCTGTTCATTATTGCAATATAAATTTGCATAGAAATCTTTCACAGTTCCTAGAATCTCTTGCTATACATATATGTGTTGAATACGTCATGAATTTTTTTTTAGGAATAGTGAAACAACATTTTCTTCAATCTTTTTCATCTATTTCAATCAAAGAAATATATAAGAAAACTGAAAAATAACCCTTACAAAATAAAATAACTAAATTCTGATTTTTTTTTAGTTTATAGTTTTCGTCTATTTATACAATTAATACACATGTAAGCTTTGTATACTGTATGGTGTGTACGTAGCCCAATAAACGAGTATGTGAACGTCGCCTAACAATTATGACGTAGCACACGAAGGGTGACAGTGACAGATAGCACATTGGCGATACATAATTTAAACCTGCTCGTGAAGTGATTTATTCGAAGAATCTTTTTAGTAAACTTCATAAAAGTATTACAGTGTCGACCTACTAAATAATTGGAAGTAAAAAACCTTCAATTGTCGATTTTTCTATTTTTAGGTTAGTAGATTATAATGCATAATGTGTAAATATTTGATCTCAATTAATTTGAGTGTTTTAATTTTATGATAACTTAAACTTTTCTATTTTTAAATCAATCAAATTGTGCGTTATTTACTCCCGTATCATCTAACATATTACACACATTTTTTTGCATGTTCCAAACAAATTGGCTTTCCATATTGACGACTAACAAAAAATGTCTTCCTTTTTAAATGATAAGGGCACAAATGGCATGTTTTTTTTCATTTGAAGTCGATCATCATTTGGGTGGTTTTCTTCAGGGTATTCTGATGTTTGCAATAGAAATGTCATACGATTTTTCAGGTCTCTTGGTAATCTAGGGTTCTCGCTATTTCTCCGCTGCATAAATGGTTCAGTAAGATATTTTCCAAGTGTTTTCAGGATGTACCTACGATCTATATGCGTATAATGTACTATTGATTTCTCTTTTCTTGTTTGGCAAAGAAGAAGCAGGAATCATCGGCTTGTTTTTGTAATTCGGTGACAAGTTCCATACTACTAAACCAATTGTCTGCTGTGATATTTCTGTTGCTGTTTTCTATGGGCTTCACTAACCTTACAACAGCTTGAGTTGGAACTTGCAGTTTTTTTCCGTTGCTGATAATCCTTGGCCACCGTAACCTTGTCCACAATAAATATAAGCATTATACAAATAATTATTCCTGGCATCTGTCAGGCACATAATTTTTATGCCGTATTTTGCTGGCTTTTTTGGCATGTACATTTTGAAGCGGCATCTTCCTCTGAAAGCTACTAGGCTTTCATCTACGCAAACATATGCCCCCTGAGAGAAATCCTTTTGAGAATTGTGAATGAATGTTTTGAAGAGTCCTGAAATGGCTGCAGCTCCATCTTCTTTTATTCCTTCAGACCTATCGAAGTCACTATCGAATCTCAATACGATTAGTAATGTTTCAAATCTCCTTCTTGGCATCGTACATCTGAAAACATCTTTCCCAGTACCATCAGTAGCAAATAATCCCTCTATACTCTCTCTTCCTGCCTTGAAAACTACCGTGTAAATAAGCAATCATCTCTACAGTATCTACATCTCTCAATGTTGTATGGTCTGGCCTTTTGTACTTTACTAGACATTGTGCGAGTTCACGGTGTGTTCATTGGATAACTTCAAGCAACATATCCTCACTGAATAATGTATCCCAAACTTGAATGGAGCTTGCAATATCACCTAATGCTGCTGCAGGGCCTCGTAATCCAGATAAATGCACTATCAAGTTATGACGTCTAGTTCTAGATTTGGCTGGAGGTGGTTGCTTAGACCTGAAATAACAAGGAGTAAAACAACAAAAATAAGATCATTGCTATAGCGCTTACCATTTAGTTGGATTTTTTTTCTCGCGTCCATGAAAAAAATCTTGACTTAAATTTTCTACTGGTATGATATTCTTCTCGTTTTCTTCTTCAATATCTTCGAGCCCTGATTGTTCAGAATCAGTGGCGTGGTCACTTTCAATGATGATACTTTGGTCATCATCGCTTATCAAATTATCATCATCACGCAACTGCTCTAAGCACCAATTTTCAAAATTTGGATCATACGGATGCATTCGCGATGGTCCCGCTATTTGCGACATTTTTATGGGAGATTGCAATTGAAGATAAATACGTTAAAAGGGGAAAAATGAATAAAATGCAATAAAACTGTTCGTAGCACTTACACTACTTCCCGGTATGAGATACCGCTATCGTAAAATATCGTAGAGATCTCACCCGTGCTACTTCACAGAACGCCACAACGATACTGAAATGCGTGTTGATCTGACAAAGGAAGGTACTGATAGTCTCAAGGTCAACAGGCATGCATAACTAAAAATAGCAGGAAAATATGACAGCAGAGGGTATGGGATACCGATAGGTAGCGGTTAAAGGTTACTGGAACGTCCTGAAATCGGACATTTACGCCTACTATATTTAAGAAACATAAAAAAAAGTGCAGAGAACAGAACAAACCTATCATTTATATGGATGAAACATACATTCATTCATGTCACACGCACCATAAAGTATGGAGCGACAAGATTAACGAAGGATCAAGAAAAGCAGTTTCAAAAGGTAATAGGCTCATCATTGTGCATGCAGGAGGTGAAAATGGTTTTGTACCTAATGCTGGTATTATGTGGAACTCCTAATCAAAAAGAGGAGATTATCATAATGAAATAGCGTACGAAAATTATGAGAAGTGGGGACAAGTAAAAATTATTCCAAACCTACCAAAAAACGCTGTGGTGGTGTCTAAATGAAAAGTTACCTACGACTGATTGGACTAAACAACAATTAAAAAACTGGCTTTCTGAAATCATATATTACAGTAAACAAATGTTAAAACCGGATCTTTATAACGTTGCAAAAATGTACAAACCGCAATATAAAACTTATAAAATTGATGAATTGTTTATTCACATGGATTGCAAGTTTTGAGACTACCCCCTTATCACCCGGACTTAAATCCGATCGAAAGTGTTTGGGCGGCACTTAAAGAATATGTGGCCAAACGAAATGTTACCTTCAACTTTACAAAGGTTAAAGAATTCTGTAATGAATTTTTTAAGACATTTTCTGCAATTGATTGGAAAGTTAGATGTGTTAGATGTTAAAAAGATTAAAGATGAGTTTATAACGAGAAAACGTAAAATTCAGGAGTATGTTCGATTATATATGTTTACTAAGAGATTTTTTAACCATTTTCCTCCTGCGTCTATTGAAAAAGAAAATTCTATATCATCAGATTGTCTATATTTAAATGTTATTTTTATATTAGCTCCTACTAATTGTTGGTTCGCAAGATCTATATTTAAATTCATACTACTAACAAGATCTTTAATACCTATGATTCCATCGAAGTAGTCGTGGAAGTCATATAATACAAATTTAATATAATAATTTTTACATTTTAATACTGCAAATGCAGGCAACAGTTCTTGAAATCTATCTTTACTTCCAAGATTAGTAGATAATACAGTAGTGGAATGGTAAATTGTATCTGCAAAATATTTTTCTATATTAGAAGGTTTTATTATTGATCTAGAACTACCGATATTGATTAATAATCTAGCTTTGAGATTCTTGATTTCTATGTACGGAAAGGATTAGCGGAAACAACGTTTAGTGTTTTTAAATGAAACTCAAGGTCTCTAGTTAATTCCACAATATAATACAAGTTATTGAAAATTCTAAAAAATTTACAATTGTTTCGATAAATCAATATCATCGTCAGAAACAATTGTCAATGTATTAGAATTTTCAATAACTTGTATTATATTGTGGAATTAACTAGAGACCTTGAGTTTCATTTAAAAACACTAATATGAGCATATTCCACGAAGTAAGGGTCGAGACAGTCAATTTCATTGAAACAACGTTTATTTCAACTACCTCTTTGGAAGGCCCGGTTATCCGAAAATTTTTCTCAAATTGAATTTCATCATTCGTACCGGGCTGATCCAATTCTATTTCTTCACATTCAGTAAATTGGTTAGGATCATATTCTGGATCATCACATTTATTCAAAGATAACTATTCGGAAACAAAATTTGGTTTAGCACGTGGATTTGCTTGGAATAATCTATTATTATTGTTAATATCATTAACAGGCATTCTACTTCTTTCTGTGAAATTTCGCGACGTTGTCGACATTGGTACAAGCTTTGTTAATTGATTCTGTAGTATTTGGTTTGGTCTAAAAACCTTTTTTGCTGGACCTAATACTTGTCGATTCGTGAAATATCTATTATTTTTTTGGATAGGTTGAACAGGTACCCGTTGGTTAGGCCAATATTCTCTGTTTTGTACTACATTATTTGGGACATTGTGTTGATTAGATTGATAATTATTATATGAAGGTTGATGCTTATTAATTGGTCTGTTATTTGGTACGAAATTTCGATAGCCATTACGATTTTGATTTTGGTTTGTGTTAGCTCTAATGTTTCAATGGATTGTAGTTGTCATAATTATGCGGATCTGAAACATATACAGTAAACTTTCATTTAAATGTACTTACCAAAGATGCCGGTGTCTGCAACTCACTATCAGTTTCCACAATCGATCGTTTTAACTTCTAGTGGAAAGTCCTGGCCTTTGTGACACTAAATAAAGTTGATTGCAATGTCCATATTTGCGAATAAATACAGTAAGAAAATATAACTAGACACCCGTCGCGATTTTAACTCAATTTTGTGGTTTAACAATGATAGATTTATTTGAAGAAATATATGAAACGAAACGTTAATAATCAAAAGTAAAACTGGTCTGTTATTAAAATGTACAAAAAAACCAGTGCTGAATTTTAATAAGCCTCAGTGCTCGCTATAGATGTGCGGGTTGTCTCACGTGGTACAACCCGTGCTCGCCAGTCGACTAGCTTCGAGTCGAAGAAATCAAGCACCCAAGACTTCTTAAGTTAGCCCACAACTCCTCAATGGGTTAACAACGCTAACTACACACTCCAAAGGTTAAACTGATAGGTAAGTTATTATAAAAAAAATAAAAGTCAGCAAGTGTCCCCTGATTGAAGTTTTTAATTATTCACTTTGGACCATTGGTCTCTTTTCAAAGTATTTATTACATAAAAACTTAAATCGCAAACTAAATTATCAGTTACAGCGAAGTCACAGCTTAAATAAATAACTAACAAGCAGGTTCTATGAACTCTGAGCAGAGCTGAAGACTTCAAACTCAGGGTGCAGAAGAGCTGAAGGTCCTAAACTACACCGATGTCTCAAATTTAATGCCAAAAATTACCGATGTCACAGTTACATGGGTTCACACTTCCGCAATTCCGCTCAAAAGTAATGATTCTCCTTGTGTTAATGAAAGAAACTATAGGTAACTAGAACATCGACGCATTGGCAAGGGTTAATCATAATTATTATTACAAGTAACGTAAGGGTCTTTAAATGACCCTTGTAGTGTTACATGTGTTTTCAAAGTTAATTAGGTAACTACGAGTAGAAAAACTACTTTTTTCCGCAAACGTCAAAAAAAATAGACATTATTAACGTCAATTCATGATGTTGAAGTATGATTTCACAGACGCCACTTTTTTGTACGGCCGTGAGCGGACAAAAAAGTACTTTTTTGTACGCTGACGGCCGTACAAAAGAGTAGAATTTTTAACAGGGAAAATAATTATTAGTTGAACTTTTAAACTTTATTAACGATAATAATTATGAATAGTAAAATTACAGTTATTTAAGGTTGCACCGCACATATTGAATGCACAACCTGATTTATTCACTTCCAATTCAAGCGAATTTTGTGCAGAGTTGAAAGAGTTCATCGACAAAATTTCCCGTGACTCCTTACTTGTTGTTGCTTCTATTACATCAACGTCGACATAATTTCGCTCATGAGAAGCTGCATTCAGGTACAGTGAAGAAGAATTCGACATCAAGATTTTTTCTGCAGTTTGTTTTTTATTAGACAAAGAGTCTTCAATGTATCCTTCAGCGACAGTGCTCGACCTCCAACCTCCATGCCGTTTCAAACAAGTAATATCAGCTCCTCCATCCACAAGCAAAGTAGCTGAAGTTCTTCTTAACGCATGGCCGGTGTAATCTTTTGAATTCGGTAGTTTTAAATAAGTTGCTACTGTTTTGGGTACGTTACTAATTGTATGAATTCCCATGACCATGCGATAACATTTTCCCTAATGAAATTTCAAAAAAAAGCGTCGGCTTTCCATAGCTTGTGGACGTAAAGAAGTATATTTTCTGTAAAGATTTATATATTTTTCTCCAATAATTGTGAACGATCGTGGCTTTTTAGATTTACTATCAGGAATCTTTATATGAATAACAGATCCTAAATCTTTTATATCGTCTATTGTCATGTTCACCATTTCATCGCATCTACATGCTCCAGATACGTCCATTATTAGAACAATCTAAAAGTAGTATGTATTTAAAAACTTGATTGTATTTATGCAGGTTAGAATATTATAACTAACCTTAATTCCTAGATATTGCTCATTAGGTGCATTATTTAAAAAATCTTCAAACTGGTCTTTTGTGAATACCTTTGACTTTTTGGGAGTATACCCTTCATTCTGCTTCTTCAGATAAGCACGTAGTTTCATATATTTGCTAATATCTAATCCATGTTTAATATTCAGTAATGATTTTATCATGGAATACTGAGACCACATTGTTGAACTCTTCATTTTTAATTTAGTTGTCATTTCAAAAAAATAAGCTAGTAGCACATTTTCCGAATAGTTTGAAATGTTTTTATCATTGCACCATGTGAGAAATCTTTCGTAAGCATGATTATAAACTCTACTTGACTTAGTTGGAATTAAATAATTCGTAGCTGCCTTAGCAATGTCAACAACGTCGGGCGGTGTACAGTTGGGTTCTGAATCCGACATAATATAATCTAAAAGAAAATTTCAGTACACTTCACTACAACAAACGAAATTTTGATGCTCAAGTACTTACCAAAAATGCACAGTCCAATTGTTGCTTTAAATCACTTACAATATTTCTGACATTATAAAATATTATTGAAATGTCAAATTTGTTTTTGACTTGGCAATCACAAAACCAGTAACCAGGGAAATGTAGTGCGCAGTTTTATAATTTTATTCTCTGAATTTATCAACTTCGTTGCAATCGTTTTGAATTTTTGTTTAAATATTAATTAGTTCTATAGTCTGGATGCCGTTTGCGGAAAAAATAGCATGTTTCATTCGGAGCAAAAGCACTTTTTGTGGCTCGTCTGAAATTGTCGGCCTCACTATAGTATGTACAAAAAGTACGAGGAGTAATAAACCCTAAATAAGTATGCAAAACCTTTACAGGGAGCACCATGAAATTTTTGATAAATCTCTTACTTTAAATTACATTTCTTCCGTAAATCTAAAAACCAGGTAGATCGACCCCGTATTTGTTTCAGTTGTAGCAAAGTTTAGGGTTTATTCATTGTTAAAGGATTAGCAGATAAACAATAACGCAATGCAGTGGTGTGTATTTTGGGAAAAAAATACGTTTTAAATTATAATATAATAAAAAATGAAAAGTAATAATTATTGGAATACATTTATTACTTACATTTTATTCTATATCCGACTCGGAAGAGGAAGAATCGTTGTTGACATTAATAATAATAGGGTCGATTAAATCATCACATATATTGTCAATTTTCCACATATTTGCCTCTACTTTGATAACATGCTCGATACAGTTTGTCCAATTTTCCTCACTCACATGGCTTACAGCACTCTCAAACAATTTCACAACATCGTCTATTTTAAAAGTAGTATTTTTTTTCCAACTTCCCCCTTTACCTGAGCCCATATTAATTCTATGGGATTAAGTTCACAATGATAAGGGGGAAGTCGAAGAACTGATATACCACGATAAGAAGCCATTTCTTCTACAATGTAGGTTTTGTATTTATTCTTGTTCATTTTTGCAATTCTGTAAAGTTCTTTCCTTAGTGGATCTTTTGGAAACTTAATATTTTTCGAAATAAGCCACTCCAAAAGCTCTGCTTTACGCCAACGACTTGTGGGCAATGCTTCTCGTAACCGTGAATGGTAACTTGCGTTGTCCATAACAATAACAGCCCCTTTTGGAATCAGATCCAACATTTGAACAAACCATTCCTCGAAGACATCCCCATTCATATCTTCGTGATAGTCCCCCGTGCGTTTTGAAATAAAAGTTAATAATCCACCATCAACAAAACCTTCAGAACTTCCAACATGGACAATGATAAGTCTTTTTCCTTTTCCAGATGGTGGCTGCAAACCTAACGACAAACCTTCCACGATTGCCTGCCTTCCGCTTTTAATGTTCTCATCTTGCCAAGATTTGGAAACTGTATATCCAACATTTATCCATGCTTCGTCTAAGTAGAAGATTTTCAAATTTTGTTCTCTGGCATGTCGAATGCTTCTTAAATAGTCTCTTCTCCAAAAAACTATTTCCGGTTTATCTATCAAGAGAGATTTTCCATTATGTTTTGTATATCTGAAACCCACATCTTTCAAAAGTTTGCATAATGTAATTCTGGAGAATTTTGGATAGTCCGTATCTTCTTGCACTGATGTCATAATTTTGTCAAGTGTTGGAATTTCCTTTCGTAAGTAAAATCCATGGACTTTACGCCTTAGTCTTTGTTTTAATGACTCATCGATCTCAATTGGTTTTCGGCCTGAAGGAGTTTTAGGGGGTTGAAGAGTTCCATTCTTGCTTTCTTTTAGTAATCTATAAATTGCTGATTTAGCAACACACAACATAGCAGCCGTTAATTCCACAATATCATCAACACTTGCACTTGGATCCTTGTTTTTCAATGATATATAACAATTCAATATCAGAGTTTTTTCATTTAAAGATAATGGACCTGTTTTTGGTCGTTTAGATGGTTCTTGGCTTATCGACATTGTTTGGTACTTGCACAATTAACATTCAACAAATGTTTTAAATATATTCCAACTGTTTACAATATTATGACAACCATACAACTTTACTCAAAGAACTAATACTAAGTACTGATTTAATGTACCTACTTTCTTTTAAAATAATAATCGCGATAATGTTTCTAAGAAAACTGGGTTGTTTGGAAAATCCCTCTCAATAATCGAATAATCTGTAAATAGGTGTAATCGTATCAAGCCGATTACAGTAGGCCACTTGCCATTTAAAATTTCTGAGAAAAATTCCCCAAACACTACATATAGGAGTAATACAAATAAAAAATATTATGAATAAACGGGCATATCCGAACTCTGCCACAAAATAAAATTTTACCTGACTTGTATCAATTTGAGGATTACTGAAATGTTCGAACTGTGCCGCAACCATTTAGTTTAATCCTATTAGAGTCATTAGGGTTTATAATAGATAAAATCGGAGGCCCATAGAATTATGTATATTACTGAAAGGTTTTAAAGATTTCTTGAATTAAATATTTCGAAGAAATCTCGATTGTTTTGATCGATATTTAGGGGATTAGGGGAAGGGTGTTGATGCACTTACACTATTGCCTAAAAATCAGGAAGAAGTATTTAATAGTGTTCGTGAATTACAATTACGAACGAACCGAGAAGAGGAATTTCTATTAACAGCAGACCAGGTATTTAAAATTATCGTGTTCTCCTGTTTTTCCAACCTTAATTTTTTATGTAATTCGGATTGTATTTTGATGGATGGGACTTTTAAATACTTTTTTTTACCAAATGTTTACCATTCATGGTTTTAAAAACGGATATTACGTACCTCTTGTTTTTTGTTTGCTGCCGGACAAATCAAGTCAAACATATTCAAATTTGTTTTTAATTTTAAGACAAAAATGTAAAGAATTGGCTTAAATTTTCAACCTAAAGAAGTCGTAGTAGATTTTGAACTAAGCATTCATAACGCTATATATGAATGTTTTGGCAGAGATCAAATTCTTTTTGGTTGTAAATTTCATCTCTGTCAAGCTTGGTTTCGTAAGATTCAGGAGTTTCATTTGGTACAAGAGTACAGACAGAAAGGTTCTGTAATTGGCGAATATTTAAAAGTACATTTCGGTATTATGTATCTTAGTCCTGAGGAAGTTGTAGAATTTTTTTATAATGAACTACATTTTTTGCTTCCGAATGACCTCTACCTCTATCACTTTTTTTTATTAAAATTAGTACATCCCGTTACCTCTGACCTAAATCGTATATTCTTTAGCATAGCTGCAACTCATTCGTTCAATACAAAATGTACCTTACGGTATACCCTCTTAAAATATATTTTGGTACGTCTATGAAATCTACTTAAATGAATGATTTATTACTCCTTGTCCTTTCTATATAGACTTTAACGTTCGGCCATCAAACATTCAGACTCGCCACAAAAAGTTATACTTTTACTCCTAATAAAACAATATACTATTTTATACATAATATGGATTTCTATTTTTTAATGCCATTGTCTATATTTTGAATCTCGTACCTAAATATTATATATTACGATGGTTCATGTGTATTGTATGTTTCTAATGTTCGCCTTCAGTTGGTTTTGTGTGTTAATAATCTAGTGGCGGATACGAAGGTAAGAAAGGACTTGTAAATCATTTACATCCGACTGAGAACAAGCCGACGATTTATGGGTACTTGCCGACTCGCAACTGTCGAGTTTTTCTTACACGAACATTACTAGATCTCAGTCAATACCCGACACATTCTGAAAAAATTATAAAATATAGCTACTTATAAAAGAATCACTGTATATACCTATCAACAAAATCACTGCTTCTACTCTGATTCCAGAATTTTCATTGTATTACACATTATTAAATAAAATAGCAAATTTTAGTACCAGGATCTTAACAGCTCCAACGGTAGTTATTTATTTTCTCTTTTTAAAGATATTCGTCCCGTGAGAACGACTTTCGTGCCGTTTTCATGGGGGTTGAATCAATAGCTGCAAAGTTTCGCAAACAAGCGTTCTCAGCACGAAAATCTGATAAAACACCGCCTCAAACCCTTTTCGGTGATATCAGCAAAATTTAAGCACCCTCATCAACTTCTCTTTCTTTATGTAAAGAACGTAGGAATGAATACAATTTCATATTTATTGATTAATAGCTTTGGTTTCTACAAAGTATATTCATAAATATTATATACTACTAGTAGCACTAACGGAAATGTGAATTAGCTGATTTTTTGCATATTTATATTCTTTTATACATATTTAAATTAGTTAAAACCCAACTTTTTTGCTCTCCTCTTATGCAGTAAGCACCTGTGATGATTGGTAAGTCGGCAAGAGCATAAATAAAGAATGTAATCGCTGAAGATGTTTGCATATCTTTATGAGACGAGAAAATGGTGTGTGTTCGAGCTTTTATGGCATATTTATTTTTCAGTAACTTCTGAAGTGGGCAGATATGAAGACGTAAATTCATCAATTGTATTTTTATCTTACTCGTGCTACGTCATTCAGACAGGTCTGGATTCCATAAATTTTAAACCTTTTTTATACATCATTAATACACTAAAAAACAATATTCTTGAAGAACTGTGCGTCGATATAACTTAACTAGAGAACAATTTATTTACATTAAAATAAAACTATTAATTATTTGATTCCAGCGTTTACATTTAATGATTTAAATGGAGAATGACATTGCTAGGTTTTGATAAAAGGATGTCATATTCATCAAAATCTATCTAAGGCTATTTGTTGTATTGACCACAAATTTATGTTGTCTGGTCACAGTTGCCTGCCAAATGGCGCCGACTTTGGTGTTATCGGATCAAGAGCTCGAAAGAAGCAGTGGTCCTAGGGATTGGCTTGATTTAGTTGCTGCTGCTAAAAAGATCAATCCTTTTCACGTAACAGTGATGAATCGGGAAGAGCTTCTTTCGACAAAAAAATTGGAAGATAGTATTTGCAACAAAGAAACCAATATTGACGGTGCTAAAGATAATTAGATGAATATAAAATGGTTCTTCGTCTTCTTACGTTAGGACTGGTCCTGTGTTTTCAACAATGATTTGACAAGAGTAGTTGGGACCAGCTTTCATACCATCTTATAAGTGGTCGTCCAGGTGGCCAAGATGTATTTGGGTTTTTCTCTTTTGCAATTTTTGCCAGCCGACTATTTGGTATTCTGTCCACGTGGTCTCTTCATTCCCTTCTTCGGTTTCTTACCCATCTTACTACATCTTGTATCTGACATTTTTTCACTTCTGTTTTGGTCAAACAACGTATATCCTGTTATTGATCTTAGTGTTCGCACTTATGTTGTTCTTAAAAGTAGTTTAGTGGCTGTGTTCTCCGCTCTGGTTTCTATAGTGTATGTCATGACCGGTCTTACGCAAATTTTATATATTCTGACTTTACTATTAGTGCTCATATCTTTATTCGGCCAAATTAAATCTCTTATCCTGATATTAATGATGCCTTTGTTGTTTGGGCTCTCACTTCATCCTTTGGGTTCCTATTACTTGTTATGTTAGCCCCTAGATATTTGAAAGACATCACTTGTTCTACACTCTGTCGCTAGTTTACATCTTCTCGGTTCTCTACATACTATAAGTGATTTTGTTTTCTTTACGGATATTTGCATTTTAACGTTTCTGCTATTTGTTGGAATTTATACAAGAGCTTCTGTAGGTTTTCTTCGTCTTCCGAGATGATCAATGCATCATCAGCATATCATAATATTAGTGTTTTTAAATGAAACTCAAGGTATCTAGTTAATTCCACAATATAATACAAGTTATTGAAAATTCTAAAAAATTGACAATTGTTTCGATAAATCAATATCATCGTCAGAATGACAGAAGTTACATTTCATTTTATGCCTTCCTGATGTTTAGTAGTTATTTTTGGCTAGACCAAGAAGTAACCTAACTTGTGATTGGCTTAATATATGTTTATAGAAAAAATAAGAAGATGTGATATTACAAATATTGAAGCTTAGATATTATTAGCCCTATGGTGATATCCTGGATATCATTTTTCCAATTAAGATCAGTATAACTGTGCAATGATATAGAAAACCAGGAAAACTATATCTGCTGATCTTTACAATTATCACTTAAGAAGACAGTTTATTAGTGGATAATTCCCTAGATTTAACTGTTCATTGACAACTTCATATTGTGGGTTTCTTAAATGTCTTCTAATTTCCAGTTCTTCAAGGAGAAGGGTTGAGAGTCACCCGCCATTTCCTGCACCAATTAGAAAATTTGGTCAGAAGATTTTGGGATCGAATATTGAGAGAGCGAATATCTGTGGCTGAAATGATTAGTGCGGTATCATCCGCATATAGTTGAATGTTGTCACGTATAAATTATGTATAATAGAGGAGCAAGTATCGAGCCCTGCGGAACGCCAATTTGGGGTGTAAAAGAGTCGGATATGCTATAACCAACTTTGACGCTGATCGATCGGTCAGTGAGATAGGAGTATAATAATTTGACGATTTGGTTTGGCAGTCGGATGCTCAGTAGCTGTCTCACTAGTCCGGCGTACCAGACTTGATCGAAGGCCTTCTGAACGTCCATGAGGATGGCGGCTGAACAGCGTCGTTGATTTAAAGCTCGGGTGACGATTGTTTGAAGGTTGGTGGAGGCGTTCTGACAAGAGTGGCCCGGCCTGAATCCGAATTGAAATGCCGGAATGATATTGTTTTCGGTACAGAAGTCCCAGATTCTTTCCTCCAACAATCGTTCAAGGACTTTACCTAGGACGCTGATTAATGAGATGGGTCGGTATGATTCAGGCTTTGTGGGGTCTTTGCCGGGTTTGGGGAAGAGAACTACGTTGGCTGATTTCCAACAACGAGGAAAGTAAGAAAATGCCAGACAGGCGTTCAGCAGGGCGCAGAGCGTTGGAAAAATCTCTTCCGGCAGGTTTTTAGTGCATGTCTCGAGATTCCGTCGTGCCCTGGGGCACTGTTTTTCCCCGCTCGGCACGCCAGCTTAACTCCCTCGATTGTGAAGGGTTTTAGAAGTGGAGAGTTCTCATTTAGCGGAATATGGACATGTGGGCTTCGTGTTATATTGCGGGTTAGGTGGTCTGTTTCGATGGCAAAGCCCCGAAGAAATCTTGGATTGTCGGGGGGTGAAAAGACAGTTTGTAGGTTATCTTTGAAGGCGGTGGCTTTGTCTTCGGATGTGTAGATCTTCTGTCCTTGCACTTCGAGATGCGATTCAACCTTTCTCTTGATTCCACCTTTCTCTTGAGGCCGACGAGGCGGTTGAATTTTTGCCAAAACACGCGTCCTTGTCTGAAGTCCAGTCCGGCTGTTTTGGCCTTCCATTTTCTCTGCTTTTCAGCATTGATTTCTTGCCGAACCTGGGCGTTGAGACGGTTCCAATGTGTTTTGACGGCGGGGTCTCGAGTGCGGACGTATAACCAGTATAACTAAATGTATTTTCTGACGAATTTTTTGCAGAATTCTTCGCGGGAGGGCGTGGTAGTTGGTGTGTACGGTGGTGAGACGAACGGCGATGTCTTGTGCATCGATTAAGAGGGATTGGAATTCTTCTGCGTGATTATCTATGTCATCAGTGTTCTGATGGATGATGGGTGGTGGTAAATTAGTTGAGACGTGGTTTGCGAATGAATTCCAATCGGCTTTTTTGAAATCGCGAAATGTAAAATTCGTTGACGGTGGAGGTATTGGATTATTTAATGTGGTTTTGACCAGTAGTGGAACGTGGTCTGATGTGATAGGGTCGCCTATAAAGCACTCGTCGTCCATGCGTGTGTATAATCTGTCAGTGCAGATTATATGATCTATTATGGAGGAGCCGAGGTGACTTATTAGGGTTGGATTATTATTTCTAATCCGCGAGATGGGAAGTGAGACAAGTTGGTCGGCGAGTAATCTGCCGTTGGGGTTGGTGTGTGTATCACCGAAAAGGATGTTTCGTGAGTTTAAGTCACCCATTATTATGGCTCGTGGCAGAGAGGATGCATATTCGAGGAGGTCGATTGATAATGGTTGGTTGGGGTGTTTGTAATAAGAAAAGAAAGTCGTCGTGGTATTATCCCACGATATGTCGATGGCTATGCAGTCCAGGTTCTGTTGAGACAGAAGTACGGGGAGAGGGTGTGGTGACGCGGTAACTCCACCGGTGTTTGCCACCTCTATTTATACCCACCTGTGCCTGGTATGAAGCGCAGTGGGGAGTTCTGATTCGTAGGGGCGGAGCCTACGCAACTACGCACATGCGCACTGGTGACAGGATGTCGTGGCATCGAAATCTCAGAGAATGGTTCAACTGTACAGAAACTTACCGTAATTAAGTTAAATATACTGTAACTTGCTTTAGTCGTAGCTGATATCCTAAATAACTTAGAACCAGTAAGAATATGTAGGTAGGAGTGACGGAAAGCGTGTTGATGGTATGTCTTATTTTCCACGGAGAGAAGGTGAACAGTTAGTTTGGGATGCTACTTGTCGTGATATTGGAGAAGCTGCTCTTTCTGGTGATCAATAAAAAAGATCTAAATACAAATAACTTCTAAATAAATATATCGTCGTTCCCATTAGTGTTGAGACCTTGGGACCATGGGGAGAAAACGCTAAGCAAGAGAATTAAAAACTGTTCAACCAGGTCACTAATCAGAAGCTTTATTACCCAATCGATTATCTTAACTATTCAACGGGGTAATACAGCGTCTATCTTCGGAAATCTACCAATACAAAAAAGCTTAGAAGAAGTTTTTTTTCAAATTAAAATTTGATTATTTTGTATTAGGTTAATTATTCTATGCACTGTTAAATTATTTATGGTATAAAATGAAGATACTTATTTTATTTTCATACTATACTCGATAGTCGAAATTGTGTAAAGTGACGTCATCGGTTATCTACCGATTTAAAGTGAACTCCATGAGCGTATCATAGTTTAAGGGTGCGAATACTGAAATATCTGGAATTTCAATTTTTAACATTTGAAATAATAACTTATCACAAGTTGTTCATAAGTAAGTTAAAACAAAATAAAAAAATGTTTGAAAGTCAATTCCAACTTACTACTACTAAAACTAAAAAAAAGTTGTTTGTCAAGACCAAAATAAATTACCAATAAGTATAGGTATGTTGCGAGGTCACTTGTAAAATGTCTGACTAACTGGAAGCGGTATCACTCCCTGACGATTCCTCAGAATCATCGCTTTCTCCTCCTATATCGATAATGAGTGGTTCCGTCATTACTTCTACACGTATGTCTAAATCCCAAAACTTTATTTCTTCTTTTAATACGTGTTGAATACATTTACGCCAACTCTCAGCAGTAACGGTATGCAGCGCCTCGTCAAACAGTTTCTCAACGTCAGCCATTTTGAATGTACTGTTTTTTCTCGCAACATAATTTTTCACTTGGGCCCAAACCAGCTCGATGGGGTTTAACTCACAGTGGTAGGGAGGAAGTCTAACAACTGAGACGTTGAAATCTTTCGCCATTTCATCGACAACGTACTTAATATAACTGCTTTTATGTTTCCGTACGAGAGATAATAATTCAACTTTCAGCATTGCCTCGTTGTGCGGAATGCTTTTACTCTCTAACCAATCAATTATAACCCTCTTGCGGCTAGCTGAAGTAGGTATTTTCTCCAGTCGACGAGAGTGGTATGAAGCATTATCCATAACTATCACTGAACCAGGAGTTACCTTTGTTAAAATTGATCTAAACCATGTTTCAAACCGGTTACCATCCATCTCTTCATGGTAATCGACAGTTTTTTTGGACTGAAAACTTAGTAATCCACCTTCTACAAATCCTTCCTCGCTGCCAATGTGAGTGATAATCAGCCGACGTCCTTTCCCAGAGGCTTGTCGATTGCTTCGTATATTCATGTCTTGCCACACTTTTGACACAGTGTGGCCTTGATTTAACCATGTTTCGTCAAGATAATATATGTGCCGTCCTTCGTTACGAAACTGTCGTATCTGTTTTAAATAATTTCTCCTCCATTCCACAATGTCATTTCGTTCAATTAAGGCACTGTTTCTACTTCTTGTTTGGTAACGAAAATTCATTAATTTTAAAGTTCGTCTCAAAACTTTATCACTGATGTTTGGTAAAGTATCATCAGCTTCTATTACCTTGCTCATTTTAGCTACCGAGGGGATTTCATTCCTAAAATAAAAAGAATGTATTTCCCTACGTATAGCATTCCGTGTTTGGTCGTCCAAAACAATTTTCTTTCTTCCCCTACTTTCCGGTTTACAGTTTTCACCTCGTTCTCTTGTCAAAGATCCGTCCCGCGATTTCTTTAGAATATTGTATATAGTACTCTCAGAAACTTTAGTTAAATAACTGCACTTAATCACAGCGTCACTAACACCCAACTGTTTGTCCATGGCACGCAGTCCTTCGTACACATTTAATATGAGGACTTTTTCTTCCCGAATTAAATGGTTACGACGCCGTTTTTTATCGCCAACACCGCTACACTCCGCCATTATTGTCACTAAATATACCGATATAAATATTACAATAAATACCAATAATAACCGATTTATCACACAAAACCACAACACAAATACTGATGTTACGTTCATGAAGAGAATAAACACCTCACATAACTGTTTACTATCACTGTCTCATTCGCGTAGCTCGATCTATCTATCTCGTTCTCAAAGCCGGAACATTGAAGCGACTCTCCAACATTGTCAAATCGGCGAGTTTTTCACAACAAACTTTGCGTTCAAGAAATATACATGAACACTTTATTTCACATTTCAAGTGAACTAATTATTATTAGTCTGCTTGAAATTTGAAATAAATATATTAAATTGGTATTGACTTAATTACATTGCATCTTTTGTACCTGAAATATTGACACAATGGATTTGAAGTGTATTTATAAAATACAGCATTTCTCTCTAGAATACATATGGCAACTGCGCTTTAACCAAAGTGTTGATTAGATAGCTCTGACTCACTTTACACAATTTCGACTATCGAGTATAAATATGATACTTTTATGATTTCTGACTGACTTCATTTTTTAAATTTTTTTGATCCCTCGACTTTTTGTCAACAAATATTACATTCAAAATACGATACGTTCCGTTAATGTTTCACAAGAATAAAAAACATTGATAAAAAAGTAATTTAAGATTTTAAACAGATTTGTTTCCTAATCCCGACACTATCTCATTTCGATCACACTTATCATGCGATTGTGTTCGTGTACCCAAATCTAATCCCACTCGCAACGGAAGTTACCTAAGTACCTTATATTTATTTAACTCTACAACAAAGAGAGAGTTACCGTCAAGAATTGGATTATCTCGCGAAAATCATCCTGCTTAGACATTCGCTTCTTTTGTTTCTTCTGTTAAATTGATGACAAGAGCGATTTTGCCGAGCAAAACGAAGAACCGATGGAAAAACGCTTGTTATAAAGAGATTACTGAGATATTGTTTAATTATAAATTAAAAATTTTATATTCACTTGAACAGTTTGCTTTTAAAAGTATATTATGACGATATAACCTAAAATTTGTATATCCCCAATAACAAATGAGATTAATCAAGATTTAATAATACTTTAATATCCCTAAAATAATAATAAATATTATCCCTCTCGATATTACAAGCTTTTAACCTCTATCGCGATAGCAGATCTGCTGGTCTGTGGTAGCGCGTGAAAGTAACAAACCGGATGTGACTAGTCCAGAGGGTCGACCGGAATACACTTGACTGTCCATCATATTATCTGGTAATAATCGAGGTTCAACCTTAATTAATAATAAACTGAGAAAAGTAATTGTATTGAGAGAATTTCTATAATTATTATTTTTATTGTTAAAAAGTTAAAGGGTAAATCATGCTAACGTGATCCAGTTGATAACGTGCCCCACTCAGAAAACTAACAGATGCATTTTGAATTTGGCGCTAATTTGATCTGAACACGTTAGTGGTTACAAGTTTAGTTGTATTGTGAACAAGAGTGCGTGTTTTCATTTATTTTAAGTTCTTAAAAGGTATGTACTACAGTGTGAATTTGTTTTGTGTCTGTTACGTATTGCACGAACATTGATAATTAATGTTTAAAAAATATAAAAATGTAATGTAATATTAGCCGTCAAGAAAAAAAAGGAAACGTCAAATAGCTTCTCTCTCCATCATTGTAAATTGTGCAAGCAATAAATCTTTCTTAATTGAAATTAATAGTTTTTTTATGTTCTTTGCAACATAAAATTTGGTGCCGGGACGACGTCGACATACAGTGTACCTGGAAAAATAGTAGTTTTTGTTGGTTGGTTCATACCATTTTGGGAATGTGCCTAACGTGTCGCCCGGGGACTGAGTGAGACAACATATGAAAGGCAAGAGGCAAATCGGAATTAGCAATGTTTCAACGGAAGACGCCTTCAATAGTAAGTAAATGAAAAATATTGATCAAGCGTAAACTTTTCCGAACGAGTCATTCCATTCAATCACGTCATCTCTTTCATTCTTGCCCATTCCTAGCGAATTTGAAGCCAGTTCCGATAAAAAAGAAAAATAACTGATTGTTTTATTTTGTTTGTATTTACAGGGAAGTTCAAACGGTTTACATTGAGATTTTCGATAAAATGTACGATGCCGCCAAAGGAGGTCGAGTCAAAGCGACTTAGAAAGGCAATAGGATTGTTTAAATCGCTGTTAACAGGTACGGAAACCTTCATAAACGAGCAAAAGGCCCAAGTGCTAATATATACTGAAGGCAAAGAGGTCCGTAAGGAGTTACAAAAAGGCTTGATAAATAACGAACAGTTGTGTCTCGACTTATTAATCATAAACGATGAAGAACCTGGCTCAGAAGATGAATCCGAAGAAAGGTTTTTTAGAATTATGACGGACATAAAAATTTGTCAAAAAACGAAGCCCAGTAATGGAACGTCAGACAAGACTCATCCTGGCAGACTTCCGCTACCAGATATTACACCATTCGATGTTCGATGGTAATATTACTAATTACAAACCTTCCCGGGTCATATTTAAAGCTGTTGTTGATCAAGATTCTTCATTAACATCAGTGCAAAAATCTGAGAATCCATGAAGTTGACATTCTATGGGTTTTTCATTAATAAATAGATAGCGTGGAATCTTAACGCTGGATAGAGAAGAAATAATGTTTGCAAAATGTTTCAAAGCGAGGATGATGAACTTATCAGTGATTTCTTGATCCCTTGAAAGTTTGTGCAATCATGTGCGTTGCATTAATATTTTTCCTTTGACAATGACGGGGTTGACTAATCCTAGAGGATCATAACATTGTGAGACAGCAGATAGAATTTTTCACTTAGTGATGTAGGATTCGAGTTCAAGATATAAAGGAGTAGAGATTTGAAAAATATCGTGAGTTGGATTTCATTTAAGCCCAAGAATTTTATAAGACATGTTATCAAAGTTTAAGTCTAGATCTAACGCTGGAAACTGCACTGATTTGTTATGGAAGTCTAGAGAATTCGAAGGAAATTTGTGTAGCGTAAAATCTGAGTTAGCACCTGACAGTATGTCATCCACATACGTCTGGTTTAATAATGTACTCGACATGCGATATAGGGAGCACAATTTTATCCAAACAACACACAAGTTAATTCTATGCATAAAAAATCATCATTAGGAGAATCCCTCCATAATATATTCTGTAAAAAATGTTGATCTGGATTTGTGGAGATTTGTCTGTACATCTTCTGTATATCAGCTGTTAACACGTATCGAGAAGAGCGAAAACGACATAATATGTCGAATTATTCGGGCTGCACCTGAGGACCTTTGAGAGATATGTCATTAAAAGAGAAAGATGAAGTTGTTTTAGAGGAGAAATCGAAGACTACTCGCAATGGTGGTTTCGCTGTGTTCTCTCAGAACACATAGGTTGTGTAAAATACTTATTTTTGTTGAAGGAGTTGGTGAGAGCTAAAGGAACAAATTTGCCTTGTCCGAGAGAAACGTGTTCATCGATAAATTGTCTGAATTCTGAGAAAAGAACTGGATTGTGAGCAAATTTTCTTTCGACTGATTCGAATCCACGTTTTGCTATTAAAAGAGAATCTCTAAGTCTCTTGTCAGCATTCAATTTTATGAACGGAACGTTTAATTAATATCTTCCGTTGTCTAAAATTTTGGTGGTTTGGTCTTCGGCCTTTTCTTCATCAGCTGATAAAGAGCGAAAGGAGTTGTTCAAATGAACCTCTTCTTGAGACCAAAACATCTCAAGCAATAGGTTAAGGAATGCGTTATTATGATATAATAGAAAATATACCTGTGAGACCAGACGACATAAAACTTCATTTGAAATATAAGTTCTTGGAGGTATGGCAAAATGAGTGGAATAGAACAGATGCCAAACTTTGAGACATCAATACAAAGGTCACCCCTTGGACGCTAATACCTTACCAATGTAGACGGGATCAGGCTGTGATAACCAGACTACGAATCGGGCATACCCGCCTCACAAACGTATTCATGCTAACGGGAGACAGACAACCTAGATGCGACTACTGTCGATCCAGGTTGACAGTAAAACATTTTATCATAGACTGCCCTCAATATGATGTAATGAGACAAAGACTTTCCCTGCCGAATGATATTCAAACGTGCCTGAAAGACGAATAGAATACATTGAAAAAGGTTTTAAAGTTCTTAAAAGAAACAGGAATATACTCCAAACTGTGACATGCATTCTTACATGTGGTTACATATGCGTATAAGGCTAATAACCTCAGAAGTCGATGCCTTGAAAAAAAAGTAGGAGGAAACAAAACGAAAACGGTTTTGATATCAGAAAGTTATTTACAAAGTCGTTAACTGATTGAAGATAAAAAGAAGTTGCATAAGAAAAAGTTGATTGCAGTTCCATCAAAACGTAAGAAGGATTTTTCAAAAGCGGCTTCTCTTTAATCGGAAACTGACAACAAAGTACAACAGCTCAGTGTGAAGAATGGTCTGATGAAACCGACTGTGCTAGTGTAGAATATCACGAGTCGTACTATACAAATAAGTAAAGTGACATAATTTACTGTTTGAAGTGTTCTGGCTGGTTTCATGAAGATCGCGCATACTTTTTGGAGAAATGCAACAAATGCGGTGGCAAAAACTAAGGAAAGTGGAAAGAATAAAAATCAACGACATGATAGGTTTTACTGGGGCACATAAGACTGTTATATCGATCAAATGTGTCCAACCCTAAATTTTAAGAAACTTTATGCAAATTGAGTCAGAGGTTAAGAATAATTACTTCAATAAACATGTTCCAAATAATACCATTTTTTATTTCAATTTCTCGAATGGTGGGGCACGATTGTCAGTTTTAACCTACATATTTTTTGCAAAAAGAAAATGAATAAATGTATTTATATTATACTTGATCTTAATCACTGCACGAACCATTTAAAATACACACTATAGAAATTTCTTTCAAGTAGTTAATATAGACACATATCATGGGACGTCAGGCCAACGTTAAATTAAAATAATAATAATAATAAGAAATGGGTTGAATTATGCATACAATATATATAAAGTATGTACATGTCAAGCATATTAATTAAAAATGTGTTTCAGCGTTACAGCCGTCTGAGCAGAAATTAGCTAAGAAAAAAGGCGAACAGGGCTATAAAATGTAAACGGTTTTAAATTAATTCGCAATTTTTCTTTCGTGTATAATGCATGCAGATAATAGTGATTAATGTAGACATCCAGTTATCGTTTAGATTGTCTGCTCATCTAAATTATTCAATAAAAATCTCTATTCACTTTTTGTTTTCTGTGTTGACTTGCAATTATTCACCAATACATTGTATGTATAAATATTTCATCTCTAAGCTCGTAATAAACAAAATATAAAACATAGACTAGAGTTCTGCAGTAATTTGGTGAGAAACATTTAGATGAAAGAAGCGTTAAGCACTTGTACGTTTTCCACCGGTCTCATGTACGTAGGTATTTTGTATATAAGGTGGGTAATAGTGTTTGAAATGCACGCATCTATAAATGCGCGCCAGAGCATGCTGTCGTTCGAATCGTTTACTGCCTGAAATTTTCATCTGAAAGAAATACGAGAATACAATGAAGAGCTGTACTTTGCAAATGAACCAACTGCGCGTATAAAAATACTCCAGTGACAGACATGGACTCGGAGAAAACTAAACTTAGAGCCTGTGCGAAAATACAGGATTAGTGTAATATGTAATTAAGCTGCTCCACAGAAGTTAGGGAAGTTCATAAATAATATTGAATCAATATTTAAAATTATTAACTGCTTTATGCAACCAGGTTTTATCTGTACCATATATAAAATGTTTACTAGTTTTTGATTAGTTTTTAAGTTTAAGGCAAGTTGTTTCCTTTTGTATTTTCAAGTGTGCTTTATGATCTTTGAGATATGTTATCGCATTTTTTACGTCTTGGAGAGTTGGTGGTCGTATTATTATATCCGCTGAGTGGAAGGTAATGTCTTCTTCTTCCTCTGTCTCCCTTTCAATAATTAGTAATTGTTTAAAGTACTCCTTCCATCGTTCAACAATTTCCGCTTCCGTCATTATCAGTTCTCCACTTTTATTTCTCATGCCTTTCATTCCTTCTACACTCCCATTCCTCCTCACTCTCTTTACTTCCCTAAAGAACTTCCTTGTCTGATTCATGCCTCTATCCCTGTCTATTTCCCGTATTTGGTGTTCTAGGTAGTTCTTCTTTTTAGTTCTAAGGAATCTCCTTGTCTGTGCTCTTGTTCTGTGAAATTTTTCTTTGTGCTCATTCGTAGGGTTTATTAGCATTGTCAGTCTCTTATTTGTTTCCAATTCCAGCGTGTCTTCACATTCTCTGTCAAACCACCATCTTTTGGGGCGCTTCTTCTTTTTTCCAATGGTTTCTGTCGCAGCTTCTTCTATGACTGTTACCACTTGCTGCCATGCTTCTTATAGTTCTTTATTATCTTCCCCATTTCTTAGGCATTCGAATTAGTTGCTCAAGGCCATTTGGTACTCACCTTACTTTTTGGGTTCTTGAAAAGCTTCTACGTCCCATCCTTCTCTCGACTCTTTTTGTTCAGGTTTCTGTGTTGTTATTCTCGTTCTCAGCCTGGATTTAACTAGGAAGTGATCAGTATCGCTGTCTGCTACTCTCATACTTCGTGCACTGATGATGCTACTAGAGTATCTTGCATCTATGAGAATGTGGTCTTTTTGGTTTCGCGTTGTTCCGTCATTTGAAACCCATGTGGCTTTATATGTGTTCTTTTTTTTTTAAATTGTGTGGACGTTACTACCATATTCTTAGATATTGCAAATTCTGCTAATCGGTGCCCATTATCATTCGTTATGTCGTGTAGGCTATGTCTTCCTACCACCTCTCTGAGATACTCCTCTTTTTCCAGTTTAGCGTTACAATCTCCCATCACTACCCTGATAACATGCCTTAGAGCCGTCCTATACTGTTGATCTAGTAGCTCATAAAATTCATCTTTCTTCTTCTCCTCTACGTCCTCTGTCGGGGCATAAATCGAAAATATCGTGAGATTGAACCATTTACCCGTAAGTCTGATATAACAAATTCTCTCACTGACTGGCTTAAAGGCTGTTAGCCTCTTTGTTATGACAAAGCCGCATCCGTATTCATGTCTGTCCTCACTACCTGACCAGAACACTATATCGTTTTCCATCTCCATATTTCCCGTTCCTGTCCATCTCACTTCCTGTATTGCAGTTATATCCATCTTATGTGGCGGGGTTGTTTATAAGTTGGCCATTGCTTTGTAGTTGGTTTGCTTGCATGCGCTTTGCTTGTCTGCTTGTGGGTAGCTTTCTGCAGTCCAATGGAGAAATGCAACCATCGAGTGTCTGCCTCCTCCTGGCACCGCCGGATACGTTAGCACTGTTGATCATCAGTGACAGCAGTGTTGACCAACTAAATGGCACTTCAACGAAACCCAAGCTAAGGTGTAAGGAACGTGCCGATGGCTGAATGGCCGCCGGGTATGCGACCGTGAACGTCCCCCTGGGGGTACCAGGCGACACCCCCTTGCATATAGCCTTTTCCTGGCATGCAGGGCTTTGCCAGGACTGACAAACCTTTCCCTAGCGACTCGTGGGATCAAAAATGGATCAAGAAAAAAACAAAAAAAAACAAACAAAACCGGAGGATGAGCAGCGATGACAGTTCCTCCTCCTTAAGAGGCCCGGAACGCGTCGCCTTCCACGAAAAGAAGCGCATCCGCTCCAATACCTCGGAGGAAAACTCTAACCGAGGAAAAAGGATACGGATGGACGCAAATACAAAGAGCCATAGCGAACCAGCTACCAGTCATCTACGGGTAGCTATCATAGGCAAGGCCGATCCGTACGGTGAAATAACCAATAATGGAGACCTTGTCACAAGACAACTAATGGAGGCTTTGGACAAAACCCTTATGTCCGCCTCCGGTAGTCAGAAAAAGCCACCTACCTTTAGGTCATGGTCGCACTCTGGCGAAATAATCAGTCATCTGCGATAATGACGAAACGCTAGAGTGGCTAAAGAACACGGTTTCACAACTGAAACCATGGAAGAAGGCTAAGCTCAACGTGGTACACGTCGAAAACCTCCCCCAGCTGACGAAAGCCACCCTCTGGGTCCCTAGCGAAGCTCACGCTGACCTGGGTGACAAAGAGGAAGTGCTGCGCCGGCTGGACAAGCAAAACCCAGACCTTCGGGTGGATGCATGGTTTTCCTTCCACCACGAAGCAAAGGTCAATCTCAAAAGACACCTTTTCGCCTTTGGTATAAGAAACGACGAAATGGGAGTCCTAAAAAAACGATCAATGAGGATGAGCTACGCGTTCACCTCATTGATTGTAAAAACAAAGAAATTTGACCCGGAACGGAGGAGACGGATCCCCCTCTTCCATCCGAGGAACCCCAAGGAGCTGTTGCTACTGCGGAGACTGTCCAACCATCCTCCAAGATGGCGACGGACAGTCTTCTGGAGGAACTAACAGCTATAAGCCAAGATACAAGCGACGTCAATCCACCTCCAAGTGAGGAAGTGGACATAGCCTAAAAAGTAATCATAAACCATCTCACCACCATCAAGCAGAGATGGAAAATAAAAAGGTAAGATTTATTTAGTGTAACCTTCAACACAAAAAAGTGGCTTCGGCAACTTTATGCCGCCACTTGGATGTGATGCAGGATACAATAGCACTTATCCAAGAACCCTGGATAAGACAAACTGAAATAATGGGTCTTAATAATCCAAAAGGTTCAATTTTCAGCTTCCCAAGCAATCAGCAACCTAGGACGGCCATATATGTCCCTAGGAATTTTAAGACCTACCCACTGACGCATTTTCGTCCTCCGATCTAACGGTAGTGAAGGTTGAATATATGCACAGAAAGGTCGAAAGAAAGTGTTAATACTGGCATCCGCATACCTCCCCTTAGACGCAGCTAAACCACCACCAACTAAGGAGCTGGAGGACCTTGTAAGACACTGTCTCACCCAAAAGCTTGAACTGGTAATAGGCTGCGATTCAAACTCTCACCATGTAAGCTGGGGCAGCAAAGATATTAACACTAGAGGTAAGTCTTTTTATGATTACATAACTAACAAGAATCTCTATATTCTAAATAGAGGTACTGAACCAACTTTTATTAACTCTCAAAGTCAAACGCGAATAGATATTAACCTATCTACTATAAACATATAATCTCCGGCTGGCATGTATCTGATGATATTTCAATGTCGGACCACCGCTGGATAAAATTCGAGATAAAACTAGCGCTCACAACCTCTACAATGACTCGCGACTCCAGGAAAACGGATAGGACAAAACATGTCCACTGTTTGAAAGGGGATCTGCGAGGAGTCGAGGATGTGCTGCCCAACAATTAAGGAGATTTGGAAATTTATTCTAAAACCATCCAAATTTCCATAATTAATGCCTATAAGATGTCTTGCCCACTCAGACGGGTCGATCTTGATGAATCCTCCACTCTGTGGTGGTGCCATGAGATTGACCAGCTCAGGGGGACGGCGAGGAAATCCTTTAATAAGGTTAAAAGAACCTAGACTCGATGAGGATTGGAACTTATACAAGTCTCACCTCAAGAAGTATAAAAAAGTCATCAGACAAAAACAAAGAGAAGCATGGAGAATCTATTGCGAGGAAATCGAGGATTCCCCCAAGCAGCTAGACTCCAAAAAGCCCTCTCAAAAGATCCCCACCGTCATATCGGTATACTAACTAGAGAGGATGGCACAAAAACTGCCAACCTAATGAAAAGCCTTCAATTATTGATGTCAACTCACTTCCCGGACTACAAAATCACAAATTCGGCAGCCCGGGAGGATGAGGAGAATCATCACCCGACGGACGACGACTGGCATATATCACGACAGATCGTCGACTCGGACAGACTGAGGTGGGCCATCTCAGGCTTCTCCCCTTTTAAATCCCCGGGAACAGACGGCATTTATCCAGCCCTACTTCACTGGGGCCTGGATGACCTAATGCCGCACCTGGTAGGAATCCTCAGATCCTCACTGGCAACGAGGTATAATCCAAAAGGCTGGAGAGAAGTCAAAGTCATGTTCATACCAAAACCAGGAAGAATGGACCATTCCATCCCAAAAGCATATCGACCCATTAGCCTCACATCGTTTTCAATGAAGACTTTGGAAAGGCTGTGCGAACGATACATAAGAGATATAGTGATAACACGAAATCCACTGCATCCAAATCAACATGCATACACTCCAAGGAATTCCACCGATTCGGCTTTTCATCTCGTAGCGGGCCGCATCGAGAGATCTTTAGAAAATAAGGAGTCCACCCTGGGTGTATCCATAGACATACAAGGAGCATTTGATAGTACCACTTTTCCTAAAATAACAAATGCACTTTCCAACAAAAATATCCCCCAAACCATAAATGGCTGGGTATATAACATGCTCTCAAAAAGAGCGATAAAAATCAGTGTGGATGATGTAACCATCAGAGGCTTGGTTGTAAAAGGTTGTCCACAGGGAGCGGTGCTCTCGCCACTACTGTGGAACATGGTCTTAGACTCCTTGGTCAGCTACATCAACGAAAGCAACTTCTACACAATAGCATACGCAGATGACTTAGTGATTCTGCTAACAGGAAGATTCGAGGAGACACTCTGCTCTTCAATGCAAGAGGCCCTCAATATCATAGGACAATGGTGCAGAGACCATTCGCTGTCAATAAATCTAAACAAGACGGAGATGGTTCTTTTCACGAAAAAAAGGAAGCTTGCAAAACATCAAGCCCCAAAGCTTCTAGATACCAAACTTAATTTTTCTTCAGAGGTGAAATATTTAGGGGTTATCTTTGACAGTAAGTTAACGTGGAACTCTCACTTAGAAAACAGAGTTAAAAAAGCATATATTTCTTATGAGCTGTGTCGTAGAACCATCGGCCGCACCTGGGGAATGTCATCTAGGGCTGCTGCCTGGATCTACACTGCCATCATCAGACCTATGCTAACGTACGGCGCGATTGCCTGGGGAGATAAAGCAAGCCAGCTGACAGTCGTCCGTAAACTGGATCAATTCCAAAGAACAGCATGCCTCAACACTACAGGAGGCATAAGAACCACACCAACAAGAGCTATGGAGGTAATCCTCGGTCTCACTCCCCTTGACATATACATCAAGGAGGTTGTTTTGATGACCATGACACGTCTATGCTCTACCGGTATACAACCTGAAGTAGGATCCGATAAACTGAGACGTAACTTGCGGCATGAGGCCCTCAGGGAGGTCCCACTGCTGCAGGCCAATACGGACTCGATTCCACCGCGATATGCCTTCTACAGGCCCTACAAGGTAATCTTTAAAAACAACGAACAAGACCCAACGGAAGAAGACGCAATCCGCATCTTCACAGATGGGTCTAAATCAAATGTGGGCTCAGGATGTGGAATTTTCTCCAGACCCCTGAATCTAAACATAAAATGGGCAATGAGCTGCAATGCAAGTGTTGCTCAAACAGAGCTCACTGCTATCTGCATCGCTGCAAAAGAGATTACCAAAAGGAAAGCCACAGGTAATAACATATCCATCCTTACGGACAGTAGACAAATACTACTAGCCCTGAACAGACCACGTATTACATCAGCCCTAGTACTAGAATGTCACATGGCCTTAATCGAAGCCTGTAACAACAACGCGGTCACTTTAGACTGGATTAAGGGCCATGAGAAATCGAAAGGAAACCGTATTGCAGACTCGCTAGCCAGGAAGGCAGCCTCTTATAAACTTTTGGGACCTCGCACTTTCATTGGTCTATCGGCGTCAGCGACGGCCGACCTATTGAAGGAACACTCCCTTAATAAGTTTAAGGGTAGATGGGACGACGCAGAAGGCTGCAGGCTTGCCAAGGAACTGCTACAATATCCGAACAGCAGAGTAGCCAAAAATGAACAGGCGGAACCTACGAACAGCCACGGGTATTCTGACTGGTCACTGCCACCTACGAAAACACCTCCACAGACTGGGTCTCTCTGACAACCCACTTTGTAGAGGATGTGAGCAAGAAGATGAGACTGTCGAGTACATTCTTAGTGAATGTCAGACACTCTCTCATCTTAGGTTTCATGTATTCGGCGAGCACAGGCTAACACACACCAGTATGAGGGAACTTAATTCAGGCGACGTTATCGCCTACTTCAGAGAAGTAGGCTGGATGACGAGCTAGATTGAAGTTTTGAACCTCAGAAGGATGCACAATGGGCCAATTGTGGCCTAAGTGCTGTGGGGTCTACCCACCCTTCCAACTTTTACAGATACAGAGATCCATCTTATGTTTTTGAAGCTCTTCAACAGCTCTCGTTGCTATACCAGGCCTGTACCAATTCAGCACATTCCATATTCCCAAAAAAATATCATTTTTTCGTTGCTTACGTCGTTTATTTCGTAGCTTCAGGTTTTTACGCGTATCGATTGCTGGTCGATAGCACAACCCTTTTTTCGGAGGACAATCTCAACTATATGCCCTTACAAAGATGTATTAAGAAGGAAAATACATATCAAGCTAATCTAACAAACCAGTCCATATCCATTGGATACGTTAGCCCGACGATTTTTACAAAAGAGGAAGAGAACATACGTGAATATTTGTTGACATGTATATCATCAAATTATGGCCTCGAATTCCCAGCAAACAACCACTCCAAGAACTTAGACAGCCGTTACCCAGACTTTGGAGAAAAATTGATCAAGGCTATTCCATCAACCTTATTGAAAGTATGCAGAGGCATTGTTTGGCATTAATTGATGTTAGAAGAAAGCATATTTGGTTATTTACGTATGTATATCAATTTTTAACAAAATTACAATGGTACAGAAACTCAAATTATTGTTTTTTTTAAATACCAACGTATTGCGCACACTTGGTGACCAAAAATCATAATTTGTTAAATCACAATCTCAGAATTAACTTCCTTAAGTCTTTTGTAAAGCAATTTGTGTTAGTTCCAAAATTTTTATTCAAATATATGTTTCATATATTTATACCATTTCAACAACGACATATGCTACACCAAGTTGAATTTATTATAATATAAGATATTGTAGATTCAAACCAAATTTGATTATTTATATTACATAGTCAATTGAATATTATTTAGGTAAGCTTAAAATAATCCAAGTCCATTACTGTTAAGTTGATGACGGTCGTCAGCAGGAGCGTCGGCTTTTTATGACAGATTTCAAACGACGCCTAGCGGAATTCACTAATGAGCATTTGGCTTGACGTCGAAGTACGTAGCCATGACAACGACGCCGGTGTAGGAACCCGCCTCCGTCGCTTTCAGCATCATTAACGTTTTTTTCTCTCTCTTTCTACTTTTTTTCGATTCATTTCTTTTCTTTCCGAGTATTTTCTTCAACTTTTTTTTAGAAAGCGGAGCTCTTTTTTATTCTTTTCAATCGATAACTGTAAAAAATATGAAAGAAAATTATTTCGTTTAATTATATGTTTTCATGAGGACAATATTTTTTTACACGTAAAGCAATCTCAACAACTTGTTATTATGTACAGGTGTTATGCTGCAATTTAGATGTTAGACTGGTTAACTGTCATTTCTTCGCGAAAACTAGTTTCTATTAAAATACCCTGTATATTAGAGTACATTTTTTGTCATTTGATGCGGGAGTCATTTTAATTACCTTCATATTAAAAATAGAGCAAAGTTTTACATAATTATGGAATTACGACCATGTTTCAGTCAAATATATTTACCCCCATATCGTTTTTTATTTCTTGAAATTGCTTAAGACGTTTACCTTTTCCCGCATTCAAATAAGGTATATACATTTCTTATCTTTCAATTAATTATTCAAAAATAATAAATAATAATCGACAAGTAAATGCGAACAAGGTGTTTTAGGTATTTTGTGAATTTTTTTTAATAATCTCGATACAGAAATAATTTTTTTATATTTATTTATTAACAATCAAACAGTTTACAACCATTTAAGTACATTTACTATACTACAGTAAAAGTAGAAGTAAAGCAACCCCTACAGTGATAATACCATAACCTGTATTTAGAACTGGTGATACTTATAACTTATCATCTAAGATCCCTATTCAAGTTCTTATACATTCTTAAAAACAAGAGAGTGTATCCCAAAATTATAGATAGATAGATAGATATTTATTTCGTACTAGTGACAAGATACATTTGTAGAAAAAAATATATACCTTGTATGGTATATATCAACAGTTCTCTGTAAAAAGGAAATATAAGGTATACTTAAATTTTTTTTTAAAAACAGATAAAAACAGTTAAAATCTACAATGTTAAACGTTCTCACTTGTAATATAACGTTAATATGCGCCAAACTATATTTAAAATATTTAAAAAACAGATCAAAAGCAAACAACAAATGTGTAACACGCAAACAGTTATAAAAAGATGTGCGTGGAACACTGAATCAAAAATCCAAAAATGTATTGCTATTTATATCGTCTATACTATATGGTTCCGCAGACACAAGACATTTCCTTATAGTCCTCCTAAATCTATGTATGTAAGTACAGATGTCTTAGTTTTCATTTCATTATAATTATCTCCAACAATGAGCACGTTTGTATCATCAGCATAATTTGTTTGTGTAGTTGTTATATCATTTAAAAACATCTAGATCATTTATGTAAAGTATGAACAGGATTGGACCAAGCACACTGCCCTGAGGTACACCTAGTGTAACATCTCTCACATTAGAAGTATATTCAGAAGAGTTTGTTTTAATGCAGACTTTTTGAGAAGGGTTTGCTAAATAAGATTGAAACCAATCATATCATCTACCCTTAATTTCCATTTTTTTCCATTTTGTCAAGCAATAATTGATGGTTCACACAGTCAAATGCCTTCGATAGGTCCAAAAAAACTTCAAGGGCGAGACTACCACTATCAAGGGCGTCCAGAATTCTCCCAATAAAACCGAAAGCAGTAGTTATAGTAGATTTTGCTTCTCGGTATCCATGTTGATTCGAAGCTATGATCTGGTTCTTATTAAAAAAATTAACTAATCTTTCTCTCATAGCAATTTCAAAAACTTTGGAAAACGTAGAGAGGAGACTTATTGGTCTATAATTTTCCACCAATAACGTATCTCCATTTTTAAAGATACAACTGCTACTTTCAGTCTAGATGGGAAAACTCCACCTGAGAATGATGAATTTACGACATGTGTCAGTGGTTCTAAGACAAATGTCGCTATTTATTTTAACAAAATATTACTGATACCATCCTCGCCACTTGAGCATTTATTTTTCAAACCATTTATAATTTCCAGAATTTCAACATCATCCACCTCGAATATGTACATAGATAATAGATTGTTGTTTATATGATTTAGGTTTTCTATTTTTTACCGAAGAGTCTACAAGACTTCCGGCCACTGTGACAAAATATTCATGAAATAAACGGTTTTAAGGATTAAAACTAACTTTTCCGCATCCGTGGCCCTGAACAATATTCTATCATAAAACTGTTACTTGTATGTACTTCGGGGGATGTATCGTGCTAACAAACTGAAATTTCTCCAAAAATAACCAAAAATTCAGTATATCTGGATTTATAGGACCCGCTATACTCGCTCTAGTTAACTGAAAATCAATAGAGTACATCTGTGAGACACCTTGAACAATATTCAATCATAAAATTGATCAATCGTATATTCTCTGGAGGCTGTATCGTGTTAACAAACTGAAACTTCTCCAAAAATGACAAAAATATCGTACTTAAAGTACTGTAGCACCTGCTGTATTGGCCACGGTGAGCTGGAAATCAATAGGGTTCATAAGTGAGATGCCCTGAATAATATTCAATCATAAAATTGGTGACTTTTTAAACTGCGGAGGCTGTATCGTGCTAACAAACTGAAATTTCTCAAAAAATTACAAAATGTCGTACTTCAAGTACCATAGCACCCGTTGTACTGGCTTTGGTGAACTGAAAATCAATAGGGATCATCTGTGACATGTCCTTAACAATATACAATTATAAAATTGCTGACTCCGGAGACTGTATCGTGCTATCAAGACATGTAAGGAAAAGTGACCGACGACAACGACGACGACGACATACACACAGGATTTTTCTAAAAACCGTTTTTTCGTGTTGTTGTTGATGGAAAACGTAAAAATAACTCAAAAAAAAATTTCAAAATTCCAACTTTTTTTGGGGTAAACCAATACTTTTCTCGCATATAGAAAGGTTAGGCGGAAAAGTAAAATGTTAGATGCAACGGACATAGATGATATTGTTTCATTATTTGACTTAATTCCAGTGAAAATTTCTTGTGTTGATTTGCTGAGGTCTTTCTCAGTTTTTATTATCTTCCAGATGGTCTTACTTTTGTTATGCGAGTCAGAAATTTGTCTGTCATAGTAATCCCTCTTCTCCTGTAAGACAAGGTTGGAGTAATAGGTTTTATAATTATTATATGCCTGTTTTGGTATATGATTATGAGTATAAATTTCAAACATGAAATTTAGGTTATCATTGGCAACAGTAATTTTGGTAGTCATCCATTTGCATTTTTTATTTGGTAACTGTTTAACCTGTTTTACAAGGAAAGACGAATTAAAATGATTTGGAAAAATTTGAATAAAAGTATCATACTTGTCGTCAACTGTTGATCCCTCATATACTGAGTTCCGCGTTTCGTTTCTCAAGATACTGGAAAACAACTCATATCGTTCAGAACCCAAAATACGTTTATAGGAATATGTATTATTTGCTGTTTGTATGTTGTGAAAAAGCAAATCATACAAGATGTAACAGTACTCAACCGTGTATCAGTGGGAAGCGACCATAGAATGGTGAGAGCAACAATAACGTTGAACTTAAGGAAAGAGAGAAGAAAGCTCCAAAACACAAAAAATAAGAAATGGAATACAGTTGCAAACAAAGAAGAGTATCAAAGAACCATAGCTGAAAAATTGGGAAATATAGACACAAAGGATGTAGAGGACTTGAATGACACAATACTGAAATCGCTACGAGAAGCTCAGCAAATACACTGCACCCAAAGGAGTGATAAAGAAGAAAGACTATCGGTGAACACCCGCCACCTTATGAAATAAAGGCGAGAAATGATACACAAACAATCAATCAACAGAGACCAGTTGAGAATATTGAATAGGAATATATCGAGAGCCGCACGGAAAGATATCAGAGATTACAACACAAGATGGGTAACGAGGGTAATAGAGGAAAACAAGAGCATGAAAGTACTTAGAAATAAACTCGCTTTGGGGAGGACAGAAATCATTAAACTGGAAAACGCAGATGGACAAATAGTCACAAATAAACAAGAGATTCTAGAAACTGTGAAAGATTTCTATGCAAATTTATATTGCAATAATGAACAGCTGAGATGCATAGAGGACATCCCTCGAGTTTTAAACCAGGGATCGGAGGAAATTCCTGACATAACAGAGGAGGAAGTCCTAAAATCAATGTCGGAAATGAAAAACAATAAGGCTCCAGGTGATGACGACATCGTGATTGAGGCAGTTAGGGAAGGTGGAGAACAACTGTTAAAGGCCATAACAAAATTATTCAATAAATGTCTTATGGAAACTACAACACCTACGAACTGGAACAATGCAATCATAATCATCATGCATAAGAAGGGCAACATTGCCGACCTGAAGAACTACAGACCAATTAGCCTGCTTTCTCATCTCTATAAATTGTTTACCAAAATTCTAACTAAGCGTCTGACATCGAAATTGGACTTTTACCAGCCGACAGAACAGGCAGTTTTCTGATGCGGATACGGAACAAATGACCATCTGCAAGTTATTAAGACATTGATCGAGAAGTCCGTTGAGTACAACAAGCCACTCGTGTTAATATTTGTGGACTACGAAAAGGCGTTTGATTCCATCAAGCACAGCGAGATGTTTAAAGCACTTGCCGACTGCCTAGTAGACCACAGATACTCTGCTATACTGCAACATATATACGAAAATGCAACAGCGAGCGTAAGACTCCATGAAGAGACAGATAGATTCAGAGTGCAGCGCGGTGTACGACAAGGCGACACAATCTCCCCTAAACTATTTACCACTTTGTTGGAGTATATGTTCAAGAGTGTCGAGTTGGGGAATATGGGTATAAATATTAACGGTGAAAATTTCAGTCACCTTCGGTTCGCTGACGATATTGTACTGATTTCAGATAGCTTGGATAAGGCAGAGAAACTGCTTATGAGACTAACATCTGCTTCACATAAAGTTGGGCTTAAAATCAATCCATCGAAAACAAATTTCATGACAAATCTAGTCCCAAGCCGAAACTACTTAGTAGAAGGAAAAGAAATTTTCCAAGTTACATCCTACAGATATCTGGGCCATGATATTAAGATTGGCAGGGACAATCAAACCTGCGAAATCAAAAGAAGGATCGGACTAACGTGGGCCGCCTATGGGAAGCTGAAGCACATTTTTAAGTCCGAAACCCCCATATGCCTTAAGCGGAAGGTGTTTGATCAGTGTGTTCTGCCGGTTCTGACTTATGGAGACCTTAACTCTAACACGAAAATCGGTAAATAAAGTAAGAGTGGCCCAGCGAGCCATGGAACGCTCCATGTTGGGAGTCACGCTGAGAGACAGGATTCCTAATGATCGGATACGTCAGAGAACAGGGGTTACCGATGCAATCCAGCGAATAACATATCTAAAGTGGAACTGGGCTGGACATGTCGCAAGAATGACCAACGAAAGATGGACCAAAAAGATCATGGAGTGGAGACCTAGGCAAGATGCGTTCAGGAACAGAGGTCGTCCGCCGACCCGGTGGACGGATGACATAAAAAGAGCAACACCAAATTGGATCCAGGATGCCCAGGATCGAAATAAATGGAGATCGTTAACGGAGGCCTATGTTCAGCAGTGGAGGAGACAGGCTGTTTGATGATGATGATGATGATGTTGTGAAAAATGGTAGTTGCTTGACCAAAATGATCGGATATGTCGGTATTCAAAACATTCACGGTATAATCTGCAAAACCAGGTACATACACATCATCTAAATACGATTTCGTATTTGCAGTAACTCTTGTTGGAGTATTTATGTACTTCATATTATACAAGTTCAATAAATTATTTAAGGTGTTAATATTATAAAGTCTCCCGCTACAAACACAAATTTTTCACCTTCTGAGGCTATATCCAACAGTTGGTCTAATCTTAATATGAATTCTTCTGTGCTAGTATCGGGCGGTTTATATATTACGCAAACCACATATCCCACACTATCTATTCTAAATTTAGCAACGGTACATTCAAACACATTTTCTCCACTTAATTGATTAATATCGTGTCTTACCAGCTTGTGAAAACTTGTATTTCGTATCAACTTGCTGTTTGACATGAATTAGTATTAAATTTCTCTCATTCATTTCCTTTTCTTTTATAGATTATATTCTTAAAAATTCTCAGCAACCAATTTTCCCTGTCGACCTTAACACCTCGTCAACAAAAAACTTTCACCTAACAACCCCTCGGTTACCATCCTCCAATCATGATAATTGTTCAAATTTGAATTATTCATCACTGCATTTTATTGAATGTGATGTTATTATGAAAACTTTTACAATATTAAAATTTTATATACAGGTATGTACAAAATGTATATTTTGCAAAAACAAAGCTATTATATACACAATTTATTGGTTTTTAAATAATTTTAGACAATACAATCAATGGTTCAATTCTCTGATTGCTCAATCCAAATCAATGCGTTGGTTTCAATACAGACTTTGATTTTATCGAAAATTGTCATATATTTTAATTATTGATATAGTTATTGAGATTTACTTAATTGTGTGATATATACTGTACCAATTATGTAGGCTCCTATTGTCAAATAAATCCTTTTATTAAAAACCACAATAATATATCTTCCTTGTACTCACTGTTATAAACATGTGTTTCAGAAGCAATGAATAATTATTATTTTTGTAGTTGTCTTTTATTTATTTGTTAATAACTGCTAATGTGAAGGACCAGCCACTAATTAGGTATAAAGGGCTTTGGGTTCCAGTTAGAACTTTTCTAAAGTTCGTCTGTGTTTTTCCGTTTCTAGTACCTATATATGTTTAAATTTTATTTTTGATGTCTGTTGCGAATATTTCTATTTTTTAATTTCTATGTGACACGGATCCCATTTGATGTGTTGCCCTGGTGATAGTTATATATTTACCGAAACGTCGAACTTCAAGCTGTGTGGGAATCTATAGCCTATGCAAAAAAAATCGTTCTAATATAATCAGTTTAGAAAGTGTAATTTTAAGAGTTATAGAAGACGTTTTGACAGTCAAATCTCTCGAAAACTGTTCATATGTCATGAACGAAATTTGGCAGATATGAACAATTGAAACTGATGCTTACATTCATTATAAAATGACTTCCGTTTTTCCTGTAATTTCGGGTCACGTGACCCCAACATAATTTTTTTAAATGAGACAACCTGTATAATATTATAATTTTGGATATATCATTCCAAAACAAATTCAACGATACCACACTTGTCATCATTGTATTGTGCAGTAATGATAATAAGGGCTATTAATTTTTACTAAATTTATTAAAGCAAATATTTTGCACTCAAAAATTTAGGTGGCTATGAAACAAATAACTATAGTAGCAACAACATAGGTTTTCATTCATTATTGTTTAGTGAAGTTTATTCAAGAACTGTCATTGATTATTGCTCATAATCTTGTGAAACCACTGTAATAATAAGTAAATAATGCCTTCAATTTTTACTTACGATGAATATGTTGACATACAGTTTATTTATGGAGAATGTGGAAAAAACAAAACTCATGCTCAAGGTTTGTTCAGAAATCGTTTCCTCATAGAATAACTCCAAGCAAAAATACTTTTTTCTATGTCGAACGAAAGCTAAGAACTGGTTCTCTTCCAAGCGGTAAAAATCAAGTTCCTCGTCAAAAGATAAATATTTTGTCTTATCTTCAGGTAAATCCATACACCTCAATACAATTTCTTGAACAAAAATTACTACAAATATGTAGTAGTTCAATACAAAGAATATTAAAAAATCACAAAACCAACCTTATAAAATACTTACTTTTAACACAGATCTTGAAAGCAGAATAAATTTTATTGCTGAAATGTTAGTACACAGTAATTTTAGAAAAAATATTATGGAGTGATGAAAGTAGATTTCAGAACTATGGTATGCTATTTTTATGAAGGAACATTAACGGGACAAAGATACTTAGATTTTTTTGAAAATACTCCTCCAGAATTACTTGAAGATATCCCCTTAATACATGAAAGGCAAACGATGTGGAGGCAGCAAGACTGAGTATCTCCTCACTTTTATGGGCCAATTAGAGAATGTCTTGATAACACATTTCTTGAAAAATGGATTGGTCGAAATGGTGCAATTCCATAGCCACCCCCATTTAATTGCCCATATTATCAATACTGCACAATACAATGATGACAAGTGTGGTATCGTTGAATTTGTTTTTGCATGATATATCCAAAATTGTGATATTACACAGGTTGTCCCATTTAAAAAAATTATGTTGGGGTCACGTGAGCCGAAATGACAGGAAAAACGGAAGTTATTGTATAATAAATATAAGCATCAGTTTCGACTGTTTACATCTGCCAAATTTCATACATGTCATATGAACAGTTTCCGAGAAATTTGACTGTCAAAACGTCGTGGGACACCCTGTATTTCATCAGTTTAATTACCTACATAAATTGTATGTACTTATATAGAATACAAGACATCCTACAAAAAATCAGATCTACACTAATCACCCAGCATGGTTAATATTAATTTCGGATTTTGTAACTCATTCACCCAGTATATCGATAGTTTTAATGCATATGTTATGTCGATGTTCACCATATAAATAAAATAAATACAATTTAAAAAGATAAATTTCTTGTTTAATAACCAATTCGTAAAATGCCGACCTTTGGAATATCAGTCATAACGATTATTTCTATTGAGTTGACAGAGATTTTGATTTAATTCATATGAATATTGTTGCTGACGTAACAGTCACGTGATGGGAAAGCTCCACCGTTTCAACTGTACGTCTTCACAATATAGCGAATAATATTCACTTTTAAAACTTGTCCACCATGTTCTTTTGCTTTGCTTGTTTCCACCCGGGCTGGTTTCTCCTTTTCTAATCTTGTAGATCTTATTGATAGTTTATAGACAACCTATACTTTAGGAACCTTCCCACTATGCAAATAAATATTACAGTTATGTTAATTCAACATCACATTGTGACATTCCTTTTGTTTTCATCACATGCACATCTATACAACCGCTTATGCCCAGCTTGTGGCTGTTAACATTTGTGATGTTTCAACTTAACTTCTGAGCGATGTTAAAGCGCTGCCTTTTTACATTACTGTGATGTTACTAGAACTTCCTAAAAAGGAAGTCTTTATAACGAACTAAAAACAACATTTCTGTTACATTCTGAAATGCCTTTTAACATCTTGTCGATGTTAATGCAAAGTCTAAAAAATAACATCTTATCAATGATTTGAATGCGACATTTCAAAAACAATACAGTGTATTCTCGTAGATGTTATATGGACATTACATAAACCTCTAAATAATATACCTCAAACATTCTGGATGACATCCTATAGATGTTTCTGTGTCTAATCAGCAAATACAGGGTGAACAACTAAGAACGCCGGCTGTCGGCCATATTTCAAAAAATAGTCATAGTACAACTTTAAAAAAATACCTTCAGGAAAATGACCCTGAAAAATCGCTGGAAAATATTTTTGAGTTCCTAAAATATCTCCTATGGGGTGGAATGAACACTTAAAAACATAATACTGTGATTATCTCCATAAAAGACATACTAAACGTATCCTAGAAATACAATGCTTGATATATTGTTGAGATTATGAAAAAATGTAGTTAGGGACTTTTTGTCTGTATTCTTCAAGTAAGGGGTGGAAGAAGGTTCAACCTAAACAACAAATGTCGTAACATTTTTTTTTAATCGACATCCATGTTTTTCGCTTCATTTGAAAGAGTTTTTGTTATCAATCTTATTAAACAGAAAAACTTTTAAATGCTGCTAAAATCATTAATATCGGTTAAAAAACGAAAAAGTTATACATTTGTTCATAAGTTTGAACCTTCCCCACCCATTATTTGAAGAATAATGGCAAAAAATCTCCTTATTTAAACTTATTCATAATCTCATCAAGATTTCAAAAATTGTATTTTTAGGACACCTTTAGTATGTTTTTTTGGAGTATTATGTTTTCGAGTGTTCATTCCATCCCTAGCGGATATTTTAGAGACTGCAAAATATTTTCCAGCAATTTTTCAGGATCCCTTACCTAAAGGTAGTTTTTTTGAAAGTTGTACCATGATTCTTTTCTGAGATGTGGCCTACAGTCGTTCTTAGTTGTTCATCCTGTACATTTAAAATAATAAAGGATTTAAAACGTTTATTCACTATTAATGAACAGTACAGTAAATTTGAGAAAAACAGGTACAAAATTAGAAAAAAAAAGTATCTTGTCCAGCAATCCGACCTAAAAACAAAAAATTGTGTAAGCATATTGCATAACAAGTCTGGAAAGTGGAAACTATTGAACACATTCAATGAAAGCAAGAAATAAAAAAGGGTATATTAATCCGTAGTTACCATAACGTAACTTACTTTGAAACTGAATTAATAAAGTTTAACGGATACACATACATTACAGCTAGTTTACAGAAAATTTATTACAATAGTCTTTTAATTATATTAAAACTAATAAAAATTTTACACCATAAAGATTTAATGAAAGATTACGTTACATCAACAGAAATCCAATCTGATTAAAGAAAATTCTATCGTTTACTTACGGTTACTTTTTTCGAGTGCCTCAACCATTCCATAACGTACACTTCAAAATCCTTATCTGTGAAATATTTGAAGGTGTTCTGAACAACAGCTAATAAAACAATTACTTTAGATCAAATTGTGCCCATGGAGACCTTTGATCGATCATCATAAACCACATCAAACTTGAGTTTCAGCCAATTGACTTGGACCCATTTTCCATAAGATAAATGCGGGGTTCTTCAAAGGAATAATAACATATTTTATTTCAATAAGTGACTTCTCATGATTTACCTTCTATTCCATGCCTCACTTCATTTGGCAGGTAAATTCAGGTGTGCTATGAAAATTCATACTTCTTTTCTGTATAAAATAATATACTATTCTCATCTTGTTATTTTCATCCTGGAACACATTGTATATTAACATCGTGGAATTATAACTTAATGAAAACTAAGCATTATTAGTACACTGTATACAAAAAAAACTACTTATGAAGAAGAGATATGAACACATTATCAAGTTAAATGAGTTTATAATTAATTGTATCCAATTGAGTATCCAATAGCTGTGTTTCTACAATAATAAATAATTGAATATTGTTTGTTGACTGGAGCATTCAGTATCATAAGTTACATATTCTTCAACTAGATTAATATAGGTACCATTGTAAGGGACAAATACAGCTTATTTATTGTGTTCAGTGAATTTTCAAATGGAAATGAGCTTTTTAACAGAAATTTCTGTTTTTAAAGTCTTAAACAGTCTCTAATTGTTCACAAGAATTGTTAGTAATATTGTTAAAATTTTCTAAACCTGCAAAACTATCAGATGGCTAAGACTACTACTAAAAAAACTAAAACTAGAGATACTTGATTCAATATTTTTTGTACTGTTTAATACAATGTTTGTATCAGACTATCTGAAATAATTACTACCCTTTCATTACATAATTACCAACTATTTGTTTTTTATTTTATTTGTATAAGTAGCTTCTGAAACATCTTGAACATTGAAAATGTTTTCTTCTAGAATTAAATATCTGCGAACATATGAGCATGTTTTATTATTAATAATATCTACCCTATTGCAATATCAAGTTTTTTGTAGGGTATAATGCATATCTAGGATTTGAAATATTGTGAATCGTTATCAAAATATACTTACTAGGTAAGTAAAATATTTTAAAAATTGAAAAAACCCTTATTTTGTAATATAATGTTAGTGTACAATTCCGCCACATGGAATTTCAATGTATAATAGCCGATTAAAGTATTGAATGAGTATTAAGTTTTAATAATTATGATTTTGGAATAGGTACTTACCGATAACAATTGTTGTTCGTCCATTATAACTAAGTATAGAAACTGTAGCTTAGTAGGAACTAACGAAAACGAAGACCACTTTATTCAAGTGCTACTTGCAAAATATGTGTTTCATGCAAATAAAATATAACTATAACACATAACTGAAAACCATCTTCCATTTCATGCTTGTCATTTTTGTTTCCACAGATAACTACTGTATGTTTCGTTCATCAGTTCCTCTTCTGTTTTCTTCTTTTTTATGTTGCTGTGATGTTTAGTATGAGATATTACTGAGAGTTTTATGAACTAACGTCGTACAGACGTAATAAATACGATGTTAATAAAAATTATTTCGAAAGATGTAAAAGTAACTGCAACATGTGATCATCTTAGAAACATGTTAATTTGTAATGTTACAGTAACGTTCTGTATGTGACATTAGTGTGAAGTATACAAATTAACACCGTATGAATGTTTCCTATAGGAAGTTACTAAAAAGAAGTTCATAGGATGTGTATGTAACTACGAATTCAAGTATTACTGTGTACATCAAAAATATGTTTTATTTACATGACATGGATGTTAATAGAGTTGGTTATAAAATTAAGACATGTAGGAGATATCTTATTAACGTTTTAAATAAACATCACGAAAAGTCTCTAAAAAGAACATCACAAAAAAGACTTGTTATGTTTCTTGTTTAGTGGGTTGCCATTGACTAGTTTGATGTCTACTTCTGTTATTTCTTTGCCTTTATCTATAATTCCGTGTAACACCTTGTATGCTTAAAGTAAATTGTAAGAATATTCCGAGCCGTTAAAAGCGATAATATGTTTTTCTTCAACCAAGATGAACTACTTTTTACCGTACTATTAATATGCTCTTTACGGTCAAATAATATCCTTTACTTAGAATAAAGCTATAGAGTAGAAGAACAGGTTCTGAACGCGTTATAGAAAATACACCATAAACTCATATTTAATTGTACAGTTTTCAATTATGGTAACAATAAAATCCCATTTTATTCGAAAAATATTGATTGCGTCTGAGTCTCGAAGCTCGAGCCATCTGTCCAGCGAGTAAAACACCTGTAGAATAACATTGTAATTTCCTATGATGGTTGTACCATTGAGAGGTGTGACAGCTGACCATCACTTTAATCAGAACTAACAATCGCATACGCTATTTACACCTTTTTATTTTTATTATATATTGAATAATGAATTCTTGTGAAATTTAAATAAATTTTACCAATTCATTTGGTTTACGTAAAGACGCTACTATTTCTATTTTTAGAACGTCCACCTCTAGAGGTTTGACAGGTGACTATCAATTCTCTAGCTTGTAACCGTATTTGTATAATGAATCTTAAAGCAAGTGCCATCAAACTGATTGATATGCAAATGCGCGGGAGCATTTTTTACGAGAATTTGTATTATAACCACTTCAAAAGATACTATCTCGGTTTACATTTAGAAATACCACGGCGGTAGCTTAAGAATTTGTCTAAAGAAATAGATAAAATGAGTAATTGATTATTTATTTATTGTTGTCAGTTCTCAACTGACTCTTGCTCCAGTTATGTAATCGCCATTTTCAATATAAATCTGTAGGTACATAATTTAAATCTAACATACAATCATCAATACTTTCCCATACCCTGCTGTTTCTAAACACAACCCCCCGACGGCTCAAACACGAGGTAAATAGATCACGTGTCGCCCTCTTAGCGGGAGATTTTCATAGTTCAAAGAGAAAGAAATTCTCCCTCTTTTTCTTTTGTTAGAAATAAGGGTGTAAGCGTGTACCGTTGGGTAGTTTTTCAGCGAAACCTCAAATTATTAGTCAAATTAAAAAGTTCTTTTTGAAACGATAGCATGGGTGTGCTGAACCTTAAGCAGATTTCATGAACATAATACATGATTTATCGGATATTAAAGAAAATATCCATTTATGCTGTGTCAACTCGGCAAAAAATATTTATTTTTTAAATAAAAGTGTCATGTTTTAGGTATTAAATAACATTAAGTTAATTATTAAATAAAATGTAATTTACTTTTATAATGAAATTAACTGTCTCAGCCCTTACTTGGTGGAATCTACTCATATTATTGTTTCAAATGAAACTCACGGTTTCTAGTTAATTCCACAATATAATAAAAATTGTTGAAAATTCTAAAAAATTGACAATTGTTTCGATAAATCAATATCATCGTCAGAATGACAGACGTTACATTTCTATTTGGTGCCTACCTGATGTTTAATAGTTATTTTTGACTAGACCAAGAAGTGACCTTACTTGTGATTGACTTAATATATGTTAATAAAAAAAAGTAGAAGATGTGATATTACAAATATTGAAGCTTAGATATTATTAGCCCTATGGTGATATCCTGGATATCATTTTTCCAATTAAGATCAGTATAACTGTGCAATGATATAGAACGCCAGGAAAACTATATCTGCTGATCTTTACAATTATCACTTAAGAAGACAGTTTATTAGTGGAGAACTCCCTAGATTTAACTGTTCATTGACAACTTCATATTGTGGGTTTCTTAAATGTCTTCTTATTTCCAATTCTTCAAGGAAATCCCGTTCTTGTTTCTTTTCACAAATATGCAGCACTTCTAGTTTTGTGTTAGGTGTCAATGAATGATTGGTGTCAAGTAGATGTTTTGCGTAGTGGAATTTATCTGTTTGATTTAATATGTATGCTCGTAAGTGCTCACTGTACCGGATTTCAAAATTCCTAAGGGTCTGACCCAAATAGACAGCATTACATTCTGGGCATTTGAGTTTATATATACCTGACTTCTTTAATTGTAAAAACAAAAATACCACAAAAAAAGAAGTCAGGTATATATAAACTCAAATGTCCAGAATGTAATGCTGTCTATTTTGGTCAGACCCTTAGGAATTTTGAAATCCGATACAGGGAGCACTTACGAGCATACAGATTAAAACAACCAGATAAATCCCACTACGCAAAACATCTACTTGACACCAATCATTCATTGACACCTAACACAAAACTAGAAGTGCTGCATATTTCTGAAAAGAAACAAGAACTGGATTTCCTTGAAGAATTGGAAACTAGAAGACATTTAAGAAACCCACAATATGAAGTTGTCAATGAACAGTTAAACCTAGGAAGTTCTCCACTAATAAACTCTCTTCTTAAGTGATAATTGTAAAGATCAGCAGATATAGTTTTCCTGGTTTCCTATATCATTGCACAGTTATACTGATCTTGATTGGAAAAATGATATCCAGGAAATCACCATAGGGCTAATAATATCTAAGCTTCAATATTTGTAATATCACATGTTCTTCTTTTTTCTATTAACATATATTAAGTCAATCACAAGTTAGGTCACTTCTTGGTCTAGCCAAAAATAACTATTAAACATCAGGTAGGGACCAAATGAAATGTAGCTTCTGTCATTCTGACGATGATATTGATTTATCGAAACAATTGTCAATTTTTTAGAATTTTCAACAATTTTCATTATATTGTTGAATTAACTAGAAACCGTGAGTTTCATTTAAAATAATTTTATAATTATAAACGTCAAAACTTTACATTTTCCTTCCACCTGCGCCTGGCTGTCAAGTCTTCTACCACAGTCCTCACACCGGCCTCCAACCCAGGCCCTTCCAGCCACATAAATATTACTTCTTGACATCCCCTTTCTTCACAGCAAAAGAAACCTATAACATTTACTTGACATAGTAATCTTCTAAATATGCAGGGGTTTTAACTTTGCATCCAGACCTGGAAGTAACGCATTTTTCAAGAGACTTGTCTTTATTGCTAAGTTCTGCATTAGAGTTATTTTCAGTGGTTAAGTCTCTTGGTTCATCAAGGTTAGTAATTAGTGTTTCACTACTTGCTTCATAATCCAAATCTAGATTCAAGGGATAATCCAAGCTTTCTTTGGTTGATGCTTTATATTTATTAAATCTGTTTCTCTCTACAATATTACCACTAGAGACCTGCAATTTGTAACTTCTAGGTCTGTCAGCTTTACCAATTATTTTTGCTGGTGTCATGTTATTGACATCATCTTTAATATAAACAACTTCATCCTTAACAAAATTTAGCGGTTTACTATGGTTTTTTAAATCATAATAGTGTGTTAAATCTCGTTAAATGTTTTGTTTGTGGAAAAGAAGGCCATTTGAAGAATCAATGCCGAAATATCGAGTGCAATTATTGTAAAAGAAAAAGATATTTACTTAAAGATTTTTTTTAGGAAGAATAAAGAAGAAAGGGGCAAAATCCAAAGAAATAGAGCTAGTAACAGTGATAATAGAGTTGAAGGCTTTGCACTTGTCGTTTCAAGTGATATCCAGTTCCAAGTATATATGGAATTGTTCATGGACAGTAGGGCTTCACAGCACATGTATAAAGAGAAAGATATGTTTTACAGTTTTAAGAAGTTAGAAGTACCCACATGTGTAAAAATCGGTAATGGTACAGCACTACAAGCGGAAGGACAATGTGATATTTGTATTTTAGCTTATAATGGTGAAACTTCCATTGTGTCACAATACACGATGTTCTCTGTGTATCACAACTTAAAGTTGATTTATTTTCACAAGGAAAGGCTTTAGACAAGGGCCTATCATTGATTTCAGATGCCACAAATGCACAGTTCGTAATCATAGAAAACATCACTCTAGCAGTGGTAATCCGCACAGACAAACTTTTCAAAATGACGATTAAGGTGACCAGCTCCTCTGAGCACACATGTTAACGCTTTAAAAGTAATAATTTGGATGAAGAAAATTGTTATTTCGTAACAGGTGATCAGGATATTAAATGGTGATATAAAGCTTTATGTCATCAGATCTTCAGATATGTAAGTAATATTTTGAAACGTAATAACATTGGAATAAAACAAACAAATTGAATAAGTAATCCTTCCGTACAAGCAAAACAATGCAGATAACCTTCTAGAGTGAATGAAAGTAGAACGAATGAACCTGGGGGAATAATACATGTAGATTTATTTGGTCCTATGGAGGAACCTTCTTTAAACAACTCCCTGTATATTTTTATGTTAAAAGATGACTTTAGCAATTATAAGTTTGTTTATTTCATCAGAAATAAGTCTGATGTGTATGAAAAACTAAAGGAATTTTTAACTTATTTTGAAAATCAAATGGGAAAAAGGGTTAAGGTCATAAGGAGTGATAATGGTACAGGATTTGAGAATTTCTCTGTAAAAAAACTATTAAGAAACAATGGTTTAAAGCATGAGTGTACAGTGCCGTACACTCCGCATCAAAATTGGAGAGCCGAAAGGGAATTCCGCACAATAATAGAAGCAGTAAGAGCTATGATTGGAGAAAATAAATTATCAAAACGTTTTTGGGCAGAAGCAGCAACTACTGCTGTGTTTTTATTGAATAGGACTGAATATTGAACTCCTTACAAGCTGTTATTCAATAAAACATTTGATATAAATATGGTGAAAGGAATATTTGGAAGCAAAGTTTGGGCATATATACCCAAAGAAAAAAGAAAGAAGCTAGATATGAAAATTAAAAAGGGTATTTTCATTGGATATTCTGAAAATCTAAAAGGATACAGGGTGTACTATGAAAAAGAAAATAATGTAGCCTTAGAAAGAGAGATAAGTTTTATCATGGATGAAAATCTAGAAGAAAAGCTTATCTGCTTGGACCCGGAGATAATAGAAGTCAGCTCATAAGACGGTGACGAAAATGATGTAATGAACGCAACGAAGAGATTACCTCATGAATGATATTTAGAGGAACAAAATTCAGAAACTGAAGAGATTACGGAAACAGTACCAGATCAAGTACCTACAAGAAAAAGATATTAAAGATTAAGGCCGTCTGAATTATTAAAAATGCCACATATGTACAGTGAACCCAAGACCTATGAGGAGGCAGTGGAAAGCGAATACTCAAGTAGTTGGAAGGAAGCAATTGATGAAGAAATGAAGGCCCTATAAGAGATTGACAGCAAATGGGTTTTTAAAATAAAAAGAGGTAAGGAGGGAGAGATAAGTAAGTTTAAATTTGGACTAGTGGCAAGAGGATTCAAACAAACTATTTTTGAGAATGCGTATAGCCCTATAGTGAGATTAACTACAATAAGGGCAGTTCTTGCTGTGTGTGTTCAAAAAGGCTGGTCTATATATCAAATGGATGTCTGTAACGCCTTCTTGCATGGAGAAATCAAATTAAATGTGTATATGTATCTGCCAAAACGTTGTGAAACAAATAGTAAATAAAGTATGTAAATTAAATAAGGCGATCTATGGACTTAAAAAGGCGCCACTGTATTGGTATCAAAAATTTGACATCTTTATTAAGAATAAGTGTGATAATTGTTTAAATATGAAAATGACTGAAGAGATAATTATATATGTAATTATTTATGTAAACGATATCTTGATTAGTGGTTCTTGTAATGAGAAAATTGGAAACTTAAGATCAAATTTAAGTATGTGTTTTAAAATGAAGGATTTAGAGTTATTAAGCTATTTTTTGGGTATCTCTGTAGAACAAGATATAAAATATAATACTATTGTATTTAGTCAAAAACAATATTTGGAGAATGTTCTTTCAAGGTTCTTTCATATATTATATTAATACAGTTCTATGATTTCAAATTTTAAAGAATTTCAGTCGATTTTTTCGCAATAATTTTGGCAAACCCTGTATATGTAAGATTTGGCAGATTATTCAATTTCTGATGACATTTACGTTGCCACAGTTGAAAAAGATATTGAAGGTTAAAGAAAACAGAATTCATTATAAGGTATTTAGATAATAGAACAATTCCAAATCTTTGTTGCAGGAAAATAACAAATAGTTTTTTTAAAAAAAGAAGAAAGTGTGTAACCACAGTGTAATGTGTAAATTTAGTTATCAATTCGGAAAAGTGAATGATCCTGAATTCTAAATTAGATTTAGAAGTGTACGAGCTTGGAGGAGTCTAGATTTGGTGAGTCTGTTCCAGATTATTGATAATGTAAAATATTGCATCATTTCGACGAAAAATATCAGGCCTCAATCAAAATTAACAATAGATGCATCTAAACAATAGATTACAAAATTTTCAATTCAGAATAAACACAGAAATTCAATATTGAACAATTATATTGGAAAAGTATATTAAAAGAAGTTGGGACTGTGAATGGGTATTTGACATTCGCGAATTAAAAGTGACAATTCGGAAATCATTTGCACAATTCGAGAAATTTATCAATTTAGTTCGTAATTATTAAATTAATTTGTATTCATTATAGATAAGATTTTGCTATTTGATAATTTATAAACTTCATTCATAATTAACTTAAATTTTAATGAAATTGACTGTCTCGACCCTCACTTCGTGGAATATGCTCATAGTAGTTTCATTTAAAAACACTAACTTAAATTTTGTTCATTGTAGATAAGATTTTTGTTATATGATAAAAAAAAGGAAAACTAGTATTTGTTTATTTTCTGTGATTTAGTAATTGTATATCTTTTGAATTCGACTTACTTTAGATATAGTTCTGTAATAGATTTGACCAGTTTATAGAAATTAAATTTACTTAATTTGATAAAAATTTTTATTTGTGACAGTGACATTTGTGGATTATTGAATGTTTATTGAAATATATTGAATGTCAGAAAGAAATTGAATAGCCTTTATAATCTTGAACAAACAGTCACATTATATTACTAGGTAGATCAAACAGAACAAAATTGATAATCAATATTTAATTTGGACAATACTTTAAAATCTTATAAAATTTTTTATTTTTATGGCGCATTGAACCCACCCTGAGATAAGAGTGATTCGAATATTTTACATTAGATTTATCTTTCAATAAATTACAATTTTGATAGCCGGGAATTTTTTGACAACAACTGTCAGATTGAAATAAATATCATACGCTGCTAAAGCCGTGTGTACAATATATATATATATATATATATATATATATATATATATAAAACACAAAGATATTCATGGGTAATTCACGCAAAAAGAAAAAGGGCTGCTGAAACAGAGTGGTAACCGCGGACATGCATGTTTCTGGCTCATTTGCCCTCATCAGTACGGTATAACCAAATAAATATGTGAAATTTGAGTGCAAAGATGTTAACCGAAACATGGGAAAACACAAAACAACTGATTTCAGCAGGGAAATGAAAGGCTCATTTGTGCCTTCAATTGGAAGATCCCAAGTTTCCAGGACATCAACCAAGATCGATACGGAGGCGCATATAGCCCCTCCGCCTGAACCTACCGACCCATAGTAAATAACAAAGAAAATGTAGAAATATCGCGTGATATGTTAACAACAACAACAACAAAGAGATTCATGGGTAATTCACGCAAAAAGAAAAAGGGCTACTGAAACAGAGTGGTAACCGCGGACATGCATGTTTCTGGCTCATTTGCCCTCATCACCACGGTATAACCAAATAAGGATGTGAAATTTTGGAGCAAAGATGGTAATCGAAACATGTGAAAACACAAAACAACGGATTTCAGCAGGAAAACCAAACGCTCATTTGTGCCTTCAATTGGAAGCTCCCGAGTTTTCAGGACAACAAACAAGATCGACACGGAGGCGCATATAGCCCCCCGCCTGAACCTTCCGACCCATAGTAAATAACAAAGAAGATGTAGTAATATCGCGTGATATGTGAACAACAACAACAAATAGATTCATGGGTAATTCACGCAAAAAGAAACAGAGTGGTGACATGCATGTTTCTGGCTCATTTGCCCTCATCAGCACGGTATAACCAAATAAGGATGTGAAATTTGGGAGCAAAGATGTTATTCGAAATATGGGAAAACACAAAACAACGGATTTCAGCAGGGACACCAAACGCTCATTTGTCCCTTCAATTCAATATAAATGGCTTAGGTCTAGTTCACCCAACACACCATTTTATATTTTTTACAAAAGTTTCGAATTTTATTTTTTCTACTCCCGTATTATAATACGCGAATTAAATACCTGCTACCCATTTATTAATATTGTTCATTTTAACACGGATTTTCATTTCGATACAGATTTTGGCCAATGAAAATACGTACTTCTCATTATGAAACGAATTTTCTGCCAATAGAAACAAGTACTTAGGGATAATCAAGTGGTCTATGTTTCTACATACCTACTTACCTATTTGACATTTCACAACGCGTCAAAAGTAGATAACTATAAACATGTCGAGTAGTGAAGAATTATCTTGTACACCACCAGAAATTTCTGATAAAGCTAAAAGTGTCTATGAAAATTTACTAAATCAAAAAAAATCAATGAGAATGATTTAATTTGTATATGCATAATATGCGTACTTTTTCATACAAGTAGTCGTAGCTTAGTTGGTAACGCTTGCAGTCGTGGCGCAAAAATGCGTTGCAGATCGTAGTTCAGATCCTGGGCGGGTTGAAATTTTTTTTTAGAATACAATGTATTTTCTTGAAAGAAAAACTAATTGCATTGTTTGTATATTTCTCTTTATCAAAGTGGAATCATTGCAATTAAATAATGCTATTTTTTTACAGGTTGCCTTAATTATGGGAATTATGGGAGCTTGTTTGAAATTAATTCTTGTTTTCATTTTATTATTTATCGGTCGTAGAAAAAATAGTGTATGCAACTCTCATGTAATGGTTATTAATACACTCGTAAAAACAATACGAAACTCGCCTTCGGCTCGTTTCGTATCCCGGTTAATGCTCGTGTATTAATAACCTTCATTACATGATCGTTGCATAATACACTATTTTCAAACTGATTTTTCTTAATAAATGTAGGGAAAATTATCATTAATGCTGCAAATGGAAGATCATATATAAATTGTATGGCAAAGATATGCATAATTAGTCCAAAGATGATATAAATTTTAAGTAAATAAAAAATATTTAATAGCAGGGTGAGGAATGGGAGGATATTTTGTGTATAAGAGTGTCGGCAGTCCAGCGTATCATGACACAGAAAGAGAGTGACAAAAGCGGAAGAGATCAAAGTCGTGACGTACCATAGCGCGAGTGACGAACAGTCACTCTTGATACTAAAATTTGTTGGCTTAAATTGTCAGAAATAAAATGAATGTCTTGTAGGTTTTTTCAAAATGATGATTTATTAACTTATATCATTTAATTTTATCATTAGAACTTTATAAAAAAATATTGACATATAATCGGACTATAATTAATTTGAAGATTTCAAAAAGAACACAGTTATTCCATTGTTTTTAGTGTTCACTTCTGTTGGCATGCCTTGCCTATTTGAATTTTTTCATTTTCCTATATTCCGGTAATATGGGATGTTATTATGAAAGGTTGCATATAAATAACAAACACATGTCTATTTTGCATAGGTACCCATGTGCCAATTGTATATTGTAAATGAATAAAAGCATTTTATTTTTAATAATGGCTCTTGTGGGTAATAACACATTGTTTAAATAAATTATGCTATGGTAATTGCAATAATTAGTTTCTTAATTATAAGACACGCCATATTAATATTAATATAAACCATGTTGTATGTAGATTTTTATTGATGATGATTACAACGGTGTAAATAATAATGCAACAATTTTATCCGCGCTAGACAACTCATAGAGTGAGTCTTGAAGCGGGTTTATATAACGTTTGAATAGTCATAATCACAGTCACGATCATAAGAGTTGAAGTAATTATTTGTTATAGTTCCGTTTATACAATAGGCACGATGACAGTACTGATGAATCAAGAAATAAATGGTTTTAGAGAGAAATATGTGATAAAAAGATTTTGAAAAATTACATAGTTTTAATATAAACATTTAAATTAATAAGATTATCAAGAAAATAAAAGTATAAAATACTGCAATCGGGGATCTTAACCGATACAGCCTGTGACATCACGCCTCAGTAAATATCAATTACCTTCGTGAGTTAGCGGCTTTCGATTTGCTTGCTCGAGCTGACTCATCATTCGCGTTCCTTTTGACTTTTGTCTCAAGCCCAGTCATATCTTCTTCTTTTTTCTATTCATATTTTTGACACACAAAAATTTATTATTGACAGTATTGTCAGATGACACATAATTATCATATTTTAACATAATTTTTATCGTTTCTGATATAAAATAAAATGATAACCTAATCTGATAATTTTAACATAATTTTTTAATTCTCACGTAATTTTTTAATTTGGTCAAGTTAATTTATGTTTTATTTATTTTTATTTTGCGCCCTTGTTTTACCAAAAATAAGGGCTAGGTACAGAAATATGTAGGAGTTAGTAGGTATGTGGTAGGGCTTCTCCGAAAATAATTTATATAACAATGTTTTTCAAAAGTAAACCTAATAAAAACAACAGTTAGGAACAAGCTTGGCACTAAAACAATCAATGGATTATTAATACTATACCTGATTTGAATGTAAGTTGGCAATTCTGTTGATTCCTGATTGGTCAAAAAGCAGCCGGTTTTACACAGCACTTTTGACATATATTATGATTGACAGTTGTATAAATATGTATTAATTTGTATATTCCGACTCCTCAGAATCATCGCTTTCTCCTCCTATATCGATAATGAGTGGTTCCGTCATTACTTCGACACGTATGTCTAAATCCCAAAACTTTATTTCTTCTTTTAATACGTGTTGAATACATTTACGCCAACTCTCAGCAGTAACGGTATGCAGCGCCTCGTCAAACAGTTTCTCAACGTCAGCCATTTTGAATGTACTGTTTTTTCTCGCAACATAATTTTTCACTTGGGCCCAAACCAGCTCGATGGGGTTTAACTCACAGTGGTAGGGAGGAAGTCTAACAACTGAGACGTTGAAATCTTTCGCCATTTCATCGACAACGTACTTAATATAACTGCTTTTATGTTTCCGTACGAGAGATAATAATTCAACTTTTAGCATTGCCTCGTTGTGCGGAATGCTTTTACTCTCTAACCAATCAATTATAACCCTCTTGCGGCTAGCTGAAGTAGGTATTTGCTCCAGTCGACGAGAGTGGTATGAAGCATTATCCATAACTATCACTGAACCAGGAGTTACCTTTGTTAAAATTGATCTAAACCATGTTTCAAACCGGTTACCACCTATCTCTTCATGGTAATCGACAGTTTTTTTGGACTGAAAACTTAGTAATCCACCTTCTACAAATCCTTCCTCGCTGCCAATGTGAGTGATAATCAGTCGACGTCCTTTCCCAGAGGGAGCTTTTAAACCGGAAGAGAAACCCTCTATAAAGGCTTGTCGATTGCTTCGTATATCCATGTCTTGCCACACTTTTGACACAGTGTGGCCTTCATTTAACCATGTTTCGTCAAGATAATATATGTGCCGTCCTTCGTTACGAAACTGTCGTATCTGTTTTAAATAATTTCTCCTCCATTCCACAATGTCATTTCGTTCAATTAAGGCACTGTTTCTACTTCTTGTTTGGTAACGAAAATTCATTAATTTTAAAGTTCGTCTCAAAACTTTATCACTGATGTTTGGTAAAGTATCATCAGCTTCTATTACCTTGCTCAATTTAGCTACCGAGGGGATTTCATTCCTAAAATAAAAAGAATGTATTTCCCTACGTATAGCATTCCGTGTTTGGTCGTCCAAAACAATTTTCTTTCTTCCCCTACTTTCCGGTTTACAGTTTTCACCTCGGTCTCTTGTCAAAGATCCGTCCCGCGATTTCTTTAGAATATTGTATATAGTACTCTCAGAAACTTTAGTTAAATAACTGCACTTAATCACAGCGTCACTAACACCCAACTGTTTGTCCATGGCACGCAGTCCTTCGTACACATTTAATATGAGGACTTTTTCTTCCCGAATTAAATTGTTACGACGCCGTTTTTTATCGCCAACACCGCTACACTCCGCCATTATTGTCACTAAATATACCGATATAAATATTACAATAAATACCAATAATAACCGATTTATCACACAAAACCACAACACAAATACTGATGTTACGCTCATGAAGAGAATAAACACCTCACATAACTGTTTACTATCACTGTCTCATTCGCGTAGCTCGATCTATCTATCTCGTTCTCAAAGCCGGAACATTGAAGCGACTCTCCAACATTGTCAAATCGGCGAGTTTTTCACAACAAACTTTGCGTTCAAGAAATATACATAAACACTTTATTTCACATTTCAAGTAAACTAATTATTATTAGTCTGCTTGAAATTTGAAATAAATATATTAAATTGGTATTGACTTAATTACATTGCATCTTTTGTACCTGAAATATTGACACAATGGATTTGAAGTGTATTTATAAAATACAGCATTTCTCTCTAGAATACATATGGCAACTGCGCTTTAACCAAAGTGTTGATTAGATAGCTCTGACTCACTTTACACAATTTCGACTATCGAGTATAGTAAAATCACAGGTAGTCTTAACTAAGGTACTTAGCTGCTATGGTATTGGTATGAGTTCCAGTCCACAAACAAATTCCAGTATCTAGTCCTAATTGTCTCTCCCTTAATCTTGCTTGAAGCAGGTGACTAAACGGAGACTATTTTTGGTCTGACAATTGAAGCAGATGAACCAATGCAATGAGTTCGAACTGTCAAATAATTATTCCATCCACGAGGAAAAGGAAGGGAAAGGAAAACCCTAAAAGTATTAACCTTCATTATAAAAAATTGCGTAAAAAATTGGCAATAGCTATCAACTCTTCCTTTATTAGAAAATAATAGACATATCGGCTTACCTCAACACGATGAGGGTTCAACTAAATGAACACACTGAAAAAGGCAGTCGTTTGGGTTCGATGTTCAAATGAACCTCTGGCGAATTCTCATAAAATAAATCCCTTTCGGTATATATAGTGGCTTCCCAAATTCTCCAAAACTAAAGTTGACTATATTCTTATAATTTGCGCAAATCAAATCTCGTTCCAATACGGATAAATCCAAAAATTAATCAAACAATTTATAAGCAACTTGCACAAATATGAGAACCGCAAAAGTCAGTTCCCCCAAAATCGCAGCGGTCGCTTGCCGTGCAAACTATCCTCAAAATGGCTAAATCAGTTTATCCAGCTTACAATGGAAAAATCAGAATCAAAAATTATTTATAAAAAACGCAAATTTTATTGTTCCTGTTGGCAATAATGAATAAAATTAAATCAACATACAGGTGGGCATCGACTACTAGAGGTAGGATGACCAACAGGTGAAGTGTCGAATAGAAAGTACCATTCAAGATGACTAATTAGCAAACTATCCGTGAACAATTACTATGGTATATGACAATGGTAATTGAATAAAAAACACTCCTTTAGGTATGGTAAATAACATGGATATATATTTGGGATAAACGAAAATCAAATGTTTAAGAATTCCAAAATTGTTCTGGGCAATGGGATTCCATAGACAAATAATACTATATTTATTTCTCTATATGGGTTTCATCTCTAGCCTCGCTCTTTTCATCATAATGTTTCGTATTCTCTAACTATTCTCAGTCTTGTCTTACTCATCCAAAATAAAAGAGATCGAGAACACTTCGATCGAACGCATCGTGTGAACGCTCAAGTCGATGTTTTATACCTCAATTGACAGTTATATGACTTAACCCTTCACCAAAACAAATGCATAACAAAAATATCAAGATTATTAGAGAAAGAAATCAAGACTTCCTTAGGAAAATAGCGGGAACTAATAAAAATCAAGGTAAGACAACTATATTTCATCAATGTATGTACACTGACTAGTTTATTTCTTTAATATAAATCCAGCAATTAAAACAGTGTACAGACTATGCATTTTCACCAGTTTTTCCGATTAAAATTGGAACAAGGGCCATTTATATTCAGAGATATAATGATGTTCAATAGTGGCTGCTAAGTATTTTATTTTATTTTAGTTACTGTATGATGACAAAACAAAGACAAGTAAAACAAAGTAAGATTACCGAGAAAACAATTTCCATGGAAAATACTTAAGCAGATTGGGAAAATAAATTACTAGAAGAAGGTAACTCTACTAATTTTTATATGAAAACAACCTGAGTATGGTTTTAAGTCATAGATCACAAATTGTTCAGTAAGATCGACTATAAATGTTTCCGCAGATTGTTTCGTATTATGGTCATTCTATAGTTCTAAAAGATATTATACTGATAACGTTTACGGCTTTTAGTTCTGTTATTTATATTTATAAGTGAAATACAGTTCAATGTTAATAGATTTAAGAATAGTTATTTATTACACTTTCATTAAAAGAAAATTGAAAGTATATAATGCTGTTTTAATGAAATATTTAATTTTTAACAAGATTAACTTCCCAGAGCATTTAAACCATAACAATATCACTCCTATTGCCCCAGATATCGTCCACCTATCTTTAGCTATTACAACTTCGTGGATATTTTGCAGAATAGAAATCCAAACATTTTTCTTCTACACAATTTTTCGAGAAGCTTCTTCAATTACTTTTGACACGGTTGTTTGATGTACCTTTACATCAACGCCAACTCCTAGTAGAAACCCAGGATCACTTAGATCCCTTGAAAAGGTCTCTATTTTTGATACATTTGATAAAGCTGCTCCCCTCATCGCAATATGATTTCCTATGAACTCATTAGCTATCCATTCAATATTGTTTGCGTTAAAGTTAAAAGTAAGAGTGCTTAATAGGAGAAAGCTACCTAAAATAATTGACTTACCGAAATAATTTTGTATAATGTACCCTCCCGTTTTACCTTCACATATTTTTCTTCTCTTCCTTCTAAAATTCCTAAGAAAAAAGCCATTTCAAACAACTTTTCGATAGAAGTATCAAATGAGAAGTTGCTCTATTGGTAGCTTCTTGAAAGCTAGACCTAATACTCCCAAATGAAGGAAATACTAAGCAGCATTAGTAATTTCTGTAGAATCAACTTATTGTCAGAATAATTTCCGGCTATCAATTTTTTTTATCGAAAGATGAATTTATTTAATAATGAGTTATTATTATATGGTCTATCTATTATAATCTGTGTAAATGTCATCTGAAACTAAATCATGCCAAATTTAACATAAACTGGGTAAATCAAAAAATTTTGAATATCCTGGGTATACCAAAAGCATAAATAAATAAATAAATGATTTTTTTAAATTTTAAATGAAAGAACTGTATATATATGAATACGGCTCATTTATTTCAAATTTTAAAGAATTCCAGTCTATTTTTTTGCAATACTTTTGGCAAACACTGTATATGTAAGATTTGGCAGATTATTTAATTTCTGATGACATTTACATGTCACAGTTGAAAAAGATATTGAAGGTTAAAGAAAACAGAGTTCATTATAAGGTATTTAGATAATAAAACAATTCCAAATCTTTGTTGCGGGAAAATAACAAATATAGTTGTTTTTTTAAAAAAGAAGTTGAATTTGAGATCCCGAACGGAGAACATATAATTTGATAGTTCTCCAAAATGTCGCCAGGTATTAGTTAGTTGAATAGTATAAGAATTGATAATAGAAATTGTTATCCGGTGCCCATAATTGTAAATTCTGTGCGTGTTTTTTTATTTTTATTGGAAAATTTAGTCATCAATTCGGAAAAGTGAACGATCCTGAATTCTAAATTAGATTTAGAAATGTACGAGTTTGGAGGAGTCCAGATTTGGTGAGTCTGTTCCAGATTATTGATAATTTAAAATAATGCATTATTTCGACGAAAAATATCGGGCCTTAATCAGAATTAACAATAGATGCATCTGAATAATAGATTACAAAAAATTTTATTCAGAATAAATACAGACATTTAATATTGAACAATTATATTGGAAAAGTATATTAAAAGACGTTGGGACTGTGAATGGGTATTTGACATTCGCAAATTAAAAGTGACAATTCGAAAATCATTTGGACAATTCGAGAAATTTATCAATTTAGTTCGTAATTAATTTAATTTGTATCCATTATAGATAAAATTTTGCTATTTGATAATTTATAAACTTCATTCGTAATTCACTTAAATTTTGTTCATTGTAGATAAGATTTTTGTTATTCGATAAAAAAAAGGAAAACTAGTATTTGTTTATTTTCTGTGAGATTTAGTAATTGTGTATAACTTTTGAATTCGACTTACTTTAGATATAGTTTTGTAATAGATTTGAACAGTTTATAGAGATTAAATTTACTTAATTTGATAAAAAAATTTATTTGTGACAGTGACATTTGTGAATTATTGGTGACAGAATGTTTATTGAAGTATATTGAATGTCCGAAAGAAATTGAATAGCCTTTATAATCTTGAACAAACAGAACAAAATTAATTATCAATATTTAATTTGAAATCTTATAAAAATTTCTATTTTTATGGCGCATTGAACCCACCCTGAGATAAGATTGATTCGAATATTTTACATTAGATTTATCTTTCAATAAATTACAATTTTGATAGCCGGAAATTTTTTTGACTACAACTGTCAGATTGAAATAAATATCACACGCTGCTAAAGCCGTGTGTACACGTATATATATTAAAATACATAAAGAAGATGTAGAAATACCGCGTGATATGTATACAACAACAAAGAGTTTAATGGGTAATTCACGCAATAAGAAAAAGGGTAACAGAGTGGTAACCGCAGACATGCATATTTCTGGCTCATTTGCCGTCCTCAGCACTGTATAACCTTATTTGGTTACACTAAGTAAACAATATCTACAGAACATCTCTCAATTCTCTTTCTTAATTCCTTTATAAGTATTTCGCAGCATTTCTGGGTTAATTTCAATGATAGCTCCAAGTCTTCAATATTATGGTTTAAATTATTTGCGTAAACTTTTTGTTTTAAGTAGCCCCAAAAAAAATCTAACATAGTTAAATCGGGGGATAGAGGTGGAACAAATATTGGTCCATAACGTCCCATCCATCGCCCAGGAAAATATTCATCCAGCCATCCTCTAATTAGCAAAGTTGAATGTTGCGAACATCCATCATATTGAAAGTACATTTTATGCCTTTGCTCCAAGGAAATATTTTCTAATTCAGGTATTAAGAAGTTGTCCAGCAAATAAAAATATAACTCCTGATTTAATGTATCTACCAGAAAATACGGTCCGATTATTCAATCCGGTAAAACCGCACACAAAACAATAACTTTTTTAGTAAATTGACTAATACAGTTGATCCTGTAGCTCGGGTTTCCACTAGCCCAATATCGACAATTTTGGGAAGAAACAACTCCGTTTGTTGTAAACGTTGCTTCATCTGAAAACAAATTATTATTGTGAAAGAATCGGTCATGCATAAGTTTTTCGCCAATCATCGCACAAAAGTCTAAGTGTCATAATCATAATCTTGTAAGGTATGAATACATTTTGGTTTGAATGGATGAATTTTGTTTGCTTAAATGTTTTCTGTGAGTGACTCTTGCAAAAACCAACCTCCACTGCTCTTTTTCGTAGACTCAACTTGGGATTTTCCCTTACCGAATGCATAGCTAATGCACTAGCTGCACCATCCTCCTCAATGTACGCTTTTTTCAATATATTTTTGTCTTGAACAGATCCTGTCTCATCAAATTTCTTTATTAATTTTTTTAATCCACACCGCGTCATGGGTACATCTGGATATGTTTCGTGAAATATTGCAATTGCATACTGGTACGAAACTTCCCCAATACCATAATATACTCTTTGTTGAATAGTAACATTGTTGGCAAATATTTCTTAAAGAATGACAAATTGAAAATTATTTATTAAAGTTGACAGTTACTTGGTACATCGTAAACGTCACTTACTAGATTAATACATGATTTTCGAACTTAGTGCAAAAATTCATACGGTTTTCATAAAACTGGCTATAAAGTGAGACGGGTCTTGAAAAACTTGAATTTTATTCCATTTTATGGGGTTTCAGATTGAAGTTTTTCATTAAAACTAATATTTTTCACCTATAGGATACCCCATCCGTGGACACGCCGTATATATGGAAGTAAATAAAGCAAAGTATGAAGTAATTGCTCCTAGTACTTACTACTATGTGTAGTAATTTTTTAAGTAAAAGATACATAGTAGTTCGTTTACTTGAAGTAAAAACAAATACTGTTTTTAATCGTACCGCCAATAACTATGATATGAAAACAGATATATTGTAACATTTTATATGGTATCGTTATAGATTCTTTGAAAATCTGATAAAACCGAGGAAAAAGATCGTCCGTCACTGAGATGCATTCCTTGTTTTACGGTCTAAAAGGAGATGTCGATAAGGCAGTACTAAATTGTAAATTAATATCTCAGGAAGCCGACGATTGATACTTAAACCAAAAATCCAGTTTCATTTATGTTTGATAATAATTTATAGTTGACCATATTCTTCGATACGAGAAGAAAGCCAAAGCCGTTCATTCACAACAAAATGTCATTACAGGATAGTACCCAGAAAATTTAGCAAAAAAATTTAAAACGTTTATTTTGTAAAAGGGAATTTACAAATTAAAAAAAATATTAATTGACGTTAAGTAGTTATACTAATTTTAATACATTAATATGAATGAGATTACACAGTAAATTCTTTGGAAGCTAGTATTAGTAGTAGGCATGAGATGTGGTGAAGAAATAACATTAAATTAGACACCAATAATTTTAAATGAAGATGCTGAATATTTATAAAGGTAATGTATTAAATAACATGGGAAGCTGAAGCCTAGAATCACTTCCTAATAATGTAGCTTTAACGAATATATCTAATAGATTCGATAGAGTATGATCAGAATTTGATAACATTGAATCTAGACTCAGTTTCCACTAAATCGTTACGACTTATTACATATTAAATGAAAGCGACGGGCAATATGTGCATATTTGACAGCCAAAATTGAATTATAAAAAATTCCACAACCCAATTTTTTAATAAAAAAGATTTTAAAATATATTTATTTTATTGTAACCCATTTCCACTTTTATATTAATTGCACATTTTTAAATTTTAAATATTAAAATTTTTAATAAAATACAATATCAAATTAGTAATATAAGTAAATTAAATCGTTTACAGAACAGGTTCCTCTGAAAACACTAAAATACCGCCAACATCTTTAATTTTCAAGAACATAACCAATACGTATCTATTATTTTTAATTACATTTATAAAAACAGACCTTTTAATAGTTTGCTTAGCGCATGCGCGTCCACCATGTTTAAAAGGCGGCAATATGAAAGTTTCGGGCAGTTTTTATAATTATGGCCGGGCAACAAGCATTTTCGCCTCTGTTGCCAGTCAAATTAAATGAAAAATTGATTGATGTTGCATCATTAGTACATTATACATAATTGTGTCTAATTACAACGATATTTGAAGTGTCAAAGAGGAAATAAAGCAGAATAGATCACCTGACGTGACTTTAGCAGACGGTACGGCACGAAAGGGTGGATCTGCTATTAGGTTCTCCTTGTTATCTGCAGGTTTGTCGTGTTTATTTCGAATTTTTAGTGAGTGTATTGCAAGTTTTATTAACTTTAACTACAATATGGCTTTGGGTGAATACCACTTATCTTTCAAAGGAAACATGAAATCGCGTTACGTCTCAAAACATTGAATTATAGACGATGTTGATCCCTATTCTCTTTGTGCAAGTGAACTGACCAGCAACTTAAGTTTTTTGCCAACTGTGAGCAATTTTTTTCTAAAAAAGGAAGAAAAATTTGTAAGTAAGTTATAATGGGTTCTTGATTGAAAAAGGGAAGTCAGTTTTATTCAAAATCTCGAACGAAGAGAGTATCTAAATTTATAGAACTCTCAAAATATAAAAAAAGTTGTCCTTGTCCTATTGAATAGTGTTATCCATCTTATAAATTGTTATTCGGTCCCAAACAAGATAAATTCTGTGCGTGTTTTTGAGAAACGATTCGTAATTCGGAAAGTGTAATGATCTAGAAACTCTGAGTTTTACTTAGAGTTAGTCCAGATTCCAGTTCCAAATTCAAACCATGGGTGAGATTGTTCTGAATTATTAAGTATTAAAAATAATGCCTTATTTCATAAAAAATTAACAGGCCTTTATAACATAAATGATAGATACATCAAAGATACACCAAAGATACACCAAAGATATTAATATCTATAAATTTAGAATTTGAATTAAAGAAGAAAATTTAAGTATACTTACAGATTGATGGTACAATTTTGAAGGATTATATTGGTGTACGTTAGTATCGTGATCAACCTTTGACATTTCGGGAAATGCATTGATAATTATCGGAATATTTAACAGTTATGATAAATTTCCTACGTTTCTTGAAGAATGTATTTGGGATTTAATTTGATTACTGTATTTAATTTTAATTTTGTATTCTTATAGATAAGCTATTGTATTTTGTAAAGAAACTAGGGTTTGTTTGATATACAAACATATTTAAATTGACCATACTGCATAGGTTCTTTGTAAATGATTTTGAATTGTTTTATATAAAATAAATTTACTTAATTAAATAGAAGGATTTTAATTTGTGACAGTGACATGTCATGATTATTGGTGACAGATATTCAATTGAAATATATTAGAAATGTCAAAGTCACAGATAACAACTGGGTAAATGATCCGGAATAATAATAATAGAGAAATTTTAATTTATATAACATTTAAATTTTATAGAAATATTTTATAATTAAGTGAACTCACTTGAGATAAGAGAATAATAATAATTCCATAATTAACTGAACTCACCTGAGATATGAGAGATTATTAGTAGGAGGCAAATATTTTGACTTTGAGTGTCAGTGTTTGAATGCTGTTACATATGTATTGATTAAACTGCATGTACAATATGTATGCTAATATGATTTACCTACCTAATACAAAATGATCTATATAAATTCCTGCATGTTTAAGGAATGTATCGCTCAAATTGCTGTTACTCTATTCAATAAACACATCTAACCATCAAGCCCTCTTTTGCGTTCTACCCGCGGCAACTACGAATCGACGCACGAGCAGGAGATTTGCATATCGACGCTCGAGCAATGATCACAACACCACTGATAGGATCTGGATACTCTGCTGCGGACCGATTTCTCCATTAAAATGAAGTAAACAAATATATGTCTCTATTAACATTCTTAATCCCTTGAAATCGACCATCACTTCGTCCACGTCGCTTAACCCACATATCACATTTGTCACACTTGGGACAAGTTTTAGGATATTTTTACTTTTCTGCCCAACCTATTTAATATGCGAGAAAAGTATTGGTTTACCCACAGAAAAATTGAAATTTTGAGTTGGTTCTACGTTTTTCATCAAGAACAACACGAAAAAATGGTTTTTAGAACAAAAAATCATGTGTGTATGTCGTTGTCGTCGTCGGCCACTTTTCGTTACATGTTTTGTTAGCACGATACAGCCTCCGCAGTGCAACAAATCACCAATTTTATGATTGAATATTGTTCAGGACATCTCACAGATGAACCCTATTGATTTTCAGCTTAAAATAGCCAGTACAACGGATGCTATGGTACTTGATGTACGACATTTTTGTCATTTTTTGAGAAATTTCATTTTGTTAGCACGATACAGTCCCCGGAGTGCAAAAATGTCACCAATTTTATGTTTAAATATTAATCAGAACATCTAAAAGATGAACCGTATTCATTTTCAGCTCACCACAGTCAGTACAACAGGTGTTATAGTACTTTAAGTACGACATTTTTGTAATTTTTGGAGAATTTTCAGTTTGTTAGCACGATACAGCCTCCAGCGTGTATACAAATGACCTATTTTATGATTGAATATTGTTCAGGGCGTCTTATAGATGAACCTTATTGATTTTTAGCTCACCACAGCTATTACAACGGGGGCTATGGTACCTGAGGTGCCACATTTTTGTCCTTTTTGGACCAATTTCGGGTTTAGTACGATACAGCCTCCGGAGTGTATACAAGTGGCCCAGTTTATAATTGGATATTTGTCAAGGTGTCTCATCCAATCTGTCTCACAGATGTACCGTATTGATTTTCAGTTGACTATAACGAATACAGCGGGTCCTATAAATCCAGATATACTGCATTTTTGGATACTTTTGGAGAAATTTCGGTTTCTTAACACGTTATATCCCCCGAAGTATATAAAAGTGACAATTTTATGATGAGGTAAAGTTAGTTTTATTCTTTAAAACCTTTTTTTTTGTTTGTTTAATAAGTTTTTGATGATATTCCAAACACGCTTTGGGAAACTAAGAAATTACATAATGTAAACTCTAAAAATAGGATTTACTTTGCGTATTATTTGCATACTCCATGACAACAATATGTTTTTGCACCTTTTTTACCAATAACATTTTTTATTTTAAATGAAATGCTTGTTTAATGTTTAGTTGTAAGTGTATGTTAATTAAAATTTCATTACTTATAGCAGATATGTAATTATAATCATTGTTTTTTCAGCAAATTACATTTAAAACGTGGTATGTACTGCTTATTTGTTCGAAAAGTGCCCGAAAAACATGGTGGAAGCTGGGACTTGCGCACAAAAAATTTTCAACTATTAAAAGGTCTATAGTGTATCGGTTGTAATTTCCTGTCTCGTCACTAATATTTCCGAATTTGGGTTTGTTTAACTTTTTGTTGACACATATCTATTTATATTTTGAAGAAACTTGATTTCATGACAGTAGAATGCGAATAATATCACGAGACAAAGTATGTTAGTCAAAAGTTTTAACAATCTGATCCTAGTTTTCTCATTAAAACTGTAAACTTCATTTTTAAATGTGTACTTAAAATTTCACTTAAGAAATTTCATATTAAAATATATTATTTTAAATTAATTTTTGTTAATAAAATTAAATTATATTATTTGTTTAACCGCATCTGCTGGCACAAATTTCGTTAACACTACTTATATTTCAAAATCTAAATTTGTTTAATATATAAATATATTTACTGTAAAATACTTCTGAAAATAATTTACATATAATTCAAAATAAAATTTAATTCAATTTAAGTTAAAACAAAACTTTTTAGAATTTTACGTTAAATGGACATATTTATCTTTCCTCCACGCGAAAAATCTTCATTGACTGAAATTAATAATGAAAATTTAGAATAATTGAATTAAAAAATAATTATTTCAATTTTAGCCCAAATAATTTTGTAAACTACTATTCAATATATTGTAACGAACCCGTTAATGACAGTGACAGTGTTAAGTTAGTTAGATATTATTCTTTCCCCTGTTAATTAGTTTTAGGTTAGGTATTCTTCTTTCCCTGTTAAGTAGTTTTAGGTTAGGTATTCTTCTTTCTCTTTTGAGTTGTCCTATGTCATTTAGCTATAGAATGTTCTGGATTGTTCGATAGATGATTCTGGTGGGTTCGAAATGTCATTCTGGAATATTGAAACTGCATATATAAGAAGGTACGACAGTTGTGAGGGGAGTGGGCAACTGTGACGGGACTGAAGTTGAACGATTTAGCGAGAATTATAAATTGTACTCCTTGTTTCTGAATAAACGATTTCAAGAATTCCACAATCGTGTTACAATTGTTGTCAGATGTGGGGTATAAAAGAAATAAGGATGCCTGGAAAGAAATTAAATGAACTGTTGGTTGCTGAACTCTGAAGAAAGCTGGAAGAACGAGAATTGGAAACCGAAGGTAACAAGATGGTTCTGCTAATATGATTACGAGGGTATTCTTTGAAAGAAGGTATCAACCGCGAGTCACTGGAATTTGAAGATCCATTGGACAAGTTATGTCAGCAAATATCGACCCAGAGAGACGAGTTGTCCCAGCAAATATTGACCCAGAGAGAGGAGTTAGCCAGTATTCAACTACAAATTAGTAATCAGAGCAACGAGTTATGCTGATAACAATCCAACCGTTGTGATAAATTGTCTGATCAACTAGCCAACCAAAGGGCTGAGCTCATGGAACAATTGACTCAACATACTCAAGACGAACTCACTCGTCGCATGACAGCCCAGCGAGAAGAGGTTACGATTCAAATGCAAGAACTTACTCGTCAGATGACCGACCAGCGGGAAGAGGTTACGAATCGAATGGAAGAACTCACTCGTCAGATGACCGCCCAGCGAGACGAGATTACTGATCGAATAAGGGAAGAATTGACTAGGAGGATCACTGACGTATTTCAGCAAATGAATGGGTTAAATGCTGGATTAAGAAGGCAACAAGGACCAAGAACTCTCCATGGCGAAGGGGACAACAGACCGCAACCTCAGACCTACCATGAAGCCACCAACTTTTTATGGGAAAAACTCTTGGCCAAATTATTTGGGGCTGGGGCCAACGGTTGGACTTCTCGAAAAAAAAGCCATATCAGTCACCGTGTCACTGCGAGGAGAGGCTTTGGATGTGTTGCAGTCTATTCAGGAGGGTGATGCAGGAGACTTTGAGGCCTTAGTGAGACAACTTGAGATGAGTTATGGTCATGCCCATCTGGAGCTGGTCTACAAATCCCAACTTAAGACCCGGAAGCAGAAAGTCGGGGAGTCGATACAAGAATTCGAGATGGATGTCGCTAGGATAGTAAGATGTGCCTCTCCATCTGCAACAGAAGACGTATTAAACTACTATTCAATATATTGTAACGAACCCGTTAATGACAGTGACAGTGTTAAGTTAGTTAGATATTCTTCTTTCCCTGTTATGTAGTTTTAGCTTAGGTATTTTTCTTTCTCTTTTGAATTGTCCTATATTAGTTAGGTTGAACAGCAATAGAATGTTCTGGATCGATGATTCTGGTGGGTTCGAAATGTCATTTTGGAACATTCTGGAATACTGAAAATGTATATATAAGGAGGTGCGACAGTTGCGAGGGGAGTTGAACTGGTTAATAAAAACGGATAAAAGCTTTAAACAACTTTTTGAAACAACCTATCCTACTTTTAAGCCAAAATAAAATAACAGGTTGTTTCAAAAAGTGTTTAAACTTTGTGTGACTGTTTTTATTTGTTTATTTAAGAAAAAACAATAGAGGCATAATTTAAAAAACCTTCAGTATTTGCTTGACTTGCCATCTAGTAGTAGCTAGTAAACTGTGACTAATCATGCAGGTCTCTTCCTTTATTTTTTCCCTGTTGGTGAATAGTAACCTTCCACCACAATAGATGGCGCAGCACTCGACAAAACTTTGTGGCTTCGGACTTAATACAGGAGATTCCATTCTTCTCCGTATTAAAAGTATTTATCTATGGAGTTGACAACTGTGACGGGAGTGAAGTTGAAAGATTTAGCGAGAATTATTCCTGAATAAACTATTCCAAGATATCCACGATCGTGTTATAATATCTTATAAATCCAAATTATAATCTATAATATGGAAATCCTAATAATTAGTAATGCTTTGACACAATTTATTCCAATATATCCCTCCCTATAAATTAAAAATTATTAACTAGAAATAAATATATTACAAAATATTTGAACGAATTCTGGGCAAAATGCCGTCAAAGAAGTTACATATTCTTATTAATGAGAATAATTGATTTGACTATAATCCGTTCACCTGTTTGAATAAGACATATTTATATGGACAGTGTTTTATCATTTTATTCTAAGATTCCTGTTAAAGTTACAACTATGTCAAAAATGTTTATATCACCATTCGGCTTTAAATAATTTACTGAATTCGACTCTGACCATTACTTTTCGAAAAGGACACATTAAGACATCAAACTCGTTCCCACAGTATAGTATCTTCTCCGGTTTATCTGCAAAGAACAAGATGGGTCCAAGTTCGGTCCCATGTACCACGTCACGCGCCTCTAATCTATTTCATTGTTTTGCAATGAACTAGAAAATTACTGGGCGATATTTTTAACAAAACGCGCGACTTTGCAATAAATCTATTGAGAATGAGCCCTGCCATGCCCATATTGTCACTAGCTGGAGCCAGTTCGAGAGATATTTATGTACCAATCGTACAGACGGCGACAAGGGCGAACGAACGGGAAATACATCCCTAATAATACACATAGATTCAAAAGTTTTGTATCAACCAATATCTAAGAAAGTAATTTTTTCTTCATCAAAAATGGATTGCAGACTAATTAACGAACTAGTTTTATGTAAAAGAACATCAAGAGTTATTGCAAAAATTTTATTTATATTTTAACACGTTGACTGTTCCATGCATCACAAGTGATGCATGCATGCTATCACTGTAACCTTCATGAGATACATTTCATTCATTTGCTTACCCGTATACAGGGTGCGGCAGATAAACGGTCAATTAGAAATATCTCGAGAACTAAAGGTATCTGAATTATCAAAATTGGCATGAAGGGGTTTTGAATAATGAGCTATTCAATGAAAATATTGCCGTAACCATTCTACTTCCGGTTATACCGGAAGTCGCACATAACTTTGTAATTTTTAATGAAAGACCCTGTATATGTTTCAATTTTAGAAATATTTACGATATTCTGAACATTTTTTGTTGATTCTTCCCTATACCTATTTTGAACCGTTTTTGAATTGTAATGTATTTTATATGAAAATTACAGTATTTTACTATGTACAGGGTTATTGGTTATAGTTTGACCACCCCTTTATTTCTCGTATGCATACAGATACAAAAAAAAGTTTCAAATAAAACTTGAAATAGTATAAATGAACTGTAATAAAATATACTTTGTACATCAGTACCGTTTTTGCATTAGGGGGTATAAAACAAGAATATATATTTTTAAATAGAACACCCTGTATATTATGACATATTCAGAGAGGGCTTTTTTTTCTCATAACAAAAATATATATTTATATAGGTCTAGCTTTTATACTTTCCAAAATAATGGACAGTATATTCCTAAAGAATTTAAGTTAATATCTAGCTAAAAAACGTAGTCTTACTGCAATATTGTTGATTTTATCTGTCAAAATTATAAACTAACGTAACAAATACAACTAATTGCTAGCCATATTTTTCAAAAATGGATAATACAGCTTCTGAAAAAGTAGAAGTATTTTCTGTATATGTCAAAAATAACAACAATAAACGTGCTGCAAGACGAGAATATCTACAGTTGTATCTAAATCGATGATGTCCTAGTCTAAACACATTTGTAAATATTTACCATCACGTCAATGTCTATCATAACTTTTTGAGAAATAAACGTATTGCCATAGTAAATGAAGAAGAACAGTTGAATATACTGTTACACTTTGAAGGTAAAATAATACTTTTATTCAAGTAATATTAAATTACCTAAAAATATATTCTTAGTATAAGACACATCAAAATATTAATTATTTTTATTTTAGAGAATGCAGAGAGTAGTATAAAAAGCTTCCGGTGAATTACAGACACGTTACTATAAAGTTCATAAAACACTAAAAAATAATAACTATGTGAAGAACATAAGCGAAAACGATTGGAATTCTGTCAACAAATGATAAGAAATTTAGACGACAAATACAATTACTTTAAATAAATTATTTGGACGGATGAATCAAGTTTCTCTACATCAGGTCTGTTTAACAGAAAAAATAGATGTTCGTGGGAACGAAAAAGTTTTAGGAAATACAAAATTAAGCAAATTAAAAAATCAGGTCGAAAATCTATTCATGTCTGGTGTGGAATTTTTCGGGGTAAAGTAGTTAGGCCAATATTCTATAATATCATTTTAACGGGTCAATTATATTTCGATGACATTCTGCCACAAGTTGACGATTTACTTCAGGAATTTCCAGAAGATGCGCTTAATGTCATAATATGGCAATAAGACGGAGCACATCCGCATAATGTAAGAAAAGTGCAGAACACTTAAATAATGAGTTCGCAACTTGGATAGGTAATGGTGGCACGATTCAATGGCCGCCAAATAGTCCTGATTTAACGCCTTTAGATGGCTTTTTATGGGGCTATTTAAAAGAAAAAGTTTATTCCGATACCAGCGACAGTATTGCAATAATTAGAGAGAAAATTGAAGCTGAAATTGAACTTCTTAACCTTCGAAATAGTAATAAAACTTTAAACTGTTTAGAAAATTTAAGGAGAAGGTATGAACTTTGTATTGAAACTAACGGCGGTCATTTTGAGCACTTACTTTAGTTTGTTTAAAACTTATGAAAATATGAAATCGGTTTCTATTTTGTAATAAACACTGTATTGCTTTTTAAGTTGTTTGATATTGTATTGTATTTTGTAATAAACACTGTATTGTTTTTCATGTTCTTTGTTAATGTCACACCCAGTCGCCTATTTTTCGAACATTTACTGTCTATTACTTTAGAAGTTACTTAGTTTTGAGAGATAATATCAACAAGTTCAGTACAAGTAGGCTAGTACTAACTTGAATACTTTAGGAGTTTACTGTCCATTATTTTGGAAAGTATAAAAGCTAGATCTATAAAAGTATATATTTTTGTTATGACAAAAAAGGGCCCTATCCGAATATGTCATAATATACAGGACGTTCTATTTAAAAATATATATATTTTTTTCATTATACCCCGTAATTCAAAAACGCTATTGGTGTGCAAAGTACATTTTATTAAAATTCATTTATACTCCTACATCTTTTATACAAAACTTTTTTTTGTATCTGTACGTATAAGAGAAATAAAGGGGTGGTCAAATTATAACCAATAACCCTGTACATAAAATTCAATATCCTCTAATGTAATTTGAAAAAAAGTTTAAATTTCTTAGGAACTATTTACCACATACCGCTTTATCGCTTACAATGTGAAGTTACCTTTTTTACTATACAGGATGCTGTCAAAATTTGAATAAAAACGGAATCCACAATCTTCGCGTAATTCCTTTTTTTCAAATGGGACACCCTATATGTGATTATTTATTTTAGAAGAATACGTTGCCCACTATCTCCAGCAGTTTTCAAATAAATCAGCTTTATACAATTTTGTCACAAAAAATTAATTTTTTTATAGACTATGTAGTATTGATTTATTAAGTTAAACATTGAACAATTATACAGATACTATCAAAGATAATAAGGCACTAGCTTGTTAATGCACCAAATGTTCAAAATGTTGCCCATCAACTTCCGAACATTTATGGACTCTTTTAATCAGATTTTCATTAGTAGCTCTTGATAGTGATTCTCCATCAATTTCGTCAAAAGCGTGAAGGACTCTATCATATTTTCCTTAGTAGTGACAGGTTCAGAGAATACCTTATTTTTAACATATCACAAAATATAGTAATCTAATGGTGACAATTGTGGGGATCTTGGTGGCCAGAGAAACGGACCTTTATTAGTTATCCATCTATCGTTAAATATTTCAGCAATGTGCCTACTCCTCGAAGATTGTGAGCCGGTGCACCATCTTGTTGAAACCAAGCTTCGATAACCTCATTATTAGGTAAAGCGTGCATTGCTGGTACAATTACTTGCCGTAAGATGTTGCTCTCCGTTTAAATTTTCGCCATAAATCATGACAGCGAATATCTTATTATTTTTCACAGCACGAAAAAGATTAAACAAAAAAAGGACACTTGAAACTTACTATCCCATGTGACTTGAGAATTTTCGTCACTCCAGATGGCGGTTAATCAAACCCTTTTTAATAAACTTCGATTCATCACACCAAATAATTTTTTTTGTAAAATCCTCTTCTTCTTGGCATATAATTAAAATCCATTCAGAAAATTCTACACGTCTTACATAATCTCCAGGATGTAAATGCTGAGCTAGTGTATACGAATAAGGGGTCCAATGATGTTTTTATAAAATTCTGTGAATTGTTCTTGTCGACACCTCTAACAGTTTCTCACATACCCTTAAGGATGAATTTGAATGAGCTGCAAAATATCCCAGGATGTCTATTTGTAAATCCTCATTATCGACATAGGTCTTGGGCTTATTTCTTCTACTTTCAAACTGACCAAACTGGGAACAATTGTGCAGCAAACGTTTTACAGTTTTATGATTTGGTCGAGACTTTTCAGGATATCTCAGACACACGGCAAGTTCTGGATACTATTCTGTTATACTCACCGTGAATCATAATTAAATTTAAAAAATCATCATTTGTATACCCTAAATGTGCCATTATTTTGTCAATAAAATTAAAGGCAAACTATTATTACACCTTTCACACAACGGAATACAACAAGGTGACTACTAAACATTAACAATAACTGACATTTGTCAGAATATTCCATAGGCGACTTGATAAATTAATTTTTTGTGACAAAAATGTATAAAGCTGATTTATTTGGAAACTGCAGGAGAAAGGTATAGGAAATACATATCGATAGTGGGCAGCGTATTCTTCTAAAATAAATAATCACATACATGGTGTCCCATTTGAAAAAAAGGAATTACGCGAAGATTGTGGATTCCATTTTTATTCCAATTTTGACAGCACCCTGTATAATAAAAAAGGTAATTTCACAGTGTAAACGATAAAACGGTATGTGGTGAATAGTTCCTAAGAAATTTAAACTTTTATTCAAATTACATTAGAGGATATTGAATTTTATGTACATGGTAAAAAAGTGTAATTTTCTAAAAAACTCTGTTGTGAAGGACATCTGTCGCAGAGAGCGGATTCAGCTTTTGTCGCTGTCAACAAGACAGTTAATTTTATTTAGTAGTATTTGTCTCTGGCAGTTGGTATCTGTCCGATGTCAGAGCTAGCTTTTGTATCGTCTGAGGATAGAGATCGAAGTGTTTGTGTTTGTGTCACTTTGACAAATATATATAAAAATTCAGAAAGTGATTAGATTATTATTTTTATAACCTATCAGTCAACAAGTTTACGGAGGATTGAAACTGCAGCAAGAGTTTCTACCAAAAGTACTCAAATCAGGGAAAGGGGCAAGCAAAGGTTTAATAATCAGCCCCAACATAGTATTGCCGAAGCCAGGGAAGAACTCCCTGCAGTTATTTGTGTCAAAGTCCAAGTTAGAGAATTCGGAAAAGGATGTCTCTAAGTCAACGTGAAGCCGCCAGTTCCCACAGCCCGTTTCAACTAAGAGAAGATACGGAAGCAGCCAGCTTAAATTCTCCGTCGAAAGGACTGTTGAATGGACAGAACACCAGCTGTACAGTGAGGTCATGCCAGGACCAAAAAACCGATAGTTCAAGTTATCCACCAACTATTCGTCAAAGTCTAAGGAAGAACAAAGGAATTCCTCCAGCAAGATTCATGATGAGAATATGTCTCATTCAGTTGCCTTACGCAAAACTGCGAATAAAGCCTCAGCAATCAGTAAGATATTTTCCATCCGACGCTGTGAGTTGGAAGCCGAAAGGGACAAGGCCCTACAGAAGCTGAAATGCTGAAAGAAAATGAAGCCCTTACAAAGAAAAAACTGCGAACGGCAGAAGCAAAGCTGGAAACAACATTACACAAGATGCAACGTCTTCAACAAACAAAAAGACAAGTCCGAAGACGAAGAAGTTCTGGAGCACGAGCTAGAGGATAACATAACAGCTCTAAGAGAAGGAATAGCAATACTAATGGGAGAAGTCGAGTACGACGAGTCAACTTCTAGCAGTAAAGTTATTGCAATATTGAGTAAGCATGTCGCAGACTCAGAGAAGCTAGATTCCGAAGCAAATTATTCGGGAGATGAGAATCCATCATTTGACAGCGTGAGAGAATGGGTTAAAAGTCAAGATAAGGAGATTTAGAACTCGATCAATGAAGTTACACAAAATCATCGCATCCATCTACTAACCATGAATAAAAGTCAGGATGAATTTGAAGATGAGAGGAATGCAGCTGAGTTTGAAAACGGGAATCTCAATCAACAACCCAACAGTCAAGTTCACTTCGTTCCAATTATACTATCCATGTTTCAACGTGATTGTCCCTATGAAGAAGGAAGAAACCAGCCGGAAGGATTTCAACATCCTACGGAACTGTCAGGTTCCCATCTTCAACGCAGTCATATTTACAAAGTCACCTTTCAAAGTACAAATCATCGCGATTTTCCAAAACAAGTCTTTGCCAGTAGCGGAGGTGAAGATGCTTCAACTTCTGTGGGTCGAAAGCAGATGAGCGAGCTGATTGAACAAGGAAGTGCGCCAAATCCTCAGTTCCAGCCTTATCGTTTTGAACCTTCGTCATCTAATGGACCAACAATAGTCTTCCCAAAAACTGGAAATGCTTCATCTTCTCATGGTCATCTACCTCAGTCACAAATCCAGTCAAGTTCCCAGCAGATTGGAGTCGATCAACTTGCATCAGCCTTGGAAAGAGCCTTCATAGCCGCAGCTGAAATAGGAAGTAAGAACCTCCAGTTCCAATCAAGTAGTGTAATTGACTCGAACTTACCATTCTTTGGGGGGAAGCCAGAAGATTGGATGAATTTTAGGTCGCAGTACAACAGAACCAGGAACGCCGATGATGGGGTAAACCTCAATCGGTTACGTCAGGCGTTGAAGGGTGAAGCATATGACTCAGTAAAATATTGGTTTTCCTGTCCTGCCAACGTTCCACAGATCATAGAAGTGCTGGAACTTGAATATGGAAGGCCGGTGCTTATCATTGAAAGTCTGATACGTCAAGCTGATAACGCAAAGAATCCAGATATGCAGAGGCCTGAAACCATTGTTGAATACGCCCGTGCGGTACAGTGTCTTATCTCGAGTATCGTAGGTCATCAGCAGTACGACTACTCACATAACATCTACTTGCTAAACAAGTTGATTGAGAAGTTGCCAAATGTGATGAAACGAGAATGGATCATGTTTGTCGAATCCAGCGGAAGACCGAAGAATATGTAAACCTTCAGTGACTGGATTTCCATACAAAAGAGGATAGCAGTCCAGATGGTGGAAGCACAAGGAATGGATTCCCAAGAAGAAAAGGAACGACCGAGAAATCAGCATTCTAAACGGGGAACCGGAAATCTCCGCGTCACACGATCGGAGGAAGCTAAGTCCAAATGTCCTTTGCGTTTTTTGTGTCAATGAAAGAAAAACGGACGTTTTCTTCAAAATGTGGTTTTTTTGTCGAAGTAAACTTGACATGTATCAATAAGAATTTTGTTGCTTGGCAATATAAAGAAAAAAACTGCCTCTGAAAAAATTACGAGTCCGTAGGACGAGTAATTTTTTCTGGCAGTTTTTTGAGTTGAATTACCTAATGGCAACACAATTCGAATTGTGAATATCAAGTTTACTTCGACTCAAAAAAAAGCTAGAGTGTAATTCGGTAAGATAATTTAATGAATATGTAAATCAATAAAGTAAAAAATAAGATGTAACTTAGTTTATTTAAGTTAACGGAAAAGTACAATTGTTAAAAACACAATTATTAAGAATAGCTTGATTTTCAGAACTTTCGTGTCTTTTGTTAATATTTTGCTGCATGCTAGTATTTTGAACAGTGGTAGTAACTGTTTCCTGGATGATAGTACGAATGGAACAAATGATTTCTCTTCACACAAATAAGTACATAATTTTTTATATTTAACCTAACCACATAAAATATACGTACTAAGTTAGTACATGTGGAACATACATAATACGTCCAAAAAAGTACATTTTCATACATACATTTTAGATAATAAAGATAGTATAAATCTTGTAGAAAGTATTTCCAAGCCGTCACGGAATTGAAAACTGGCAACATTATCCATCCACTTCGCCTTCTGATATCTAGACATTACATTTTTTTAAGAAATGGCGGATTTTTAGTACTTTTGATTGCGATTTTCTCTTTCAAAAGTGCATGATCCAAGAATTTTTTTCTCTTAAAATATTCTGTAACAATAGGGCACTCTAATAAAAAAAATCATTGCTAAATTCGGAGGGTCGCGAAAGTCACCGGACCCCTCAAGTCTTTGAATATTTGTTCTATATCTTCATTGAATTGATCTGTTTGAACATTTATTGTGCAGGGAGTTGTATTTACGGATGTCTGAAGTGACAGCAATAGTTGAATTAATGCTACAATATTCATATTCTCAGAAGAACTGGTCGATTGGTTAGCATCTGCCATTATTTTGCATCTCGAATTAACACTTACCCTTGCAAAGGTATGAATTTGGGAGTTCGAAGTGGACTCATCGCCACTGTTATGTAGCTATACACATAGTTTAAAATGACATTATTTTCCTACCAAGTACATTTTGATTAGAACATAATATGCAACCAAAAGTAGCACCTAAAGTGCCGTGGTGGGTTTAACAGACCCACCATTTCATCTAATCCAAATTTGTCATAATGGCCGTGGTGGGTCAATGTAGAGCACCAGATATTTTTATCATTCTGTCCGGAGTGGATCGCAGTGATGCACCAATTCAATGCAAAATGTATTTAGATTATTTCAAAACTGTTTTGACACCATTTTCCCAGAGCTAGCCTGTGGCTGGTGTATTCATGGAATCCATCACGGCCTGTAAACGTGTCCAAAACTAATTAATTAATCAATTAATCTTTACCCCACTCAAAAATTAATACTCCCGCCGCTGCTTTCAAACGTTCGCAGGGTCATTCAACTTTCAAACATTATCACTAACTAATTTTAATGACTGGATATAAATACAATAAAATATTCAATATTTATTATCAAGTTCAATTTTGATATAAATCATCTAGATAATCGCTCGAACGCATATAATTTGTTTTTTATTAAAATCGGTCCAGCTCAAGATATTGGAATAGTTCTTCTTGAAAAAAAATGTGTCTACACCTTTGGTTTGTTGACGCTGCCGACTAAGTTGTTGGACATAAGGCACAAATCTTCCTGTTTTCAATGTAATTCTTTTTTCTACCTGAGATTGAGATGTTTTTTCTGGTTTCTGTAAATGTATTTGAGAGGAAGGTGTGGTGTCGATTTTTTCTAGATTTATTACGCTCTTGGAGATATTTTTATCGACACCTGCACTACCAACCTAACCGATAGACATAAATAAAGATACACCGAGTTAAAAAACATCAGTTTTCCTTTTGTTTATAACAATATATTTTACCACATGACTTATAGAACGACTATAGCTAGCTCTAAATATTTGCATTAATTTCTGTTTGATTTTTTTTAAATATCTCTGTATGCACTACATCTTTAGAAATATATACGGTTAAGTTTCGACATATAGAGTTAGTCAACCAAAGAGCCGTAAAATGACAGTTTATCGGTATAAGCAAGATGGATGAGGACACAGTAAAACCCTCTGCTCTTTCGCTTTCGATAACAAGCGATCGAGGATCTATATTTGATTTTGTAGCTGTCACTAACGTCAACTTGATCATTTTCAGTTCCACAAACGATGTATATCGTTCAGACTCGTTTTTATTTTATCTAATAACATATCTCAGCGTTAAAAAACAAATTTAATACAAGGTATGATATTAAATATTAAAAATACCAAATACAAGAACGTCTAAGCCACAAGAGCAACGCTAATTTAAATTAAATTAAATAACCATAGAGTTTGCGTCGGAAGCAAATAAAAAAAATTATTTTTACTGACTTACTTTCAATATTAGACAGATTAAAGTCATCATTAGAAATAACATTGAGTTTCAATAATCCTTAAATCGTAAAAATAAAAAACATAATTGTAAAGGCTCAAAGTAAACATATTTGTATCGGTTAAAAGAATTATGTGCAACGAACTAGCAAATCAATTGGCTAAAAGCAGCATAGTTTCAGGAAAAGAAAGTAATGTGGAAACTACTGTAGATGTGTTGTAAAATAAGTTAATTATTTATGTATAATATTGATAATTGTATGTATACACATTTTTTCTATATTATAACATGACACATTTTGGCTCAATTGCGATTTTGATTATTTTACATTGTTTTATCAACTAATATAATCGTATTTTCTAAGTGTTTTGTTGGACGAATGCGATTGGTTAAAATAATACAGGAAACTCAATAAAATCACGTGACACGGAAATACAACAAAACGGTTGCACTTATGATTAACGAAGCTTTCGATTGAAGAGCAATTATCGTTGTGCCTTATAAATTGTATCCGGAACAATAAATATTTGAGTATTACATTTCTGGATTATACATCGAACAATACTGCGAGTTGAGAAAATCCAATAACGTTCAAAGCAAGGATAGGACTAAGTGTGGACCGGTATGACCATATACCAAAAGGATCCACCTTGAGCGTGACCCTATTTGCAATTGCAATTAATAGCCTAGTGTCAGTTATAGAGAACACTGTAGGAAAGTGCCTTTATGTGGATGATTTGACTATTTTCTATTCAGCGGATTCAATGGAGAATATGGATCATGTCCTACAAGAAAATATCAACGCACTCGCTAAGCAAGCTAATCGTATAGGTTTACGTTTCTAAGCAAACAAAACTGAATGTATGCATTTCTGTCGTCTGAGAGGACTTCACGACGAACCAAAATGGACACTGTATGGTAATCCTCTTGAAGTTGTACCAACATACAAATTCTTGGGGGTAATTTTTGACCAAAAGCTCTATTGGAAACATCATATTGATAGCCTGGCAACCAAATGTAAGAAGACTATAAACGTTATGAAAGCAGTGTCAAGCTTTTCCTGGGAAATGGATAGAGATATCCTACTCAGGATGTACAAAACGCTAATCCTTTCCAAAATGGATTACGGATGTTCTGTGTATGGTCCAGCCAGAGAGGCTCACTCAAAACAACTAGATTAAACTCAAGGAATTGGTTTAAGACTAGCTATTGGTGGCTTTCGAATCGGCCCACTCTCCGCTCTTTGCTGTGAAGCAGGCATCCCTCCTATAGAGTTCAGGAGGAAACGATTAATATTAAATTATGGTATAAATGCCCGCAGTCAACAAAACAAACCGAACTTCGAACTCTTTTTCCTTAGTGAAATGAATGCAACCTTTGAAAGACAACAAACAAGTTCTAAGTCCATAGGAATACGATTCCAAGAAACTGTGTCCGAATTAAATATCATTATTCCCTCTGTCCATTTGCACTACACGTAGCAATTCCTGAAAATCCTGGTTTATCGCCAATTATTACTGATTCCTCTAAATCTTTTACTTCGACACTTTTTCCCGGTCTAATACTTATCTTTGTTCGTTTTTTCTTTTACTTGACACTGTTGTATTGTCGCAAGATTGCTAGTAACTCTTTAAAAGTGTCGTCGATGGCTACTACCCATACAGGTGCTTCACTTGAGTTTCTGGTATTACTGGTACCAGCGTTAAAATAAGTTTTTCGGCAACATATTAAGGACCTTATCACGATTTAACGGCACAATTCCATACTTTCTGAAACCAGATACATCGTTCTTTTCTTTAAGAGAATCGCACAATTATTTCAATAGACCAGGAAACCTGATGTCTTCCTCCACTCTTCCAATATATTACGCCAAGCTAATTCTATGGGTCTGAAAAATGCCACATCAAGTGGCTGGGTAAGGTGGGTCGAGTTAATAGGAAGAAATATGAATTTCATATTTTTTTAATTACACAGTTTGATCAAATCCAGACAGGTGAGACTCTAAGTTGTCCCCAATCAGGTATTTTGTCCCTTCGAGATCCTGAAAAAAAGGTTATAGCTACTAACTCTACCGTATCAAAAAAACAGAAGGTGTCGAACCACCCAGACTTGGTTCTATTGTACCTAGAGTTTTTTGGATACCTTTCCTTCCAGCTATCATACAAATGTTGGGCATCATAAATTACGTAAGGGGGCAATGTTTTGCCTTCTCCATTACTGATTTGAATGCCTTCGAAGAGTTCAGGATATTTACAGCCACGTCTGAAAAGGAGTTTCCTTTTTCCCGGATCGTCACGAAAATTTGTTTCGTCATAGTTTATTATGTGACTGACAGGAACGCCCTTCAGTTGTAGTTCGAGTTCGTGGAAATATGCATTCATTATATCGGGAGAGATTTCGGCAAGCGATCTTTTGATATTCTGGCATATTCTCGATGATAAGGATTCTTTGTGACATCCTAAGAAGTAATACACCCAATCTCGGTGTGTTGTCCTTGAATTTTGGTACATGTCTTCCTTGTTGTTCGGGAAAATATTTTACTAATAATCTTAGAGTCAAAAAATCAAGTGGGTAGCCCCAATAACTACAAGTTTTGAGCCGATCAACTAAAACCGCTTCTTCGTCTTCATTAAGTGAGATTTGGCTGCCTTCCTTCTTGACTTTATGATTTCTGGAAAGCCTGTATTGAACAGTAGTAGATATACCACTTTTTGGAATATTTTCCATAGCTAAGGCCGTTTCGGAGATCCTCAATAGCCCTCTTCAAAATATCTGACGAGTATTGTTTATACCTGGTACCAACAGTCACACATTTATATGTTGGCATTTTTTATAGGTTGTAGTACCTGCAATAAACATAGGTACTTTGTAATATCAGGCTGTACTAGAAATTATCAAAATTAATACACTATTCCGTGTAAAATATGGTTGATAGCAATAAACACTATTAATACGATCTGTGGGGTGAGTAGGAACACAATAACCCCAGGTGTACTTGTTCACTCCACACATTGTGATTCTGCGACGTCATAATACAAAAAAATATTTACGTACACAGATTCATAAAACTAAAAGCACTTTTATAATAATAGTGTTTAACCTAAGATACGAATAATTTTATACTTACAGGATAAGTTTTAGAGATGTCACAATTAAGGTTATAAAAAGCGTGTAACTTACACTTCTGTAAAACATGAAAGCAGTGTTGCTAACAATGTAAAACATCATTTCTCATATTACTACCCGTTTAGGCAACTTACTTAAGAGGGGCCTCACGTTTTAGGAACCTGAAAACAGTTGGCACTCGTGATTTGCAACAAAATTTAGGTCATTTTGTACACAACAAATCTAAAGAACGCAGGGAAATTAAGTGTTGAAATTTTAACACAATATAACTTGGACCTTTGTCTTGGGGATCAGGTATTTTGGTTGAGTTTTATAATGTTATAAAAAAGATATGAGCCATTAAGTGATGGTGTGATTTTGACAGTTTTGACAATTTGTGGTCACCAATCTGGACACCAAAACCTGATCCCCAAAAAGAAGCCTAGAGAATTCGATTCTGAAAATATGAAATCTCAAATCGTATTCTTTGAAATTTGTTGTGCGCAAACGAACATCTTTTTACTTTAGTTCAACCGCTCCACCGTCTTGATGCATGGCGCTGTATAGAACTCAATGACAGAAGACGACGGTCAATTCATAGACAAATATTATTATAACTTTCTCTATGTGTCAAATGCTGTTGTCATATGTTTTGTGTTCATAAAAATATCCCAAATTTATAGTTTAGTGTGTATTGTATTTGTAAGTGATTATAATTAAGTAATTTTCATGCTAAATAAGTAAATTTGTGCTTCGTAAACGCTATTCATATTTACTCCACAAGATTGTGTTTAGTGTAGCCTAGATATAAAATAATCCACAAATAATTTTAGCTGTTGCTAGTGTCCAAGTTCATATCGATAATATCGTTCCTCATGAAGATCAAGATGTTGATGAAGATGACGAAAATGTTGAATTAGGCATAATTAGAGATAGAATAGCGTATGCATTATCATTATAGAATAATTTACCATTCACCACTTTTAATTAAGATATTTGTATAACATATCAATAAACATCATTAACAGTATCTTTTATTAATTAGAAAACTACAGTAGGTAACAAGCACTAAATAAATTATAAAATTACAAATATGTAAATAAAAAAATATCCCCTTATGTTATAAACAAAAATTCAAAATAACTTCACAAACAGTACAACAGAAATAAAATGTAAAATGAAAACTGATATAAATATATTTAAAAATAACTTTGGAAACAGTAAGTACCACAGAAATAAAGTTTTAACTGTAAAATAAATACCTACATAAATATAATTAAAAATAACTTTACAAACAGTACAACAGAAATAAAATGTAAAATAAATACTGATATGAATATACTTAAAAATAACTTTGGAAACCGTAAGTACCTACCACAGAAATAAAATGTAAACTGTAAAATAAATACCTACATAAATATAATTAAAAATAACTTTACAAACAGTACAACAGAAATAAAATGTAAAATAAATACTGATATAAATATACTTAAAAATAACTTTGGAAACAGTAAGTACCTACCACAGAAATAAAATGTAAACTGTAAAATAAATACCTACATAAATATAATTAAAAATAACTTCACAAACAGTACAACAGAAATAAAATGTTAAGTGTAAAATAAATACCTACATAAACATAATTAAAAATAACTTTGGAAACAGTAAAACAGAAATAAAAAGTTGAGTGAAAATAAAAATTAACTACATAAATATAATAGAACATAAAAAATTACAAGAGAGAATCTGAATTACAATGACACTCCTTTTTCACAAGTTCCCTAAGTATTAAATTTTTCTCCTCAATTAGCCTGTTTCTTTTCTTTAATTCTTAAAAACGTTCACAGTCAATTTTTATTTTTTCTTCATAATATAATTTTCTATCAGATCTTATATACTGCAGGGGTGATTGTTTTTTAACAGCTCATGTTTTTTTTTCGATTAACTTTTGTTTGTGTTGGTGGTACATCAGGCTAATTGTTTTCATTTACTAATTCTTCATCACAGGTGTCAACTAAATTATTATCCATTGTTTTATTGGATAATATGAGTTCTGGATATAGATCTTTCTTTTTTCCAAATATCTCGTCCATTTCTTTTTCATACTCGAAATACTTTCGTACCTACCTAAAGCAAAATAATTTTATTCATACATTTTACTTACTTTAGTGCTATCATCTAAATCGATTAATTGGTTTATTAATTTGTATAAAATATTTACCAGTCTTATTTTTATTATCCACAAACTTCTAGTGATCTTTGGTTATGTTATGATAATAGAATAGATATTAAAATTGGTTTCCAAATGATTCACAAACCGTTCCAACTGTATTCATCTATTTCCAACCAAATAACAGTGCAGGACAGGCGTTTGCGCAAAACAAGCTGATTAAACGATGCAATATATGGTTTTCGAACGATATGGTTGGAACAAACCTATTATTAAATAGCACATGTCCTTTCATGCAATATGTAATGCACCTTGTATCAGGTGATAATAGTTATATTTTTCAATTATCACTATTATATATTCATCTAAATGAATTATACAATTCTTGTCTTTTGAGAGCGGTTTTAATTTTTCTTCATTCAAATACTTCAAAGGTCACTTCACTTCAATCAAGCATTTTTCGCTTTTCGCTAACAAACCCATATTATCATTAAAACAGGGTCTCAAGAGAATGTTGAAAGATGGTTTGATGATACTAGAACAAACAATCAGTATTATTTATTTCATATTTTCACATTAATCAAATAATCCAGTAAACATAACCTCAAACATATCTTTTAAAATTGAAAATTACGGATTACAGGATAATTTATATTATCATAATTATAATTTTTGATATCGGGTCGATACGTTTACTTACTTTTTAACAATTTATTCCTTTCAAAAACATTTATGAAACTCTTAAATAATCAAAAATCTACAATCAAATGGAAATTATGTCAACAAATATTGTTTGGATTTGGATCCGTGTATATAATATTCTCTTATCTATGCACAGCTGTTCTGTGGTTTGGATGCAACATAAAAAACAGAGATAAGGTTTCTGTGCTCACAAACAGTTGAAATATTTGAAATCAAAACATTCGAACAGAGATGCGTTTCTTTGAACCGTCAAGAGAGGAAAGACAGAGAGAGAAAATATATTGAATAAGTAAAAGTCGATTCAGCACTACTATCGACATCTATCGTAAATATTTTGAACCAAATAATTACTAGATTAGCAACTAGTATTGTGTAGGTTTTTAGGTTGGGTTAGGAGTGCCCCTCTTAATGTACAGTGTATTACAATTTAGAACGCAGTTTTTGTTTTCCAGTGAAGTTTCGTTCCTATTCATCCTATAGCTCCTATTCGCCCTGTTCTACGGTACTGTTTATATAAAATGGCACCATAAAGATTCTCATTATTTTAAAATTTTACCAGGGGTATTTAGTTTTCAATCTTCTTACAAAACTATATCGAAACCATTTTATCTATCTTTACTCGAGTTTTATCTAAATAATTTCAAGTTTAATAATAATAAAATATGTGAAATATCATGTTAATCTCAACCCTTGTTAGATTTGTGCTTAAAGGTACGTAGGAAAGTTACTGTAGTCACTTTCGTTTTAGAGTCTATAAAAACATTACATTTTTACGATTTTCTGGAGGTCGTTTTACCTGACAATAATTTTTGGCTGAATGATGCTCTTTATTTGAGTAATAAAATTCATGCATTTTTAAACACAAAAATAAACATAAAAATACTTGATAATTTATAACAAAGATTATTATCTTTGCAAGAACATTAAATGTATAATCAGTTTTAGTTTTATATTACTAAATTAAATCAGCAAATTATCCAAATGGTTATGAACGTCACATTTCATAAGGATAAAAAATATTGTTTTAAAATAGAATAAATCAATTGTTGTTCCACACGCGACAATAAATTCTATTGTAATTTACCAAAAAAAAGTAATATAATAATAACTAGTTCCACATCACTTTTAATAGATTCAAACCGGTGTAAAATTAAAACGGTGAACAGCCACCTTATTTAAATCAAATTGGAATGTAATTTTAAATAATTACAAGGCGCAACTGTAATCTTTATACCTATAATTTGGATATTTTGTCTAACAACTAAGAACAATGATTTATCTATAGTTTTATTAGAACTAGATGATAAAGGATTAAAAATGCGTATCATGAATCGAATTAACTTCGGAGTGAGATCAATATCTTTTATAAAAATGATTTTTAAAAGAAAAAAAAATACACAAGAGAAAGTATTTTTGTCATTCTAATATTCGTCAATAAAGAAGTAGGGTAGATTTGTCGATAGTCAGCCACTTACGCATCATTACATCTAATCTGAATGAAAAATATACCCTGATAAATAAATTGTTGATTTTCTTCGGTTTTTATGATCGGATAATTGGAATTTCATTGTTTATAGTTTGTTTCTAGGTATTCATATTATTTTAATTGATACTAATTTTGTTTTGAAAAATTCCAAAAAATCCCTTAGGAGTCTCTATTCTGTAACCCTCTCTTATAATTTAACAGCCTCGAAAATTTATATTTTTAACTGTCTTCTAAAATATTTAGAGGAAACCCTTATTGGGCAAATAAACATTTTAAAGATCCGTTAAAATTATTTATTTTAACAGGGTCATCTAAAATTTAGTCTGATACAGCTTGGCAACATAGCAATTGTGCATTTAGAACTACTTTTAGTTCATTGGAATCGTTTTGACTGGATTTTTATTGAAGAATAACATAACCTAAATCACAGAATATTATTCTAATATATACTAGCGATTTTCAAAGTAACTATTTTTGACGAAAAATTCGTGTTTGATTGATTCTTATAATGTCTAGTAGGTCACCCAGAATTACTAAAATACAAAAGTTGTTTATGCTTCATTTCATTGAAGAGAATTAAAGTCTTTTGGACGGAAAAGTGAACCCACTCTTATTGCCTAAAGTTAATAAATTGTGGGATACACTAACCACCCAATTGAATCAAACCGGACCACCTAAAACAACTCAACAGTGAAAAGATGTAAGTATCAGTTATTTATTTATATCATATTTTGAATTCCTCTTGAACAAATAATGGCAGAAAGTAATATTTTAGACATTTAGACGTAAGAAAGACGCCAGAGAATTGAAATATGGACAGACTGGGACTGGCGGAGGTGGTGCTGTTAAGCCTCCCACTGATTTTGAGGAGAGGCTTCTAGCTCTAATTTCAGTACTAAATATTGAAGGAGTGGAACTGCCAGAAGCTGGCTGTTCTGAAAATGTTGTAGCATACACAGAGGAAGACAATGACATATATGAACTGAATGAGATTTTTGTGATAGTAGGTACTTACAAAGTTTAAGTTTAGTTGGCCAGAGCTGAAAGTATCGTAGATACTTTTCAGCTTTTTTTAAAAGATCCTTTTACCCCCAACACTTTTTAAAAGTTATCATTACTGTATCTAAGATAAAGATTCTTAGATAGTTTGGAAAATATCTACACAATATTTAATCAAAATAAAATTAATTATAGGAACTGGCAAATATTTAAAATACACAAATATTCAAAATGTGGAAAGTGGGGAACCTTTCTACAAATCAGTATTCGTCAGATTTCTAATTATCTACCTCACATTATGCAATTTCAAACTACCTGCGGGCTTACACTACAATTATTATAAGGCAAATAGTTGAAGAGTTTATAAAACGAAATTGTTAGACACTATAAAAGTACCTTTGATATCATTTTAAATACTACAAAAGTATGTGTAGATCTTAAAAGTATCTTAGATGTTTAGAATAAAGGTATCTAAAGACATTTTAAAGTACTTAAAGATACTTGAAAAGATTTAAAGTATTCAAGGTATTTTTACTCAAATACTTTTCAAGTATCTTGTATCTAAGTATTTTAAGAGTATCTAGATACTTTAAAAATTTCAAAAAGTATATTCTACAGCTCTGACAATAATAGACGGTAGGTACCTTTGAAAATCAATCAAACCATTTTTTTAAGAGCGATGAAGCTGTGCTGGAACCAGACGCGCCACAAAATAATGTAGTTGTAGAAGAAACCTATGTCGATGATAATACACTCCCTGCATCAAGTGATTCAACTCGAAGAATACCAGCTGCAACATCTAATTGTCCAAGAACCAGAAAATCCATTAAAAGAACAGGTCGTGGTCGTGTAGAAATTGCATTGGCGACACATGACAAAATTTAAGAGATCTGACAAATTCTAACTTGGCAATTACTAAGTCAATAAATATGTTAACCAAATCAATTAATAGCATAGCCAAAAAGATGAGACACTCTAACTGAAACCAAAAGGTCTATTTTAAGTTGTGTAGTATATCTATTTTTAAGTTACCAGCGATAAAATTTTTGAATTATTGCTTGTTAAGCTTATGCTTGTATTTTATTTGTGATAATAGTATTAGCTTTTTTTTGATGTTTGTTAAAAGTGGAATTTAATTTTTATTTCATGTTATTTACCGGTATTTTTTATTTACGTAACATATTTGTTCACTGTAAGATAACTAGCTTATTTTTTTCATTTTATTTGTGATAGTAGTAATACTTTTTTTGTGATGTTTTTTTAAGTAGGAAGTTAATGTATATTTTCTGTTACTTATCTGTATGTTCTATGTTATATATAAACATATTTTTTTACTGTAGGTGAGCTGTACTCATGAAAAGGCATATTTCTAAGTAAAAAAATATATTTCAAGCTGTTTACATTGTTTATGACTAATTGTCAAGGTATTGTTGCACAATTTCATTTCGCACTTGTTCACCTGTTGCGTACCAGTTTTGAATTCTTAAGACATTACTTACACCGTCATCATTAGATTGATCATCATCCCCATCTTCATCCAAATCTATAACTTCATCCTCAGGCAAATCGTCTCTATAGAATCGTACAATGTTATGTACGCTCGAGTGTCATTTTGGTAAGACTTATCAGTTTTTTGGGATGCTTAGATCATTCATATTACTGTATAAAGATGTTCTATTTACTATGTCATACGCCCTTTGGAAGTCTATAAAAATGGCATAGATTGGTAAATCGTATTCGTACCCCATTCTGTGCGTTTGCTTCAAAGTGAAAATATGGTCCATGACTGATCTTCCAGTTCTGAATCCGCACTGATAGTCTCCGAACAAGTTTTCTCCATATTCTTTTAACCTTTTTTCTATGGGTTTTGCCATGATTTTATACACCGTGTCCAGTAGCGCAATCGCTCTATAGTTTCTGCATTCGTTCTTTTTCCTTTTCTTGTAAATTGGTACCGTTATTGAGGTTTCCCAAGCTTCTGGCATTGTATCTTGTTCCCGTATATTCGATATCAAATGGTTTATCTTCGTCTTTAGTGTGTCTCCGCCATATTTTTTCAATTCTGGCTCTATTTCATCTTCTCCAGGAGATATGCCGTTCTTTTGTCTCTGTATTTCTTCTCTCGATGGTGGTGATATCTCTCCATCGTTATGTCTATTTTGGGTTGTAAGCTTCTCCCATAGCTCGTTCTTATTTTGTTTATTCAATATTTCTTTGAAGTACTCTTCTCATCTTTGTATCATTTCGCTTTCATCCATTATTATTTCTCCTTTTTTGTTCTTAATAAATATGGTCCTCTGCCCAGTTTTCCCTTTATTATATTTTATTTCTCGATAAAAGTTCTTAATTCCTTTATTTACAAGATTTTCTTCTATACTTTTTATTTTGCCCTCCATTCCTTTTCGCTTTTTTGCCCTGCATATCTTCTTTGTTATTCTTCGTATTGTCTTCTGTCTCTATATTTACGTTTGTAACATTTTCTGTTTGGCTTAGCTTCTCTTTTTAATTTCTTCTCTACATTTTGCATCGAAATATTCTTCTCCTTTTCCTTTTTTTATTTTCGGTGGTATTATTTTCCGTGCCGTCTTTTTTATAGTTTCCTCTAAATGTTCCCATTCGTCGTTTACGTTGTGGTTCTGTTGTTGTTCTAGGGTTTTCTTCAATTTTTCTTTGTATTTTCTTTTTGTTATTTTGTTATCTATAAGCCTTTCCACTAGTAGCCTTCTTTTTAGTATGCACCTTTGCTTTTCCTTTCTTTGTTTACTATTTTGTATTATTTTCGCAACTACTAAAAAGTGGTCGCTGTCCACATCTACTCCTCTATAGGTTCTCACGTTTTCTACTCTTTCCGTTGATTGTTTTTGTATAAGGAAATAGTCCATTTTCCTTTGTGGGTAATCAAACTTTGTGCTGGCAATAACTAGCCCCATCTCGGTTGCAAAATTAATATTTTCCCATTATCATTTGTTTCGTCGTGTTTGCTGTATTTTCCAATTACTGGTATATACATACTCTCTTTGCCGAAATTTGCGTTGGCGTCGCCTATTACTATTTTGATATCTTTCTTTGGCATCATGTTAAACGCCTCTTCCATTTCGTCGTAAAATTTTTCCTTTATTTCATCTTCTTCACCTTCTGTTGGTGCGTATATGTTTAAAATGCTCATATTTTCTATGTCTGTATTAATTTGCAAGTAACACATTCACTCTGATATCGCTTTGAATGTTTTCACTCTCCCTGCATTGTGTTTGGCTATTATAAATCCTGTTCTTGTTGTTCCTCCACTATTGAAGAATATGTAGTATCCTACTTCGCTTACAAACTTTCTTTTTTGTTTTGTTTCTTGAATTGCCAATATATTAATTTGATATCTGCCTATTTCCTGCGTTGAAATTTTCAGTGCTCCTTCAGCGTACGTACCTCTTACATTCCAAGTTCCTATTTTTAATATTGATTTTTTCTCACTGTTCATTGATTCCAATTTCTTTTTTCATTACATGTTTCAATTTCCTTTCTTTCGCTCTCCTGTCTGTGCTTTGTGCTACTAGTTTTTGTTTCCTTTCTTTTAGCTTATCTTCTTCCATGTTCCGTCTCTATTCTTGTGATTCTATGTATATTTTCCTGGACCCAACCTTTTCCCTATTCCCCTTGTCCTTCTCTTCTTTTGCCTTCATTCGGTTTTTTTGTATCTCTGGATCTTTCTGTGACAGATCATCCTGTATAAACAGTCTTTCTTCTTTTATAAATTACACTTTCTGTTTGTTCGTTATTACTTTTTTTTCTCCTCGTTGTTGGCCAGTCTTTAGGCAAGTTCTCTCTCTCTCCTTCATTGCGCTTTCTACTGCTGTCTTTATATGTAAGGCTGTTTCCAGAAAATGTTCCATTGTGATTCTGTGCTCCTCTCTGTATTATGGGTTTCGATTTTCACTCCTTGTACAACAACATTATTTTTTCTTTTCTCATTTTCCAATCGCTCTAATATATTGTCAATTTCTCTTAAAATTTTCTTCATTTTACTATTATCCTCAGTTAGCTTTTGGTTTTCTTTCCTCAGTTGTTTCATTTCTTCCCGGTATTATCGCGTTTTCTTGATCTCCTCGGTCAATTCCTCCATTTTGTCCCCATCTTTGTCATCATATCCATCATTTTCTCTATACTAGCTTCTAGGTTTCTCGAATTCTTTATCGGTGACCTCCCTGTTTTTTTGCTTTTTTCATATGATTTCTGTTCAGTATCCCCGCCCTCCTTCCTCTATGTCGCTTTTTCTCTTTCTGTAATATTCATTATCGCTCATTTTTATTTCGAATTCACTTTCTTTAAAATCTCTAAGCCCGTCCCTGGCTTAAAGATTTCGTTCACCGCAAAAAGGTTCCGATTGTTTGGTTTTAATTACAAATTAATTGTTCTTATCGCTATCACACCGCGAAAAAAGCCCTCGGCCGGCTATCCCGTCGGACCTTGGACCTTTATCGATGATATTTAGCTGTCTTTTTTAATTATAACTTTTATGCTAATCTTACTTGTAACTAATAGAAGAATTATCCACACAGATCTAGTCAAGAAGAAGATGTTTTCAATTAAAGGTTAAGCCGTGCTAGAAGATTAGTAGAAAATGCCTTCGGGATACTTTGTAATAGATTTCAAATATCACAAAGAGAAATTAATTTGGACGTTGAAAAAGTACAGAATATTACCCTAACTTGTTGTGCTCTCCACAATTATTTAAAAAAAAAGAAGGTACATCGTTTTATGTTAGTATAGATAATGAAAACACAAGCAACATAACATTAACTGAAGGTGAGTGGCGAGGAAACGTATGCTCAACCAATTCCGAAAGATGCCATGTTAACAGGTCTACTGATGGGAGTATCCAAATCAAGAAAAAATTCATATCATTATTTTAATAATGAAAGTTTTGGCAATGGAAGGCAATAAAACGATTTAATCTTTATTCCTATATTTTTTATTTCAAATAAACCATATAAACGTTTTAGTCCTGATGAAGACATGGAGTATGTCAAAATGTGGGTAATGTAATAAAATAATTCAGCAAAAAATTCTGTTAAAGTGCAAATTCACTTGACCGACTATAAGCTGGGCCACTGCAATCCCTACCAACTAACTGCGTGAAGCGATGCGCAGACGAGCCAACGCGGGATGCGCAGACGACACAACGGACCATGCGCAGACGAGAAGACGGGGTCGTCGGTTTTCGAGCATCGTGGCAAGAAGATGCACTTTCATTTTCATTATATTAAAATTGTCATTTTTATAAATTATTGTGAGTAAAATAAAGAATTGAAATTACAGTTCACTTAACTAACAGAAAATCATTATTTAACATATGGTCCTTCAGCCGAACGGTATAATATCATCAAATAATCAAAGTGTGAAGTGTAATAACACAGCAGAAATCAAGCCAGCCATTAGCAAGAGTGAATGGAAAAAACCTGTAAGTCTGTTCCATTTTTTCATTAATTCCTTTGTTTAAAAAATAGCTCGCGAATTTTTTATTGCATTCAGTAGAGAATTTGTGGTAGATTTATTTAATAATAATGCCTGATAACGAACACCAACCAAACAACCAAATTGAGGCAAATAGGGAAGAGCAAATTCGCCGGTTAACATTTGAACGCGGCCAATTAAAATCAAAATTAACAAAATTTATCACGTTCTATGACAAAATATCCTCTGTAAACACAGATAAAATAAATGAATTAGAAAATCGTCTTGTCACTATTTTAGATATCATAAATAAATTTGATTTTATTCAGTCCCAGTTAGAATATTTAAATGATAATGACGAATCTGATGAAGAGCGTGACAATTTCGAAAATAAATATTACGCAGTCATAACAAAAGTTAAAAATCTAATAAGTACTCATAGAAATGAACAAAGTACGTCTCAAAATGTCTCTCAAACTAGATTGTCTCAACAAAATCAGTCTACTTCTTCACTTCAAAACTCAATAAAACTTCCAACATTAGAACTACCTAAATTCCAGGGAAATATCGATAAATGGAGTCAATTCAGGGATTTATTCATAACCTTAGTACATAATGATAATACAATTGACAATGTAAGGAAGTTTTATTATTTAACAAGCTGTTTGGTTGGCGAAGCTCAAAAGATAATCGCGTCAATAGAGGTAACCAATGATAACTACCCAGTTGCTTGGGATTTACTGATATCAAGGTACGATAACAAAAATCTCACAATAAAAAATCATGTAAATGCAATTTTAGACTTGCCGGTTATGAATAAAACAGGTTATACTCTGCGAAATCTATGTGACGACTTTCAAACAAGAGTTCGCGCGTTGAAAGTACTTGGCGAGTCCGTAGATCAGTGGAATTCAATTTTAATACAAATTTTAGTACGTAAACTCGACCATAATACAGAAAATGCTTGGGAGGAATATCTTATTACACAGAAAAGCATGTCTCCAACATTAAACGATCTAATAGCATTTTTATCAGATAGGTGTGTGTTATTTGAAAAAAGAGAAAATCGGTACAATCATACTAAAGTATTAAGTGATGAAAATTATCATTCAAAAACAAAGCAAAGTGACTATCATACTAAAACGGATTATTCAAGCTACAAGAATCAAACTAACTTTAATAAGCATACATATCCTAAAAAACAATCAAATTATCTAAAGTCAAGCTCACACGTCTCAACATTTCTTCAAACATGTCCTCATTGTAAAGAGCAACATAAATTATACAGCTGTAAACAATTTCTCAATTTACCAGTGGCGTCGCGCATTCCCATCGTCAACAAACTAAGGTTATGCCACAATTGTTTAAGATCTAATCATACAACTAATGAATGTATTTCTCAAGGCTGTAAACTATGCAACAAAAAGCATAATACAATACTTCATTTTGAAAATGCGGCAAACAGTAACTCATCAGCAAATATCAGTGTAAATAATGAAAATAACGTTTCCGCGCAGGAGTATAACGAGGCAGCTCATTCGTCCAATGCATACTCAGTATCGAATTATGCAATAAATAGCAGTCAACAAATCATACTATCTACAGCACTCATTCTCATAAAAAATAGTAGCGGTGGTTGGCAAACATGTCGAGCCCTATTAGATAGCGGATCTCAATCGAATTTTATCACGAAAAATTTAGCGGAAAATTTGGGGTTACCATTATCAGACCTAAATGTCCCTCTTACAGGTGTAGGCGGCACTAATACTTTTACAAACAAACGAATTATCACAACCATTAAAACTTGTAATTCCGATTTCTCATCAAGGTTACATCTTCTTGTGTTACCAAAAATCACAGAGTTTTTGCCAACCTACACATTCAATAAAACATCATTACAATTACCTAAAGACATAATTTTAGCCGATGAGAGTTTTAATATCTCATCATCAGTCGATGTTTTGCTAGGAGCAGAAACATTCTACACTTTGTTATCATCAGGTCTGATCAAACTAGGCAAAAATCTTCCAGTATTGCAAAAAACAGTACTAGGTTGAGTAATCGCAGGTCCCATATTTGATAATAAAAATCAAGCTAGGTCTACTTGTCATTTATCTTTAATCAATGATGATCAAAGGTTAGAAAATCAATTAGAAAAATTTTGGGCAATTGAAGATTACACCGGTAAAAAACATTTATCAGATGAGGAATCGAATTGCGAGGAAATATTTAATACAACTGTGTCTAAGGATACAAATAATCATTTCATAGTAAACTTACCAATAAAAAAAAATATCGTTAACCTAGGTGATTCGTTGCAAAATGCAGTCAAACGTTTGTACGCGATGGAACGTAAATTCACAAAAAATTCTGAATTCAAGGATCAATATGTCAAATTCATGTCTGAATATGAAGAATTAGGGCACATGTCCTGTATTAGCAATCCGTTCAGTACAGATTTAACAAAAAACATTTTTTACTTACCCCATCATGGAGTTATAAAGCAGTCGAGCCTTACAACAAAGTTAAGAGTAGTTTTCGATGGATCATGCAAAAGCACTAATGGCGTGTCATTGAATGATATTTTAATGGTAGGTCCTACATTACAGGCAGATTTATTAGATATATTAATCAGATTTCGTAAACATAACTATGTTCTTACGGGCGACATAGCGAAAATGTACCGACAAGTCAATATAACCGAAAGCCAGAGAGATCTTCAGCGAATAGTGTGGCGAGCGGATTCCTCTCAACCCATAAAACATTACCGATTAAATACTGTAACGTACGGAACATCAGCGGCATCCTTTTTAGCGGTTCGGTGTTTACAACAAGTTGCTATCGAAAATAAACATTTACATCCAAACGTGTGTCAAATCATTATGGAAGATTTTTATGTAGACGACCTCATCACGGGTTCCGAATCTATAGAGGGTGCGATTGAAATTAAATCGGAAATATTCAACATTCTAAAGCAAAGCGGATTTGAGCTTCGGAAATGGGTTTCGAACGACCCTCGAATCATTCAAAAAACAAATCTAGATGTTCATGATAAATACGAGGTTTTATGTCAGGAAACTAGTAAGACTCTCGGTCTTTGTTGGCAAGCTGGAAGAGATATATTAAAATATACAGTTAACACCCAAGATTTAATCAACTCTAATATTTCAAAACGTACTATATTATCATCTATTTCTAAACTATTTGATCCGTTAGGACTTGTATCGCCAATTATCATGAGAGCTAAAATTTTAATTCAGCAGCTTTGGTTATCAAAATTAGCGTGGGACGATCCCTTACCTCCAGAAATTAAGACAAGTTGGCTTAACTTCAGGGAGCAACTATCCGAAATCAATCATATCAGAATACCTCGTCAAGTAGTACTAAAAGCCATGTCTTACACCGAATTACATTGTTTTTGCGATGCTTCGCTTAGTTCCTTTGGTGCATGTATTTATGTGAAATCAATTCATTCTAACGGTGCAGTTCTTATAAGACTACATTGTGCAAAAACGCGCGTTGCTCCTATCAAAACTGTAACATTACCAAGACTTGAGTTATGTGGAGCTGTCTTATCAGCGCAATTATACCAACGAGTTTCAAATTCCTTAAAAATTAACATAGATTCAGCCCACTTTTGGACTGACAGTACAATTGTATTAGCTTGGTTGTCGTCTCCTCCAAATACTTGGAAAATATTTGTATCAAATCGCGTCGCTGAAATATTGAGAATATCTACCAGACAACAATGGAGGCATGTACCCAGTAAAAATAACCCTGCGGATATACTTTCAAGGGGTACAACTGCAACCGAATTAAAAACAAACACTTTATGGTGGAACGGACCGCCTTGGCTATCATGCGACAATAAATTTTGGCCAAATCAACCGATCATTGCTAATGAAGTTCCCGAGAAGCGGCGATCAAATCTAGTTGCACACATTTCTCAAACTAATAATTCAATATTTTTTCGCTATTCAACACTCTACAAGCTTAAGCGTGTTGTAGCTCTGTGTTTCAGATTTTTAAACAATAGTCGTAAGGGTACGCAAAAAACATACGGTGAATTAACACTTGAAGAATTAAATAATGCAATGAAGGCATTATTAAAAATTGCGCAATTAGAGTCATTTCCACTGGAAATTCATTCTTTTCAAAAGGCAAAATCTCTTCCCAGGGAATCTAGATTATTAACTTTAAATCCATTTGTTGACTCTGACGGATTAATCCGTGTCGGTGGTAGGCTTCTTAGAGCTAATATTGTATATGACAAAAAATTCCCAATTGTCATTCATCCGAAACACCCCCTTACTAAATTAATAATTCTAGATGAGCATCATAAGAAATTACATGCAGGTACTCAAACCATTTTCGCTTCGTTACGACAACAATATTGGCCTCTTAATGGGCAGATAACCGTTAAAAACATTGTTCGCAAGTGTGTAACCTGTTTTAGATTAAAACCAACTACATTAATTCAAAAAATGTCCGATTTACCTATTGACAGAATAACACCAAACCAACCATTCTTCATTACTGGAGTTGATGTAGCTGGACCGTTTTTTATAAAGGATGGCAAATTAAGAAATAGAAAAATTATTAAAGCATATTTATGCCTGTTCATCTGCTTTACCACGCGCGCAGTACATTTAGAACCTATCAGCGATATGACTAGTGCTACTTTTCTTAACGCACTTAAGCGATTTAAATCTCGACGAGGATTATGTAAAACAATCTATTCCGACAACGGCTTAAATTTTGTTGGCGCAAATAATGAATTGAGAGATATTGTTGAGACATTAAAAAATTTTGTAACAAATAAGGCCTTCTCAGAATTTTTCATGGAAAATCAAATTTGTTGGAAGTTTATACCAGCTTACTCTCCACATCATGGTGGCTTATGGGAAGCTGGAATTAAGCAGGCAAAAATTCACATATTAAAGGTATTGAAAAACATTCATCCCACATTTGAGGAACTTGCTACCATATTTTCACAGGTGGAGGCAATATTGAATTCGAGACCTATCACTCCTCTATCCAACGATCCAAACGATTTTAGTGCCTTAACACCCGGGCATTTCCTAATTGGCCGCTCCTTGCTCTCAATTCCCCAGCATGATCATTCCAAACTTCCTACAAACAGGCTAACTCAGTACAAAGCTCTTGAGCAAGCTAGTCAACATTTCTGGTCCCGCTGGTCAAGAGAATATCTTTCTCTACTACAGAATCGTAACAAATGGACGAATTCTGTACAGATGTCATTAACCCCTGGATCTATGGTGCTGCTAGTGGACAAGGATCTTCCTCCTCTAAAATGGAAACTGGGACGAGTAGAAAAATTGCATCCAGGTCAGGATGGACAGATCCGAGTCGTAACTGTCCGAACTCCAACAGGCACTACCACTCGAGCAATTCAAAAACTTTGTATGCTGCCATGTCAACAATAAGTGTTGCGTTTTTATTTGAAAGACTTTGTCATTTCAACGGCGGCGGGATGTTAAAGTGCAAATTCACTTGACCGACTATAAGCTGGGCCACTGCAATCCCTACCAACTAACTGCGTGAAGCGATGCGCAGACGAGCCAACGCGGGATGGGCAGACGACACAACGGACCATGCGCAGACGAGAAGACGGGGTCGTCGGTTTTCGAGCATCGTGGCAAGAAGATGCACTTTCATTTTCATTATATTAAAATTGTCATTTTTATAAATTATTGTGAGTAAAATAAAGAATTGAAATTACAGTTCACTTAACTAACAACAAAATCATTATTTAACAAATTCCAATTGTTCGTAACTATTCTTATTAAAAAAAAAGTGAAACATATATTCATTGTTGATCAGCATCGACAAATATAAACTCGATAGTTTCAGCTCTCTGCTTCTTCAAAGCTAGCATTTTAATTTTATTTTTATAAATAATTTCACTAATTTCATGTTTGGCATCATTAACTAATTCATCATCATCGATTGATTGCAGTTCGCTACTTACATATTCGCCAAATATTTGAATTTAATTTATCTTCCAATGTCTAAAACAGGAAGAAGTTTTACATTCTTGTAATTACAATACGTACCTTTAAAGTTGTCAATGCCTGGTATATAACTGGGTCTGAGCCGAATGTCTCTTCCTGTACCCTCCTTTTTTTAACTGAATTCGCTGGAGTCACTGCACCACTAACATCTGATTCCATTTCTAAGGTCTCATATTGTGAATCCGTTTCCATCTAAAATTGAAATATTGAGGTTATACATCTAAAAATAATTTGAATAACAAACACATACCACTGATTCTAAAGAGCTTTTGGGTTTCCTCGTTTTTACAAATGGTACCAAAAATAACAATTTGTCATACCACCATACAGTAGGTTCATAAATTTCATCTGAACCCATACCAGAATCCATCACTTCATTCATTTTGGTCGCTCATGTGAAAATTGCTGGCGAAGGTTCGTGATTTTTTTTTAATGTCTTCAAGCTGTAATGTTTTATCTATTTTCTGTACTTCTTGTGTTATTTTTAAAAAAGCTTCATTACGGGCATGTTTGTTTGAATAAAACTTATGTTTAGGATCATAAAGGCATGAAAACCTTTCGTATTATTCAATTGAACAGCAAGAACTTTCTCTAGACCACTATGCCTATAAGAATGTACAAAATATTGATTATAATAAAAGAATTAGTTATGTGTTGTTTACCTTTTTATTATTCTCCATTCTGAATTCAATAGTCTAGAAATATACTTTTGGTTCCGGTGCACGCGACCCTCCGAATTTTATGTTAATTTTAATTTTGTTTGATAGCTTACCTTAAATAAAGCAAATTAGAACAAAAATTTCGCTGGATCATTCAGTAATTACTTTAAAAATCACGAAATTAGTTCGAAAAATGGTACTTTTTCAACACTAGTTAATGCTATTTTACGATATTTTCACTCCAAATTGTAAATGTCATTATCTTGAACTAAATATAAGTCTGTTTCACACAAAAAAACAGGAAGAAAATACTTAAATTTTGCCAATTTTTAAATATATTCTAAGGCATCATTATTTTCACTTGACACTTTTAGGTTATAAATTAGACAGTGACATCTTATGTCTAGGCAGCCAGGGTCACAAATTAGGATACTTTTCTGTCATCATATGAGTTTTAGCAGCGTTGTCAAATGGTCTGTATTTTCTTTCAGTTGAATTAATTTTGTGTTGTAATAGATATATGAATATATTATAAAAATATAAAATTATTTGCATGTATACTTAATAATGAAATTTGAAATAATAAATATCCTTAGAATGTACTGTTCATCTTAGATTTGATTTACACGTTACATTAAATGAAAGAGATCAAAACAAACTTTTTTGCTGGACCACAGAATCAACATTAAACAACAGAATATAAATCACTCATGGCAATTATCATACATTATCGATTTGTTTGGAAAAGTTTATAGGCAAATTCATCGATAATCTATTCTTGTGCACGATTGCAGCCACGATCGATATAGTATGTTTGTATCGTGGGTTGCAGCTATAGTGATATACGCCTGTGCTTAAGTAACGTCGACATTCCGCGAACTTTTTAAATCTTCAATAAATTATTTCTTTCCCTTTAACGCAGTACGCGAAACCATGCCTACGTTATTTCTAAATGCACTTTCCTTCGTTTATGGTCATGACAAAAGTGTTATTATATTGATGAGTTCATTATTGGGATAGGATAGGTTGATAGTAATCGCAAGTGAAAAAGAAAAAAAAATGATAGTATTATGATAATATTTTGACGGTGGTCAAAATGGAAGTCAAAAACGTTTCCCAACTAATTTCGATTATTAATGTAAACGATGAGGAATTGTTAATTAGGCTCCAAAATGTGAATTTGTTACCGCGGAATATAAGATGTGCCCGAACTGCGAAACGTTGAACCGGCGCGCTCGCTTCGGTAGCGATATCAATCTGCTTTATTATTTCAAGCGGGAATCCAATCCTCAATAATTCAAATGATTATCCACATTATTATGTAATGATACGTGCTCAAATAGGTATACTATTAGGAATACATACACAATTTGTAAATGAAAAAATTGAGTGAACAGCTATGGATAGATTGTGAAAAATGCGCGCAAATGGAAAAACTCAACAGATTATGCAATTGACGCATAACTGATTTCAGTTAAACGAAAGTTGACCGGTATCGATTCCATGTAGGGTTACTTTAATTGTTTACATTTTTTAAGTGGGGACGGTCACATCTTGCAATTCGATGAATCCTTGCTGACCAAACGAAAATATAATAAGGGGCGCATGATTCCAGAGCAGTGGGTGCTTGGTATCTATGATGTCGCGGATAAACGTGTCTATGTAGTATTCGTTTCCAACCGAACAGCCACTACTCTGGAATCAATAATTTCTCGTCACGTATTGCCGGGTACTGAAATATGGACTGACTGCTGGAGGGGATATAGTGGCCTCAAAAATCTGGGAGGTGCATCCCCTTAGATACAAAAGGAAGTTAACCATTCCAGAAACTTTGTGGATCCGGTAACGGGAGTGTGCATGAACCAAATTGAAGGCCACTGGTCGTCCGTTAAACAATATTTAAGGTGTCCGGGGTGATGTCCTCAAAATTTTTATCGGAATAAGTGGATCAGTTTATGTGTTTGGTCCCACTCCTAGTGCGAGATTCAATAATATTATCGAACAAATTTCGGCGCGTTATCCTGTGTAGTTTATAGTTGAGATTTAGTTAGGTTAGATCAAATATTCATAAGTAGATAAGTAGGTTAGATTGGGTTGACCGAATTCACATTTTTAAAAACATATCAGGTACAGAGTTCGGACAGATTGGCGGTAGGTTTTAGCAGGTAAGCGATCGACCATGGCTCTTTAGAATGACGTTTCCTTGTCCTATTAATGGTTGAGGATGAAAACATGGTTGGTGGAATCCAGCAACTTTGTACTCTTTTCCAAGGTCTAAAGAAGATTTCCCCCACAACAAAAAATTGGTAGTTAATCAAACTTCGGCGCGTTATCCTCTCTAGTTCACTACATTGTTGAGTTATATTTGGTCTATATACTTAAATTGGGAGAGTAATTTTTTTTATATTTCTTGTTTCATATTTAATGATATTCTAGTTACATTTTGATCTGTCGGTTGGTCAGGAAGCGATATTGAATTGAATTAGGTAAAGTATTGTAAATTATGCAAATTCGGCAATAACAAATTTTCACTACAAATATTTGAGACTGTTGGTCAGATTATAATTGGTTCTAGGAATGAAACGAAATATAACCTTGGTATATTCCCTAACCCTTCTCGAAAAAATATCAAATAATTTGTATTCCATATGAAGATTGCTACAACCTATAATGGATCTAATTAAAATGATAATGTACGTCTTAAAGACATATTTAAAATAAACATTCGTATGTACTTAAGATTATCTTTAATGCTTCTGGTGGTCCAATAAGTGTATACATACTTTATATGTACATTCTATTCTCTATAGATCATACTAGCACATTGACAATCATCTTTAAACTCGTATTTGGGATGTCATTATGTGCCATACAAGTTTGCTAGGGACGACAAATGTTCCAGAATAGTATATAGGTAATCTCAGATATAATAGTATACCAGAACTTATCGGAAAAATTGCACAAAGCTAGCGCGAAGTAGGCTCAAAACTTACGAAAATTCAACACATTTACATTTGCACTCAATTTAACGCGGAGAAAACAAAAAGGACATGAAATTAGAACACTGATCATCTTACTTCGTTATTTTTAAAGATTTAAAATATTGCAGAAATTTTACCCCAGTTTAAAGATGGAAATCCTAAGGAAACTTCAGATTATAGACCAATATCATTAATTTCAAATGTAGGAAAGGTATTTGAAAAAATAATACAAAAACGAATCGTATCGTTTATAAAAAAATATAACATATTATCAGACAAACAATACGGGTTTCGTGAAAACGTGTCGTCGTCGGATGCAGTGGCTAGGTTGCTGGAGATGATAAGTGGTGCTTTAGATAAAAAGCAACCATCCATTGTCATCTTTGTTGACTTGGCTAAGGCATTTGACAGTGTCGATCATAACAAGCTTTTATTGGTTGTAGAGAATGCAGGATTTAGGGGTATGTCTTACAAGCTACTTGTGAGTTATTTGCACGAAAGAGTGCAGTGTGTGAATGTTGGTGGAGCCCACAGTGAATTCAAAATTGTAAAATATGGAGTACCCCAAGGAACAGTCCTGGGACCAATCCTCTTTAACCTATACCTTAATGATATATTTTTTCAGGACACAAAGGGAGAAATTGTGAGCTTTGCAGATGACACCGCTGTATTCTATAAAAATGACAATTGGTTGGCTCTCAAGAATGATATCGATATCGATTTTGTTAAAGTAGTTGATTTTTTTGAGAACAGACTACTTACAATAAACTATAAAAAAACCTTTTTTTGCCGTTTACTTCATACAGCGCCGGCTTGCCAACATTTGAGCAAATATCTATTACTGTGTCCACAAGAGAAATGTTTCATATCAAAACATCAAATAAAAGTAAATATCTCGGAATTTTCCTTGATTCCCATTTACGATGGGATCACCAAGTAAATTATTTAATAAAAAAACTTAGATTTGTACTATATAAACTTAAATATCTATCTAATATTCTAAAATTAACTTACCTTAAAATTCTTTATTATGCACTGGTCGAAAGCCACCTAACATATGGTCTTCTCGCTTGGGGATCGGCTGGGGAGACTCTCATCGAGTACCTACAAAAAGTCCAAAAAAGTATATTAAAAGTGTTATTTCACAAACCCAGAACCTACCCTACAACTCAGCTCTACCAAGAAACTGGAGTACTTAACATCTGCCAACTATATGTTAAAGTCATTTTACTAAAGCAATATATAGACAAAGCCACTCTAAAGGCAATTCAACATAGTTATCCAACCAGATATAAGGAAAGTGCTGCCGAAATAACATTAATGAAAAAGGCTATAGGTAAAAAAAGTTTTACATACCTGGCTCCAAAGTTATATAATCAATTACCGTCTGATTTGAAAAAAATTAACTCTTCAAGTCTATTCAAAAAAAATAAAGAACTGGATCCTATCTTTTCCGGCCGATATAATGCAAAACTTTATTTCTCCTCGAAATGAAACTTATTATAGTCTGTCAATTTTATCGTGATTTGTAAAACCTGAAAAATTTTTGTCTTATCGATATTCTGAATGATTTTACTTACGTTTTTGTTGTCGTTTGGTGTTCTGTGTTCTATATGTTAAAGCTCATATTTACATTCTTTGAAATATTCCTATATATGTTTAGGATGTTTGTCTTTGTAAATGATGTCTTTTTAAATTCTATAGAACTACTTCTTATGATAAATGAACTATCACATTCACGCACAAGCCTTGCTTTTGTGAATGTACGATCTTTTGCGATGAAAATGAATGACTACTTATTCACTCAACTTATTCTAATGTGCTTGTATCTTTTGAATGTATATTTAATTATTGTAACTGTAACTGAGGCAAATAAAGATTATTATTATTATTATTAATATTATTATTATTATTATTATTATTATTATTAGGTTATGTGTTATGGTGAATCGCTTCTTCTTTTCTCGCCTTGTCTATCGCCCAAGCTAGCTAGGTTTTTCGATCGTTTGATGGAAACTATATTTTTCCATTTATCAATTGAACATTAGTCAAATGTAAAATAATAGCAATATAAATAACAAATATGACTAAAATTGAATAGAACAATCGACTAGAACTGCGATCTCGCGATTATTTTAAAAATACTTCTCCTTTTATTATCAACAATACGTTCGTTATAAGAAGAATATTTATACTTATCGGGACATTTTATGTTAACTTCTAACTAAAAATCACAAATTTATACATAATTTTTTATATTTACCCTAACTACATAAAATATACGTACTAAGTTAGTACCAGTGGAAAATACATAATACGTCCAAAGAAGTACATTTTCAAAACATACATTTAAATCATGAAGAAAGTATAAATCTTGTATAAAGTATTTCCAAGCAGACACGAGTCACGGAAATGAGAACTGGCAACACTCCTCCTTCGAAAAAATTTGTGACTATCTGATATCTAGACATAATTGTCAATTTTTTTGAAAAATGGCGGATTTTTAGTACTTTTAATTGCGATTTTCTCTTTCAAAAGTGCATGATCCAAGAATTTTTTTCTGTTAAAATGTTCTATAACAATAGGGTTTTCTAATAAAAAAAAAATCATCGCAAAATTCGGAGGGTCGCGAAGTGCACCGGACCCCTTTTTTTTCAAATCCAACTTTGAGCTCAGTGTTAACCATCCACCCAAATTAATGAAGATCTTCACTACAAGAGACAAATCTCTTCTGCAGTTTGATTGTTTGTGACATTATTAGGGAAGTGTCAAATAAAAATAGACGTAATGTCACAGACGATACAGCAGAACAACAACATTACCGACAATCATACGAAATATCATACAGAAATAGGTACGGTTCTATTTTAAAAATCTGCCTGTGATAGCCAATGATTTTTCTTGTGACTACACTTATGACTTATTAATGCGTGATAAATCACATAATGTGAACTTGTAAGAAATATTTATTATAAAATCATGTGATAAATCACATAGTCTGAAGTACCCTTAACTGGATGATATACTAATAAAATTTCGTGTGTGTGGATTTATACCTAATCCTATTTAATTTCTCAACTTTTGTTTTAAAATTAAATCTAATTTTTTGTTTTTTTTGCAATTTAGTTTTGGGATCCTAGGTTTTGGTGCCCCTAAAGTATGGCGCCCGTGTGCATTGCACAATAATCTCTTATTCTTTTACCTAATTATTAGCCCACACAACACACTACTTTTCATATGCACGTCATTACAAACATTTTGAGGTTATATTTTAATATATTTCACAGTTACCGCCAGATACGTGGCTGAGCATATGAAATATAAAATTAAATATTAAACATGAACCGTTCACTTTTTATCTGACCAAGTTATGCATGAATGGCTGACTACTTGAAGTGGCTGGAATTAGGGACAATCACCCTATTCATTTTCTGGAGAAACATCTTCGGACATCTATTTATACAAAAACATATTTATATATTCCAGGTCGTAAATATTGTGCAGTAAACAACAAACGCCTAGGTGGTTTGTAATTCACGCTGAATCACTTATGTACATGTGAATCTAATTCAAAACATTGGTAGATTCTTGTAGATAACGAATTTCGAACATGGTTTAATTTTTTCAAATGTAAATTAATTTTATAAGTTCACGCCGCGGGGTTGCTCTTTATAATTAAAAATAAATTGGAGTAAAAACGTTTCTTTTTTCAAAATTAGTTAAATTACCATATATATTAGGTTTTCTGTTTTGTATTGAAACTTATTCAGACATCTAAAATTCATGAAAAATGAACGTCATGCTTCTTGATATTAGCCAGATAATATGTATAAGATTTATGCATTTTTAATGCGTCGTATTAGCTGTTTTTATAATAGTATTCAACTGAAAATAGCTGTAACGTAACTTAATCCATCTTTACTACACTTTCAATGTAGGTAAATTTAGTTCTGGTAAAATACTTTTTGACAGTGTATCGGTTCCAAAAGTGTAAATAAGCTCTCTCGGTTGACGTAAAGTGGATTGTAGTGTAAAGCAACGTTACGGCTATCTCATTGACAGATACGAATGTGTGTCTTCACATCAACCGACTACCGTTGCGCGTTGTCTTGATTTTGATTTCATCCCATCCGGCCTTAGAGAACGACGACGTCGCATATCGTGGGAACAACTCGATAATATTATATTGAAGAGAAATTGTAAAAGGAAGAGAAAAAATTAATCGGAGACGATATTGGCGGCATCCGCAGATTGTTATTGCCGATTTACAGATATAACGACGCATGGAATTTCGGTAGGATATACAAATAATGTTAGTGACTTAAATCTCATAATACTAAAACGTTATTTTGGTAATTAAAATGAATGTAGACCGGAAAAATTTAAAAAACAGTACCGCTATATATTTACTTTTATTTTTCTTTCTTAACATTAAGTTTCTTTTAAATTCGCGACAATTAAATGAATAATTAAGTATTATTATACTTTTGTCTTCTTCATCCTCCTCCCGTTGACGATTTTTAACGTTTTTTAGTATTAAAAGGAAATAAAAACCTTGGATTGCATTGAGTTTGTAAGTTAAAAAGAAGAAAAAAGTCTACCATTGTGTGAGAACTAGCAGCAGTTATTAGATAATAATCATCCACAAAATACAAACTCTGACGGTCTGTTTTTTTTTCAAAAGAATTGGCAAGTCATCATGAAAGCATGTAGACACGAAAGACATTCGTGTACTATGGTTAACCACACACTACAAGAACATATAAATATATAAATGAACAGAAATGTTATAATAACATTTCATGTTCATTGGTGTGGTACACTATGGTTGTTTTAATATAATTTAAAGAAAACATTCTCTTGATTAACCTATTGTTTACATAATTCCCATAGAACAATATTTTCATGTGTTGCCATAATCTCACCGAACCACAGGTGATGCCACAGACCATGCCACCAAATTTTTGCATCTTCGCCCTTTATGTACCAAACGTGCTGCAGAGGTAGCTAGAATTACTAAAAATATTTTTGGAGTTTGGAGTACCGCACATATTGCAAAGTGACAATGGCCGGGAATTTACTGCTTCAGTAATTTAAGAAATTGTTGGCTACTGACCTGACTGCAAAAATATTCATGGCAGGCAACGTCACCGTCAAGCTATGGTAGCGTAAAAAGAAGTAATCAAGATGCTGAAAACATGCTTCGTTCCTGGATGTCCGATCACTCCTCCACAAATTGATACATTGGTTGCTATTTTGAATAATATTTTGAAAAATTCATCAAAACATCGCATTATTGGAAGAAATCCGTACCGTGAATTGTTTGGAGCTAATCCTACGCTTGGATTAAAATCCGGATTCTGTAATTAAAGAACTTCGGACAGAAGAGGAACTTGAAAATATAATGAATCCTTCCCCACTGAGCAAGAATATGTTGCCTCAACGTTGCTGCAAATCACATAAGATGTGTATTGTTGCTTCCGACTTTGCAATGATGTTGCATCAACATGCCAGCAACGCCGTAACGGCCGCCATTGCAACGTTCATTTGTAATATTTCAAAAGTTATGTTAGGTGATGGTACGTACGGATATTTCTAACACCGTTCAAATGCAAGGTTGCACCATTATTTCAATATCACATTCTAATCAACTTCCTATTATGATGTTGCAGTTACCTTACAACTAGACGTTTCAGGAAATGTTCCTATACATTTCAAAAGTATATTCAAATCATCTTCCATTTGGTATATAGCAGGGACTTTATAATTAGAACTTACTAGTGCCATTCCAAGACATTTCAGAAGTATACTTGAATCAACTGCTTTTTGTGATGTTGCAAGATGTTGCATATTCCCTGTTATTGAAAGTTGAAGATACTAAAACCATCTCTATGATTTGGCAATATAATTATTAGGGAGTTACAGGTACTCTCCAATTATCATATTGATTATGGAAAAATGCTTAATTATATTAACCCTTCAACGGCGAGAATGATTTTTTTATAAAACTTATAAAAAAACAATATATTTATCAAAAATGGTTTATTATTAAAGAATTTACAATTTTTTGTTATAAAAAAATAAAAGTTTTTTCAAAAACCAATGTTACATATAAGTAACGCTAGCCGTTTATGGCATACAAAAAATACGAGGGAAATATTACCAGTTTTTGTGAAAAATTATGTTACATTGTAAACATAATCCCACATCACATTTACTGCACATGGTGCGGGTACTAGTAATGCATCCTTCTCCAGCACAACGACGTCTTTTATTATTTGGAATATTGGTTAGCAAGTGGTCCAGTCGATCATATCTTAGATTGTCTGAAATCCTGTTGAGTGTGACACTTGATTTAGCAGTCCTTTGCTTCCCAGTTCCTTTTGGTGCAACAGCGAATTTTGCGAGATATGATTGAGCAATTTCTCTTCGAAATTCTAATTGCGTAGGAGGTGACAAATGCTTGCATCTTTTAGAAATGCACCACGCATTTGTTATGGCAGCATCCAGAAGCCAAGTGAAAATGGCCCACCACCACTTTTTCCGTCTGATATAAATTCTATATCCCGATATTTGCTGATCCATCAAGTCTGTGCCACCCATGCAGCGATTGTACTCGGAAATTAGTCGAGGCTGCGGTACATGAACAATTTTCTTTTCAGCCTCAGAGTAACGTTTTACAGGAATGGTTGGATTAATACTATGAATTGTAGACGCCACCGTCACCACGTTATTGTCCATCCATTTAACTAAAATTATTCCATCCTCTTTATCAATATTTGAAACCACATCTCCCCATTTCTTGGTTTTAGCAATCTGACTCTTCTGCAACAATTGACAACTTTTTGGTATCCTATTTTCTCTCATCGTTCCAGTACCGTAGTAACCCTTTTGTTTTAGGTTGAAAAGTAAATTAAAATTAGTGAAAAGATTGTCAAAGTAAAATTTAAAAGGTAGCGTCTTCATGTCTTCAGGAAACTCATCTATCATGTACATGAATGGAGCAGCACACTTTCCAAAATGGTCTTCATAAACAGTGTTTGCTTTTGGATTTTTTCCCTGGTACATATCGAAGTTTACCATGTAACCGGAGGCAGAATTGAGGCACCACATTTTGTAAGCTTATCGGCTTGCCTCGTATAAATTGTTTGCACGAATGCTTTCCAAAATATTTAATCATGGATTCGTCGTAGTCCAATTCTTGTTCTGGAATCCAATTTTTGATAAATTTAGATTTTAGCAAATCCATTAGCGGCCGTAACTTCCACATTTTGTCCTGAAGGTTAGGCTGCAAGTTATCAGCACATTGCAAATTTCTTGTGATTTGGCGAAATCTGTCCCTTCTCATAGACTCACAGACCATGGAGTTTTTCATGTCCAATTTAGAATCCCAGTAGAAATCTCGCCCTGGCAACTCATTATAGCCTGTACCAATCAAAATTCCGATTGCACATTCCATTTCCTCTTTGGATATATTTGGATTTGGTTGGTTACAGAAAAGAGCATATTTATTGGACTCTTCGACAAGCAATTCAATTACTTCGTCATCTAAAAATTCCTCAAATATTTCCAAATAACTTTTGTTTTGATATTTGCTATAATCTGGTTTAGAAAATGATCTTGTTCTTTCCACAAAGTCCCCCTGGATCCATGTTATCTTTTCCAGTCCTGGGCGCAAAATAACATCGATTTGATTAGTACCATTATTTGGACGCTCTAACATTTCTTCCGGTTCGTTTTCATCAACAGCAACTTTGCTTCGAAGCACTAACTCAGCTTTTGGTAATCATTGCCGCCCACTAAGATTATCCAGTAATCTGCCACCATCCTCCTCGCCGGAATCTTCGTCCGCCAGTATGTTTGCATCAGGAGGCTCAATATATATTTCATGCACATCAATATCATCATCGTATGCTATTTGAATTGCTTCTTCCAAAGTAAATCCACGTCTAAAAAGAAAACATCGATTTAAAAATTTACAATATTTTGTATACCATAGCCAGCTAGCGTTACCAAAAGGTAACACCCATTTTTACAGCGTTAGATTTTATAAAAAATATAACATGGCATGCAAGACTGACTATTTTACTAGTATAATTTATTAATAAATTAAATGATAACCTAAAATCAAAAGGTAGACAAAACTTACTCTAGTCGCAAGTCCATTTTTCACCGTCTTAAAAAATAAGGTTAAGTTTAGCACTATAATTTGGTTGCACCAACTGGTAAACTCTCTTCACTATGTTGTTTCGTCGGCTTTCAACGACAAACTAACCAATATTCACGTCATTCACAATAACAATGATGCGGTGTTGTCACGTTTTGTATTACTTCTTTAGCGTTACGTATAAGTAACGCTAGCCGTTTAAGGGTTAAGATTGGAAAATTTCAAAATGGATCAATTAGTCTCTTAACCTCAAATTGAAATGACTTGCGTTTGTACTTAATGAAGAGTACTTCTAATCTGTAGAGGCTATAGCATGATTAACTAAACGTGTGTTGAGGGCTAGTCACTTCAATTTGGTTTCATGGTGTGGTTGAAAGTTTTCATAAAGTTTTGTCAAAATGTATATTCAAAGTAAAAAAAACTTATTGAGATTCATTAGTGACTGCACTTTTAACGCAGAATGTGTGTCCGTTCTGAACTTTGGACAAGTAAGAGAACCCAAAAAAAGCAAATTTAAATCAAAATATTCCAACGATTTATTGAACCGAAATAAAAACAATAGTGCACATAAAATAATACATCAGATACAAAACATGTATTTCCAGTAGCAGATAATTCAGATCAATGAATGAATGAATGAACATTGCTTTATATTCATCAATTGCGTTTTGTCAGTTTCTACGTAATGGCCCACTGAATACTTCGCATGGAACCATTATACAAATACTAAAGGCAGTAAAAAAATTAAATTATAAATATGTATCCATTAATTTATTGAACTAAAAAATTCATAATAAAAAATATTTTAATAAAAAAAATATATCACACTACACAATTTGCACAGATATCAACTTATATACTGGGAAACAACCAGATTACTCGGTGCTTCCTGGAGGTATATTAAGATGAAAATTTGTGGATCAAATGAACTTCACATACAAGTGATTGAATCGAAGGAGCCTATAGTCTTGTTGATTACTATATAACAACTAATATAGTTGAAATGTAATAATTCTAAGTGAAAAACAAACATTTATACCTGAAACACACCTTTCAATTCACAACTATAAAATAAAAAGGAAACTGTGATCCTATATATTGTATAGAGTATACAAATATAAATTAATCCATTGCTGACTTCACCAAGAAAACAGAATAAATGTGAAAAATATTATTTCTCTTTCCTTCCAACGACCGGTCGAAACACTCGAAACTCGAAAGAAACAAATCCTAACCCAACCTTTTTGTTCTTCTTCTATATTATTATTGGGCTCGGTTAGGATGAGTTCCCAATGCATCGTTATTACCTTTTGCGTCGCACGTCACGCTATCTTCACGCATTCTGATTGGCGAATTGGTGAATCGCGTCAGGAATTTACCGATCAGAATTCTTGACGCGCGACGCAAAAAACAAAAACGATGCATTGAGAACCATTCACTCAGTTCCGATCAGACCTAGTCTAGAAATATATAAATTCGAAATCCGAAAAGTGTGCCGGAGAGTAATCGAAATAAACGTCATGCATCTAGGAATTTTTCAGAAGGAAGGAATATTATTAACTCACATCAATGTTTCTTGATTAAAAAATATCGCAATATTCCAACTTGGATAGGTACTGAAACTTCATATAGAAATATTTCGAATGGAAGAAATAACTAACTTACAGCAATGTTACTTGCGGAAGTAAATGACAATATTTCAATTTGTGTATTTGACAATATCACTGAAACTTAATAGCGAAATGTTTCAAAAATAACAAATAACTAACTTACAGCAATGTTTCTGAAAAAATGCTGATGCAATATTACAACTGGCATATCTAAGAACATCACGGCAACCTCAATTACAAAAGTTTCAGTGGGAAGGAAATCTCAACTTTATGAAATGTTTCAACTAAACTAACGCAATAATATTACTGCAACTTCTCCAGGAAACATTTCAAACCGTATATAAATGTAATTGCGCAATAATATTACTGCAACTTCTCCAGGGAAACATTTCAAAATGTATATAAATGTAATTTGCAGCAATGTTTTGCAAGGTACTGTGCTCAGTGGGTCACGAACCAGCAACACCGAACTGGAAATACCAGAAGATAATCTTGATTCGAACTCAAAAAATAGCAGCTGAAAAGATGACTAAGGCATCCAACAAAAAATTTAAATCAATTGCAATCGGGTCATATGTTCATTGAACAGTTCCTAAGGTAGATCGAGGACCTCTCGATTCCAAAAATATCATTGGAAAATGGCCTCTACAAAGTAGGTACCTTCAAAGGAATTCTTAAAACTTCATTTTCTAGAAATGATATTCAAGAATCCTCAGTAGGTTTTGGAGAAGAAGTTCCTGATCCCTCAGAGAGGCAGTTGCATATCAGTCACGATTCGGAGGTCAAGGCTTTCAAAAATGTATGTAGCTGTAAGCCTGTAAGGCTAGTAGTAAACAGTGCAATACAAAAAAATGTGCTTGCTTTAAAAATAACAGTTTATGCTCTTCTAAATGTCATGGAACTTTGACATGTAGTAATAAATATAGAATGTGTTTTCAATTTTTAGTTATAGTTTTACATTAGTAATAGCGTAGATACATTCTTATCTACTTAAATGTTAAATTTTAAGAATATTTCATTCTTTTCATATGATTTGTTTTTTATTTGCAGTTTCATATTTATGTTAGGTAGTTACTCAAGTTAACAAGTATATTTTTATATCATGAAGTGTCAACTGTTTATTTGTTGTTTTGATAAAAATATTCACTATTATTATATTATTTATATTTAGTAGTGTTTTCGACTTCATTTTCACATTTTGACGCCACCGTTTTTGGCAAATTGTAAAATGCCTAAAAATAATCAGTCACAACATGATATCCATTCTTCTATTTTTGCGTTGCCGGCATTTCATCAATTTGCCTGCATTAGTGTCGACATAACGATAAATGCATTGTATGATCGCGTTTTGCCGGCTTTTTGTAAAATGCCTAGGCAGTTTATAAAAAGCCTAAATTCACATTATGCCTACGACATATTTATAGATTTAGAGGAGCGTGAGAGGTTGACGATTACATAAAAATATGGGGTTTAATAATTTGCTTTTACGCCTTTATAGGGGAGATTCAATTTTTTTAGTATTTCAGGTAAATAATAAATAAAAAACATATACAAAACTAGATGATGGTTTATTGTTTTGAAAAGTTGTTCCGTAGTTCTGATTCATATCAACAAAATTTATAAAAAATATAGTTTTGAAACTCAAGTACCCCGTGCGTATCACGCCTATGGCCTTATCGTGATAAGAGTTCCGTACTAAGAAGTATTCAAATAACCCGCGCTTTAATTACTGTTTCGCCTGGCCACCCGCAGTGTTATCGTTGTGACCAATTAGGACTAGAACATCCTGACTCACGTCTCACGTCATTGGTCAATCGACAATATCGAATATTGACATTTACTCCAACCTAACCCAACATAATTGAAGACTTATTTCAGGACAAATAATATCATATATTATTAATAATTTTAAAACTAATTAATATATTTAATTCAGTGTAATTTCCTACTGTACCGTCGGTAATAACCTACTATGGTTGATGCGACTTTTTTGTTGATATAAAAAGTAGTATTTGAGTCGTCAGCAAGTCGTCTGTGGGTTATCTGTGATTTACTCATCGGTCTCCGACAAGCGAACAACGCCAATTGTAAACCGGCCATTTTGTGTGTCTGGTCTTGAGTAGTAACCATGTTTTGACTTTTTATTTGTACTTTCGTGTTATTGATTGTGCTTGGTCATGAAATTACATTTGTGGTTCATTTTAATGTGTGAATATGAATATTGGTCAGAAATATCAACAGGTAAGTAAACAAATGATATAGGTTACAGCCATAATAAATAACGTATCATATTTTATAGATGCTGCCCGAAAATGATTTTCTGCAATGACTGATAGTGACTTTGAAAAGTACACCTCGACATGGTTTCGCCAAGCAGGCTTTAGATATAAGAAGGTAACAAAATGAAGTAGTTATAGTGTATATGTTACGGTTAATACGAGAAAATAGTTAATTCGCGAATTAACCGGCTAAAACGCGAATTAACCGAATGTCAAGGATAAAACCCGAATATGTCATAGTTCCGCTCTTGTTTCGCATATTATCCAGCGCAAACAGGTTAAAACGCGAATTACCCAAAAGCAACCGCATAGAACGCTTATTGTCTCAGTTTTTTGTCGTTTGTTAACATGGCTGGTAATACTGAAAGTGTAAACAATTTTAAAACGCGTGTTAATGAAGAGTTTTGTAATAAAATCTAAATTAATAATCGCTAGATATTATTTTTTTTAACATGTAAGTGTACTAACGTTAGACCAGTGTAATATCTCTAACCTCTTGGAGTGTACTCTAATCTATCTAAACTACTCTAATAAATTTACACTCATTCTGAAATTTCGCCACTCGAACAATTTCTGGAAATTCGCTCTTCCAAAATGTCACCTGTGTAATAAACCCCTCTACTCCCCTATATAATGTCGGCTGTCACCAAAATCTATAACCCAAAATGCGCAGCTGAGCGGACAAAGGCTACTCCGGCCCGTTTCCTGAGCTAGGTTCGCCTGGTCTTAAAGCGGGTTGGTCTCCCTTTGCCAGGACAGAGTTGGTCTCGGTATTTCGTCTCCTTTCCGAGGGTATCACACTCTCCAGAGGGGGAAGGACTGACTCACGGGATACGGGTGATGAATTTAAATAAGGTGGAACTACAACGTTGTATAAAAAAAAATATATTCAACAAATCACCTGTGAAAATACACATACATACATAAATCCTAATATAAAAAGAAAAATCCCGAGATACCCTCAAATAATTAAAGGTCTTAGATACAATTTAAAATCCTACCTATACCCTTTTTCCTTTGGTAACGTGTGCCCAGACGATAAATATAATATTATTTTGTGTGTTTACCTTCTCATCAAACGATTTATTTCTAATTCACGGGCTTGGGCTGTCCTTGACCTAGTGTTACAACCGCAGTCGACAGTTATTCTCGACAAAAACAAAATTTTGATGTGTCAGTGACTAATAAAATATTTATCGGCCAGCGTCACGACTTTCGTAATCCCCCTCAGTAATGAAATCACCTACATATGTTTACGCATTCCATTAATAATTAAAACTTTAAAATCAAATCGGAACAAAAAGGATTATGTAAATTTACCAAATTGACTACTTATCAGCACAAGTTCGCTGCAGTCTACTAAAAGAATTATCCATAAAACACACTCCGGCTTTTGTGTTGCCCTGTACATAATTTTTACCTACCTACGAGGTGGAATAGAAATATGCGGCCTAAACAAAATGATAACTCCCCCAGATGAAAAGGAAAAAAAATTTAATTTGACAAGTTGGAGACTCTCTGGCAAATTTAATTAGTATCGGCCCACACGGTAAATAAACTATATATATATATATATATATATATATATATATATATACATATATATATATTACACAAAAAAAAATTATTTAACTGAGTCTGCCCAGATGTGTCCAAGCCCTTTAGAAAAATAGAAAATTCAGATACAAATCTTCGCATTCGCTATTTCGTGTATTGGCAAACGAATTTATACTCCCAAGTTTCAGAATTTCGATGCAAATAATAACTGACAAATCTTTCCAATAAAAAAAAACTCCCAATCTAAATTCTGTTCAAAAACTTACGGCTTTGGAAACTTCTTTTGTATGGCCGGGGTGCTGCTGGAATTCGCTAGCTTCTTACCGCCACGAGTAGTGCCACTTCGCCGATATCGGGCTAGGTAGATTACAATTTTTGCGTAGAGGGTAATTCTACCGTTTTGTGTCTCGAAACGGGGGACAGTGTTCACTGACAAGGATATCTCAGTATACCTATTGCACCCTGACACAACGGCGAGAACTTTTGCCTCTAATAACGCTAACACTAAAAAAAACTACTACCGCTACCGTCACGAAGGAAGGGACTCCTTTCTCTTCGCGAGTTCGACCGGCACTCCCTTTGTTTTCTCTCCTCCACCGTTTTTGTGTTTTCCCTACTTGGGTTTTTTTGTCGAATTGCAAAACAATTTCTTTTTTTTTTGTTCGAACGTGTGCTAATTTTTGTTTGTTGAAAATCGTATTCAAAACAAATTGGTTTACTGTGACCCAGTAAGATGTTTTATTTTTCTTTCGTCTGTTTTGACTTCGTCTAAATTTGTTAAACAAAATGTGGGTCGCATTCCAGTTTTTTATTATGATTTAAAATAAAATATGTTTTACCGTGTGGTCTAAAACTTTCTACACTAAATTTATTTTTTGATATTTGCATTTATTACAGTTTTTTCAAAGTTGCAGTTACCAAAAGTGCAAATACCGGATATTTAAATAGTGACGAATATAAGAATACAATTGAATGTGTCAAACAGGCAAAAAACACCGCCTCCAAAACTTCCCAACAATATCGCTGCATAAAACGTTATGATGTGTGTTTCATAGGCGGCGTTGAAAAATTAATTACCCCTATAAAACCAAATGAACAAGACTTTCAATATTATGGAGCCAATGAGGATTTTTTTGATATTATCCACGCAACTCATTTGGCTATTGGACATGGTGGTCGCAATAGAATGGTTCAGGAGGTGAAGAAAAAATATAAAAATATTACCCAGGAGAGTATATACAGGGTGTCCCGGGATTAATGGGAAAAAAGTCAGGAGCGTATAATCTGAGCTAAAATAATGTTAGTACTTCATATAAACTTTTACTATGCAGGCCCTCGTTTTCGAGTTATAGTCCTCCAAAGTTTTAATTTTGAATTTGGTTTTATTTGTATTTTTTGTACTAGTTATTTGATCTTTATAAAATTTACGGCAAAGCTTTAATGTATGTGTATGTTTATTTTGGTAAGGTAAACAGATTTACAGTAGTGCATTGAAGCCAGGGACGGACTACTCGCAATGGTTAGTGATCCAAAAATTTTGCAGGTATGGCACACCCTGTATGAAATTATCGAAATTCACTTCCCCACACATTAAGCTAACGAAAAGGTACTCTTGTTCGAATTCGATAAAATAAGCCGTTTGGCTAATATTTACAGTTTTATTAATGCACTACGTACCAGTTTACGCATTCACCATTTTTATAAGTACACAACGTGGTAAAACTAACTTTTAATAGATGTTCAAAATTCACCTAGAGTACTACAAAAAAATAATTTAACTATAGCAGAGGATGAAAAATATTAACGACTTATTAATTGGAAAGTTGGTAAAAACTTTTTATAAGTGTTTTTACCGTTTATCAAGTTACCATAGGATTAGTTGTCAAACGTTGTGTAGAATAGTTCGTAGTCAGTACTTGTCAATAATTCATAAGTCTTTAATTTAACAGTTACAATAGCAGAATTCGCTTTTATTGAGTACGCAGATAAACATCTAATGTATGGACTGGCTTCTCGAAACTGTTTAGAGGCCAAAAGGCTTTATGAAGAACATTTTGCAAACAGAGCATTGCCAGACAGACGAATGTTTGGGCGTATTGATCTCAGGTTACGAGAAACAGGTATGAATAAGTAAATGTAATTTTCCATGTATACAAAACAAAATTTTAAATTTTAGGAAGATTTTCGCCAGAAAAAGCTGGAGAAGGTCCAGTACGAAGCATACGTACTGTGGCAGTTGAACAAGACTTGTTAAATGCAATTGATAATGAACCATCGAGTTTTAGAAAATTATCAAGAGAACATAACGTCTCGAAATCAGTTGTTCATCGCGTCCTAAAAGAACAACTGTTATATCCTTTTCACATGAAAAAAGTACACCGTATGACAGTGGCTGATTATCCTGCTCGACTTGAGTATAGCCAGTGGTTTCTGCGACAACAACAAGCAGACAACACATTTATTAGTAACGTTCTCTTTACGAACGAACCGGGTTTCACCAGAGATGGAATCATAAATTCTCATAATATGCATTTATGGGATGATGTGAATCCACATGGCATTATCCAAACTAGGATCCAGCATAGATTCATGGTTAATGTTTGGCAGGAATAGTTGGCAATAATTTGATACAGCCATACTTTATTGACGGTACTTTGACCGGTCAGAGATATTTGGAGTTTTTTGCAAAATGAGTTATGGAACCTGTTTGATGATGTGCTACTATAAACTCGTAGGAATTTATGGTTCATGCATGATGGGGCCCCTCCTCATTCCAGTTTAGATGTACGACAGCATTTACACACAAGGCTTCCTAATAGATGGATTGGTCGTGGAGGCCCTTTTCAATGGCCACCGCGATCAGGAGACGTTAATCCTATGGATTTCTTTCTCTAGGGTTATCTCAAAAATAAGGTATACGCAACACCTGTGCAAACAAGGCAAGATTTAATAGACAGAATTGTGTTACACTGCAATGTTATTAGAAATAGTGTGAAATTGCTCTTTCAAGTGCAAAGAAACAACCTTCGTAGACTTAGAATGTGCGTGGAAGTGGGAGGAGCTCATATTGAACATTTATTAGAATAACGTTAGTTTTTGTTGTTGTTTAGGAATTAGTTTTAGTCTAATGTTTTATAACTTGTGTTTTTTGAGGTTTTCTTAATGGTTTAATAATGTTATGTTCGTAATTTTGATTAAAAGCAAGTAAATTCTGGACATCGTATTAATAAGTTAGTTAGGTACATTTGTACGTAGTGCATTAATAAAACTGTAAATATTAGCCAAACGGCTTATTTTATCGAATTCCAACAACAGTACCTTTTCGTTAGCTTAATGTGTGGGGAAGTGAATTTCGATAATTTCATACAGGGTGTGCCATACCTGCAAAATTTTTGGATCACTAACCATTGCGAGTAGTCCGTCCCTGGCTTCAATGCACTACTGTAAATCTGTTTACCTTACCAAAATAAACATACACTTACATAATAGCTTTGCCGTAAATTTTATGCAGATCAAATAACTAGTACAAAAAATAAAAACCAAATTCAAAATTAAAACTTTGGAGGCCTATAACTCGAAAACGAGGGCCTGCATAGTAAAAGTTTATATGAAGTACTAACATTATTTTGGCTCATATTATACTCTCCTGACTTTTTTCCCATTAGTTCCGGGACACCCTGTATATTTACCTTAGTTTATGCACCTCATGCTTAATGAAACAAAAATCTATGAAAACGGATTAGTTGTGAAACCAATTATTCATTCCGAAATGAACAGCTGATGTCAAGTAGATCTCATTGACATGCAATGGCAGTATAAATTCATACTAGTCTATCAGGATCTTTTAACAAAGTTCGTACAAGTGAGACCCCTAAAATCCAAAACAGCTGATGAAGTGGCCACAACAATACTTAATATATTTTTTCTACGATCACTACCCAAAGTAGGCTTTTGCACACTCAAATCTAACCGCAAAGTTGATGTTTTCCGTGATATGTCATAATTTGACATTATTTCCGCTCTAGAGCGTACTTTTCCGCTCGCATGTTTTCATTTACAATAAACTAAAGAAAGTTAGTAAATAATAGGTATATTAATAGTACATTATACACTAAGCGACTAAAGTGACCCATTTAATCCCGCGGATGGGACCCATTTAATCCCCGAGGGAATCAATCCATATACATTTTTAATAAAAATGAATACTACTTAGGATGGCTGGGCATCGAGGATGCACTTTTATGAAATGAAACATGGCTGGGCATCGAGGACGGACTTTTATGAAATGAAGCTTGGCTGGGCATCGAGGACAGACTTCAATTTTTTTGTAGTAAGTCAAAGTGCGCCAATAAAAAAATAGCGTAAAGTATTCGTGGATAACTGGTCTTTCAAACACGCGCGATTTTTCGAGCGCGACGGCGCAGTGTTATAAGACCTTACAGATTAGACCGATTCAGACGTCACTTCAATTATTATTTTCTATCTTATAAACCATCCAAAACACCTATGTTTATAGTTGTAGTTAATATTTGAAAATATTCAGTGTATAACTAATCACTTCCAATATTTTTTGAACCTCAATTTGTTTAACCTTGTAAATGTCGTTTACGACTTTTGTAAGTTTTAAATTGTCATTAGTTGCTTTTACGCCGTTTTTGATAGATTATGTTAATTTTTTTCTCGAAACCTTGACTCAAAACATCAAATTGCAAGAGGTTATGGACACAGGACACGCATGAGACACCATTGAAGCTTCTGGAGTTTGTAATTTGTTGAATATTTGTGTTAATAAGTGATATCATGAGCCAGCTTCCGCTGATCGAGCATCTAAAAGGGCACGAGAACTATGATACGTGGAAATGCGCGGTACAGATTTATTTAGAACACGAAGAGCTTTGGGACGCAGTAAAAGGATTTTTCGTGTTTTTTTTTAATTATTTGTTTAAAAATAAGGTGATCGTAGAAAAAATATTGTGTGCAATTCGAGCAGAAAGTGCGTTGCCGCTTTCGGCAGAGTTCCCGCGCTCCGCTACGCGTCGCGCGGGCAACTCTCTGCCTCAAGCGGCAAAGTATCACTTTCCACTCTTAATACACAAATAGCTATTGTATATTCGGTGCACCAATGATTCTTCATTCTCACAGTGGACGTGAATTTTGTAACCGTATATTGGAGCAAGTAAAAAGTATGTGGCCTGGACTTAAACTAGTTACCGGAAAACCTCGCCATAGCCAATCACAGGGAAGTGTAGAAAGATGCAACCAAGACGTAGAAAAAATTCTAGCGACATGGCTGAAAGATAATAACACAAATAACTGGTCGGATGGTCTTAAATTTGTTCAAGTGATGAAAAATCGTGCATACCATGAGGGAATAAAGCGTTCACCGTACAGAGCAATGTTTGGTATGGAATTAAAGATTGGCTTATTAGATTCCAAACTACCCAAAGAGCTTATTGAAGGAATTAATACCGAAGAAGAGCTCTTAGATATAGTGAAAAATACCAGCACGGAAAATACTCTGGATGAAAGTGACGTAGATCTAAATGAAAACATATCTCATATGGAAGAAATAGGCATTGATAAGACAATTAATCAAACATTTAACGAAAATACAGATATACAAGTTAGCGGTCAAATAAAAGATGAAAGTTATGAAATTGTAGAAGAGGAAAAGGAAGTGTCAGAATATTATGATATACCAAAAGAGAATATACAGATTGAAATAATTGATGTACCAAATTCGGCAGAAACAGTTGAAAATCACCAAAATAGAGTCCTTCAACTAATCGAAGTCCACGCAAACAACATGCAAAATATTAACTGTATTGAAGATAATAATAAAGTGAGTGAAGAACGAAACGACATAACTGATGTGTTAAATGAGTGTCTTTGTCAAGCTGGATGTGAAAAGTGTGATATTTGTGTGAAGCAGTTCAGTATTTTGGAAAATAGAGCACAAGCTAAAAAATGTTTGGAGAAACAATTTGAAGAAATGAAGCGTATATCGAAAGAAAAATTTCCATCTTGTTGCGTAGGGGATACTGTCAGAGTCCCTATTCCAGATTTAGATACAGGAAGTTGTGACAATAATGCATTGCTGACGATTGTACACGCTGATAATGATAAGGTATATTTATTATGAATTAGGTAACGAAAACGGTAATATTAGTGAACAATACTTTAGAAATGAATTTGCTGTTTGTAAACGAAAGTTAATTCCATTAGGGTGTGTGTCAGAAATTGTCAAAAATCAGTCAATTTCCGGAGGACAGGGATTACAAAAATGTAACTGTAAAAGCAAATTGTTTCACCAAACAATGTAGATGTAAGTCGTAAAATCTGTTATGTTATTCTAACTGCCATTCAAGCCTATCCTGTTCCAATAAGTAATATGTAGTAAAACTAGGTACCTATTAGTTTGGATCCATAGGTATTGAACTTTAACCTATTAGCCTTTTGTTTTTTTTTATAGAGAATATAACTATTTCTTTTTTATTATTATAATTTTAGAGAACATATTTTATTATTCTGTATTATTTATGTGATAAAAATCACAGCTCAGTACCTATACGCACGTCTATGAATGAATTAATGCGACATTAATAATTGCTTACTGAACTTATTACCCAGCTAATTCGCGAAAGTGGCAAGTGGTATCGGATATAACCGATCATATTGTCTAAATCGCGTTTTAACCGAATAATTTGCGAATATTTCTCAATTATTGTTATTTCTTCCGTAATAACCAGCAGTATTGGATAATTCGCGTTTTAGCCGGTTAATTCGCGAATTAACTATTTTCTTGTATTAACCGTAACATATATACATTTTAATCATATGATTAATAAGGACTTATGAAAACCAACCCCTTTTTTTGTCATTTCACACTTCCATCTCACAGTTATCATATCCATTTTATAAATCAGTAGCTACACTGAGAGTCAATTTAGTTTAGGAAAGTGTCAGAGGACTCTTAAAATTATTAAAGTGATTGGTTTCAGAACTGTGTTTTTATGTATTCATATGCAGTTATTTTATGTATAGAAATATTATACATGAAACATTCCTTGTGAAACGTTTCATACCTAGGAAATTTCTGGTTTCTGCAATGTTTCAGAAACGTGTCTGAGTCAAAAGATGAAACGATTCAAATGGAAAATAATCACAGAAACTGGGAAGTATAAAAAAACGAAGAACATTATCACAATGTGATGTTGAATTAACGTCACTGTAACATTTATTTGCATAGTGGGAAGCATAATAGTTTTTAGACTTTCCAATCATTGTTCTTTTTACGTACAAAATAGCTATTTGTGTATTAAGAGCGGAAAGTGATACTTTGCCGCTTGAGGCAGAGAGCCGAAAGCGGCAACGCACTTTCTGCTCGAATTGCACACAAGATTTTTTCTACGATCACCTTATTTTTAAACAGATAATTAAAAAAAAACACGAAAAATCCTTTTACTGCGTCCCAAAGCTCTTCGTGTTCTAAATAAATCTGTACCGCGCATTTCCACGTACCATAGTTCTCGTGCCCTTTTAGATGCTCGATCAGCGGAAGCTGGATCATGATATCACTTTTTTTCGGCTTTGAAACCGTGGAGCTTGACGTCATTACATCATTGTCTGGATCGGTAATTGCCGTATACTCCGCGCGTACTACTTTTGAACATTCGGCTTCGTTAGAAGATGTTGTTGCAACACGTTTAACGCCTTTAAGCCAACGTTCCATTTTTCTTTATTAATAATATTACAGCGTAGAAGAGGTTGGTCCATAGAAGAAATGTACAAATCTGATACAATCAGAATACATCAGTAGAACAATACCTAAACACGTCGTTTAAAATTCGCAATTCGCTAGCTAGTTTGTAAATAGGTAGGTACTTATCGCTCCGAACGCTGATCATCGACTGATGAATAATGAGGCGCGATCGTCATTTTATAAATAAAAAGCCGAATTAAAAATATAAATAAAGAAATTGGGTGCAAGCAATTTCGACTTTATGCTTTGAAGTTAGACCCGAAAGTCGCTTGTTCACAACTATACTGTCTTATCTCGGAGGCGGCTTTTTTCAAAGGGACTGCGGGCTCACAACGCCTTTGATAAATAGAAAGCGGAAATTAAAATAGAAATACAAAAAATGCGGTGTAAACAATTTCGACTTTGTGAGTGCGCACAAGTGGATATCGGCGGTGGCGGCATAGTAAAATCGTACTGTTGTGGGTGGCGACTAAGTTCGGCTGCGCCTCGTGATACGCCCGCGTCAAAACGTTCGACCAGAGAGAGGTGTTTTGATTTTTTTCTGAATTCTTGCGGAACCCTAGGTATCCGCGGAACACACATAAAGAATGGCTGCTCTATACCTCACCGATTAAGATGTACCCCCTTACGGTTGGACAAATATTAAAGAAAAGAGAAAAGGTTATGATAAACTTTTAAAAATCGTGTAGTGTGTGGCCGGTGAAATTAAAATTACAGTCGTCTGTCGACTGTCAGAAGAATTACAAGCAAAATTTCGGTAGTCGGTGACTCGTTGCATACCTCTAATAACTATATAGTGTCAGAGATAGGAATCGTCCAAACAACTCAAATATGAACATTGTGATATTTTTGTATGCAATGGGGAGGATTCTAAAATCAACTACATACAAAGGCCAATATTAACCACAATGTTTATGTAATTACAATATATAAGGTAGAATATTGTAAGTTTGATAATTTTTTCTTGAAGGGCTAATGCCTACCCAGTATGCAAATAAATATTACAGTTATGTTAAGTCAACATCACATTGTGATAATGTTCTTCCTTATTTTCCTCTTGCTTTCATCACATACACATCTATACAACCGCTTATGCTCAGCTTGTGGCTGTTAACTTTTGTGATGTTTTTCATTACTGTGATGTTACTAGAACTTCCTCAAAAGGAAGTCTTTATAACGAACTAAAAACAACATTTCTGTTACATTCTGAAATGCCTTTTCACATCTTGTCGATGTTAGTGCAATGTCTAAAACATAACATCTTATCAATGATCTAAATGCGACATTTCAAAAACAATACAGTGTATTCTCGTAGATGTTCTACGGACATTACATAAACCTCTAAATAATATACCTTAAACATTCTAGATATCCTATAGATGTTTCTGTCCCTAATCAGCAAATACAGGGTGAACAACTGAGAACGCCGGCTGTCGGCAATATTTCAAAAAATAATCATGGTACAACTTTAAAAAAATACCTTCAGGAAAATGACCCTGAAAAATCGCTAGAAAATATTTTTGAATTCCTAAAAAATCTGCTATGGAGTGGAATGAACACTTAAAACCATAATACTGTGATTATCTCCAGAAAAGACATACCAGAGGTATCCTAGAAATACAATTTTTGATATATTTATTGCCAGCGCTTATAGTGATCCTGTTTTAGGCCATTTTTGTTTGAAGTCTTTATTGTAATATAGAATAACTCGCTTATCAGTAATTAAGTAATTAAGTAATTATTATTGTTACATAGCGGGAAGTTCAATTCTGTGGTTTATAAAATAGTAAATAAATTGGGCACATATATATTATACTGGATAGAATTGGTATAAGAGAATATTTAAAAAGTTTAAATACTATGAATTATTAATTTTAGTTTAGTTGAGTTGATATTTAGTTTTTGTTTGCCCGGTATATTTAAGAAAATTATCTAGGTTCAATAATGCCACACAATGCACTTACCTTTACCTCTTCTTACTATTAAATTTTTTTTTTGAGCACTCAGCTTCTCAGAGTCTTGGGTTCATAAGGTTAAATATTCATATGATTTTTCTTTTAGTAATAAGCGCCAAATCTCAATATTGAATTTTGATAAAAAAATGTGTGATCTAAATATTTATATTGTATAAATTTTTACAAACCGGCCCTGCAAATTCTGTTCCAAACCCCCTCTCGAGTTATAATACGTTCCATCAATCCTGCCAACTGATAAATCAAACACTAAGAAATGCAGTCTACATACAATATAATTTGTTCTTCCAAATGGGAAGACTTGTTAATTTATATATTAAAAATACATTATTCTTTTTTTACCATCAATTAAAAAAAATGAAATTACAATGATCTTTCACACGAACACATTCGCACAAATGAATTTAGTCTAAATACTTGCAAGTATGCAACTTATTATACGTTATTTACAAATGAACACAACCTAATATTATACAAAAGAACACAACTTTATATTCATAAGAGAAAATAAAATGGTGGAAAGTCATACAACAGAACACACATTGTCATCACAGTTTCAATATCTAATATTCAATGTACACACGGTAAGTTTTATTTAAAATGAAACAGTTATTAAATACCTTTTATCATCCGCTGATTATCAATAAATTTGTCAATTTATTCTACTCTCTCTTTGTAGGCTGCTTCGAAAATGTCTGTATTGATTCAAGAATCCATTCAAATCAATTTAATTTCGAAGGCTTTCCATGCATAGATTCTCTTCAAAGATCGTGGAAATTATTGTTTCCACGATACGGAATATATAGACTTTCCAGGATAGTTAAAGCCTATATTCTCTACATATGGTATTACCTCTCTTCAGGAATGCTTTTTGGAGGTTAGTATCACTGTTTGCAAACTTATTTTTACTTTAATTTTAACAATTCTTATCTTATTTCTAAAGAACAATGTATTTTTGTCTGATTTTTCAATACTACTCGTCAACAACTTTTTTCTATCTCCCTAAGCAACCATTTTTTTCTAAACAAGAAACCTTATTTTTCATTAGCCCTCTGTTTATTGAAATCATAAAAATATTTGTAACCAATCAAAATAACTCATAGTAGTTCAGTCAAAAGATTTCATTTTATTATTTAAGATATTTACTTTTTTAATTATAAAACATACTTTTTAACAATTCTAAACTAACAATTCATCTATTTATCTTTTGCATTTTATTAATTCTTAAAATTTTTTTAGCTGTCATGGATTTTTCTCTACCCAGCTGACACCTACTTCCAGAAGTCAAAGATTTTATAACCCTAATGTTTTTATTTGGAATTTCACCTTTGGATATAATACAAGAAATATTTCTAGGGCTTCTAAATAGTTTAATGGTATCTAATGAGAATTTAAGATAATGTATAAACATTTAACGATTTCAATTGAAAAGTGGACTCATTCACTTCATAACAGGTGATGTTTTCTTGAAATTTTCTCTTAAATAGTTTGAATCCTTATTATATTTGTGTCATGTATGTGTATACAAGGTACATTATAAAGTTTAAAGACATTTCATTTGTTTAATTTAGTTTAAATTTGACTCTCGAATAGTTTTTCCTTCAATAATTTCATACTCGTTAATATCTCAAATTGTAATTAATTGTGTTAGATATATACAGTGTGTAGCACTATTTTTTCACAATAATATATATATATATATATATATATATATATATATAAATATATATTATGATATTATCAAAAATTCAAATATTAACCAATAAAATTGTAGAATGAATTTTGTATAAATGAATAAAATACTGAGATTAAACCAGAAAAGCAATTTGATACGGTTACCATATTTCTCTGTATCTGTATTCAATTCATAACAATCAAATCAGCTATTTTAAAAAAAAATCAACTGTGAGAAAAGTTGAGTTATTAGTTAAATGAAAAAATCAGAATTTATCATTCCTTCCAACAAAATTTAGCATACCGTTCAAAAGAAATATAAACGTCAAAATAGGACTTGACAGATAAAAGAAATTTTTGGAATTTAAAAATTCAAGTAAAGGGATAAAATGTATTTATTAGAAATATAAATAAAACTGTTTAGTAATCTGTTAGTAACAATTATATACAATGTGAAAATTAATGAATAGGAGAAATGTAAAATAAAATTGTGGCTGGTAGCAACTGAAGTAGGCAAAATTTGAGAAGAATCCACGGGACGGATATAATTTTTTTTGACAGTGATTGATAGATTGAAAGAGGAGACAGTTCCTTTTTGGTGAGAAAGATTATAGAAAAACTAAGAAAATAAATCGAATAGAAGAGAAGAAAACATGAATAAAAACCAAAACTATTATTAAACTAATCCAGGAAGATAATACAATAGAAAGGAAACCATAATTGAACTTAAAATTTAATTAGTGACACATAAAAATACTGCAAATGGAACGAAGTCGAAAATATAAAACTAAGGTATAGTAAAATCTAGTATTTCTTCATTCTAAAATGCTAGCAGAGTAATAAAATTATGGCGATATTCAAATTTCAAAATCAACCAAATTTCAATTTCACCGGCATCGATATTTCCAATTCTTGCTAGTGTTTGAAACATATAGACAATTCCATTTTTACAAACCGTCCCTGATAAACTATTTAAAATAAACGATTAAGTGCATATTAGTTGGTAATTTGACAATTAATAAAACAGAAAATGTCAGTTTTGAGTAGAATAAGGTTAGGTTAATTAAGTATTTCATAGTTAGATGACATTAGAATATAAAATAGAAATAAAATATAGTTAATTCCGGGTGGGATTTAAAAACATTGGGGTTTATTGAATTTGTATTAGGTAATAAGGAGTTTGATTTATGTTGGACTATTATTATTCTTTCTGATAAATACAAATTATCACGTTTATTTGCACATTTGAAGTTTAGTTGTTTATTTCACTAATTAATTTAGATAACAAATACGTCCAACGGAACCACCTGAGAGAGATTACTGTGTTCTGATCCAACTGATATATATATATATATATATATATATATATATATATATATATATATATATATATATATATATATATATATTTTTTATTTAACTGAAACATAAATTGCTTGTCTTTTTTTATGCTTGAATATCTCTTTCAGGAAACTTGATAAATACTATTCTGGGTTTATATTGGTTTCAGTGTTTGATTGACATTTTGGTGAGCATTGGGAATTTCTATCGTGATTACTTTGGGTACTCGAGGGCTCAATTTGTCTGGCGCCCAAATTTGAATTCTTGTAGTTTTAGATTAGAGACCCCGCCCTTCTCCACTATTTTTAGCTAGCCGAGAGTACTCGTCTGCCGGGTGGCAGACAAAACAACATAACCGATATAATTTCACCCATAGAAAATTTGAAAGAAACTTAATAGTACCGTTTATTTTCATTATTAATTTTAATTATTGAGTACGGTTATACCTTGTTTATAATGTCCCTTACCGTAGATACAGGGACTTTTGTTAATTCACTTGTCACGGTGAAAGTAGTTGAACACCCTTTTTCAACTAGAGTTTGGTAAACATTTTTTATTATCGTTTTTGCGTCACTTGACAAATGTTTTCTTTTAACCTTCCCGTTGTCCGAAACATCATCTTCGGTATCACTGTTGTCACTAATTTCAATCACTTCATTCTCTATTTCCATTTCATTCGACACAATGTTTTTCCATAGATGAAACACTGCCATTTTTATTTGCACAATGCACAACGATGAAAAGTCACAGACTGATAGACTGCACCCTTGCTTTACCTGCTTGGTGATTACTCCGACCATGTTAGGACGCAGATATAAAGGATAATTTCTCATTTATGAGGAGGCAGTATCTGTGGTCTTTATGCATTCTTGTTGTATTTAACATTTATACAATGCTCCCTGTCATAGACACGGTATTTCAAATTCGCAAGTATACAAGCTGTCCGCATCCGCTAGTGGAGGAAACCACTTCAGGCTGCAGATTTCGTCGGACTGAAGACGATAATGTCGGGGTCGCATATTTCAAAACTGCACATTCATACGAAACCAGTTACTAAATGCCGCGTTGCCATTGGCTGGATTTCGACCAACGGCATTACCTATGCGAAGCGAAGAGGGGACAAGCGATTTCCATCGAGTCATAATCTTACGAATAGAGAAAAATTAAAACAACCAAATGCAAAGTTGCATAAAATAACAAAAAAAAGCTTGATACAAAATAATTATTTTATTGCATAGTACATCATTGTGTAGTTACCGACTTTTAAAATTGAATTTAAAATGTTCTTTGCAGTTGTTTACAACCTAGAATGTCAATTTTCTTCAATTATTAGATTTTACTTTTTATAAAAGCATTTTACCAAGAAATGCACTAATACCATGGGATCAGCCAACTCCTCCTATATAGAATTTAGGAGGTATTGGATCACCCTGTATAAAAATATTGATAGAAGAAATTTCATTTAAATCTAAATTAACAGATAATTTAGTCATTCCCTAATGGCAACGACAGCATAAAACCAACTAATGTATCGCATTTAGCTCCTGGTTTCGTATCAATGTGCGGTTTTGAAATATGCGTCGGGGTCACCAATATTTTATTCTGGAGTATGGTTATTGGAGAGACATTTAATTCCAAGGGTATGATGTTTAAATAAATAACTCAAAAATGCGATTAAAAAATTCAGTTTATTTTCCTTCCTTTTAACTTTCTCTCTATAAATATCACAATGTTCTTGTTTCTTCTCTATTTCAAATTTAAATATGTAAATAATACGATCCGGACTTCGCAGCTTAAAAATATAACATAAACGAGAATAATTAGGGTCTAATTAGAAAACCGGTAGATTGTTCTTCCGCTAGCCGCTACTCCATGAGGCGTAGAAAACTGCACTGTAGTGTTTGAAAATAAAATTGTTATTTTAACGTTTTTATCGAAATTTATCAATAATTTTTTTAAACGCTTAATCGCAATAATTGCCGCAGATATAAGCACAGTGTTTAGAAAAAAAATAATGTAAATTATAAGATTTTTTAAAACTTTTTATCATTCCAACATTTTGCAACCTTAAAAAAGCATTGAATTTGTTTCTCTTCTTTGTTCATGGGATCTAGATTTTTACTATACTCGATAGTCGAAATTGTGTAAAGTGAGTCAGAGCTATCTAATCAACACTTTGGTTAAAGCGCAGTTGCCATATGTATTCTAGAGAGAAATGCTGTATTTTATAAATACACTTAAAATCCATTGTGTCAATATTTCAGGTACAAAAGATGCAATGTAATTAAGTCAATACCAATTTAATATATTTATTTCAAATTTCAAGCAGACTAATAATAATTAGTTTACTTGAAATGTGAAATAAAGTGTTTATGTATATTTCTTGAACACAAAGTTTGTTGTGAAAAACTCGCCGATTTGACAATGTTGGAGAGTCGCTTCAATGTTCCGGCTTTGAGAACGAGATAGATAGATCGAGCTACGCGAATGAGACAGTGATAGTAAACAGTTATGTGAGGTGTTTATTCTCTTCATGAACGTAACATCAGTATTTGTGTTGTGGTTTTGTGTGATAAATCGGTTATTATTGGTATTTATTGTAATATTTATATCGGTATATTTAGTGACAATAATGGCGGAGTGTAGCGGTGTTGGCGATAAAAAACGGCGTCGTAACAATTTAATTCGGGAAGAAAAAGTCCTCATATTAAATGTGTACGAAGGACTGCGTGCCATGGACAAACAGTTGGGTGTTAGTGACGCTGTGATTAAGTGCAGTTATTTAACTAAAGTTTCTGAGAGTACTATATACAATATTCTAAAGAAATCGCGGGACGGATCTTTGACAAGAGAACGAGGTGAAAACTGTAAACCGGAAAGTAGGGGAAGAAAGAAAATTGTTTTGGACGACCAAACACGGAATGCTATACGTAGGGAAATACATTCTTTTTATTTTAGGAATGAAATCCCCTCGGTAGCTAAATTGAGCAAGGTAATAGAAGCTGATGATACTTTACCAAACATCAGTGATAAAGTTTTGAGACGAACTTTAAAATTAATGAATTTTCGTTACCAAACAAGAAGTAGAAACAGTGCCTTAATTGAACGAAATGACACTGTGGAATGGAGGAGAAATTATTTAAAACAGATACGACAGTTTCGTAACGAAGGACGGCACATATATTATCTTGACGAAACATGGTTAAATGAAGGCCACACTGTGTCAAAAGTGTGGCAAGACATGAATATACGAAGCAATCGACAAGCCTTTATGGAGGGTTTCTCTTCCGGTTTAAAAGCTCCCTCTGGGAAAGGACGTCGACTGATTATCACTCACATTGGCAGCGAGGAAGGATTTGTAGAAGGTGGATTACTAAGTTTTCAGTCCAAAAAACTGTCGATTACCATGAAGAGATGGATGGTAACCGGTTTGAAACATGGTTTAGATCAATTTTAACAAAGGTAACTCCTGGTTCAGTGATAGTTATGGATAATGCTTCATACCACTCTCGTCGACTGGAGCAAATACCTACTTCAGCTAGCCGCAAGAGGGTTATAATTGATTGGTTAGAGAGTAAAAGAATTCCGCACAACGAGGCAATGCTAAAAGTTGAATTATTATCTCTCGTACGGAAACATAAAAGCAGTTATATTAAGTACGTTGTCGATGAAATGGCGAAAGATTTCAACGTCTCAGTTGTTAGACTTCCTCCCTACCACTGTGAGTTAAACCCCATCGAGCTGGTTTGGGCCCAAGTGAAAAATTATGTTGCGAGAAAAAACAGTACATTCAAAATGGCTGACGTTGAGAAACTGTTTGACGAGGCGCTGCATACCGTTACTGCTGAGAGTTGGCGTAAATGTATTCAACACGTATTAAAAGAAGAAATAAAGTTTTGGGATTTAGACATACGTGTAGAAGTAATGACGGAACCACTCATTATCGATATAGGAGGAGAAAGCGATGATTCTGAGGAGTCGTCAGGGAGTGATACCGCTTCCAGTTAGTCAGACATTTTACAAGTGACCTCGCAACATACCTATACTTATTGGTAATTTATTTTGGTCTTGACAAACAACTTTTTTTTAGTTTTAGTAGTAGTAAGTTGGAATTGACTTTTAAACATTTTTTTATTTTGTTTTAACTTACTTATGAACAACTTGTGATAAGTTATTATTTCAAATGTTAAAAATTGAAATTCCAGATATTTCAGTATTCGCACCCTTAAACTATGATACGCTCATGGAGTTCACTTTAAATCGGTAGATAACCGATGACGTCACTTTACACAATTTCGACTATCGAGTATAACAAGTTATATATGTTGATAAAAAATACGATCGGTTCGAATTTTTTTTTATTCAAACTAATCAGCCTCCACCAAAGGTGATTAGCGGTGTATAACAATATACAATATTAAATTTTGTTTAGTAAATTAATGTTCTTCAAGAATCCCATCAATTTTTCAACTGGGCAATTTACACCAAAGTGTATGTTTAAATCTGTAAGTAGTCTATATTTTAACCGGTTCCTGTCAAACTTAGTGCAATTAATCAGGACATGTTTCACTGTAAAATGTTCTTGACATAAATCACATATAGGAGCATTGTCTTTATTGAAAAAATAAGTATGCGTAAATTTGCAATGCCATATTCTAAGTCTAGTAACAATCACTTGTGCCCTGCGTGTTGTAGTTGGACGCTTCCACAACGTAACTGTTGATTTAAATTCGCGAAGTTTGTTTTGCGATCGCTGCCAGTCTTGTTGCCAGTGGTTGTGAACTTTTTCCCGAATAAGTTTTCTCAAGTCACTCACCACACACTTTTTTATGAGTTCGGCATTAACGTTTACGATTGCGTTACGTGCACATAGGTCCGCTTCTTCGTTGCCTCTGATACCAATGTGAGCAGGAACCCACATGAATTCGACAGATTTCTTGTCGTCCTGGATTTTATGAAGATGTGATTCAACTGATTGTAATATTGTGTGCTTGGGATAAGGATGTTTCAAGGAATGAATGCTACTTAAGGAATCAGTTAAAATTAGGGTTTTGGGATTTGGAAAGGGGGTAATTACTTTGAGGGCATGAATGATAGCATAGAGTTCTGCCGTAAATATGCTACTGTGATGGGAGAATTTTATGCTGTAAGATTCAGTTGCAGTCACTATTGCAGCACCCACTCCAGTCTCCGATTTCGAAGCATCCGTGTAGACTAATTTAAAGTCATTGTAGTCATGCAGTATTCTGTTGAGTTCTGCAAATATTTCATAGCGATTTGTATCTCTATCAAGCCCAGTCAGGTTAGTACGGCAGCGAGGGGTAGGAATTGTCCACGGAGCTGGATGTTCGACAGTGGATGGAAACATTTTTGGGAGCTCTAAATTAAATTTCTGGAAAAGTTCTCTTACTCTGACGTAAAATGGCTTAGATAGATGCGGTTTTTTATCAAAGAGATCCCTATATCTGTTGTTGAATGTGTTACTGTAAACTGGTTTTTCAGCATTAGTGGATATAGCAGCCGCGTAATTCAAACTCAATATAGAGCGTCTGTAGCTTAATGATGGTTCACCAAGAAGACTTTTTATGCTGGTATTAGGGGACGAGCCTGAAGCTATTCTTAGTGCTGTATTATAGATAACCTCAAGATTGCGAAGTACAGTTTTTCTGGCAGATGCATAAGCTATGGAGCCGTAATCTATTTTTGACCTGATGAGCGTATTATATATAAGCAGTAGCGTTGCTTGGTCTGATCCCCAATTTATATTTCCTAGGATTTTCATTATATTAAGCCGCTTCATACATGTTTGGACCAACTTCTCTATGTGATCTTTCCAGGTAACCTTATGGTCAAAGATCATTCCTAGAAATTTTGCTGATGATTTAAAGTTATTATTTTCGTTATAAAGCTTCAATTTTGGAGAAGTATATGAACGTTTTCTGCTAAATACCACACCTGTTATTTTGGTAACAGAGAACCTGAAGCCGGATTGACGTGACCATAGTTCCAAATTTGTGATGAATTGTTGCATAAATAGAGATATTGTATTTATATTTTTTCCTTTTATGTAAACCACTAAGTCATCTGCGAAAACTCTTGCTTTCAGTGGTTTTTTTAAATTGTTAAGAATGTTGTTAATGGAAATCAAAGATAAAGTAGGGCTGATAACTGAGCCTTGTGGGGTTCCATTTGCTTGGCGGTAAGTATTAGATAGCTCGTCATCAACCCGAACTTTGAATGTTCTGTTGGCAAGAAAGTTGTTGATAAAAGCTAAGAGATTTCCTGTGATATTCCATCTTTGTAGTTGCATCAGGATGTTTGGAGTCCGGCAGGTATCAAATGCTTTTGAGATATCAAAGAAAATGGTTACGCATACCTGTTTGGTGGCAAAAGCCTCATTGATCTCACTTTCCAAATCCACTACATTGTCTAGAGTTGAGCGGTTTGGTCTAAATCCCGTTTGTTCTTTGATTAGGAGGTTAGAAGTTTCGAGATGCCACATGAGTCTTTGGTTGACAATTTTCTGTCTATGTCTAGCAATTTTCCCATTGAGCAAGTTAGAGATATTGGTCTGTACGAGTTGGCTTCTTGTTTGAGTTTTTTAGATTTCAAAAATGGTGGAATAATAGCTTCAGACCATAAAGAAGGAAAGACTTTGTCTTCCCATATCTTGTTGAAAATTTCAGTAGATGCCGTCTTGCTGAAGGTGGTACATATTTGAGAAATATGACTGGAATATTGTCTGGACCTGGACTGGAATTTTTCATTTTGTCTAAGGAGCTGTCAAGTTCTTCTATGGTGATAGGAAGATTTAAAGGGTTATCGAGTGTATCTTCAAAACTGATGGGAGTTTGTTCGATTTGAGCCTTGTAATTGAGAAAGTAGTAAGCGCAAGGAGATCAGATGTGAAATCTAGAGCTATATTTACAGGTTGGGGTGAGCCGGTTACGTTATCTAATAAAACAAATAATTGGTCGTAGTCTAGAATGAAAGGTGGCGAATGATTTTCGATGTACTCTTCGCAAGAGATGGTTGATTGTTTCTTGCTCAATTTATCATTTTTTAAAGTTGGTTTTGGTTTAGGGAATAATATTTCTGGCGTTATGTTATTATCGCTATCGGATGTGGGGGTCTTTTGTTTGTGACTTTGGCAATATTGGGGATATCTGTTGCTTCCGTTTCTGCTTCCATATTCATTAAAGTTGTGGACGTCTCTTGACTAAGTGGAGAGTCTTCTGTTATTGGATCAGAAGTCAATTTTTGTGTAATAATGTTATTTGTTGACAAAGATGGTGGGAGAGTTTGGATTGGGGTAGTAAGAAGAGTTTGGGAAGTCGTAAGCGGTTGATTATTTGATGTTGAACTATATGTATTAGGTTCTGATTGGTTGGAGCTATTGATACATTGTGAGGCTATATGACCATAAGCTTTGCATTTTTAGCATATTAGTTCATCTTTTTGGAGGAAAACTCGGTAGCTGGTTTGTTCGAATTCAATCAATATGGAGTCTGGAAGCGGTTGCGTATAAGAGCTTACGTAAATCTGTTTTCTGAAACTCAAGATGTGACTATACTCAGGTAATGTTGCACCGATTCTTAGAACCGTCATGGGAGAAACTGGATTTAGACCTATTTTTGATATTTCGTCTGTTAGCAGTTGATGTGGGATGGTTGGACTTACATTGGAAAGTATGATTCTATCAGCCGGAGTTATGAGTCGACGAGCTACTAGTTTCTCGCCGTTGACGGTTACGGGGCCATAATTGTGCATGAGGTTATCAACTACTGATTTGTTTGCTAGTACATACAAACACGATTGTTCGAAAGCCTTGATGAAAAAATAATATTTTTTGGTTGAATGATTGATCCTAATGGGATAAGGTAATCCTGTAATTTGGCATTGTTGATAGCGCAAAAAACGATTGCTTGTTGCTTGCTTGGAAAAACAGCTTGGTTAACTGCTGATGAATAACTTTTGATAACTCTTGTAGGAGTATTTGAGTGTGAATCATTGATAGAAGATATCATTAAAATTTGATTTTATTTGGCCGGAAATTGGAATACGTCCCTGGCCGCTATCAGTGAATAGTAGCATGCGAAACTAGTTTGTTGCTTTTTATAGGTGATGTACTATTTGAATTGACTGTGTTTATGATGTGGAATTCACTGAGTTTAGATAATTTGAAGAACAATATAAGTAAAGTGAACTTACAGTTTCTGAAAGTACTTCTCACTGCTCAAAACTAATTAAAAAAGGTTTAAACTAACTAAATTTGTAATATTTCGAGATCTGCACAAAACTAGGCTAGTCACTTGTTCTATCAGAGCTGAACTCCTCGATTCGAATTCCCAGTGCAGTTTTTCTTCATCCTGACCATGGTCTCGGACAATACAGATTATTAAGATAGCGCACTTGTTGAGATTGAAATAATTACTGTTAAATTAACATGCGGCTTTGTGATATTGATTAATTGTACACGTTTATTTATATTGTGTTACATAAACTATTAAAGATAAACGAAATAGATGAACTCTTTGTTTTTCGAACTATGCTATGTCTGATTTAAATTGGCCTATAAGAACTTCGCCCAAACGCCAAGTTTCTAATATACATTTATCTTTTAAATTTGGCCAGAATAACTGGTAATTTAAAATTATATCTATAAAAATAACTTTTTACTCGAATAGTAAACCGACTTTATATACTAAAACTTCCAAACACTTAAAATGAAATGACTTCTCTTAAAAAAAGAAACGATATAGGAGATACGTTGAAAGTGTCACACCATCAATTTCTTCTCGGATCATTGAGAGTAGTATCGGGAGACAAAAGTTAATCTTTCACTTAATCTAATTCCGAAAAGACAAATGGTACGAGTGAGTTTGAAGGTAATGTTTTAAGGCCTCGAGAAAAAAAATTCTAAAACTAGATAATGTTCCTCCTTTGGCAGTGGATCGGTTTCAGATGTTCATTCATGTCAATAGTAGCGATATAATCTGTTGTGGTATTTGGGATGGGCTTCATGGGTTGACTTTAGTTTATAAATGCAGTGGTGTAGCTACTACGGGTTTCTAACACTTTTTTCCATTTATTACACAGGTCTGTGAAAAGTAGTTGTTCTAACTATAGTATGTTACAATACAGGAATATTTGTTTTCCAAACACGACTCATGCCATTTCAAAATAGCACTCTTATTCGTCCAAACATCTTTAAAAAAAAACCTTCTTAACATCGGAATATCGTTAACGTCTGTACTCCATTTCCCGAATTTTTTACTTATGTTTGCAAAACAACAGGTCGATATCAAATTCCATTTCGCTAAACCTAGTAGATAGCTTAAGACATATTTTATAGTAGTATAATGTTTTTCTTATTTATTTAAACGTTTTTATTACGGGTGTGATACATTTATACATACACGTTATGTCTACTAACTTAATTTATTTATTCACTATACTATTCACTAATTTATATGCACTTACATTAATTTTTATAAACACTTCACTACTTAGAATATTTACTTGTTCGCTGTTTATATCACGAGATCACTTTATAAACTAAATTTCTCTCGCTGGTCGGTCCTTTATATATTAGTACCTTTTTTACTAGATAATTCTAGACTGCGGCTTACACAAAAACCATGAGCTCTCTGGCATTTTCTAGATAAGACTGGTCACAAAAAAAATGTCAAGATAAGATAGTCACTAAAAATCGAAAACAGTTCTAAGAAATCCCTGCGCATCCAAAATAATTTAAACTTTCATACATGGCTTAGGCAGAGTCGGATTCAGGGTCTACACTAGTGTGCTATTTCGTAACATTACCCTTCCTTAAATGGAAGTTTCTCCTGGAACTTTTGTGTAGCCGAGACTGGATGTTTGAATCGGCAACTGGCCCCATTTCTACACTTTCCGATCTTATGGAAATAACAGGGCACCGTCTTCATCGGTTAATGATAACGGGGGTTGGAGCTGCAAATTAATATCTGGACACCGGTATCTTGGAAGATAACCTTTACCATGTTCCTGATGACTCGCCAATCCAACTGGTTACTCGCTATCTTAGGTATAGCCAGTTTCTTCACGCTGGATTCTAACACGTGATCTCGGAGGTTTCGAAGTGCTTCCCACACATCGTGGTAGGTAGATCGATCTTGACATTCATTTTAAATTACCACGTTGAAGACGTACAGCGAATTATGTTTCAGTTTCAGTGCCTTGCCAGGGGCCGGAATCTGGTCTTCAAGTTTTTCTAATTGCCCGAACTTCTTCCGAAAGGCGGTTGCCAACCCTCGTGCGTTCTTGATACGGGCGGGGATGTTGTATGCCAGTGAATAATCTTCCGGGAGAGTGAACAAATCTTGTCGTTGGTCTGAAGTGACTTGTTGGGCCCTATGTACCTTCATTAATTTATTGGTGTTAACAAGAAATAGAGACTCTATTGAAAATATCTCAGGGATGGGGTTTTTATCAAAAAAAAAAATTACTTTCCATAAAAATAAGAACAAATGTTTATTTACTATAGATGTCTCTATATTATTTTGTCTATGGTAGGGGAAATGAAAATTAATACATGTAGAATTATTCTACATCGGGTAGCGTTATATTATGTGTTGAAATTTTATATCAATTTAACCTAGACGATTTGAAGTTCGTCCCGAATGTCATGATAATAGTTATCATGAAAATAAAAGATATTACATTTGGATTATACCAAGTTATTCAGACAACCAGTACTGTCTGTTTACATGTGTTGGTGAGTATACTATTTTTAATACTTTTTAACTAAATTGTTGAGATTATCTCTCGGTAAATGAATTTCGAATTATTCAGGTAAATTTTGAACTTTACTTCGAATGGTCTACTAATTATCTATTTGTTTTAGCCACCTCTTAAACTAGATACGGGGGAAATTCATATTTACATATCAATGGCACGGTATAAGTCCTATAGCACAGTTACTATAGTTATAATTGAAATGTATTTGGGAAATTCTATACACACATCCAATATATGATTAAACCTGAACTCGGGAGTTTATTCAACTGAGTGAAACGACTCTGGATATAAGTGGAACGGGCTTACTTGGAGGCGGGCTCATATCCCCATAAGTTGTAAACTATTTCGGTGATGAAAACCGTGACTGGTTACTGCCTGAAGTAAGGGATTGATGGTGCCTTTCAACATCCAGGTATCTCAATAATGAAGATCGTAAGAAAATAAAGGTCTAAAACAAGGAAGATCAATGTACTTCTACCAAATGATTGTAAAATAATTCTAGCTAAAGAATGAAATTGAAATGAAGACTCACCTATTGTTCTTGGGTGACCTCGTAGGTAACTAATAATTAATACTTCAAATCCAATTAAATGTATATAATCCCTTGATTACAATAAGTATTAATATCTATTTTTTCCAGCTAAAATATCCCCAACTAGGATGGTAGCACATGCTAATCTCAAAAGCCAAAAAAAAACAGGAAAAGGTACCAGTGTGACATATGTCTCCTTTCCAAACTAGGAAGGAAGACGTCTTCATTCAACATACTATTTAGCCACGGTGACTTTATCCAATAAATAACAATAATTTAAATGAATCGTGGAAGAAGAATTTTATTTGCGGTTTGACAGTACCTTCTAATGGATACTAAAAAATGTGAACATGGCAATGGCTGGTTGTTCATAGATTTATTAATCGAATTTTGAGAAGTTATTCCAATATATACTATTTATTAATTAGGATTGTCTTGTTTCCGGATGTCCCAAGGTTAGTATTTGTGCTTTTTACGTATAGAATTGAACGATTCCGGTTTTTAACCCGTAACAGACTCCATATCTAGCTTTCCCCACACCTCCCTACGCGCTCATAAATTCATCGAAGGTAGGGTCAGACACATCTCGACTATGGTTTACTCCTTTCTCTAGGTCACGGTCTCCTTAGAATGGCGCTAGTCGATTTTGGTGAACTACTTTTGGTTTTCCGTTGGGATCTTGCTTATGCGATATATAACATCATTAATCATTTTCTTGATTAAGTATGGACCTTCCCAGGATTATTGTAATTTTGTAGAAAATCCTTTTCTCCTCGTCGGGTTGTGTAACCATACTTTGTCCCCTCTTTAAAACTGCCTACTGTGACCTGCGTGTCGTACCGACTTTTCATTCTGTCGCTGGCAACTTGAAGATTTGTTCGAACTAATTCATGCATATCGCCCAGCCTTCTTCTCAATTGGATCACGTAGTCTTCTCCTGCTAGATCTTCTCCAGGCCGATAGCCAAATTCTGGTCACAAGGAAGCCTTATTTCATGTCCAAACAGGATTTTCGCGGGTGTTTCACCCGTGGACTCATTGACAGCAGATCGATAAGCCAATGCGAATAGGGAGATATACCTCGTCCCAATCTCTCTGACGGCTGGAAACCACTTTGGACAGGTATTTTCCAATAGTCCTGTTCATTCTCTTGACCATTCCATCTGACTGTGGATGTAATGCTGTTGTCCTGGTCTTCTCCATTTCCAGCTTGTCATAAATCTCCTGGAATAGATGGCTTTCGAAATTTCTTCCCTGGTCACTGTGGACTTCCATGGGCACTCCATATCGGCTAATGAATTCTTTCACCATTCTTTTACATCCGCGACAGTTGTGGCCTCTTGATTCGTGTAAATTTCCACCCACTTTGTGAAATAATCCATTACAACCAGGATGTATTTACCACCATTCTCTGTCATCGGAAACGGTCCGGCGATGTCTAAAGCAATCCTTTCAAAAGGGCTTCCAACATTATACTGTTTCATAGGTGCCTTTCTCTTGCGATGTGGTGCATTATTAGTAGCACAAGTCGTACATTTCTTACACCAATCCTTCACATCGTCGAAGCTGTTCATCCAATAAAACCTTTCACGGACTCGCTGAAGGACCCGGATGACCTCCCGATGAACTGTCGCGTAACTTCTTCAGTACATCAGCTACTCTCGTTCTATGGATAACTACCTGTCTCCTCATCTCGGAACCATCATCGTTTTCAAGGACTCGTTTCAACAGCCCTTCTTCCAGGACAAGGGAGTCCCACTGCGCCCAATATGCCTTGAGTGTCGGTGAAAATCTTGACATTTCTTGCCATGTAGATCGCCGATTTTCTTCCTTCCATTGCCGAATCTTCTTTAGGGAGGATCATTCTCCTGATCTTCTTTTATCCTGGTGGGTGACAATCTTCGTAGACTATGTAGTTCTTGAAACTGCAACTTCGTTAGATTTCGACTTGTTGCATTGAGAATAGTCTACAGGGCACGACCGTCTAGACAAAGAGTCGGCTTTTCGGTGATTCACATCAACTCGATGTCTGTGTGACTGGAGTTCCTGGGTTGCAGGTGTCTTGGGGCGCTTAGGCGGACTACGTACGTGCTCTAGCTCGCCACACTTCCGGCGTTGTTGTACCGCGAGCCCTTCGTGACTGCTTTGCATTTGAGAGGTTCGTGGTTTGCAGAAGTCGTAGGACGCTTATACGAACTGCGTGCATGCTCTAGCTCGCCACAATTACAGCACCTGGTTTTCTTCAGCTTCTTGTCTACCATACCTTTCAACAAGTGAACGATCTGGTCAAGTCTGTCATCGTCACCTTCTTCCTGTATGGTCCTACCTTTGTTGTATCCCGAAGCCATCGTGGCTGCTTCATATTCAAGCGCAGCAGTCAATGCATCGACCAATGTTTTAGGATAGGCTAATCGAAGCGTCTTCTCCATATCGTGGTCACATAAGCCGTCGATAAAGGCCTGGATGCCTAAACATTCCATCATGTTAGCTGGTGCTGATGGATAAGCAAATCGAACTAGTCGGGCAATATCCAGTTCATACTCTTGGAGGGTTTCGGCACCTTTCCGCCTTCGGTTCTTCAGCTGGAATCTGTACAAATGTTCCAAATGTTCGTGACCGTATCGCACGTCGAGCTTCTTTTTCAGCTGCTCAAAGTCATCCGTTTCTTCAAGAGGCGTCGTCCGAAGTACATCTAAAGCATCTACCCGAAGCGCGATGGTCAAGTTCACGCCTTCTCCTTATCGGACGAATTATTCACTCTAGCGGCTGCTTCAAACTGTTTTACGTAATTGGTCCACGACATTTTTCCATCGAATGTTGTGGAAAGTATTTTCCCGAAGAACGGGAAACAAAAAGGAAACTGAATTCATGGATTATTAATCCTTTTTTACCGAACTTGCAAATGCCGAAAAGTATGTCAAACGAGATATATGAATCTGTTTCAGAAATGTCGTCAGATTCAAGTATATAGAGTCACTGTTCTCTGAGTATTCTTCTCCCGTTCCCAACAACATATTTCTGAGAACCAAGAATCTCACCCTATGCAGCCACGTATGGTATCACTACAAACAACTTTTTTACAAGTGTTTCACTAGCAAAAGAGTTACTAGAGCGCAGACTCGTACTTTACGGGACCATCCACAAAAACAAGCTGTCCTGCAACCATATCCATAAAAAAAAGAAGAATCATCAGTATTTGTCTTTACTGAAAAAATTGCCTTAGCCTCATATGTTCCTAAAAACAAGTTGTGAAGCGCCACAGTGATTTATAATCCAAAACAGGTGGTGGGGAAAAATGTTATTATCCCATTTGAGCTGATGGAACTTTTATATTGCAATTAGGTAACGCCACTGTAGAAAATCGTATCGACCTGACGAAATAAATACAACTTTATAAATTTGTGCGGTTAGATGTCAGCAAAAGAAGTTCTCTTTTATGGTGATATCTTTAATTATTATACTCTGGTTTGTGGGAACAAATAAAACTCGACATTTCGAGTTTTATCTGAAACGATTGCTTCCATATCACGTCTTAATATCAAATATACCTTATGGAACTCAATAAAAATGTTGTTATACTTAATCAAAGAAAAAGACAACCCATTTTTATTTTTTAATACTGGAAACTTCAAGCTTGTGTATTTAGTCTGCAAACAGTAAAAGATTTTTGCTAACAAATAATAATAATATATTTATTTGCCAGAAATTACAAATGTAATTCGTAAATAATCACAATGCGCCACAAAAACTGCAACAAACAACTTGTCAGTAGTACCTAAATAAAGTTCACCAACAAAATTAATCATAATAATAAAAATATGGACAATAATAATAGCATAAATGAAACATAGTTGTATAGTCAAAAAATTATATTAAAAAAATCAAAAAAATGAACCATTGTACAAAACTTGTAGAAATATTCAAAATTATTACATTGAGTAGAAAACCATATAAATAACTCCCTTTAAAATTACAATGGCTTATTCAAAGTATGAATTGAAAAATTGTGGAAGCACTCATTTTGTTATTCTTGTCCTCCGAAAGATTTTTCTCATTGTGCAAACGATGCGTTTTTTGAGATAGGGCAAAGTCGGGTGAGATGGCCAGTCCGGAGAGATCGCCAACAGCTGAAACTTGACTAACGGGTCGTGAGATGGTGCTGCCTGTCCTCTTCGACAATAAATGATTATCCATAAGCACAGCCATTGTGTTGTCGTTTAAGTCGAGGTCACGTTAAAGCGTCAAAACAATAAAATAATATCACCTCCTTATAAAATTTTATATTAGTTTTGTGTCACTTTCTACTGTGAATGTTTGTGAGGAAATTTAGTGCCGATTTCAACATATTAGGTGAGTACAATGTTCATTAGATGATTCTAACCTCAAACAACAGGTAAAAATGTGCGGTGGGTTTTGTTTGTCACGTTGTCCATATCTCCCTAGCATTTGTGAGAGATGACCAACCAATAGTAGGAACAGATGGCCATATATTTCTTTACAGTTTGGCATCATTCCCATTCTGCTGCGAAAACATGCCAACGGAGTATCAAAGAAGGAACTCGAATCGTGGAAACTATACTGAAGGAAATCTGCGGCGAGCAATGGACGCTGTCAGAAACGGCGCTTCAAAAAATTATGGCATTCCTAGGAAAACTCTTGAAAGGAAATTGAAAAAAAATGTGTCGACGACAGGTAAAATGGGGCCGGATAGCATGTTGGGGGAGGCAAATGAAAATAAATTGGTGCAACATATTAAGAAGGCACAAAAATGCGGTTTTCCTATGACAGTTCCAGATGTTCGAAAGCTTGCCTATAATTTTGTGGAAAGTCTAAAAATCAATCACAAGTTCAACAAAGAAAAAGGATGTGCCGGTTCCGATTGGTTTAGGTCTTTTTTGAGGAGACATCCAGACTTGTCTGTTCGCAAGGCTGAGGGTGTATCTCTAGGGCGAGGTGAACGCATGAACCGTTTAGATGTGGGAAATTATTTCACTTTACTGCAAGAAGTACTGGAACAAAATGAGCTTTTCGACAAACCTGGATGCATTTATAATGTCGACGAAACAGGCCTTCAAATAAATAATCGTCCTAGCCTTGTCTTAGCCCAAAAAGGAGCAAAGGATGTTGTCACAGTGACATCAGGGGAAAAGGGTGACACAATATCGTGCATAGCTTGTTGTAACGCTGAAGGTTTTTTTCTGCCGCCGGTCTGTGTATTTAAAGGCAAGAATTTAAAGACTAAGTGGACTGATTCAATGCCGCCTGGTACACATATTGTAATGTCTCAAAAATCAGCCTACGTTACTGCAACGATTTTTTTGAATTTGTTTAAAAACCACTTCTTGCCACGTAAAGGAGAAGGGAAGGCATTATTAATTCTTGACGGGCATGCTTGTCACTGTTCTTGTGTTGAACTTTTAGAAACCGCTGAAGCAAACAATGTCATTTTATCGTGCCTACCTCCGCACACTACCCATTATAAGCAGCCGTTCGACAGAGTTTTTTTCAAGTCGCTCAAGTCATTATACTATCAATCCTGCAGAGAGTGGAATGCAGAGTCACCCCGGAAGGAAACTGGGGAGACTCCAGTTTGGTGACCTATTAACGAAAAGCTGGAGCAAGTCCGCGACCGCTGGAAATGCTATATCCGGCTTCAGGGCCACTGGCATATTTCCCTGGAACCCCGATTCCATACCCGATCATTCTTACACAGTTGCTGATCGAATAGTAAACAGCGAAAGTGGAAAAGACCATGGAACCCTCACACAGACACAAGTAACGAACACTCAACAATCGAACGCTGAAGCAACACATGAACTTAGACACCCAGTCATCATAATGGATGAGTCGATGCCATCCTGTAGCCATGCTGGTACAGAACCTCGATGTTCAACTCCAGCGGAAGGAACATCTGTTCCAGATTTGACGCCTGGAAAGCTCTTAGATCAAATTAATCCCACAAGTTAGTTGTTTCTGCAAAAAAACGAGCAAAGACAGTTGCTACCCTATTAACGTCTCCTTACTATATAGCGACTGTAAAAAACAAGTCCACAAAAGAATAAGAAGGACACCCCGAAAACTAAAATTCGAAAACTAACAATTGGCCAAAAAAGGAAACGTTCGCCTTCGCCAAGTTCTGATGAAGAGGAGAATATTGAAGTTCAATATGAAGAGGAAAGTGATGCCATTTCTGAGGTGGATGAAACTGAATGTGTAGGATGCGGAGAACGTTATAACATCACAAAAAAAAGAAGATTGGTTGCAGTGCATAATTTGCCAGAAGTGGTTTCATGAAAATTGCTCTTAAAACAGAAACTCTTAAATTACTATCAGAGTTTATTTGTAAACCTTTAAAATATATATTTAACAAATGTATAGAAGAAGGATAGTTTTTAGAAGTTAATAGTCATTTCCTTATACAAGAAAGGGGATGACTTGGATATAAATAACTACAGGCCTATCTCTTTAATAACTCATGTTTCAAAAATATTTGAGACAATTATAAAAAACCGTTTAATGTCTTATCTTGATAAATATAAAATCATTTCCAATAATCAGTACGGTTTTAGAGAGAAAGTGTCAACGCAAGACGCCATCCTAGCACTAACTTCAAAAATTACTGAATCTCTCAACGATAGTAAGCCATGCTTATGCGTATTTGTAGACCTTTCTAAGGCTTTTGATACTGTTAGCCATCCTCTACTTTTGAAATCAATAGAAGACATAGGAATACGTCACAATTCGTTAAAATTCTTTGAAAGCTATCTATCAAACAGACAGCAAGCTGTAAAAATAGATGATATATACAGTGACAGCGAAATTGTCGAATTTGGTGTCCCTCAAGGAACTGTACTTGGCCCTGTACTATTCAATATATACGTAAATGGTTTGTTTTCATTGCGATGCTCAGGACATATTTTGGAATTTGCTGATGATACCGCAATATTTTATGATTCTGATACATGGGATAATTTGAAAGCAAAGGTTGAAACTGACTTTTGTCAAATAAAAAAATGGTTAGAATATAAATTATTAACAATAAATATTTTAAAAACAAATTACTTACTTTTTTCACGTAGCTCCTTCAGCTCCCCAACTTTCAACGAACTTTGGATAAGTACTAATGAACCATTTATAATTTCACATGTAAAGAGTATAAAGTATCTGGGGGTGAGTATAGACCAGCATATGAAATGGAAATCCCATATTGCGTTTCCTGGTTATGAAACTTAGGAGTATGCTATATAAATTCAAAATACTCAAAGAGTTACTACCTGTGCATATTCTGAGAACATTGTATCATGCTTTGGTTGAAAGTCATCTTCGATACGGAATCCTATGTTGGGGCAGTGCATTTAAAAGTCACTTATTTCCACTGGAAGTTTTACAACGGCGATTTTTAAGACTTATTTACTCTAAAAAAGCTCTTTGTCACACATATGATATCTATTCTGAGACACAAGTGATGGATTTAAGATAACTTTATTTTTACAATTCGAACATTAGGTATCACATAAATAAACAAGCAGCACAACTTCCGTCCCACAACTATAACACCCGTCATTAACATCTTTTTACAATCCCTTTAATGTTAAAGACTCTAACACAACATACTTTCCTATTTTTAGCACCCAGACTGTACAACAGTCTTCCACAGCAATTAAAAAATTACAAAAATCACAAATCCCAATAAATACAAAAAACTGCTAAAAAACCACATATTTGAGATTCATATGCAAATCATAATAGATCTGTTCGAAAAATGACTCCTTATTTTGAGTTTTGGGAATTCAATGTGTTTATACTGATCCATTCATGTTATATTTTTGTGTTCAATGTTTTATAATAGTTTAAGTTTAATGTATATACGTAATGCTTTTTATATATTTTTTTATTTTCGTGTCCCGAAACAAGTGTGTATAACCCTTATTGGGTACCGCTTTACTCGCCACCTTGTTAATGACATAAATATATAACACACTTAAGTGAATGAAGCTTATATTATTATGATATACTCGTAAGTCACACATGCTTAGAGAATTGTAAATACTTGATCGTATGAATAAAAATGAGCACAACCTTCTAGTTGCAAAACTTGAAGCAAATGCTATATAATTTATGAATAAAAATTTAAGTAAAAGATTTTGCTCAAACTTGTATTAGAAGCATGAGCATCTACTCACTTGTTATGAATAAAAAGTACGCTTTGCTTACTTAGTTCACAGGGCCGGATTAAGCTAGGGGCTTGGGGGGGCTAGGCCCCGCGGGCCCTAGGTCATAGAGGGCCCCATCATTTGGAAATCATTCTGTCTAAAATGTAGTTATAATCAATACTTTTGAGATAGTATATGTAATAATTATTTGTAGAGGAAATATGTGGTATAATTAATTCATTGGAAATACCTATCACCTTTATTACTCTTGTTTTTCCGGGTTTCATTATTTTAGCCCCGGGCCTTGTAAATCTTAATCCCGCCCTGTTAGTTCAGCATTTGATCCAAAATTTTTGCATCTCGTTAGTAGGAGATGCACCTTGAAATAAGCTTGTCATAAAATGGCAGAATTCGTGAATATACGGGCACAGAAGCAATACAAAGTGCGAAGGGAAGCTAATTGGCGAGATTTTAAATCTATTTACAGATTTCAAGAAGAAAATGTAAATTGGATGGCAACGTACTTTTTGGGAGGAAATCTTGGAAGAAGAGGAGGCGCTCTTTCTTCAAATTATAAAATAAAGGCTTTTTTGCGATATATAGCCAATCCTGGATTTCATATGGGTGTAGCAGAAGAATTAGGAATCACTCAGTCGACTGTTTCAAAAACAATTTCATTTGTAGTGAAGAAAATAGTTGAAAACTTCCATGGATCAAATTTCCGTCATCTCAACCCAAAATAAACGAAGCACCGCAAGCGTGGCAAGAAAAATATCAGTTTCCAAGTGCTATTGGAGTGATTGATTGCACGCACTTTCATATTTTGAAACCGAATCAACACGGTGATGAATACATCAACAGAAAGGGATTGGCGACTTTAAATGTGCAGGCAACATGTATCTCAGTGGAAATGTTTACTAGTGCTGATGTTAGTTGGCCGGGTTCTGTAGTACTACTGGGTGATGATGGTTATGGCTCAGAACCGTGGCTAATGACTCCTTTTAGAAACTTTTTAAGAAAGAAAGGGTTATGATTGAAAGGTGTTTTGGCCAACTTAAGCGCAGGTTTCCAGTTTTGAAATACATGTGCCGAGTTAAATTAGAAAAAGTTCCATCCGTCATTATTTGTTGTATCGTGCTTCACAATATTCCCAAGTACTTGGGAGATGCTGATTTTGAATATAATGCAGAACCAGACGAAAATTATCATAACGGTGGTGACTACGAAGTAGAAGAGGGGCTCCTACAGCGTGCACGAGAGAGACGGTTTGAAATAGGAAATGTTATTCTTGGTCAAGATCTTAGATAAAAATGGTGGGTCCATCTAAATTAAATTAGAAGTAAACAATATAAATATTTATCTATAAGAAAGGCGTTTTTTTTTGTAAATCGTACCAACTTTAATATTTAGCTCTCATATTTTCGTCACATGATTCTTTTGTTTCTTTTAGTTGGTGGCCAGTGGCCGCAATGACATTTTTAATTTACAATTTTATTCATACTTTCGCATAAAGAAAATATTTATATTTTATTTCGAATTAAGTACAACTGAACAATATACAAAAACAAAGATATAGAAAAAATATTTAAGAAAATATATGTATACATTTAGTTCAATTGTGTTATTATATAAGAACTAGCTGACCCGGCAAACGTTGTTTTGCCATATAAATAATTTTTAAGTAATTTCTAGTGTAGACAAAAAATAGGTTACTTATTGTAAGTGTGTAAGAATGTGGTATATGCGTGAAATAGGCATGGAACGCTGTGAACGATGAGGGAATATAAAAATAACAAAAGGCAAACATTATTTTTAAGTTATTATAATTTATTCCTTAAAATTATATATCATTAATTAATCAATTACGACAGTAACACTAACAAACAATATCAATCTCTTAATGCTATAGCGTGAACAATATTTTTTGTTAGTCCATCTTTAGCTAACACAAACAAACTGGATGGTTTACCCACTCGAGAGCATGCCACGTATAATTGTCCGTGTGAAAAACATGGTGTTCTCAAATCTAAGCCACAAATAGACATCGTTTGACCTTAGGATTTGTTGATTGTCATTGCAAATGCCAATCTAATCGGAAACTGAATACGTTTGAATTGAATTGGCACATCTGTAGGTATAATAGAAATCCGTGGTATTAATATATTTTCACGTCGGAACTTGCCATTTAAAATGCTGGCTTCTATCACGTTTTTCATTAATTTTTGAATTACTAATCGCGTACCGTTGCACAGCCGGGGCGGGTTCAAATTACGAAGCAAGATAATCGCAGATCCAACCTTTAATTGTAAATTATGCGGTGGCATGCCTGGCAAATCCAGTGAGTTCAAAAACTCTGTGGCAAAATTTACTGCTTCGCTGTCGTCACAAACTGTATCAATAGATTTATATGATAAAGTTCCCTGGCAACAACATTTGTATCTTCAGATTTAAATTGTCAACGTCTACATTTTTTGCCGCTAAATTTGCTCTTTCTGCAAGCCACTCATGATTTATATACTGTGTGTGTACATCGGGAAATATTTGTTCAATGAGAGTATCTTGCGAATCAGCGATTGTGCAGAAATCGGTCGGTAATTTTACGTATCCAGTTCCATCTATAGCAACTTTTCCATCACCGATATCTAAGAGTTGTTTTGAAAATGTTTCAGCGGATGGATCTTGAAGCATTTGAACGTGCATATTTACTTTCTGTCTTATTGTGTGAGAGAAACATGAGACCGGCTTCGTTCTCATCCCTACTCCGTGCTGTTTACTGGGTCAGAAGTGACACCTGTAGACAACTGGCGGGGATTGATCAGTTATCGACCGGGGATGAAAAATGATTAAATTACTAAAATGGCTATTAAAAAATAGGGGTTGGTGATAAAGGGGTAAAAATTCAGGGTTGTATGTATTTTTTAATGCGACATACAAGAAAAATAAAGAAATTGGAAAAATGTCTAAAAATTAAAGAAAAATGTTAAGGGTGGTCAACCCTTATCACTAAGGGGTATGAAAAATAGATGTTGGCCGATTCTCAGACCTACTCAACATGCTCACAAAATTTCATGAGAATCGGTCAAGCCGTTTCAGAGGAGTACGGGATCGAACATTGTGACACGAGAATTTTATATATAAGATTATCATCATGACTGGCATTTGGTTGCGCCGTTTTCGATATTGCCTTGTTCATAAAACTGCCTCTGGATACAAGTAGTTTTCAATTGTTCGATAAGAACAAGGCGTTGTCTGTGTGTGGGCAGAAGAGAAAATCAAATATCAGGTCGCAGGTATCAGAAGCCAAACAATGTAAAATTGCTCATCACATAATAGTTCTTAGCAGCTTCGAGAAAAAAACGAAGGACTACCTGCATTGCGCTGCAAGAGCTTGTTACCGGTACCAGAGGCAGAGGGATAACCTATACATAAATGTATGAAAATAAATAAAAGTCAAATGTTACAATAGATTATTTACTTTAGTATGTGAGAAAGAGATTATTTACAGGAGAAAAAACAAGAGTGAAAAATCCAGAGGTTGGATAAAAAAACACTCTGCTAATTGTCATGAAACATGTTGCTAGTTATTAGTAAATAATTGGCCCACTTGGAAACAATAATGGGGCAAGTTTCGTTTAGCCGAAATCTGGTAAAAAAGAAAAAAAACAGTTTTTGTCATTTAGATACCTCAGGGAGTATATTACTGAAAAAATTTTGCAGCGGAAAATGCGCTGTTGCCATTTTTTGAATGCGGTTTAGAAGTAACGAAATGAGGTACATGAAAAGTTAATGTTATTTTATATTGTAGACTTATTTTTAGGCACCGATACGAAAATGAAAATCCGCGGAAATGCGTTGTTTCGCTACTGTGCAGTGATGCTCTTCCCGACCTTTAATACAGAGCAATGAATAATATCTATTCTTATCAACTTTATATCGCTATGGTCAATAAATGCGGAAATTCAAAAAAAAATGTTAATAAAGCATAAAAATGACAATCCTGATAAAGTATAAAAGGTGGGTATGTATTACATTGTACATATATGTGAATTTAATATTCTATATTAAGTTGAGTTAAATCATTTCGTTCATATTATTAACAAAAATATCTACTCAAGTTGTAGAAATGACTCTTCCTCGTTCGCGACAAGAAGCTTATGCAATATGCGTATCAGCCACTGTAAACCATAGTGACGAATTTGTTACCAAGGAAGGTGTCCATACTCAAAGAATTGAGTAATGTTGGTCTGCTGCCAAAATATGTTTAAAAGGCAAATACATTCTGCCAGATGAATTCGCAGATCGTCTTTACGAATATTTATGGCGACGCCATTGCAAAAAAAAATAACTTGGATCTATTCATGGAGCTTATTCGTTGTATCCATTTAGAATATGGCAATTTCAAAAGTAAATAATATTTCAAACGAAACCTGTTTTTCTGTGAGTTATGAGGCGCAGTAAGAAGGTCAAAATCTCCAATAAATGCAAAAAAAACGCACATATATAATATTCCCCACCCAGCACCCTACTTCACTCCACGATACCGAAAGTATGTAAAAAAGTTGATAATACTATAGAAAATTTCGAAATATTGAAGATTTTCTATTACACCGCCTTTATGAAAAATTTCCGCGGAAAAATAAGTTATATAGAAAAGTTATAGCAAATTATTAATCAAACAAAAATATGTAGTTTTCATCTTCCTATCACATTTCGGCACTTCTAAACCCGGAAAAATCAATAAAAATTATTGTGATAAAAATACATTTTCGAATAAAAATTAGTTCACATCGTTATATTGAATGTTTTTACGTCATTCTATAACAAAAAAAAAATATTATAAACACCGTACAGTTTCGAATTTTAGTAGAAAAATTAAAAATTCGAGTTTTCTCAGAAACGAAGAATTTCCGCGGCAAAAATCAAATTATGTAGTTCTCGCTTTCTTGTATAGAATCATCCTATAAACCGATATTCCATGTAACTGATTTCGGCTAAACGAAACTTGAGCCACAACAATTAGTGTTTTAATAATTTAAATCAATAAAACTTTTATTTCAGGCATTTATACATTATTTCGTATTTTACCCTCGTACCTCATAATGCTAACCCCCATATGCCTACCGAATTATATATCATACGTGAAAAAATCTACTCTAAACTAAAAATTAATGTTAAACACGTTTACATAGTTAATCTAGATGCCAATTGGAACTCTTCCTGGAAAAATAACCGAAATCGACAAAAAAAATTACTCAGACACTAATGGTTTAACTCACCGCAACGAAGACATATCGGATTGTTTCTTACTTTAAAAACTATTCAAATTATAAATACACAATGAATTTGTCAAATTTTCTATATACCTTACTACTGTTATATATACTTATCACCTCCAACAATTTAATTATTCAAACAAATTGGAAATGTTCGGTATTAAACCAATAATTATACACGTTCCGCCATCTATCCACATCCAAAAGCATTAAGGAGAAGACTGCGGCAGACTTGGAACCCTACATTAGCCGCGTTCACGCAGTTGTTCATAGAGGACAGGACTAGTTCTTTTATTATATGTTTCTCCCATTAAATGAAATATTTATGGAGGATTACTATATTTGTATTTTTTACGCAAACATCAATTCAAATAATTGGTAAAAAGTAAAATAATATGTAAATATGGACGTACATAATGATATCTGTATTTGTATGAAACTAAGCTCTTTACTAGTACCGATATTCTTTCATAGGTGACTGGTCAAAAATATTTCACATATTGAGTTAATCAATCCTACAGTGGCTTTATACAAGACAGTGGCGACAATACGTGGTCAGTGTTTTGATTGGTCAGGCTGAAATCCGCCATTAATCATCATATTTTATTTGTTTACATTTGTGTTTTAGTTGTATTCACGTCGTATTTTATATGAGAACTTCGTGTACAGCTAAATTAAAAGTGTTTTTTTAATTTGTTGACTTAATTTCATTACTTCGTTTGCGAATTTTTCTCCCTGATCAGGATTTTGAACCATACCTATTATAGTTTGCAACTGTTGAAAAGAGTAATACCTACCTACCTACGTTGCGGTTTTGAGGACGGTTTTGGTGTGTCTGCACTGCAGACTCTGCACAAATTATACAGCTGCAATTTGTGTGTCGCTGTTAACAAATCATCATATTAGTCGATATCAAGGTAGGTGCAAAAAACTACAATTTCAAGTGAATGTGTAATATAACTACTGTTACTTGTTTTAGAAGCAGCCTGTTTGGAAGTATGACGATTTATTCAGCATTGAGCTGCAATTATTGTTCTACAAAAGGATTTGTAATGAAGTATTTTCTCAAAGATCCTACTCCTAGAAAGGAATGGGCTATTAAAAGGGACAATTGGAAACCAATGAATGCTTCAGCACTGTGTGAGGTGAAAAGTGTATTGATTTATTTTTATGAAGGAGAAACATCTATAAAAGAATTATTGTAATTATTATTATTAACATGTAACTTACATATACATACTATTTATGATAAAAATTTAAATCAGTTAGTTATCTGGTGAACTACTCAATAGTTATTGAAATGTTTGGCATTTTCTTGGATGTTCTCTAAAGTAATTATTGTCAGTTATTATTACATTCTGTAATGAATTACATCTGTATTTATGTTTAAGGTACACTTTGCCCCAGAAATGGGAAAAAACTAGGCACGATGGTAGTAGGAAATTAAAATTAACAGCAGTCCCTACAATGATTATTTTTATCAACGAAAAACAAAAAGAAAGCTTCCTACCAAACGACGAATAGAATCCCAGCTGCCTAGAGAAACAATTCCAGAAATTATCTCACGTCTAATATAAGTTTATTGACTTTGTAAATTTCATGATAATAAATTATGATCACTATTTTTTAACATATTCAATATTCACCGCCTTTAATTCTGTTTTCCCTAAAGTTGTAATTATAAGAAGTATTGTTGTACACATCTAAACGTATGCTTTACCTTATGTGTTTCTATTTTTTCTCTTTCTTCCCAGTAATAAAACATAATAGTATGTTACTGTTGTAAATGAAACTAACTGTTTCTAGATAATTCCACAATATATTGATAAAATGTTAAAAATTCTAAGAAATTTGACAATTGTTTCGATGATATATTTTTAGTATTGAAACAGTTGTCAAATTTCTTAGAATTTTTATAATTTTATCAATATATTGTGGAACTATCTAGAAACAGTTAGTTTCATTTAAAACAGTAATATGAGTAGATTCCATAAAGTAAGGGTCGAGACAGTAAATTTCATAATAATATGTAATAGTATACACAAATTTTGTATTAAAACCCAACCAATAGCAAACATAATATATGTGTTACCTATTTCCCTCTTCAAAAATTAAAATTTCATTTACAGATTTAAAAAAAAACAAAATTTGTTTTTTCTTGTTAAATCAAATTATTTACTCTAGTTCCTTTTATAATGGGTCATTTGGAAATATACCTAGCTATTGAAATCGTCTATCTACTTATACCTGTAACACGAATTTACAAATAATTTCAAAATGGGTGATTTAAATTACCAAAGAAAAATAAGTTTCATAGTTCAATTAATAGTCATGCCATAGTATGCATCATAATTACATTTTATAACTGATTTACAGCCATAAAATAAAATTCAATATCCATATCAATGTAAAATCCCTATTCCGGCGTTTAAATTTTGATGATTAATGGCGGATGGGTGGAGCTTAGGCTCTATTGTCGCCGCTGTCTTGTATAAAGGCACTGTAATCAATCGATAAAAGAGCGTAAGGGAAACTGTAAGAATCTTTTATGTATGTGTGTAGAACAATCATTGGTTCATAGATGAGGCGACCAATATTACAATGTGAAATAATTAATAAGGTAATTTTATTATTATACAGGTATGTATTTTACTATAGTCGTTGATTGGTTGGTTGCAAAATCCGTAAATTTATCTAACACAAAATTTATAAAAGATCATTTTCATCAAGCAACACAAACGTTGTTTAAACTGTTTAGGTGCCCACTTGAAATCACAATATAAATCTACATATGGCTGCCGTAAATCTAATTCTCGTAATCATCATACTCTCTTGCACCCTTTTCAATTAGACAATGCAGGTCACAGTTCCTCGTCCAATCGCACCTCGGATCATGTCAATCATGAATCCAATATTGTATTTACCTCCTCTGTCGAACAACCCGAATCTGCTTCTTCGCCCTCGTTTAGTTGTACGGCCACAACGCTGGTGACATCAGTTTTAGGCTCGCATCTTAGATGAGCGCAAAAGGTTACATTCCCGTACGGGGAGTTATTGACCCTGGATCACAACTCTCCTTTATCTCAAAGCGTTTATCTAGCTAATTGAGTCAAAAGATTCACGATCTGCCAGTTTCCGTATCAAGCATCAGTGGACACTTCTCTACCTCTCCCGGTACTATCCTATGCCAACTATTCTCCAGACTTTCTCCAAATCATATTGACATAAACCCATCAGTGATTGCTTCCGAACTTTCTACTAACGTCTTCTTAGCAGCGCTCGATAGATTTATCGCTCGTAGAGGTTTTTCTCATTCCATTTTATCCGATCAAGGCCGAAATTTTACTGGTGCCAACAGGCACATACAGGAAATTTATCATTTCCTCCACACTCAGCATGACGAGATCTTGAGTACTTTGTCGCAGCGCGAAATTAAGTGGATTTTTAATCCTCCATCTGCCCCTAACTTTGGGGGGCTATGGGAAGCAGCCGTAAAATCTATCAAGAATTTGTTATATCACTTGTATGCTGAAACAACCTTTTCCGCGGAGGTGTATGCCACTCTTTATGCACGAATCGAAGCTATTCTCAATAGTCGACCTCTATGCTCATTGTCTTCAGACCACAATGAAGCATCCATGTATCTCAGTCCAGGTCATTTTCTTATTGGTGTCCCCCTCTTATCAAGACCTGAAATCACTTGCTCTGAAGACATTTCTTCAACCTCCCGTTGGAAAATCATCGCCCAGATTTCACATCATTTTGGCGTCGAGAGTCTCGGGAATACCTTAATACCTTGATTTAAGGTACTAAGGGGACTCCACCGTCCCATCCGATCAAACCGGGCGATGTTGTAATATTGAAGGGAATGAACACTTCTCCCTTATCTTGGCCCTTGGCTCGCATTACTGAACTGAAATACGATCAAAACGGTGTTTCACGCGTTATCGTCCTTCAAACCTCCACTGGAACTCTTACACGTCCCGTTAACAAGCTGATTCCTCTTCCGGAATGACCTTCTGTTTATAATATTTTTTTTGTTAATTTTTCTTTTTTTTACTAGTTTTATTTTTTTTGTATCTTGTTTCCCATATCTCCCTAGTGTTAAAATTGGACAACCATTCCAATAACATTGTTTTTAGTGTCACAATGAAGTGTCTTCAAATACTTTTTTAGTAAGTTTTAGTGTCGTACAGTTGGTTATTGTATGTAGTATATATTTTTATTCGACAAATTATATAATAGTCTAGCGTTGTTCTAGCTAGCAAATTATTATATTAATCCATTTATGCCCAGAATTTTTTTTGCATTTTCCTTATGAAACTTGTACATGTTGTGAAAAATGACATTTTTATGATGGGTTGATACTAAAAATAAAAATGTAAAGGTCAGTTTTTGAAATATGATGTGGGTCATTTTCGACCCACTTGTGCAAATTAATGTACTTTTTTGTTTGTTTGATAATTTACATTTAGAGTGCATTTTCTAGATGTTGAGTTATGGTAATATATGAAAATAAAACCTAACTGTTATTGAACTCTATATTTTACAACAGAAACTTGAAAATTTCATTATTTATGATAATCTAGAAAACATTTATCATGAAGGGCAACTTTACATTGATTGCAGGCCTTGGTTGTTTTATTTTTACAAAAAGCACATCTTCGCCGTGTTTGGCTGATCACAACCAGATGCTGACCCTGTCGACGTGCCGCTGGACTTACAGAATGGAATGTTGGACCTGTGGCCAAAGGAGGTTTTCCATATTTTTGTAATATAGCGATTACAGCTCTTCTGCGAAATTCCAAATTGTCCAACTTCAAACCAAATTTGCGTGACAAAACCCAGGAATTACTCACACATATGTCGAACATCCAAAATAAAATAGGAATATACCATTTTTTTCCTCGCAGACCTATACGATAATTTGCAATATTATTATCCATCTGATCTACCCCTCCCATATATCTATTATAATATTGCACGACGTATGGTTGCTGTATATCTACTTTTTTTTTATTTGTTGATGAATATCTTATTGCTTTTTGGATTGGGCATAAACCATATTCATTTGACAACAAAGTAACAACACTGTTGTCTTTCCATCTTACACAAACAATGTTTTCATCTTTGTCAACTGCACTATCGTAGAACCCTCGATCTTTCTTTTTCATTACAGCCGAATTTTCAAGAGGACATTTATCTGTTCGATTTTCTCGAACGGTACCAGTTGCACCAAAACCCATTTTCCCGAGTTTACTTACAAGTGAAGCACTTGTAAAAAAATTGTCAAAGTACAGAGAAAATTTATTATCGGGAAATTGATTTTGGAGCAAGTTGGCAAACGTTGTAACCACAGACTCTAAAAGGCCCATCTTCTTCTCTTCTGTGTTCATTCTCCTCCCTTGGTATATATCAAAATTCACACAGTACCCAGACGATAGAGCAAGAACCCATGCTTTGTAGTCAAAACGAATTGGCTTTCCTCTTATGAATTGCTTACACCCGTTTCGGCCAAAGTACGGGATCATAGACTCGTCGATTGACAATTCCGAGTTGCAAGGTACATATTTTACAATATTTTCATTCATTTTTTCTATCAGAGGACGTAACTTAGCCATTTTATCATTTTCTGCCAAGTTATTGTTGTTTGCTGCATGTAGGAATCTGAATATTTCCTCAAATCTATTTCTACGCATGGAGTTATACACCAGAAAATTTCGAGCGTCGTCTCGCCCTTCCCAAAACATTCTTCGACGTGGAAGTGGAACATAACCGCTCAAGTATAATATTGCTATAAAAACGAGTAGTTCATCGTTGCCTAGTTCTAATCGACAGTTTTTGACATTTACATACAAAACAGTATATTTTACAAGATCTTCGAGTACATCTGCATTTAGAAATAGTTCTAAAAATTCTGAAGGTTCACTTTTATCGCTTAGCGTAAGTACAGGTAATATATCAACCATAGGAAATTTTGCAGTAGATGATTGAGACGTTGTCTTATCCAAATCACCCTTTGACCAGTTACGCTTTTTTGGAAACTTATTTTTCCTAGATGGGCCACTTTTCTCTTGTATTTGAGTTTCCTCCTCATTGTCGCTATTGTCTTCTTCTAGCCTGTTGCTTTCTGCTTCTGCTTGAAGCTGCCTGGGATTTAGCCTGTTCGGATCATTGCAGTCCTCGTCCCCAGAATCCTCACCACTATCAAAATCGTTGTCATCCGACGGAGTAATATATATATATAGCATCAGGAATATTAGGATCGTCTTCGTCAAGTCTTTCTATTTCATCTAACAGCTCAGCTGTTGTTAGTGGTGTTTTCCTGAATATAAAAAAGTATATCACATATCTGCCCAACGGGTCGTTAGCGACCCAACCAAATTATACTTCAATTTTAGTCGAAGTGTCCAAGCCTGCCCTCATAAATGGGAACGTACCATGAACTTTGAAGAATAAACAACAATATATCATCAATTGATTATATTCTTTAAAAAACTGAAATACTTACCAGTAATAACTTTCAGCCATGTCACCCAAAGAAATATTACACTTTGATTTGTTACAAATACGAACAACTCACTGTCGAACGTGCTTTTTCACTGACACTACAACAGAATATGCAGTTTTAACATGCGAATGCCACTATAGGCAACACACTCAACACAGCGATATGAACAGGTGCATATATAAAAGGCAGTGGGTCGTTTTCGACCCGTTAGGCATAAATGGGTTAAATGGTAAATTTGAATAAATTATATATTAAAAATGTTAATAAATGAAGTACGCTAACGTTTATTCATCAATGATTTGTCGATTGTTTATTTTTATATTGTATGGGATCAATATATAGAAGTAAAGGTGCAACACCGGTTCTGGCTCATTCCTTATAAAAAATAACATGGGAAATCGCCAAGGTCCATCGTGGGTAATTTTTCACTCAATTCGATCTGCGCAGTCAACATCAAACAAACGTCATTGTGATAGAGTATTTTATTTAGGGAGTACCAAAACAAAAATGGAGCGCGTATCATCGCTTACTGAAAATAATGGCATAACGACTGTGCATTCAACAAATGACATATGTTATGACTACACCCTATATATAAGGAATATACACCTTATTGCATCTTTTTTTTGGTACTCCCTAAATAAAATACTCTATCACAATGACGTTTGACTGCGCAGATCGAATTGAGTCAAAAATTACCCACGATGGACCTTGGCGATTTCCCATGTTATTTTACATAAGGAATGAGCCAGAACCGGTGTTGCACCTTTACTTATAGATATACATAACGTTCGATTTTTGGGATATATTACCAGATATCTATGTGAAGATGTATTATAGAAATAAAGCTGTTCATGATAGCGTAAATAGATCAGAAGCATATACGAAGAAGCTCTCTTTCAAATAAATAATCATCCTCTGTTTGCTTAAATGAAAGTTTGTTTACAATTTACACAATTATTCGGTTATAATATATCAAAAGTCAGAAGTGCTGAATAAAACCATCTGTGATCTGACCAATCGGGAATCTACAGAATTGCCAACTTAAATTCAAACCACTCCTCCTAGTTTAAAAACAGGGATTACATGTAATTCTCTTTTATTTAAAAAATTAACTAAATGCGAATTATAAAAAATATTGTGTAAAATTTGTGTCATAATTACTTTCTGTTATACTCGCAACCCACCGCTTCGCGGTTCTTTGCGCAAACTCCACTCGTACTACAAAACGAGTCATTGTGACACTTGTTTTACAAATAACTATTTTATGAACAAAATTATTATAGTTTGTTTTGGTTAAGAATATATTTTTTTTTTATTTTAGAAATAAATGGGTAAAGAATAAAATTAACTGTTTCGACCCTTACTTCGTGGAATCTGCTCATATTAGTGTTTTAAATGAAACTCACGGTTTCTAGTTAATTCCACAATATAATTAAAGTTATTGAGAATTCTAAAAAATTGACAATTGTTTCGATAAATCAATATCATCGTCAGAATGACAGAAGTTACATTTTATTTGATGCCTACCTGATGTTTAGTAGTTATTTTTGGCTAGACCAAGAAGTGACCTAGCTTGTGATTGACTTAATATATGTTTATAGAAAAATGAAGATGTGATATTACAAATATTGAAGCTTAGATATTATTAGCCCTATGGTGATATCCTGGATATCATTTTTCCAATTAAGATCAGTATAACTGTGCAATGATATAGAAAACCAGGAAAACTATATCTGCTGATCTTTACAATTATCACTTAAGAAGACAGTTTATTAGTGGAGAACTCCCTAGATTTAACTGTTCATTGATAACTTCATATTGTGGGTTTCTTAAATGTCTTCTAATTTCCAATTCTTCAAGGAAATCCAGTTCTTGTTTCTTTTCACAAATATGCAGCACTTCTAGTTTTGTGTTAGGTGTCAATGAATGATTGGTGTCAAGTAGATGTTTTGCGTAGTGGGATTTATCTGGTTGTTTTAACCTGTATGCTCGTAAGTGTTCACTGTATCGGATTTCAAAATTCCTAAGGGTCTGACCCAAATAGACAGCATTACATTCTGGACACTTGAGTTTATATATACCTGACTTCTTTAATAGTGGTATTTTTGTTTTTACATTTAACAATTTTGTACTAACGTTACTTTCTGTTTTAAAAGAAATTGTTGTATTCGTTGCTGAAGATATTATCTTTGAAATATTATTAGAATTTTTATTTCATCAGCTTGTTTAGGAAATATTAGTTGTAATGCCACTTTTCCCTCTTTTTTACTAATTAGCATATTTATCATATCTAATGGATAACCGTTGGATGTTGCTATTTGTCTAATTGTATTAATCTCTCTATCAAAATTACATTTGTTCATAGGAACTGAAAAAGCTCTATGTATCATTGAATTATATGCCGCTAGTCTGTGTGACATAGGGTGATTGGAATTGAATGGAATTGTCACATCAGTCTGTGTTGGTTTTCGATAAATTGAATAATTAAGTACATTATTAACTCTTTGAATTTTTAAATCAAGAAAATTGATTGAGCTATTTTCTTCAATTTCTAATGTAAATTTAATTTTTGGGTGTAAATTATTGATGTGGTTGAAAAATACATCTAATTGTCGTTCACTACCCATAAAACCAGCTAATATGTCATCTACATATCTATACCAAAATAAAATATTTTTCGAAAAATTACTTTCAAAGATCTTATTTTCTAAATTGTCCATAGAAATGTTTGCTAAAATAGGTGATATAGGGCTTCCCATTGGTAAACCTTCATTTTGAATATATATCTTATTGTCAAAAGTGAAATAATTCTGATTAATACATACATCAAATAAATTAAGTATATCTGATACTATTCCTGGATTAATATTTTTATCATCTAGTAATTTTCTTACAAGTATTAGGCATTATTTAGGAGGAATTTTAGTGAACATATAAGTTACATCGAACGAAATGAATTTATAGTTATCTTGAAGTGGATTGCTCTCAACTTTTTGATTAGTTTCATTGAATTTCTAATTGAGTACTGATATTCATATCCGTAACTATTGAGTATATTGTTGAGCCTCTTTGCCAATATATTATTAGGAGCATTAACATAAGAAACTACAGGTCTAATTGGTTTCGTTATTTTATGTAATTTAACGGTTCCATATAATTGTGGACAATGAGGATTCTTATGTATTGTAATGTTTTTGTTATTTATTTAGACAATAAACGGGTGGGATAAATTTTAAACACTCGGTATGGCCACTTACTAATTTATTGAAACACTAACTCACTAACACTTAATTAATATATACTTAACTAATCACTTAATTATTAATTTATATTAACTGTATATTCACTCAAACTAATTTATATAAACACTTTATATTCACTTATTTACTGTTTAACTCACGATGTCAAATTATAAAATAACTTAACTCTTCCTGATCAGTCCCCTTATATATTAAAGCCATTTTTACTAGTAAATTCCGGACTGCGGCTTAAATAAAAACAATTGATTCTGGCCTTTTCTAGATAACTCTGGTCACAAAAACAATGTTCACATAAGATAGTCGTAAACTCGTAAACAGTTTTTTATAACTGCGTATCCACCATAATTATAACTTTTATACCTGGCTTAGACAGAGTCGGATTTAGGGTCTATACCAGTGTGCTGTTTCGTAACAGTATGATAGACCTCTTTTCGTAATCACTTAAAAGATAATTTGAATTATTAAGAATATTCCTTACATTATTAGAAAACTTTTTTGTTGGGTCTGCTTTAAGAACTTTTACATCGCTAGATTCTATAAAGTTATATATTTTGGAATTGTAATTTTCAGTCGTCAAAATGACAGTTGTGTTCCCCTTATCAGATTTTGTAACTGTTAGGTTATTATCTTTTACCTTCTTTTTTACTGCATTTAAAACTGTAATGTCATTTTTTGTTTGACGATTAACTTTTGAAGGTTCAATATTTTTGATTAAATTGGAAATTTTTAATTTCTCATTAAGAAAATTATTTGAATTAGATTTTAAAGCTATTTCTGATTCTGTAGCTATAATTTGTTTAATATTATTCGTAAATTTTGGTGGTATGCTGTACTTTAAACCTTTATTTAAAAATTCTATTTCACTATCTGTAAAATTAGTGTCTGAAAGGTTTTCAAATCGTGGTGCAAAGTGTGTTGGTATGTAGGTACTTACAGTTTCATGATGTTTTGAGTATTGAATTTTATGTTGTGTGTATTAAAGATTCTGTAGCTTCTTTTCTTGTTTCTTAAATTTCTTATGCTTCATCGTGCTGACACTTTCTCTAATTTTGTCATCCAAACAGTCAAATTCTACTGGATGTAACTGGAATGTGAGTTCTGAATTTACAACTTTTATGTAGTTGTCTAAGAAGTCTCTAACTTTGAACCATTTCTTACATTCTCCTTTTATCCAAACTCGTTGAGCACATTTTATAGCTTTCTGTGCTTGTGGTGTTTTAGTGTGACATTTCATATTCACATAATTGGGTATTACCTTTTTCCTAAGGCATTCTTGGTTAAACCAAATATTTTGTGATGTTTTGTAACGTTTTTGTTGTAACTTCTGGTACAGTCGGGTCAAATCTTCTCTCGAAGATTTTTTAATGAAATTAACTGTCTCGACCCTTACTTCTTGGAATCTGCTCATATTAGTGTTTTAAATGAAACTCACGGTTTCTAGTTAATTCCACAATATAATAAAACTTATTGAAAATTCTAAAAAATTGACAATTGTTTCGATAAATCAATATCATCGTCAGAATGGAAGAAGTTACATTTTATTTGATGCCTACCTGATGTTTAGTAGTTATTTTTGTCTAGACCAAGAAGTGACCTTACTTGTGATTGACTTAATATATGTTTATTGAAAAAAGAAGAAGATTAGATATTACAAATATTGAAGCTTAGATATTATTAGCCCTATGATGATATCCTGGATATCATTTTCCAATTAAGATCAGTATAACTGTGCAATGATATAGAAAACCAGGAAAACTATATCTGCTGATCTTTACAATTATCACTTGAAGAAGACAGTTTATTAGTGGAGAACTCCCTAGATTTAACTTGAAGAATTGGAAATTAGAAGACATTTAAGAAACCCACAATATGAAGTTGTCAATGAACAGTTAAATCTAGGGAATTCTCCACTAATAAACTGTCTTCTTAAGTGATAATTGTGAAGATCAGCAGATATAGTTTTCCTGGTTTTCTATATCATTGCACAGTTATACTGATCTTAATTGGAAAAATGATATCCAGGATATCAGCATAGGGCTAATAATATCTAAGCTTCAATATTTGTAATATCACATCTTCTTCTTTTTTCTATAAACATATATTAAGCCAATCACAAATTAGGTTACTTCTTGGTCTAGCAAAAATAACTACTAAACATCAGGTAGGCATCAAATAAAATGTAACTTCTGTCATTCTGACGATAATATTGATTTATCGAAACAATTGTCAATTTTTTAGAATTTTCAATAACTTTTATTATATTGTGGAGTTAACTAGAAACCGTGAGTTTCATTTAAAACACTAATAGGGTGGAGAATAATATTTTACTTCTAAATATGTCTTTAATATGCGTTTATTTTATTATTGAATGTATGAGGCACAATAATTACCTTTTTGACTTTTTTGACCATAATAATTATCAGTTTTATATATTTAAGGGTTTCTTCCCAAATTTTCTTTCATTAGAATTATAAATCACATAGATTCCAACAATAAAACTGATGATTTTCACTGTCAATCAACCATTAAACATAATTATACGAAATATTTCTCGTCCCTACTTCAACGAAGGCCATGTCATTTTCCACGTTTCCATTTCACTGGATTGAGACTAGCTGGTATTTTTGATACAGGTTTTTTTTAATGATCCCTTTTTCTTTTTTATTGTTTGGCGAGTCATATAAAGGCCGTAAGTAGAATATAAAACCCGAAATAAAGCGGTAATTTTTCCAGTCTTCGCTGACCAACATACCGGGTGATTCAATGAGGCTAACGAGGTACCATATATCAGGAACTTATAGTCCTGGAGTTTTGAAAAACAAATCGTGTTAAGGAAAATGACCAAGAAAATTTGCTGCAAATAATTTTTAAGTTTACAACTCCGTCGCTAGGGGGCGTAAGCACTATGGTTACATATAAAAACCAATTTTTGTCGAGATTATTCATATAACCAATATTTAAAGAAATTTATATTTCTTTGGTTAAACACTTTTTACTGTAAGACATAAAATAACGGCTGGAGGGAAAGGTGAAATTTTACTGACTCAAGTGCCTTTAACCGGGCTTGAATACTTGATTGAAAAGCACCGCTTTACATGCATATATTTTGATTATCAATGCGGTATTGTGGTAACTATGGACAAATCTCTTTTTGCCGATTTGTGGGAGTGACGGGATGCCGCCAGAGATAAATATGCAAAGTACCGCCACGTGCGCCTTGCTCTCGCCAAAACAAAAAAACCGACAAAGGGTGATTGGAAATGCAACATCAAAGTTTATAAAAAAAATTGGTAAACTTTGGAAACATTCATTTTAAAAATTGAAGGTAGTCAGTTGAATTAGTTCAGTCCCTGGCAGTAATCGAGTAATCGTCAATTAAAATAATATCTATCAGTTGCGGTATTTTTGTCTTGTTTATCATTTTATCGAAAACAATGAGTGGAAGTGGAGGAAGTAGAAAACTTAGTGGGTGGGAAAGGAAGAAGGCTGAAAAAGAAAAGCAAAAAAAATGAAGAAGTTATTGAAAAAATTACCCAAATTAAATTCTTTTTTTTTGTCGATCTGTTCGAGGTACGGAAGCCGATGCAGATAATGAACAACAATCAACTCTCAGTAATGATGATATTATGGATAGAGGTAAGCAGATAATTGAATAACGCGGTGTAAGAATGTAATTTTCATTTTTGTATCCTCTAGAAACCGTAATAAACTCATGCAATTCTGATACTGATGAAGTTCAGGACTGTGCATCTTCATCAAGCAATCCTCAATAAACGTCAGAATTATTTTCAACAGTTGTTGGAGAAGTCAAAAATCTAACCTCACTTGAATATTGTTTTTAACATCTGTCAAATTATGAGTGAAAAACTTGCAGTATTTTATGTGAGAAATAAGTAGTCTAAAAATGATGACAGTTATTGTCACTTTTTGAAATACTCAAAAAAATTATGTAAGTGAACAATTTTAAGAAAAGAATGGAGTTGTAAAGCCAGTCCCCCCTCCCGATAAAGTTAACAAAAAGTATTTATGAAAATTCAGTAATAACTGAGTCTGTAAAAGAATTAATATATTGAATAATAATTGACAAAAAGAGAACCATTGAGCAGCGCACCTGAAAAAATGGAGAATGGTATTAGTAGATGTTTAAAAAATTGTTAAAGAGATGATAACAATTTCACAAGATAAGTGAGTTTATAATTTCGTTATTTGTATTTATCACGAACAAACAGGTCCTTCATAGTTTTTTCCCTATTTCAATTTCTTTAAATATTTGGTGAATGTAAAATAATTTAATTGTTGTAGTTTTTAATTAAGGGTGAATGACAGGCCTGTGGATGAATGTGTTTTAGCATAAAGCTATTGTAAAGTTACAGTTATCGTTTATGTAATTAAAAGGTAATTTAGGAAGTTTTCAGTTAAGTATATTTGTTATTAAAATCAGTTGGGTTTATTTTATTTGCTAAATTTTAAAAACCAAGGATAATTTTAATCGGCACCCATGAATTATAGTAAACTAAATTTCGGCAATTGAAGGGTCGACCCTACTTTAGTGTTGGAATCAAAGAGTGATTGCAACAACAGTTGATTTCACAGACCCAGCTGGATGGGCTATATCCGAAAGCTTCATAAATTATATTGTGATGAACTCATCTGTAATTGTACAAGAAATTACATAGTAGATTTGCTTCAAAAAATATGTTTTTCAAAACTTTGCACAACGGGGAAACTTTACGTCGTCAATGGCTATTATATTATATTATATTTCAACAGGAAATGTTTATTGTTTGTATTGTAAATTATTTAACAGGACAAAAACGAATTATTTCATAACTGGATTCAATGACTGGAATAATACCCATCGGATTTCTGAACAAGAAAACTCTTCTGAACACAGTGAATATGCGAAGGCGTATATTGCGCGATCAAATGTCTTAGGGAAAATAGATACCGAAGTTCATAAGCAGTACCTTGCAGGAAGATCTTACTGGGTTAACATACTTAAACGAGTAGTTGCAGCTATAAAATTTTTGACATCGCGTGGCTTAGCATTTAGGGGTTCTAGTGAAATGTTTGGAGCTATTGAGAACGGCAACTACCTAGGTTCGTTAGAGCTTTTAGCAGAATTCGATCCGTTTCTGAAAACCTACATTGAAACAAAAGGCAATCCAGGAAAAGGATGTTTCTTATTTGTCATCAACTATTTGTAATGAATTTATAAAACTCATGGCGGTTGATCTAAGAGAACAATTTGCATCAGAAATAAAAAAACACGAAATATTTGGCAATAATCATAGATTCTACACCCGACATATCCCATACTGACCAACTTACTGTTATTCTCAGATATGTAATTAAAAATGGTTCGGTAGTAGAACGATTTATTACATTTGCTGCTAAGGTATGGCACAAAGCTTCAAGTATGGAAACAGCAGTTTTGAAAGTTTTAGAACATATGTCATTAGACATACAGAACTGTAGAGGACAATCTTACGATAACGCTAGCAACATGTCTGGCCGATATTCTGGTTTGCAAGCTAGAATCAAGGAAAAGAACAAATTGGCAAAATTTATACCATATGCTGCCCATTCACTAAATTTAGTAGGAACCTGCGCTGCAGAGTGTTCTCCTGTTGTAACAAATTTCTTCTTGTTTAAGGAAGAAATATACACTTTCTTTTCAGCATCAACCTATAGGTGGGAAATAATGAAAGAGTGTTTAACACGTAACAGAACTGTGAGTGGGTCAGAACTACATGTACCTAAAAAACTTTCAGCCACTAGATGGTCAGCTAGAGTCGATGCCTGTACCGTTCTTTATGACAGTTACGATGCTTTTGAAGAAGCTTTGAATTTTATTGTGAAGGATACCTCGCAAGCACCTAAAACAAAAGCTGAGTGGAAGGGTATATTGCAAAAAATGTTGAGCTTGGAGATTGGTATTATACTCTCTTTCTGGAGAGATATTTCAATTCAATTCCACAAAACAAGCCAGTCTTTGCAAAAGCAAAGTATGGATATAGTGACAGCCGTTCAACTCTATAAATCATTAATTCACTTTGTTACGGAGAATAACTTATATCAAATACGAGGAAAGCGGTAAATTGTTACCAAAATGTAGTACCTATACGTTGGATTAGAAAAGGAAGAAAAAAAAGAAATGTTTGCCAGGAGAGAGTGATGTTGGAGAAACTACTTTTGATGGTAGGACAGATATAGAAGTGAATACGTTCTACGTGGTTGTAGACAATATAGTATCAGAACTCGCGAGGTGAAAAAATTCGTACGATGAAATCAATGAATCTTTTGGGTTTCATACAAACTTAGAAAACACTGAAGAAAATATAATAAAAGAAAAGTTCAGACATCTTCAAGGAATTTATACTAGAGATTTGGATTGTATTATGGAAAATGAATGTGTACAATTCAAATATTTCATTCAAACTCTGGACTCACCTAACTCTGAGAAAAAAACATAAAAAACTATGTCATGGTTGCGAACACTGCGCAGCAGAAATTTAATTTGTCCGTTTCCCAACATGGACATTAATTTAAGAATATATCTGTGTCTTCCAGTGACGAATTGTACAGGTGAAAGGTCCTTCTCCGTGTTAAAACGAGTAAAAAATTACTTAAGAAATTCTTTAACAGATGATAAAACTGCTGACCTCTCAATATTATGTATAGATTCTGAGGCACTAAAAGAAAGAAATTTTGACGATATCATACAAAAATTTTCAAGTATTAAGTGTCGTAAAATCCACTTTTAAATAATCGATTTGTACATTTTCACAAATACATATACATTTTGTGAAACGCGATTTATTTTACTTGTATTTATATTTTTACTTTCCTAGTTTAGAGGCGCCAAACTGATGTCAACCAAGGGCGCTCTAATGTCTTAGTCCGGCCCTGCCTTTAAACTTGGTTTTGCTTAACGGAATTTGGCAATTTATATCTCATTTAAAAAAGGAAATATTGTTGATTATAATTAAAAAGCCATGCCATTGTGGTTTTTGCTGCTTCCACTAGAAGGCGTGATTGAAAAAGTTCATTTTTTCCATTTTGCTCCAAAATTTTTAATATAATGGTATAATTATTTGATTTGGATAGAAGATTAAAATTTCAATTATAATCTCCCTAGTGCTTGAATTATTTCCGGACATTAACTCAAAGAACTGGAGGATTCGGTAAAAAAATTTTACATCCAAAATTTATTTTAAAAATCTGACATGTTTCATTTTGAAGCTTACTTCGCCAAAATAAAGTTGGCTAGACAGGTAGACATAAGGGCTATTTTGGCGAAGCAAACTAGTTAAACCCGGTAAACATTTGACATGCAATAAAGGTCAAATGTGGTGCATAACTTATGTTTTTCTTCTCAAACATCACATAATTTAATCGCATTTCAATCGTTTTTTTTCATCCAAAATGGCTCGTTTTGGAAATGAAAATCCTGAAAACATAAAAGCAGAAGTGATTAATTCAACTCCACAAAATACGAAAAAGTCGAAATTAAGCATATGAAGGCAAAAGGCATAAGGTCGATAACTTTTCATCACTTGCAATATGTTAGTGCGGTAGCTGTAACAACAAACAAAATATTCAAACAATAATAGTATGGGAGCTAATATTATAACGCCTATAGAATAATATTTTGTATGTGTCTATAAAGAAAATAAGCAAATTAATTCTTACTCTTGTTGTTCAACCATATTTGGTTATAAATCTTATTTGAGTTAGTTTGGTTTGGTTGTAATGCCTCCGCACACAATACCGTGTGGGGAAGAACTAACAACACCGCCAAAGGTGAGCGTTTATTAGAATATCTCTTAGCAAATAACCTTGAGACCTTAAACTTGGGGACAGCCCCGCTTTTGTCACGAGAGCAAGAGAAGAGGTCCTGGACGTAACAATTGTTAATGTTGCTGCTGGGAAAAATTTTAAAGAATGGAGAGAGCCATCACTTTCCGACCATAGGATCATCGAATTTGGGATAGAGGGAGATTCCTACAATTCGATATCCTAGAAATACTGATTGGTCTCTCTACAATACCAATCTGAAGGACAATTTGAAACACGTCGAAGTAAATGGGGTAAATCACCCGCACTACGACGTGGAACAAAGAGTCGGACAGATCATTGAGGCAATAATGAAAGCTTTCCATTCCAGTTGCCCACTGTCAAAAGCTCGTTCAGAAAAGAATGCTCCTTGGTGGAATGAGAACATGTCAAACCTCAGAAAAGAGGTCCGTCGACTCTTTGATAGAGCTAAACGTGACTGTAATTGGCAGGAGTACATTGAGAAGCTTACTCAGTGCAATAAAGAGGTTAGGAAGGCCAAACGGCTTAATTTTCAAGCCTTTTGTGAAAAGATCACTTCCACTTACTCAGTGACCAGACTACAAAAGGTCATGGCAAATGGGAACTAACCCCATAACCCCATACACGGAAGGTGAAGGGGAGTCATAGCTTCTCCTTCTTAGAACCCACTTTCCAGGTAGTGAAACAGTTGCTGAACAGTACTGAAATAGCAATGAATTACACTAAAAAATCCCGCAAGGAAGATTGGGACATTGCTAGGAAAATATTTACCAGACAACGGTTGGAATGGATAATATGAACCTTTCAATCATATAAATCACCAGGAATGGATGGACTATTTCCAGCACTCCTGCAAAAAAGAAAAGAAGAGAGGAAAAGTCACAAAAAAGGTTAACCAAAAGAAAGAAGCAAATTGCTGCAGAAATTTCAGTAAAAAAAATTAAAAAAGTGCCTTGTGTCTTATGCTAAGAAATTTTACAAAGTGACTCAGAGGATGAAGATCAAAAGAATATTGGCTGTGACTTTTGTCATAGATGGTATCATAAAAAAATGCCAATGGTACAGGACCAATTAGACAGGCTTATTTCAGTAACATCTTTGCATAAAACCCAAAATAAAAAATTAGATACAAAAGTAATAGAATGTTTTGAGATGTACAAAAAACCAAAGTAACATTCTGGCATCAAATCAAAAACAAAAAAATAAAAAAATTTCTGGTAAATTTGTGAATTTTCTTAAATAAATGTTTTAATGTACGATTTAGAGAAAAATGTTAAACACAGAAGTTGTAGAACGTGTTAAGGTCTACAGAAAAAGCTCAGTAACTTTTTTGCGTCAAATGAAAAACAAAGGAAATACGATTTTTTTTCAACTTTGACAGGCCGCCATTTTGTTTTTACTAGGCTGATTTGGATCATTAACGAACTCGTCCAAGATTTTGACCTAACCGATTTTTGTAGCGAGTTAGGTTTCGATCCGTCAAAAAATACGCCCTCTATCGTGCTTACAAATTCCGTTATAACACATACATATATATAGTTTCGCTTTTTTTGGTTCTTGGTCTTTTTGATTTAATTATACATTGTTTATTTTGTATTCTTGGGATTGAGGTCCATTTTTAAAGACATTTAACTAGTAGTTAATATATTTTTATTTAATGGTCTTTCCATGACCTTCATCTAAAATAAAATTCTTGTTAAAACTAAAAGAAATGGTACAAGTTACAAAATAGTATATTAAAGTATAAGTGGATAAAGAGGTCTTTCAAACACGCGCGATTTTTCGAGCACGACGGCGCAGCCGAGTGCTCGAAATAGAGCAAGTGTTTGAAAGACCAGTTATCCACGAATACTTTACGCTATTTTTTTTTATTGGTGCACTTTGGAATCATAAAATATTATTATTATATTATTACTACAAAAAAATGGAAGTCCATCCTAGATGCCCAGCCAAGTTTCGTGAACGTCAAATAGTATTTATTTTTATTTGACGTTACGGGGTACTGCTGTCAGATCAATAATCAAAAAGTTTCTTTATTTCTATTTAAAAGGATACAGTGTATATATGAATATATAAATACATTTTGCAGAAAAAACCAAATAAGACATTGGTTCCCAATGAAAATATACTATTTAAAAACTAATAAAAAAATTGTCATTGATACTTACGTTTCTCAAGTTGTTGTTGTTACCATGGGGACTTTAAAAAACGCGCGTGTTTGAAAGTTCGATTTAAACACGCTGACTCGTGCTTTAAAAAGGTAATATGAGGCATCAATAAAAAAAAGAATTTTAAAAGCAAAACAAATAAATCTTACCTTCGACAGAACGTTCATTTGATTATTCAATATACTTTATAGATGTTTAGGACGTATCACATAACAGAATATAACTCACACCCAAACAAAACGAACATTTTAAAAATATGACAGTCATTGATGAAAATTGGTATTTGAATATACGAGTATTTGTTCTATACAATGAAAGCAGGCGTAACGAGGTTTTAATGTGTCGTTTTTGTGTTGACTGGTATTGGAATGGATTTTATATTTATATAGGGAGTGGTAATAAATTTATTATATTTGAAATGTGCCACGTGTTTCTCTATATTTCTAAGTTTTTATAATATCATTATAAATTTTACAAAGATTTTTTGTGTCAGTCTTTAAATTTACGGAACTGGTTTTTCTTTGTATTTCTAGAACTTCGCGTTTTTTTGTGTGGTTTTCACCAAATTATTGTATTTTCGAAATCAAATTCGTGTTGGTTTTCTAAAACATTGATAGTGAGTGCCGTTTCGTTTGTCATATTTGTGACTATTTATTCTGTTTTTCAAATACTGACTTGTTCGTCCGTTGTAGACCTCTTCACAGTTTTTACATGGTATTTCATAGACTATATTGCTCTTTTTTTCTTTTGAGATTGAACTTTTTAGATAGGTGTAATTGTTTTTTAGTAGGTTGTACCCTTTATGAGCAACATGTATGTTGTAGTGCGAAAATGTCTTTTTTAGGTTTTCTGATAAATTTGGTATATATGGCAAAGTGAGGAATTGGTTTGTTTTATTGTCTATTTTAGTTTTTGTATTATTATGGTTATAAAATATATGTAAACGTTTTTTAAATATCCTATTTATCAAATTTGTGGGATAGTTGTTGAGTATAAGGGCAGCTTTAGCTTTTGTTATTGCATTATCTCTGAATTCGGGGTCGGACAGATCTATTGATCGATCTGCGAGTCCTATAATAACAGATTTTTTTTGTGTTGGAGGGTGTTGTGATTTAAAGTTTAAATATCGGAAAGACCAGGTATCTTTTGTGTGCCATTCCGGTTTTTATGGTGTTAGTTGTGTGATGGAGGGTAAGGTCCAAAAAGCTAATTTGATTATATTTTTCTAGTTCAATGGTAAACTGTAGTCTGCCATGGTAACTGTTGAAATGTTGTAAGACCAAATGTTCTGTATTTGTTGGAATTGCTAATATGCAGTCGTCAACATACCTGTAATATATATATATATATATATATATATATATATATATATATATATATATATATATATATATATATATTAACATAGAGTGAAACCTGCAACACTTTGTATACTGAATTATGGAATAATAGACTACACACTGTAAGTAATTAAAAATTTTGGAATTTGAATTTTTCTTCAAAATTATTTAAAAGGAGACAATCTGTACTATACACTATTTAATAGAGAAAGTATACAAGAATCTAAATGTATAACTATGGAGAAGATTTTAAACAAGCTTTATAAGAATATAGGTGAAATGAAATAACAAAATTTCCATATTTAAGAGAGAGAATTTTAGAACGTTTGTTCCATATAAATAAAAATAATAATCCATTGTCCTCATTGTCAAAGTAAAACAATAATATGATTTGTTTTAAAGAAGTAAATATTAGAGATTGAAAGAAGTTTTCGATAAGATTATGTAACTATTTAAAATGTGTCAAGGTAGGAAGTCAAATGAAAACATTAATTTTATGGAACATGACACTTGTTAAACGATTTGTCATTCCAAATAAATATTTTAGAAAATAATAACTGTCATTTTAAAAATTTATTGAAATACAATTTAAGGGAGTAATATATGGGTTATAATCATTTAAGAAACTCAAAACAGAATGCTCTAAAATGATGGATGGACAATCTACTATTTGAAATGAAGATTTTCAATAAGAATTTTGATAACCAATTTTGATTGGTGGAATACGTTTAAAATATTCTCATCAGGGACAAGCAGATTGCTAATAATAAAAAAAATTGAACGGGGACAGTTTTGTTGATAATGTAGACTATTCACTAGGTACTTTTTTTTTGGTAGCAGAAAAATATTAAGAAGCAAAACTTTTGAGAATAACTATTAAAACTTTCGGAGAAACAACAATTTGGTATGAAAATTAGAGAAAGGAATACATTATACTTTAAAGCTAATCAGTAATATAATTAATCAAGTAGATATACACATTATAAGAAGAAAATTGGTAATTATAATTGAATATAAACCATAAAATTTATCGACGTAATTAAGTAAAATGTTGTATTGTGGAAACGGTGTCTCCACAATACTTTTCAGAAAGCTTTGGATTATAGGATTTGTCTAAAATGTATTGATGTGGACGAGATATGGCATTGATTCTTGATGTTGTGCGGGCTGGACAAATTGTATGGTGTCTTCCAAGAGGTAACCTAAAACAAAATAAAAAAACCAATCATTGATGTGAGTTAATTGAACAATACAGTGAACAAAGGTATTTAAAACTATTTTAATTATATATAAAGAAGGTAGAGTAAACTTACGGATTTTGTACAAAGAATTGAACTTTGATATTGCATAGACGCTCATAAGCTTTATTATTCGCCATTTTCTGTCATAGACTTTGATATAACGGATTTCGTGTTATAAAATTTGTATAAAATGTTGCCTATTTTAAATCATGTATAGAAATAATATTTCACCAGAGTGTATGATTTTATTTGAATGAGTGATCATTCTAGATAGTAGGTTTTCACAAATTTATGTCTTGTAAAAGAATGATGTATTTGTTTCTACAACATTAAATAACGTTTTTCCATTTGAAAAACATTTTAAAATTACATTCTTGAGATTCTTCATTTCTTTATGGTGATTACTTCATCTGGTTTCAACAGTTAGTAGCTTTGAACTGACATCTGTGAATCGTGGAGAGGTTCAACGTTAAACAGACAGGACCGTCTTTAGAGTTTAATTGGAAATAATAAAGCAAGTATATTTTTGATTAACTAAATTCCTTTATTGAAATATAGGGAATTTATTTAAACTTTGGCGCTCATATTAGAAATTAAATTTGTTTTGCTTTTCTACATTTGAACTCTACTCTGAGATTATGGAGTTTCTCATGAAAAAAGTATAATTATCTTACAAATTAATTTTAAATTTTACAATATACCGGGCAAACAAAAACTAAATATCAACTAAACTAAACTAAACAATAATTTTAATATTCTCTCTCCCAACACAAATCACAATAACATGTCGGCCCAACGTAGGGCAAATTAAATTCACATAAAATAAACTACAATAATATATATAACCTTTGGAACGGAGGGTGATTTTGGCATCTAGGAACACCAAAACGAAAAACTGTATTGAAATTTTCCCGAAGTCGCGTCATGCTACTCTCTACAATAGCCCTATTTCATTCTGAATTATGCCTAAAAATGCACAGAATTTTACGTTTCGTCCTACAGTATTGCAGCAAAGAAGAGGTATAATTAATTAGTTGTAAACCCATCAAATGTTTAGTTTTTTATTGCTGAAAAACTTTTTTATTTTATTAAATATCTACCAAATAAATATGTATAGCCTATGTCTTGTTACTTTTATTCCATTTTTTATATTTTTTAATTATTAAAACATCGATCTAGACTTAAGTTGGATCCGCCGGTAGCAAATGATAAGTTTTTTTATTTAGGAAATAAATTTTTATTTTGTAAAAGTATACTGAATTAAATTCTTAAATCTAATACCCGAGAAACTTAAATCCGTTCTTAATCCTCGTTTCCTTTGAAATTTGTAGAGTTTGTCTGGCGTTTACGAAAAACTAGTACCTACCTACCTCTGGAACATTTTTAGTAAGTATTGGTCGAAAACTGACATAAAAATGGTCGAAAATTCGGAAGAGTCGTTAAAAACCAGTAAAAATGCAATATTTTCCTTTTAATTAAAATTTTAATGGTTTAAAGGCAAAAAAACATAAAAATCAAATTGTAAGTTGTTTCGAACTTACTAAGGAAGTTTTTACATATTAAAATCATTCATTCATTTTTTTGTTAACTGGTCGAGAACCAGTGAAGTGACCCTATCTAAGGTCATAAAACTAAGTACTAGATAATAAAATGATCTCTTCTCAAATGTGTTTTTACAATATATAACGAAATTCAAACAAAAATTCCGTTGTGTTCAAAGAATTCAACACATTTCGAAAGTTCAAGACCAGAATAAATTGTACTCATTTGTAACAATGTGTAAAAACAATTCTAACTTCTAAACAATTCAATAGGTTCAATAATTCAGGTTCACATAAATCGTTTCATTTGTTGCATGATAACTTCTTTTCTTCGTTATTTATTTATATCGACCTATTAGATACTTTGAAGTATTAATAAAGGTAAACTACGAGTTTTATTATCGATTTGTATGTTTTTCTTCGGAATAAAAGGAGATACGTGGATATAAGATAATCAATACTGTTGAAATGTTCAATGATTGCACTTTTGTGTCGACGTTTTTTTTACTGTTCTGTAAAATACTCCCAAATTTGAAATATGACGATTTTTAGTGAAATTGAGACTTTCTTTGAAATACATAACAAAGGGTCACTGTCTCTAGAGTTTCAAAGACAAATTCGCCTTCACTTATAATTCGGGGCTGAATAAAATGGAAATGTTCCTTCAAACATTTGTCTTTCATTATATCGAAAAATTTAAATTGACTACTTTCATTGGACTAACTCTTAAATTGGAGACAATAATTTCGAAATTTGCCTTCTCTTTAAAGGATATTTTATTTTTAGTACAGTAATTACGCGAATATTTACAGAAAAGATAGAAATGGAGAAGTATAAATGTTGTAATGGTATAATAGTTCAAAGCAGCACAAGTTCATTGTTAATTTTGCTGCAAATTTGAATTTAATAATAAATACAGAATACTAAGACTTTCGTCTGTATATGATAACAAACTTATGTGAATATTAAGGAAATAATACAAAATTAGTAATATAGCGAAAAACAAGGTCTACTTTAATATCTGATACCAGAAAACATTTGGAGCATGCCTAAAGTGACATACGTCCCGTTTTCAACGGACAGTCCCGTTTTTATGATTGTCATCCCGTTGACCCAAGCGAGCCCGTAGGGACATGGATGAGTCTCGTTTCATAACAATTATTAAAGTGTTATTCTTTTACTTGTAAAATTCGATATGAGCATTGCCGTGAGGCTAATACAGCTTTGTTTCGAACCAAAGCTCTAGTTGTGTTGTATCGATGTAGATAGTAGTTAAGATGGATAACGACCATAAGTTTCACGATGATTTTATAAGTTGAGGTAAATGCGGACGTACCCCAATCTGGATTAGAAGGTGAAAATAAACCGACTCGACAATATCACTGGGTTTTATTAAATAACACTAAAAAACGCCAAACGGCACAAAGTTTGTATGCCGTTCGACCTCCCAAAACTGGGAGAACCGGGCGGCATAGGTGACTCACTGAGAAAAGGCCTCAGTAGAGCAAGGGTGCGAAAATATCTGCGATTCCTCAATCAGGGAATATCCCCTGAAGAGGCCAGGAAGCAGGTTATTCAGCGCCCAGTCCCCACCGAAAGAACTACCAACGGGGAAGGTAAAGCTGAAAAGAGGCTCGGAGCATATCACTCCTCCGCAGCGACCTCTTAGTAAAAAACCAAAAACAGCTGCAACGGTAACCGGGAATGCCCCTGGTTACGCAGTAGCTGTTAAAACAGAGAAGGCTTTCAGGGTGGGAATAACGCCCAGTGACTATCCTGGGGTTATCCTGAAAGTAGAGCACCTCTCCACCCTGGAAGACACTCTGGTGGAAGAGTTGTGCTAGAGCAAGGAGAAAGGAATCCATTTCTCAGGTATCCATTTCCGTTATGGAATGATACTGGTGGAATGTGCGTCCCAAGAATCAGCAGACTGCCTCATGAGGTCAGCGTAGAAATTAAACTCTTGGGAAGAACCCGAATTGGTGGCTCGAACTAGAGACGATATCCCAAAGCCGGTCACCATTAACAGTGTTCTTCCCAAGAAGCCACGACATGAAATTGGAGAAGATCCTCCAACTTGTCGAAGTTCAGAACTCCAACCTCACTACTGGGGCTTGGAAGATCCTGAACTCTAAAAAAGAGGGACAGGGAACTATCCTCACTTCCGTTTTGGGCGTATCCCTGTCTCGAGGCTGGGAAAAAAGAGAAGCCCGCGGAGGATCCAAAGCACTTGGAAATACCCTCCACATCCGGAACCTTTAAAAAAAGGAAAAAAGAAGAAATCTTGACCTTGGAAGAGCCCAAGATCTCCTCCGGCTCTGCTGGGGTGAATAGAGATGCGTAGATTGCCTCTGCATCCCGGGAAACTGGGCGGGGCAGCCTAGGGGCCGAGGGTCTGACTCGAGATCAAGAAACCTGCTCGAACTCCGAGGGAAATATTGCGATAATGCTCGAGGAGGGTCAGGGAGAGATAAAGGAGGGGGATGAATAGAGGCTGAGTAACTCGGCCTCACTCATCCATATTAATTCACCTTCACGTTAACGAATGTAGCTCAGATTAACCTGCGAAAGGAGCTTCAGCCGTAATTGCAAGGTTGTTCGCTAAACTACAATTGAATATTGTACTGATCCAAAAACCATGGAGCAACAAAGAAGACCAAATCAAAGAATTGGCATGCAAGGATTCTAAATTGATTTATGATCTCTGGGCGTCTGTGTAATCATAGAAAATAATATAAAATATAGATGTGTTCCAGAATCCGTGTCACGGGACCTTGTTCCAATCATGGTTCACTTCAACATTGGGGGTAACGACCGAGACATTGTCATTACCTCTGCCTACTTCGCTGGAGACGAGCCGATGACACCACCAGAAGAAGTACAAGAGCTAGTGAGATACTGATGGGGAGGGGGCACAATAAACCTTAGGTTTCAGTGCATTGTAGTCCCGTTAAAATCTAATCTAATCTAACACTTAAAATATACTGCTATATGACCTATAAATACTAGGAAAGGTCAAGTTTCTTGTCCCGTTTATTTCTCAATCAAATATGGTCACTTTGAGCATGATCACGAAAAGTAATAATTGCTTAGATCAATTTTATAACATTTTTATTCAGGTGCGTAAATAAGTGGAGGTCTGACGATCTATTAATTTTAAGCTAATATTGTATATGTGTTTTGATTTTTTTGCTTATATTTCCAAATAAGTAAAAGCTTTTATTTATCTGGTTCATGTTTTTCGTTTAATTTTATTCAGTAGAATCACCGAAACGTAATTATCCCAACGATTTAGTCTAAAAGCGATACTTAAAACCAACGAGATAATGGGACAAAAAGAAAAAAATATACCTACCGCTATGGAAGATAATTTGTGAATAGATATATTACTTTTTGTGTATCACTTAGTAATCTAAATTGTATCTTTACAGCAAAAATACATATTTGTTAAGTGGTTAATACGTATCCTATAGTTGTGAAAATTCAGACTCTTTCAATTGAGAAAGCAAGATAATTAGTGCTAAAATTCGAGCCCAAACGAAAACAAATTTTGCTCACTGATGGGATACCTTTCGATCGTTAATGAGATTAACAGTCCTGTTTATTAGGAAGTTTTCAATTTAAAATATTCTAAAGGTTGCAAAATCAATTTATTTTCGTCATTGGATGTTCTTTGACAATTTAATTATTAACCCGAACGCCAGATTTTACTTGAAATTTTACTGTATCAAATATATAAGCTAAATAGAATATTAGAACCGACAAAAAATTATATGAAATAAATGGCAGTCATATTGTCTAAAGTGTTCAAGTAACAAACCTTATACGGCGCATGATTTCATCGGAATTTCCATATAAAAAGATATACCAAATTTTTTTTGTAACTTTCATTCTGCGGAAAATTGAATTTCTTTTGACGCTTGGTGTCTCTACGTCTCTTCTTATGCATGGAAAATTCTTTATCTATACTATAAAAATGTCGTCAAATGTGAAATATGTAATATACCATAAGCTGTAGGTGACATTTTTAGAGCTTTTCATATGAAAGTTATTGAATTATGTTTTCTTTACTGACAGCAAAATCATGCGCGATTATTATACCCTTATATTCAAATAAAAACACCAGATTTTAGATAGTTATTTTTAATTCAATTCATCAACTAAAGGTGATTTACTAGACTAGAACATAAATTCTGAATAATTACTCGATACGGTAATTAAACGGTTTTATTTAACTCGCCCCGTTTGTTTTATTTATTATTTATTCTTGGGTCAAATTTAGTAATTCAAATTGCACTCTCTTCCTGTCAACCGATTAATCTGAAATTTTGTATACACTTTGGATTTTGGTGACAATACAATTATGTTTATTCATTATCATTATAAATTCAAGATGGCCGCCGCTACAAAATGGCGGATAATTTATGTTTTATTATTCCCATCAATATGGGTATCAAATGAAAGGGCTCAACAAGCAGAATACAATATACCATGAAAAATTGAAATCCAAGATGGCGGCAGCTACAAAATGGCGGATAACGTAGGTTTTATCAATCCCATCAATATGGGTATCAAATGAAAGTGCTCAACCAGTAGAATACAATATACTATATAAAATTAAAAAATATTTGCGAATAATGAGGCAACAATGGCATCAGACAGAATTTTTGATTGTCGACGAGATTTCCATGGTGTCTTATCAAATGTTATGCATGATGGACGCTCGATTAAGGCAAATTAAGAACTGTGAAAATGAGTTTTTTGGAGGAGTAAACGTATCACTTTTCGGTGTTACAACTGCCTCCTATAAAACGATCAGGAACACCTGTTTTCAAACAGCCAGAACATCTCCAACCAGCTACACATCTCTGGCGTTTATTCACGCTGTGTGAATTAACTGAAAATATGCGTCAGCAAGGTGACCAGACTTTTATTGATATTTTGAATCCTTTGAGAGTCGGTGAGCTAACAACCCAACATTTTAGTATTTTAATGGGAAGACTTCTTCGAGACACGAGTGATGAGTTTGCAATAGACAAAGCGTTAAGGGTATACCCCACAAATCAACAAGTTAACGACCACAACTCTGCTGTATTGAATTTGTACAGAAATAATGGTGCTCGCATTTACAAAATAAAAGCGCAGGATCAGCTAGTACACGCCACACGAAATGCAGACAATGTGGATACAGCTACTATAATACCAGCTGATATCAACAAAACTGGGGGTTTACCAGCGGAACTGGAAATATTTGTGGGGACAAAAGTCATGCTACGGTCCAATATTGACGTTTCAAAGGGATTAGTAAATGGCGCTATAGGCTACATCAACGAAATCGTTTGGCCTCAATTTCGTCGAACTCAGATGTATGCAATAGATGTACCTTCCGTCCGAATTGATTTCGCAAGAGACGGAGTACATCTTATACACCCGAAAGCCATACAGTTTCCAGCTAAGTACAATTACGGGACGGCTGAAAGAAGAATGTTGCCTTTAATACTATCATGTGCTTCTACAATACATAAAATGCAGGGCAGCACTGTGGATCACGCAGTCGTATACTTAGGTGCGAAACTGTTTGAAGAAGGTCAAGCCTACGTGGCTCTTAGTAGAGTAAGATCTTTGCAGGGACTACGTATAGAGGAGTTGGACTGCAATAAACTAACGGGCAAGAAACCTTGCAATAATGAAGCAGTAAATGAATTAAACAGAATGCGAAAAGTTGAGAGGTGTCAAGGGACACCCGGATGGAACGAAGTTCCTTTCGATTAATTAGTGAAGGAATTGTAATAATTTTTTTTTTTAAGTTATAATAATATTTTTTTTATTATTAACAAATATAATGTTATATAAACTTAATCAGTAGGCTCAATTTTCGTAATAATTGACTTGTGGTAACTGAAGTAGGAAACATATGTTTGGGATTCTATTTTATTTAAATGTCTTGAAAAAACTGCATCAATGGTAGTATTATATTTTGTTGTTGATTCTGCTGGATTATTGTTAATTCTTAAATCAAATTCTTCCTGTAGAAACTGTACCAATGGTTTTGATTTTTCATTACTGAAGTTGATGTTAAAATCACCGGATAAAATGAGTGGAACTTTATCTAATTTTTTGTTGTATCTTTTAAGCGTTCGAGATACATCTTTAGAATACTCTAGCAGTGCTCGATGAATGAACTCCTGAATATCTATTAATTTGTTATTTGGTGAGACATATATGACTGCCATGATTAAGGTAACACCGTTTTCCATTACACACTCTGCCGCACATAAATCTGCAACATTTGTACGTCTTACGTACACTGTTCAATGCGAAATAGAAATGAAAATATCTGGCTTGCTTTCTATAAGAGAGAGAGAGAGAGACAGACAGACAGACAGAGAAACATGCGCACGCCGCACAGCTTACAATAGCAAAAAGTGTCGTGACAACTTTTCGTAAGAATTTTTTCCGTCTAGCCCCCTTTCACTTCACTTCACTTCGTTCCAAAAAGCAAAAAAAAGAATTTTTCAGAAAATAAAAATTCCTCCCCGGCAGGGAATCGAACCCCGGTCTCCCGCGTGACAGGCGGGGATACTGACCACTATACTACCGAGAAATATGTTTAGGAGATTTCAAACGTATTATTCATTATACAGCAAGCAACTGAAGTATATTATTTCAATTTTTGTTGTAGAGAATCTCAACAATTAATTAACATAATAAAGACAAAAAACTATACTAAGTAATATTAAAATATGATTTGTTTTTGAATTTATTAAAATTATGACGCGTACACTTGCTAAACACACAAAATGTGGAGATTATAAATCGTATGACTTGGTTGGAGAAACATGCGCACGCCGCACAGCTTACAATAGCTTCAAAAAGTGTCGTGACAACTTTTCGTAAGAATTTTTTCCGTCTAGCCTCCTTTCACAACGCGCGATAAGGAACTTCGTTCCAAAACTAAAAACTAGAAAATAAAAATAGGTAAAAAAACTTTTTAAGTTAAACGGTTTTATGTTAAACATACATTGCAATGTTTAAGATAAATGTACTAAAAACCAAAAAATAAAAATAGGTGAAAAAACTTTTTAAGTTAAACGGTTTTATGTTAAACATACATTGCAATGTTTAAGATAAATGTACTAAAAACCAAAAAATAATAAAATAGATACAGTCGTGGGAATTATAAACATATGCATAGACTAGACTAAAATAAAACCGTGGGACACGTCAATTGTCTACAAATTATCGACTTAATGTGCGATAGAAGAATCGTTTAATTCGTCGTTAGGCAGTTGGCCCGCAGACGGTGAGGAAATTACTTACTATTTTCTTGCTCATGGAAATTCCAATAGTTATACACTCCATGTAAATAAAAGAGATGTTTCAACTAGTTTATCGTTCGACATTCACACTGCTGGCTGGCGAGGAATCGTTTCACTGCTCGTAGTTTGTCTTTAATCGACAAAACGTGCCCCACGGTTTTATTTTAGTCTAGTCTATGCATATGTTTATAATTCCCACGACTGTATCTATTTTATTATTTTTTGGTTTTTAGTACATTTATTTTAAACATTGCAATGTATGTTTAACATAAAACCGTTTAACTTAAAAGTTTTTTTTACCTATTTTTATTATACAAATATTGTTCATATGCTATTACTTCTGTCAGATGACTGGCCTGTTAAACGCTTCACTAAACTCACTAAACCTTCCTTTTGTCGTTCCTTCTCCCAGAAATCTCAAATAATGGAAGTGCCCGATTATCGGTAATCTCAACTATTGTCAATCAGATAAGCATGTGGCTACGAACATCGGCAGAGCCTTCTGATTTAGTAAACCGAATTTGCGAAGGAATTTTCATCAAGGAGATTAGCGTTACATTACGAAGTAGGTTGAATGAAATTGATATCCACAAAGTTTTCACTTGAAATTTGTAATATAGTGCCTGTTCCTTTTTTTTTTAAATTATTGAATATTTCTCAGTATATTCTTAACCAGAAATCTTTTACACCAGTTTGAGAGAAATTTAAGGCTAGAGTTCAGTACTGTGAAAATGGGCGTAAAATGCTGAAATTTTTAGGAAACTTCCAAGACGTATTTTGAAATTTGAAAGGGGGGTCGCACTCTACGTTGCATGGTGCTACGAGACCCTTTTTTTAAAAATGCTTTTGTTTTTATTTATTTATTTATTTATGACATGGAATACAAACGGGACGAACCCAAATACAGTATTCACAAGTATATAATTAATAAAATGTAGACTAATATTTGTAAATATTAAATCATTATCACTATGAAATTAAAACGCAGCTTTATCACTCAAAATCAGCTTTTTTAGCTTACTACAAAAAGTGAAAAATTTATCATGGAATATATCAATATCAGCGTGGTTACAAACTGAGTTGAATGATTTACAACACCTAAGGAAAGGAGAGTTCAGATAATAATTGTTAGCACTGAAATTAATATAAAAAAGTTTAAAATCTCTATCATAGACTGGAACATTGAATCTAATGCGGCTGGTAATCTCGTTGGAGTCAATAAGATTATTAACAATTTTATATACAAATTCAACATCGTTTATTTGACGTCTATCTTCCAGGGGAATCAAACCCAAGTTCTGCCTAACTGAAACAGTATTATCCTTAGGAAACAACTTCTTCCTGCAGTACTTTATGAATTTATTCTGGATATGGTCAAGTCTATTTGTTCGAATTTGGTTTTAATTACCAAATTCTCCCGTGATTCTATTTCAATTTCCCCTGTATAATACAAGTCGAATATTATGCTCAAAATACATAACTAAATATATCCTTATTTTCAACAGTTAATATTTCTTTACTTCACTAAAAAAGTCATTTAAATTTACTAACACATAAGAAAAACAGATAAATATCGTTTTCTGAATTTCTACTGAACATATCAAAGTCCCCGACATCTTATCTCTTCATAAAAACTCTCTTCCAAACTCTGTTATCTGTATCTACGAAACCGTTGAAAACCCCACAAAAAACATCTTCATATCTGCAACATTCACTTGTTGTTCGAACGTTACATTTTAAAATACTTTTATCCCATTGGCCAGTTTCTAATAGTTTACTCATTCCTCGATCCTACGTCATTAAACATATAAATACGAAAATAGCCTCATTTTTACTTCACTTCCCAGATAGCTTTCACACTTCTCAGACACCCTCTTTCATCATATAACATGCTACAACTTCGTAAAACCAGCCGGCGTTTTTAACCCGGGAACCACCATGTGTCCGTAATCTTTATTCTTTTAATAAACCAACATAGTATGTGCACAATACTTTCAGTTATCGCGAAAAGTCAAGTGAATTCTTAATTGTCGAAGCAACAGTAAATAACTTATATTTCATGACAATATAAATCATAACGTGATATCAGTGTTTTAATTTCATTCTACGGTTCATCGTTACTTCAGTGACAAACGGCCGTAGTGGTCCTTCGCAAAGCCAAAAATACATTCCCTCTAATTAACCCGAAGTAAAAGGGTTAAATTAGAACATGGTCCTGATTCGAGACCGGATAGAACCAGAAAATAGTGAAGCACAGTCCTAGCGAGAGCAGTGAAACAGCCCTTGGAGTCCAGAGAATATAGACCCTCAGCGTTCCCGAGAACTCTTCGAGAATTTCAGTCAGCAGAAAACAGACATTAGATAAGGTATTTATCGATAATAAAAGATTTTGTATATTTGCTTATCAACCAACGTAAAATTTTGTAAACATAGAATATAGTGTGATACGAAATTCAGTAATCTAACAATGCAAAAACATTTATCACATTTTACAATTTAAAATTACAGTCATGTATATTAATATTATAAGATAAGATAGTTAAAACTGATGAATATTTTCATATATTTGCGTATCAAACGATGGAAAAATCTCATAAATTTAACATACAGTGGTAGACGAAAGTCTGCACTCAAACACTTTAAAATAATTAACATTGCTATGGATTTATAATAAAAGTCTTTGATATATTTTTTATGCAACATAAACTTTAAATAATTTCACCTTGATATTAACTTGGATTTATAATAACATTCTTTGACATTGTTTGTGTAAAATAAAATATTATACAGTGTGGTTTAAATAATTTCACCTTAATATTAATTTGGATTTGTAATAAAAGTCTTTGATATTTTTTATGCAATATAAACATTTATATTATACAGTGTGATTTAAATAAGTTCACCTTAATATTAATTTGGATTTATAATAAAAGTTTTGATATATTTTTCATGCAACATAAACATTTATATTTATATTATACAGCGTGACTTAAATAATTACACCTGAATATTGATTAATCACAATAACATCGTTGAAATTTCCTATAAAACATACATTCATTGTACAGTGTGTCCTAAATAATTACACATTGAGATTGTCATGGAACCATAATAACACTAGTCGGTATTGTTGTGTGAGAAAACCAGGTACAATTACAGTGTCATTTTAACTTGCAACGAGTCGTAGAAAACTGAACAGGCACGGCTGGTAGCAAAAATATAAAACAAATATATTACGCTAATACAAAATAAGCATTGTTCAAACATAGCCATTAATTTACATTTCATGTTGAATATAATAATACACGGCAGATTGTTACTGCCCATTTTAACCGTTTGACAGATTGTAATAACATTTCAAAATGTACTGCCCAACAATTAAGAACATTCACGTCCGAAGCTAGATCTATCGTAAAGTCATTGTTAAATTTAAATATCAATAAGGAAGAGTATTTGATGCACTAATCGTTCACATATTAAATACAAAGTTAGATTATAATACAAAAAAAATCTCTTGAAGAAAAAGAGACTCATCAAAATTTAATTGCTAGTGATACTTTTTTTGATTTCTTGAAAAAAAAAATGTACAGTCTTGGAAAACTTGTTAACCCAAGATCCCAAACCCTAACCATTCACCATCAATGCAAATCTCCAGAATATTATCGTCAAAAAATGTACTGTTCTGGACACCACTCATTCACAATACCTTATGGATAACCTCTCTCATACTCATTACATTCATTCTTCCGGTGTGACCAAACCACTTTTAAGAAAAGCTTACCGTAACACACATTCTTAAATCACAAAACAATTATAAAATCAAAACTTACTCTCACATTAAAACATTCTTGCTCATAATTCATTATCAAACTAACACTTACACTCGAATAAACGATTCACTTGTACTCAACGCCCTTACAGTGCAGAATAGCACTCACTCATCATTGCTTAAACTCTTTCTCGTCAAGAAAACAATCCTTTAGTCCTCTGGAAGAGGACAGTGATACTTATATACTTGAAACTATGTGAAAAACTTAAACTTATACTTGAACATTGAGAAACAACTACTTTAACACTTAAAATCCTGGACGATTAACAAAAAAAAAGCTTAGACACTTTGACATGAACATTACTCTTATGTGAATACCTGGATAAAGGTATTGAAAAGAAAAAGAAGATACTTGGTTGAAAAGATGAAGAAACTTGGTTGAAAAGATGAAGAAACTTGGTTGAAAATGAAGATACTTGGTTGAAAAGATGAATATACTTGGTTAAATATGAAGATACTTGGTTGAAAAGATGAAGATACTTGGTTGAAAAGATGAAGATACTTGGTTGAAAATATGAAGAAACTTGGTTGAAAAGATGAAGATACTTGGTTGGAAAGATGAAGAAACTTGGTTGAAAAGATGAAGATACTTGGTTGAAAATGAAGATACTTGGTTGAAAAGATGAATATACTTGGTTAAAGATGAAGATACTTGGTTAAAGATGAAGATACTTGGTTGAAAAAGGAGATACTTGGTTGAAAAGATGAAGATACTTGGTTGAAAAGATGAAGATACTTGGTTGAAAAGATGAAGAAACTTGGTTGAAAAGATGAAGAAACTTGGTTGAAAATATGAAGATACTTGGTTGAAAAGATGAAGATACTTGGTTGAAAAGATGAAGATACTTGGTTGAAAAGATGAAGAAACTTGGTTGAAAAGATGAAGAAACTTGGTTGAAAATGAAGATACTTGGCTGAAAAGATGAATATACTTGGTTAAAGATGAAGATACTTGGTTGAAAAAGAAGATACTTGGTTGAAAAGATGAAGAAACTTGGTTGAAAAGATGAAGATACTTGGTTGAAGAAGATGCATGGTTGAAGAAGATGACACTTGGATAATATAAACACTTGGGTGACGTTTAGAAGAAAACGGCATCCCCCCTTACTCATATGTTACTTAAACAATCACATTGACGACACTTTGAATTTAACACAACTTGACAAAAACATTATATACATATCTTACCCTCCTTTTCTTGACGAGAACAGAAATAACTCCTTTACATTAATTAAAACATTTTAAAAACTCATTCTTACCCGCAAAAGAGTCGGGTCCCCTTAACACAAACATCTATAATCATAAAAACATATACAAAAACAATCTCAAAAGAGTTAGAAAAAACTCTTTCATCATACTTAAACACTCGTGGTCACTACCTTACATTTTTACTTTTATGCTAACTCACACTTACATAATTACTTGCACTAGCATACAATTGCACCTTAATCATACTTATACTCATATTGGCACTCAAAGCTCACATTCATAATACTTTTACACTTATTCGTACATACTCGTATTTACATTTGCATTCACATTCATTCATACTTACTCTTACTCACTTGTTGTTGCACGCATTCGTACTTGCTCTAGTCTCATGAGCATACTCTCTTACATTTCTCTCATTATCTCATTAAACACTGAGAAGTCCGAGGTTCCTGGACCGTTACTCGTAAAACAAACTGGAACCACACTTGTCGAAATAGAATCGACTTAAACATTCTCTTACATTTCTCTCATTATCTCATTAAACACTGGGAAGTCCGAGGTTCCTGGACCGTTACTCGTAAAACAAACTGGTACCACACTTGTCGAACTAGAATTGACGTAAACATTCTCGTTCTTTTACTTCATTTACATATACTTTCATGTGAATACCTGGACAAAGGTATTATTCTTTTATGTGAATACCTGGACAAAGGTATTATTCTTTCATGTGAATACCTGGACAAAGGTATTATTCTTTTATGTGAATACCTGGACAAAGGTATTATTCTTTTATGTGAATACCTGGACAAAGGTATTATTATCTTCTTATTGGTTACAACTCTAGTCCATCTCTAGAGTATATTGCTTACCTTCTTATCGTTTACAACTCTAGTCCATTTCTAGAGTATATTGCTTATATTCTTATCGTTTACAACTCTAGTCCATTTCTAGAGTATATTGCTTACACTCTTATCGTTTACAACTCTAGTCCATTTCTAGAGTATATTGCTTACATTCTTATCGTTTACAACTCTAGTCCATTTCTAGAGTATATTGCTTACCTTCTTATCGTTTACAACTCTAGTCCATCTCTAGAGTATATTGCTTACATTCTTATCGTTTACAACTCTAGTCCATTTCTAGAGTATATTGCTTACCTCCTTATCGTTTACAACTCTAGTCCATTTCTAGAGTATATTGCTTACCTTCTTATCGTTTACAACTCTAGTCCATTTCTAGAGTATATTGCTTATATTCTTATCGTTTACAACTCTAGTCCATTTCTAGAGTATATTGCTTACCTTCTTATCGTTTACAACTCTAGTCCATTTCTAGAGTATATTGCTTACACTCTTATCGTTTACAACTCTAGTCCATTTCTAGAGTATATTGCTTACATTCTTATCGTTTACAACTCTAGTCCATTTCTAGAGTATATTGCTTACACTCTTATCGTTTACAACTCTAGTCCATTTCTAGAGTATATTGCTTACATTCGTGCCCTTACCAAACAAGAACTAGCATACATCTAGGCCTCTTGTTTATTCGTTACATTCATGACGTTAGAGTCCTTACAACACTCTAACCTCAAATCTTATTCATTCATTACACTCATGAAGTTAGAGTCCTCACAACACTCTAACCTCAAATCTTATTCATTCGTTACATACATGACGTTAGAGTCCTCTAACCTCAAATCTTATTCATTCGTTACATGCATGACATTAGAGTCCTTACAACACTCTAACCTCAAATCTTATTCATTCATTCACTCATGACGTTAGAGTCCTTACAACACTCTAACCTCAAATCTTATTCATTCGTTACATTCATGAGATTAGAGTCCTTACAACACTCTGACACCGACATTAGGTTACTTTACAACCCCTATACACATATTTACATAGTTACTCTCACAATTATTCACTTTCATGCACAATCCTGCATCAACACTGTATACACACTCACGCTCCATACCCTTCCACTAACATCAGCATTCGATGTCTGAGAGCAGCCATCTCTCACCTCTCTCCCATTCTTCCCGCGCCCCCAATATGTTCGAATTTGGTTTTAATTACCAAATTCTCCCGTGATTCTATTTCAATTTCCCCTGTATAATACAAGTCGAATATTATGCTCAAAATACATAACTAAATATATCCTTATTTTCAACAGTTAATATTTCTTTACTTCACTAAAAAAGTCATTTAAATTTACTAACACATAAGAAAAACAGATAAATATCGTTTTCTGAAATTCTACTGAACATATCAAAGTCCCCGACATCTTATCTCTTCATAAAAACTCTCTTCCAAACTCTGTTATCTGTATCTACGAAACCGTTGAAAACCCCACAAAAAACATCTTCATATCTGCAACATTCACTTGTTGTTCGAACGTTACATTTTAAAATACTTTTATCCCATTGGCCAGTTTCTAATAGTTTACTCATTCCTCGATCCTACGTCATCAAACATATAAATACGAAAATAGCCTCATTTTTACTTCACTTCCCAGATAGCTTTCACACTTCTCAGACACCCTCTTTCATCATATAACATGCTACAACTTCGTAAAACCAGCCGGCGTTTTTAACCCGGGAACCACCATGTGTCCGTAATCTTTATTCTTTTAATAAACCAACATAGTATGTACACAATACTTTCAGTTATCGCGAAAAGTCAAGTGAATTCTTAATTGTCGAAGCAACAGTAAATAACTTATATTTCATGACAATATAAATCATAACGTGATATCAGTGTTTTAATTTCATTCTACGGTTCATCGTTACTTCAGTGACAAACGGCCGTAGTGGTCCTTCGCAAAGCCAAAAATACATTCCCTCTAATTAACCCGAAGTAAAAGGGTTAAATTAGAACACTATTGGTGTATACAATATACTGTGGATTCCAAATTATTGATCTGAAGCTCAAGACACTATTTACATAGGCCATAAACCCCGACGCCCGATTAGCTTTTTTTGATATATAATTGATATGCTGGTCGAAAATAAGTTTTGAATCAAAATAAATTCCAAGATCTTTTATCTGTGATACCTTTTCTATCTGATGGTTTTCAATAAAATATTGATAATCAAGTATGCATCGTTTTCTATGGAAAATGATCGCACAGCATTTTTTTAAATTCAAGAAAAGAAAGTTTTTTTTGCTATACGCAACAAGTCTGCTTAAGTCGCTTTGTATCGATTGAGAATCCCCAACATTACCCACTTTGAGGTATATTTTTAAATCATTCCCATATTTTTTGTACTTACAAAATTTGAAACATTGAGATATGTCGTTGGTGTAGATATTAAATAATAACGGTCCCAAGTGGGATCCTTGAGGTACCCCTGAAGTTATATCACTGAAGGGTGATACATATTTACCTATGTGACCTGTTACTTATGTAAGATTTGAAACATCTGAGTAGATTACCATGTATACCGACAGCACCAAATTTATCCAATGAAGTAGAATGATCAATTTTGTCAAAGGCCCTGCTGAAATCCTTCATGCATGAATTAACTGCTTCAAGCATTAAATTCTATTTTTAAAAACTTTATTTTCAAGTTACAAATATATTCTCTGACAATTATTACGTTTACTTCAAATTCAAATTAACAACAACAACAAAAAACTCTTTACAACTGTTTTTATGTCCTCGGTTCCGCACTCTGCTGACTTGACGTTTACACTGCGTTGTCATCAGGATGTGTTGAGGTAATTCATGCATTCTAATAAATATTCACTATAACTAAAGAGGTTCGTTTCAACAGAACGTTTTTTCATAAAACCATGTTGCTCCTCATTAATAATGTATTTAACCTCACTAAACAAATAATCAAAAATAATTGATTCGAATAATTTGGCAATAATAGAAAGTTTAGATATAGGACGATAATTTTCGACTAAATATCTACTACCGGATTTAAAAATAGGAATTATTAAGGCTGTTTTCCATATACTAGGGAAATAGTCCTCTGTTATAGATTTATTAAATAATATAGACAATGGAGGGGCTATTTCGTTAACGCAATTTTTGATTAATAGGGTTGGTATTTTATCCGCACCAGCGGGTTTATACGGGAGGTTGCCAATTTTATCGACAATTTTGTGTAAGGGGATGTGATACGAAGATATGTAATTAATTTTTATATCATTATTTGAAATTGTTTTGCTGGAGTTAGGGTTAGGAGGGTTAAAGACTGAACTAAAGTAATTTGAGAAGGTATTGGAGATTAATTGGCCATCAGTAATCAGACTCTTGTTAATATCCCTAATGGCATCGATAGTACCAGACTTGCCTTTATTGGACTTTATAAACTGTCAAATGTGCTTTGGGTTTGTAGTTATTTGAGATTCAATATTATTTATATAATTATCAAAATCTAGGTTAATTAAATACTTTGCCCTACCCCTCAAAAGCTTGAATGTTAAATAATCCAAGTTATTAGAGTACTTTTTCCATTTAACATGGAATCTTTTCTTTTCTTTAACAACCTTGATGGAACTGTGGAACATGTTTGTTAATAATATTCTCCAAATGGCAGTAAAACTTATTAGTGCTATCACAAGTATTTAAATTAAGAAATTTCCTGTTCCAGTCAATAGAAGATAAATTATTTCTAATTGAGTCAAAATTTGCCTTGTTATAATTAAATTCGATATCCGAATTGATCTTCTGATTGTCGCGTGTGAAATGTCATGTTAAACTCCAATGTTGTGTGGAAATGATCTTCAGAAACAAGGGGAAACTCACTTTCAATGACATTTTCGATTATAAAATTATTATTCAAGATTAAGTCAAGTGTGTTTTTTGATTTATTGGTAAAATTATTAAACTGATAAAAACTGCAACAAGAAATTGTATCAATGAACAGATTAGAATTAATATCTGAAAAATGTGAGGGTGTACAGTAATTGTTTATGGTGTCTAGCGACCATTTTATGCAGGTCAAGTTAAAATCACCGCATATTAAAAATGTATCTCCAGGATTATCCTCAATAATAGCATGAAGCTTGGTACAAAACAAGTTCAAAGCAATTGAGTTGTCTGGAGGAATATATATACAGCAAATATTAAATTTGAAAGATTGAGAAGTGACAGTTACCCACAGATCTTCAGCGTCAGATATCTACTCACCACGCACTACACTATGGAAGCTATTTCTCACTCGAATTAGGACTCCTCCTCCTTCTTTATGGGCAGATCCAGAATCTTCCCGGTCGCGTCTAAAGATTGCGAAATAATCATTCAATACTTCGGAAGACGCAATTGTGTTATTAAGCCAAGTCTATGTTAAGCATATAATATCTTGGTCACGATTTAAATAGTTTTTAAAAATAGTCGGTAGTTTAGATTTCAAACCTCGAACGTTTTGGTAAAAAATCGAGAAAGCCATTGAAAAAACAGTTTATTATAATTAACAGGTAAAAAGAAACAAAAAGTTGATTACAGATTGCTCAAGTCATGTTCAGAAAAAAATCTCTTTACATGACTCTTATCATCCTTCAGCATAAACAGGCCACCATTTCTAATCCAAACATATTTGAAATGTTTCAGCTGTGCTATTTCTTTCGCATTTTTGAGTAACATTTTGAAAGAATTTGTAAAGTGTTCGTTTACGAACAACTGGTTTGAAATCTGATCCACTTTTAGACCAGGGGCCGAGATGCCAGATTGACGACGCTTTATTTTGGTTGCGGCTATAAAGGCATCTCTTTTCTTTTTATGCAGTAAATGAATGCTCATTGGTTTAGATTTGTTGGGAACTCGAGAGTTTGCTCTAAAAATAGTATCTATATCATCAGCAGTAATAGGGAATTCAATATGTTCACCTACCTTCTGAATAACATGTAGTAAATTTTCATTACTTTTCTCTTCAATTCCTTGCATTTCAACATTTTGAGAACGTAGGATCTGTTCGAGTGTTTCTACACGAGAAGAGTGGGATTGCACTTCTTTTTTCAGTAGAGCGTTTTCTTTTGATAACTCATTTTATTAATTAGAGCTTCAAAATCAGATACTTCGTCGCTGCAGAAATTGATTGACTTCAGCACTTCATTGTGTTGTTTGTTTGGTTTGCTCATAGCTAACTGAATACTCTTAACAACCTTCAAAGTACATTTTGATGTAGATTCTTCCCCAGATACATCACTATCATCGTTATCCATATCGTTGTTAAGCACTAGAAACGATGTTCGTTTGCTTTCGCCAGTTGATCTGCATACACAACAATACCATGCAGCAGCATCAACTTGAAAGCCCGAAACCTTCTGCCGGCTCAAACCCACGCACTTGCCGTGAAAGGATTTCGAACACCGACCAGCACATTTCAGCCCGGGCGTTTTATTATCAATCGAGGTTGAACATTTGCTACAGCCCCCCATTCTGGCTCAGAGACTAATGGTATAATGCAGGCAACGAGTTTTTTCACTGGAAGCAATTAACTATTGTATGAGTATAAACCGATGGAAAATTAGATAAATCAAATTTCACGAAAAACTTGCATTGATATCACTTCACAGAGTAGTTGAAAAGTAACAATCAGATTGTAGCCAGCGGTACGCGAAAAAAACGAAATTTTTCGAACAAAAATTACGACAAAACTAAGCAAGTAGCTCGAAGGAACAAACACACGTCTAGTGTCTAATGAAAAATGATACAAAAAAAATTAATTAATTAATTAAAATGAAGAAAACAAAAAAATCTATTTTCCGGCTACATTTTTAACTTTAAATACTCAAATTTTAGACCAAAAGAAAGAGCTCGTTAAACTTGATGGTGCTACGAGGCCTTTTTTTGATTTTCCTCCAGATTTGTTGTTAATTAGGCTGTATTTGTTTGAAAATTTAATGTTTCAGAACATATTGTGGGGTTACATGCAAAAAGCACTAAGTCTAAAAACAAGTTTAGGAGTTACGAGCAATTTAAAGTTTGAATGAATTTCAAAAATTTGTATAAATATTGTAGGCGTTAAAAACTGTTTCAAATAGAAGAGATACACCTTAGGAATACCATGCCATAGTTTTACATTATTTGAAAAATATTGCAGTCCCCAAAAATTACAAAAAAAAATGTTAAAAACAACGACTTGGTGCATTTTGGTTGTAAAGAGTTTTATTATCTAGGACTTAGTTACAATTATTTTGGTTTTATTACTAAATGTTAGAAAATAATCAAACTAACCAAACAGGCAAAAAATGCAAAAATTATATTATAAAAGAATATAAATTAAGCTTGCTCCTCTGGATCAGGATCTAGAATATCGGCTTCGGGCAAAACGGCTCTAACTGCCAAATCACTTGGAAGGGATTCCAACCATGGATGAAAAACTTCAGGAATAACCATTTTTTTACACATGGTTAATAGATTTTCTTTTTTTGCCCTGCTTATTTTCAATTCTTCGGAGTACAGTTTTGGTAAACTATCGTTAAATGTCAATTTATTGGTTGATCTTCTCCCACGTCGATTTGCGGTAACTAAGATACCTACATACTCGCTATTGTAGTCATATCTGTATTGGATATAATTTGGCTTTGCTTTTTCATACTTGAAGCATTTAACTTTAAGCCAATTTACCTTTGCGCCGTTTTCGTCAAGAGATTTATTTTTCATTAAATTAGCCGATAATTCCTTCAAATCCAACATGTCATTAAATTTTAGTTCTTCTGTTTCATAAGGTGGTTTATTTTTGTTTTTTCCTCTTGCAGAGCGTGCTAATTTGAAAATTTTCATCCAATCGTTTACGCAAAAAACTGATACAAATTTCCTTTGACGCTCTATAGCGCTATGCATCGAGTCGACCTCCATAAATGAATGCCTGCTTTCCAAAAATTTTTGTTCGATAACTTCAAGTTGGGAATTTTGTACTACATAGAGAAATATGCGGAAATCTGGAAGTTGCGATTTTGACCTCCGCTTGTATCTGAAAATAGTGACAAATGTTTTATGTGGGGAGGTAATTTGTTAATGTACTTCAGCAAGCAAGTTCCAATTTCACAGCTTCCTTTTTTACCATTGACTTCTGTCCAACATACACCGTCAAATTGTACATAATTATCTCTCGCATGTAATAAGTTAAAGACACTTCAGATGACGGAATTTGCAGTACACTTTGCAAGTCAAATGAAACCGACATGATTGAATTATCTTTATCTGTTGTTTTAGCTTCTTGTGCTTGGTCTTTTCTCTTCAGATGTTCTTTATATTCCCCTTCCAATCCAATTTTCGCTTCAGGAGTAGCTTGCTGGTAGTTTACACAAGTAATACATTGGTCCTTCTTTGGATGAAAGAAAGAAAGGTTGTATTCACTGCAGAAGATCCTGCGATATGTTATTAAGCTAACCATTTCCGCCTCTCCTCTTTCATCACACTCTTTTTCATATAAGCCATACATTTTTGTTATAGATAAAGTGCTGCCCAAGTATTTCCTTTGAGTAAATTTTCGCGTGTAATGACTCTCCACGGACGGGAAACTCTCTATGTTTGCTCTTACTTTAGCAGCAACCTCTTCTTTTGTTTTGTTACTGGGAGGTTTTTTTCCTCTTTTATCAGTGCCTTGAAAATGCCCCAATTCATCTTTGTCTTTGAAAGCAGATAGGATTACACGATTTGATATACAAAGTGTTTTCATAAAGAAATTATGACAGACTTGTAATTTTTCCGAATCTTTGCTAAAATAATACTGTCTAACATTTTGTCTTCTTTTGGCATTTTCTTTTCGAACGGAACGGAACTTGAAACGTTATATAGTATAAAATCTTTTTTTCTTTGAAACGATGACAAAATCCAATATTTCTAGCAATTTATTTTTCGTTCGTCTTCAGAAAATTTGTTAGTACACTGAAATTTGCACTTTGTGCAATCTACTTGCTTTGGATGTTTCGGAGCCTGTTTAACTCCTTTGTAATTTTCATACGGAAGGCATTCATCTCTCAACTTTCTATTCTTATATTTTTTCCAGGTTTCGCTTTTTGTCATCTGCTTTTTTTACTAGACCCTGCTCGTTCAGTTTCATTAGGTTCTTAAACTCAAACTGTCATAGGATTCATCACTCAGATTTGGTTCATAGTCTTTATCAACGACAGAATCATCACAATAACTTATATAACTGACGTTTTCTTCATGAATGTCACTTTCGTGTTCATTTGATGTCTGGCATACAACAGGTTCATCGGGGGTTTTTAAAAAACTATTCAAAGGAACTTGTGCTACTTGTTTTTCTATGGCTTCCCAACTACCTCCTTTATGTTTAAGTCGAATGTCTTTTTCTGGAAATGAAAACCTTTATAAATGTATGATTTTTACATAAACTAACCTCAAAACAGAAAGTGAAACAAAATAACTTATTACTTACATGATGATTCTTGCTGTTCCACTTTATTCTTGGCCAACATTGCCAACATTAAAGCACCCCCGCCACTCATTTTTAGCTTATTTCGCATGTTTTTAAATTGGAAAACACAATTACGGTACGAAACGAACGTTTCAAACCTAACTTTTAATCGACTATAATAAGCCACTAAGTCACGTTATGCAATGCTCTATTACATTTTCAATGCTGAATAACTACAAGCAAAACGCACTAAGTGCAATATTTTTGTTACACAAGTTAGATTAGGGAACAAGCAAAAAGCACTAAGGGACTTAATGTGTTTTGCTTCTACTAATACATAGCAAAGTGATGTTAGTGCATTTCGTCAGTTGCTGTAACTCTATTTTTAGTTGATTGCGATTTAGCAGTACATAAATGACCAAAAGTTAATAGAGTAACCGATGAAAAGACGTTTTTCCAAATTGTTGACTTAATGCTATTTGCTTGTAACCCCACGATATAAAAATCAGTTTTAGGCAACCAAAGAGGCAATCCTTGTTTTAGATAGAAATGGGAGAATGGTTTATGAGGGGTATGTTGAGTGTTCAATTGGTTTAGATATGTGGATGATTGTCTGGTTTTTTTGGATGGTAGTGTAGAAACTGCCAATAATCTATTATCAAAAATAAATCAAGTACATACTAGGATAAAGTTCACACTTGAGGTTGAGAGTGACAATAAATTGAATTTTTTAAACATCACAATTCAGAAATACTCCAACAAATTGTCTTATAGTATATATAGGAAACCTACACAGACAGACCATGTCATTCCAAATTCCTCTTGCCATCCACACCAACATAACATGACAGCTTTCAATTGTTATGTCCATAGGTTTCTAAATATTCCACTGGCAGAGATTATCATTCAGAGGTGAGTGTTCTGATGCAGATAGCAGTTAATAACCAGTACAATTCACACATCGTTGGCCATCTCATTTGCAAGGTTATTAATAGAAGACAGCATAATTTGGTTTTTCCCAAGGTGGATTCGGTTGGCAGGTTCATTTCCATTCCTTTTTTGAATAACAACATTTTCTAATAAATGGGTAGTTCCTTTTTTCCGTCTTCTGGTGAAGCAGTGATTAACCCAGCCGATGTTGCTGACTAATCCCACCGCTGTCACCAGTGTAATACTTCTCAGTTCTTTCCTGTTTGTATTTTTCGACCAAAAATTACGACAAAACTAAGCAAGTAGATCGGAGCGACAAACACACGTCTAGTGTCTAATGAAAAATGATACAAAAAAAATTCATTAATTAATTAAAATCTTGAAAACAAAAAATCCATTTTCTGGCTACGTTTTTAACTTTTTATACTCAAATTTTAGACCAAAAGAAAGAGCTCGTTAAACTTGATGGTGCTACGAGGCTTTTTTTGATTTTCCTCCAGATTTGTTGTTAATAAGGCTGTATTTGTTTGTAAATTTAGTGTTTCAGAATATATAAAAATCAAATTGACTGTCTCGACCCTTACTTCGTGGAATATGCTCATATTAGTGTTTTTAAATGAAACTCAAGGTCTCTAGCTAATTCCACAATTGTGGAATTAACTAGAGACCTTGAGTTTCATTTAAAAACACTAATATAAAAATCAGTTTTAGGCAACCAAAGAGGCAATCCTTGTTTTAGGTAGAATTGGGAGAATGGTTTATGAGGGGTATGTTGAGTCTTCAATTGTTGTCAATTGTGACATCCTGTATTGGTTTAGATATGTGGATGATTGTCTGGTTCTGGTTTTTTTGGATGGTAGTGTAGAAACTGCCAACAATCTATTATCAAAAATAAATCAAGTACATACTAGGATAAAGTTCACACTTGAGGTTGAGAGTGACAATAAATTGAATTTTTTAGACATCACAATTCAGAAATACTCCAACAAATTGTCTTATAGTATATATAGGAAACCTACACAGACAGACCATGTCATTCCAAATTCCTCTTGCCATCCACACCAACATAACATGACAGCTTTCAATTGTTATGTCCATAGGTTTCTAAATATTCCACTGGCAGAGATTATCATTCAGAGGTGAGTGTTCTGATGCAGATAGCAGTTAATAACCAGTACAATTCACACATCGTTGGCCATCTCATTTGCAAGGTTATTAATAGAAGACAGCATAATTTGGTTTTTCCTAAGGTGGATTCGGTTGGCAGGTTCATTTCCATTCCTTTTTTGAATAACAACATTTTCTAATAAATGGGTAGTTCCTTTTTTCCGTCTTCTGGTGAAGCAGTGATTAACCCAGCCGATGTTGCTGACTAATCCCACCGCTGTCACCAGTGTAATACTTCTCAGTTCTTTCCTGTTTGTATTTTTCGACCAAAAATTACGACAAAACTAAGCAAGTAGATCGGAGCGACAAACACACGTCTAGTGTCTAATGAAAAATGATACAAAAAAAATTCATTAATTAATTAAAATCTTGAAAACAAAAAATCCATTTTCTGGCTACGTTTTTAACTTTTTATACTCAAATTTTAGACCAAAAGAAAGAGCTCGTTAAACTTGATGGTGCTACGAGGCTTTTTTTGATTTTCCTCCAGATTTGTTGTTAATAAGGCTGTATTTGTTTGTAAATTTAGTGTTTCAGAATATATAAAAATCAAATTGACTGTCTCGACCCTTACTTCGTGGAATATGCTCATATTAGTGTTTTTAAATGAAACTCAAGGTCTCTAGCTAATTCCACAATTGTGGAATTAACTAGAGACCTTGAGTTTCATTTAAAAACACTAATATAAAAATCAGTTTTAGGCAACCAAAGAGGCAATCCTTGTTTTAGGTAGAAATGGGAGAATGGTTTATGAGGGGTATGTTGAGTGTTCAATTGGTTTAGATATGTGGATGATTGTCTGGTTTTTTTGGATGGTAGTGTAGAAACTGCCAATAATCTATTATCAAAAATAAATCAAGTACATACTAGGATAAAGTTCACACTTGAGGTTGAGAGTGACAATAAATTGAATTTTTTAAACATCACAATTCAGAAATACTCCAACAAATTGTCTTATAGTATATATAGGAAACCTACACAGACAGACCATGTCATTCCGAATTCATCTTGCCATCCACACCAACATAACATGACAGCTTTCAATTGTTATGTCCATAGGTTTCTAAGTATTCCACTGGCAGAGATTATCATTCAGAGGTGAGTGTTCTGAAGCAGATAGCAGTTAATAACCAGTACAATTCACACATCGTTGGCCATCTCATTTGCAAGGTTATTAATAGAAGACAGCATAATTTGGTTTTTCCTAAGGTGGATTCGGTTGGCAGGTTCATTTCCATTCCTTTTTTGAATAACAACATTTTCTAATAAATGGGTAGTTCCTTTTTTCCGTCTTCTGGTGAAGCAGTGATTAACCCAGCCGATGTTGCTGACTAATCCCACCGCTGTCACCAGTGTAATAAATGGGTAGAAGTTTGCCCCGCGCAACTACCTGATTTTCATCCAACACCTCTAAACTTACCAAATAGGTGCCAATACAAAAAGAATAAAAGTCGTGAATCTCTTAACTACGTTTATTCGACAGCAGCAGTAGTCAATAATGCATGTGAAATAACTAAAAGTCATCAGCGATAGTAAGAAATTAAAAAAAAAATTAGCAATAACACTTACTATTAAGCAATTATGGAACCCAGATAATGTTACACAAGGAAAAAAATGGTAGCTGTTCCCAAATAGAAAGCACAATATCTATCGTAAGTCAAACAATACCAGTTCAGTCTATAAAAATTCGATAAAGCATCTACAAGCATGTACTTGACTTCACAGACTAATTATAAGTTATAAATTATTGGTTATAATTATAAATTATAGTTAAACAAAGATCAAGTAACTCTACATTTACGAAACTACTAACCAATTTACTACAGGCGATATTAATGCATGCTTTAAAAAATATAAAACAAACAATGTCGCTTGAGCTCAGGCGCATGCGCAAAATCTTGTAATCACCGGTATGTGGAGTAATATTGTAATTGATTAGAAAAGAAATCCGTAGCATTAATTAACGCTTAACAATTAATAAAAGTATACACCCTAAAACGCAGAAATAATTAAAAACCTATATGTTTATTTCTTAGAATTAACAGTTTCTTTTGATAGTTTAGTTTAATCAAATAAAGAATTGACCGTACTATGCTTGGTAATAAAAGAAAATAATGAAAACTTGCGTAATGATGATCCCTGACGAAGTACGCTACTGATTCTTCGTGTTCAACTTCCAATCTTTGGAACACCACTCCAAGTAGTAAGAACTAGGTATGCCAACAGGAACATCCCCTTACGTGAACCCCTTATGCACGGGGTTACTTATGTAAGACAATCTAAAGTGACTCCAATTACCAGGTCTGATGTAACTGACAGAGACTACTATACTTCAAAGACCGTTCGCTCCTTTAGAGAATCTACTATGAACGGTTCTGATCCAAAATGGTAGTTGAAAAAGTAGATATCCAAAATCCCTTAAAACAGGTTTATAAGTCTGACACACCAAAAATATACAATCTATCGAAAACTACGATGGTCAGACTTATCAAGTGGTTTCAAAATAATTCCCACGAATGGATGATTCTTCAAAATCAAAAGTTTAAAAACCACAACTGGTGTTACACACCATCTACTCCCAGACTACAATTGAGAATCGTCACGGATGGGTGTCTTCTGCCCTCACGCGAAAGATTTGGTAGGTACTGCCTAATATTATGCTTCAAGGTAGCTACAAGCGAGCTTCGAGTTTTAGTAGATCGATTCTACTAATTAGGTACCTTGGCCCAAGGTGGCATTGGATGTGCCAAATTTAATATTTGCATATACGAATAAAGGTCAGATAGGTCATACGGAATGTCCCAAGAGAATTCTTTTACGGAAATATCAGTTCTTACGTAGTAAGTATAGGAAAAATAAATAAATGATAATAATTTAATTACAATACTTATAACAACTGATGATAATTTAATATTTGTTACCAAAGAAAGGTCTCAATTAAAAATAAACTGTTGCAACCTCGAGGGAGGGGTTGTTCCTGGCTCGAGCGATCAAGGTCGTCGTGGGGCCCCTTGGGCTTATACAGTGTGCCAAGCCCGAGTTCGTAATGCAGGTCGAGTCGGCCCGTCCTATTTGGCGGGTGAGGGTTGAGTTAAAGGAAATAAACTGAAAGGTTAAATAAGTACAAGCATATATTACAAAAAAAAATATATACGAAAGTTTTTGCAATCGAATAAATATAATAACTCGTCTCTCTCCTGATTTTTTGGATAGCCTACGTGATATAAAAAAATAACAAAGTAACGAGCGGAATTTGTTTTTGGGTACTTAACCTGCATAAGTATGGTACCCTATACACTACAGTAAATCATATAACGAACAGTAGTATGCTGAAAGTCTCAAAAAAAAATATTAACTAATACACCTTTTAGCGATAATTATGTTGGATATCCTTCACAAAAATTAAGGCAATAAATAGAAATCAAACGAAACTTTATGAATCAGAACAAATACGATATCCTGTAAACCATATATCTATATTGCCAAAATTTCTGGGATTGGAAAGAAATCATTACGAATCTCGTGAAATTTATTTAACTAGTACAATATATAACAAAATAAAATCTATATCCCCTATTTTGAATTCTAATTACGTTTCTCGTAAAATTTGAATATGAGGAAATACAATCTAGATCAATAAAATTCGGAAGATTAATTATGAAGTCTCCGGTATCTGGATGTCCGGTAATATGACTGAAAAATTATCGGTTGAAACTTTAAGATAGGACTAAATACGATCCCTTGTACAATATAAATATCTGTGCGCTATTTCAAATAATCAGAATATATAGGGAGATGGTCCCTGAACATAAGATAAATACCTATAACTGTTTAGATTCTACCAGTAGATGAGGGGCGCAGATGTATATGATACACTAGATATGACCGAAAAAGAACTGTGGGGTCCCCTACCCTTTTTTTGGGACACCCGGTTAAGTCAAAGCAAATATAATACAACAGATCAATACAATATATAATAAATTAATTGTACGTTAAAAACTTACGTTTTGGAATATCACTAGTCACAAACTGCACACTATTACTGTTGAGGGTGAAGGGACCGTCAGTACTTAGACTGGCCCCTTCGGGGAGAGATACTGTCTCTCTCTGCCTTTGATTCAAATTTTCTCGTTATTTATTCTAAATTTTACCTTGTGTGAAGGTTAGTTTCCTATATCATTATTTATTAATTTGTAACGTATTGGTAAACAAAGCATGACACAATCGTCAGCTGTAATCTTATATCTTTAAATGAGCAATTCTTGTATATATATAATTGAAATCTCGGAATCGGCTCCAACGATTTTCATACAATTTAGTATATAGGGGGTTTCGGGGGCGATAAATCGATCTAGCTAGGAATCATTTTTAGAAAATGTCATTTTATTCGTGTTTTATCGATAATCAACTTAAACATAAACTTGGAAGAAAAATAACAAAAAGGAGGCGTTTGAGTAGTCTCAACTGAAAAATATGACTCTTCCTGACATCTATTGGCGAATAATAATACTATTTTTTGTAAGCAACTAATTGCTTTAACGACACGACAGCAGATGGCGTTGTTAAGAAACACGAAGTCAATGAGTGTTTGCTTTGTATATATATATATATATATATATATATATATATATAATAAGTAACGAATAGATTAATGGGTATTGCACGCAAATAGAAGAAGGGGCTACTGAAACAAGTGGTAACCGCAGACATGCATGTTTCTGGCTCATTAGCCGTCATCGGTACGGTACAACCAAGAAAAGATGTGAAACATGGGAGCAAAGTTGGTGAATGAAACATGAGAAAATATAACAGAATTCAGCAGGATAGTCAAACACAACATTTGCGTCAGTTATATTAGAAGATCTCGAATTTTCGAGACAACAACCAACATAGACACGGAGGTGCATATAACACTCCCGTCTGAAACTTCCGACCCAGATCAATGAAATAACAACAAGATGTACGAATAGTGCGTGACATATAAACAATAAGTAACGAATAGATTAATGGGTATTGCACGCAAATAGAAGAAGGGGCTACTGAAACAAGGTTACCACTTGTTTCAGTAGCCCCTTCTTCTATTTGCGTGCAATACCCATTAATCTATTCGTTACTTATTGTTTATATGTCACGCACTATTCGTACATCTTGTTGTTATTTCATTGATCTGGGTCGGAAGTTTCAGACGGGAGTGTTATATGCACCTCCGTGTCTATGTTGGTTGTTGTCTCGAAAATTCGAGATCTTCTAATATAACTGACGCAAATGTTGTGTTTGACTATCCTGCTGAATTCTGTTATATTTTCTCATGTTTCATTCACCAACTTTGCTCCCATGTTTCACATCTTTTCTTGGTTGTACCGTACCGATGACGGCTAATGAGCCAGAAACATGCATGTCTGCGGTTACCACTTGTTTCAGTAGCCCCTTCTTCTATTTGCGTGCAATACCCATTAATCTATTCGTTACTTATTGTTTATATGTCACGCACTATTCGTACATCTTGTTATATATATATATATATATATATATATATATATATATATATATATCCAGGGTGTTTTCAAATGACACTTACAACGTTTGCATGTAGATACCTCTCGTAAAATTGGACAAGATGATATAGGGATTGAGGGGTCCAACTCATTTAGTTTTCGAAATACAGAGTGTTAGAGTTATGAAAAAATTAATGTTTTAATATGATAACTTTAAAATGGATGAATATATTGATCTGACATTTGGCAGGTTGTTTTTAAATGTAAAAGGGCATATTTTGATGGAAAAACACGTTTCAATTCTTGATCCAGTGGTGTACATTTGGAAGAACATGTAACCTTTCCCCTCCCATTTTTTACGCTACTGGCATTTGAAGCCATTTTTATTTAATTTTATATTCCTCAATAGTTTTCACGTGAAAAACGCATAACCTTTACATATCAAAAAATTTGTAGTTTTCAAGATATTTAATGTTTTTATGAAGTCTGCAAGATCACTTTTTAATAAAAAAATAGAAAAAATATTTTTCTTGAATGTTTTTTAATAACTACCAAACTACTAATGGTTTGTAACAGGAACTAATTTGTGGAACAGCAATGCATATAAAACATTGAGAGAGGATTGTTGAAAATACTTTTCCAAACTTGTGATTTTATTAACAAAAGAATTAATGACAATAAAAAATAAGATAATTACAAAGTTAAATAATATCCCATTCGAACATAATTTTTAACTAAGCAGCCCACAAATTACAAAAGATGTTTTGTCCATTTAGATTTACACATAATCTGCAACGTTTTCTCATTGATAATCGCATACCTTGGAAATACTGGGGATCGCCGGAAATAATTTCTGTAGCTGCATGGATTCTTGCTATCAGTTCCTCCTCCGTTTCTACTATTGTATCGTAGACTAGGGACTTCATGTAACCCCACAGAAAGAAATCGATTGGATTTAAATCCGGTGACCTCGCAGGCCACATATTGGGTCCACCTCGGCCTTTCCAGTTGTTTCCGTATTGTTGGGTTATAAGTTGTGTGGCCGCTTGAGAATAATGTACAGATGCCCCATCGTGCTGAAACCATACATTATCCATATTCGCCCTAATATTTAATAGTACCACGTCGTTTAATAAATTAGGCAGGGTTTCTCTCAAAAAATTACAATAAATATTACCATTGAGTTTATTAGGTATTAAATATGGGCCCACTATACAATCTCCAAGAATGCCTGCCCACACCTTAAGCGAGACTTTTCCCTTAAATCCACGTTGTCAAATAACATATGGATTTTCGTCATCCCACACGTGGCAATTCCTTGAATTAACAATTCCCTCACGTGTGCATTTGGCTTCATCAGTAAATAGCACAAATTCGGTAAAATTCCTATTTTCTAAACATTTTTGGGTGTACCAATTGGCAAACTCCACTCTTTGAGGACAATCTGTTGGTTTTAGAGCCTGAACTTGGGTATACTTATAAGGATACAACTGCTGTTCATTTAAAATTTTCCACACAGTTGAATTACTTACATTTAAAGATTTGCCAATGGGGCGAGTGCTTAAATCGGGTCTATTTTCAATACGGTCTAGAACAGCCTCCTCTAATTGCACAGTTCGTTTCCTACCGCAACCTTGCAATTTTGAATTGAATTTTCCAAATTCTCGCAATCTCCTGTTAATTTGAGAAAATGTTGTATGCCATGAAAATCTAGGTCGATTTGGATATCTTTCTCTATACAAGCGCTCGGAACGTCTACCATTCTTTCTGGCTTCCCCCTACCTATATTAGTTGCATATCAGCCATTCCTTCAAAAGTATAATCGATCATAACAAAAAGTGTAAAAGTTACAAATAATTCATTCTCGTTTTGACGTTAAACAAAATGACATTTACCATTTCATTATTGACATCCATCGCCTACTATACGGAGGAGCCACTAATAGCAAGAATCCATACAGTTACAGAAATTATTTCCGGCTATCGCCAGTCTTTTCAGGGTATGCGATTTTCAATGATAAAACGTTGCAGATTATGTGTAAATGTAAATGGACAAAACATCTTTTGTAATTTTTTGGCTGCTTAGTTAAAAATTATGTTTGAATGGGACATTATTTAACTTTGTAATTATCTTATTTTTTATTGTCATTAATTCTTTTGTTAATAAAATCACAAGTTTGGAAAAGTATTATCAACAATCCTCTCTCAATGTTTTATATGCATTGCTGTTTCACAAATTAGTTCCTGTTACATATTCTAACTATTAGTAGTTTGGTAGTTATTAAAAAACATTCAAGAAAAATATTTCTTTATTAAAAAGTGATCTTGCAGACTTCATAAAAACATTAAATATCTTGAAAACTACAAATTTTTTGATATGTAAAGGTTATGCGTTTTTCACGTGAAAACTATTGAGGAGTACAAAATCAAATAAAAATAGCTTCAAATGCCAGTGGCGTCAAAAATGGGAGGGGAAAGGTGACATATTCTTCCAAATGTACACCACTGGATCAAGAATTGAAACATGTTTTTCTATCAAAATATGCCCTTTTACATTTAAAAACCATCTGCCAAATGGCAGATCAATATATTCATCCATTTTAAAGTTATCAAATTAAAACATTATATTTTTCATAACTTTAACACCCTGTATTTCGAAAAGTAAATGGGTTGGACCCCTCAATCCCTATATCATCTTGTCCAATTTTACGAGAGGTATCTACATGCAAACGTTGTAAGTGTCATTTGAAAACACCCTGTATATATATATATATATATATATATATATATATATATATATATATATATACTTACGTAATTGATTGATAAACTGTAAAAAATTGAGTATTTGTTTCTAATATAAGATTAAACTTATTGCACTCATGATTTTTTTCTTTAAATAACCAGTTCATATTTTTTATTATTCTATCGGTAAGATCGAAAAATATTATTCATATTTCATCATTTTATTAGTAATTCGTACTTAAATATAATTTCCAAAAAACACAATTTGAAAAAAAATACCGAGCAAAGCCGGTATCCAGATATTGTTTTATTAACCTTGCAATAACACATTTTGTTTGTATCAATTTTTTTCGTTGAGGTCAACAGTTATTATTTATTTCGAATTAAGAAAAAATTTGTCTATATAGGGCAATCTTAAAATTTTCTATGTCATATCTCGTCTTTATTACAATTTCTAACAAAATAGCCAGGCGTATTAACAATTATATAGAAGATGTAAAAATCTCTTATAAAACGTTTAACGTTATGGGTAGACATTTGGTGAATTCTAAGGATAGAATTGATAAGCTTTCAAAAAGTGGAATTTATAAGCTTGAGTGTGGTGATTGTAAGGCAACCTATATTGGTAGAACTTGTAGGCCTTAGAAAATTCGGATATCGGAACATTTAAATCCGAGTAAGGATTTTGCTCTTGGACATCATTTAAGATTCAACAACCACCACTTTAGCCCTGGTAGGAATTCGACAATTTTACATGGGGTCACTCTTAGAAATTATAACAGGATGGATTTTCTTGAGGACATACACATACATAATGAATTGTTAGTTAATAACCTGTGGCTGAACACTAAAGTTAATTTGAATAGATCTTGTATTCCTCTCCACAGGAGGCTTTAATTTCGATTATTAATCCGGTTTCAGGAATTTTAATCGTTTCTTAAGTCTTCTTTGCTTGTTTTATTTTATTTAAATGGTTCTTTTCTTTTCTCTTCTTTTTTGTCTTATTCTTATTTTCTTGACAATTGTTAACTGTTTTAACACTTTTAGCCATCTTTATTGATATAAATTTTCTAGGCATGGGAAGCTTCTGAGGCTTTGTTTTAATTAATTTTTGTTTCCTCTCAACTCTATGTGTTTTTCATTCCAGAATCACTGCTCAACTTTATCATTCCCCTGGTTTTGTCGGAGGTTGAGTCTTGCTCCCATTCTTGATAGATTCCTCTTCGAGTCTCTCAATTTGATCTTTTGAGTCAGGTTCCCATTAGACTGTTTTGATTACAATTGTTGATTGGGATTCTTGTTGGTTTCCTTCATTAGGTTTTATATAAACTGATTGCCCTCCTTTTTCCTCCCCCCCCCTTGGTCATATTAATTAAATCCGGTTGAAAGGTGGATTCTCATTAGAGCATCACCTTGATTTGGGTCTTATATTAAGGTTGACAAGTTGTTAGGTTCTATAACTTCTTCCTGTGGTATTCTTTGAGTTTGGTATTTATTGACCCTCATAGATTGATATAACTTCGCCCCCATTCTTTTCTTTCATTGGGTTTGGTCATGTTAGTATTTCATCACACAACGTAATAACCTCTTGACGTTATTTTTCATAGAAAAAATACTGAATTTCATTGACAAATTGAGTTTACGGACTTCCATTCGATTGTTTGTTCTGGTTAATTACTCTCCATTTCTGTGGGTTTGAGCTGTTAAGGTTAAACTTACTAATTTGTTGATTATCTCATTCTTTTATTGAGCTCGGTTCTCATTAGACCGGTCTTAATAATTAACGAATTGGGGTTTCCTCTTTAGTCAACACTTCAGGGGTCTTGCTAGGCTTCTTTATCACATTTGCTTGCATTGGGTTCTTAAGAGTTGGTTCTCAGTAGACTGTCCTCTCGACTTGATTCTTCTTACGTGACTTGTGGCCGGTAAGTCTTTCCAGCCTTCATTGAATAACTTTTTCTTGTTTGAATTCATAGATAAATAATTTTCATCGTTCAATTTTCATCAATAAATTGTATTTTATAGATTTCTTTTGCGATCGATTGTTTCGAAGCGTTCCGCTTTTGTTGGCAGATCTAATGAGATCTATCTGTTTATTGGCATAAAGTCTGTTTAATTCACTAATTCAATAAATTTACATGGATAGACATTGAAAACAGGTGAGTAATTTTTGTTATACTCTATTAAACTATACGATATTAACTATTCTTGAAATTGTTCTTGAATTGTTTATTTATTGCCTATAAATTTGATTTATTAGTTTATTCAATGATCATTTTATTTTTATTGTTCGTCTTTGGGGCCCAAAGAAATAATTTCACTAACCTGTGATTTTTGAGAATTGATGATCTCAAAATGTCCGCACCTTTTAGCGCCCTGTTGCACTGCCGCAAATCACCAAATTCTCCATATTTCTTAAGGAAATCTCGTTCTGGATAGGGACATTTTTATTAATTTTTACTAAAATTTTCTAAAGCCCCCGACATATAGCTGCTCATCCTTCTACCCTCTCATCACACTCCATTGTTTTTTATCATCAAACTTGCTTCAACAGGATGTTCATAAACTACTAGAGTACGTCCTCAAATGGAACAAACATTTAAATGGTTAAAACAGTACTAATTAAAAACGTTAATGTATAAAAATATAACATAAATTATTGCTAATTGATGCTGGTTTCTTGCCGAAAAGGAAATAATATAGTAAATAGAGTACTAGAAAGTATATAAGTCTGCAAAACATACTTAATGGAAGATACACAGGTTTATAATAGATTTAAAATGTTACAGTATATGTTACTTAAGTAGTTAGTGTCAGTTTTGTAATTAATGTTGTTTTATTAGTCTATTGACCGCAATAACCTGCAAATCAACAAAATATTGTAATATATATATATATATATATATATATATATATACATATATATTGTAAGATACATTTTATTTGGGATAATATCTTTAAATTGACCTCCTTTGTAATGGAGATAGGATACAAATGATAATATCCAAAATTATAAGAATATGTTATTGAAATCTGTAATATATAAGTTATTTTACTATCTAATGTGTAACAGTTAATTTTTATAAATTTTTCAAAAAGTAATATGTTTCGCATAGTTATTTCTTTCTATAGGTAACTGACCATCTTGTAACGCTTTGAAGTCCAGAATAGCCATTTTATTGAAAGACATCATTTAAAACCGGTGCACAGAATATTCATGTACTCTTTTTCCTACGGCTGTAATATAGTTAGAAGTTAAAATTCACTCAAAACTTTTAAAGCAAATATACATATGTAAATACGCAACAATAACAAAGGTACGTATTTGAGTTACGAGACATGATAAACAGAATAACGTAGCATCTCAATTCATACATTACTAGGGCGAACAGTATAATTTAAATTTGGACTTTGTTTTAATGAAGAAATACAGAAATGTAAATATCCTGTTAATGGAGAAAGCGAGTGAATTAGAGTGTCTATTTTTTTGTTAATGGAGCATATACGTACTCGGTCTTCTGGTATAATTTATAGCATTGTCGTTCAACTATTTTGATTATACACCGAAGCAGCTAACGTAATGAAATACAATCTGTTTTTATTATGTTCATTTAAGGCCGGTTTCCCCAAATTCATTTAAACTATATTCACGGTTTAACCTTGGTTATAAACTGGAAATAGATTTCTCTAAAAGTTAACGGGATTATAAACCAAGACCTATCGAAACTGAGGTCCAGCACCATTTAAACGGTAACAGGCGATTAAACCGGGGAGAAAAACAGAACACAATACAAATAAAATAGGCCTAGTCTCCGTTAAAGTTGTGGCATCCCCATCAAACTGAGATACTGGACCAAATACAGACAACTCCCCCAACACACTCTTCACTTTGATGTCAGTTTCATTTAAATCTGACTTATTTGTAGTTCTTCCTCCAGTACCATAAATATATTTTTTCCCCGGAAACTTTCTTTTAGGTTGTCATATTTGCTCCTTAAGATTTTAATTTCCCTATAGTACAAACCGCTATACTTACTTGTTTAAGTCTTCTTCGATTTGCAACCACACCATATATTTGTGTGTTTAAAGACAAATGTTCAGTTTTTTTACATTCTAAATGTGGTTATGGACTAAATATAAAAGTATATTTACTTCACTGACTTTTAAGTTTTTGATTCTATAAGATTGTCCTGAGGTTTTGCTTCATTCAGACATGATAACAATAAACACTAGCCTAGCTTATAGGTTAAGACTTCACATAATAATTACGCTTACAATGTATTTACTAAAACTTAATTACCTATGTTGAAATGTACTGGTTGGCCCACTAAGAATGGACGCCAGCCATATCTCAGGAACCGTACAATTTCTGTAAAAAAAATTTAATGGGTAAATTGGACAAGCAAAATCGCTGGAAAGTATTGTCAAGTTCGAAAGATGGCCGCTAGGGGACGCAACTGCAATGGCTAATCATAAAACGGGAGTTTTCTCAAAAAATATCCAAGTAAAGATATATTCTTCGTTAACACCGGAAAATGTGTGACATTTTTTGTTTACGGTATTTTACTCTATTTTATAAAATGTAGTGGAGGAGGAACGTCAAATAAGTTTTTATTTAAATGGCAATAACTCTAATATGGGTTGACAGATTCAAACAAACTTGGTCTGGTTTAAAATCGCCCATTTTACCTAATAATCTACTGTATAAATTGTTTCCGAATATATTTTGTGTGATACCTAGAGGGCGCTGTTTGATATTACAACAGTTATTGCGCATTATCATGAAAATTTTTGCATAGTTAAATACAGGACGAAATTCCTGAAAAGTCAGCGCAAACCGCAACTTCCTGTCTTTTTTCTAACCGGAAATATCAATAAAAGAAGCAACATTAGGCCGCTGGCTATGAAGTATCTCCGGAACCTATAGTAAAATACTGAAAAACACCAAAGCCAGTTATGGAACCTGAGAAACAAATTTTAATTAATTACTGCATTCTATTAATGGCATCCTAAATGTTTAAATTCCCGTCCATCGTTTTCGATGCACTTGTACATTCATTCCCTCGTAGACCAAACTCCAGTGTCTAGTTCAGCTACTGATATAGTTTGCATACAATTCCTTATTCGTCCAAAACTATATATTTTACTCGACCCCACAAATAAAAATCCAGGCGTGTTAAATTCGGCGACCTCGCAGACCATGGAAATATACTGCCTCGTCCTATCCATCTACCATTATAGTTGGCATCCAAAAACTCCCGAACATGTGCTGCAAAGTGAGCTGCACAGCTGTGGTGCTGGAATAACATTCGTTAACGAATTCCCAGGGACACTTCATCTAACAAAATCGGCAATTCTCTTCTTAAAAACAATTTATTGACCAATGCCCTTAGTGCTGGATTTCTTGCATCCAGTGCGGATTCGCTCTTGATCAATAGTGCATATTATGGAGATTCACACCTCCATTGCTATGAAAAGTGGCCTCATCTGTCCACAATATACGTGACAGAACTTGCCGATCTTCTTCAATCATATCCAAAAGCCAGCGGCAATGATCTAATCTTCGATCACAATCTTCAGCAGTAGAAGCCAGGTGAAGGACTAAGTTTTAGGGGTGAATCCTGAAACAAAATAGAGACAACTGAAGTTTATAGTAGAGGTTCAGAATCGAAACGCCGAACCGGGTCTTCGATAGGACTTTTCATTTGTATTTCGATAGGAATCTGGTTCTTGAATGGAATCAAAGTGCAAGTGGGTTTTGCGATTAAACTGTTTATTTGTTTTAAATACACTGGTATATAGTTACACCAGAAATTGAGACTATTTTGTAACTACCCATACTAAATATAAAATGACAATGTGTCCCTTCTGTCGGTGACTGCCGAGGGAACTACTTTTATGTTTTTGATGCTCATACATCAGCCTCTGACATTCAACTGCTCTCTCTATTGTTTTTCGCTGAAAAATCGCCGGCAAAGAACCCGGGGCATACTGTACGAAACGCAATTGACGTCGCCCTGTGATTATGACCAATAACAGGGTACCGGTGCGCTACCATTCGTCAGATATGCCCCGTGTTCTTTGGCGAGCAAAAACCGTTAAGAGTACGCGATGCAGGGGTGGTTTAAGAATTTTTATGAAGGTTCATGTTTGGAACATATTAAATTTGTTTCCAAACAAGTCGCTTATACCAATATAATTTGTAGAGAATTGTATAAGTCAATAATTGCTTACCTGTGCTCCTTGAGAATTTTTTGAACCGTAGTTCGAGCTACTCCAAAGTCCTGCGCAATAGCTCTAGTGCCTAGGTGAGGATTATCGACATAGGCTAAAATACTAATAGTGTTCTCGTCGGTGCGCCCTCTGCATTATCTGCGATATGTAGGAAAATGAACATTTCCAGTAGTTGTTGGCACACGATAGGAAGGACAACTCGAAGAAAAAATTTTGTTCTTAGGTGGCATCTATCAGGATATTGCTGCGCATATACCCTCGCAACTGTAGCACTTCTCATGGATTCAAAATAAACATCTATCATGTCAAATAATTCTTCGTTTGTATAAAACATTTTGTATAACTAAAAGAGAACGCAACAAGAAAATACCCAACACTAATAATATGAACAAGGAAGAAGAAAAATACACAAACAATGACAGAAAATGTTTACGATACGGAAACTTAAGAATGAGCTTAGAAAAATAGTAACTAAATGACACTGACGTGAAACAGTAGTTATTTGTATGCCAAGAACTGAAAATGCTACTTTGTTGTACCAGTCTGACAATTGCGAGACGAGGCGAGCAACAGACGAGTTCAACAAAGTAGTGAGTTGTGTATTGGCAGTCGAACTGTATACACGTGTTTTGTGTGCCTGACTAGGACATCATTTCTAGATAAGTACACTTATTTTTAGTTAATTTTCACATTAGGTATATTATCGGTTAGTCATAATTTAATTGAAGTACCTCGTGATTCTATCACATTAACTTTTTCCTTTCTATTTTTATTCGATAATAATGACGATATAGACACTATCAATAACAAAGATTCCTATAAAGATTTAAAATTATTCAATTTAACAAATAAATACACTATGAAAGATAAAGGTCCATTTTATGTTTTTGTAGAGCACATGAACAAAAACTTCGGCAGGTTATTTCCAATGAAAATAGGATATTTTTTGTTAACTGAAGACAAATTTAAACAAAATATAGTAGATATAATATCGGTAGGAGTAAGTTGAGTGAAAGTAATTTTTAATTTTTAAAAACTACGATATAGCGAATTCATTAGTAGGCCATGAAATCAATCAGTTGGTTGCGTACATTCCCACATTCTATAATTACCGCAAAGGTCTTGTGAGATGGGTAGACACTTTTTTTTCTGAAAATTTTTTACTCAAAAACATTGAATGCGATAATATGAAGGTGGTCAAAGTTCAGCGTATGAAGAGAAGGGTTACGGATGGTGAAGGTGAAATCAAATTTGTTGATCGTCAACTCATAATTGTCATTTTTGAAGGAAACTTCATTCCCGAAAAAATTAAAATTAATTCAACCTCATTTTCCGTGGAGCCTTATATTCACCCGGTTGTGCAATGCTATAGCTGTTTGAGATATGGCCACACAGCCAAATTGTGTAAATCAAAGTCACAAAAGGTGTCAAATATGTACTGAAGTACATACCAAGGACTCAGAATGCCCAAATCCTGGCAGTTTTTGCATATATTGCCAAACCAACAATCACCCTACGATATCCAAAAAATGCCCTATGTATACAAAACAACATAACATCAAAAGAGAAATGGCGTTTAAAAATATTTCTTTTAAAGAAGCCGAAACCATAGTTAACAATCCTACATATTCAAAAATCACAACGAATAACAGATTTGCAGTTTTTAATAATACACAAAACTTCCCTCCTCTACCTGTAACTTCGCAGTCATAGAACATCCCCCCCCGCATATATGCTACATAAACCAACTGCACCCTCAAAAAAACGTAAAGCCTCTACCCCTCCCATAACACCCCCACCAACTTCCTTAAAAAAAACAGATGTACCAAAGGCACCTAAAACAGCTCCCATTATTCCAAACCCTCACAGGGATGATTTTGTTCAATATAAAGAGAAATTCATAGAAAACATCATTAATTTCATCCATACTAATTTCGATCTAAAATCTAGTACTTCAACTCACCTCAACCCACTCACAGACTCAAATACTAGGGATTTTATAGCTACGGCCTTAGAATTCGATACAATTGATACCGTCAGTATTAGCGATGAGTCATCCTACTAGGCAATTGAAAATACTTCAATGGAATGTAGCTTCTATAAATAAACTTAAACCAAATGTATTTAACCTGCTATCTCATGAAACTTTTGACATTCTTATACTTTGTGAAACCTGGCTAAAACCAGGTGTTAATATGAATATATATGGTTATAACAGTATACAAAATAACAGAATTGATGGCAAGGGGGGCGTTGCCATTCTAATATCCAAAAATATAAGATTCAAAATCAAATCTATTAAACAGAATTTTAGTAATAATATCGAAACATGCGCAGTATTCATTGAAGACATGAACTTGTCCTTGGTATCTTTATACAAACCACCAAAATATAATGTTAGCGTGAAGGACTGGGAAAACCTATTTTCACAGTTCAATGGCGACACCATATTCTGTAGAGATTTCAACTGCCACCACACCCTCTGGGGTTCTGCTGGTGATCAAGTCTGTGGAACACGACTTGTTGACGCCTTAAACAATACCAATTACATAATACTTAATGATGGATCACCTACCAAAATTAATAGGCCCACACAAAATAAATCTGCAATCGATCTCTCAGTTGCATCACCCAATTTAGTAAGCAATTTGAATTGGTCAGTACTTCCTGACCCCTTGGGATCAGACCACTTCCCAATTCTATTACAATATAATACTAATTATACTCCCCAGAACATCTCTCCTTCAACCAGGTGGAATGTCGCTTCTGCAGACTGGACACAATTTTCAAGCCTAATCAAAACCCACTTATTAGTTCATACTGGTAATGATATGTCTCTTACTAAACTGATCAATATAATCTCTGACTCGGCCTCATCATCAATGAAAATAAACCAGCCAGTCTGCATAAAAACCCCTCACCCCCTCTGGTGGGACGAATAATGTTCAGCTAAGGTCTTACAAAGGAAGAAAGCTCTACTTGAATATAAAAGTCTGTCCAACTGGGATAACTACCTCAAGTACAAAAACATCGAATCCCAAACTAAACTTATTTTTAAGACCAAAAGTATGAACAGTTGGAAGGACTTTCTTAACAATTTAAATAAAAACACACCTATCGATAAAATATGGAATTTTATCAAAAAAATTTCAAACAAAAAATATTGTAATTCGCAATCATATACATCCACAGAGATGATAGATAAGTTACTAGATTATTTTGCTCCTCCTACTGCTAGTAATACATTCACCAGCACAACAAAAATAACTCACTCTAGCAATTTTCCCTGTAATCATTTCAGCTTATCAGAATTGGAATCTGCTCTCTTATCTCGCCGTGGAACGGCGCTCGAATTAACTGCTTCAAGCATTAAATTCTATTTTTAAAAACTTTATTTTCGAGTTACAAATATATTCTCTAACAATTATTACGTTTACTTCAAATTCAAATTAACAACAACAAAAAACTCTTTACAACTGTTTTTATGTCCTCGGTTCCGCACTCTGCTGACTTGGCGTTTACACTGCGTTGTCATCAGGATGCGTTGAGGTAATTCCTCCCCCCGAAGCTCCAACTCATGAGGGTAGACGAAGGAGTTGGACTACTGGAACTTGTGTACTTGAACTGGAATCTGGATTATCCCTTGGGCGGAATTTCTTGTAGATTATAGTGGCTATTACTCCAATTATCAGGGTATACAATAATATTGTCCAAACACTAGGAGTATAGGATATTTCGTTGTTGAACTGAGTTTGTTCTAGTGACAGATGAAGTATAGCTATTTCTGATGTTAATGTTGGTAACGTATCATTCTCCAAACTTATTTCTGGGAATAATGTTGGTTGTCCTTGAATAACACTTTCTTTGTTTATTATGGTTTCTATATCAGTTTTGATTTTACATCCTAAGGGAACTTCCATAATATAAGTACCCTTGAGTTGTTTTACTTCATGCTGATCTTGACAGTCAAACGTAATACTCTTTTTTCCTGGGATTATAGCTAACCAATTATTTGTGTCTCCTAGATGGTGGAACCTTGATTCTGTGAGGGTGATGAGGAATTGTTTGCATTTTGACGCGTCTGCTGCGTTGAAAATCTTCACTTCACAAGGTGGATGCGATTGTATTTCCTTGGGCGTCTGATTCTCACATAAGTAGTATTGAGGCAAAACTTCGGTGCATAGGTCATTACGAAGGATGTAGTGCAATTTATTTTTTATTAAGTAATTATTTTCGGTAATTATAACCTTGAACTGACTCTTGTATGGAATCGGAGTCGAATACAAACGGTATATTTCAAAACTATCTATGTACATTATTGGTAAATGAAGGATATAAACTATTTTATTATTATAAATGTGACACTGAATTTTCATGATACTTTCATATCGTGAAATGTTTTCCAAAGAAACATCAAATGGTAGCTGTGAACTTGGTATTTGTTTTCCTATCGCTTTTAGTTCTGTATACAAATCTGTAGATTTAATTATACTGGGATGCATTACTTTTATTTTTGCAAATGTTAAAGAAGCCTCTATATCTTGAAGTGTGGAATGAATAATTTCGAACATATTTATAATTTGATTAATAATATCTTTAATGGAAATCAAGTTCTCTCTATCATCTACGGAGTTAACCATTTTGATAACTTCATATATTTTTGATTCCAATAGTTTCTCATTATGTTTAATTTTCTCAATTGTCTGGTTAAAATTTGTGATAGTGTTGATTGAAAGTGAAATTTGAGATTTTGATGTCTCTTGATTTTTTTGTAAATTATTAATTAAATTTTCATATCTTTCACCATCTTCTGCATATAGATTACCTGATATTGATTTGAAGATTGAACCTAAGCCATTAATTAGACCCCTTCTTACTCGTTTTTTATGTGGTAGTATATTTAAAATTTTATATTCCACCTTTTCTTCAATATATTCTAATACTTTCATATCGTTTGAAACGTCCCAAGAATAGTTTTTGTTTGTGCATACTACTTTTATTATATACCGTGATTTTCGCTGTAGTTTTTCAATTTCCGAGATAATTGAGGTTAAATCGTAATAATGTATCATCTTATAGGAATATTCTTCTATTCTAGCGGTTCCTAACCTAAGTGGTATTAATCCTAAATTATTGTCCAATGGGTTTATCTTTATTTGTTCCCGAAGCCCGAGCGTAATGGGAAACCTGTAAAAATTTTTAAAATAAGTATGTTTTCTTTCGCGGTCTCTTGAGATTGTCCATATGGACCTTCTCACCACGATCTGTACTCACTGTTTTTCTTTGTTCATTTATATCAATTATTTCTGTTGATTTCGAAAATTTATTCGCAGTTTTAGGTCGCCGATTATCTTTTATATAAGTTTTATCACCGATTTTAAAAGTATCTGGTGCGTCTCTATTCTCATTAATTTTTTGAATTACGTTTTGCTTTTGTCTGACCAAAGCTTCATTAATTTTAGAATACAATTCGCGAGTTATTTCTTTATGTTCGTTTATAAAATTACTTGTTAAAATCATATCCATATTTAAATCAAATGGATTTTCGGCATCTAAATGACCGTTAATTATGTCTATGGGTTTGAATTTGGTTGATGAGTGTATGGTGTGATTATATGCTAAAATAACATATTTCATTTTAACTTGTATAGGTGTTTTCAAAAACCCTCTGGTATTAAGTAATCTGACATGTTCGTTAAATGTGGAATGAACTCTTTCTACAGGCGAATTAGATTGGGGGTGATTTGGGGAACAAAAATGGATTTTTATCTTATGTAGAGCTAACAATTCAGAGATTACCGAGTTTTTGAATTCTGTACCGTTATCCGTAATTATCTGTTTAGGGACACCATGATGAGAGAAGAAGGTCACCAGGTGATTCGTTATATCTGTTGAATTTACTGAATTTAGATGATAAGCTTGAGCATACTTAGAAAATGTGTCGATTATAGTGAGAAATTTAGCTTTTTCTATTGTATATGCATCCATATGAATTATTTCGAATGGTTTATTTGCTGTGGGTGTAATATTCATTTGCATTTTAATAGGGTTCCTTTCATATTTGCATTGTTGGCAAATTTCACAATTATTTATATAAGTTTGAATAGATTGTTTTAAATTCGGCCAATAATAAATCTTTTTGATTCTATTAAGTGTTTCGTCGATTCCCCTATGGTTGCTTTTTGATTCGTGATAGGTTTGTATTATTTCGGCTATTTCGGCTTTACTAGTTACATCTATTAACCTTTCTGTACATCTACGAAATTTTAATGATGGCCACTTAAAAAAAATTTTCTTACAACTTCGCAGAACGGTTCAAACATTTCAGTTTTTACAAAATACAAGTAATATGATACTCCGGGGGCAATATATTCTTTTATGAAATTAATTATATCGTTTTCGAAATTATTGTCTGAAATTTGTAACGTTATTCTCTGCTTATTTTCAAATAATTCCGTAATTATTGGTTTTGATGGTGAGTGATAAACAGATTGTATAATTATTTGGTTTTGACCATGATTAACAGGTGTTTCGCTGATAGGAATGCCAACTACGGGATTTTCCTCCGCATTTGAGTGAATAGTTTGTCCTTCGTTTTCTTGTTCAATGTTAGACTCTGGGTGAACTATGAGTGAAATATTGTCCAGGTCCAGACTAGGAGATTTTGACGTGGTAACAGTTATCGGTTTAAACATATCTTCAATATCCGGTGTAATTAATTCGTCTCTGTTATTTCCAACTTCTTCTGTGATTATATCTATTTCGTCCCAAATGTCGCTTTGTGTTTCTTTTGCGTGAATTTCAATTCGGCTCAGATTGTCGGCATGAGCTATTAATAATCCCTTCCGATAAATTATAGTGTAGTCGTATTCTTCAAGTTTAATTCTCCACCTTAAGAGTTTTGAATTGGGATCTTTTAACGAAAACAACAATTGTAATGGTTTGTGGTCAGTTATTATGAAAAATTTACGTCCATATAAATATGGCCTGAAATATTTAGTAGCCCAAACAATACACAACAATTCTCTTTCAATCGTAGAGTAATTCCTTTCAGAATCATTTAACGTTCTCGATGCATATGCGACCGGTAAGTCTTTACCGATTTGTCCCTGTGATAGGACAGCTCCCAATGCTACATTACTGGCGTCGGTTGTTAAATTGTACGGTTTTGAGAAGTCAGGGTATTGTAATATAGGCTCGTTCGTCAGTAACTGTTTACAAGTTTCGAAACTATTTAAAAATTCTGCATTATGCTCAATTTTTGCACCGTTTTTTAGACACTGAGTCAATGGTTTAGTTATTTTTGCGAAATTATTTATAAATCGTCTATAATAACCCACTAAACCAAGAAATCCTTTTATTTGTTTTGTAGTTTTTGGTAACGGGTATTCTTTTATTGCCTTAATTTTGTCCGGGTTAGGTCGAACACCTTCCGGAGTTACGACGTGTCCAAGATAGGCCACTTCCTTACTCAAAAATTCAGATTTGTTTAGTTGTATTTTAAAGTTGGCTTCTCTTAATCTTTCAAATACGGCCTTAAGTCTTTCTAGATGTTCTTGAAGTGACGTGGAAAAAATTATAATGTCATCAAGGTAGACTAGACATTTCTCATTTTGGATGCCCCTTAGTATGTTATCCATGACGCGTTGAAACGTTGATGGACCGTTTTTTAGACCGAAGGGAAGTCTCAGGAATTCCCAATGTCCTTGTTCTGTACTAAACGCCGTCTTTTCTATGTCAGCTTCATTCATTTCAATTTGGTGATATCCGCTGGCCAAATCGAGAGTAGTAAAATACTGGCATTTGCAGAGTTTATCTAATAAATCAGTTATATTTGGGAGAGGGTATTTATCGTCTATCGTCTTTTCGTTTAACTTACGATAGTCGATCACAACGCGGAATTTTTGTTTGCCTGATGCATCCTTTCACTTCGGTACCACCCAAATATTACTCGGCCATGGGCTATTGCTCGGTTTAATTATATTTTGATTGAGCATACTCTGAATTTGATTTTTTACTTCTTGTCTATAGATAAATGGATAACGATATGATTTTGAATAAATTGGCACCTCGTCCGTAGTTTTAATACAATGTTTAATTTTACTTGTAAAACTTAAAGGCTCATTCTCTCTATAAAAAATATCTGAATATTTATAACATAAATTTAAAATTGCATCCTTTTCTTCCTTATTCAGATGGTCGGTCCGAATCTGAGATAAATCCAATTCGCATTTATCCGAGTCATCAAAATTATGCATGTTGAACTCTGAGATATTGTCGACATCAAATTTTTCTACTGTCAACGGTTCCGAGAAATCAAGTGTTAAGGGGCTTGTAGTGTTGTTTATTATTGTTGTAATAGCAAGGCCATTACGAGCAACCGTCAGGCATTCTGGAATTTCGCAGTTTTTTATCTTTTGATAAGGAATTACAATTACTTTTTCTGTACGAGGTTCTATATTAATTACATGTGTATTATTCGTGTTACTAATTTTTTGAAATTTAAGCTTTATTTTTGCATGAGGTGTGATTAGACATGCATTATTAAAATCTATTGAAGCTTTCAGTAATTTGAGATTATCTAATCCTATCAAACCATCAAAATATTATGAAACTTAAATAAATAAAATTTTAATAAGTGTTTATTTGTCAAGCGAAAAATTTCTGACGCTGGTTTATGAGATGATTTTTGGAATACAGTGGATACAATAAATGGGTCATATTTAATTAATTTTGGAAATAATTTCCTAGCAATATTTGGATCTAAAAATGATTTTGTCGACCCAGAATCGACAATAAGTTTAATGTTATATTCCGGAAAAGTTATATATGCTAATTCACTACAATCTACGTTATTTAACGAAATAGTAAGAGGTGTCAAATCTCCGGCATTGGATCGGAGGTGATATGAAAATTTTCAATTGTTTCAAGATTTTCTTCATGAGTTCTTTCATTAATTTCACTTTCCTCGCAAAAGTTTCTATTAGTATTTTCTATTTCAGTATTATATAATTCTTCGGCTATATAGTTTTGTTGCGGTCTATAGTTAGAATGGTTAGGCTGTGCAAAATGATTACTTCTATTTTGATTATTAAAAGATTGATTGTTATTATTTTAATTATTATTTATTCTTCCAGTATACCTTGTTGATGATGACATGGGTGTCGGTTTTGGAAATGTTCTATTTGGATTTGGTTTGAAAACATTTTCTACTGATGTATTTCGGAAAGTTCGTGCATTAGAGGAAACATTTTGGCTCGGAACATTTTGTCTAAATTGAATTGGACCTGTTGGGAATTGATTATTGTTTCTATTAAAATTCTGATTTGAGAAGAAATTTCTATTTTGTGATAAATACTGAGGGTTATTGAAATTACGATTTGGAACATTTTGTTGAAATAATCTGTTTGTTGAGTTATTTGGTTTAAATTGATTTTTATTTGTTGAATTTTGAAAATAGTGAGTATTTTCTTCCTCAGTCACAAATTGTAATGCTACAGCCAAATTTTCAGGACGCATACATCGAATTGTAGTGCCTAAAGGTTCCCTTAGTCCACAAAGAAATGTTTTGAGTGCTAGATCATTGTATAATTTTTTCTTTAAATCCCTTGAAGCTTGTATATTTTCGTGAATTTCTACATAACTGCATAATAAATTTAGTATATTTATAATTCTATCATAGAAATTTTGGGCTTTTTCATTAGGCATTTGCCTCATTACTACCAAGTCTCTATTCAAACAAGTCTCATCCTGTTGATCTGCAAAATTTCGTCTTCAGACAGATATCAACTGATCCCAAGTATCGACATTTTGAATATTAACTACAGTTCTTGCACTACCTACTAATTTACTTATTATAGACTGCAGCAAGTATACATTATGAAAATTATTTCGGTTTACCCTATCATAAAAATTGGTAATAAGACTATCACAAACTGATAAAAATTGATTTAAGTCATTCGGATTTCCATCGAATTGTGGAATACATTTCAAATATTCAGATTTAAAATTTTCTGCCATTATATTATTACTTTGGTTGTTGTCAATATTAGTAGTATTTGAGTTTGTATTCGTCACCGAAGAGTCAATTAAAGAGTTCTCAATAGACAAATTTTGTAAACTATTTGTTAAAATTTCAAGTATATCAGACATAAATTGCACTTACACTAAATAAATGACTCTCAGCATTCCAATTATGAGGTAGAGGTCCGGTTCAGAAATCTTGTCTTCTCCGAAACACTGGTCCCTCGCAGAAGTGGACGATATGATTCCAATTCTCAAACTTCTTCACTTAAAGTTCACTTTTTAACGTATCCGTCGGTGTCACCACTACTGACAGTTTATACGGTTCGATATCGGGCTAATCGTCGACACGAAATTGGGTTGTTCGATACAAATCAATCCCACGACATCCTACTGACTGCGCCAATTAACTGCTTCAAGCATTAAATTCTATTTTTAAAAACTTTATTTTCGAGTTACAAATATATTCTCTAACAATTATTACGTTTACTTCAAATTCAAATTAACAACAACATAAACTTTTTCATTTCGTGCGTAATGGGTTACTTACAACTCTTGTTACGTAATATACTATTACCTACGACCACCCCTGTAAGTAGTCAAAAACACACAGTCTGCAATCAATGTAAGACGTCTATTACGCACGGTAAAACAAAACGCACGGCTGTAAAGTAAATCGCACACTTGCGTCTACGGGGACCGAGATACTTTAGCAGATTGGCTTCTTGACATATATGACGTATGCGCATTGCGACCAAGAAATTTGTTGACGTTTTAAGTTTATAACTCTGTGGGTTATCTGTGTTTATAACCTTTCTATACAGTTCTTTAACAGAGATAAGCAACTGTTCTTTATTGTTTTTAATTAAAAATTGCAAAACAAGTTTGTCCGTTTTGTTGTTCGGAAATTTGTATTAGTGTGTTTAGAGACAGTTTTTTAATATGGACATGGACTTAGTAATAGGTATGTATCTATTGTTCCTTTTGGTATAACCGATATACAAAGTAAATACACTGCCAAGTAAAAATCGGTAGTATAGTGCTTGATGTGGTATTCTCGATCAAACCATTGGGTGAAAATTTCTATAAAAAAACCTTTAAGGGCCCAAACCAAAACTTATAAAAATCGTACAAGCCGTTTTTCCGAAATAATTGAGGATTTCCATACCTAAAATTCACTGTTGTATTAGTAAAAATAATTGAATCGTAAAATCAAAATGAATTGATTTAATAAAACTATTTAAAAAATGAATTTTCACAGAAACGTGTTGAATTTATTTATTACATGGTTATAAAGCTCTCAGAGATGCCTATATGATCAATCAGGGAAAGAATCAAAGCTCACAAAATTTTTAAGGGCCCACCCTGGTACCATAGTAGAAGCTAGGGCTAAATAAAAAAACTATAAGACGTCACCCATGTATAAATATCCCACGATACATCAAACAATAAAAACATTCAAATTGTCGACGTAAAGCGCGAAATCAAAGTAAGAAATGCGCATGCGTTATATATGTCTAGAAGCAAATCTACCAGAGTATCTCGGTCCCCCTAGACGCGAGTAAATCGCACGACTTCCATAGCAACCACTTAGCAACTGTCAATAGACGTAGCCATTTTATTCAAAATGTATTACTTAGATATTCGACGTTGAATTTTATTCTATATATAAATCGTAGATAACATTTATTAGATATGAGATTGCATTTAATACTAAGAGTTATTTGGAATTATATGATAATTGGTTCCGTTTCATTCAATCCGCATCTTTCAACTGTCTGAATGTATCTCATATTAGTAAACATTTAATCCCGCGGGTGGTGTTTGATTCCTGAGGGAAGTAATCCACCTTAGGGATTAATGCCACTTCAGTCGAGAGGTGTATACAAATGCAATATCGGTAATTCTACATACATTTTTAATAAAAATAAATACTACTTAGGACGGACTTTTACGAAACTTGGCTGGGCATCGAGGATGTACGTTTTTACTTGTACTTTAAATACCTTTATAAACACAAGTACAAGTGGGTTGTAGGTAAAGTATAGTACGTAACTCGTGTTGTACGCGGCTTCGTGCGTAACTTTTCCGTTCGTGCGTAAAATTCTTCTTACAACACACGTTACGTAATATACTATTGCAGAAACGAAGTCAATTGTGGTGACACAAAGAAGATTTCGAAGAATGTTTAATAAACAACCACCCAGTTATAATGCAATAAAAAGTTGGTACCGTCAGTTATGGGACACAGACACACTTGCTCATCAAAAAAGAGAGCGTAACCAAGACAATTTATTAAATAAAGTTATTCAAGTTCAAGAAGCTGTAGAAGTAAATTCCACAACATCAGTTAGAAAAATGGTTAGCACTACGGGCGTTTCTAGGAGCACACTTCATAGGATTTAAAAACAAACAATTAAAGGCTTACAAATTTCACTTGGTGTAAGAATTAAAAGAGATTGACCATGCCGTGCGCGTCTATTTTTGCCGCCAAGATTTAAGATTATTTACGAGAATTAATTACAGAAATCTGCTTATTATGTCTGACGAGGCTACTTTCCACCTAAGTGGTCAAGTAAATAGACACAACTGTCGTATTTGGGGCTAATAGAACCCTCACAGAACTACTGAATATGTAAGAGATTCAACCAAAGTAACTGTATGGTGTGCCATGAGTTCTACAAAAAATTATGGCCCATTTTTCTTTAGTAAACCTATCGTTATCGCAGTAAATTATGTAGATATGCTACAACTGTACTTTTTTCCGCAACTTCAGCAAGATAATTTATTACAAACATGTTGCTTTCAGCAGGATGGTGCAGGTCTACACTATGCAATGATCACTAGAGAACTTTTAAATGAAACATTTGGTAAAAGGTGGATTGGAAGAAGAGGTCCAGTGAGGTGGCCACCGCGATCACCTGATTTAACGGTACCGGGGTACTGGGGTTACATCAAAGATCGATGTTACAACCCACCCCCTACAACCTTGGAAGAATTAAAGACAAACATAATAAATGTGATTGAAACTATTCCCAGAGAGATGTTGATAGCTAGTTTTCGAAACTTAATTAAAAGATGGTGAATGTGTGTAAACGTCCGAGGACATCATTTTGAAAATTTGTTGCAATCATATTTTTTGTTAAATGTCTTTACGTCCAAAATTGTTAATTTTGTTGACATTTTTAAAAAACGGCCTTAGATAAAGCTTAACGTTGTTTAACTTAAATTTTAGGCCATAATTTCCAGAAAACATAGCACAAACTATATATGTTTAGAAAGCTTAAAGATTGAGCTTTGTGTTAGACTAAAAATATACAGGGTGTTCTATTTAAAATAACAAAGTTGCCCTATCCTTAAAAGTCGCCGCGTTAATTTCCGGTCAAACCGACATTACGATAAAAGATCCCATCATTGAGAAACAAACTTTTATAAATTTCAATAAAACTGGCAAAAACCGCATTTTTCTATTCCTGAAACTGTTTGAGTAATAAGCGATCAAAACCCCGAAAAGTTAAGTGGGACACCCGGTATTAAATTAGTTTATCGTCAACTTCTTCTTCAAGTACCGTCTTCGTTCCGAAGGTTGGCAATCATCAAGGCTATTCGTATTTTGGATACCGCTGCTCAAAAAAGGTGACTATTGGTGGCGTTGAACCATTCGCGAAGATTTTTTAACCAGGAATGCCTTCTCCTTCCTATTGATCTTCTTCCACTTATTTTCCCTTGCACAACGAGATGAAGCAGTTGATATTTATCCCCCGTCATAACGTCACCCAGGTAGAGCAGCTTCCTTTTTTAAACGGTTTTATTTAGCTCACCCCGTTTGTTTTATTATTTATTCTTGGGTCAAATTTAGTAATTCAAATTTCACCCTCTTCCTGTCAACCGATTAATCTGAAATTTTGTATACACTTTGGATTTTGGTGACAATACAATTATGTTTATTCATTATCATTATAAATTCAAGATGGCCGCCGCTACAAAATGGCGGATAATTTATGTTTTATTAATCCCATCAATATGGGTATCAAATGATAGGGCTCAACAAGCAGAATACAATATACTATGAAAAATTGAACTCCAAGATGGCGGCAGCTACAAAATGGCGGATAACGTAGGTTTTATCAATCCCATCAACATGGGTATCAAATGAAAGGGCTCAACAAGCAGAATACAATATACTATAAAAAATTTAAATCCAAGATGGCGGCCGCTACAAAATGGCGGATAACGTAGGTTTTATCAATCCCATCAATATGGGTATCAAATGAAAGTGCTCAACCAGTAGAATACAATATACTATATATAATTAAAATCCAAGATAACGGCCTCTACAAAGTGGCGGATAACGTAGGTTTTATCAATCCCATCAACATGGGTATCAAATGAAAGGTCTCAACAAGTAGAATACAATTTACTATGTAAAATTGAAATCTAAGATGACCGCCGCTACCGAATGGCTGATAACAATTTTTTATCAATCTCACCAATATGGGTATCAACAAATAAATGGCGTATAATAATAAGATTTAAATTTAGAAATTGAATCTGTAATTTAGGTATCTGATTAATCCAGCCTGAATCCACCACCCAAGTCAAGATTTTGTATCGTGTTGAGGACTGTGTGGCGTTTGGCCTCAATTTCGTCGAACTCAGATGTATGCAACAGATGTACCTTCCGTCCGAATTGATTTCGCAAGAGACGGAGTACATCTTATACACCCGAGAGCCATACAGTTTCCAGCTAAGTACAATTACGGGACGGCTGAAAGAAGAATGTTGCCTTTAATACTATCATGGGCTTCTACAATACATAAAATGCAGGGCAGCACTGTGGATCACGCAGTCGTATACTTAGGTGCGAAACTGTTTGAAGAAGGTCAAGCCTACGTGGCTCTTAGTGGAGTAAGATCTTTGCAGGGACTACGTATAGAGGAGTTGGACTGCAATAAACTAACGGGCAAGAAACCTTGCAATAATGAAGCACTAAATGAATTAAACAGAATGCGAAATAAAAACTAAAAACCAAAAAATAAAAATAGGTAAAAAAACTTTTTAAGATAAACGATTTTATGTTAAACATACATTGCAATGTTTAAGATAAATGTACTAAAAACCAAAAAATAATAAAATAGATACAGTCGTGGGAATTATAAACATATGCATAGACTAGACTAAAATAAAACCGTGGGGCACGTCAATTGTCTACAATCGTTGATTAAAATTTTTGTTTTGTAATGTTACTTATAAGCGTATACTGTTCTTCTATCGCACATTAAGTCGATAATCGTTGATTAAAATTTTTGTTTTGTAATGTTACTTATAAGCGTATACTGTTCTTCTATCGCACATTAAGTCGATAATTTGTAGACAATTGACGTGCCCCACGGTTTTATTTTAGTCTAGTCTATGCATATGTTTATAATTCCCACGACTGTATCTATTTTATTATTTTTTGGTTTTTAGTACATTTATCTTAAAGATTTCAATGTATGTTTAACATAAAACCGTTTAACTTAAAAAGTTTTTCCTATTTGTTTTAATAGTTAGGACAATTTCCTTGTCTTGTTTTATCCTTCTTAACACTTTGGCATTAGTGACTTTCTGTACCCATGTGATTCTCATAATCCTGCGATACATCCAGAACTCAAATGCCTCTACTTTCTTTACATCGTTCTTCTTTAATGTCCATGATTCCATGCCATAGTACAGCACTGACAGAACATAGCATCTCATAAGGCGCAATTTGAGTTCCAAGCTGAGATCTCGACTGCAGAATACTCGTTTCATCCTCGTGAAAGTACTCCGCGCTTTTTCAATTCGGATTTTATCTCCTGAGAGCAGTCCGCATTTTCATTGAAAAGAGTTCCCAGATAATTGTATTTTCTCACTCTTTCAATTGGTTGGTTATGTATTAATACATTTCCGATGTTTTGGACCGATTTTGTTATAACCATAAATTTGGTTTTGTTTGTGTTTAGTGACAGTCCATATTCCTCACTAGCTTCCACAACTGCATTAACAAGTTTCTGTAGGTCTTGAAGTGTTTCGGCTATCAGCACTGTATAATCGGCATATCTTATATTGTTGATTGGTCTTCCATTGATTTTAATGCCATATTTCTGATCAGCCAGTGCTCTATTCATGATATCTTCCGAGTATGCGTTAAAAAGGATTGGTGAAAGCACACATCCCTGACGAACTCCTCTTTTTATTTCTATATCTTCAGTTGTATTTTCTTCTATCTTCACTACTGCTCTTTGACCATAATAGAGATTTGAAATAATGTTGATATCTCTAGAGTCTAAGTTTTTTGCCTGCAACAGTTTTATAAGGTGATCATGGCGCGTCAACTAAGGATTTTAAATTATAATATTGACTGGACTATGACGGCATCCTCGTATTCGAGTCAAACGAAAAGCCGAAAACTTTAAGTTCGCACTATATCTGCTACGTCAACTATACCTACTACTATGAGGTAGGTACCTATTAAACATCGTTTGTAGTAAGTGTGAGCTAAAAATCAGATTTTTTATTAAGTCGAGGTCCAGGATCACACAGTTCGTAATGCATTTGTATATGTTGTTTAAAGTGTATCCAAAAGGTAAGTAAATTTAAACAGCCAAAAGTAAAACGAAAACATTTATTTCAGAAAATACATTTTACATATAACAAAATCTACGCATATCCAGTGAATATTACAAGTGCTCCAATTTCTTATTTGAAAGTGTAGTTAGTATATTATATTTAAATATATTATCGTAACGTTATTATTTGTGCCTTAAAAATCTCAATGGATACAACATCTATAATATAATAAATCTGATTATTTTGTTAAGTATATTTAGGCAGCATAAAGTTAAAAACACTGTATTTCATATTTGAGCTATACCACATTTGTACTGTTTTGAACACAATAGATTTATAAAATAGGCCTGTACCATTTTTCAATCTTATTTATAGATATTCTCATGAATAAGTTGATATTTTATTTCATTCATCTAGAAACTATTAATTCTAAAATGTTTATAAAAACAGGAAATTAAAATTTAAAGCAAATCCATTAACATATCAGTTCGAAGTTAAAATGGTGTTTGGTAATATCGAATTGTCAAATTATTAACCAAACGCCCTTTTCTAATGGCAAAGTGGCGTTCCGTCAAATGTAATAAATTTTTAATATGATGTTGTAGTCGACTTGTTGGTCAAAAGTGTCCATGAGACCAATTCATTCCTATGACTAGTTTTTAAAATGAAGTCGAGAAATCCATATTTTTTGAAACTACGTAACTTGATTAAAAATAAAAAAAACAAGCATTTTTAGTTGATTGTAGCATTAATATGTCCTAGTCTAACGCAAACGTACACATAAATAGTTCAAAATGTAAACATATACAGGGTGGTTCTCAGTTACATCAGGGGGAGTTTTTAAAATTCTGGGAGAATGTGATATGGAATGAAAACATGAACAAAAATAAAAACTTACATAACGTTTACTGTTCTCACATTATATAAACCCATTTCACATTATATGTATACAGGGGGATTGTTAATTCATCCACAGAAATGCGTTTCTTAAAAAAATAAAAATTACACTCAGTATATTAGAGAATTTGTTATTAATATTGATTATGCATTTAATAACTAGAGAAGAATAGTTGTTATGGAATACAGGGTGATATAGACATCAAATTCGTTTTTGATGCAGCAATAAATTAAGAAATATTCCCTTTTCAGAATCACCCTATATTTTTCAATTCGATCCGTCAAAATGTACGATCTATTTATTTTTGTAATTAGCTTCAAGCAATAAATAACTTCATATAATTTCATAATTTTAGTATGATGCGTTTTTGAGATACCAATATACAGGGTGATTCATAAATATTGGAACATAGGCTAAGGGTAGATTGTTTGGACCAAAATATGGCGATAGGACCAAATATACCTCAATAAAATATTGCTGTGGAAAGAGATAAAGGGCGTTAAAATTGAATTTTTTTTTCGTTTTTTGCTAATAATTTCACTGTATATTTATCGATTGTTATCAAAATCGGCACAGATGCATAATTTTCTACAGGCAATATTACTTTATGTAGTACTTAACATTTTGTTGCAGGGGGAGCCTCGTGAAGGATTTCTAATAATGAAATTGACTGGTAACTTTTTTTGACGAACCTTTTTAGTGATTATAATTCGAAAATATGACAAAAACTTCATTTCTACGTAATATTGGTACTCCTGTTCAAACACGATATTCTCATTCGTTTTCGAGAACAACGCAATTGAACAGTTCAGAGTTTCGGAAGGGGATTTCAAGTAACGGACAATAAAAAAATGTGTATCTTAAGGCTTATATTTCGACGATAAAGCATAATTAAAAACAATGTCACATAAAAAAAGCAAACTCAAATTAAATGTTCTACGTGGCCTCCTCCGACTTCTATGCCTTTTCTAATTCTTTTAATAAAGGAATTTCGAACTTCAAAGAACATATTATTCTGTCCCCTTATAAAGTTAGCCGCATTTTCTATTTTCCTCCAGAGTTCGTCACTCGAGTTAATTTCATTGGCATAAACTGAGGACTTCATATGTCCCGAAACATAAAAATCAAGCGCGTTATACTCAGGACTTCTTGGTGCCCATTCAAAATCACTTCCTCTTCCAATCCATCGTTGAGGAAATATGTCATTTAGATGATTTCTAACAACTTAAGGGAAATGAGGTGGAGCTCCATCCTACATAAACCACATTTTATTTCTTACAGCTAGTGACAGATTATCCAAAATATCACTAAAAGTATTTTGCAAAAAAAATAAATAAGAATCTCCATTTAAATTTGGAGGCAGAACATATGGCCCTAGTAGTTGGTCGCCTATAATGCCACACCAAATATTCAATTTAAACTCATGCTGGAAATGTCTTTCTTTCAGAGCATGCGGATTTTTTTTCTCAATAATGGCTGTTTCGCCAATTAAATACCCCTCGTCTGGTAAAAGTAGCTTCTTCGGTGAACATAATATTCTTAATAAAATTTCGGTCATCATTATGCTTGTTGGGAATACGTTGGCAGAATTGTTACCGTCGTGGGAGATCTCTTGGAAGCAAATTTTGAACATAAGTGAAGTGATAAGGGTGGAACTTTTCTTTTTTTAGAATTCTCATAATAGACGACTGATTTAATCCTGTTGCTGATGACAAATGACGTGAACTTTCTGTAGGATTTTCATCTATTCAAACCAAAATTTCATCTTCTTGACTAGGTGAAATTTGTTTCGGACGACCACCTTGATTTTTATTGTGAAATGACCTGGTTTCGCCCAAACGATTAAATAGATTTGAAAAAGTTTTGTGATTTGGTTGCCCTCTCCCTGGATATAACAATTCATACCTTCTGGCTGTAGAGCGCCCGCAAAAATATTCTTGTGCTAATACACAAATCATATCCCGCATTTCTTCATTCGTAAAATGATTGTGACGAGGCATTTCAATCGAAAAAGTATATGACTCGCAGCAAAAAATATTCACTGACAAGAAATGTCATTTACCAGCAACAATTATCTGACAACAGTCCAAAGCACACTTTTCATAAATAAAATAATATTTGAAATCCCCTTTCGATACTCTGAACTGTTCAATTGCGTTTTTCCCGAAAACGAATGAGAATATCCTGTTTGAACAAGAGTACCAATATTACGTAGAAATGATGTTTATGTTATATTTTCTAATAAAAATCACTAAAAAGTTCCGTCAAAAAAAGTTACCAGTCAATTTTAGCATCAGAAATCCTTCACGAGGCTCCCCCTGTAACAAAATGTCAAATAATATGGCCTGTATAAAATCATGCCTCTGTGCCGATTTTGATAACAATCGATAAATATACAGTGAAATTATTAGCAAAAAACGAAAAAAAAAATTCAACTTTAACGCCCTTTATCTTTTTCCACAGCAATATTTTATTGAGATATATTTGGTCCTATCGCTATAGTTAAGTCCAAACAATCTACACTTAGCCTATGTCCCAATAGTTATGAATCACCCTGTATATGTATGTGAACCATATTAAATATCAGACATATCCATTTATGTATAATAATTTCCATTTGTGAGTACAAAAATCGTAGTTTACTATCGGCCATGGAGCTAGTATCTATCGGTTAAATAGGAAGAAACAGAAATGCAAGTGGATAAAAATATTTTTCTTCAAGCGTATAATAATATCTATATTCTTTTCGGCAACACAGATGGTAGAAATAACCTATTCTTTTACTAGTAACATAATGAACGCTCATTATTATACTAGTAACAAAATAATGAGAAACGATAGCAACGTCTTATAATGGGCGTTGTAACCAAGTAGGCAGGAGCTGTCATTTGATTTTTATTTAATTTGATGTTTGTCAGTTTTGAAAAGTGTATTGTAAAAATGTCTCAAGAAGAAGAATTTCAATGTACACCTCCGGAATTAGTCGAAATAGCTAATTCCACTATTGAAACACTAATTCCGACGAAGATGCAAAAGAAAATAGTGTACAAAGATACACAGAAAATATTATGCTTTCGTATTTTACGTATTTGTCAAGAAAATTTAAAAGTTCGACACTATGGGCACAATATTCAATGATTAAAGCTTAATTAAACATCAAACATAATGTAAAAATGGAAAATTATACCAAATTAGCTGCATTTTTAAAGCGACAAGGAGAAAATTATACCCCGAAAAAATCAAAAGTCGTATTAACAAAAGACCAATTTGATAAATTTTTTCAGGATGCACCGAATAATGTTTATTTAGCAACAAAAGTACGTACTTTCTTATTTTTTTTAATATTATTACACTTATTAAATCGTTGGCAATAATATCCTTTAGAAGATTAATATTCAAATTAACAACAATTAACGTATTTCGAACTTAAAACATATATACCTCGATAACTCAGCGATAGAGGTTTTGTGTTCCGTCTCGGAGGTCTACGGTTCGAATCTCAACGGCCGTGAATTTTTTTTACTTATTTCAATGTTTGTTTTTAGGTTATATTAATATTTGGAGTCACAGGAACCTGCAGATGCGATGAACTCGTTCATTTGAAGTACAGCGAAATCCAAGATTTAGGAAATTTAATTTTAGTAAATATCACAAACACAAAAAACAACGATCATTTACTATACTTGGCGATTTTTATTTGAGCTTGGTCAGACAGTATACGGCACTTCGTCCGCATGATATGGATCTGCAGCGATTTTCTATCAAATATCAGAATGGTAAATGTCACCGTGTAGTAATGGGTATACATAAAATTTCAAACATTCCAAAAGACGTTGCTATGTTTTTGAAATTAACAAATCCTCATGAATATACGGGACATTGCCTTCTTAGGACTTTAGCAACTATTTTAGTTGACAACGGAGGGGACATTACCGCTTTAAAACGACATGGTGGATGGAAATCCACGAGTGTTGCTGAAGGGTACTTAGAAGATTCTGTTTCCAGCAAGAAACAAACTGCACAAAAAATACTTCATTGGGAAGAACAACCAAGTACGAGTTCTGGAATCAAGAGACATTCACATTCAGGAAACCTTTCAAATGACAATTTTTCTAACATAATAAGTATGGACAAACATCTCACTAATCATAACATGTACACCAATGACAATATTGTGAATGTCGAAACCGAAAGCGGTGGCAGTGGCCTAAATTTAAATAACTGCAGTATACAAAACTGCACCTTCAATATTACACTTAATAAATAGGTAATGCTTATGCAAGCCATAACTGTTTTTTTCATATTTGTATTAATAAATAGTTGAGATATAAACAATGTATTCAATTTTTTTCTATTTATGAATTGCATTATCTTTACACTTGAAGAAAAAATAGTATATGTCACTCGGAGTAGAAGACCCATTATATGTTTCGCCCAGTTTGCACAGCCTCGGCTAACGAATAGGCTGTGCAAGAATCTGGGCTCAACAATAATGGCAGCCTTCTACTCCTAGTAACATAATGTACTATTATTTAATACTTTTAAATCGATTTGGTATCTTCTAAAAGCATTATTTTAGTAAATGGTAAATATTTTTTTATAAAATATCTGGACCCATTTCAATATTTTCAGGTAGAATTCTGTCATGTGCATCATCAATATAATTTAATAGTTTGATTGATGGAAACTTAACATGTTCTTGATGCCTGGCAAAACCAAGGAACCATATAACACTTGCTACATGAGCACATGTTCCTAGGGTTCTAGTTCCTGACCTGCAAATACATAAGTATCCCAAGATTAATTGCTCTTCATAGTCATCATTAGGATCTCTATAAACTACCCACAGCATATGTTTAGTATTATTTCTAAATCTAGAATATAGCCGGAATCTTAAAAAGTTGAGCTCTTCCACGTGTTCATCGATCTGTAAAATATAATCTTCCTCTCTTCGTAATTTATCCTGGATATGAGAACTGGGAAGATGAACATGATATGGACCTGTTAAATTTTTTAAATATTCTTGTGATAAATGTGGAAATATTGGTACATGCCTGTGATCTAATCGAGTCCATTGATCATGTCGTCCTCCAAGATTTTCTTGTTCTACTACCGCCTGTACAATATTTACATCATCAGAATGAGTTAACATTTGATTTGCTAACTCCACTGTTCCGGGTACTGCTATTAAAGGATGGAATTTATTAAGTAAGGCGCCAGCAATAGAATAAAACTCTCGCAGTTTTGTTGCGTGAGTTACGCTAATTCGTCCAGAAAAAAAATTAAAAATGGATTTTAAATGTCCATTTCTGGCATCTACTATCCAGCGCGTACTTGTTATTAAACGAGCCGTATTCGCTTCGAACGTTGTTAACTGTGGTCGATTTCTGGATAAAAATGGTGACATATGATATTGTAGACCTAGTTCTTCTAACAACGGAATAAAGTCTCTGTATCCCCTACCTAATATCACCACGCCACCTTCAGAAAACCAAGTTCGCATTCCGTTGACGTTGTTTGCGAATTCATAATCCAAAATAGATGCATCATTGTTCTATGAATCAGAAAAATATGGTCCATTAATAGCTAAAATATATCCATCAGCAGCACATATAATTTCAGGTTTCAGTAAATGTTTATTTTTGTGAAAGTAATAAGACTGTCGCAGTGTCCGGAAACGGCTGCTTATTTCTATTTAATTATATGTGCAATCTATATATGCTATAGCTTCAGGAATATCAGGAGTAGGCTTGTACAATTGATTAATACATGGAGATACATGGTTGTTGATATAATCCTCCCTTGTAATTGAATCGAACCCTATGTGGTTTGGTACAAATCTATGTTGCAAGGAAGTTCTTACAATAGAAATTATTCTGCTAGTTGTTTGTAGTTGAAAAGTATTTTCAAAAAATCATCTGAAACACCATGTCTTAATTAGGAAGATCAATAAATCTTTTTTATTAATATTTCTCGTATTTCCACTATGCTCAATCGAGTCACAAAATTCATACAATTCCAAAAAACTATTTCTGGAAAGCGAGGTTAGGTATTTGAACTCCTCATCACTGAAACTGTTTCATGGGCCATATCTCTTAAACCTTGAAGAAACATATTTGTCATTGTGTAAGGTTTATTTATAAAATTCAAACCCTCTTGTAATTGGGGCAATAAAAAACCACGATCATCCAAATGATGGCTACAAATTCTTAAAAAATCGGGTACATATATGTTACACGCAACAAAAATGTCAACTCTATACTTTAAAGTTACTCGTTGAAGGTTTACTCTTGATTCACATATTATGCAGGAGCGGCTTGTAGCAGGTGATAAAACATTTAACCGTAGGTAATTATTATTATTTTTTTACAACTACTATGCAAAACACGCTTTTGTACACAAATTTTTATGCGCAAAGCAAGCCTTTTCTTAATTAGTTTGATATCCGTTAGAAAAGTAATAATGTAGAGTGTGGGAAAAGTACATGTTATGGTACTTTTCCGCACGGAAATGTCACTTTGCCCACGGAAATGCCAATGTCAAATATTTTTGACAATACTTTATAGTGGATTTCTGGGTGTTCAAATTTTAAATTTAGACTAAAAATTCTGTGAGTAAACTATTTTTTAGATTATGTATTTCAGTTTATTGATTATAGATTATAAACAAATTCATTTATTACCCATTATTTTAGGAACTATGAACCGAGATCATAATTTATCGTTCGAGTTGTCGAATTCCGATATTGAGAATACTCCTCCAGATATTATCAAAAAGGCTCAAAATGCAATCGAAAATTTATTACCTGGAGTTTCAAAAAACAAATATCAAAAACAATACAGCAAATTTATGAACTGGAGGGAAATAGACAATATTAAATCATTCTCAGAAAATGTTTTGTTGGCTTATTTTCAAGAAGTTTCTGCAAACTTTAAACCGTCTACACTGTGGTCTATATATTCAATGATAAGGAGCCTCATAAGTATCAAACATAACATAGATATTTCAAAGTATACAAAACTTTGAGCATATTTAAAAAAGCAAAACGAAAAAAGCTGTGACAAAAAAAAATCCCTTACATTGACATCTGCTGAAATCCATAAATTTTTAGAAGAAGCGCCAGACAATATTTATCTACTCGTCAAAGTAAGTCATAATTTTAAAGATTATATTTAGTTATTCAATCTATTATTATTTAGTAACAAGTGTACTTCATAATATAGAAAAATCGAAATAAAAAACTTAAAATAAAATAAAGCAGTGGAAAGACCTAAATACAGTATTTCGTTATTGTTGCCGCGGTAGCTTAGTGGAAAACACATCAGCATTGGAACGAAGAGGTGCGGGTTCAAATCCTGTCGACTTTTTTATATATTTGCAATTTATTTAATCTTTTTACTTTAATTTTGGAACTAAATTAAAATTTCAATCACAAATTTACTTGTAGGTTGTCATGGCTTTTGGATTAGCCGGAGCATGTCGAAGGGAAGAATTATGGAAATTAACTATTGATAACGTAAAAGATTTACAAGTATTGGTTACTGTTCCAATAACTAAGACAAAAATACCACGTACATTTACTGTAGTTGGAAAATTCTATGATTTATACAAAAAATATGCACGTCTGAGTCCACAAAATACAAATGAGAAGAGGTTATTTATTAATTACCAACACGGAAAATGTACGCGGCAAGTAGTGGGCATAAATAAATTCGGAAATATGCCTAAACAAATTGCAGAATATTTAAAATTACCGAACTGTAAATTGTACACGGGTCATTGTTTTAGATGATCTTCAGCTACAATTTTAGCAAATTCAGGCGGAAACTTATTAATATTGAAGCGACATGGTGGATGGCGCTCAAATACAGAGGCGAAAGGATATATTGACGACTCGATATCAAACAAAATTGATATTGCCAACAAAATTGAAAAATCTATTATACCTGTGGCTTCGACTTCATATAATATTATTCCTAATGAAAAACAAGCATCAACATCTTCGTTGACAAACATTAAAGATAACTTATCATCAAAAATAGATAATATACCAGGCATAACAATTCGAAATTGTTCCAATTTTACTATCAACTTTTAACAAATTTTTCTATATTCTGTTTAAGTTAAATAAAATACATATATAAGTTACTTTTTTCTTTAATTAATAAACGTAGTTGTAGGAAAAATATTGTGTACAGCTCGTACGCAAAGCACTTTTCCCACTCGCTGGATTTGCGGCACTCGCCTTACGGCTCGTGCCACAACTTCTGCGCTCGTGGGAAAAGTAACGCTTTGCGCACTTGTTGTACAAACTACTATTTCCATATTTCTCAGGGCATTTGCTATATAAATATTACAATTAGTACATAGCCGTGTGTTTGTAAAAATATCGATGACAGGAAATCCAGCTGCTTGCCTTCTGTTATCGGCAATTTGAAGAAAATCTATGTTATCATCGCGGATTAAACGAATAGTTCGTCTTGGAAAATAAAAGTGGTCACAAACGTAACACTGCATTCTATTTGCAAAAGCCATATTATAATATCTCAACACGACAATTAATGTTGAATTGACAATGACAACGAGGATGACATTTGTTTCCACAACACACTTGTTTAGAATAGTACAAAATTAAGAAATTCTGGTATGGAACATATATTGACATATAAACTCATTTCACATTATATGTATACAGGGTGATTGCTAATTCATCCACAGAAAGGCGTTTCTTAAAAAAATACACCCCGTATATTAAGGAATTTGTTAATAATATTGATTATGGAGTAATGAATAAATACCTAGATAACAATACTTTTTATGAAAAACAGGCTGATACTCACGTCTAATTCGTTTTTGATGCAGCAAACTGTTTTATTTCTTAAACATGTTAACAGTTTCAAATAATTAAAATCAGAATTTTAAGTCAATTCAGTTTTTATTATTACTGACGAACTATAACATTGATTTTCTGATAAGGAAGGGCGGTAAATTATTTATATCTTACACATACATATCTTGCGTCGGCCCTGAACAACATCACTCAAATTTCATTCCATTCATTTTTCAGAATCACCCTATATTTTTCAAATCAATCCGTCAAAATGTACGATCTATTTATTTTAGTCATTAGCTGCAAGCAATTAATACCTTCGTATAATTTCATAGTTTTTGAGATTCCAATATACAAGGTGATTCATAACTATTGGGACATAGGCTAAGGGTACATTGTTTGGACCAAAATATGGCGATAGGACCAATAACATCAATAAAATATTGCTGTGGGAAAAGATAAAGGGGGTTAAAGTTTAATTTTTTTTTCGTTTTTTGCTAATAATTTCACTGTATATTAATCGATTGTTATCAAAATCGGCACAGAGGCATAATTTATACTGGCAATATTATTTTATGTATTATTTGATATTTTGGTACAGGAGGAGCTTCGTGAAGGATTTCTGATGATGAAATTGACTGGTAACTTTTTTTGCCGAAACTTTTTAGTGATTTTTATTAGAAAATATGACATAAACATCATTTCTACGTAATTTTAGTACTTTTGTTCAAACACGATATTCTCATTCGTTTTCGATAAAAACGGAATTGAACAGTTCAGAGTATCGGAAGGGGATTTCAAATATTATAACTCACAAATGGTTAATATACTCGTACATGATATGTCTGATATTTAATATGATTCACTATATACATATATTGGAATCTCAAAAACGCATGATACTAAAATTATGAAATTATATGAAGTTAATAATTGCTTAAATCTAATTATAAAAATAAATAGATCGTGCATTTTGACGGATCGAATTGAAAAATATAGGGTGATTCTGAAAAGGGAATATTTATTTATTTATAGCTGCATCAAAAACGAATTAAATGTCTCTCTCACCCTGTATTCTATGAAAACTATTGTTTTCTAGTTATCAAATGCATAATCAATATTAATAACAAATTCCCTAATATACAGAGTGTTATTTTTTAAGAAACGTCTTTCCGTGGATGAATTAACAATCACCCTGTATATATATAATGTAAAATGGGTTTATATAATGTCAGAACAGTAAATGTTATGTAAGTTTTTATTTTTAACCATGTTTTCATCCCATATTACATTCTCCCAGAATTTCAAAAACTCCCCCAGATGTAACTGAGAACCATCCTGTATATGATTAAATTTTGAACTATTTATGTGTACGTTTGCGTTAGACTAGGACACATTAATGCTAAAATCAACTAAAAATGCTTATTTTTTTCTTTTTAATCAAGTTACGTAGTTTCAAAAAATATGGATTTCTCGACTTTAAAAACTAGTCATAGGATTGAATTGATCCCATGGACACTTTTGATCAATAAGTCGAGTACAACATCATATTCAAAATTTATTACATTTGACGGAACGCCACTTTGCCATTAGAAAATTGCGGGGTATTTTATTTAAATATTTCTTAATATAAACACAGAGTTTTTATCTTTATTATACACGTTGATAAAATCTTATACCGATTTAATTAAATATTGAAATTTTTATTCTATATTATGTTAAATTACATTATGTCCAGCAGTTTCCTTGGCTTTAACGAAATACGTTAACAAATCGATCGGCAATGGGAACACTATAGTCGAGTTCTTCTCAGCTGATATAGTGTTCAGCGTCTGTACAATTAACGAATATTTACTTAGAATATTTAAGTCAATAGGTGTGTTAATACGTGATTACAAAAAGCCAACAGTGAATTCAAAACATCTTTGTCACACCATAAGACAGGCAACAAAATTCGACTACTGATTGTATATTGTATATCTCAAAATCCACCTTCAATTTATAAATATTTAAAAGGTTACTGATATACTTAGTCAATTTCATTGGCATTTTCAGTTGCAAATATTAAAAATATGCATTACATGTAAGCACCAAAATATCACATCAATTGAGAAATAAAATGAAAACGTGCAACGTTGGTTTAAACGATAAGGAAAATACAGCTTCTTCAACTACGTACTTTGAAAAACAAATTTGTGTGTGGTTAATATTCTGATAAGCTTATGAAATTGGTTTATGTATGTATTATCTATTATATATATGTAGTTTTATTTTTCTATAAGAATGGGTCATTTCAAAAGACAAATACTACGTAACCAAAACTTCAATTATATGCGATTTGCACAATCACATGTCTGGAAATTAAAATGGAGTTTTGTTTTTTCTACTGTTTTTCCAAAATAGAAGTAAATACGTAAATTTCCGAAATCAACATATACTTTACATATATTTATCATAATTTCTTCAGCTTTCAGCGCCCAATCTCAGTATTAAGATACTAGTTTTGACGTTTACATCAAGAATGACGTTAATTGCCATTGTAGTAATTATTTATAATAAATTATGGTTTAAATTTTTTTTAAAAATAGCAAATCGAACTAAAACGTTGAACATAATTTTCAAGTATAGGAGACTTTCTGTAACTTCAATAGAAAATACAACAATCACATATGACTAATAGTCCAGGCGATAGAGCAATCGAAATGGATGTTGTTTGAAAACGCGAAAATCTTTATGCAGAAAGTTGCCGAATATTGTGTACAACAATAATCTATGTTTGCATACTCCAAAAAGTGCTTGCTAAATGCTGTAGAATAACAAATGTACCAAAATATCGAAAAATGTCCCATTTTTTGATACATTTGTGTCTAAAACTTCGAAACAAAACCTTAAATCAAAAAAAATTACTCTTTCTTTTTTGTTTATTTGACGATTTCCTATAAGGTTGTGAGAATCGCGAATAGAAAAACTTTAATTTTCCATGAATAATATGCGAAAATTAGTAAAAAATCAAAATTGATAAATATTTATCAAATTTTCAGAAAAGGTAGTTAAACATATGACAATTACGCACAAAAATTTTTGTAACGATCGATCACGTAGTTTTGCACTGCCACAATTATTAATTAACAAATTATAAAAAAGTTGATCGCGCGTACCTTGTTTAAACAACGGTGAAAAAGGAGCACGCAATTTTTAACAGTTACTTAGTGTCATAACAAACAATACGCAATTATAAAAATGGGAGTTCGGCTCTGACAGAACAAGTGACTAGTCTAGTTTTGTACAGTTCTCGAAAAATTGAAAATTTAGTTAGTTTAAACCGTTTTTAATTAGTTTTGATCAGTGAGAAGTACTTTCAGAAACTGTAAGTTCACTTTACTTATATTTTTCTTCAAATTATTTAAACTTAGTGAATTCTACATCATAAACACGGTCAATTCAAGTAATACATCACCTATAAAAAGCAACAAACTAGTTTCGCGTGCTACTATTTACTAATAGCGGCCAGGGACGTATTCCAAATTCCGGCCAAATAAAATCAAATTTTTAATGACGTCTTCTATCAATGATTCACACTCAAATACTCCTACAACAGTTATCAAAAGTTATTCATCAGCAGTCAACCAAGCTGTTTTTCCAAGCAAGCAACAAGCAATCGTTTTTTGCGCTATCAACAATGCCAAATTACAGGATTACCTTATCCCATTAGGATCAATCATTCAACCAAAAAATAACATTAAATACAATGATCACTACTACTCATCGACCAATATATATAGGCAATATTTTGGGCCAATCCTGTCAAGAACAATCGTCAACTTCAAATTTCACACGCGACTTTCTCAATTACAAGGCTCAAATCGAACAAACTCCCATCAGTTTTGAAGATACACTCGATAACCCTTTAAATCTTCGTATCACCATAGAAGAACTTGACAGCTCCTTAGACAAAATGAAAAACTCTAGTCCAGGTCCAGACAATATTCCAGTCATATTTCTCAAATATCTACCACCTTCAGCAAGACGGCATCTACTGAAACTTTTCAACAAGATATGGGAAGACAAAGTATTTCCTTATTTATGGTCTGAAGCTATTATTCTACCATTTTTGAAATCTAAAAAACCCAAACAAGAAGCCAACTCGTACAGACCAATATCTCTAACTTGCTCAATGGGAAAATTGCTAGAGAAAATTGTCAACCAAAGACTCATGTGGCATCTCGAAACTTCTAACCTCCTAATCAAAGAACAAACTGGATTTAGACCAAACCGCTCAACTCTGGACAATATTGTGGATTTGGAAAGTAAGATCAATGAGGCTTTTGCCACCAAACAGGTATGCGTAGCCATTTTCTTTGATATCTCAAAAGCATTTGATACCTGCTGGACTCCAAACATCCTGATGCAACTACAAAGATGGAATATCACAGGAAATTGCCTAGCTTTTATCAACAACTTTCTTGCCAACACAACATTCAAAGTTCGGGTTGATGACGAACTATCTGCTACTTACCGCCAAGCAAATGGAACCCCACAAGGCTCAGTTATCAGCCCTACTTTATTTTCGATTGCCATTAACAACATTCTTAGCAATTTAAAAAAACCACTGAAAGCAAGAGTTTTCGCAGATGACCTAGTGGTTTACATAAAAGGAAAAAATATAAATACAATATCTCTATTTATGCAACAATTCATCACAAATTTGGAACTATGGTCACGTCAATCCGGCTTCAGGTTTTCTGTTACCAAAACAACAGGTGTGGTATTTAGCAGGAAACGTTCATATACTACTCCAAAATGGAAGCTTTATTTTATTTTATTTTATTTATTTGGGATACAAACAGGACAAACCCATAAAAGTATCCACTAATAGTTACACATAATTTTACAAATTAGGTAAAAAAGAAAATATAAATACAATCATATAACTACATTAAGTAAAAATAAATACAAGTATACAAAGAAAAGAGAAAAAACGAGAGAACAAGAGTAGGTGATAAAACAAAATTAAATTTGCAAAAAATAGTCTTTCAGTAGTTTTTTAATCGAACCTGCACTGTGGTGGAAAATATCCATTTCAACAATACTGGACAATTTATTGTAAGTATTTGTTATTCTGTGAGCAGGAGAATTTAGAAAATAATTGGTGAGTGCCTGATGTGTGATAAAGGTATAATTGTTTCTAGTTGAGTGGCTGGGTACGAAGTGTTATGAAATTTGTAAGTTCAAGGCAATCTATATTGTTATTGAAGATTTTGTGAATAAACAGTACATCCGCAATTTGCCTACCATGATCTAGTGAAATTATCTTTAAATTAGAACGAATACGTTGCCTATCCACATCGGGATAAAATTTTCTTTTACAATATGAAATAAACTTGTTCTGGACTGTTTCTAATTTTGAAATATAGACTGAATAACGCGGGTTCCAAATAGTAGAACCAAACGTTAATATAATCAAAATATTAACTTCAAATCATCAGCAAAAATTCTAGGAATGATCTTTGACCATAAGCTTATCTGAAAAAATCACATAGAGAAGTTGGTCCAAACATGTATGCAGCGGCTTAATATAATGAAAAGCCTAGGAAATATAAATTGGGGATCAGACCAAGCAACGCTACTGCTTATATATAAAACGCTCATCAGGTCAAAAATAGATTACGGCTCCATAGCTTATGCATCTGCCAGAAAAACTGTACTTCGCAATCTTGATGTTATCCATAATACAGCACTAAGAATAGCTTCAGGCTCGTTTACAACATCCCCTAATACCAGCATCCAAAGTCTTCTTGGTGAACCATCATTAAGTTACAGACGCTCTACATTGAGTTTGAATTACGCGGCTGCTATATCCACTAATGCTGAAAAACCAGTTTACAGTAACACATTCAACAACAGATATAGGGATCTTTTTGATAAAAAACCGCATCTATCTAAGCCATTTTACGCCAGAGTTAGAGAACTTTTTCAGAAGTTTAATTTAGAGCTCCCAACAATATTTCCATCCACTGTCGAATATCCAGCTCCGTGGACAATTTCTACCCCTCGTTGCCCTACTAACCTGACTGGGCTTGATAGGGATACAAATCGCCATGAAATCTTCGCAGAACTCAACAAGATACTGCATGACTACAATGGCTTTAACTTAGTCTACACGGATGCTTCGAAATCGAAGGCTGGAGTGGGTGCTGCAATAGTGACTACAACTGAATCTTACAGCATAAAATTCTCCCCTCACACTAGCATACTTACGGCAGAACTCTATGCAATCTTTCATGCCCTTAAAGTAATTATCTCCTTTCCAAATCCCAAAACCCTAATTTTAACTGATTCCTTAAGTAGCATTCATTCCTTGAAACATCCTTATCCCAAGCACCCAATACTACAATCAATTAAATCACAGCTTCATAATATCCAGAACAACAATAAATCTGTCGATTTCATGTGGATTCCTACTCACATTGGCATCAGAGGCAACGAAGAAGCGGACCTCTGTGCGCGTAACGCAATCGTAAACGTTGATGCCGAACTCATAACAAAGTGCGTGGTGAGTGACTTGAGAACACTTATTAGGGAAAAAGTTCACAACAAGACTGGCAGCGATCGCAAGACAAACTTCGTGAATTTAAGTCAACAGTGACGCGGTGGAAGCATCCAACCACAACACGCAGAGCACAAGTGATTGTCACTAGACTTAGAATAGGGCATTGCAAATTTACGCATACTTATCTTTTTAATAAAGACAATGCTCCTATATGTGATCTATGTCAAGAACATTTAACAGTGAAACATGTTCTGATCAATTGCACTAAGTTTGACACGAACCGGCTAAAATATAGACTACCTACAGATTTAAATATACTCTTTGGTGTAAATTGCCCAGTTGAAAAATTGATGAGATTCTTAAAGGACATTAATTTACTAAACAAAATTTAATATTGTATATTGTTATACACCGCTAATCACCTTGGGTGGAAGCGGATTAGTTTGAATAAAAAAAAAATATAAAAATATCCATTTTACGTTTTAATAGTTTTTTACAATTTTTTTAAATTTCGTCAAATTTTTTCCATTATAAATAATTTCTCGTTTACAGCATCGGTTCGATGGATGTTCTTCATAAGTTCTGCGTGTGCTGTGCAATTTTGAAATAGACAGCATCCTTAATTGGCTAGTCGGGTCCAATGTAACCAATGAGCGTGTTCGAGTCCCAAGCACCTATATGTAGGCGGGGCCTAAGTTATGAATACCAAGGAGGGAACTGCGATCTACCTAGATCAAAGTAACCCAATGCTTTTACTTGTTCCTACGCAGTATGTATACCTGGGCTGAAGTATTTTATTGCAAAATGTTTATTGTACTGTAATAATGTCATTTTATGGAAAAAAGCGCTACCATATTTATACAATTTATTATAAAAAAGGACGGTTAGTTATGATAAACAAAGGCCATTTAAGAAAGAAAATATACTTTTTATGAATATTTATTATTGAAACGTTTAATTAGTTGCATGATTTGATGAACGTTAAGCAACAAAATAATTTTTCAATCATACAACGATTTTTTTATGCAAATGAAAATAGCATACTTTTTTTATCTTGAAATTCGTGCAAAATTTCTTTGTAATATTGTTTTTTGATGGCATATTCTGATTCCTCTCATTTCGCTACATCGAATTAAAAAAAATCGTCTCGATAAGTGCTACCGTTGCCGAGATAACTCATGTTTTATCGCGCATTCGCGTTTTGAAACACCCGGGCCGCGCGACAGCACAGCTGCTCTCCGCCATCCCCACTACTGCTCCCACGCCGCTCGGCCGACGAACTCCTCAGATTACGGTATTTTCATCGATTTTTCTTTCATTAGGCTTTCATCTGTCGAAAATGCACAATACGAATATAGAAAGTATTCGCAACCAGCTATAAGAGAGTATTTTTTTAATTTCGATTTAACGATTAAGTAAGCCATAAATGATTCTTAACTTTGTGGGCCTCTATCTCCGGATGTACACGGTCAAATTTCGTCGTTTTGGGCTAAAATGAAAGTGCTTGCAAAGCAGTATTCAGATGGGAAACAATTTTCAAATTATATTGTACCGATGCTGTAAACGAGACATTATTCATAATGGAAAAAATTTGACAAAATTTCAAATTTCTAAAAAATTGTTAAAACGTAAAATGGGTATTTATATAATTGCGTATTGTTTGTTATGACACTAAGTAACTGTTAAAAATTGCGTGCTCCTTTTTCACCGTTGTTTAACCTTCCAGTAGTCGCGGGTGCTGCTCAACAAAAATGATCGCGGATGTATCCGACGGATACATAACATTTATTATTAAAAAACAATTCCAATTTTCAAAACGGTAAATTTTGTGTGCTAGTAAATAATAGAGAGCAATGATTAAATTCGTTAACATATGTATTTTCAGTAAAAAAATGATTAGGTACATAAATCAATAATTCTTAAAATATATAAAAAATGAAATAATTTGCTGTTATTTGCATAAGTTGCGTATTGTATTGTTTTTAATATTACTTGTATGTCACGACACATTCCTATAGATATCACATTATGTTAATATTCAAATTTATTTTTAATAAAAACTATAACTACATCATTCTTGTTTATATTACCTTCATTATATATTAAGTCGTAGTTTTCAAGCTGTAGTCAAGCACAGTAAAGGTTTCACTCAAAACAATCATAGGAAAATGAAAGCTGATGTAAAAATATTTTCAATTTATCCAGGTTTTTGTTTACGCTACATATATTTTGATGGAAAATAGTGAATTTCTGACCATTTATATTGCTGTAAATATTATAAATTTCATTTGTTGACTTCAACTCTAAAGTAATAACTATATTTTCATAATAAATCTAATTATGTAAATATTAACTTATGAAATTATTATTATTCTCATATTTCATATCAAGCGATTTTACGATATTTAATTTTTTTGTTAATTAAGTTAATTTTTATATTCATCTTATTCCAAATGAATTCGTCAGAATTGATTGTTGGAGTTACTATTGCAGTAACACAAACTCTTCTATGATCAAAAATTATTTTTTCCTTGTCGTTCGATTTGCTATTAAATCGTATTTTTTGAATTTTTTTAAACATTTAAAAATCTAAAATCTAAATTTGAAATCTGTTAATAGTAATCAATTCTTATTAATTAATACTTCAAGTAATTTTCAGACTATACGTAGAAAAATGCTGTAGTGATCCTAAACATTCAATATCATTTGTTCTGACTATGCTAAATATTTGGCGGATGCGCGGGTTCAAATAAAAAATGAAATATTTCTTACCCTGATGATCTCAGATAGGAACTAAATATGAATTTATGAGATTATTGTATTGTCATCGGCCCTAGAGACTTGTGCAAATTTTCAAGTTAATCGGACCTCTTGAAATTGATGAAAATTGCGTTACATACAGGTCAAGCTAATATAATCGTGTATAAAAAGGTTTCTATCTTTCATCAGAGACTGACTATATTCCGATATTCAGAGTTCGAAATTATATAGAGTGAGTCATAGCAGCCGATATTCTAATAGTTATTGTAGGTAATGCAATGTATTTGCTACAAATTCTAAATGGACTGTTTTGTTTCAGTATTGAAGATATTTATATTTTTTATTTCGATTAAGGTGTTAATTTAATAGACAATATGGGCCATGAATCACTATACAGAATCTCGGCTTCTAACTAGAGTTGAATAAAATTGAATAAAACATGTTGTTAATTTATTATTGTTGGTTTATAATATGAAGGATGCTACTGGTTTGTGTGATAAAATTACATTGTCTATATGAGTAGATATTTTAAGTGTCATATGTATTGTAGCTGTTTACATAGTAAGATAAAAGCTAGATATTCATTGATATGGTAAGTGGTACGTTGCCTAATAGCCTAGTCAAACGGTAGTTTAAGATGGAAAGTTCTGATGTAATTGTTTATAATGGTTTATTTTGTTTTTTGGTGTGCTGAACACAAATCTAAAGTTGTCCAACAAAATTTTTACTGACAAATATTAGAAATAATTAAAAATCCACTAAAAATGATCTTTTTTCAAGTTTTCAGCTTTCAAATTGCAAAGGAAACTATTTATATAAAAAATGATCCAGTAGAAAAATTAAGAGTAGAAAATGTATGTCTCTTAACACTGTCATGTCGTTTCCATGCAAAAGAGTTGAAGTATTGATGATTTTTCAAAAACTAATTTATATTACTTATTTTAATTGCTGCTATTACTGTAGACTTTAACAGTATAAATTATCGCCCACAATCCTATCAATTTCGCGAAATCAAATCTCCTTGGCCATGTGACAGTATATGGTGCTGTCCAGTACCGAAACTATGTATAGGCGATGCCCTTGCCTATGGGCGCAAACTAGATTAAAATGCAAAAGGGGCGCAAAATTATCAAGGAAACATTTTACATTATGAAATTAACTGAAGAAGATATGACATTACAAATATTAAAGCTTAGATATTATTAGCCCTATGGGTATATCCTGGATATCGTTTTCTCAATTAAGATCAGTATTAATGTGCAATGATATAGAAAACCAGGAAAACTATATCTGCTGATCTTTACAATTATCACTTAAGAAGACGGTTTAAAACTGGAGAGCTCCTTAGATTTATCTGTTCATTAACAACTTAACATTGTGGGTTTCTTAAGTGTCTTCTAATTTCTAATTGTTCAAGGAAATATGGTTCTTGTTTCTTATCACAAATATGTAGTACTTCTAGTTCTGTATTAGGTGTCAATGAATTTTTGGTGTCAAGATGTTTTGCGTAGTGGGATTTATCAGGTTGTTTTAATCTGTATGCTCGTAAGTGTTCACTGTATCTGATTTCAAAATTTCTAATGGTTTGACCCAAATAGACAGCATTACATTCTGGATATTCAAGTTTATATATAACAGACTACTTTAACGGGGATATTTTTTTTTGGATTTAACATTTTTGTACTTACATTACTTTCTGTTTTAAAAGAAATTGTTGGATTTGTAGCTAAAGATATTATCTTTGAAATATCATTAGAAATATTACCTGCATATGTGATGGTTTTATAATTTTTTATTTCGTTGGTTTGTTCAGGAAATATTAGTTGTAATGCCACTATTCTCTATTTTCATTAATAAGTTTATTCTTCATATGTGATGGATAACCGTTGGATGCTGCTATTAATTTCTCTATTCAAATTACATTTGTTCATAGCAACTGAAAAAGCTCTATGTATCATTGAATTAAATGCTGCTAATTTATGTGATATAGGATGATTGGAATTATATGGAATAGTTACATTATTGGTTTTCTGTGAATTTAATAATCAACTACATTATTAACTCTTTGAATTCTTAAATCAAGAAAATTGATTGAGTTATTTTCTTCAACTTCTAATGTTAATTTAATTCATAATATCAAAGATAATTTCTTTAGCTACAAAATAAAACAGAAAGTATTGTGAGTACCAAAGTGTTGAATATAAAAACAAAGATATCCCCATTAAAGAAGTCTGGTAAATATAAACTTAAATGTCCATAATGTAATGCTGTCTATTTGGGTCAAAAATCAGATACAGTGAACACTTACGAGCATAGGGGGGAATGCCCTACAGTGGCCACATTTTTACTTTGTTGGACATAACTTTTTCCCATTAGATATTTTGAAAAAATAATTAAACCACACAAAACTTTAATTATTTGGCTACAAATTGCCATAGCTAACTTTGCAAAAAATCAAAAAAATAACCTATTTCAAAGCAACTCCCTTTTTTTCAAAAATGTAGCCACTGTAGGAAGATAGCGTCTACAGTGGCCACCAATACGTCTAACAGTGGCCACAATTTTTCAAAAGAATAAAATATTCATGCATAACAAGTCTTGAGGAAGAAACTTTCAAGAAAACATAAAAGTGATATTTTAAAGACGATAAATAATGAAAAAGTATAAAAATACAATCTTCAGTCTTCAGTTTGGTCGATTAGTTATAAGGGTCCAGATCAATATCGAAGGAAAAGCATCTAGCTGTTCTTAATATCCCTCCAGTATTTCTTGGTTCAGGTAGATGCAGAACAATGTCTGCCCTTTGTATCACAGAAACATCATCAACATCTGGAAAAACGAATTTCTTTTCCCTGTATTTTCTTAAAAACGACATATTATATTCTTCATCAGGCAGCACCTCATTGATTTGTCCAACAAAATATGTTATCGTTTTTTTGGTAGCAAACCTCACAAGAACCAAACTGCTCACTTCCAAAGGTCTATCTTCTTCATCGAAATTCTCAGTAAGTGTGGACGAGCCAAATGAAATGTTTTGCTCACTCTGATCTTCATCTTCTGATGAGTTAGAGGAAGCAATTTCTGCTAATGGAAGCTTTTTTGTAACCTTGGACTTTTCATCAAGTTCATCTTTAAGCTCCTGAATATTGGGGGTACTTGTTAAAATTTCGGTTGCCCTCTTCTTCCGTTCACGCTTAGATTTAATTTGTCTTTCTACTTTCGAGAAAACTCTCACCAATTCGGGTGAAAAGTATAGAGCACCCCCTTCCTTACCTTGATTGATAATCGGATCCTCTTCGGTTGAGATCTCATCACCTTGAACAAATGTTGGAACTGTTTCAGAAATAGAGGCAACCGGACTTGTTTCGTTGGTTGATTGTGAAGAAGATGGCTGAGGTTCAAATAGTAAATCGATGGGTGCTGGCTGGGGCTCAAGTGGTATATCGGTCACTGATGCTGGCAGAAACTCATGTTCCTTGAAACAATTCTTATTAAGCGGATATATACCAGTACTTTTGAAGGCTGAAACTATATTTTGTGTGCAAAATGCCTGACAATAACTTTGGCCCAAAATCTCGGCAGTAATATAGATATCAATTGCTGGAGCTTATGGCTTATGTGGGGCGGCAATGTAAGCAAGATAATATTATTGGACTTAGCGGTCTCTATCACCTCTAAACTAATATGTGAGTCAAGGTTATCCATGATGAACAGGACTGGTCGAGTTTCAGTAGGGCCTGCATGTTTGATAAAGTGGTTTAACCACTGTAACAAAATCTCTTTCGAGCTCCATCCTAAAGGATTTGCTGCTCCTACATTGCCAGGTGGGGTTCCAACTAACATATGCTGTTTGAAAAATTTCCTTGGAAAGACCAACAGAGGGGTACCGAGTTTCCAATTGCGTTTATTCCTCCTATCATGGTGACTAGGGTTCCTCGCTCTGCCAAAGTAATCTGGCCGACTTGCTTTTGGCCTAAAGTAGCAACAATCTTATTTATACTCTGCACCGTAGTTGAAGCCGTTTCATCTACATTGTAGATATGACCAGGGCCAAGTTTACGGAATAAATAAATATCACTCACATTTTTGAAGAATGTGTCAACTAAAGGCTTCTTCAATCCCATAGCTCGAGCTAGTGACGTTGCTTCAGAGACCCTTAATGATAAACTAGGGTTTCTCTTCATAAACCCGTTGAACCATTTGAAGCCAACAGATTTGTTTGTTTCCCAGCATACGGGTACCTTTTTCTTGTAGAAAGTAGCCAGCTGCTATGCAAAACTTTTACTTGGGTTGGCGGGAAGCCATGATGGAGATTTGCCAAATGTTTGATGTACGAGCTCAATTCTTTTTCTTCTGCAGAAGTAAAGATCTGATGACAGGCATAATTTGGAGTCAATCTGGGATGCTTGGCCTCATTAAAGTCTATGTTCTCCATTTGTCCCCTGCATTTATTGACATATCTTCTCAATGTCGTACGAGGAATACTAAAGTATTTTGCCGCTCTTTGTGTAGACCAGCCGCCCTCTAGTACTTTTTGTACTGCTTCCCGCATTACATGCTCTGGAGTAATTGTCAGTTTCTCACCTTTCGGCATCTATAAAAAAATTATAGTATATTAAGTATTAAGAACGGCAAGGGTTGTTTACCGGTCGGCAGCAATGTTTGGAGGCTATATATGTTGAATATTGGGGAATAGCAGCAAGAAAAGTCGAATAAAGTGTACTCTTAACGGAAAATGTCCAAGCTTTCGAGGAAGATAGTCCTCATCATCAGGGAGACTAAAATGAAAAAACAGCAGTTAGATACTGTAGGTAACAGTAATGTTTATCTTCATGCTTGCTTGAGAGCAATCGATAAGAGTTGGGAACGTATTAGTGTCAATTGCTCCATTCAGAAGGAGGACTCAAACTTAATGGTTTTTCTCTTTGATAATACTTATTTTACTTTCAATAACAAAATTTATACACAAACTTTTGGTACACTATGGATGCCTCCATTTCTCCCATCTTAGCAGCATATGTGATGGACGATTTGCTGGATACTGTTATTCCGGAAATTTCTTTCACTCCTTTTTTCATTAAGAAATATGTGGATGATATTATCGTGGCACTTCCTAGAGAAGGCCTAGATGAGATTCTTGAGACCCATATATACAGTTCACAATAGAAAAAGAAGACAACGGACACTAAGTTCATTCGTAATAACAATACGATTATTATAGATTGGTACCGGAAACCTTGCAGTTCTAGTAGATATTCCAATTATCATTCATGCCAAAAGCATTATATGAAGGTGAATTTGGTTAAACAAATGAAACAGAGAGTCCTCAGAATTTCAAATAGTATTTTCCATTTGATGTCCAGACCTACTAACGCTTCATCTACATCTTGAATATTTTTTGGTAGAGGAGGCAAGAACGTACGACGTGCAGAATAAATATTCTTTCTTGTATAATCCAAGTCCTTTAACGACAGATTGCTCACCAATTCAGGACAGTTTTTCAACTCTTTATGGATTAACTTCATCGGTCGCTCAGAAATATCTTTAACAGCCTTTCTTTTCACGCTGTTACTTAGTTTTTGTTTATCGAGAGTACTATCCACTTCATGATTATACACTAATTCACTTTCCACAATTTTATTTTCTCCCACGGTATATAGTTTTGCTTTGCACATTTTTGCTGTACAACGCCAATAAGTTTTGCCAGATGCCATCGTTCTCCATTTTCGAAATTTTCCAAGGTTTACCACTAGAAGAGTTTTGCCCTTCTCATTCACACTTAATTTCAATTTTTGTTGTACAACAGTTCGAAGACAAATAAAATACAACTCGTAAAACATTTGTTAATATAGGATTCTAATAAAACCTCTGCCTACTCCCTACCCCCGCCAGGGTCAACTATTAGGGCAGTCTCGATAACAGAACATTTATTGGCTTGTTATTGTCTTGAAATTCTATTACAACAAATATCCTATTCACGGTATCTTGGTTTTTTCCTCATTTTATTAGCATAAGCACCCCTTTGCATTATCGTCAAAATTACGTATTCCGGGAATGCCGATAATCCCTTGACGGTTACTACCTGAGACACCTCTTATTAAATAAGGTAAAATTTTAACCATTGCGCGCAACTCACCTATGCCGTAAGAAATAATCGATATTGTACGAAAATACATTTTTGATTATTTAGAAATGCCGATGCCTGAAACGTACCTATAAACATGTAGGTACACAAGGACCCGCGACGAGTTAATTAGATATATATTTTGAAAACAAGAGTGCGACCCCCCTTTTAAATTTCAAAATATGTCTGGAAAGTTTCCTAAAATTATTTTATTGTTGTGAAGAAAAAAATGTGCTAAACGTAGCTTGCTTTGGAAGTTATATGTTGCAAATAACTAAAAAACTTGATTTTGTCGTATTTTTGTATTTATTTGTCATATATACTGGCAGAATTTTTGTTGAACAACTTTAGATTCATACTTAGCAGCTCAAAAAATATACAATAAACCACCAAAAATAATTACACCAGAACTTTCCACTTTAAGCTTTTTTTGTGCACCATTTTATTGAACAATAAGTGAAGAAAACATGTGGTTGCTTTGAGTAAACGTGAAAAAGTGAGATAATCTACAATTGTATTGTTTCATTTAAAATTGTACTATTATTACAAAAAAAGGTGCGAATAAAAAGTAGGCCAGTTCCCATAAAAAAATTATGATATTCAAATATTTCAGAATTGTCTGAATTTGGCAGTATAAATCATCGAAATTACATAAAATGATAGGAACTATAAACTTTATTTTATATACATTTAAAAGGTGAAGATTGTTACTAACTATAAAAAAAGAAAATATGTTACTACAAATACCATCATCAAAAGCTTTTACGAAGGTTTTATTTAATAATTTTTATAAGGAATATTATTTTTGGCACTATTTATATGAAGAAAAATAAAACATTTTACGTTACATTAATGCCATTCACGAGCTGTCACCTGGCATTATCTAACGTAAGATTTGATGAACGTTGGTCCCAAACTAAAAGCAAAACGCTTTCTATAAGTATAAGAAAGTTGTTTTACATCTAAATATATTATTATTTACAACGCAGTTTATATATTTTTTCAATATGATTCTAATTTCGATTTCAAAACTGGTTATCTTATAGTCAAAATTGAAATATTGATAATATTAAAAACTTCAACTCGATGTAAGTATGTAGTATATTAAATATTTCTAATAATCTTAAAAGTAATTACACACACAGTCACGTTTTTAGTAGCCACATTATCATTTTGGCACATAAAATTTTCGTTAAAAAAACTATGTTAGAGTAATGGATATGCAAGAAACACAGTAGTTTTGGCTATTTCCATAGAATAAAAGTTGCAAAAATGTGTAGCTATACATAAATGGAACACATCTTATTCACTTTATGCTACATCTCATAGAAAATCTCATTTCATAAACATTTCAATATCTGCGAAAATCATAGGTACATCAAGAATCTTCGTTAGTCGTCTTCGGGGCAGTATGTTCCCATTTAATTTTTTATTAAAGTATTCACCATCATATCGATCGGGATTGGAAAGATTATAGTTGAGCTTTTAGAAGTGCATATTTTCGTCAAAGTCTGCGTGAAACAAGCTCAAGTTAATAAGAATCAATTGTACCGGGTGTCCCAATAAGAATTGCTCTCGGCCATATCTCGGGAACCGTTTACAGTACAGCTTGGGGAAAAATGTTCTAACAAAAGTGACCTCGAGAAAAACCTGGAAATTATTTACAGAGTTGTAGGTCCACCGCCAGAGGGCGTAATTAAATACCAAAAATTATAAAATGAAAAATTTACAAATTTTGCCTAATTAAGATGCATTTAAACTATGATTATCGTATTCTTCAAGAAATTCAGCGTATATTTGATCTTACAAGTTTTAGTCTATCTCTTCAAATAAGAGGTGGGGGGAAGCGGGAGCTTTATTATGAAAAAACGCCTGTAATTCCAGTTCTACTTAACCTATCTATGCAAACTTAGTCTTTTTGAAGAAAGCTCCTTTATACCAATATAAGAGTTATAATTTCGAAACAACCTAATGAGTAACGTATACGCTAGAGGGCGCTATTTATTTATTTTTTTAAATCTAGCTATCCTTGAAAAATGTTGAATGGAAAAATGCAGTTTTAATCAAGGAATATAAAAGTAGACCAAATTAGCAACAGAATAGCGAAATCCGCATGTCGATATCTTTTTCGTATTACGAGATATCCTAAGAAATGTGTAAATTTTAAGCATTTTCCTTTAAACATAAATTACTCCGGTTTGACTAAACGGATTTTAACATTTTTTGACTCCTCAACATTGTCTTTCCTTGTTCTATTAATAATAGTTCCAATTATTACGTCAATATTACTTATGCTGTCACCGGGAAACTGCGTTATGGAAGTTAAAATGGAAATATAACTTAAGGTACCTCGCTAGTGACGACCTAAATGTTCAAACTGTCGCCCATCATTTTCGATACAAGCGTTTATTCTTTGAAGAGTAGATTGAACAGCAGTCTCAATTTCTCCTCTCGAAATACTCTGAATGGCGTTTCGTATTCTTTCGATCATGTTAACTCTAGTAGTGGGTCTAATTGCACAAACAAGGTCTTTAATCCGGCCCCAGAGATAGAAATCTAAGACGGTTAAGTCTGGTGACCTGGCTGGCCAAAAAATAGGCCTCCACGTCCTATCCACCTATCAGGGTAAGCATTATCTAAAAATTCTCTAACTTGCCTGGAGAAATGCGCCGGACACCCATCGTGCTGAAACAACATAGACCTACCAGTTGCTAGTGATGTATCTTCGAGAAGAAGTGGTAATTCATCCCTTATAAAATTTAGGTAGCGTTCCCCGTTAATTGCGTTGTCAAAAATAAAAGGTCCAGTTATCTGACCATCTACAATACCACACCATACATTCACCGACCATCGCCCCTGATACTGAACTTCTTCCATCCAGCGTGGATTATTCTGTGAGCAATAGTGCATATTATGCCGATTAACCGTAGCATCACTACTAAATGTAGCTTCGTCTATCCACAAAATACGTGACAGTAATTAAGGGTCGTCATATACCATATGTAGTAATCAGTTGCAATAATCCAACCTTCTGTCGTAATCATGATCAACCAATTGTTAATGCAGTACTATATGATATGGATGAAATCTAAAAGAAATATATTGTCCTATTAAATATCTTTCCGGAAATTATTATGTTAACATATAACCATGCTCACAAATGATATTATGCGGGTATATTTTGTTTAAGAAACATATCTTTTCACGTCATAATTTACTTGTGTCCTGTCAAAATACGTTGAACGGTGGTTCTGCTTATTTCCAAGTCTCTACTTATTGCTCTAATACTTAAATGCGGATTAAATTGCACATATGCCAAAACATTTATTGTGTTTTCCTTTGAACGACCTCTGCCGCGTCTTCTAAATACAGGAAGATTTACATTTCCAGTCGTTCTTAAACGGTGTATGAGTCGACGAAAAACTCTGCTACCGGGATGACGTATTTGGGGATATTGTATGGCATATACCCTAGCCGCAACAGTTGCATTTCTCATACTTTCAAAGTAAATGCCTATCATATCAAATGCTTCTTCGTTTGTAAGATTCATCTTAGATATAACTTTTAAGTAAATTTTATGTCGAATTTAATGCACACAAATCGCAATGACACGTAAATGAACAAATTACTAGGTTTATTAATTTGACACAAGTCATATCTTTTTGTTTTGGTTTTTTCATGGCCCACTATTTGTTTTTATATATTTCCATTTTAACTTCCATAACGCAGTTTCCCGGTGACAGCATAAGTAATATTGACATAATAATTGGAACTATTATTAATAGAACAAGGAAATACCATTTTGAGGAGTAAAAAAATGTTAAAATCCGTTCAGTCAAACCGGAGTAATTTATGTATAAAAAAAATGCTTAAATTTTACACATTTCTTAGGATATCTCGTAATACGAAAAATATATTGACATGCGGTTTTCGCCATTCTGTTGTCAATTTGGTCTACTTCTATATTCCTCAATTAAAACTGCATGTTTCCATTCAACATTTTTCAAGGATAGCTAGATTTAAAAGAATAAATAAATAGCGCCCTCTAGCGTTGTTTCGAAATTATAACTCTTACATTGGTAGAAAGGAGCTCTCTTCAAAAAGTTATATCTAAGATGATTCTTACAAACAAAGAAGCATTTGATATGATAGGCATTTACTTTGAATGTATGAGAAATGCAACTGTTGCGGCTAGGGTATATGCCATACAATATCCTCAAAGACGTCATCCCGGTAGCAGAGCTTTTCGTCGACTCATACCCCGTTTAAGAACGACTGGAAATGTAAAGCTTCCTGTATTTAGAAGACGCGGCAGAGGTCGTTCAGAGGAAAACACAATAAATGTTTTGGCATATGTGCAATTTAATCCGCATTTAAGTATTAGAGACCCGCATAATATTATTTGTGAGCATGGGTATATGGTAACATAATAATTTATTTATCATTCCGGACGATATTTAATAGGACATTATATTTCTTTTAGATTTCATTCATATCATATAGTACTGCATCAACAATTGGTTGATCGTGATTACGACAGAAGGTTGGATTATTGCAACGGTATATGACGACCCTCAATTACTGTCACGTATTTTGTGGTCAGACGAAGCTACATTCAGTAGTGATGGTACGGTTAACGGGCATAATATGCACTATTGGTCACAGAATAATCCACGCTGGATGGAGGAAGTTCAGTATCAGGGGCGATGGTCGGTGAATGTATGGTGTGGTATTATAGATGGTCAGATAAGTGGACCTTTTATTTTTGACAACGCAATTAACGGGGAACGCTACCTAAATTTTATAAGGGATGAATTACCACTTCTTCTAGAAGATACATCACTAGCAACTCGTAGGTCTATGTTGTTTCAGCACGATGGGTGTCCGGCGCATTTCTCCAAGCAAGTTAGAGAATTTTTAAATAATGCTTACCCTGATAGGCGGATAGGACGTGGAGGCCTATTTTTTTGGCCAGCCAGGTCACCAGACTTAATCGTCTTAAATTTCTATCTCTGGGGCCGGATTAAAGACCTTGTTTGTGCAATTTCAGCCACTACTGGAGTTAAGATGATCGAAAGAATACGAAACGCCATTCAGAGTATTTCGAGAGCAGAAATTGAGGCTGCTGTTAAATCTACTCTTCAAAGAATAAACGCTTGTATCGAAAATGATGGGCTACAATTTGAACATTTAGGTCGTCACTAGCGAGGTACCTTAAGTAATATTTCCATTTTAATTTCCATAACGCAGTTTCCCGGTGACAGCATAAGTAATATTGACATAATAATTGGAACTATTATTAATAGAACAAAGAAAGACAATTTTGAGGAGTCAAAAAATGTTAAAATCCGTTTAGTCAAACCGGAGTAATTTATGTTCAAAGGAAAATGCTTGAAATTTAAACATTTCTTAGGATATCGCGTAATACGAAAAAGATATCGACATGCGGATTTCGCTATTCTGTTGCTAATTTGGTTTACTTTTATATTCCTCAATTAAAACTGCATGTTTCCATCCAACATTTTTCAAGGATAGCTATATTTAAAAAAATAAAGATATAGCGCCCTCTAGCGTATACGTTACTCATTAGTTTGTTTCGAAATTATAACTCTAACATTGGTAGAAAGGAGCTCTCTTCAAAAAGACTAAGTTTGCATAGATAGGTTAAGTAGAACTGGAATTACAGGCGTTTCTTCACTTATAATTGCACAAGTGGTTTGTATTTTATCGGGTAAATTTGGGTTGTTTAATGAGAAACTGTTTCCTACCAATTTAACGTGAATAACTGTCAACTATTAAAAACACGATACCGAAGGTGGAGTGTTTTTAGGTTGACAGTAATTCGAGTCAAATTGCTAAAGGAAACAGTTTAGAATTTGAACAACACAAATTTACCCAGTATCAATACAAACCTCGAGTGTAATTCGGCAGGACAATTTAATGAATGAGAAATTTGGAAACGTCAATGCAAACATTATTTATGGAATATTAAAAATAAAGACATTTTTATTTTAATGTACAATTATAAAAAACGCAGTTATTGAAATTCATACTAGGAACAGTGATATCGCTGCGGGTGCCACAGCTAATCGTTTCTGTAGTAGAAAATTGTTGCCAGATTGATGATTGCGTCGCAACTGTATTAGTAGGCACACAGGTATTAACAATTTGACTAATTTCGGCGTTCGTAGACACACCGAATTGACTCATTGTTAGTTCTTGAAAATTCAATAAGTTGTTGACAAACATGCCAAACTATGTATTCTGGTAACCAACACCGCGATAATTGATGAACAAATGAATAAGGGAAAAAACCACTAGTGTATTTGTCGCTGTAAGATTTAAAGCTAACTTTTGCCGCTGTCAAAGGGACAATTGCACTGTGGCATATGCGATTTTTTTATACATGAGTTAAATTGTCATAATAAAGTTCCCGCTTCCCCCCACTTCTTATTTGAAGAGATAGACTGAAACTTGTAAAATCAAATATACGCTGAATTTCTTGAAGAATACGATAATCATAGTTTAAATGCATCTTAATTAGGCAAAATTTGTAAATTATTCATTTTATAATTTTTGGTATTTAATTACCCCCTCTGGCGGTGGACCTACAACTCTGTAAATAATTTCCAGGTTTTTCTCGAGGTCACTTTTGTTATAAATTTTTTCCCGAAGCTGTACTATAAACGGTTCCCGAGATACTGCCGAGAGCCATTCTTATTGGGACACCCGGTACATATAGATATTTCACAATTTCAATTGTTAAATCGTGGCAGAAAATTGTAAATTTCGAGCACATTTCAGAATTGTTTCTATTTTATTCATAATCAATAAACAACTTCAGCGCAAATAAATTCGATAAAATAGTGAAAAGTAATAGGTATGATCTAATATTATATAAGCACCCACCGGCTTGATGTTATTTTAAAAAATTTTATGTTGAATATCTACTAATAATATACTTAACCTCTTTTATTTTATTTTTAAATTTTGCTACTATCCGTGACCTGATGTTTTATTCAACTACTATACTAGAATATATAGTTTTATAACATCTATTATATAATAAAAGGCGTATAATTTTTTAAATGGCTCCGTATTCCATCTAAAAGGTATACACTCTCTGAGAACGACTAATTAATAATTATTAGGTATAATTATTTTTCTATATTATAAACTACAAAGTATTTTTAATATGTTTAATAAAATTAGTTTATATAGTTCGTAGACCAAATGAGAATTCAAATTTATTTCGAAAATCTAGTGCCAGACAGTATTTGTAACAACATATTTCTTATTTTAATTTTATAAAAAGACCTTTCTCAAAAATGCTATATTTGTTTTAAAAGGAAATCCTTCAAACTTTTTATCAGACATAAGTTGAACAAATTCCTTCCTTTATCCCATTACATACCTGCTTTTCATTTTACAAAGTTTTAAAGCTTGTTTGTATCTATTCTAAATATGTAAACAATGTAAAATGAAAAGTACTTTTCTTTACGTCAATTTATATTTTCAAAATTTATGTAACACAGTAAATTTGATGGCTTTTTAAGTGCATAATCTTTATTTTAATAATAATTCTACCGCAGATATACTGTTTGTAATATAAATTCGTTATTATTGTATTCGGTTTAAACTTTTGATTATTATGAATACATTATGGATATTATATTATCAAAATAATGCCGCTTATTTTCAAAAAATATATTTCTTTTCTCAATTAATTGATCATCATTGAATAAATTTATATTAAAAAAACTATGCATGTATAGAAATGATTGAAATATTTCAATATTATTGAGAAATAGAAAATTACTTTTATTGACAGCCTTCATGCAGTCGCTGGTTGGCGAATTTGATAAATTGTGGGAGCAACTAATTAAAACCGTGAAATCAGATATTTCATTGAGTTTATCCCTTTAGTTTTTATTCTTTTAATTAATACGTGCGCACTTCTATTATATTTATGACAGAAGTTACAGATAAAAATTTAAATACTTTGAATATAAGTATCAAATTGGCACTAAATAATAAAAAGATACTTTAACACTAATCTTCATTAAAGAATTAATCAAATAATATCTAAGAAATTATTCAATTTCATGTTGCTGATTTATATTTTCGTGTTTACTTTATATCAAACTAGAACCTACTTATTGTAATAAATTTTTAAAACATTATTAGTACATCATTAATGAACATTTATTGTTTTGCATCCATAGCTTTAACAAAGTAAGAAATTATGTCAATTGGTAGAGGAAAAACGATGGTAGAATTCTTCTCTGATGATATGGTGTTCAGTGTCTAATAGAAGAAAATTTAAAAGACTAAATTAATAACATAAATCAGTGTAAAATGTTACTTGTTTTCTACAGCTACTTATTTGTGGATATGAATGAATACAAGGTAAGATTTGAATTTGCCACCATTCGTGCAGTGAATAAATCTTATTAAAAAACCATTTGACAGCTGATATATTCAGACTTATTAAAGGGGAGTAGTGTTGTTACACCACAGAACAACCGTTGTAATTATTGAACAATATTTTAACAATAATGACAGTTTGAAAATATCGGAAATTTAGTGAAACATAGTTTTATTTATTTTATATAAATGGAAGTAGATGGCAGTTATGAATGGAATGAAAATATTTCAATCAGTCAATTGAGTTGAAAATTAATTGCTCAATGAAATACAAGCATACCTATTTTAAAATCAATATCTTCTCTCTTTTCGTTAAAATTTAAACTAATGAATATCTATATGTATAGATATTATATTTTCCATGTTATGTGGACAATAATTCAAAACAATACGCGACCTGACAAATAAGTACATCGTAGTCTGAATAGGTCAAAAGACATTTTCTTTATTACTTGTTAAGTTGACGCTACTTCACTGTGTAACGCGAAAAATTCGCCGAGCTGTCGGAGGTTTAATGTTGGCAAGCTTGTCGACGGGGAGAATTCAAAAGCGCTGACTGCGCGAAATATTCAGTCCTCCATGTGACGTCAACGTGTAAACACACATTTCTAGTGTTGAATTTTGCATGTGCTCTGGAAGCCATAACGTTATTTTACGGAAAATTCTGATACATTCTACGTAGGGCAAGAAAATATCGCTTAAGTTAACAGCTGGCAGGTCTGACCCGATAATCTACTGGTCCAGGAGGGGCCGATGACCAAGGATACCAGTAGAATTGGTGGAATTAGGAAACACGTGGTAAATTTCTGTAGACGGCGTTTGTTAGTAGGATTCATTATCAAGGTAAATGGTTGAAAATACTTTCTCGAAATTAACAGTTCTATAGGTAGATTAACGTAGGAATTTTAGCTTTGAATCGTAGTTTATTGGAGTATGTAATCTGGATTTCATGAAATAGTTTGATACATTTCACAAATTATTATCAGTTCATTTTCGATTTGTACATTTTTTTGAAATAAGAAAATATCACGGGGGCTGAATATTATTCAGGGATGTGTCCAGCGACGTAGTATTCATATTATGGGTTTTTTGATATCGTAGTTTTTTTGCTAAGCGGAAAAAAACCAGTCATATAGTTTTTAGTCTCAGTGTAAATGGCTTTTATACAGTTAAAAGTCAGGATGCATGATTATTTGCGAATTTCGGGTGATGATAATATAGTCAGTATAATGGGATATTAAGGGGTGACGTCGAAAATTTGAACGGGGTAAAAAGGTAAACCCTATGAAGAGGCTAATTCGTTTCTCTATTTTAGGTTTTTTTTAAGTGAATGTTAATTCGCTGATTGATACTTAAGGAGTCAGTGAGACGAGTTCCAGGAGAGCTGGAATATTCTGGAGCGACTTCAGTTGCTGTTCTGTGTCCGGAAGAAGGATAAGTGGACAGTTTTCTTTTTTATTCTTCATATATTGGTACATTCACCTTTATCCGTCATAATTCACAATTTTTTTATGTAAAGTTTTTATTTCTCTCTTTTTGCGGCAATTAGTATAAATTCACTTTTCACTTTGTATTTAAAATTGTAATCATTTGCTTTATAGTTTAAAATATTGGGCTGTTGACTCTGAACGCTAGGATACTACGGTACGTAACTGGGTACTGCGTTATTTAGTTAAGTTTCGAACTGTGACGATTTATGTAAATAATTTTGCGCCGTACATAATTTCGATTCATATATTTTTTAGTAACGCTAAGCTCGTTTGCTATTTAAATTTTATGCCTATGTATTTATTTATATTCATATTCGTATAAATTGCGGAAGTGTGAACCCATGTAACTGTGACATTGGTAATTTTGGATTTAGATTTTTCATTGTAATTGAGAAATTGTACATGAACCATTTGGTCGTTTCCCTAAAATTGTAAATTTGAGACATTGGTGTAGTTTGGGGCCCTCAGCTCTGCTGCATCCTGAGTTTGAAGCCTTCAGCTCGGCTCAGATATAGAACCTGCTTGTCAGTTATTTATTCATTTAAACTGTGACATTTGCTGTAAACTTGTGGTAAATACTTTGAAAATTGATAAATATTATTAGAATATTTGAAGCAATAAAAATTATATTATATACAGACTTTGTAATCGTGGATAGAGGTCTAGAAAAGAGTTTTAGACATTATTCTTGCACAAAGCCATGAAGGAGATACTTAAAAAAATCCAAGAACAAATAAAAAATATGGATTTAAAGAAAGATGACACACTAAACGATATACATGCAGATTTAAAGAACATACATCTTGAAAATTCGCAAATGAAAAAAGAAAAGAGTACCGTTCTGACATCGAAAGAGAACGGACGTATTTATCGACAAACTAATTAGCTGGTCTCGAAATATATTATTAATTGCCTGTGCAAAAACTAGTAGTGTAGTCCAGTAAAAGTGATAAAACAATAAAACTCTGAGTAACCTACATTTTATAAACACACTAATCTATATTATGAAAACTCGCTATAAATAAAACAAAAATGGAACCTGATAACTGTGAATTTGATCCATTACCCGAAAATTCTTCAAACATCACCAACACAATGCCGAAATCATACTCCAACGTTCTAAGCCAAACCACGACTAAATAACCTACTAAAGATCAAGCAATTATTTTCAACGCCATTAATGGAGCTAAACTTCAGGACTACCTTCTTCAAATAGGACCACTTGTAGAACCAAAAAACATACTTTATTCATCAAGGATATCAAACAACAGAGCAAAAATTGTGTCGATAATTCTCTACAACTTCATGGCGAAATTACCGTTAACGGAGAAAAAATCAAAGCCAGAAAACTATTAACTCTCTCGAAGAGAATTGTCTTATCCAACGTATGCCCTACAATTCCGCACGAAATTATCTCTACAGAGCTCGAAAATATAGGACTAGAATTATTATATCCACTATCCTTTCTACGAATTGGTGCAACAGATCCGGCATACACACACATTTCAAGTTTTAGACGTCAAGTATATATAGCAACACCTGTCACCCTTTCAATCCCCGACTTCCTGGACATTCGCGATGAAAACTCCTCTTATCGCATATTCATTACACAAGACAGACAGAGATGTGTCATATGCAAACTCACTAGACACCAAGCATCGAAATGCCCAAATACACAGTTCATCCCTGATGAACCAGTAGCTCCCACTGCCTCATACAACTCACTGCGCACACCATCAGTGCAGCTAATACATTCTGACACCGTTGAATCCCCCACTCCAAACACAAACCCTCAAAATATTAATACCTCCAACACAAACACCTCTACCCCACTAAATCCACCAACCACCTTCCGACCAGGCTCTTTAACATTCCCGACGCCTTCCGCCAGCACTACGGAAGACCAAATAATTGACAACAGTAGCACACTAAACAAACAACTATCCAACAAACGAACACATTCGGAAATCGTATCACCATCCAGCGAGGAGCTCCCACCATCTGATGACGTAAACACAGATTTTAAAATACCAAAACGACCACTGAAAGCAAGAAGTACATCCGAAACTAACTTTACTATCGAACCAGAACACATTGCAGCAGCTACAAAATTTTTTGAAGTCCAAACCCACCCTCCCCTATACTCAACATCGATCAGTTGAAATGCCTGCTCAAAAATTCATACGGCTTAAAGGACAGAGACGCATTAAACTTAGTAACAGAGTACACTCCAAACATACAGGGTCTAATCGAACTGCTCTTACAAGTTTATCCATACTTAACCGAAAGAACCACAAAAACTCGCTGCACTGAATTAAGAAAAAAATTGGAAAAACTTCTGGATATCGATACATCTAGTGACAGCACCTATTTAAACTTAAAACTAATCTACAACTCAATATTACAATGGAATTTAAATGGATATTATATCCATCTAAACATGCTCAAGTTATTATTAGCCGAAAACGCACCAGACATCATAGCACTTCAAGAAACGCACTTTAAAGGTACGGTCTATATGCAGCGATTAATCGAAGCGAACAAACGTTACGAGTAAATGCAGCGATAATTCGTTCAGGCATGGTCTCAATTGCAACGATTAGTGGAAACGATTCATTCCAGTGTGAGTCAGTATTTAGTTGTGTTCTTGAATGTAATGTTGTTTGTAATTTGGAAATCATAATGAACAATATAGTGTTGGCTGCAATAACGTTAATAAAGGAGGAAGAGGAAGAAGAAGAGGTTTTATTGACAACCATCTGTAAACCACGATGCCAAACGAATAAATTTTTTCTTAATAGGATAAGCGAGGGATGTTTCAATACACTGATTCAAAGACACTTAATGGATGATGACACTAAATTCAAAGAATATTTTAGACTCACCAAGAGCCAGTTCTTCAGTATATTGTCATATATATCCGAGGACATAACAACAATGCCCTCTACCTTTGTGAAATATCCTATTTCACCTTGTCAGAAGCTTGCCATAACAACTACAGAAAATCTCGATTCAAGAAAAAGTATGTGCGTAAACATATAGGTATGGTTTGTTTCAGATTCCTTGCTACCGGAGAATCATTTCGGTCCATGGTTTTTAATTTTAGAATTTCTCATAACCATATAAGTAAACTCGTCAGAGAAGTTTTGAAAGAACTGCGTAACAAGTTGCTCCCGATTTATTTACCAAAGCCTACGACAACAGAGTTGAAGCAAATTGCAGAGGATTTTACCGCTAGATGGAATTTTCCAAACTGTTGTGGAGCAATTGATGAAAAACATATACGCATAGTTTGCTCGAAGGGGAGTGGAAGCCTATACTTCAAGTATAAGTCATATTGTTCTATTGTCTTATTGGCAATAATTGATGCTCGGTACAAATTCACTTGGGTTGATGTTGATGCTTATGGCAAATAAGGAGATAGTGGATTATTCCAGAGATCTCCTATTTACCAACTCATACACAATAACAACTTTTTACCAGAGCCTACTCTTTTACCTAGGACTGATATTATTCTACCTCATGTCATTGTTGGGGATGAAGCATTTAAATTGACTGAAAACGTTTTGCGACCTTATCCTAGAGATCAAGCTAAGGCAGACAGGGAAAAGGAAATTTTTAATTATCGTTTGAGTCGAGCCCGAAGAACCTCGGAAAATGCCTTCGGCATTTTATGTCAAACTTTTCGTATATTTCATACACCTATTGCAACGAATCCAACACTCGTAGATGACATTGTTATGGTTTCGTGTTGTTTGCACAACTTACTCAGGGGTTCACGTACAGCTAATCAAGGAGAAGATTATATTGATATTGAAATGCCCACCGAAAATATGATACCTTTACGTCACACAGATGGGAACACTTCGGCAGCAGCATTTCAAAACAGAAATGCTTTTAAAGACTATTTCAATAGTAGTTTGGGAACTGTTGGTTAGCAGATGAGGCACATTACTAGAACTGATATTCAGTAACGTTTATTCATAAAAGTCATAAACAATTTGAGCGTATTGTCTTTACTGGAAAGTTGTGCTGCTGAATAAATCAGCACAGTCTTCGTAAACTCTAGGCGGCTCAACCGAACTTGGTGCCGAATAACACGACTCTACATAAGATGTGGTAGTATCTGATTCTCGCCTTGTAGGGTGGTACGATGACGTAGAACTCAATGAAGTAGCAGGGGTAGGCACTCGGCTTAGGGAGTCATACGATGACGTAGAAATGACTCCATAATTTTCCAACTCCAATTCATGGACGACTTCCATCACTCGCATCTTAGCACGAGCAGGAAGCGCTGGCGGAAAAAGCATGACAGCTTCTGCCATACTAGCAAAAAACAGTTTTATCGGATGACGTTTGTCTTCAATTGTCGATTTCAATTTCTTGAGGAAAACTGAACGACCTTCTGCTCTCTTTTTGATAGTGTCCAACAGCTTTTCGTTAGTTGTTTTTCTTTTCGTTGGTGGACTGAACTGAGTTGATTCCACTGTGTTCCCTCCACACTGACGGTATTGAGATTCTGCCATTTCGTCCACTGTTTCAGTGTCTTGAGATGCTTCCCCTTCTAGCGTTTCGTCTCTATTTTCGACTACGTCTTCATCAACTACTTCGTCTGCTGCTTGCGGTGAATTATTATCTGCCTCGTTTGTTGCCGTTATCACATTAGTTACTAAAAAATAACAATAAAAATCAGTTACCTCAACAATTTACCAGAGTATGTGTTCATACTGTCTGTATGTCGTTACTCTATCAAGAAAAGCTAGCGCATCCATGTGTTCCCATTTGGTGGTTCGCTTGGCTGCTTCACCAGTTCTGTGTTTGCCTTCCTTTTTCTTCTTACAATACACATCCATTAAAATTTTCCATCTCTTCTTGCACTCCTCAACTTAAATATAAAATACATATTTTAAGTTCATTTTATAATCGACTCTTGATCCACCAAATACTAACCATTTTTGCTTACCACCTGTGAAATTTCCTCCCAGGTATTATCTCGTACATTTTGATCCTTATATAGATTGTGTTTAGGGTCGTAGAGAGCAGGATGTTGAGCGACCTCATTAATCAGTCTTTCATCTTCTTCTTATGAAAACCGTAATCTGTGACCTTTATTATTATGTTTCGCCATATTTTAACATAATAATAATATGGAAAAATTCAACAGGCACAGTATTTGACACTATACACAACTTCAAGAAGATGGCGATTAGCAAAACGTGCGCGTTTAAGTTGCCTCCGAAGCAAGTCGACTGTGAGACGCGGCGTTTTGCTACGACTTGTAGCGACTTGTCACAAAAAATAGACCGCTTACTCACATACGCATATCAGCAACCAGCGCGTCTTATCGCTACGTACCTTAAAAACGACAAAACGCGCATCCTTAAAAACTACATAATTTTTTCTAAAAATCGTAACCGAAACAGAGCAAGCGGGGGAGTTTCCATTTATATAAAATCTAATTTAAAAACAACACCACTAAATCTTCAAACAAACTTTGAAGCAATAGCTGTACGAATAGAAGAAACCAAATTACACATATGCAACCTGTACCTACCTTCAGACGTTGTGTTAGAGGAAAACGAACTGTGAGTAAGTACTCATAAATCCAATACAAAACTCACGTATCATTTTGGGAGACTTTAATAGATGTCATTACTCTTGGGATCCACAAAAAATAGATGCACGAGGTCGAAAAATGAAAAACTTCATAGATAACTGTAATCATGTTAAACAATGGAAGCATGACTCGTTTCAACGCATCTAATGGCACTTTCCCGGCCACACATTTAACTATGTGCACTCCACACAACTTTACTAGCAAATTTTAGATAGTCTACATGACAGTGATCACTTTCGTTTAATTATAAAAAATATAAATCATAATCCAGCAACACAAATCAGTAATCCTTCACCAAAATGGAATCTAAAAAAAGCAAACTAGGAAAGATTTGCATCACATATTGAAAGTAACATACCTAATACTAATTTCTCTGCAGACATTAACTCTACGATAAACAGCTTCAACGATATAATTTTGAAGGCAGCATACAAAGAAATCGGCAAAACTTGTTACACAAAAAAACACAATTCCGTACCATGGTGGAACTATGAATGCGAGAAAGCAATCAAAGCAAGCAAGCACGCGTGGTATCGATACCGAAAACATAAAACAACCGATAACATCACAGAATACAAAAAGCATAAAGCCTATTCAAGACTTGTCATTCAAAACCAATAATGGCAAAAATATTTAGAATCCATAAATAGCTCAGCCCTAGCCCTATCTCAACTGTATGGAAAAAAAATTAGAAAAATCTCCAGATGTTCTATCAATTACGGAGTAAAAGCATTACAGGAAGACAATGACATCACCACAAATAATGCAGAAATTGCTGAAGTACTAGCAAAACTATATAGTCAAAATTCTAGTAGCGAAATATACGATGAAGAATTTCTTAATTATAAATTGAACAAAGAGAAACTAGAGATACATATTGAAGACTCACATCCTATAAACACCCTGATAACAGAGGAAGAATTCGAGGACGCTTTATCCTCCATGAACAATACATCACCCGGCCCAGATGATATACCAGTTATATTTCCTCAAAACTTACCTATCAGTGCTAAGAAACTTCTTTTGCAAATATTTAACTTTATATGGTCCAATCACACATTTCCAGAAATTTGAAGGAAGGCATTAGTCATACCCATTCTAAAACCCAACAAATCTTCTTTACTACCGGAATCATATAGGCCGATAGCACTCACATGCAACGCACGCCTATTTGAAAAAATAATCAATTGTCGATTACTTTGGTGCCTTGAAGCAAATAATCAACTTATACCCCAACAATCTGGTTTCAGAACTAATAGATCAAATTTGCACAATATCATCGACTTAGAAAGTGAAATACACAAAGCCTTCAACAAAAATCAAAAACGACTAGAAATTTACTTCGACCTCAATCCTGCTTTTGATAGAGCTTGGCACCACAAAATTCTCCTAAACCTACAAAACTGGGGATACCAAGGCAACATACTAGCTTTTGTCAAAAAATTTCTCTCAAATAGGAACTTTCAAGTAAAGGTGAATGGAACAATTTCCAATACTAAAACACAAGAAAATGGAACCCCCCAAAACTTGGCTTTAATCCCAACACTGTTTCTTATTGCAATTAATGACATTACACAAAATATTTATACCCCCATACAAGCTCGACTATATGCAGATGACTTGATTCTATTTATGATAGAAAAAACTTGAGCAGCTCAAATAATCTGCTACATAAACAACTTCTTGAACTAGAACAATGGTCAAAAATATCTGGCAAGACCTTTAGTGCTGATAGAACAAAATGCATAATATTCTCCAAAAGTAAAACAAGGCAAAAATCATCACTAAAACTCTATAAGAAAAACTTGATATATGATGAAGAAATAAAATTTCTTGGCATGATATTCGACCAACACCTAAACTGGAACAATCATATTAAAAAACTAATCTTCTCTCGTCAACCTGCACTAAACATACTAAAATACGCATCAAATAAACACTGGGGAGCGGCAGGAAAACTATTGTTACTGATATATAGAACATTCATCAAATCCAAAATAGATTACGGATGTGTAGCCTACGCTTCAGCTACACCAAATGTTACAAGACCATTAGATACTCTACATAACAATGCACTACGACTAATACTAGCGGCTACCGTACCACCCCCACAAATAGTTTAAATTGTGAAGCAGGAAAAAATCCACTCAAATACAGACGACAGTACCTTAGTCTTTCATATGCAGCTAGAGTACGAGCCAATCCCAGCTCTCCCACCTACCACACCACATTCGGCCAAACTTCTTCATTCCACCCACAGCGCAGTACCACGATATACGAAAGAATACACTAATATTTACAAACCACTAGCAACGACACTTTTCCTTCTGTAATTAACTGGCCTTCAATCTTCCAACTAACTCCTCCGTGGCTGATCAGTCCTCCGTCTGTTAACACATCTCTTTCACAACACACAAAACAAGATACCAGCTCTCACATCTTCTCACAACTCTTCTCACAATCTATTCTCAACTTTCAAGGTCACACTGAGATATATACTGACCCGTCGAAAACCATGGAAGGAGTTGCAGCAGCTGTGGTAGCAACCAGTGAGATAAAAACAGTCAAATTGCCAGACACTGCAAGCATACTTACAGGCCAATTTAACGCAATTCTAGAGGCCACAAAACTTACGTAATAGCCCCAAGGACAAACATCTCATAATTCCCGACTCACTTAACGCTGTAGCTTTACTAACCAAGATATACTCAAAAAATCCAATTGCTCCATACATCAAACACGAGTTACACAACCTTAGTAATCGTAATAAAGATATTGATTTCCTATGGGTCCTATCTCATATGGGAATAAAATGGAACGAAACAGCAGACACAAACTCCAATACCGCAGCAAATCAACCGAACACGGCCACATACCACACAACTGCATCATATTTAGAACCATATTTCCGCTACCAGATACCAGATAACAACAGGAATGCTGAAAGGAAACAAAAAACATCCAAACTCCAACAAGTAAAACCCAACACAGAAAAATGGCAATACAACACAAATAAAGGTCAGCACCAGTTCATCATCACACGACTACGTCTCGGACACATCAGGCTAACGCACGAACACCTAATGACTCGACAGCCTATTCCACTTTAGGCCTTACGTGATACAACTATAACTGTGTCTTATATTCTATTAGAGTGTCCATCACATGAAACTGTAAGAAGAACCTTCAATATAGGAAAAACCCTTCAAGAGACAGTTGGAGAAAATTGCAACCCTCAGAAAAGTATTGCCTTCCTGAAAAGCATGAAAATTTGTATGTATTTGTAAGCTACTTCGCTAATTACCCTAGAGGTACAACCGGATATTGTAAATAAAAAAAGGAAACCTAGAACTGCAACAGGAACAACTCAGACAACAAACAAGAATAGAAGAATTAGAAAGAAAAATATTATAATTCATGGGATAAAAGAAAACAGAGACAACCCCAAGAAAACTTAAGATGGTTAGTCCAGGATATAGCGAATAAATTGCAAATAGTAATAAATGAAGAAGATGACATTATCGATGTGAAAAGAATGGGTAAGTCTATAGATAACAAATAAAGACCAATAATGGTAGAAATGACAAGAGCGACACTAAGAAAAAAAAATGTTGCGAGATGTTAAGAAGCTTAAAGGTGCGGAAATATTCTTAAGTGAAGATTTCTCAAAGCAGATACAAGAACAAAGAACGATACTAAAAGAAGAAACGAAACAAGCAAGACAAAAGGGTCACAAAGCAAATATTAATTTAAATAGACTATACGTAAATGGAAATCCATATACTATGGAAACACTAAACTTAAAAAAATACTCCACTTTACCAATAGAAATTAAATGCAGAGGAAGAAAATGCAGCGAAAGAATAACAGAGCGACGAGTCAAGAAAGGTAGGTAGAACAGATTTATTATCCGAAACATCATCAAAAAACTAGCTCAGATAATTGAGACAAAAAGGAGAGATATGGTAACGAATGGGGATCAAACCAAATATGAAGAAAATAATAAAAATCAACAAATAGCAATAACAAAAGGAGATAATATACTAAGTAACAAAAAGTTAGCTATGGAAAACAAAAACCCTACTAAACATGATGAAAAATGTATAGAATCCAGAAAAGAGAAACCCACTGAAAAGTTTACCTACATTAACATACTATTCTGGAACTACCAGGAGATAAGTACTATATACAACTTAGAAACAGAGGGGCTTCAGAATTTTTGCAGTTTTCCCATAATCGGCCGGATCAATAGTTGACTCAAATAACTATCGTAATATATTCTTAATAAACCACAAAACAAAATTATTCACGCAACTTCTTAATAATAGACTTACACACTTTGTCGAACGCCATGAACTACTTCCAGGGTGCTAAGCAGGTTTCCGAAAAAACAGAAGCTGTGATGATAATATATTCATTTTAACTACAGTAATAAATAATAACTACTTACGACTCCCATCTAGAAAACTATTCGGGCTGTTTGTGGATTTTAGCAAAGCATTCGACACACTGGAATATAGTCTACTATGGGGAACGTTGTTTGCTAGTGGAATAAGCTCTAAGATCATTATAATTCTAAAATTATTGTATAGTTCAGCGACCCTGTTTATTGAATAAAATGGCAAAAGATCAGAAAAAATTAAGGTAACCAAAGGGGTTCTGAAAGGAGATACACTAAGTCCTTCAATTTTTTCTCTGTTCATCTCAGATGACGAAAATATTATCATGTTACTCTATGCCTATTAGAGCATTTATAATCATGGAATAACACTAATATATGTATAATGTAATCATCCAACCTTTCTTGATGCGTATCTATGTGAATGTTCTAAGTTTTTATTACACATGTTTGCTAGGTTTCCTTCATTGTTTGTTTTCATATTTCATTTATTTTTTTATAAATGTGATCACTCACGTCCATTCTATTTTCCTTACTCACGTAATTTGTATACGAAGGAACAATAAATATATTTATTTTATTTAGTATTTATTGAGAAACTGTATTGGGGCAATTTGCATGTTTAATATAGGATTGTTGGGAAAATATGAAAAAACAACCAGATAAATCCCACTACGCAAAACATCTACTTGACACCAATCATTCATTGACACCTAACACAGAACTAGAAGTACTGCATATTTGTGATAAGAAACAAGAACTGGATTTCCTTGAAGAACTGGAAATTAGAAGACATTTAAGAAACCCACAATATGAAGTTGTCAATGAACAGTTAAATCTAGGGAATTCTCCACTAATAAACTGTCTTCTTAAGTGATAATTGTAAAGATCAGCAGATATAGTTTTCCTGGTTTTCTATATAATTGCACAGTTATACTGATCTTAATTGGAAAAATGATATCCAGGATATCACCATAGGGCTAATAATATCTAAGCTTCAATATTTGTAAAATCACATCTTCTTCTTTTTTCTATAAACATATATTAAGCCAATGACAAGTTAGGTTACTTCTTGGTCTAGCCAAAAATAACTACTAAACATCAGGTAGGCATAAAATGAAATGTAACTTCTGTCATTCTGACGATGATATTGATTTATCGAAACAATTGTCAATTTTTTAGAGTTTTCAATAACTTGTATTATATTGTGGAAATAACTAGAGACCTTGAGTTTCATTTAAAAAAATTATAATTAATAAAAAATAAAACCAGATTAACAGAAAAAAACAATAAACTTATGAAACAACAAGAAATATTGTAACAACTAATCTACCTATAACTAATTTTATTAGAATGTAAAAATTACATTAAATGTTCAAAATGTCCTCCGTTTTGTTGTTAAGTGACACCTTTTTCTTACCGATCTTACACAATTGATATTGCATTTTATAATTTGAAGAACAAAAATGGCTATTATTATTTATGGAACGAAACCGAAGGAGGCTTAAACTCTGAAGAGTTTGCAAGTATATGGGTTAGTTTAATTGAAAATAGGTTTTACTGCAAAATGAATTAGAAAAACCAACTAAAATAATTTTTTATAGCGATGGCGGTACCTATCAAAACAGGAACTGTGTAATGTCCAATTGACGGCTATGAACCACAACATAATTATAGAACAAAAGTTTCTAGAAGTTGGGCATACACAGATGGAAGCGGACAGCATTCATTCCTCTATTGAGCGGGCTCTTAAAAACAAAAATATCATTGTTCCTGCGGAGTATATCTCTATTTGCAGACTGGCAAGAAAAAACCCAAGACCTTATGATGGAATGTAGAAGAAAGTTTTGGATACATTTAGTTTGAACCCAAGAAAAATGTTATTAGTTTAATTTAAGTATAATTGAAATCTCAAAGTTTTGTTTTCATTTGCCTTTTCTTTTTATCCTAAAATTTTACATTTTGGACGACCATGAACCATGATTTGCGCCCCCCCCCCTGTTATAAATCCTGGCTACGCCCTTGAATTTGAACATCGTTGTTGTTAATAGAATAATACCATGCCACGTTTTCATATAAATTGTATATATATATATATATATATATATATATATATATATCGGTTTTAAAACGTCTTTCGACGTTGTCCGATGTCTAACTTCCATCTCTTCCTATCGTCCCATTGGCCCTCTCTCAGGTCTCGTGAGCTCATCGCCTTCGCTATTCCTTCTTTCCATGTTTTCCTAGGTCTTCCGCGTTTTCGACGATTAGGCGGCATCCAGTTCATTACTTTCTTGGGAAGTCTTTTCTCTTCCATCCTCTGAACATGCCCGTACCACACTAATTGTTTTCTCTCGATGTCCGTTATTAAGGAGCCTTCTATCCCCATTTGGAGACGTACGTCCTCATTTCGTATTCTTTGTCTTCTGCTGATTCCTAACGATCTTCTGAATACATCCATTTCTACAGCTTCTAATCGTCTTTTGTTGTTTTCTGTTATTCGCCACGTTTCTGACCCATATAATAGGTTGCTCTTTATTAGGGTTTCGTAGATATTATATTTTCTATGTTTTCCGATTTCCTTACTCCAAAATATCCCATTCAAACACCCAATTATCCGTCTAGCTTGTGTGATACGTTTATTTATTTCTTTGATAAATTGTTTTAGCAAATTTTTATTTAAACTAAAAATATTATTTTGGCAGTTTTAAAAATATATATAAAGATATGAAAAAAAAATAAATGTAATTATTATTCAAGTAAATTTGTATTAATCATTTGAAATTCACTCTTTTTGTTCAATATGCAACTTCAACCAATACGAATACACCTAATTATAATAACGAACGTGTATTTGTCAGGTCACGGATAGTTCGATAATAGCTAATTTATATATAAATCAACAAAACAATGTAGTTTATTCAATGAATTGAACACTAGATAATTTTAATTCAATATTCGTCGATGAGCTGTTCAACATGTAGGGTTTTAAATAAAAAATGACACACAGTAGGTACTAAGTACATTTAGGCCAGGCGGCAAGTAATGTAAACCGTGAAAAAATGTTGACAAAGCTTTTATTGTTTTAAATGGTTTATTAGGGTGTGATTATCAAGAATCTAGGTTTTCCCCACACTCTTAAGCCCCGCGTCGACCTCAGTGAGGCTATAGAAGCACATATTTTTGGTTTTTCGGTAATATCTCGTGTTCTCTTTATCGTACGGCCAAAATGGTACTATATGAAATTAAAGGTGACAAAGTTCTGTACAAAATAGTTCACTATTATTTTTTCATGGGACTTATAGTTTCGGAGTAGTAGCCGCGCGAAGTTGTGCGAGTTTTGACAAATGCAGTAAATATTGATTCTTGCTTACTGAATTTCACTCTTCTCTCGCACTGGTGACTGTTGCCAATCTAAATAAGCACATATTGCATAAGTTTCCATAAAAAAGTATAGAACTTTTATTAAAATTACGAATAGTTTGATTTATTGTGGCTTTCATTAAATACATTTCTGCCGCAGGTCAGTGAAGTCAATCTAATCGTCTTCTTTTCGACAAAGTACGACGTTTTCGCGTGAAAGGTTTGTCCTGACCTGGTATTTTACCCAAAGTCGATGGTTCAGCAGTGATTTCATTCACTTCAATCCTGCTCTCGTTGTCGATCAAAGATGACTCACTCTCAGAATCAGTCATGTAAATATCTTGTACAGCTGAATACTCAAACTGCACGTCGATCTGCAGCCCAGTCTACCTGCAGCTCAAGCTGCTTGACACCCTTGCTTGCACTTGCAGGATATCGTGCTGAGAAGCTACTGCGGGGCAGCGTCTATCAACGTAGGAATAGGTGTCAGTCCATTCCTCGTGCTTTTCCAGTCCCAATCTTGCGGACTCTTCTTGTTTCCGTACCACTTTTGAACCTGATGGTAGGTTCTGAAGGAATGCTGTCTTGCTGCTGCTTCGGTTGGTGGTAAAGAAGCAAGATTGCAAGCACTCTTAGAAATTGATTTCGTGAAGCACTGGAACCTGCAATCATTCAACGATGGGTCACCGCTCGCTCCATAGAGTGCTCCAATGACAGATTTCCGACTGCCTCAATCAGGTCTGGAGAGGCATTTGGGTCTTTAAATATTCCAACGGTTCTTCGTACATTTATATTTTTTTGAAATAACTTGACGAATTTCTGTTTTACATGCCTGAAGAATGCTGAGGTTGTGTCGCACCCACTGAAGGCGTGAAGGAAAAGTATGTGCTCCGCAACTTCTGAATGTTTGAACGACTTCGTCGAGTAAATTCTGCTCTCAATTTTTTCTTTCCCTGGTTTCATGAGATAAACATTCGACAACAATGATGCGACGCCTATTAGTAGTACGAGGAGGTCGACATCTGCACCCACCACCACTACGGAATCATAGTCTGGTGTTAATTCAATCGCGGTGTTAATTATAAGAGTATCAGCGGCTTGCTTTACGAGAAATCCTGCAGCTCGAAGTTTGCCCTCCAGCATAGAAATGAGCCGAGTCTTGTTCTGGTCGTTGCTAAGGAATTTCTCCTGTGACATGGTTGCTGTCATCGTTTCATCAAACATCACATTAGCAGCGACATGCCTCTGCGATCTACGGAGTCGTTCAGCAGCTTTAGTACTTTTGTTGTTAGCGTCATTCGGATAGCCGTCAAAAACAATTACGCTGTTGGCCTTGTAGTACTTCTGTACGTACTGTACATACTTCACAAGAATATTGCAGAACGTCTCTTGTTGTTACCAGACCACACGATAAAGAAGGAATCCCCCATCTATAACATGTACCACGTTATCTGCATCGTTGATGGAATGAGCCACGTGAGAAAACATATATACAATGATGATTCATTTGTCTTGCGCATTCCTATTTCATCAATAAGCGAGAGTGGATAAGGAGCTAGATCGAAGTGAAAATATTGCTGCAAATCCTGTTCCGTTTTCTTGGAAATTGTAATTCTTTGAAAAATTAATGAAGGGTCAACAGAAATCACTTCATTTTGGATGTTTATTGAAGAGTTTACTGCTCTTAAAGGAATTACTCTCTTCTTTCGCTGGAATTTGACATCTCCAAAGTTACCGCCAACGATAGCTGCCATTGATGACATGCCGACTTCGTATGCTTTGTAGCAGTCGATTTTCACATCTCCCTGTACTCCTGTGCTGATAGACGTAATCTCGAGGCTGACTGGGAAGAGATTATGCGATGACAACCAACAAACAAACTTTTTGAGGTCTTGTGTATCCTTTAATATTCGCGATACTCTGGCATCTACATGCTGTTCGGAAGTAGCAAACGATACGCTGAAATGTTCAATGGCCCTTGACACTCCCGCAAGAACGGGTAATGCAAGAATCCTTTTCGCCAGGACACTGTCGGTGATTCCTCGGCCGTGTGTCAAACCACCAGTCGATTTAATAGATCTCATGAGAGTCTGTTCTATCGTCATGTCTGACCATATGCCACACCGGAACTTTTCAGAACGCCTAATTGTAAAATATCCATCATTCACGAAGCGGTTATATTCCATGGACGTCATCTTCGTCTTTACATCGAGCATATCCTGCATATATAGTTGAGCAGACTTCGCATATAAGAAGTGACCGCTGTCGTGAAAGTATGGTAACATTTTTTGTATTATCTTCAGGTGCAAGTCCCAGTTTCCTGTTCTTTCCACTTGAATGAACTGTTTCACCAAGGTGACCATATAGAAATATTGCACCAACAGTTTGGCTGTTGGTCCATTCTCTGCGAGTCCGTTCAACGTCTCTGTGAATTGCCATATTGTATCCTTGAAATGTTCCCCTTCAATCCTGCTCAAGAATAAAGGATCACCGATATTTGAAAGAGCATCTTCCATATCTGCACGTTCCTCCGTTGCAAAGTCCACTGCAGAAAAGACAATCTTGGCGAGAGCTAAAAATGAGCTAGAATATGTGCTCTCAAGGCCCTTGCGTACGCATGACCAATCAACATTTTTTCTGTAGACGCAGTTGCTTAAACGACATTGAAAAGTCCACTTCCGTCCATGATGTAGCCTATTGAACCCATGAATGACATGAGTGGAAAAAGCCACCAAGTCTGACTATAACTGTGCTCAAATCGGAGTTCTCAGGGACAGATGCTACGATATCCCGAGCTTTGATATAGAGCGGCTGATCAAATGTTACAAAACAACTGCTTTGACCCAACGACTTGCATTTCTCAGCCGCGGTAAGAAGATCGGTATATATCGTATCATGATGCGACGCTGCTACGTAGGCAACAGAGTGTACTCTTCCCACCTAAGAGCAGGGCCTGTTTCGCATCTGCCTGCACCAGCAGGTATATTTTCGAGAATCCCAACGTCGGCGCTCGTGACGCACGGTCCCTCAAAGAGACCGTATTTTTGTATTCTTAGAACCAAACAGCCGTTTGAATTACGAAATAATTTTTTAAACAGAACTTAATATATTGCAGACGACACAACACATACTTATTATCAACGATGAATTTGAATTACTTATACATAGTCATAAAAGAGATAGAACAAATTGTGAACAGTCACCAGAACGAGAGAAGAGTGGAATTTGGTAAGCAAGAATTAATATTTACTGTATTTGTCAAAACTCGCACAACTTCGCGCGGCTACTATTCCGAAACTATAAGTCCCATGAAAAAATGATGTTAAACTATTTTGTACAGAATTTTGTAACCTTTAATTTCATATAGGACCATTTTGGCCGCACGATAAAGAAAAAACGAGATATTACCGAAAAACCAAAAATGTGTACCTTTGTAGCCTCACGGAGATCGACGCGGGCCTTAAGGGTGTGAGGAAAACCTAGATTCTTGATAATCACACCCTAATAAACCATTTAAAACAAAAAAAGCTTTGCCAACATTTTTTTACGGTTTTGAACGATTTTATCGCCCTGCCGCCTGGCCTAATTGGCTTTAGAATGGCGTTTTATCGTTTAATAATAAATGACGAAAGTTGTGAAAAATATTAGCAAGAAAATGTTGACGAGTTTCATTCCATTCCAAATTAGATAAAGTAGATCACAAATTATTAATGCAGTTATTAAGATATTGATGCTAATAGAAGACCGAAAAGAAAATTAAACACTGCAAATTGATCTAAAAAATTATATGAAAACTGAAATTTTCCATACTTCAAGTTTTCCAATGTACTCAAAATAATATTAAATAAAATATAAATATTTTCTGGTACTAAGCTACATGCAATAGCTAATTCATGCAAGTCAGAAAATAATATACTCAAATTTTACTGGATGAAATTTGATCAAACCAAATTATTGTTTTAGGAATAACTATTCTTTAAATGTATTAAACAATCTACGGATCCTACATGTTGATTATCTAAATCTAATTTAGCGTTCCCATTTTCTTAGATAATTTTCCAATACTTAGAGTTTCAGCGTTAGAACAGGTAACAACTTTATTTACTACTCGAGTGGATGATGATACTATTTCCATGCAGCATGCATAAAACATTCCCCATTTCAACGATCTTCTCAATTATTCATAAAACTTTTAGTGATCAATATTTTCAGTCAGCTAAAGTAAACATATTGAGTTTTATCCAGGCAATCGGTGTGGAAGAATGGAAATTAGTACATAAATCGATACAATATTGAGAATTTCATTACGTCTTTGCAGAAATAATCAATTATTCAACAGACTAATTGTAAACTGTCAAGTCATTTTACATAGAATGCAGAAGATCAATGGAACAAAGAAACGTCTCGGTCATAATAATGAATTTATGTCTTCTAGTTCGAACAAGGTGAACGTATTGATTTCGATCCACAAGTTTTAATTCATTTCAGTCATTAAAAACTACTTGATGAATATTTTCGTTTACAAACTAGTTTGATAAGTTAGAGCATAGATGTAGTGAAACTAGATTATTAAATAGTGCAACAGAAGCCTAAGTTTGTTTTTATCTTCTATTATTGCAAGATCAGTCAAAAGTATTTACTATATACATTACTCTCACCATGAATAACAAATGTGCGAACTGTTCCAAGCCACTTGTCGATCGTAAATCAAAAATTCAGTGCGATGTTCGCAAGCAGGACATATACATCGCATGCACAGATTTACGAGCGTTACCAGGCATAAGATACGTCGTATTAAAATTCTATGTAATACATGTACTTGTAATTTCGAATCTTTTGCCAGTTTACAAACAAAAATCGACAGAATTGATTAGAAAACTACTGCGATCGATGTGAAAATGGCGACTATTGAAAAAAAAACTGTTAACAGTTGACTACTTTTCATCCGTGCAATTTATTGATAAAATTGCAAACGAAGCAGTTGACCGAATTAACCCGGCAAAGAATGTTTTTGTAAGGATGATTAGGGTAGTATTGCAGAACGAACATTATGCAAAACATATTTTACGAAACAAAAAGAATCTTCTGCAAAGAAACTCAGTATTATCGACGACAAAACACCAGTTAAAATTGAATGTTTAAAAATGGTAAAATATTGTTCACAGTGCTAATTGAAGGATCGTAGATCACTCAAAGTTATTTTTTGTAACATATTAATGGTTTTGGAAAGTTCCATAATCTCTATTTATAAAAAGATCATTTGAACCATTTAAAATCCAATTATTTGGTCTCGTGTTGAGAATGCACTTATAGAAACTAACTTTTCTTTTATTACGGGGCGTTTACGACCATTAAAGTGAAGACTAAGAGCTTGACGTTACAATAGACATTCAAACTGAGAATTCATAGAAATGTGAAAGTTCTTGCGATTGATTTGACATCGTGATATATAAAGCATGTCCTATTACAACATTCTCCCCTCCCCCCCCCCTCCTTCCGGAAATGAAGTCTGTGCATCATTTAGGAGAGAGAGCGCGAGAAAGATGAATAAGTTAAAATATAGATAGGGATAAAGTAAAAGTGAAAGTTTTATTATAGCTTAGACATAACTTAAAACTAAGAACTGCTAATTGAGGTTGATTAATTGCTGACCGATTAACATATTTTAATAGTTAATTATGTTCTTCACAAGACATGGTGACTTGTTTGGGAAGAGGGCACAGTTTCGTTATAGCCCTAGTAGTTTCGCCCGTTTTAGTTTTTAGGCGTACGGCCCTGACTTTTCCGTCAGGTCCGCTTATGGTTTCTATGACTCTTGCCATAGGCCAATTAAGAGGTGGAATGTTTGCTTCCTTTAAGAGGACTAGATCGTTTATTTGTAGGTTCTCATATAGTTTTGGCCATATCGGCCTATTTTGTACTCTATTCAGATAGTCTATCGACTGCCTTTACCAGAACAGCTGCTGAGTTTTTGCGCATTGTTGCCAAAATTTAATTTTGTTTTCTGGTGCATGAGATAAGTCTTTCTCCGGATAAGTCGTCAGACTGGATCCGATCAGGAAATGCCCACGAGAGAGATACGGAAAATCAGTGGGATCGTTAGATAAGGAACTCAAAGGCCGTGAGTTTAATATTGCTTCGATTTGAGTAACAATAGTTGAGAATTGTTCGAATTGTTTGAACGACTTCGTCGAGTAAATTCTGCTCTCAATTTTTTCTTTCCCTGGTTTCATGAGATAAACATTCGACAACAATGATGCGACGCCTATTAGTAGTACGAGGAGGTCGACATCTGCACCCACCACCACTACGGAATCATAGTCTGGTGTTAATTCAATCGCGGTGTTAATTATAAGAGTATCAGCGGCTTGCTTTACGAGAAATCCTGCAGCTCGAAGTTTGCCCTCCAGCATAGAAATGAGCCGAGTCTTGTTCTGGTCGTTGCTAAGGAATTTCTCCTGTGACATGGTTGCTGTCATCGTTTCATCAAACATCACATTAGCAGCGACATGCCTCTGCGATCTACGGAGTCGTTCAGCAGCTTTAGTACTTTTGTTGTTAGCGTCATTCGGATAGCCGTCAAAAACAATTACGCTGTTGGCCTTGTAGTACTTCTGTACGTACTGTACATACTTCACAAGAATATTGCAGAACGTCTCTTGTTGTTACCAGACCACACGATAAAGAAGGAATCCCCCATCTATAACATGTACCACGTTATCTGCATCGTTGATGGAATGAGCCACGTGAGAAAACATATATACAATGATGATTCATTTGTCTTGCGCATTCCTATTTCATCAATAAGCGAGAGTGGATAAGGAGCTAGATCGAAGTGAAAATATTGCTGCAAATCCTGTTCCGTTTTCTTGGAAATTGTAATTCTTTGAAAAATTAATGAAGGGTCAACAGAAATCACTTCATTTTGGATGTTTATTGAAGAGTTTACTGCTCTTAAAGGAATTACTCTCTTCTTTCGCTGGAATTTGACATCTCCAAAGTTACCGCCAACGATAGCTGCCATTGATGACATGCCGACTTCGTATGCTTTGTAGCAGTCGATTTTCACATCTCCCTGTACTCCTGTGCTGATAGACGTAATCTCGAGGCTGACTGGGAAGAGATTATGCGATGACAACCAACAAACAAACTTTTTGAGGTCTTGTGTATCCTTTAATATTCGCGATACTCTGGCATCTACATGCTGTTCGGAAGTAGCAAACGATACGCTGAAATGTTCAATGGCCCTTGACACTCCCGCAAGAACGGGTAATGCAAGAATCCTTTTCGCCAGGACACTGTCGGTGATTCCTCGGCCGTGTGTCAAACCACCAGTCGATTTAATAGATCTCATGAGAGTCTGTTCTATCGTCATGTCTGACCATATGCCACACCGGAACTTTTCAGAACGCCTAATTGTAAAATATCCATCATTCACGAAGCGGTTATATTCCATGGACGTCATCTTCGTCTTTACATCGAGCATATCCTGCATATATAGTTGAGCAGACTTCGCATATAAGAAGTGACCGCTGTCGTGAAAGTATGGTAACATTTTTTGTATTATCTTCAGGTGCAAGTCCCAGTTTCCTGTTCTTTCCACTTGAATGAACTGTTTCACCAAGGTGACCATATAGAAATATTGCACCAACAGTTTGGCTGTTGGTCCATTCTCTGCGAGTCCGTTCAACGTCTCTGTGAATTGCCATATTGTATCCTTGAAATGTTCCCCTTCAATCCTGCTCAAGAATAAAGGATCACCGATATTTGAAAGAGCATCTTCCATATCTGCACGTTCCTCCGTTGCAAAGTCCACTGCAGAAAAGACAATCTTGGCGAGAGCTAAAAATGAGCTAGAATATGTGCTCTCAAGGCCCTTGCGTACGCATGACCAATCAACATTTTTTCTGTAGACGCAGTTGCTTAAACGACATTGAAAAGTCCACTTCCGTCCATGATGTAGCCTATTGAACCCATGAATGACATGAGTGGAAAAAGCCACCAAGTCTGACTATAACTGTGCTCAAATCGGAGTTCTCAGGGACAGATGCTACGATATCCCGAGCTTTGATATAGAGCGGCTGATCAAATGTTACAAAACAACTGCTTTGACCCAACGACTTGCATTTCTCAGCCGCGGTAAGAAGATCGGTATATATCGTATCATGATGCGACGCTGCTACGTAGGCAACAGAGTGTACTCTTCCCACCTAAGAGCAGGGCCTGTTTCGCATCTGCCTGCACCAGCAGGTATATTTTCGAGAATCCCAACGTCGGCGCTCGTGACGCACGGTCCCTCAAAGAGACCGTATTTTTGTATTCTTAGAACCAAACAGCCGTTTGAATTACGAAATAATTTTTTAAACAGAACTTAATATATTGCAGACGACACAACACATACTTATTATCAACGATGAATTTGAATTACTTATACATAGTCATAAAAGAGATAGAACAAATTGTGAACAGTCACCAGAACGAGAGAAGAGTGGAATTTGGTAAGCAAGAATTAATATTTACTGTATTTGTCAAAACTCGCACAACTTCGCGCGGCTACTATTCCGAAACTATAAGTCCCATGAAAAAATGATGTTAAACTATTTTGTACAGAATTTTGTAACCTTTAATTTCATATAGGACCATTTTGGCCGCACGATAAAGAAAAAACGAGATATTACCGAAAAACCAAAAATGTGTACCTTTGTAGCCTCACGGAGATCGACGCGGGCCTTAAGGGTGTGAGGAAAACCTAGATTCTTGATAATCACACCCTAATAAACCATTTAAAACAAAAAAAGCTTTGCCAACATTTTTTTACGGTTTTGAACGATTTTATCGCCCTGCCGCCTGGCCTAATTGGCTTTAGAATGGCGTTTTATCGTTTAATAATAAATGACGAAAGTTGTGAAAAATATTAGCAAGAAAATGTTGACGAGTTTCATTCCATTCCAAATTAGATAAAGTAGATCACAAATTATTAATGCAGTTATTAAGATATTGATGCTAATAGAAGACCGAAAAGAAAATTAAACACTGCAAATTGATCTAAAAAATTATATGAAAACTGAAATTTTCCATACTTCAAGTTTTCCAATGTACTCAAAATAATATTAAATAAAATATAAATATTTTCTGGTACTAAGCTACATGCAATAGCTAATTCATGCAAGTCAGAAAATAATATACTCAAATTTTACTGGATGAAATTTGATCAAACCAAATTATTGTTTTAGGAATAACTATTCTTTAAATGTATTAAACAATCTACGGATCCTACATGTTGATTATCTAAATCTAATTTAGCGTTCCCATTTTCTTAGATAATTTTCCAATACTTAGAGTTTCAGCGTTAGAACAGGTAACAACTTTATTTACTACTCGAGTGGATGATGATACTATTTCCATGCAGCATGCATAAAACATTCCCCATTTCAACGATCTTCTCAATTATTCATAAAACTTTTAGTGATCAATATTTTCAGTCAGCTAAAGTAAACATATTGAGTTTTATCCAGGCAATCGGTGTGGAAGAATGGAAATTAGTACATAAATCGATACAATATTGAGAATTTCATTACGTCTTTGCAGAAATAATCAATTATTCAACAGACTAATTGTAAACTGTCAAGTCATTTTACATAGAATGCAGAAGATCAATGGAACAAAGAAACGTCTCGGTCATAATAATGAATTTATGTCTTCTAGTTCGAACAAGGTGAACGTATTGATTTCGATCCACAAGTTTTAATTCATTTCAGTCATTAAAAACTACTTGATGAATATTTTCGTTTACAAACTAGTTTGATAAGTTAGAGCATAGATGTAGTGAAACTAGATTATTAAATAGTGCAACAGAAGCCTAAGTTTGTTTTTATCTTCTATTATTGCAAGATCAGTCAAAAGTATTTACTATATACATTACTCTCACCATGAATAACAAATGTGCGAACTGTTCCAAGCCACTTGTCGATCGTAAATCAAAAATTCAGTGCGATGTTCGCAAGCAGGACATATACATCGCATGCACAGATTTACGAGCGTTACCAGGCATAAGATACGTCGTATTAAAATTCTATGTAATACATGTACTTGTAATTTCGAATCTTTTGCCAGTTTACAAACAAAAATCGACAGAATTGATTAGAAAACTACTGCGATCGATGTGAAAATGGCGACTATTGAAAAAAAAACTGTTAACAGTTGACTACTTTTCATCCGTGCAATTTATTGATAAAATTGCAAACGAAGCAGTTGACCGAATTAACCCGGCAAAGAATGTTTTTGTAAGGATGATTAGGGTAGTATTGCAGAACGAACATTATGCAAAACATATTTTACGAAACAAAAAGAATCTTCTGCAAAGAAACTCAGTATTATCGACGACAAAACACCAGTTAAAATTGAATGTTTAAAAATGGTAAAATATTGTTCACAGTGCTAATTGAAGGATCGTAGATCACTCAAAGTTATTTTTTGTAACATATTAATGGTTTTGGAAAGTTCCATAATCTCTATTTATAAAAAGATCATTTGAACCATTTAAAATCCAATTATTTGGTCTCGTGTTGAGAATGCACTTATAGAAACTAACTTTTCTTTTATTACGGGGCGTTTACGACCATTAAAGTGAAGACTAAGAGCTTGACGTTACAATAGACATTCAAACTGAGAATTCATAGAAATGTGAAAGTTCTTGCGATTGATTTGACATCGTGATATATAAAGCATGTCCTATTACAACATTCTCCCCTCCCCCCCCCTCCTTCCGGAAATGAAGTCTGTGCATCATTTAGGAGAGAGAGCGCGAGAAAGATGAATAAGTTAAAATATAGATAGGGATAAAGTAAAAGTGAAAGTTTTATTATAGCTTAGACATAACTTAAAACTAAGAACTGCTAATTGAGGTTGATTAATTGCTGACCGATTAACATATTTTAATAGTTAATTATGTTCTTCACAAGACATGGTGACTTGTTTGGGAAGAGGGCACAGTTTCGTTATAGCCCTAGTAGTTTCGCCCGTTTTAGTTTTTAGGCGTACGGCCCTGACTTTTCCGTCAGGTCCGCTTATGGTTTCTATGACTCTTGCCATAGGCCAATTAAGAGGTGGAATGTTTGCTTCCTTTAAGAGGACTAGATCGTTTATTTGTAGGTTCTCATATAGTTTTGGCCATATCGGCCTATTTTGTACTCTATTCAGATAGTCTATCGACTGCCTTTACCAGAACAGCTGCTGAGTTTTTGCGCATTGTTGCCAAAATTTAATTTTGTTTTCTGGTGCATGAGATAAGTCTTTCTCCGGATAAGTCGTCAGACTGGATCCGATCAGGAAATGCCCACGAGAGAGATACGGAAAATCAGTGGGATCGTTAGATAAGGAACTCAAAGGCCGTGAGTTTAATATTGCTTCGATTTGAGTAACAATAGTTGAGAATTGTTCGAAGGTTAATTTTGATAAGCCGATGAGTCTTGAGATATGATACTTGGCGCTTTTAATAGCAGCCTCCCAAATTCCTCCCCAATCTTGGCGATATAAATTTCCACTTTGTCTCATTTTGAATCAGATAATTTTGTATAGTATCCGTAAATTCGTTCTTCTGAAAGTAATTATAAAGTTATTTCAACTGACTTCTGGCTCCAAGAAAGTTTGTCGCGTTGTCTGAGTAATTGACAGTGCGGTTACCCCGTCTAGCTACGAAACGTTTTAAAGCGGGTATAAATGCATCCGTAGTGAGGTTGGATACTAGTTCTATATGCGCGGCTTTGGTCACCATGCATACGAAAATTGATATGTAACATTTTGTTACAGGAGCTTTGCGTAAGGTGGAAGATTTTATACAAAACGGGCCTCCGAAATCGACACCAACTTTTTGGAATGGACCCGAGTATGTCATCCTGTATTTAGGAAGGTCGGCCATTATCTGTTGAGCTGTCTGTGCATTTAATCGATAACAAATGTTACAATTTCTGGTTATTTGTTTGATTTGCCTTAAACCATTGAGAGGCCAGTATCGCAAACGTACATTTGATAGGACATTTTCTTCGCCAGCATGGCCTAAACGCACATGCTGTTGCTTGAGGATAAGGAAAGTTATATGATTTTTTGATGGTAATAAGATTGGGTGCTTTTGATCGAAGGATATTTCGGTGTTTCCAACCTATCTCCGACACGGAGATAGCCGGAAGTATCTAGAAATGGTTTTAAGGATATCAATTATTTGTTTGACAAATTTTTATTTTTTGAAATTTTCGCTATTTCTGTTGATCTTGGTTGATAATGGAGTTTAATGATGAAGTCAATTCACTGACTGACAGAGGTCCTTTGAATCGATTTTTTTTGGTTTTTCGAATTGTGAGCAAATCTTAGAAGAGAAGTTTGAGAAAGTGTTTTGCCAAAAATTGTAATGATCAGAAATTATTGTTAGGGCTACCTTTTCTTTCTCAGGTAGGGTTGACAAGATTTTATTAATCTCGTGTTGGGAGAAATCTTAACTCAATTCACTGATGAATTTGGGTTCATGAAATCACATGGGGTGGATTCAGGAGTGAATTTTCCGCGTGACAGCATGTCAGCTGGATTATCACTTGATCGCACGTGCCCCCACTGGAAATTTGGTGTTAGCGCTTGTATGATTTAATACAAATACCGGCCATCGACTTGGGTGGCTTTTGCACCAACAGAGTGCAATTTGAGAGTCTGTCCACAAGTTAACAGAATTTATGTTGATTTTGGTGTTCAAAACGTTTTTGAGTCAGATTAGAGGATAATAGCATACCAGAGAGTTCAATTCTGGGAATTGTGATAGTTTTCAGTGGTGCAACACGCGATTTTGCTAATATCAGAATACATGAAACTGTTTTATCGGTGTAGATGGTTCTGATGTAGACACATGCGCCGTACGCTTTGGTACTCGCATCTGAAAGGGAGTGAAGTTCAATGTTGCTTATTTGTTTGTGATTGAAGATAAGACGAGGAATTTCTAAATGCTTGATTTGACAAATGGTGTTTAGGAATTCTTCCCATTTTTGTAAGATTTCCTTATCGGTGATTTCATCATCCCAATTAGACTTTAATTTCCAGGTTTTCTGCATTAGCATCTTTCCTTAGCGACCGCGGGATTTACAAAACCCAGGGGGTCATAACACTGTGAAATATGTGACAGAATATTTCTCTTGGTGATATTGTCCTTACTGACGAGTTCCGTGTGTACGGATATTTGGAACTCATCACTTATGGGATTCCATTTCACGCCTAAAACTTTAATGGATATTGATCTAGGTTTTTGTCAAATTTAGTTATTTGTGTATGCGATGTATTTTTTAGAAAGGTTTGAGAGTCAGAACTCCATTTATGTAAATGGAAACCAGCCGGAGCAAGCGAAGATTTCAGTGAGAAATAGAATTTTTTTGAGGGATTCGAATGTTAAAATATCGCCTACGTACGTCTGTGTGAGAACAGCGTTCGAGGCTAAAGGAAGATTTTTATTAGTAGTTGTAATCTCGTTCAAAACTCTCGTTGAGTGGAATGGACTACAATTAATTTCATAAGTTATTGTTTGTAATTCAATACATTTTAGCGGTTCTTTAGATAAGTCTCTCCACAAAATGTTTAGAAGGAACACGTCTTTGGGGTTAATTCGAATTTGTTTAAACATTTTCTCCAAATCAACAACTAACGTGTATTTGAAGGTCCTGAACCTGCCCAAGATATCGTATAGGTCAGGTTGAATTTGATGACCTTTAAGACAAATGTCGTTTAATGGACGGAGTTGGTTTTACAAGAAGCGTCAAATACGACTCGCAGCTTGGTCGTAATTCGATCTTTTCGATAAACTGGTAAATGAGGGATACACTATTCGTTTTCTGATCGTGAATTTTGAGACGATAGCGGTACATATTTCGCATCCATGAATAAATTTCTTAGATTCTGAATAGAGGTCGTGATTTTGTCCGTTTTTCCAACGGAAAAAATCTATTTTTAGCAACTGTGAGGGAGTCACCTAACTTTTTGTATTCTGTGACAGACTTTAAGGGAATATCAACTTGGAAATGTCCATTTTGGAGAATTTTAGTTGTGGTTTTGAAGATGAACTCTGCCAGTTCATCATCGGTTGAGAGAAATTTGAGTTTTGGGAGTTCTTCGATTTCCCAGAAATTAGAGAGAGAGTGCTTTGTAATTCAGTGTCCGGATTGGATTCTTCGAGTTCACTGGCTACATGATAAGAGATAGCGGGTGTGTTTTTTGATTTTTGTTGGGAGTTTAGTTTTTCCGAGATAATGTAACACAAATGGGTATTAAAAAGAGCAGGTAGGCCAATAGCTAGTTTGATGAGGCCATAGGTTAACAGATCATAATAAGCATCTGCTCCTATCAATGGATCGATTTTACCGGGTGTGGCAAAAGTTTTGTCTGCTAACTTGTTTACAGTCCGCGAAGGTATTATTATGTTATCTACATTCAGCCTCACTTGGGGGATAGTTGTAGTAATTTTTTCAAGCACAGCGTAAGAGATTTCGAACTTCTTCGAGGGGTCAACATTTGAGTGTAGCACTATGTCCAACATTTGGTTAGACATAGTATTAGCTTCAGATATGTCTGAAATGTCATGATTTTCTTGTACGGGGTATACTAGCTACTGAAGTCCTTAAATTTTCTTTTGTGTTAACGAAAAGCATTTTCCTTATTTAACACATCAAATTAAAATTGTTTATTACTTTTAATAAACTTTGAACTACAAAAACAGTTTTTATTCAAACAATCCGTTAATCCGTTAGTAAACTATATTACAACCGAGAAAATTAGAAATATAATATTTTTTTTCACAAATTATTGGGTGACCCTAATTTTATGCTCGGCAGTGTATTAGTATAGTTAATTTATGTTAGATATCTATTCTACATAACAAAAATACACAGTTTGCCGGCAGAAAAACAAAAATTAAAGTAAACGGAATTGCTCCCTTTATTTCTGAACTCCTTCAATTACTTTTAATTATTTGATATAATAATGAATTATTTACTGCTATAAAATCGTTTCCACGATTTCTTCTTAAACGCGACTTTATTCTAAGTTGAAAGTTTTTCAAACGTAATTAAAGTAATCTAGTTTAATTACTTGAATAAAATTAAATTTAGAATGTAAATTATCCTAATATTCATTAGATGGCCCAGCCAATAAGTTTTTTTTAATTCATGCCTGTTTTTTTTTCATTACTGGGAATAATAGAATATTGTACCTATTAAATTAATGTGACAATGCACAGGTTGTTTACAAAACATTAAAAACACATTTCCGTTCATTGAATGCGGGAACATTTTCGCTTTATCCGAACCAGCTATTCAGTACAACAAAAAATAAATCAATATGGAAACAGTCATTGACCGCAGTAGAGGTAATTACGCTCAGAAATAAAAGGAAATTTAATGTATGAAAAAATCCACATATTATTCCTAATATTCCGTGTAAGTAGCTCATAGAATATTTGGATGCATTATTAGATTATAAATAGCCCTGCCAAATCTGTATCGCAAACTTTGGTAACCTTGTTAAGTAACTTTTTATATCATATAGTGATGATGGTTATTAGAAACTATATTAACTGTCTCGACCCTTACTTCGTGGAATCTGCTCATATTAGTGTTTTAAATGAAACTCACGGTTTCTAGTTAATTCCACAATATATTAAAAATTGTTGAAAATTCTAAAAAATTGACAATTGTTTCGATAAATCAATACCATCGTCAGAATGACAGAAGTTACATTTCATTTGGTGCCTACCTGATGTTTAGTAGTTATTTTTGGCTAGACCAAGAAGTGACCTAACTTGTGATTGACTTAATATATGGTTATAGAAAAAAGAAGAAGATGTGATATTACAAATATTGAAGCTTAGATATTATTAGCCCTATGGTGATATCCTGGATATCATTTTTCCAATTAAGATCAGTATAACTGTGCAATGATATGGAAAACCAGGAAAACTATATCTGCTAATCTTTACAATGATTACTTAAGAAGACAGTTTATTAGTGGAGAACTCCCTAGATTTTACTGACCATTGACAACTTCATATTACGGGTTTCTTAAATGTCTTCTAATTTCCAATTCTTCAAGGAAATCCAGTTCTTGTCTCTTTTCACAAATATGCAGCACTTCTAGTTTTGTGTTAGGTATCAATGAACGATTTGTGTCAAGTAGATGTTAAAACAACCAGATAAATCCCACTACGCAAAACATCTACTTGACACAAATCATTCATTGACACCTAACACAAAACTAGAAGGGCTGCATATTTGTGAAAAGAAACAAGAATTGGATTTCCTTGAAGAATTGGAAATTAGAAAACATTTAAGAAACCCACAATATGAAGTTGTCAATGAACAGTTAAATCTAGGGAGTTCTCCACTAATAAACTGTCTTCTTAAGTGATAATTGTGTAATAAATACGAATACCTAAGAGTTAATTTTATTGTAGAAAATTTCAGAACACACGGTAAAACATATTTTATTTTAAATCCTAATATTAACTGGAATGCGACCCACATTATGTTTAATAAAATAATACGAAGTCAAAACAGAATAGAAAAAAATAAAACATCTTACTGGGTCAAAGCAAAATAATTGTTTTGAATACAATTATTTCGATAACGAAAACTAGCAGGATTCAAAAAACAAAAAGTTTTTGCAATTCGACAAAAACCCCAAAACCGAAGTCGGGGGGAAAGCAAAAATGGGTGTACACAGACCAGGAGCAGCAGTGTGTACCGGGGGCGAACACGCGAAGGGAAAGGCTTTTCCCTTGCCGCGGTAACGGTACTAGTGTTTTTTAGTGTTAGCGGTACGAGAGGTAAAAATTCTCTCCGTTGTGTTAGAAGGTGATAGGGATACTGAGATTATTCTTTGACGGTAAACACTGTCTCCTGTTTCGATACACAAACGGTAGAATTACCCTCTACGCTAATTTCCTTTCGACATAGCACGATTCCGTTTATTGGCACAACTCGTGGTGAACAAGCAGATAGCGAAAATCAAGAAAATTCCCGGCGATACGGAGGAAGTTTGACAACGCAGTAAGTTTTTGAATTAAATTCAGATTGGGATAATTTTTTTTAATAGTGATATATTTACTCGTTATTGGTCGAGCTGGATTCTGAACTTGGGAGTATAAGTCAATTGTTATATACAAGGCGTAGCGATAGCAAATGTATTTATTTGATTTTTTTTTGTTGATTTCAAAGAGACTGGACACAGCTGTTCACTCTCAGTTAAGTTTTTCGTCCTGATAAATATATAATTTACCGTGTGTGCTGGAATAATCAAAATTTGCAGAGTTTCGACAAACTGACACAAGTTAGGTTTCATTTTGTTAAGTAGGAGTTATCATTTTGTTGGGTCACATATTCTCTTCCACCTCGTAGGCAGGAAAGAGATAGAAAGTTAGGCGAGGTTAATTTTGTACTTGGTAACACAAAGGCCGGAGCGTATGTTTTCCATTTTTTCGTGGGTTTCAGCGAACTTGCGCTGATAAGTAAATTTATTATAGAGAAACATTGTTATCAGTCTTTTGTTCAGCCGTGATTATAAAATAAAACTTTTTCTTATTTTGTCAGTGTAAATGCATAAATTATCGTAGGTAATTTAATTATTGGGGAATTTCGCAACTTGTAACGCCAGTGTCGATAAATAATTTTATTGTTTTCCTTAGCTCAGCAGAATTTTATAGAACAAAAATTTCACTTTCGTTCCCTGAAGGTCAATGGCGACCTGAAACGACGTAAGCTCAACCATTGTTGCGATTAAAGGTATTTACACATAATATTTATTTATTTTCTCGACACCGGGGACTAGAAAGTTGGGAAACGAATATATTAAACCATACGCCTCTCACGCACTTTGAAAAAGACCAAGCCGATAAGAGGGATAGTATTGCCGCACCATCGCACAAACGAGAACTCTGTTCATAAATTTGTTTTTTTTTGAATAGTTATATGATATACAGGGGTAGGATTAAAAAAAACCAATTATAGATAGATATATGTATAGGTAGACTTATACCAGGGAATCTTAGTTGATTGGGTCATACGGAATTGTATTTTTGGGTTAAGGTTATGTATATGTGAAATTATTTTTTTATTATATAATTTTTGTTTAACGTGGTGGTTCTACCTTATTTTACCTATCATCCGTACTCCATAATTTCCCCTATGGAGAGTGTAACAATCGTGGAAGTGTGACAGAAACGAGGAGGACAACCCTGTCCTGGCAAAGGAAGATTAATCCGTTTTAAGACCAGGCGAGCTTAGCTCAAAAATCGGACTGGATTTGCCTTACACACTCAGCCGCTCATTGGAGACAGAAATTGGTGGAATCGAAGGACGGGATCAATACAGAGTGACCAAAAAAAGGTAGGGGTATTTTGGTATTTTGATCAAGCGATTTATTACACTGGTGACAGCGGTTTTTTTTGTTGAGAGGCAACTCGGTAACAAAGGGTTGAGTTGAACATCTGGTGACAGCGATTATAAGAGTGAAAAAATATGGTCTAGAGTTATTACATTTACATGTTAAAAAAAATAAGATCTAGCGATTATTAGAGTGGTGAGAGATTTTATTAGAATTGTAAAGATCAGCAGATATAGTTTTCCTGGTTTTCTATATCATTGCACAGTTATACTGATCTTAATTGGAAAAAATGATATCCAGGATATCACCATAGGGCTAATAATATCTAAGCTTCAATATTTGTAATATCACATCTTCTTCTTTTTTCTATAAACATATATTAAGCCAATCACAAGTTAGGTTACTTCTTGGTCTAGCCAAAAATAACTACTAAACATCAGGTAGGCATCAAATAAAATGTAACTTCTGTCATTCTGACGATTATATTGATTTATCGAAACAATTGTCAATTTTTCAGAATTTTCAAATAACTTTTATTATATTGTGGAATTAACAAGAAACCGTGAGTTTCATTTAAAACAATAATATAAACTATATTGTTTATTTTTATACTTTCAATGTAGTTTATGAAAATATATAATCGAAATTTGTAATTTAAAAGCTCCCTAAAAGAGAAATTCAAAGCAGTAGAAAAAATTCGTTTACTATACAGGGTGGTGCACGCTCAACGGGCCGGAGCCTAATGGTCAAACGACCAAATATACATTAAAAGTTCCTTTGTGAGGAATCCGTAGGTCACAATTTAAAATTTATTAGATATATACAGGATGTCCTAAATTTGGAGAAATATACAAAGTTGTATTATTTTTAAAGGAAGATCCTATATTTTATTGTAAAATTCAGAACTACGTAAAAAAATATGAAAGCTTGCTAAAGATTCTAGTCTAAGAGCCAGCTTAAATCTGACAGTACATTTTTACGGTATCTGAAATTTCGTCCATTGAGACTCGTATAACCAGTAAACTAGCTAAGCCTGGCCGCGGTAGTTTTGGGATCCCTCAGGTGAAACAGGTATGAAAATTAATTTTAACCGGTGTAAGAGGTTACATCGTTAGGATTGCAAATTCTTCATTTCCGATCTTTCTTGGAATGGGAAAAAATTGAAATAACTGATGATATATTGCAAGAAGTCAAACACGACGAGAAACTCAAAGAATTGTGTGCAAATTATGCTAAATTTGAAGAACAAAGTCTCCATGGTGATTTTGGTAAAACTGTTCGGTTTTATATGGTGTACGTGAAGCTTGTTGTACATTATTATTTAACTCTTAGCAAAAATATTCGTTTTTTATTTTTTACATTTAATCATCAAAATTATGCGATATGGACGGTTATGTATCATAACAACCTTATGAAAGTTGCTTCAACTCGTCCAGGGGTAGAAGAAGATTTTGAAAAAGGGTTTTTTGGAATTAAACGTACGGGAAAATCATTTTCGGGGCAGCCGATTGACTTAACTCTAGAGCAAACGATCAAGGCGGATACTGCTATGCGACTAACTGGAATCACTAATTTGACAGATTCCATCGTAACTCGTCAACGTTGGGCTCGTAGTCATGATACGCAATCAACTATTATCACCCACGTTTTGGAAGAGATAGGCATTAATAAAAAACAAGATATTTCAGCAGAGTTACAGCCATCGAATATCAAAAAAAGTTGCGAGCAACTGGAAAAGTTTGTAAACTCTTTTGATCAATATATCAATCCATTCAGTTCCCAGTTACCTCCGAATCAATTGCTTAGCATAGCATCTGGTAAAGCTACTTCAGCTCAAGTAGACAACTTTTTTCTGAACGTTGAGAAGATTGGTGATAATCTACGCAAAGCTTTCATTTCTGAATGTTCATCAGATGATGTTATCTAACGTTGATTTTCCTGATCTATAGCCACTCTGTTCCGATATTATTAGGTTCTGATTTTCCAGTGTCCATAGTAATTTTTGTTAATCATATTTTCTATTAATTTGATCATGATACATGTGAGCGAAATAGGGCGGTAAGATTGGGGTTTGATTTCGGAGTCCGAGACTTATGTATGGGGATTATTAGCGACTCTCGCCAAGTTTTCGGAAATTTATGTTGTAACCAGATAATATTAAATAACTGGAGTAGATGTTGATGAGCTCTTTCGGGAAAATGCTTAAGGAAAATGGTAGGAATGTGATCCGGTCAAGAGAGAGGAATATTTGAAGCTTGATAGTGCTTCGTGATATTCTGGCATGATTAGAGGTAAATTCAGTGGATCATTACTCCGCCTTAATTTCAAAGTTGTTTTAATCTTGGAATTCTTTGTAAAGGTTAAGTGATATGTTCTGGATTTCGTTGGAGCTCTGTTCGTAGACATTAGCGAGGGTATTTACTATGTTAGTATCATTAATTAAAGTGTGACCTTCGACCTCAAGTCTGTTAATTTTATTATTGCCTTTTATGCCAGATATTCTTCTTATTTTGTTCCAAATTTCGGTCATTGATGTATCTGAATTTAGTGATGATACGTAGTCAGCCCATGATTTGCGTTTTGCGTTTTTTATTGTATACCGGGATTTTGCGCGCAGTCTCAAAAACTCTACTATGCATTGTACTGTTTTCAGTCGTTTATATTTATTGAAGGCATTTCGATGGCGGTTTTGCATTCGTTGTTCCACTATGGTACAGCGCGTTTCTTATAATGATAGTTTATTTTTCCGATTGACTTAGTTGCGGAATCTATGATCATATTTGTAAAGTGCTTTAGTGATTCGTCTATGTCAGGAGAAACTGTACAGTATTCCATTTTATCTTTAATTGAGGATGAGAAAAGATCCCAATCTGCATTTTTTAGATTCTATGCGAGACCGATGAGACTGTCACTACTACTGTTGGAGTTATTATATATAATGATGGGATAGTGATCGTGTATGTATAGTCTAGTCTATCCGAAGTTAGTAATGGTAACAATGTTGGATCGCAGATCGAAAGATCAATACACTAATAGTCTCCAGTTTGAATGTTGAATCTAGTAGGTCTTCCATCATTCAAAACAACAAGGTTGCGCCGATTAGTTGCTTGTTATATGATGTTACCCTTAGTGTTTAAGGAGGATGACCCCCCAGCTGGAGTTATATGCATTAAAGTCCCCTACGATGATTCTCCGTTGAGGTATCTGCTCTAGCAAATCATTAAAATCTTGTTCGTGGAGTTGAAGTGCGAGCGAGAAATGTATATTGCAGATGTGGATGTCGTTTGTATCGTGAATTTTGATAGCAATCGCTTCTAGGTTTGATTGCAAAGGAATTTCCTGAGATTCGATGGAATTACGTGTTAGAATTGCTACTCCACCGCTTGCTCTCTGAGAACCATTACGATGTATGCAGAATTCCTGACATTGGTTTAAAGCTTGAACTTTGTCGTCTTTCAAGTTAGTTTCCTGGAGACATTATTTCGGATTTATATTGGTGTAATATACGCTGTAGCTCCGGAAGTTTGTCAATGAAACCATTTTGTGCCACTGTAAAGTTGAATTTAACATATTGAACAGGGAAAGTTTATAGCTGGATCGTTGCGAGGAATCACTATCTGGTTCTGAGGCCTCCGTGTCTGAGGTCATTTGGAGATGTATTAAAAGTTTCTTTTTTAGTTTTGTACATCTAGTTTTTATGCATCTGTCATTGAAATGTGGGTTAATATTTATCAGCATGTGTATTAGAGCGGTAAAGTCTGTTGTGTAGTCTTTAACTATACTTAAGGGATCGATGTCCGATATTTGATCAAGAACAATAGGAGGATTCTGTTCAGCGATAGTCTGTCTTACGGGTTCCATAAGTGCCGACGTGGATTGTTTCGGTTGGCTTGCTGAAAGGATCAGTTTGCAATGTATTCTCTTCGGCATCAGGTTGAGGGGACGGTGTGGTGATTTCATCGAATGTACGTTTTGACGCATTCTGAGATACAAAAACTTCCGTACATAAGTGTTTTTGGGATAATGGAGGTTTTTCTATGTTATTGGTAGTGGGTAATGGGTGTTGTGGGGGGATTGTGGTGAAATTTTTTGGTTCGCTATTATACTGTTGGGAATTCGCCTCAGCGCTAGCTGACTGCGGGTTGTTGAGAAGGGCTTGCTTCAGATTGTGCAGTACGTGAGTGAGATGTATTGGTTTGACTATTTGGTGTTACGGACTGGATTGGACAATAGGCCCCTTGCATAGATTTTAATTTTTACCTGAAAGTATCATAAAGGCCTCTTAAAATATCATAAATGTCCTTTCCCAATTTTTTTTTCCAAGGAGAACTTGTAATTATCCCAAAATTTGTTTGGGAATGTTCGGCGAAGCCCTTTAAATTTGACGTCACACGAAAGCGCAATGTCTTTGGTCGTCAAGTATCGAGGTATGAACTGGCGCCAGCTGTATGTAGGTTTTATACCTGCTTTCCCATTTACTCATTTTAAAAGTGTTCTTATATATAGTATGTACAAAAAGTACGAGGAGTAATAAACCCTAATTAAGTATGCAAAACCTTTTTGATAAATCTCTTACTTTAAATTACATTTCTTCCGTAAATCTAAAAACCAGGTAGATCGACTCCGTATTTGTTTCAGTTGTAGCAAAGTTTAGGGTTTATTCATTGTTAAAGGATTAGCAGATAAGCAATAACGCAATGCAGTGGTGTGCATTTTGGGAAAAAAATACGTTTTAAATTATAATATAATAAAAAATGAAAAGAAATAATTATTGGAATACATTTATTACTTACATTTTATTCTATATCCGACTCGGAAGAGGAAGAATCGTTGTTGACATTAATAATAATAGGGTCGATTAAATCATCACAAATATTGTCAATTTTCCACATATTTGCCTCTACTTTGATAACATGCTCGATACAGTTTGTCCAATTTTCCTTACTCACATGACTTACAGCACTCTCAAACAATTTCACAACATCGTTTATTTTAAAAGTAGTATTTTTTTCCCAACTTCCCCCTTTACCTGAGCCCATATTAATTCTATGGGATTAAGTTCACAATGATAAGGGGGAAGTCGAAGAACTGATATACCACGAGAAGAAGCCATTTCTTCTACAATGTGGGTTTTGTATTTATTCTTGTTCATTTTTGCAATTCTGTAAAGTTCTTTCCTTAGTGGATCTTTTGGAAACTTAATATTTTTCGAAATAAGCCACTCCAAAAGCTCTGCTTTACGCCAACGACTTGTGGGCAATGCTTCTCGTAACCGTGAATGGTAACTTGCGTTGTCCATAACAATAACAGCCCCTTTTGGAATCAGATCCAACATTTGAACGAACCATTCCTCGAAGACATCCCCATTCATATCTTCGTGATAGTCCCCCGTGCGTTTTGAAATAAAAGTTAATAATTCACCATCAACAAAACCTTCAGAACTTCCAACATGGACAATGATAAGTCTTTTTCCTTTTCCAGATGGTGGCTGCAAACCTAACGACAAACCTTCCACGAATGCCTGCCTTCCGCTTTTAATGTTCTCATCTTGCCAAGATTTGGAAACTGTATATCCAGCATTTATCCATGTTTCGTCTAAGTAGAAGATTTTCAAATTTTGTTCTCTGGCATGTCGAATGCTTCTTAAATAGTCTCTTCTCCAAAAAACTATTTCCGGTTTATCTATCAAGAGAGATTTTCTATTATGTTTTGTATATCTGAAACCCACATCTTTCAAAAGTTTGCATAATGTCATTCTGGAGAATTTTGGATAGTCCGTATCTTCTTGCACTGATGTCATAATTTTGTCAAGTGTTGGAATTTCCTTTCGTAAGTAAAATCCATGGACTTTACGCCTTAGTCTTTGTTTTAATGACTCATCGATCTCAATTGGTTTTCGGCCTGAAGGAGTTTTAGGGGGTTGAAGAGTTCCATTCTTGCTTTCTTTTAGTAATCTATAAATTGTTGATTTAGCAACACACAACATAGCAGCCGTTAATTCCACAATATCATCAACACTTGCACTTGGATCCTTGTTTTTCAATGATATATAACAATTCAATATCAGAGTTTTTTCATTTAAAGATAATGGACCTGTTTTTGGTCGTTTAGATGGTCCTTGGCTTATCGACATTGTTTGGTACTTGCACAATTAACATTCAACAAATGTTTTAAATATATTCCAACTGTTTACAATATTATGACAACCATACAACTTCATACAACTTTACTCAAAGAACTATTACTAAGTACTGATTTAATGTACCTACTTTCTTTTAAAATAATATTCCCGATAATGTTTCTAAGAAAACTGGGTTGTTTGGAAAATCCCTCTCAATAATCGAATAATCTGTAAATAGGTGTAATCGTATTAAGCCGATTACAGTAGGCCACTTGCCATTTAAAATATCTGAGAAAAATTCCCCAAACACTACATATAGGAGTAATACAAATAGAAAATATTATGAATAAACGGGCATATCCGAACTCTGCCACAAAATAAAATTTTACCTGACTTGTATCAATTTGAGGATTACTGAAAAGTTCGAACTGTGCCGCAACCATTTAGTTTAATCCTATTAGAGTCATAAGGGTTTATAATAGATAAAATCGGAGGCCCATAGAATTATGTATATTTCTGAAAGGTTTCAAAGATTTCTTGAATTAAATATTCTGAAGAAATCTTGATTGTTTTGATCGATATTTAGGGGATTAGGGAAAGGATGTTGATGCACTTACACTATTGCCTAAAATTCAGGAAGAAGTATTTAATAGTGTTCGTGAATTACAATTACGAACGAACCGAGAAGAGGAATTTCTATCAACAGCAGACCAGGTATTTAAAATTATTGTGTTCTCCTGTTTTTCCAACCTTAATTTTTCATGTAATTCGGATTTTATTTAGATGGATGGGACTTTTAAATACTGTTCAACTTTTTTTTACCAAATGTTTACCATTCATGGTTTTAAAAACGGCTATTACGTACCTCTTGTTTTTTGTTTGCTGCCGGACAAATCAAGTCAAACATATTCAAATTTGTTTTTAATTTTAAGACAAAAATGTAAAGAAGTAGGCTTAAATTTTCAACCTAAAGAAGTCGTAGTAGATTTTGAACTAAGCATTCATAACGCTATATATGAATGTTTTGGCAGAGATCAAATTCTTTTTGGTTGTAAATTTCATCTCTGTCAAGCTTGGTTTCGTAAGATTCAGGAGTTTCATTTGGTACAAGAGTACAGACAGAAAGGTTCTGTAATTGGCGAATACTTAAAAGTACATTTCGGTATTATGTATCTTAGTCCTGAGGAAGTTGTAGAATTTTTTTATAATGAACTACATTTTTTGCTTCCGAATGACCTCTACCTCTATCACTTTTTTTTATTAAAATTAGTACATCCCGTTACCTCTGACCTAAATCGTATATTCTTTAGCATAGCTGCAACTCATTCATTCAATACAAAATGTACCTTACGGTATACCCTCTTAAAATATATTTTGGTACGTCTATGAAATCTACTTAAATGAATGATTTATTACTCCTTGTCCTTTCTATATAGACTATAGTTGATATCTGTTAGCATTTATTGATTGTTTAATCGCGTTTACCGTTGTGTATTTCTTTGTGTGTCGTTATTTTTCATTATTAGGCTATACGATGTCTGAAGGATTTTTAAAAGCACGATCTGATAATTTGTCTCTGGTGGATTCGTTGATGGTTGCTATTTTTTTGCTAAAAGCGAATTGTTTACTTCTGTTGAGCAACGTGGAGTTAAAGCTAAAAGGTTAGTAAAATATAATGGATATTTTCTTTAATCCAAGCATAAAAGATGGTTTAAAAAGTTTAACAATCATACCGTGGAAACCAAGTAAACAAACACACTTAGTTAGGTTATGTTAGGTTAACAATAGCTATAATTTATTATTTGTATTATTTCAGGGCTGAAAGAGAGAGTTATGGAGATTCTGCAGTAGGCTATGTAGAACTGAAACGGGAAAATAATATTTGCATTATAAAATGTAAAATATGCCCTCAACATAGAGTACGTGCAAAGAATTATACCGTTATTATGGAGGTAAATGAAGCCGAAGAAAAAGACTGTGCAGCTTCAGAAGGTAGGCTTTCCAATTAAATTAAACATACGCTTATAAACAGATTTAATGTTTTTCAGGTGGATGGAAACATGCTATAGCATTTGTAACGTGGGTTCACCGAAGAAGTGAAGAACCAAGTCGAACAAATATTGTATCCTACTGGAAAAACCCAAAGCTGCAGCTTGTAACAGTACAGGACTTTTCGAAAAATGCAGGAGAGGAGAAGGGGCATTCAAATAGTCCAAATACTAAATTTTTGGAGCAATTTATTGAAAAAGCCAACAAACGTGGAGTCTCCTGTCAGCTGTTAAAATACTTTTATGAGGATAAACATTTAAATTTGGGGATTCATCAGCTATTATGTTTCTTTCATGATAAAAAAACACCAACGACGGATGAATTTATTACATATGCAGCTTCCAAAATGTCCAAATAGTGGAGTGACACTAATTCATATTAGTTATAATGAAGACTTTTTAAAACCCATTTTAGAAAAATCCTTGGAATTTTGGAAAACAAACATTTATAATGTACTCAATAAAGTAACAGTAATAACAAATTAATAGGACCTTTTTTTCGCGAATCTACAAATGCCGAACGTTATTTACAGTTTTTACAAACTCATATCAATGAATTCATGGACGAACTACCCTGAATAGAACGTCAACGTATTTGGTACCAACAAGACGGTGCCGCAAGCCACAGTACAATAAATGTTAGGAACTATTTGTTTCATGGAAAAGTTATTCGCAGATATTATCTCTTTTGGCCTGCTAGATCCCCTGATCGAATCCCCCTTGATTACTTTTTATGCGGTTACCTGAAACAAAAAGTTTACCAGAAAGCGACGTTTCAAGATATTGACTACTTGGAGAAGATAATTTTAGAAACATGTCAAAAAATGTCTCCACAAATGATAAGAAATATATTACGTGAATTTTCAAATAGAACGATTAAGTGTGTTGAACGAGATGGTGGATAGGTCGAAGCATGATGTTAGTTTTATAACTTAGTATTTGAATGTATTTTATTATTTGCAAAATAAATTAATATGCACTTATTACGTGTTTCAATTGCAAAATTATTAGAAAACATCGAAAAACTAAAAGGTTATCATATGTTTCGTAGTCACAAGAGATAAATGTTCATTCAAAATAGAAATATTAGTAAAAAATAAAATAATCTCAAGTTTTAATTAAAATAGATGTAGTTGCATATTTAAATGTAGGTAGTTTTTAATTCTGTTCAACTTTTTTTATTAACATTTTTCGATATTGTCAAATTTAAAGGTGCTTTACTCCTGAGTATAACTCAAATTTTTTGACAAATCTCGCATACGACTAAAAAATTTTATATTTGATGACTGTATCTTAGGTTTTAGATAGTGCAAAACTTTTTATGAAGAATAACTTTTTTTTCTAAAATTAATAATAAAAAAGTTTTGAATCTGATTTCAACTTAGGGAGACATATTGTATATTAATATATTATACATGTTTTTGTTTTGATTTGCTGATGATATATACAAATAATATAGACTCCTACAAGCTACACCAACAGCTAACGCATATAGTAATTATGAAGTAATAATCATTTTACACATCGCAACATACTGTATTAAATATTGACGGATGTAAGTTATTCCAATATAAAATGTAAATGAAAATTACTTTATTTACTATGAGTTGACTACCAATCTACTAAAAAAGCAAATGCTTAATGTACTAAACATGCCAATATCAAACATTACCTGTAGATAACGCAACTGTAACGCTGCCGGAGAATCTCCAATAACTTCTGAAGCCTCCCGAAGGGCTCTAGAAGCTTTTTGTTCTCCTTCAGCTGCAATTACTTTAGCACGTGCTTCGCGCGCCGCCTCTGCTTCAGCAGCCATAGCTCGCTGCAATTGTACCGGTAAACGAACATCCTTACTGTAATTTAAATTGATTATTATCAATGCGAGTGTGATGATTTCCATTGCGTTTAAATATTAATATAAGATTAGAAAAGGTATAATATTATAATAAAACTGAGTGATACTGTAACTATCTAAATTTACTGGCTTCGGTATTATGGTTATACATAGACTGAACTAGGGATGGCGATCTGTGATCGATTGATCGAAGAATCGATTTTTGGAGCCGAAAAGATCGATTTTTTAAATCGATATGTAGTACTGAATCGATTCAGTGAATCGATATTTCACCCTTGAAAATCGACATCCGATTTTATTTTATTTTTTGGTATAAACCAAAAAAGTATTCACAATTAATTGAATGTACCCATATTATAAGAGTGCTGCCGGCTGCCGGTTAAAGGGTTAATTATTCAAAAACTCGCGAGATGGCTGTATGTTTGGATTTCTTTGCTTCTCTTTAATAAAAAAAAGTTACGTTTGTTTGTAATCTTTGACTTTTTGTATCTGTGACTGACATTTCTTGTTGCGTCATCATTCATTAAAATTCATTTATTTGTTGTTGTAGAATCTGTCTGTCGTAAAGCGAAATAAATACTGATTTTTATGTAGTGTTTGTTGCAGAATAATAACTAATTGAGACTAGGTAAGTAAAACGCTTCTTATTTTTTACTTTGATGCTATTATTTTCAGTTTGTTCTGTTAGTTGTGATCATTAAATCTAACCATGTATATTGGTCATTTAAATGTACGCTTAGATACGAATAATCACGAATGGGCATTGAAATAACTAATAACTAATGAGTAATATGTGGAATCCCTTATGGAAGAGTTCATACTTTACTTACTACTAATTTATGTCCATTGATCTACATAACCTCAAATTGTTTTTATTTAGTTTACATAGAAAATAAATAATAAAGTAGGGATGGGCGATTCTTTCCGAAAAAGATCGATTTTTAAATCAATTCGAATCTTAACCTGATGAATCGATTCAGGTTTAAAGCTATCTTTTTTAATCTACTCGCTATAAAAGTTATTTTTTGTTACAAAATGTTAAACTATTATTTCTATTTAATTGTTTTACTTATCTTTCATATATAAACTATTCTTTTAAATTGTTTAAGAATTGATGCTAATTAATACTAACAGAATTTTGAATATTACTTAAAACTATTAACTTATTACTAAAAATTTCATTTTCCATCAAGTTTAAAGAGGAAAAAATGTATTTTTTCAGCATGTCGGGTAAAAGTGATCTATGGAATCATTTCATAAAAAAAGACTTAGGAGGCAAATGCAAATATTGTCACCAGGATGTAAAAACTAAGGGAAACACAACAAACTAGTGTAATCATTTATTAAGACGTCATCCAACAATTCAGACTGTAAGTCTCAAAAAAAAGAGTGAAAATGGTGGTGGTAAATATGGTAATGCACGAAATGGTGATGGAAATGAACAAGTTAGTGGATCCTGTACCTGTATTTCATATGTCACATTCTTTGTTTTCCAATGTACTGAGTTTGGACAAAATATGAATGAATGTTCAATAAATCAAAGTACTATGTTTCTTATTTTAGGTTGTTGATGACATGACTTTAGACATCGTGACAGTTCCAGATTTGCAAAATGTTGATAACTCGGATACTGAAAGCGCGGCTTCTTCTTCTTCTGCCTCTGTATCGGTCTTAAAACAGCCAACATTGACATCTTGCTTAACAAATATAAAATCATTCCGAGGTAAGACATGAAACTGAAATCATGTTTTAATCAATTTTCATAAAAGTGAGATTTATACAGGATCGAAAATAATAACTTTTTTTTATTAATTTTCAGATAATGGTGTTAAGTGTGGTCAAATCACCAATGCAATAGTATTCACGATAGCAAAGGATGGCTTGCCTCTAAATACTGTGGAAAAAAGAGGATTTCAATATTTGATGAAAGTAGTGGCACCGCTATATAAAGTTCCAGCCAGAAAAACAATTACCTCCATGATTGATGATAAATATGACATTCTTTCGGCACAGCTGAAATTGAAAATACAAGAAGTAGAAGCACTATCTTTAACTTCAGATGTTTGGACCGACTCGCATAATAGTCAAAGCTACTTAGGCTTAACTGGTCATTGTATATATGAAACTAAATTAATGAGCATAATTTTTGGTGTAACTGCTCTAACAAAACCACACAATACTGACTACTTAGCAGAAGTAATTATTAATATGACAGAAAAATGGGGCATCACAAGTGACAAAGTGGCAGCGTTTATCACGGACAATGGCGCAAATATCATTAAAGCTGTCACAGATGTTTATGGCAAAAATAAACACATGCCATGCTTTGCTCACACATTAAACCTAGTAGCATCAAAACCATTTGACAATAAGGGTGGACTAGAAGAAGCCAAGAATTTACTAACAGCTGTTAAAGATATTACTACATATTTTAAGCAAAACACAAATGCTGCTGAAACTTTAAAGAAAGCTCAGGATCACCAAACAAAGCTTTTGGGCTTATTCAGTCTGTGTGTACCAGATGGAATTCGGTTTTCTATCAATTGGAACGATTTGTTGAGTTATCCAAAATAATTGCGCCAATATTACTCAAGTATCCTAAAGCGCCAATAATGCTAACTGCACAGCAGTTAGAGTTCATAAAAGATCTTATAAATATATTGAGACCATTAGAAGTAATAACTAAACAAATATCGGGAGATGCCTATGTTACAGCCAGTAAAATTATACCAATCGTATCTTGTCTGACTCAAACATATAATACAATGAAAACTTCAACTGATATTGGTGCTAAAACAAGAACTTTAATAGTGGACGGCCTAAAAAAACGATTTGGAAGTGTCGGAGAAGTTCTTTTGTTGGCTGCTGCGACCATTTTAGATCCAAGATTTAAAAAAATTCATTTTACTGACCATGTCGCCTGTTCTCCAGCAATAAATAAAATAAACACTTCAGTTTTAGATATTACACGGCAACAACTTCCACAAAATAACACTGAAGAAGACGACGCAATAGAAATGACTGATAATGATAAGGGAATTTGGGATTTTCATAAGTTGCTTGTGAAAAAGCAACTCTCTATATATAATGCACATGCCCAGGAAAGTCAAGGCTTAAACGAAGAATTTAAACACTATTTATCGCAGGCAGCTGTGCACTTAAAGTATGATCCTATATTTTACTGGCAAGAACAAAAAAACTCTATTTATCACCACGTTCACTCAATAGCCATGATGTATATGAGTATTGTGGGATCATCTGTTCCTTGTGAGCGCCTTTTCTCAATTGCCGGAAACATCGCAAGCGATGAGCGAAACCGCTTGGATCCCTGTAGACTTGACAGACTGTTGTTTTTAAAAAGTTTAGATATTAAGCATTGGGAAATATGAGCTACATTATCTATTTTCTTAACATTGTAAACCAATACATTTAAAAAAGAAATGTCTTGTTTTATACCTAATCTGATGTATTGATAAGGTAATACAAATATTTTTTATCATCGAATTACCTGATTTTACTAATAAGAGATCGTTAAATTACAATATGTATCTTGTTTTTAATAAAATAGATATTACATTATAAACCAAAACTTAAGAAAAAGATCGATTTTTCAGAAATCGATCTTATTGGCCTCGATTTTTTTGTGGATCGATTCATTAGGTCACGATTCGAATCGATTTAAAAATCGATGTTTTTCGGAAAGAATCGCCATCCCCAGACTGAACATCTTTAACCATCCAAACCCCAAACAACCCTCTTCACCCTGTTCTCTCTCCTCCCTCTACCCAGTCGTATATATTTTATGAGAACGATGAGATAACCAAAACAACACGTGTTCGAAAGAATATTCCATCTCAGTCTTGTATAATCAATACAACACGCAAAAATAAAATATAACAATAATAATTGTAATTCTTAAGTTTTTGGAGTAAACCTCGTACTGTAAAATAATTTAACTTTATCAGAAACATTCCCTTAAACAACAGCCGATTATCTAACCGGTTATGAACTACAATGATATGAAGGACCATTGTTATAATAATCACGAGCTCTTCTTCTTGTTGAAAACATCAATTTCAGGAATATTAATCAGTCAATAGGGAATGGCTTAAATTGGAATTTATTGAAGTGCATAATATTGACCTACTCTGATGGTGACATTTCGTTAAGGGTTGTTGTTGTTGGAGATAATTGAACAAATACGTAGGAATATATTTTTTTCATGTCTAGTATGTCGATTACGAGACAACAAAAAAATGCTTAACTATATCAAGGATGATTTTATGAATATGTATACGGGTTGTCCCAGAAGCTCATACCAAAAACTTGAGAGATGACAGAAACGCTAAAAATAATGATGGTATCTCATATAAAAAAATTCTTAACGCCCCTCGTTAACGAACTATAGAGCTCTAAAATTAGGAATTAAAAGTGGTTTTTAATTTATAATGATTAATTACATTTTCAAATTATTAGTTGCATAAAACAACACGCTTTTAACGTAATTCGTTTTTGTACTATTTTAATAAAAAAATCCATTATTCTAACTATACTAAGAGTTGGAAATAATAGTCAGTGACGTCAGCACTAGTACAGAAAGAGAATAATAAGAGCGGCTCACAATCATATTTAAGAGGGGCTTCCTCACAGGTATATAAACCTAAAAACCTACACAATACTAGTTACTAATTTAGTAATTATTTGGTTCAAAATATTTACGATAGATGTCGATAGTAGTACTGAATCGGCTTTTACTTATTCAACATATTTTCTCTCTCTGTCTTTCCACTCTTGACGGTTCAAAGAAACGCATCTCTGTTCGAATGTTTTGATTTCAATTATTTCAACTTCTTGTGAGCACAGAAACCTTATCTCTGTTTTTTATGTTGCATCCAAACCACAGAACACCTGTGCATAGATAGGAGAATATTATCAGATATTATATACACAGATCCAAACAAAATTTGTTGACATAATTTCCATTTGAGTGTAGATTTTTGATTATTTAAGAGTTTCATAGATGTTTTTGAAAGTAATAAATTGTTAAAAAGTACGTAATCGTATCGACCCGATATAAAAAATTATAGTTATGTTAATGTAAATTATCCTGCAATCCGTATTTTTTAATTTTAAAAGCTATGTTTGAGGTTATGTTTACTGGATTATTTGATTAATGTGAGATACATAATATTGATGGTTTGTTCTAGTATCATCAAACCATCTTTCAACATTCTCTTGAAACCCTGTTTTAATGATAATATGGGTTTGTTAGTGAAAAGCGAAAAATACTTAATTGAAGTGAACTGACCTTTGAAGTATCTGAATGAAGAAAAATTAAAACCGCTCTCAGAAGACAAGAATTGCATAATTCATTTTGATGAATATATAATAGTGATAATTGAAAAATATAACTATTATACATATTGCATGAAAGGACATGTGCTATTTAGTAATATAGATACCAAGTGACAGCATTGCGGAAATTGCTAGAAATTAAGAATGGAAGAAAAATATACATACTTTAAAAACATTCTACCTTTCAAAAGTTGTACCATTTATATTAACATAATAAAATGTTTTCATGATTATAAATTTTTGTTTGTTTCATGCTAAGAAAATTAAACTGCAGAAAGGTTGCAAATTTACATGATTTAAAATAGGCCATTTAGTCTGAAAACACAGAACGTCATGTCACAACTTAGCCTCAATCTAATCATATTTGTATCAGTTTCAGAGTACCTGTTGGTTGCTTTCAAATTTTATTTGACATGTAGGCTCTTTTTTCAACTACATGTGTAAATATATTCAATTTTATCTAGAAACAAATAATATAAACAAAGAGTTTCCAAATTTATTATAAAAAGAAATATTTACTTGTAATACAATGCTTTACATTTAATAGAAAGAGGAAAGTAAGGTACAGTGAGGAATTTCAATTTAAAATAGCAAACGTTTAAAAAACTTAACAACTAATAAAAAATTTAAAGCGAAATATCTGTAATGACAAATAATAATGTATATATTGTGGGGAGATCGATATATACAGTACAAAATCAAACATACAATCAACATGTACAAGTTTGCTTCTACCTTGTTTGCAAAGATTGATCATATGTGTTGTGCAGATTGAAACTGAAACATTTTTCCTTCATTATACAAAAAAATAGTTGACTCGTTCTCTTTTTTCCATGACAGATACACATATGTGTGATCACGTGAATGGTAAATATTTTTTTTGTTTTTGTATAATACATTATTGGTATTATTACTTTTCCATCTAACCCATCTAATATGCGAGAAAAGTATAGGTTTATCCAAAAAAAAATGGGATTTTGTATTTTTTTGAGTTGTTTTTACGTTTTTCAGCAAGAACAACACAAAAAAATGGTTTTTAGAAAAGAAAACCTATCTGTATAACTAGATACAGCCCCCGAAGTGCAACAAGTAGACAAAATTAACTTTTTAGTCGTCCTTTGTTTTACAATTTTTTTTTAATATCAACAACTAAGACTATTACTAAGTCATCCTTTAATAATAATTTGGTTTCTTATTTTCTTTGATTTTTTGAAATGCTTATATAACCAAACAATTTGCAAGGAAATTTTGACTATTGGCTAGACAAAGTTTTAAAATATTTATGGTTCAAAGATTTTTAAAATACGTATAATGTTACCTACTTCGTTCATTAATTTTATTCAACAATTACTATTACCTATGGTGCATAGGCCAAGGCAAGCTAAAAAGTGGATAGCCATCCTAATTTCTTATAAAATCTTTGGACAGGTTGTTAATAGAAAAACAAATACACCTTGTCATTCTCTTGTTAAAACTGTTCTTAAAAAGACTTATTGTATGACGGAGGTAATGGAGTATGGAACTCTTAAAGAAAAAGTGGTTAAGAGCATTTTTGAACAAGTACAAAATGTTGTGGTGGTTGATTGAGGATTGTGGGTAGATGTTCAACACGGTTTTCTAGGTGCTTCTCCTGATGGTAAATATATTTGACATAACAAATAATTACCATGTGTTATAAATTCTTTTTGCATATTAAATGACATACATTTATTGATCAAATATTTTAGGGCTTGTAGGTGATGATGCACTACTTGAAATAAAATGCCTCCACTCTGCATCAAGACTGAATTTACAAACAAATACAATAAGCGGAATAATTGACCTCATGAAGAACAAAATTTGTCTAGAAAAACACAACAATAAAATTCAACTTAAGCGAAATAACAATTACTATTATCAGGTATAAACATGATATATTTATTCCAAAGAACAAAAACTCAAAATCATTCTCACATAATATATTTAATCACTTTGATGTATTTACCAACAATAAATAAGAATAACATTAAAAAGTAGTTATTTGTGTAATAGGTGCAAAAAGTGCATTTTTGTTGCAAGGAAGCATGAAGAACTAAACACAATCTTGTGGAGTAAATATAAATAGCATTTACGAAGCACAAATTTACTTATTTAGCATGAAAATTACTTAATTATAATCACTTACAAATACAATACACACTTAACTTTAAATTTGGGATATTTTTATGAACACAAAACATATGACAACAGCATATTTGACCCCTAGAGAAAGTTATAAAATTATTTGTCTATGAATTGACCGTCGTCTTCTGTCATTGTTCTATACAGCGCCATGCATCAAGACGGTGGAGCGGTTAAACTAAAGTAAAAAGATGTTCGTTTGCAAAAATTTGCGCACAACAAATATCAAAAAGTACAATGATTTGAGATTTCATATTTTCATAATCGAATTCTCTAGGCTTCTTTTTGGGGATCAGGTTTTGGTGTCCAGATTGGTGACCACAAATTGTCAAAACTGTCAAAATCACACCATCACTTAATGGCTTATATCTTTTTTATAACAATATAAAACTCAACCAAAATACCTGATCCCCAAGACAAAGGTCCAAGTTATATTGTGTTAAAATTGCAACACTTAATTTCCCTGCGTTCTTTAGATTTGTTTTGTACAAAATGACCTAAATTTTGTTGCAAATCACGGGTACCAACTGTTTTCAGGTTCCTAAAAGTGATGCCCCTCTTAATATTCTACAGTAAAATATATGTATTTCGAATGTATACTCTCGAAATGGTCCGCTCTCCTAACTGGCGACACAACTTACCAAGACAAAACGCGCACCAGTGCCAAATTTATTTTGACCCGTGCAATAGAGCGTAGGAGTATTTGAAGCACATTCTTAAATCAATGAAAGTTAGTGTTCGACGTTCGTAATTGTATTGATATTTATCGAGGGTGGCGCGGAGCTTGCAACACTGAAAGATAGATTCATTTTACTCCCAGCATTTTAGTTGTTCATAGTCGTGCTTGCGGGAATCTTGGCTTATTGTTGCATTTTATTTAGTGAAGGTAGAAATCGACAATAGCATAAAATTAGCTTAATTTGTGATATAATGAAACAGAGAGAACCTTCGACAAGTCTTAGCCCTCCTGCGAAAAAAGTGACAAGACATTTAAATGTGGGTGAACAAGCAAACTTAATATTAAAGTGTTCGTGCCCGAAATCCCGATTTGTGGGCGGAGGACGCAGCAGAGTTGTGCAGGAGTTTAACAAAAACGTGTTCTCGGACAGTTTTCAGAGCATTTAAAGTTGATAAGAATAAACAAAAATAGGAAAAAAGAGGTAGAAAGAAGATTATTTTACATGATGATATAAAATATGTAATTCGCCGGAATGTGCACGTTTTTTTAAAATGAAATGCCAACCCTGAAGAAAATCAAGGCCGAGTTAGATGCTGATAATTCTTTACCCAAAGTATCCTTTGGAGTTTTGAAGCGAACATTACGAGATTTAAGCTTTCGGTATTTAAAGCGAAATCGCCAAAGCTTTTTAATCGAAAAATTTGAGATTGTGTTGTGGCGAATGAAGTTTTTAGAAGCAATACGTGACCGTAGGCTTAAAGGTAAAGAAATATATTATACGGTCTAGACTTGGTTAAATGAAGGACATACGCGCTCAAAAGTATCGCAGGACTTAAATGTAAGAAGTTCACGGCCAGCATTTCTTGACGGGTTATCGACAGGTTCGAAATCTGCATCCGATAAAGGCCGTCGACTGATTATTACCCACATAGATAGTAGCTTTGGATTTTTGGATGGATGACAGAAATTGGCAGATGTGTACTTTAAGTCATCTGTCACCCGCCATGGTACGTTAGCAGTATACTCGGAACTTGGAACATCGAACGCCAACATTGAGTAGAATACAAATGTTAAGACTTTATCAAATTTTTACTGCAAATCATGCCTATTACATTTGTATTCGATTTAAGAGACAATGAGTAATAAGCCATTTGTCATTGAAACATAATGGTTATAGCAAGATCAGGAAACTTTTAAAGTGACCAATCACGCCATCTCTGGCCGAACCAACACAACTACAATGAGGCATATGCCATTAGTCAAATTACATAGACAATTAGGTGTTGTGGAAAAATCAGAGATAGTTGAGGTTCTCAGAAGATTTCCTGTGTAGTGATCTCCAAAAGTTACCAATTCCTCCACACACCCCTTGCGAAATACAACTACTTAAATACTCTCAGTCAAGAGATTAATTATGTAAACAAATTCCAGTGATTATCAATAATGTGAAAATTCAGAAGACATCCAGTGGATCGTAATATCTCCATTTAAAACAGTGGCCATCCACGAGAGAAACTTGGTCTGTTATCAATGATTTGAGGAACAAAACTCGTTCCTCAAATTTTATTGAACTCGACCCAGACGAACTTAACAATTATTTCATAAACGTCAGTAAAAATATTAGCTCTAAAATACCTCCAAGTCGTGATGCTTTTTCTTTTCTCGTTCCTTCTAAAAGAATCACTGATAGTTTCTTTCCTAGACCAATAGATAAATTTGAGCTAGTGCAAACCATACTCAGTATTCAAACCAGACTTCCTGTGGCATTGATGAGTTATCAGCTAAGATGTTTTTGAATATTCCAGATGCGGTGATTAACGTTTTATGTTCTCTAATAAATGAATCCTTTGAAAAAGGTCTCTGTCCTAACTGTCTAAAAACAGCTATAATTGTTCCCCTCCACAAGGGCGGCGAAAAACAGAATACTAGTAACTATCGTCCTATTGCCTTATTACCAATCTTATCGAAGATAATCGAAAGACTAATGAAAAACCCTCTACTACCTTTTCTTTTCAAATATAAAATCTTGAAATCCCAACAATTCGGTTTCCTACCTAATAAATGTACTAATGGCGCAATGTTTTCTGTTCTTAATGAAATATATACCTCTCTTAATAATAAACTTTTCACGGCTTCGGATTTTTGTGACTTCGCAAAGGCCTTCGATTGTGTTGATCATGACATTTTGATAGACAAACTGGAATATTATGGCATCCGTGGTATTCCTTGTAGAAACCAACTGGTACGAGCAAATGGAAAAGTTTCGAATGATTTACCAGTTAGCAGTGGTGTAACCCAGGGCTCAGTTTTGGGCCCAATTCTCTTCTTGGTATTCATTAACGATGTCACAGACTTACGAATTAATGGTAAATTCACTTTATTTGCCGATGACACTAGTGTAACCTGGAGCAGTTCAGATATACGAACTTTACATTCTACCATAGGCAAAGATCTCATTACTATTAAATCCTGGTCTGACTCGAACGGGCTTTGTTTTAACACTGAGAAAACTTTAGTTTTATCTTACAAAGGAGTTTTGCAACCTCTCAAACTTAACAATGACGCAATAAGATCTTCAAATTCGATTAAGTTTCTTGGTCTCCATATTGACAGTGCCCTTAAATGGTCTGTACATGTAGACATTTTAGCGAAAAAATTATCCTCTGCTTGTTTTGCCATTAAATCTGTATCTAAACAGCTTGATTCTTGTACTACTTTAACAACTTACTACTCTTTGTTCGAATCGCACCTTCGCTATGGTTTGCCTTTCTGGGGGTCTTGTAGTTTATACCTTTTCACATCTATTTTCAAACTACAAAAAAGAGCTATTCGTTATATTTATGGTTTGAGTCGTAGGACGCATTGCGAATTCTATTTTAAAAAATACAAAATTTTAACTCTTCCTTCTCTATTCATTTTGGAATCCGTGTGTTTGATTCGCAAACACTTTCACAATTTAACTGAGAGGCCAATTCATAGTTACCCTACTAGAAGAAAAAAATTCGATATCTACTTAACAATACCCACCTCTGATCTGGTAAAAAATTCCATCATCTTCAATGCCAAAAAACTATTCAATCAGCTATCTTTAGAATTAAAAGTGGCAAATACATTTAATAGGTTCCGGAGATTGACAAGGGCGTTTCTGCTTGAGAGACCTTACTATTCAGTGGCAGAATTATGCATTCTACCCTAGACTTTTGAGTTACATCGGCGTAGATCAATATTTGGTATGATATACGATGGTAACATTGTATTATAATTATTAATTTGAATTTGTATTTTTATATATGATGTTTTGTATCGTTAGTATTGTCAGTATTTTTTATATCTTCATATTATTTTTTATATACTTTTTTATATTTAGCTATTTTTAAATTATTTCGCTTTGTCTATAAAATTGTGAAAATTTTCATGACAATAAAGCTTATGTCTCTCTCTCTCTCTCCAAAAATCTGGTGAAAGCATTAACTACATTCCATTAAACGGTAGTTATATAATTGAATTGAATAACCAGTGCGTAGTTTCAATAAACAATTTTACATTAAAAACTTTTGCAAGTAATTCACCAAGATATAAAAGTGTAGAACTTCCTAATTTACAATTTTCGGACGAAGACTCAAAAACAGAATCTTTTCATTTAAATAAAGTGCCAATAGCAATTTCCAAAAGAAAACAGAAGAAGACTAATAAGAAGAATGAGTAGAAACAAGGAAAAAAGGATTTAAAAAATTTTGCAGTCATCTCAAACTCTGGAGAAACGACAATGGCTGACTTATGTAAAATAATTGCTTATGTTGTATTTTTAATTAAAACTGTATAAAAGAATAATCATGTAATAATAAGAGAGATTGTTTGTAACTTTCATGTAATAAACGTCTTCAACAGTAATTTTTCGTTTTTTAAAAAGTATTTTTCGGAGTGACAAAATATCATTCGCATCTCTTCAAACAAAAGTGAAATAATTTGTATTAAAATACTCCCTAACATTACACTTTTCCTTTGGTTCTTCAGTATGTGTTCATTTTTGAATAAATCGTAATTCCACTCTAATTCACTTGTGGAATAATTTTGATCACATCCTATACATTTCTTACTGGATACGTTACCAATATTTTGTTTATGGTCATTGACGAAGCTCCTAATACCCCAATAAAACAACAATTACAATTCTCCTGGCACACTATTAGTCGTATTAACAATCGATCATGATATACCAAATAACCTTGTAAAAGATTAAGTTAGAACTAGGTATTTTACGGAAGGATATTGTCTACTCACATTTCAACACGTTCAACGTTAATCCCCCAGGAGTCGGTTGCCTCGTCGAGAAGAGCCTTCATATGTTGGGAGATACTTTCACGTTCGCTGAGGATTTCGTGAAGCGGCCTTTGACCCATAATATTCCGTAATGTGGTTTGTGCCAGTAATCTTGTGGAATGGTGAGCATTTTCGACATTGGCAATCGACACCGTAGCATTAGAAACCCGGTAGTAAACAACCGCGTCAACGGAAACGGTAACGCTATCTTTTGTTAAGACCTATAAAAAAATATACAATTCGTTAGAGAATTATGTTGGAATTGATAAATTAATTGTTTCCAGAACAGAAAAAAACAAAAAAATAAATACCTAAATATTAATAACCAACACAAAACGTTACCTCTTGAGGAGGTATGTCGTATGTTCTCGTACGTAAGTCAACTCGGGCATAAGCATCGATGCATGGAAGAATAAAAAATATTCCTAAAACAAAAAGAAGCTTTCAAAAAATATATTGTAGGTATACACTTTTCAAAGATTTATTTTAATATAGACTGTATTGTAAGTATTTAATCGTTGATACAGTTTTCTTTAAGGTTCTTTTAATTTAGTGCTTTTGAATTGAATACTTTTATTAATCTGAACCAAAATAAACGGTTTTACGGAATTAAACCTAACTTTTCCGCATCTGTGGCCCTGAACAATGTTCTATCATAAAATTGTTACTTGTATACACTTCGAGGGATGTATCGTGCTAACAAACCGAAATTTCTCCAAAAATTTTGAATATCTGGATTTAGAGGACCCGCTGTACTCGCTCTAGTCAACTAAAAATCAATAAGGTACATCTGTGAGACACCTTGAACAATATTCAATCCTAGAATTGATCAATCGTATACTCTCTGGAGGCTGTATCGTGCTAACAAACTGAAAATTCTCCAAAAATGACGAAAATTTGGTACTTCAAGTACCATAGCACCCGTTGTACTGGCTTTACTGAGTTGAATATCGATAGGGTTCATCTTTGAGAGGCTCTGAATAATATCCAATCATAAAATTAGTCACTTGTATATATTCCGGAGGCGGTATCGTGCTAACAAACTGAAACTTCTTCAAAAATGACAAAAATATCGTACTTAAAGTACTGTATCACTAATTGTATTGGCTCCGGTGAGCTTAAAATCAATAGGGTTCATCAGTGAGAAGCTCTGAAAAATATTCAATCATAAAATTGGTGACTTGTTTAACTGCGCAGGCTGTATCGTGCTAACAAACTGAAATTTCTCAAAAAATTACAAAATGTCGTACTTCAAGTACCATAACAACCGTTGTACTGACTCTGGTGAACTGAAATTCAATAGGGATCATCTGTGACATGTCCTTAACAATATTCAATCATAGAATTGCTGACTTATCGCACTCCGGAGACTGTATCGTGCTAACAAGACATGTGAGGAAAAGTGGCTGACGACAACGACGACGACGACGACGATGACGACATACACACAGGATTTTTTTTCTAAAAACCGTTTTTTCGTGTTGTTGTTGATAAAAAACGTAAAAATAACTCAAAAAAAAATTTCAAAATTTCAACTTTTTTTGGGGTAAACCAATACTTTTCTCGCATATAGAAAAGTTGGGCGGAAAAGTAAAAGTACGTAAATATAACAAACACGATTGTCACTCAACATTTTTACTTTTCCGCCAACCTATCTAATATGCGAGAAAAGTATTGGTTTACCCACAAAACAGTTGGAAATTTGAAATTTTTTTTTGTGTTATTTTTACGTTATCCATTAACAACAACACGAAAAAACGGTTTTTAGAAAAAAAATCCTGTGTGTATGTCGTCGTCGTCGTCGTTCTCGTCGGCCACTTTTCCTTGCAAGTCTTGTTAGCACGATACAGCCTCCGCAGTGCAATAAGTCACCAATTTTATGATGGAATATGCTTGAGGACATTTCAAAGATGAACCCTATTGATTTTCAGCTCACCAGAGCCAGTACAACGGGTGCTATGGTACTTGAAGTACGACATTTTGTCGTTTTTCGATAAATTTCAGTTTGTTAGCACGATACAGCCTCCGGAGTTCAACAAGTCACCAATTTTATGATTGAATATTATTCAGGGCATCTCACTGATGAACCCTATTGATTTTCAGCTCACCAGAACCAATACAACCAGTGCTACAGTACTTTAAGTACGATATTTTTGTCATTTTTGGAGAAGTTTCAGTTTGTTAGCACGATACAGCCTCCGGAGTACAAACAAGTGATGAATTTTATGATTGGATATTATTCAGAGTGTCTTAAAGATGAACCCTATTGATATTGAGCTCACTAAAGCCAGTAAAACGGGTGCTGTGGTACTTGCAGTACCAAATTTTTGTCATTATTGAAAATTTTCAGTTTGTTAGCACGATACAGCCTCCAGAGAGTAAACGATTGATCAACTTTATGAATAAGTATTGTTCGAGGTGTCTCACAGATGTACCCTATTGATTTTCAGTTGACTAGAGCGAGTACAGCGGGTTCTATAAAACTAGATATACTAAGTTTTTGGTTATTTTTGGAGAAATTTCGGTTTGTTAGCACGATACATCCCCCGAAGTGTATACAAGTAACAATTTTATGATAGAATATAGTTCAGGGCCATAGATGCGGAAAAGTTAGTTTTAATCTTTAAAACCGTTTATTTTCGTCCAAATTGAGCCAACAATTGGAATTGTTAATATTACAAAATTGTAGTTGTTAAAAATAAATTCTATCAAAACCTACGCAATATTAACAACATTCATACATTGTTAGAACAAACTGTGTTAACGATATTAACAAATGTTCATTCCTATGCTAATTTTCAGGCTTGTTGGTTTGACTATTGGATTTTAATTGCGAATATATTTTATTAATTCTATAAAGTTACAGAATTTTTGTAAAGAACTCAATAGAGTCAGTGCTCGTTGAGTTCATAACATTGCCTTCACCCCCAATAACGGGGTCAACTCCATACCCTACCGAATATACTCGGCTAAAGGAAAAAATCAAAAAGCTTCAGGAGTTGCCTGAGCTGTTTACTAGTGAAAACTTAGTTAGTAACAATAACGTGTGTGTTTTTAAATGAAACTCACGGTCTCTAGTTAATTCCACAATATAATAAAAGTTATTGAAAACTCCAAAAAATTGAGAATTGTTTCGATAAATTAATATCATCGTCAGAATGACAGAAGTTACATTTCATTTTATGCCTACCTGATGTTTAGTAGCTATTTTTGGCTAGACCAAGAAGTAACCTAACTTGTGATTGGCTTAATATATGTTTATAGAAAAAATAAGAAGATGTGATATTACAAATATTGAAGCTTAGATATTATTAGCCCTATGGTGATATCCTGGATATCATTTTTGCAATTAAGATCAGTATAACTGTGCAATGATATAGAAAACCAGGAAAACTATATTTGCTAATCTTTACAATTATCACTTAAGAAGACAGTTTATTAGTGGAGAACTCCCTAGATTTAACTGTTCATTGACAACTTCATATTGTGGGTTTCTTAAATGTCTTCTAATTTCCAGTTCTTCAAGGAAATCCAGTTCTTGTTTCTCTTCACAAATATGCAGTACTTCTAGTTCTAGTATATATATATATATATATATATATATATATATATATATACTGGAATGTCCTGGCTGTTACTAACTGTTGGTTCCTCTGGGTTCGTTTTCTCTATACTTTGATCAACAACTATTACATCATTTTCTTCCTCTACTTCTGTGACAATGTCTTCATCCTCTAAGTCACTCGATGTTTCCTCATTGATAACACTATCAAACTCTGGATCATCACTTTCAAGTATACGTAACATCTCATCGTCAGTAAGCCCCTTGTGATTATTTGTAAATAAAAACTGACTCATTTTCAAAACTATGTACCCTACTCGCAATATCACAATAGACTAACCCGAATATTCAAGTCTAAAAATTATATCGCAGTGCGGGGAATCCCCCATTTGAACTGGTAATTTACATTTTACAATTATATGGGTAAATTCCCTGTGAGTAAACAAACGTTAAATGTATGGGATTCCCGGATTTTACTAACAGTTACCGGGATTATTTTATCGGACGTAAAAGGCTGACCGGGGTCTGAAGAGACCCCTGGAATATAAAACTATTTTTTGTTTATACCAGCCAATAAAAACTACTAAATACATCATATTTTATCAAAATAATTCATAATCTGCAGCTAGATGAAAGATCAATGTTTAAAAATTTGCCTTTGCAAAGACACAGCAAAAACATACGTCATGGGGTACAAACTGACCCCGGCCAGTTGTATGAAGGTTAAAAGATGTTGAGATAAATCTCTTTTGTGGCAGTTGAAAAATATCGCCACTTACGGGCTCTTCAGTGGCGAGACATAGCAATACACCATCTATTCTATTACTTAAGTAAACTAACTATCTAAACTATTCTAAACAACTAATCAATCACAAACTTAATCGCTAATATCATCTCATGTCTCATGGTCATTCACATTGTATCCAGGGAGGATTTTAATGATAGGGTATATCTATAAATTTCGGTTGTTGTCTCAACAAATTATTCCATCAGATTTCATAAATGATCGTAAAAGTTATAAGATGTAGGGTCAGATATTTGTATGGTAATATGCGTTATGAAATTATGTTGTTCTCACAATAACTATTTTCATAGCTGTTCGTAAAAGTTTTTAAGGTGACGTGCAGATGTGTTTTATTAAATTCGGTTGCGGTTTCAACAAGTAAGTTCATAACATTTGTTTGATAGTCCAGGAAGAATCGGCGCATGAGTACCGAAAACTATTCCACCTCAATTTTTTTATGCGATCCTCTTTGAATTGCCCTACTGATGATATAAATGCATGTTGCCATGGGGCAACCTAGTGCCATATTGTTTAAACCGAAATTGTTTAAACAATTGGAAGGAATTGTTATTTTTCAACCGGACAAATTTTTTTTATATTCTTTATTGAAATACAAATATAAAAGGTTACATGACTTTTCACGATAAAGTTAATATTTTTAGAGATATGAATTTTTAAATGTTCGAAAAATCTCAAATTTGAGTACTTTTGACCCATGAAAAATATATTAAAAAAATAAAATAAAATATAAATAATAATTTTTTTAAATTCTCTATACAATAGTTAATAATATTCTTAATAGGGATTTAAAAAAATTTCATTGTTTATAACTGTTTTTTAATTGTTAATTTCGCGCGCTCACAAGTATGCGTCGCTACCTTTAAGTATCGCCGTCTCTCTCTGACTCATGCGCTGCATCGACCTCTCTGTGTCCTGAATCATTATTTATAATTTATTTAAGAAACCATTAACTTCATCAAGATTGGTAAAGAGAGCAATGTTATTAATAATTAAATTGTCTACAATTTGTTTTTAACAAAAGTAATTTAAGTATGAATCGGAACATGTAATTAAAATTACTTTTTTGTTATTATCATACATGCATTTTTGTCAACAATAATAAGATATAATGGTATTTGAAACATTTTTGGAATCACAATTATATATAAATAATAAGCTTTAGCTCAAAACATACATTTGGATAAATGCATTGAATCCGGAATATAATACATTAGATTTTACGAATTTCGGATACAAACTAGAAAATGATACTTTGCTAATACCTTTATTCATAAACAAAAGCCCATTTCCAACTGATCAAAATCTAATGTTTTATATTCCGGATTCAATGCATTTTTCCAAATGTATGTTTGAGCAAAAGCTTATTATTTATATATAATTGTGATTCTAAAAATTTTTCAAATACTGTTATATCTTATTATTGTTGATAAAAATGCATAAATCACTATGATAATAACAAAAATGTTCCGATTCATACTTAAATTACTTTTGTTAAAAAAACAAATTGTAGACAATTTAATTATTAATAACATTGTTCTCTTTACCAATCTTGATAAAGTTAATGGTTTTTTAGATAAATGATTAATTATGATTCAGGACACAGAGAGACCGTATGCAGCGCATGAGTCAGAGAGAGACGGCGATACTTGAAGGTAGCGACGCATATTTCTGAGCGCGCGAAATTAACAATTAAACAACAGGTATAAACAAAGAAATTTTCTTAAATCTCTATTAAGAATATTATTAACAATTGTATAAAGAATTTAAAAAAAATATTATTTATATTTTTTTAATATATTTTTCATGGGTCAAAAGTACCCAAATTTGAGATTTTTCGAACATTTAAAAATTCATATCTCTAAAAATATCAACTTTATCGTGAGAAGTCATAGGACCTTTTTTATTTGTATTTCAATTAAGAATACAAAAAAAATTTGTCCGGTTGAAAAATAACAATTTCTTCCATTTGTTTAAACAATTTCGGTTTAAACAATATGGCACTAGGTTGCCCCATGGCAACATGCATTTATATCATCAGTAAGGCAATTCAAAGAGGATCGCTTAAAAAAATTGAGGTGGAATAGTTTTCGGTACCCATGCGCCGATTCCTCCTGGACTATGACCTTCGTACAGAGATTTGTGTGATGAGAAGGCCCTATGAAATTCTGTTGTCACAACAAATAGAATCATATTATTATTTGTTGTTAAAATTAACGATATTTGTCAATGTTACAAACTTTGGTTTATTGTAAAAACAATTGGGATTTTGTTATATTGTGAACAATCGCTACTTTCATCGTCATAAAAATATTCCATTTTTTACGTAGTATTAACAAAAACAATTGTCTCAATAAATGATAGTTAATATATTATAATTTTAGTTTTCTGTAAATCCAAATCCAATTGTAGTAGACCTGACTTAATTCATTAAATTAATTGGTATGTTAATTTGGTATAAGAACCGATCACTTTCATGTTCTTCTAAAATTTGATTTTAGAATTAATTTAGAAAAAAATTGTTCAAGAATACAAAAATGTGTTTTAGTACTTCCTCCATCCTTATTGAAACTTTTCAGCGTATGTTTCGATAGTTCTTTGGGTAGAGCTTAATTCATGACAGAGCCGAAAAGAAAACCTAGCAATTAAAAAGTATCTCCTACCTGGACCTTTTGCTCCACCTGAGAGAAGACGTCCTAAACGAAATATCACTGCTCGTTCGTATTCTTGTACCACCTGAAAAAAATACACAATAAATTAATTTTGATTATTACTTTCTGATTCGATAAGATTTAGACGAAATTGTTGGTAGAATTAGTGTTCAATGTGACAGTTTTAATATTTTTGGAAAGTATTATATTTTTATTTTTTATTATTACTACAATTCTTACAGCTTATAAAAACAGCAAAAAACAATTGTAGACAATCGTTCATCGACATATCCTAGAAAAGCTGTACTATTGTTAAGAAAAAACTATTTACTCCAATTAATCATGTTGTAGCATGATAAAAATACAATGCTTTTTTTGTATTGTATTATGAGTAACTCACGGAGGTACATTAATTCGATTAAGCCACCCACTGAGTATGCAACTTTATACACATTTCTGTATAGTTGGTTGCATGACGGAATTAGCTATGGGTTTTAAAATTATTTAAGCATATCCTGGAATAACGGGATGTAAATAATTAAATGGGTGTTTAGACTAATATTTTTATTAATATTCTTCATGTGATTTAACCAATCCATGAGTATTTTATTATTTAATGTGGGGATTTTATTTGACTGCCATTGGTAACACTGTTTGCTGATGTCAATTGTAAAGTAAAGGGAAGCTGTTGAAAGCACTTGTCTGATACTTGTCGAATGGTTAAGTCGGGGTATCGTTGAGGGCAAGTCGTAAGTATATAAAATGGCCGGTGGCACATGGTTTAATCCATATATTTTGGGAACTACAGTGGTGAAAAACCCTTGGTAACAAGGTAAGCTTTCATCTTGTATATATTTTCACGGCTATAACGCCCAATTTCTTTTTAAGGTTTTTTTCTATACTGCATAGTTTTTACAAGCAGTTTTTACAATATTTTTTTGCCAATTGATGGTTTGATAGTTTTTATGGGTGATGGTTATCAATGATAGGATGATCAAGAACAGATTTTAAGAAGCTTCAATTTCGGATGATTCCTGTATGATATATATTCTCGTAGGGATAGCTGACAGACCAAAGTTCTCCGTCCAGGGTTGTTGAGATGTTTCGTACATCGGATTACGATTAACGTTATAGAGCGACAAGAGCTTCTAACGGCGTTTCCAGTTCAAAGGACGAAGCTGGACTTATGTTTGTTGGTGACGACTGCCGAATAATTTCATCGATTATTAACCGCATGGCTGAATCTTGTTCCATAAGTCAGATGTTGCTTGTCAATTAAGCCAATTGACGTCTAATAGTTTGGACACTAACCGCAAGTAACATTTAAAGTTTTATTTGTTTTTATCAGAACTTTGAGCACATTATTCATTTTATAACTTCATTTTTTAACGTTGAATCACACATTAACTTTTATATTCTACTGTTTAGTAATTTCACACTTTATTAAGACGTCTATCAAATTCACAATTTTAACATTACACTCTTTCAATTCCTTAGAGTTGAAATATCAACTTTGTTATTGTATATCGCACTGAAATTATATTTCAGTTTAATCTTATTATATTAGAGATACTTTTGACCTACTTGTATGTATATGGTTAATTATTACTGTTGTAAAGCGGTAACTGGTATACCATTTACGTGTTGCTCAAGATTTAGTGTATTGTATATTTTGATCTCAGTTAGTTGATAACATTAGAAATTGTTAAACATTTTAAATTAACTAATCATTGATAACTGATTATCATTTCATAAATAGAGTTGATCACCTCATATTTTTGAGACAGGTTATTACAACATATGTTCAAGGTACCATCTATTTAATTACACTGTTTCATTGGCAACAAAGTGTTCAATAGAAGTAATTAGCGTTAATTTACATCTCGACAAATTTGAGCAATTCTATTAAAAGCTAATTAAATATTAGGTGTATTGCTAAAAGTAAATCTGTAAAAATTTCGATTATAAGACAAATTCCTAAAAATGGTGCAAAATTTCATATACAGTGCTAGGAATATTCTTTGGTAACATAGGATTTTAATACAGAGTCCATAAGTGACAATGTGTTAGAAAGAAACGAGTATAGGGGAGGGTGGGTCACAGTGGCCAGTGGGGAACAGTGGCTAGTTTAAGATAATTTTAGAATGCATTCAGTATATGTGTTGCCATCTAACAGGAAGCTGCTAAACTGTGCGAAAAACAGTATCCGTCATGTGTTATTTCCTAAATTTGTCGCAAATTAGTTTTATTGCATATTTTTGTCAATGGTGCAGCGCGTGTAAAAACCCGGTGAGTATTGTTACTTAGTTATATCGTGTTTAATATTGATACATTATGCTAATAACCAACACATGCTAGGAGCTAGGAACAAAATTTTAGATAGGAAATTTGTTTAGAGGCTAGATTTGTACACAGTGGCCAGGGTCATTTTGGACAGAGTGGCCCCTCCTCACTATCAGACTTTGGTGGCCACTATACCCCGTACTCATAATTAGTCGATTTGGTTTCAGCATTTCTCCTTCATCTTTTCTTTCACGACTGACGCATGCTTTTTAATTTATTTCAGATTGAAAGATTGTGAGGATGCCACGCAACAGAAAACGTAAAAGCACTATTGGTCTAGCAGATGAAAACGATATGAAATCGGCTGTTAGATCTGTATTAGATGAAGGTTTATCTACAAAAACCGACTGCAGTTAGTTACAATATAGCACGAACCACATTACGTAAGTATATTAGAAAATGCCGTGATATAAATATAAATTGGGATGAACCAGAATTTCCAAAAATGAAGCCAAATTATGAATGCAGAAAGATTTTACTAACGATGAAGAGGTGGAGTTATGTGAATACCTAAAGAAATGTGGAAAACTACACTATGGTTTACCACCAAAAGCTGCTAGAAAACTGGCATTTGACCTTGCAGTGGCTAACAACAAGAATATTCCGGAAAGCTGGCAACGAGATCAATCTGCTGGAAAGGAATGGTTTACGGCGTTCATGAAAAGGAATCCCACAATTTCCTTACGAACAGCAGAAGCAACTTCTATATCAAGATCTATGGCTTTTAATAAGCCCGTTGTCCATAAGTTCTATGACGATTTAAATGATTTATATAAAAAATACCCATCTTTGAATACAAGCAGAATCTATAATACTGACGAAACAACTGTTCAGGGATCAACTAAAATAATGGCACAAAAAGGACAGAGACAAGTTGGTCAAATTACTTCCGCTGAACGAGGCGTTCTAGTGACCATGTGTGGTACAATTAACGCTCTTGGAAACTGTATTCCGCCTCTTTCGATATTTCCAAGAGTCGATTTTAAATATAACATTATTAAGAACGCTCCCATTGGGACAGTACGGGCAGCTTCACCGACGGGTTGGATGACGTCTAAAATATTCGACTGGATGCATCATTTCATTAAGCATGCCAGGCGTTCATTATAAGACCCTGTATTACTGTTATTGGATAACCATGAAACACTGTATCCTTTGAGGTCATTAGGATGGCAAAGAATTCTGGCGTTATTCTTTTTACACTACCACCACATACAAGTCATAACTCTAGATAAATGTATATATGGTCCTTCGAAGCGTTACTATAATGAGGCATGTAGATCCTGACTAGCATCAAATCCCGGCAAAAGAATAACAATATACGAAATTGCTGAACTGTTAGGGATTGCCTAACCCCTTGCTTTTACACAAAAGAATTGCATATCTGCCGTTGAAAGCACAGGTATTTTTCCAATGAATAAATGTGTACGGAGATGATGAGTGGTTTAAAACTATCCTTTTGATTTAAAACTGCATCAGTCTGCATTAAATTGCCAAATTGATCAAATTGATGTTCTAAGACTTAAAACCTGCAAGTAAGTGCTGTTAGGAACAATTATTACGTTTTTAAAGCATAAATATACCTTAACCAGAAATGAATATAAACTGGTATTTTGTAGTTTTTATTCTGTATCGAAAGTAGAAATATAAACATTACTTAGCATAGTTGCCGGATTGTTTTTAAAATATGGATGGATTAAGACAAGAAATTGTTAATAGTAAGAAAGAGCTACAAAATAGTATTCATGCAAGCGAATTAAATATATTATTGAAAATTGAAACAATCCTAAACGAAAAAATAAGAAGATTAGAAAAAGAAAATTTGGAACTGAAAGATGAAATAGAAAGGTTAGATAGGAATAGTAGAAAAAATAACATTAATCATTTTTGGATTTCCGACAGCAGACAATAATATCCCTGTGGACGACGTGTGTAGTAAATTGGATAGCTTATTAGGTATAAAGATAATTACACAAAATATTAGCAACATTTACAAACTTGCGAAAATGAACATTTTAAAGAGCTGCTAAAAGCTCAAAGGGAGTAACATCTCAATAGTGCCTGATTTGACTAAAATTCAGCAGGAGAGAAATAAAATACTCAAAAATTATCTGAAAACATTAAGAGACACAACCCAAGATCGCTGCTATGTAAAGGGCGAAAAACTCTATAGAAACAATATAGTATACACGGTTGAGGAAATTGTTGGATTTCAAGAGGATCGGGCAGCTGTTGAAATAAAACCCTTGCACAGCAAACCGGAAACTCCAAGAAAAGATTGGCTTGATAATTTTGAAATAGCTGAAAATACAACACAATTAGATGATAATATAATAAAACAGACCGAAGAAAAAAAGGAAGTACGAAAAAACGTAGGAGCTGAACTGAGAAAAAAGAAAGATGAATTAAAAAATAAGGGTAAACCTAAAAGCACCCCGCCTACCCCAGTTAGAGAGAGAAAACCTTCATCAAGAAATAGAAATAATCAATTTTAAAATTGGATCCATTTATTGCAAACTATGAAAATGAGGAAATATCAGGAAAACTCATATATGATATACAAAATTTTAACCAAAGCTATTTGACTCATGAACATCCAAACTTTAAAATCTTACATCTGAATATCAGAAGTGTAGCAAAAAATTACGATGAGTGTCTGATATTTCTTAATCAGTTTTCTGAGCAATATGAAATAATAATTTTAACGGAAACTTTCACTATCTTCGATAAGGATGTATACAATATTCCAGGTTACAGCAATGTCTACAGTGAAGGAACATTAAACAAAAATGATGGGATCTTAGTGTTTATTAAATGTAATATGAAATACAATTATAATATTGTTCGGGTTGCCCAGAGTACTGCCATTGAATTACATATTAATGTTAACAAAATTAAATTGGTCTTAACAGCTATTTACAGATCACCCAGTACAGATAAAAATAACTCCATTACAGAGCTTTATGATTATCTTCAGTTAAGGAAACAAAATAAATTCCATATTGTCATTGGAGGCATGAATATCGATCTACTGGAAAACACTAATGATTTTAAAAATGTGTTTAACTCATTTAATTTCATGCCGTATGTAAATCAAGTCACAAGACCTAGTAGTAAAACATGTATAGACCACATATTTGTTAAAAATAATTACAATCGAAATCAATTTAATTCATACGTTTTCAATTATGATATAACTGATCATTTTCCGATCGCAGTTATCTACAACTATGAGTCAATTTCTACCGACAAGATTCAGCAAAATAAGTATAAATTTTCGTTTAAGCTTATTCCCGGTAATCGGCCAACATGGTTAAGGTTAAAAATAAAAAGATTTTTTGTATTGTTTACATTCTCTTCTCATTCATTTTATTTTCTCCACTACGTTTCGGCGTATTGCCATGTTCAAGTATTTCTTTTTTTTCCTCTACAATGAATAATGTGTTATTTAATTATAATACATTTAACAATAAGAGACAAGACAAAATTAATTTAAAACAATGAGCTATTAAAACTTACACACTATAAATCTACTGTCGATTGTGGACATTGCGTTCTAAAATATTTTAAATCAAATAAAGTTACTCGAACCTGTCTGATTTATAAAATCATCAACAAAACATACAAATAATATTCATAGGCGGGTAAGATGCAAAACACCTACAGCTAGTCTATTAAATGGTTGTATATTTTTGGAAGACTTTGAAGGTCCGTCTTATAGTTAATTGAATTTTCGTTCTTTTTGATACAAATCATTTCTTTGATTTCACGTTTGAATCTGTTTTCTTCTTTGTCTAAAATTTTAATGTTTTCAAAATCAAAACTATGGTGGTTTTCGAATGCGTGTTTTGAAAGGGCTGTGGAATGTTCATTGTTGGTTTTTATGTTATATTGGTGATTGTAAATTCTGTTATGTAGGTATTGAGATGTTTGACCCACGTATTCACCATGGCAATATTTACATTTGACATTATACACTACATTACTTTATTTCAATTTTTCGATTTTCGGTTTAAGTTTTGTGAAAAAAGTCTTGGTATAATTATTAGGTTTGTGCGCTACATTTATATTATTTTTACTCAACAGCCCCTGAATTTTTTCTGATGCACCTTGTATGTATTGTAAACTGATATATGTTTTGGTTGAGATATTATTACTAGAGTTATTACTACTCCTATTGTTTGTGTCCCTTGCATTATTATTGTTGTACATTTTATGTATTCGTTTTTTTATTATAGGATTGTAAAATCTTTCTGGATATTCATTACTTTGTAAAACTTCTTTAATCTTCTTCAAATTATCAGGTCTGTTATTAGGATGTGAGAGTTTTGGGGCCCTGTCTGTAAGGTTATTAACAACACTTCTTTTGTATGTGATTGGTACATTAGAATTAAAATTTAAATATCTTTCAGACCATACATGTTTGGTAAACCAATTTGTCTCAATTTTACCGGTATTATCATATTTAATTGTTATATCCAAAAAGTTTATTTGTTTTTCGTTATCTTTCTCAAAAGTAAATTGTATTCTAGGGTGGAAGTTGTTAAATTTTTTAAGTGTATAATCTAACTTGGATGCTGGTATGCATAGAAGGCAGTCATCAACGTATCTTTTATAAAAATTTGGAACATAATTCAATTGATTTATAACTGTATTTTCCAAATCTTCCATTACTAGATTTGCTATGACTGCTGCAATTGATGATCCCATGGCTATACCATAAATTTGCGAAAAAAATTCATCATTATATTTAAAATATGTCGAATTTAAACACAACAACGTGGCTTCTATAAATTCATTTAAGGGCAAAGAAGTATTATTTATTTATTTCTAGCCACCGGTTTTTTATACAAGTTATTGCTAGATTAGTTGGAATATTGGTGTATAAGGAGATAACGTCAAAGGAAACTAGTATATGATCTTTAGGAATAATTCTATTTTTATCAAATTCACTAAAATGCCACGAGTCTTTGATATGATAGTTGTTGTTACCAATTATGTTGGTCAAGATATCAGAGAGAAATTTTGACAGTTGATATGTTGGAGCACCAATATTACTAACAATAGGTCGTAGAGGTATATTATTTTTATGTAGTTTCGGTAGTCCATAAATTGATGGAGGTTTACCGTTATGGCTAATAAGCTTGAATTTTGTACCTATATTTATTAGTTTTTCTTCAAACCATTTATTGATTGAAGTGTTTATTTGTTTTTGAATTTTGTTAGTGGGATCTGAATTCTCTTTTTTGTAGGTAGTTTCATCACTCAATGAAGTGTTTATTTTGTTGATGTATTCCTGTTTATACATAATCACAGTTTTATTACATTTATCAGCCTGTAGTATTAAAATGTTGGTGTTATTTTTAATGAAATGTTGAGTTTGTTTAATCAACCAGTTGAAATGTTTTTTTATTTGGAAATTTGAATTATCTATTTTGTATTTTTGATTAGTGATGATGTTACATATTTTATTTCTGATTTTTTCTACATGGTTGTTATCGATATTGCGGAGAGCACTTTCTACGCTACTGATGATTTCATTTGTTGATAATTCAAAATCTGGAATTGAAAATTTGGGTCCAAGACCTAAAAAGTATTTGATGTTTTCAGGAATATTAATATTGGTTAAGTTTATTAACTATTTATTATTTACCTGTTTTTTGTTTTCATATTGTTTCTTTACTAAAAATTCTATTTTCTTTTGATGTCTTTCTTTTACTTGCTGAAATTTATATTCGTATATTTCGTTTTGCCTTTCAAAATACGCATGGCTAAAATTATCTGATTTTTTTTGATAAATTTTATTTTTAAGAAAATTAATTCTGCTATTAAACGCCTTAATATTTTGAAAACAATCATCAATACATAAATTCAAAAGTTGTAAATAAAAGCGACATAAAATGTTGTTATATTATGTTTTGCAATGATTACTTTTTACTATGTATTTTTTACATTTTATTTTAATAAAATTAGGAGTTAACTGCAAGTTTTTACATCTTACCAAAAATATTTTTCTATTCTTCTCCTTTGCTAATTGAACTTGTACTTTTTGAAAATTCCAAAGAAGGGCTTCATTGCTGTTATGGTTAAATTTTCGAGATTTATTCACTGTGGAAGGTTGTTGTGGCATTTTAAACCAAGCCAATTAACTATAAGACGTACCTTTCAAAACAAGCATTCGAAAACCACCATAGTTTTGATTTTGAAAACATTAAAATTTTAGACAAAGAAGAAAACAGATTCAAACGTGAAATCAAAGAAATGATTTGTATCAAAAAGAACGAAAATTCAATTAACTATAAGACGGACCTTTAAAGTCTTCCAAAAATATACAACCATTTAATAGAGTAGCTGTAGGTGTTTTGCATCTTACCCGCCTATGAATATTATTTGTATGTTTTGTTGATGATTTTATAAATCAGACAGGTTCGAGTAACTTTATTTGATTTTAAAATATTTTAGAACGCAATGTCCACAATCGACAGTAGATTTATAATGTGTACGTTTTAATAGCTCATTGTTTTAAATTAATTTTGTCTTGTCTCTTATTGTTAAATGTATTATAATTAAATAACACATTATTCAGTGTAGAGGAAAAAAAGAAATACTTGAAAATGGCAATACGCCGAAACGTAGTGGAGAAAATAAAATGAATGAGAAGAGAATATAAACAATACAAAAAATCTTTTTATTTTTAACCTTAACCATGTTGGCCGATTACCGGGAATAAGCTTAAACGAAAATTTAAATAATATGGTGAGGAAATACACACTGCAAAATAAGTATAAAAAATATATTAATTATCAAAATCTGAGAAATTCTTTGAACGATGAACAGTGGATCGATATTTATGAGTCGGAAAATGTCGATTTGATTATAGAAAACTTTATAGAAAACCTAACTAAGTATATCCAGTTACACACAAATACTATCAAAGTAAATACGAAAAAAACTAAAAAGTCATGGATTACCCCAGAAATACTAAATATAATAAATGAAAAAAATGAAATGTATAGAGAACTGAAGGTACATCCTGAAAATATGATACTAAAACAAATTTATAGGTGCTTAAAGAACACACTTAGAAAGAATATTAATAAGTCTAAAAAAGAATATGCGAATAGAATCATAGAGAATAGTCCAAATTCTTCTAGCGGATTATGGAACGCAGTTAATAGTATTTGCCCAAATCGAAAACCTAACGCAGCAATAGAGACATTAGAGGTGAGTAATGAACTCATAACAGCAAAGAATGAAATTGTAAATATATTTAATAATTAATATAGCGACTTAGGTGAAAATTATGCAAGTAAAATAAATGATATAAAAAATTTTTCAGAAAATATAACCAATATAAATAATACTGTGTTTCTCTATCCAGTAACAGAAACAGAAACTATAAATATCATAAATAACTTAAAACTAAAAAAATCCCCATGATGGGATAATATCAGATCAGAAACTTTAAAAGAAATAAATATAGAAATTGCCAAGCCTTTAACTAATATTTTCAATAAATGTCTCCAGAAAGGTAAATTCCCAAATTGTTTAAAAATTGGTATCAATAAACTACTACACAAACACGGTAACAAACAAAAAGTCGAAAATTACCGCCCTATCTCATTATTGTCGGTGTTTTCGAAAATACTGGAAAAACTTATAAAGAATAAATTGTATGAATTTCTTGAAAAGTTTCATGTATTATCTAATAACCAGTTCGGTTTTAGAGAAGGGCGCTCTACTGAGGATGCCATATTGCAGCTGACATCTCAATTATATGAGGCGTTAGATAAAATAGTCCCGGTCATGTGCATATTTGTGGATTTATCAAAGCCTTCGATACCATTTGTCATAAACGTTTATTAGAGAAACTGAAATGCTACGGTATAAGAGGTCAAGCTTATTTTTTATTAAAAGACTATTTATCACAGCGAAAACAAATAGTGAGTATAGACGGAGTTTCAAGCTGTTCCAGGACGGTAACCTGTGGTGTTCCACAGGGAACAGTCCTGGAACCTTTATTATTTACGATTTATACAAATAGGTTATTGTATTCCCAAACATCAGGAAAAATAGTCAGTTTTGCAGATGATATGGCCACAATATATGAGGTTGGAAGCTGGAGAGACCTCAAAGTATTAGCAGAACAGGATTTAAGACAAATATGCAACTGGTTCAAATATATTAAATTAACAGCTAAAAAACAAGTTACTTAACGTTCACTTCCTACTCCAATCACTTTCCTGATCTTGGACCATTAATAATTGATGATCAAGTGTACAAATTTTTGAAAAAGATAGAATCAAATACTTAGGAATTGTAATAGATAGAAATTTGAGGTGGGACTTACAAGTAAACAACGTCAAGAATAAATTGAGAGGTCTGCTGACTAAATTCAGATTCTTGGCTGATCTCTTGACATTAAAAAACTTTAAAATTTTGTATTTCTCGTTGGTGCAATCTCAGTTTCAATATGGTATCCTAGGTTGGGGAGGTGTAGCAGAAAGCAATTTGTACGGTCTTAATGTATTACAAAAGTGGATACTGAGAATCATTTATAAAAAAGATATAAGGTTTTCTAGTGACAAACTTTTCACAAAATAAAATATTTGATGTGAGACAAAATTTCTGTGAAAAGATAATCACAAATATACATAGAAATAAAATAAAAGTGCAACCAGTTTCACATTGTCACAACACGAGAGCAAAGGAAAACTTCAATATTCCAATATGTGAGAAAACAATCGGTCAACGCTCAGTGGAATTTCTGTCAGCAAAAATTTATAATATTTTACCTCTCAACTTGAGAATCATAAATAACCATATAACATTTAAACGCTCTATACAATACTGACAGAAAAATATTCAATAATCTAGTCGATCTTAAATTTTATATTTGATGTTAGGAATCTAATTGATTCTATCACTTTGAATTATAAATAAAGTAAAATTTTCCCGATTTGGTTCATTTACCCTATTGTGACTGTTCCACCGATTTTTGATTTTATCTAATTCAGACAATTAAATTACCAATAATTATGTATGCTGAAATTATAGGTGGGTGTTTATTTATAGTTTTAATAAGGTGGCTGTATGTCTATTTTATATTTTGTGGTGTTTTATAAGTGTATTTTTTAATTAGGTGAAAATATCACGTACAAGCGTCATTGGCGCTACAGTGATTTTATGTTTGTTCATGTATTTTTAACAATAATTACTTTGTAAATTGTATTGTATTGTATTCCTTGAATAAACATTATTATTTAGCAGCAAATGTAATATATAGATTGAGCAAACCACATCAACTAGTAAAGAAAGAGAAAATCCCCGTCCAACAACTACTGTAGGTCAAGTCATACCATCAACCAGTACATTTAGTACGAGTTCTCCTGTTTCACCAGGGAAATTTTATTCTTTAAATAAGAATGTGCCAGTCTCCAGTTTTGTCTTACCAGAGATATTACGCCCCTATCCAAAAACCAATACCGAACAGAATTTAACCAAAAGGGGTAGTAGGAAGAAAAAGAAAGCAGAAGTTTTAACAAGCACGCCAGTTATGAATAGACTAGAAGAAGAAATGCTGGAAAAAATGAAACTGGAAAGTTTAAAGCGAAAGAGAAATATGGAAAAAAGTGATCGGAAGCAAAAGAATAAACCCATTATGGAACTTATGGAATCGACAAGCGAGAGTGAAAATGAGATATTGGACTTATCAAATGCTTCGAATGATGACGTATCCGAGAATTCTGAAGATAATTCTGGCAGTGCATTTGTTGTTGTTGAATCATTTGTTTTAGTTAAGGTTGCCACAAAAAAAAGATAAAATATTTTGTTGGTCAAGTCAATAATATCAGTACGGACTTGAATGAATATTCAAATAATTTTTTAAGGAAAGTTGGGAATAAGTTTGTATTTCCTAATGTTAAAGATTGTGGAATAGTACTATTGGATGATATTGTTACCGTTCTCCCACCACCTTTAAATTCTGGAGGTACCTCCAGACTACAAGCCACTTTAAGATTTGGTATTGACCTTAGCGGCTATAACATGGTATAATTCTATTTTACTCAATTCTGCTTTTTATCAGTTATATGTGGGTGACCAAAGTGCCCCATGTATGTGGCAACTGTTCCCCGCGTGTGGGGTACAGTGGCCAGTTTTCATGTTCTCAAAAAATAATTATTATTTATTTCATGTATCGTTTGTGTTTTTCAAATAAATTTTTTATAGGTAGTAAAAACTCTATTTATTATGATTCTGCAAACTACATATCAATGAAGGAAGGCATTCGCAGTAGAGGAAAAAAATATAAACAAAAAAAATGGCCACTGTGACCCGCTCTCCCCTATTCATTGTGTATCACCTATTTTCATTAACAGGGTATCATAATATGCAAAAGGAGTATCATTGCACTAACTGTTAAATTGTTTCTTAAATATCACTTCAATCATTATAAACGTTCTAAAAATAGGTTGAAAATTTGATAATTTTAATGGTTATAATATGAAAAACAATAAATCGGCAATATTGACATTGAATAGGCTACTTTTTCAAATAATGTATTATTGCAACTCAATAATTAAATAACGTACATTTTATAAAATTGCATATATTCAATTCTGAACGCAGTAACTCATACGCTCCTGATAAAACGATTTCGTCTACAGCCGTAATTTTTCTATTTTTATCTATCCCATCTCGTCATTTTCAATCTACACCTTGAAAATATAAGTGCCCATACAATATACATTTTTAATAATAATAGAAATAGTTCATCATTTAAATCTAGCGTAAAACAATAATCGCCTCATAGTCAACGTGAAAATATAAGAGGCACATGGCATTATATAACTTTTCAACTATAAAAGTAGCGGAAAGGTTGAATATTTTCAATTTACAGTTCATCTGTTCTGGAGAAACTGCTGTGTTGATTGATTTCCCCATTATTACTGTTATTTGTTATTATTTTTTACCGTTATTGTTAACTGGTGTTTATTTTTGTTCATCTATACAAGTTCTCTTCTCATCACACGAGACAAACATCTAACTACACCTTCCAACTATATAGTGTTCCAACCAAATTCGACCAGATATGGAGGATTTATCACCATCTAAGCGACCTAAAGTTGGCCCATTGTCGCTGAACGAAAAAAATCTGATATTAAATTGCTATTCCTCGTTGAAGAACGAAGAAATTAGAAGAAAAATCATGAATTTGACAGGAAGTGTTGATGAAACTGTGGACAATACTGCAACAATGATGGGTGTTTCAAAAACAACAATTTATAATTTAATGAAGGAGAAAAAAAATGGAAACATCACAGCCCCAGCAAAGTCCCCAGGCCGACCCAAACTTGAAATGGATGACGACTTGAAGAATGGAATAAGGCGTAAGGTGCATGCGTTTTTCTTTAGAAAAGAGATCCCAACTCTCTCCAAAATTATGGCTTCGGTTCAAGAAGATTCAGATTTTCCGAAAATGTCTCGAAGTACATTATGGAAAATTTTGAAGGAACTTTGATTTGAATATAAAAAAAATTATCGGAACGCAATGTTTATTGATAGAGACGACATTGTCATTTGGAGGAGGGGTTATTTGCGCAATATTCGGAAAGCAAGACTAGATCAAAAACGAATTTATTATTTGGATGAGACTTGGTTAAATGAAGGTCATACTGTTTCAATGTTTTGGCAAGACACGAATGTCAAAAGTCGGAGGCAGGCAGCTCTTGAAGGGTGGTCAACAGGCCTCAATCCACCAGCAGGAGAAGGACGTCGACTCATCATTACTCATATCGGAAGTGCCGAAGGTTTTGTTAAAGGTGGATTGTTGTGCTTTGAGTCGAAGCAAACCGGAGATTATCATGAAGATATGGATGCAGACGTTTTCGAAGAATATTTCTCACAAATGTTAGATCTAATTCCAACGGGCTCAGTCATTGTTATGGATAACGCAAGTTATCACTCCAGGTTAGTGGAGAAATTACCTTCAACTGTATGGCGTAAACAAGATATCCACGATTGGCTAACCTCGAAAAATATTGAATGCCCAGATAACCCGCTGAAAAATGAGCTCTTGCAACTGGCCAATTCACATAAATACAAATATAGTAGATACGTTGTAGATCAAATGGCATCAGCGCGTGGTATAACGGTACTGAGGCTTCCTCCTTATCACTGTCAACTCAATCCCATAGAATTAATATGGGCCCAAGTGAAAGGGGAAGTTTCAAGAAAGAATACGACATTCAAAATGAGTGACGTAAAAGTTTTAATCGAAGACGCGTTAGGTAACGTAACCAAAGAAAACTGGAAGAATTGTGTTGAGCACGTAATACAAGAAGAACTAAATATGTGGGAAATGGATCATATGAGTGAACACATGATTGTACCATTTATAATCAATGTTAATAATGGAAGCTCAACAGAATCGTCTGATTCTGATATATAGACTAGTTTTTGTGTTAGTTATTACTATTATTTGTTAGACTTTTTTTTATAAATATTACATTAATTCGTACTTTTTTCCTGCATTTTTCTTTTTTCCTCTCCTATTGTAAACGGTATATTAGTAGTAAAGTTGATAACTACTGCAAAAAAATTTGCTATTTTTTATATAATATTTTATGTTTATTGTTTATTCATAGGAACACAAAAAAATGTGTTTTTATTGAATCGATATTGTGAACTTTTTTGAATAGTTTTCGTAATTATAATTTCATAGTGACTTCATATTCATATACCAAGTTTGTTTTGTCCTGATTGCACGCCTCTGAGGATTAAATTGTTTATTTGTACATTCAAATACAATAGAGCGACCCTTTCAATACAATAGGCGACCCAACCGAATACATAGTTACGGGGTGTCTACCTGAAATTCGTAACAAATGAGAAATTTTAGTACAAAATTAGATAAACTTCGGAGATATTTTATTATACACCCTGTATCGGTTTTGCATACCTAATGAGCTTTCATTACTCCATGCATTTCAAAACGGACTATAACAAGAACCTATTTACATGAATTTTCAAAATGTAGTGGTTCGTTTTGTATCATACAATAATAAAAAACGTTTCATTGACAACTTACCCAGCGACAAAAGTGACAAATATGAAATCGCTGTCAAGATGTAGTGACATATTAGTTACAGTCTGCGCCAATTCGCCGGTGAGATGATGGCAGAGTAATCACTAGAACTCTGGACTGACAGATACGATTTCTTACGATATCATTATATGAAGCAGAGTCGGACCCTGACTACTCACGGCATTACAAATTGAGGGTGTTTGAAAGTTTGTTACTTCATCATTGTAAATATTCTGACCTTTTAACCAGTGAGCCAAGTCCAATCCTGAATTTATGCAACACTAGTATTCTTACTGATAGTACCAAAATAAATGCATTGATATGCTTGACAAACCACCAAATTTTCATAAACTTCTGAGACACAGTTTTAGAGTTATAACTAAAAATGTATTTTCAACTTCAAATTTTAAAGGCCTATAATTCAACAATGGTCTGTAGGAAAAAAAAAGTTGTATTAAGTCCTGACATTATTTTCATACCATCTACCCATTCCCAAGTTTTGGCCTCTCTTTCCTGGGACACTGTATATGTACATACATTTGCACCTATTCGTGAAATGTGAAATACGTTTAAGTGTTATATTGTTCTGAATAAATAAATAAATCAGCATCTCAATTACCTGTAATCATTTAATTAGAATTACAGGCAATTACTCACGACTCAATTCCGTACCAAGTTTATTTAACATGTAACAATTATTTGTAGTGTAACTGTTTTAAGCTTGGACGGCGATAAGGGGTTGTTAGTATAATTTAGATATCTATTTTTTAATAAGTCTAAATATAGATTTTATCTTTCCCAAAGGATTTACATTAATTCTGAATATATTTAGATATGAATATAGAAATAACAAGTAAAATCTGGGCGAATTCTGGATTATAAAATATGATTCGTAATGCAAGAAAATTAAGTTACCTGAATAAACACAGTGTCTTATCAGATAATCAATTTGTTTTTTGGGAGGACGCAGGATGCTGTTTTACTTTTTGACATCAAGACTATATCAGAATCTCGATAAGGAACTGCATTCAATGTGTGCGTTTCTCGATCTTGCTAAGGCCTTCGACACTGAATCACACACAGCTTAAGAGGGTCTTAGAGAAAATGGGCTTCGGAGGTACTTCGTATGAATTAATGAATAGCTATTTGGAAAATAGGAAACAGTATGTTTCAATTAATGATATTATTAGTTCTGAGAAGAAAATCGCATATGGAGTACCTCAAGGAACAGTACTGGGACCGATTTTGTTTATAATATACATGAACGCAATTCTTAATCGTACAAGTGCGGGGATTATAAGCAGTTTTGCAGATGACACAGTCATCTTGTATACAAGCCGCGATTGAAATGAATTAAAAGAAAAAGGAGGAGGAGACATGAAGGAGATAATAGACTGTTTTAATCAAAGATATTTGACTATAAATTATAAGAAAACATATTTTATCACCTTCAGCTGTTACTCAGATACTCTTCCTTCCTATGATTCCTTGCAAATAATAAATAATCAGGAAAATGTTACGATACTCTCAAAAGACTATCAAATATTTGGGAATAACAATAGATAGGCATCTAAGGTTGAATAAACACATCGACAATGCTGCAACAACACTAAGGAGTTTACTCAATAGATTTAAATACTTACAAAAAATATTAGACCTCCACCAATTAAAAATCGTCTACTCTGCATTAGTGGAATCCCGCCTGTCATATGAAATTATAGGTTGAGGGGGGTTGGGGCTTGCAGACACTTACTTGAGGAAGCTTGAAAATTTACAGAAGCGTTTTTTGGAAATAATTCTATATAGATCAAGACTGTACAGGGTGTCCCAAATTGGTGTGTTTTGCAGGGTATCTCGTAAACTAAAAGAGATAGAAGAAAAGCAGTTATGACTTCTTTTTTTGTTAAAGTAACGATAGCCTAATTAAATCTTCAGTAACTCCCTGCAGTTGGAAGATACAGGGCGATTATTGAAAACTGTCGAAAACTACAAAGTACTATAACTTCTTAATTAAGAAAAATATAGAAAGACGCTATAAAAACTTTCGATAGATATAATATTAAAGAGTCCAGTGGCGCACAGAATTTTTTTGTTAGGGGGCTCACTAAGGAAATATAATGCAAACTTATGTTTTTTTAAATGGGACACCCTGTATATTTTGACGTTTTTCGTTTTCATTCACCTGATATGACATATTATATATCCATTTTCAATGGTTGGAGCTACAGTGCAAATAAACCATTTATGGATGTTATCAGGTGAAACACACTTAAAAAATTGAACACTCAGTAATGAAATTTGACATTTGATTATAAGTATACTGGTTAGTGACAATTTTATTTATCAAAATTATAATTAATAAAAAATAAAACCAGATTAAAAAAATAAAAACAATAAACTTATGAAACAACAAGAAATATTGTAACAACTAATCTACCTATAACTAATTTTATTAGAATGTAAAAATTACATTAAATGTTCAAAATGTCCTCCGTTTTATTGTAATAATAATTGACACCTTTTTCTTACTGATCTTACACAATTGAGAATGTGCACTGGCTTTATTTTTCTAAATGCGGCATGAATATTTTGTAATCAATCTTCCCTACTCTCGAAGTTAGTCTTGTAAATATTATTTTTTTAAAATCCCCAAATAAAAAAATCAGGAGGATTTACTTCCGGAGAACGAGGGGGCCACCTAACCGGTCCATAAGTACCAATCCACCGATTAGGAAATTTTTCGATTAAATAATCTCCAATGAATAGAGCATTATGGGCAGGTGCTCCATCTTGTTGGAACCAAAATGTGTCCCTATCAGCCAACACTTCCTCTTCCAAAAGTTGGTGTAAGTTTATTTCCAAGATATCTATATATCCAGCAGCAGTTAGTTTATCAACAAATATATGATAAACTAATTTATTATGTTTGACAAAACAACTAACGTTAAAGCCGAATCTGCCTTGTCTCCTGATCCCCTGAACTAAGTGTGGATTTGAGTCGTTCCAATATAGTTCATTATGTCTGTCAAACATTCCTGCACTGCTTATGCGAGCTTCATCGCTAAATATTACCTTTGAATAAAAATTTGGATGTTCATTACATTTTCCTATATACCACTGTGCAAATTGTGTTCCTCTCAAAAAATCGTTTGGGTATCATTTTTGACGGACGGATGTCCGAAAAGGCCTAAATTTATATTTCTTTAAAATCCAACCTGCAGTAGTTTTTGGAACACCTATTTCATTTTCAATTTGACGTAGAGAAGATGCATGATGTGCTTGGATATATCCCAACGTATTTACCTCTCTTTCTTCATGATTCTTTTCGTACTTACGCCGTGGTTTCACAAAACATCCATACTCGATTAAATTTGAATCGAGTTTTTCAAAAATTCTCTTGTCAGGTTGCCTTCTTTCTGGATATCGTTGAAAATATAATTCAGACGGATCACTAACATTCTTTTGAGATTCAATATATGCCACATGCATATCATATTTTTCATAATTTTCAAAATTCATGTTGTTGACAAGACTGCACGTCGTAAAATTAATTCTGAAAGGTAACACAGGTTTTGTTTTATTTTCAATGGTAAGAGGACCCTACTTGATGAAATGAACATTCTTATAAAATATAACAATCATGTCAATTGAGGTAAACGAACTAAAATATAACAACATATCGGGTTAAACATAATTAGAAATAAAAGTAAAATCGGTAAAAAAATACAGACACCTTATTTCGTGATGATATTTACCAAAAAATGGATTCAATAATTTCAAAATAATAATATAGGTACTTGAAATCAATAATCAGCTATATTTACCTAATGAAATTGACTGTCTCGACCCCTTACTTCGTGGAATATGCTCATATTAGTGTTTTTAAATGAAACTCAAGGTCTCTAGTTAATTCCACAATATAATATAAGTTATTGAAAATTCTAAAAATTTTACAATTGTCAATTTTTTAGAATTTTCAATAACTTATATTATATTGTGGAATTAACTAGAGACCTTGAGTTTCATTTAAAAACACTATATTTACCTACTTTGTTTCACTGTTCACTGATTTTATTTTTGGTAATGCTGAATTGGTTGAAGATTATTCAAACGAAAAACTTTTAAATCAATGAAAACGGAGGACATTTTGAACATTTAATGTAATTTTTACATTCTAATAAAATTAGTTATAGGTAGATTAGTTGTTACAATATTTCTTGTTGTTTCATAAGTTTATTGTTTTTATTTTTTTAATCTGGTTTCATTTTTTAATAATTATAATTTTGATAAATAAAATTGTCACCCATCAGTATCCTTATAATCAAATGTTAAATTTCATTACTGAGTGTTCAATTTTTTAAGTGTGTTTCACCTGATAATATCCATAAATGGTTTATTTGCACTGTAGCTCCAACCATTGAGAATGGATATATAATATGTCATATCAGGTGAATGAGAATTAAAAAAGAAAACGAAAAACGTCAAAATATACAGGGTGTCCCTTTTAAAAAAACATAAGTTTGCATTATATTTCCTTAGTGAGCCCCCAAACAAAAAAATTCTGTGCGCCACTGAACTCTTTAATATTATATCTATCGAAAGTTTCTATGACGTTTTTTTATATTTTTCCTAATTAAGAAGTTATAGTACTTTGTAGTTTTCGACAGTTTTCAATAATCGCCCTGTATCTTCCAACTGCAGGGAGTTACTGAAGATTTAATAAGGCTATCGTTACTTTAACAAAAAAAGAAGTCATTCCATCTTAACTGCTTTTCTTCTATCTCTTTTAGTTTACGAGATACCCTGCAAAACACACCAATTTGGGACACCCTGTACACAACCGATATTTTATATCGCGAATTTAACGAGCTAGATATCAGACAGATATATTTTTACAAGTCAGTAGTATATAAACATGGAACAAAAAATATATATCTAGATCACAACTATAACATACAACAAAAATGCAATCTATTGTTAAAGACTACTCAAGCCAATAAAACAATTGGACAAAGGGGGTATGATTATCTCTCTAACAGATTATATAATTTCTTGCCATTAGACATAAGACATATAAAACAAATTTACAAATTTAAAAAAGTGTTAAAATATTTTTGCTATCACTCAGTAAAACAGAAGTACGTAATTTGTTTGTGCCGTACGTTCTCACTCATTTGTGATATAACTTTTTAATTTTAAATTGTGTTAATTCTAAAAATTGATCAGCTGTTAAATTTATGTATTTTAATGTAAATTAATTTTTGTAATTTCCATTGTAAGACTGTAATAATTATATTATATATTGTCACTACATTACACATAATAATAAACATTATTATTATACACCATACACTACCCCATGGACAGGCTTTGCCTTTATGGGAACATATTCGGAGAGTTGATTTTCTAATACTGCATATGTGTAATTTTTATTATATTGTATTTCTGTAGTGTACTTTTGTCTGAATAAATTATCATGTTATTATTCTGCTCAAATTCGTAATTACAAACAATGAAAGTGTATAGAAACCTTTCTATATTCCTTAACGTCAAAATTAAGTTCTTATGGTTAATTATTTACAATGTGATTTTGATTACTGTAAGGCCTTATGTAGAATCCAGCAATATTTTATTCAATACATTATTTTTGAATTATTTGAACAAAAATGAATGTTAGTTTAAATTTTATTATTGAACCTAATGTTTTTCTTATTAATTTGAAAGTTTTTATTACGACGGTTGAATAAATTTATACACAAGGTATGTCTACACACTATTCACTAATTTATATTATATACACAGCATATTCACTTACACCAATTTATATAAACACTTCACTTCTGTATATTTACTTAGACTTGTTCACTGTTTATATCACGAAATCGAATTATAAACTAACTTCACCTGTTGGTCGGTAATCTTCATATATTAAGTGCCTTCTGTTCCGGAACCTTCTAGATTGCGGCTCACTAAAACAATCGCCTCCCTGGAATTGTCGAGATAAGACTAGTCACAAAAAATAATGGTAAACAGTTCGAAGAACTCCCTGCGCCTCCGCTAAAATTTTAACTTTCATATCTAGTATACGACAGAGTCGGATTCAGGAACTTCACCAGTGTGCTATTTTGTAGCATTTGCCCCTCCCTAAGAGAAAGTTCTTCCTGGAGTTTCTGTGTAGTCGGAACTGGATTATTAAATCGGCAACAACTCCGGTCGTATGGAAATAACAGTGCACCGACTTCAACGGGTACCGATAACGAGAGGTAAAGCTGCAAATTAATATGTGAACACCGGTACCTTGGAAGATCACCTCTATCATGTTCCTGATGACTCGCCAATCCAACTGGTTGCTCTCTATACTGGGCATTACTAGTTTCTCTCCGTGGGATTCCAGCACATTATCTCGAAGGCTTCCCACACCTTCCGGTAGGTGGATCTTCAAGTTTTACTAATTGTTCTAACTTCTTTCGAAACACGGTTGCCAACCCTCGTGCGTGTTTGTTACTGGTGAAGATGTTATATGTCATTGAATACTCTTCCGGGAGAGTGAACAAATCTTGTCTCTGTATGACTCCGTATCTAGCTTTCTCGGTGCCTCCATAGGCGCCCAAAAATTCTTCGAAGGCTGGATCAGACTCTTGTTGTATATGGCGCACTCCTTCCTCTTCGTGATGGTCTCCTTCGAATGGCGCTAGTCGGTTTTGGTGAAATACTCTCGGTTTTCCATCCAATTATTGATTGAGTATGGACCTTCCCAAAATTTCTGTAATTTTGGAGAAAATTCTTTTCTCCTTGTCGGATAGTGTAACCATACTTTGTCCCTTTCTTTGAAACTGCTTCTGTGGCCTGCATGTCGTACCGTTTTTTCATTCTGTCGCTGGCAACTTGAAGATTCGTTCGAGCCAATTCGTGCACATCCATCTTCTCAATTGGATTACGTAATCATTCCCTGCTAGATCTTCGCCAGGCCGACAGCCAAACTCCAGGTCACAAGGAAGCCTTATTTCACGTCTAAACAGGATTTTCGCAGGTGTTTCACCCGTGGACTCATTTATGGCAGATCTATAAGCCAACGCAAATAGGTAAAGATACTGGTCTCAGTCTCTCTGGTGGCTGGAAACTACTTTGGACAGGTATTTTCCAATGGTCCTGTTCATTCTTTCAACCATTCTATATGATTGTGGATGCAACGCTGTTGTCCTGGTCTTCTTTATTGCCAGCTTGTCACAAATCTTCTGGAATACCTGGCTCTCAAAATTACTTCCTTGATCGCTGTGGACTTCCAAGGGCACTTCATATCGGCTGATAAATTCTTTCACCAATACATTCGCGGCAGTCGTGGCCTCTTCATTCGGGATCGCGTAAATTTCCACCCACTTTATAATCCATTACTACCAGGATGTATTTACCACCATTTTCTGTCGTCGGAAATAGTCCAACGATATCTGAAGCAATTTTTTCTAAAGGGCTTCCAACATTATATTGTTTTATGGATACCTTTCTCTTGCGATGTGGTCCATTACTCGTAGCACAAGTGGTACATTTCTTACACCAGTCCTTCACATCGTCGGAGCTATTCATCCAATAAAACCTTTCACGGACTCGCTGAAGGGCTTTCTTCACTCCCAGATGACCTCCCGATGGACTGTCGTGTAAGTTTCTCAGTGCCTCTGCTACTCTCATTCTCGGGATAATTAGCTATCTTCTCGGAACCATAATCGTTCTCAAGGATTATTTTCAACAAGCCTTCTCCCAGTACAAGGGAGTCCAACTGAACCCAATATGTATGAAGTGTCGGTGAAAATCTTGACACTTCTTGCCATGTAGGTCGCCGATTTTCTTCCATTGCCGAATTTTCTTTACGTGAGGATAATTCTCCTGATCTTCTCTGATCCTGGTGGGTGACCATTCTTCGTTGACTACAGTAGTTCTTGAAACTGCAGCTTCCCTAGATTCCCCCTTGTTGCAGTGGCAATAGTATGTTGGGCATGACCGTCTAGGCAGAGAGTCGGCGTTTCGGTGATTCACATCAGCTCGATGTTCGCCCCTGTCTAATTTCTCCTGTGACTGGAATTCATGGGTTGCAGGAGTTCTGAGGCGCTTAGACGGGCTGCGTATGTGCTCTAGCTCGCCACATTTCCGGCATTTGATCTTCTTCAGCTTCTTGTCTACCATACCCTTCAACAAGTTGACGATATGGTGAAGTCTGTCATCGTCACCTTTTTCCTGCATGGTCCTACCTTTGCTGTGTCCCGAAGCCATCGTGGCTGCTTCATATTCAAGAGCAGCAGTTAATGCATCGACCAATGTTTTGGGATGGGCTAATCGAGCCGTCCTCTCCATATCGTGGCCACATAAGCCGTCAATAAAGGCCTGGATGCCCAAACATTCCATCATGTTCTCTGGTGCTGATGAATATGCAAATCGAACTAGTAGGGCAATATCCAGTTCAAGGGTTTCGTCATGTTTCCGCCTTCGGTTCTTCAGCTGGAATTGGTATAAACGTTCTAGATATTCGTGACCATATCGCATGTCCAACCTCTTCTCCATCTGTTCGAAGTCATCCGTTTCTTCAAGTAGTATCGTCTAAAGTACATCTAAATCATCTCCCCGAAACTCTATATTTAGGTTCACTGCTTTCTCCCTATAGGACCAATTATTCACTCTAGAGGCTGCTTCAAACTGTTTTGCATAGTTGGTTCATGACGTCTTTCCGTCGAACGCTGGGGTCTTGACTCGGGCAAAGCTGCCAATGTCTTCTAACTTGGGATGTGTTTCTGGTTTGCAGGGTTAAATTTGTTCGATCTTATTTTCTTCTGCTGGCGTCTCCCTCTTCTACTATTTATTTTTGACCTTAACCCCATTTGCACAAAATGGCTATAACCTTTTTAGTTAGGCGATTATTACAGTTTACATGTAATGTTACAAATACAGATTAGGTACTTCAATATTCTAACGGAAATAATATATCAAAGATATACCCCAAACGGATTCAATTTACTTAAATTAATTCAAGATTTCTCAAAGTTTAGATCACATAAAACTATTTATCTAATTTTGACATATGAAGTAACATTTTTCAAAACTGATTTCCGTTAGCAAATGTCACATTTTCCGTAACCAGTTACATAATGAAAAATAGTATGTAACTGGAGATGAAAATAAACTTGTTGCATATCCGCAGTGGGGCAATTGGCTAACGCACAACAAGATAGCCGTGACCAATGCTAGGGTTGAGAGTTCGAGCCTGAACTAGGGAAGATTTTTTATTTTTATCTTAAAATTGATTTAAAAAAATGGTAAAAAGCTATTTTCGATTTTAATTTAATATTAATGGTAAAATAATGAAGAAAAGTCTGAAATTAATGTATAAAATAAAAGTTTGTCTTGTGTAATATTGGTTGCATAACTTGTAGTAATAAAAAAGTGCTATTTTCAAATCAAAAAAGTTGATTAAAAATTGTTAAAAAACACATAAAACAAATTAAATTTTCTTTTTGTCACAGTTAGATAAAATCTTGTATGAAACACGTTATGAAATGCTTTTTTGTGTAACTCGTGACATTTTGCGGAACCTCGCTCGCCCCGTAAAAATTTCACTCGTTACACAAAATGATGCATTTCATAACTGGTTATATAAATAGCTATTAAAATACACTTTAAAATCCAACTTACCTTGAAACAAACCATAAGGGAAAAGGGCATGGTAAGTACCACAACAATCCATGACAAAACTGTTAAAATTTTACCACAAGTTTTGTTTTCTTCAACTACTTGTTCCGCTGAAAAAGTGAAAATTATATTTTACAAATTTACATAGGTAATGAAATTTACTTTTTCGACCCTTACTCTAAGGAATCTAATTACTTTTTAAATGAAACTAACTGCTTCTTAATACTTCCACAATATAATGAAAAAAATAGTAAAAATTCTAAAAAATTGACAATTGTTTCAATATTATTATCATTATCTTCTATTATGATTACGATAAAGTTGGAAACGTTTTAATCGATATGATATATTACTTTTCTCACGACCACATAGGAAAGTAACACATTTCGCATTCTCTACTCGCATGGAAAGTGCCCTTTATTCTCACGCCTAGGGCGGAAAGTAACTTTCCGCACGGCTGTCAATAAGCCGTCAAACCTGTAAGATTTACAGATGTATTTATTAATTGCTCTTCCTTATTGATATTATTTACATAGAAACTGGACTAAAAACTAATTATTCATAAAAAATAGATTCGAATTTCGATTTTAAATAAAACGTAAGATTAGTCAAGCAACTCAATATACACGATCTGATATTTACATATTGTTTAATAAAATGGGTGGTCGTAGGAAAAATATTGTACATTACTTGTGCGAAAGTGACTTTTCACTCTCGTGGGATTGTCGCACTCGGCTTACGCCTCGTGCTACAATATTTCCCACTCGTGTGAAAAGTGTCACTTTCCGCACTCGTAACGTAATATACTATTTCCTACGACCACATAGGAAAGTGACATATATCGCACTGTCTAGTTCTATGGAAAGTGGCCTTTATTCAAACGCGTACGGGAAAAAAAACTTATCCGTACGTGTACGGATAAAACAGCTGTCAAATTGAATGTTGAAATGCCATTCCATCGCTGTTACGTTGTGTTTTTATCAAAGATACTTATAGCGCTAAGAAAATATACACAACAGTATATTTATTCTTAAAAATAAAGTGTGTTTACATCTTGCAATTTATAAATTGCACCAATAATAATTTTACTTTTAATTTTTACAGTGATTCAAATAAATAATTAATTCTGAATCGCAATATTTATGTAACAAAAGCAGTTTTATTTCTGATGTTCTGTTTTCAATTGTTGTTAGTTGTTAAAATAAATGTTCGTAATATTTTGTGTACCAATATTTATTCTAACTTTTTTATGAAGGTACTCTTCTTCATCGCATGAAAATCACAATTTTCTGTGCCACTTTCAAAGGTAAGTAATCAAAACTATATAAAGTAATTACAAATACACATATATAAAACATCTCACATCTACATAAAACGCAAGATTGTACATGCCTGATTTGGTGAAAGTATATCACGTGGTCGTAGGAAAAATAGTGTACATAACTTGTGCGAAAGTGATTTTTCACACTAGTTACGTAATATACTATTTCCGCCCAACCTATCTAATATGCGAGAAAAGTATTGGTTTACCCCAAGAAAAGCTGGAATTTTGAAAAAATTTTGTTATTTTCACGTTTTCAATCAACAACAACGCGTAAAAACGGTATTTAGAAAAAAAATCCTGTGTGTATGTCGTCGACGTCGTTGTCATCGGCCACTTTTCCTTACATGTCTTGTTAGCACGATACAGCTTCCGAAGTGCAATAAGTCACCAATTTTATGATTGAATAATGTTAAGATTATGTCACAGATGAACCCTATTGATTTTCAGCGTACCAGAGCTAGTACAACGGGTGCTATGGTACTTGAAGTACGACATTTTATCATTTTTTGAGAAATTTCAGTTGGTTAGCACGATACAGCCTCCGGAGCTCAACAAGTCACCAATTTTATGATTGAATATTATTCAAGACATCTCACTGATAAACCCTATTGATTTTCACCTCAAAAGAGACAATACAACAGGCGCTACAGTACTTTAAGTACGATATTTTTGGAGAAGTTTCAGTTTGTTAGCACGATACAGCCTGCGGAGTATACAGGGTGGTCCTTAAGTAATTGTACATAGAAATATGGTAGATTCCTGACTTTAAAATATTACGATTTAAACCAACTTACTTTAATAAAATCTTGCTAATAAGGAATATACAGGATGTTAAAGGTTAAATTTTAAAATTTCTTTTTTGCAATAACTTCAACGTTTTTGGATATGTATACATGAAAATTTGGAAATAGAGGTTTTTGGGCACGAAAAATCATAATCTGGTACCTACTTCGATGTAGTTTATAGAGGGCGCTACATAGGCCACCTTTGTGGCATCAATGTGCCCTAAATTTTTTTGCTGTTTAAGTTAGCGGTATTTTTGTAAAAGAATATTAAAGCCACGTTATTTTAATAGAAAAAAGGTATACCTGTTATTAACCTTAAAACATAACGGTTTTCGATATAATCGCATTTTATGGATCAGTTGCAAGATTATTATTAAAAACATTTAGAAAACAAATTAAAAAAAACTAAACTAAATAACATTATAACTTCAGTTGTGTCACATTAAATGATCGATATTTCCTCCATTCTCGTCGATGCATTTATCTACACGTTCCATAAAAGATCGTCTCATATTAAACAACATCATTGGATCAAAAACACCCGCTGCTCTATTTATTTCTTCCCAAAGTAATAATTATTCATTTCGGAAACTATTAACATAGTAGGCTGACGTCACGAATGATTTTGACAGCGAAGCATTCGATTTGTTTAAATATTATGTCAGTCTTGTAATATTTAGTTTGCATTTTATTAGTTAATTCAAAAAAGGCAGAAAATGCCGAGGCATAATAATTATTCTAATACAGATATGAGAGATATGGTTGCTATTTACTGTCAGCAAAATTTTAATGGGCGAGCTGCGAAACGAGAATATTTGAGAAGATATCCAAACAGGCAGCAACTTAATCATCAAACATTCCAGAATCTATTTAGGAATTTAGGCGATAGTGGTTCGTTTCGTCCTAAGCGTGATAACTTAGGCCGACCAATAATAATAACGCCTGATAAAGATGACGAAATAATGGTTCGCATTGGAGATGATCCTCAAGTTAGTACACGGCGTTTATCTGCTGCTTTACAAATCAGTAAAACTTCTATTTTAAAAAGACTACACCTCGAGAAGTATCAGCCATACTACTTTACTCTGGTACAAAATTTATCGCCACTAGATCTACCGTTAAGATACCAATTTGCAAGTGCTATCCGAAACAGGCAAAATCTTAATCACACCTTCGTCGACAGAATATTATTTACCGACGAAGCTACATTCAACCGCCGTGGTATTTTTAATTTAAGGAACAATCATCTTTGGGCTATTGAAAATCCCCATGATAAACGAGTAAGCCATTTCCAATATGAATTCAAAATAAACGTATGGTGTGGTATCATTGGTAACAATTTCTTAGGACCATACGAGTTACGTCGTAATTTGACTGGTGAGAACTACTTACATTTTTTGCAAAATGATTTCATTAATCTATTGGAAGAATTGCCACTGAATATAAGAAAAAATATGTGGTTCATGCAAGATGGTGCACCGCCGCATTATACGAGAGCAGTCAAAACATATTTGAATAACAAATTTCCTGAACGCTGGATTGGTCGAGGTAGCCATTTTCCTTGGCCAGCACATAGTCCAGACTTGAATCCTCTCGATTTCGGTGTATGGGGTGCAATGAAACAACTTGTTTATAAGGATCGCATAAATACAAGCAACCAACTTTGGGAAGAAATAAATAGAACAGCGGTATTTTTTGATCCAATGATCTTGTTTAATATGAGACGATCTTTTATGGAACGTGTAGATAAATGCATCGACGAGAATGGAGGACGTATCGAACATTTAATGTGACACAATTGAAGTTATATTGTTATTTAGCTTAGTTTTTCTTAAATTTGTTTTCTAAATGTTTTCATTAATAATCATGCAGCTGATCCCTAAAATGCGATTATATCATAAACCGTTGAGTTTTAAGGGTAATCACAAGTTTACCTTTTTTCTATTAAAATAACGTGGCTTCAATATTCTTTTACAAAAATACCGCTAACTTAAACAGCAAAAAAATTCAGGGCACATTGATGCCACAAATGTAGCCTATGTGGCGCCCTCTGCAAATTACATCGAAGTAGGTACCAGATTATAATTTTTCGTGCCCAAAAACCTCTATTTCCAAATTTTTATGTATACATATCCAAAAACGGTAAAGTTATTGCAAAAAAGAAATTTTAAAATTTTACCTTAAACATCCTGTATATTTCTTATTAGCAAGATTTTATTAAAGCAAGTTGGTTTAAATCGTAATATTTTAAAGTCAGGAATCTACCATATTTCTATGTACAATTACTTAAGGACCACCCTGTATACAAGTGACCAATTTTATGATTGGATATTATTCAGAGCGTCTCAAAGATGAACCCTATTGATATTCACCTCACTAAAGCCCGTACAACTGGTACTATGGTACTTGAAGTACCAAATTTTTGTAATTTTTGGAGAATTTTCATTTTGTTAGCACGATACAGCTTCCAGGGAGTATACGATTGATCAATTTTATGATTGAATATTGTTCAAGGTGTCTCACAGATGTGCCCTATTGATTTTGAGATGACTAGAGGGAGTACAGCGGGTCCTATAAATCCAGATATACAAAATTTTTGGTTATTTTTGGAGAAATTTCGGTTTGTTAGCACGATACATCCCCCGAAGTGTATACAAGTAATAATTTTATGATAGAATATTGTTTAGGGCCACAGATGCGGAAAAGTTAGTTTTAATCTTTAAAACCGTTTATTTTTAACATAATATATGAACAAATGATCAATATCGGTATAAAAATGGCTAGAAATTTGACTTGAAATCTCAACCTTTCTTTTGAAAAAAATATGATCTATATTGAAAAGGAAAACTATGCAATTTTATTGAGAAAAATGGTAGTGTTAGCTAATTTGAATTCTAGTAAATAATTATAGTGTAGGAAAATTAGATAAAAAAAAATCCGTGCATCCCGAAAAATCGTGCTAAGCTGGAAAGTGATTTAATACCTTAAGAGGGTCCTAAATAACAGTCCTGTGAGTTTGCGACGGATTCTAGCTTCTGCTTAAGTTTTGAGAGTAAAAAAACCGCGGAATTTTCGCACATTTTTCAATGTTTCGCGTATAACTCCTAAACCACGCATAATACAGAAAGTTGTAATCCTATCTTGTTTAAAGAACATTTTGCGTCAAATGGTCTTTAATTTATTAAATTTGGACTACCGGTTTAGCCGCAATTGATTTCTGAAGTTGCGCCATTTTCAGAAACTTTGTCAAAAAGTTGATTCTTTGTTTAGTTTTCGTCTTAAATCTCCTAAATACCTAAATGATGCATCGAACAAAAATATTTACTCTAAGCTTTTTTAAAGAAAATTTAATTTCGCCTTGGATAGTGTTTAGTTTAGTGGTTTAGCCACCCTGGCTGTGAAGACCATGTTTGACAACGTGGAGGGAGAAGTATTGCCAAAGTCAGCAAATTTGATATGGATGTTTGGGAAGTGGAATGATATCTTCATTACACTTCGTATTCCCACCAATTACTTTCTAAATTCTCCTGCTCGCAGAATAACAAATACTTACAATAAATTGTCTAGTATTGTTGAAATGGATATTTTTTACCACGGCGCAGATTTGATTAAACACAGCGCAGATTTGATTAAAAAACTACTTAAAGACTATTTTTTGCAAATTTAATTTTGTGCGGTGGTCAATTCATATATGTTTTATTACCTTTACACTTGTTCTCTCTTTTGTTCGTATACTTATATTTACTTTTATTTCATGTAGTTATATGATTATATTTATATTTTCTTTTTTACCTAATTTGTAAAATTATGTGTAACTATTAGTGGATACTTTTATCGGTTTGTGCTGTTTGTATCCCAAATAAATAAATAAACAAATAAATAAAAATCGAATCAATAAGAACAACAAACAAGACAAACACCGTGCTAAACAACATATCAGATGAACAATGGCTACAGCACTTTCGAGAGTTACTTACCGAAATAAGAAAAGAATTTCTGGATGAAAAAGAATCCACTATTTTAGATGGAAACATCCAGTTAACTATTGAGCACGTAAGGGAAGCAATAAAACGAACGAAACTCAGAAAATCCACTGGCCCCGGTGGAATATATCCTGAGTTGATCAAATACGGTCCATCAAAACTATTAGAAATGTTTCGAAGCCTCTTTGAAAGATGTCTAAATGGAGATACCATACCTGAAGAATGGAGAGAGTCTTATACATCTCCTATTCATAAAAAAGGTTCAAAAAACGATCCCTGGAATTATAGAGGAATCGCTGTAATACCAACCATAGGCAGAATATACTCAAGAATACTAAGAAACCTAATCGAAGAAGAGATCATGGAGAAACAGCCTGAAGAGCAAGCAGGTTTTCGAGCAGGACGATCGACTGTGGATAATGCTTTCACCCTAAAAATAACCTTAGAGAAGAGAGTGCAACGAAACCGATAGACCCATGTGGCTCTTATAGATCTAGAAAAAGCATATGACAGCGTACCCGTCTCAAGATTATGGAAGGAGATGGAAAACTGGAAAAATTTTGATTCGGGCCACACATAACTATTATTAGAATAACTCCACAAAAATTAAAATAGGAAATAAGATAACCACGTCTTTCAATACGACAAAAGGATTAAGACAAGGCTGTTGTTTATCTCCTACACTTTTTAAAATCTATCTAGATAGAGCTCTTGTGAAATGGATAAAAAAAATGTGAAACCATGGGCCTAAATATAGGAGATGACACATTATTTACGTTGTTCTTCGCAGATGACCAGATAGTAATAGCTGAAGACGAAGATGATCTCAATTACATGGTCAGAAAACTAAAAGAAGAGTACAAGATGGCAGGCCTTCAGATGAACCTCGCGAAATGAGAATACCTCATAGTAGGCAATGAAGAGATAAACGATCTAATCCTGGACACCGACACAATAAAAGGAGTTAAACATATTAAGTACCTTGGAATAATATTCAATAAAAAAGGGACTAGTGAAAACGAAATCCAAGAAAGAATCAATAAAGGTAGAGCAATAATAAGAACGCTAAACTCTCTTCTCTGGAATAGAAAAATTACAATAGCCACAAAGAAGCATGTATATAATAGCCTAGTCCAAAGTGTAACCCTTTACGGTTCGGAAATATGGGATGTTAACAAGGTCAACAAAAATAAACTCATGGCAACCGAAATGGATTTCTTAAGAAGGAGTTGCGGACGATCAAAGCTTGAAAGAGTCAGGAATTACATCCGGATGCAAATGCAAATGGATAGAAATATACATGAGGACATAGAGAAAAAACAGCTAACTTGGTTCGGGCACGTAAAACGGATGAACTCTGACAGATGGCCTAGCAAGGTTCTGGAATGGACACCACCGGAAAAAAAAGGAGGGGTCGGCCAAGAAGGAGCTGAGATGACATTGATCAAGCGATGACCACGAGGAACTTAGAGGAAGACGAGGTTTTTGATAGGAAAAAATGGAAATTGGGGACGGAGAAACGGCAACAGCTGTAAAAAAAATCCGTTATATATATATATATATATATATATATATATATATATATATATATATATATATATAAAAATATATATATATATATATATATATATAAATATCGACCTTCCAGGGTGGAACGGCTTCATGTAGACCATCACATTGTAACGACACTGTCGTCTAAAATATAAATTAACACCCTCCATACATAATTAAAAATAAAACATCGTGGACTGGGATACAGAACACTACCAAACCAAATTATCACAGTAGACGAAGCTGGGCACTTAGTACCTAGAGGGCAACACTTTCGCCATTTCACTAACAGCTCGACCGATATTACTAACACCGAAACATCTCAATACATCTACAAGCTCAGTCCTTACGCCTAGAAGTGAAAGGAAAGCTTCATCGGCGAATAACCGAGTTAATTTACTATATGCTGGGGCGTGTTTAGCCTGGGATCGTAATTAACACCCGGCGTGTCATCGACCCCTTGGAGTGTGTTAAACCCAAGGCTACAACAGCAAACCCCGTCTTTCGGCCGAAACTCTATAGCGTGCTGAGCCTAGAAGGGAAGCCAACCGTCAGAGCCAAGTCCTGGAGCGTGTTGAGCACAGGACAGAAGGCTTCCAGTCTAGCTGAAATCCCGGAGCGTATTGAGCCCGAGACGGAAGCGAATTCCCACCTCACCGAGATCACGCTGTGTGTTGAATGCGGAATCTGTTACCGAATACACCCCGTTTATTATAGGCAACTTGAACGAGGGGGTAAAACGAGTATCCCAGGTCGACAAAATTGAGTAAGTTCATATAATAGTACTGATTCATCAATAAATCTTTGCAGTAAAGTCAAAGGGACGAGGTACGACCGATCCAGACCATTTACCACGAGAAGCCGCATAATAAGAGGAGATTCTGTAGACAACCCGACCATGCAACCCCCCTCCCCCCCAGGGAATCCCCACAGATTCAAGGACCTACAATTGTACATATAATAACTGTATATAGAATTAGTTCTAATTTGTAAAGACGTTATTGAATTTTTAGTTTAACAGGTAACATACGTGTTATTATTAAATAAACACATCTAACCATCAAGCACTTTTATGTTCTACCCCCCGACTACCCACGGCAATTACAAATAAATGCCCGAGCAGAAGAATTACAAATTGGCGCTCGAGCAAAACGATTACAACATCAAATGAGCCTTAGAAGACCTCATATATACTGTGCCTCCCGTTCATTAGAGCCCCCTCCTCAGATTTCGATACAATATATCATAACAGCTGCTAAGAAATGCAGAGAGTTCCGACAACACTGCTGTTTTGTCGTAGTCGTCGTAAGTCCCTCAATCAAGTGAGGTTTGACCTATTCCAGAGGTCGCTATTTTCAGGGAAACCCTAGAAGATGAGTCAGTGGGAAAAGTTATAAATGGAGAACTAATTAATAATATGAGGTATGCTGATGACACCGTATTGTTAACGAGCAACCTTGGAGACACACAACACTTTTTAGAAAAATTCAATGATCGATGTAATGAATACGGGCTAAAAATTATCTCTAAGAAAACCAAGTTAATGGTAGTTACAAAATTTCCTCAAGATCTGAACCATGCGACCCTGATGGTAGCAAACACACCGATAGAGAATGTGTCGACATATAAATATCTAGGAACCTGGATAGAACAATCGGGTGACTAGAGAAGAGAAATAAGAACGAGGATAGAGACAGCCAGATCAGCATTTGCAAAGATGAAGAAGCTATTTACGAGTCGAAATATTAACATGGGACTTAGGATGAGGATGCTGCGTTGTTACATTTTTTTCACTCTCTTATATGGGGTTGAAACATGGACCCTCAAGAAAAACCACATCGACAAACTACAAGCATTCGAAATGTGGTGTTACGGTAGAATGTGGCGCATTCCCTGGACCGATAGAGTTACTAACGCCGAAGTGTTGAACCGGATGCAGAAGGAGTGTGAAATCATTAACACCGTGAAAAAAAAGTAAGCTTCAATACCTGGGTCATATAAGAAGAGGACAGAAATACACATTTATCCAACTGATAGTTCAGGGAAAGATTGGTGGAAAGCGGAGCATTGGAAGGCGCCGTGTGTCCTGGTTAAAGAACCTGAGGGATTGGTTTAACTATAGCAATGTTAAGAGCTACAGTAAACAAGGTCCGGATTGCGGTGATGATAGTAAACCTCCGATAGGAGATGCACTGTGAGAAGAAGAATTTCACAATTACCGAATTCACAACAAAAAACACAGAATGCTATCTATGGTACGAGGGTGAGGGCAAGCGGGGTGTTGAGGAAATTGCAAGCTGTGTACTGATGTTTATAGAAAAGATGGTTCAAAATATGCAAAAAAATTTTAACCTAGTTTTTTATTCAGACAACTGCAGTGGCTAACAAAAGAATAAGTTTATGGTGGCTACATATTACTATGCGATTATAAAATACCCACAAATAAAATCAATCACACACAAGTACCTAATCACTGGATATACCCAGAATAAAGGAGATAGAGATACAGATAAAAAGATCACTAAAAGGCGGCCCTATATACATCCCTGAGCAATACACACAACTGTAAAAAAAGCGGCAAACCTTATCGGGTTGACGAGTTATGTCATAAAGATTTCTATAATATAAAGTCTTTTATTTTTCACTTGATCGTTACTGCTTTATAATACCTTGGCAACGGTTGCTGTTAACAGATACATAACGCCCGGGGCGTTATAGAGGGATTATGAATCATAATGCCCGCTAAATGTTTTTTTCTGTAGTTCAATAAATTGATTACTCAGAAAGACAGTTTCATTTACGGTATTCACTCTGTTTTCATCTTTCCATTTCAGAAAATGGTCATACTCCTTCTCGTATAAGTATTCTGTGGGATCTTCATAATTATTATTATACGAATTTGATTTCACCCTCAAATTCTTCCTGTCACCCTTACTTTTCGTCACCCCGTATATCAAAAGTTACACATTCCGTATATATAATGAATAAAAATATCATTCTTCTTATCTATTCAATATTTCCTTACCTACGCAAATATCCATTTTAACGTCCCTTTCACATAAAAAAAACACATAATTTCTGCCTTAAAATTATTTCATAATATCTAGTCAACACTTCAAAGCCACCAAATATCAATTTTAATCTTATTGCACCAGGCAAAAACTATCTTAAAAGCTTTCCTTATCTATAACGAAAATAACAGAATGACAAATGCAACACTCAACTCAGCCGCCGTTTATGACGGTTAAAGTTTAAAATATCATCACACATTGGCCAATTTCCCACATGATTTCCCGTACTCTCACCCACTCTGAACAACACATAAATACGAATACAACCCAACTTATAATAATTTGCTGGCATTCACCGGCATAAATTTTAAACATTAAGTAATTACTTATTAGACGTAAGGGCTCTAACATCAGCCAATCTAGGAACAGATCATAAGCTTGTATTATGCAAAATGTTAATGGAGCAACCTCGTAAAGTTGTAAAGAAGCCTATCTACATAAGAAAATTCAATATAGAATCTTTGTCTACCGAAAGCACAAGACAGCTTTACGAAATTAGATTATCAAGCAAACTGAATAACATCTGCACATCAGGTGAAGTTGAAGAAGGCTGGCAACAAATAAAAACATGCATAACAGAAGCTGCAAAAGAATCGATGGGAGAACGCACAATCAACATAAACGCCAACAAGAACATCAAGTCATGGTTTTGTAAGGAAGTGAAGGAACTGGCAGATATGAAACGTAAAAGCTACCTATTGTATTTAAGTTCACCAACAGAAACCAATCGAACGAGATACGTTGAAAACAGAAACAAAGCCAATGCAGCTATCAGAGCCATAAAAAGGGAACACTGGAGACGATTCACCAGTGAAATGGAACACGACCTTTATGGAGCCCAAAGAAAGGTTTGGAAGATGCTGAAAAACAGAAAAAAACCAGTAAATGAATACGTTCAAACTAAAAACATATCACCTGACATCTGGGAAAAATATTTTACAGAGCTGTACCAAGATGAAGAAACAACTGATACATGGGTGAATGAAGACGAAACACCCGATGATGTTTTGATAACAGAGGAAGAGCTGAGAAAAAGAATACAAAAGCTGAAAAACAGGAAAGCCGCGGGTACAGACAACATCCCGAATGAATTGCTAAAATATGGGGGAAAGAAACTCATCGAGAAGTTGCTAAATTTTAAATACATCACAGATTCCCGAAGATTGGCGCAGCAGCATCACTATTCCCATCTTCAAAAAGGGGCAAAAGACAGCACCTGAAAACTACAGGGGCATAACCCTGCTAAGTACGTCCATGAAACTGCTCACGAGCATCCTAAAAGACAAATTGGAATCACGTATCAAGAATAGAGAGGAACAGCTTGGTTTTCGAACAAACAGGTCAACAACGGACGCTCTCTTCATAATGAAACAACTAAAGGAGAAATCAATAGAGTTTAACAAGCCTGCTTATATCTGCTTCATAGACTTAACAAAGGCATTCGACAAAGTGCGCTTGACAGACGTCCTACAAATTCTAACAAAAAGACAGTCCCCGTCCCAAATCACCAAACTAATTAAAAACTTAAACACTGGAAATGTGACAAAGATCAAGTCAGGAGAACAAACTACATCCAACATAAAAACACCAGGCGGAATTAGGCAGGGTGACAGCCTGAGCCCTTTCTTTTTCAACCTCCTGATGGATGAAATAATACAACAAGTCACATCCTTAGATTTGGGGTACAGAATGGGCCACTCAAAAATATCTATGGTCTGCTATGCAGACGACGCAGCTATTATAGCAGAAACGGAGAACGATCTTCAGAGACAGCTGTTTAAATTCTATCAAGTCAACCAACAACTCAACATGGCAATTTCAACATCAAAAACCAAAGCTATGACATTCTCCAGAGAACCTGTCAGGTGTAAAGCGGTTGTAGAGGATAAGCCAATCGAGCAACTCAATGTCTTTAAATATCTAGGCATGGACATCTGCAGCTACCACGATCCGGCGAAAGAAGTAAGAAGTCTCATAACTAAAGCAGCAGCTCTGTCAGGATGCCTTAGAGATGTGATACGGTCAAACCAGCACATGGGAACAGATAGCAAGATGAAGATCTATAAGACTTGCATCAGACCTATTATGACTTACGGAATAGAAGTACGAGAAGACACAAATAAAACAAAAAGTATGCTGCGCTCGGCCGAAATGAAAATCCTACGAACTATCCTAGGGAAGACCAGACGGGACAGGATAAGAAACACTGACATACGAGCTCAATGCAGCATAGTAGACATAGTCAGATGGGGCAGACAGAGACGAAGAGAATGGTACGCGCACGTACGAAGAATGGACGAAAACAGATTACCGAGAATAATGATGGAAAGCAAGCCACACGGAAATCGCCCACCAGGAAGACCCCCAAAAAGGTGGCAGGAAAGCTGGCAGTCCACCTCGCAAGAAACCATCCAGAGACGGCTTCAGCAAGTAACAGACCAATAGGTCTATTTAAAAGAAGAAGAAGAAGAAGAAGTAATTACTCTCAATAATGTGATAAGTAATGAATACTCCTTATAGCTATTAACCAGTGATAATACAATCTTAATTGTTCAGCAAAAGAACAAGATGTATACTACATTAAAATAAACTGAAGTAAAAGTGCAATCGAATTTAATTTATTCATCCATATAACTCATATACGTTAAAACACATTGTACCACGATAGTGTTTGTTCCTTCGTAGTCAACATAAAAGTGAACAACCCTCCCGCATTTTGCGACATCGCTAAAATAAAGCGAGATCGCGAAACAATTATGAACACAACCGTTTTTAGTTTCCTCCACTAACAAGCTTGTCAATTCTTACAAAAATGCAGCGTCGTTTTATTAAATAAACAACCCTTCTTAACCTCTTCAATGTTTCTATGGCAATTGCATAGAAGCTCACTTGTGCTCAGTTGCCGACCAGAAGGCAGTAAATACTATGAGAAGAAATTAATGAAGTAAACAACGTTGTTTAAGATAGTTTTTTCGTGAAAAATAAAATCTTGTATCCACCACGAGCGTTACCAAATCCTAAAGGCCCTCGGGTGAATGTTACCCTCCGGGCGTAAGGATCTATATAACGCACTTGGTAAATAAATAGCTATGAACGAACAATTACAAATTAATTTAGGATTACTTAAAATAACATAAGTCAAAATTTTGAGAATCGATAGGAATAACCTGAATAATTTGTTTATCAAAAGATCATACGAAGCTAGTGAATATCAGGAAATTAATATTATAACAAAAAGCAGTCTTAGAAAAAATTCTAACATACCCATCCTAAATCCCGTTTAAAAAAGAAAACTAAATCTTAAAGAAAACAAAAAAGAAGATCTCTTATCACATCTACATGCTAATCACATTAAAAGATTTTATACTGATTTTTATGAAAATTTGTAATATTTAAATCTTTTTTTGTTCTATTATTTACCAAATCGTTTTGTAAAGTTCTTAGATTTTTGTTTTTTTTTGTTTAATGTTCATTAAAATTTAGTTATAAGTACTGTACACCAACATACACTATAGTTTGTGTTTCTATGTATAGGATAAATCGTTTCATAAATATATATTTTTGTTTAAATACGATACGGTACTCTTTTATTATATCATTGCCTTGCAAAACAAATCTTGTGGAATCTCTTATGAATGGAGAAATGAGGAGTCAAAATGACATAACTAAAAAGAAAGAATTTTCATGAGCAAATCATCAGAAACGACACTTCACATCAAAAACATATATTTAATAAATAGTGATAACAAATCCTTCCTATAATTATGTTAAGTATTCTCATAAACGTACCTGTAAAAGGTTAATAACTTAAATTCAAAAGTGCCGGTGATTTGGAGAACAAAATTAGTTTGGCCGATAATTAAAAACCTTTCTTAATCACTATTATAGTTTTTTTACTTATGTCACTTCTGAAGCGGGAGTGCGAATATTGTACTGACGTGTTACATCATATCCTATGTTTCGGAAAAAATTAAGGAAATTAGGGAATAGAGCTAGGCTAATAACTCAAAGTGTAGGTGTGTCCTCCTCTTGAAAAAAATAACATATATCTCAGATACATTAAAATTAATTATGGTTCAACACAACCATTGTTTGAATCAATATTGCTCGTAGAAATAATGAGTGAATATTTTCCAAATGATAATGTTGGCAAATTGATTTTCCATTACATTTGTTTCCAATACTCGAACAATCCATTAAGTCAAGTTCTCTAAGTACGTGTTCTGAATAACATAGTTTTTAAGAGTATTAGTTTCATTTTCAGAACGATTCATCATTCAGGCATGACATTATTTTTTCAATATTTAAAAAGACTTTATTGATTTAATTTTTCCATCCGTATAACAAAAATAGAAATTGTGCTCGAAATTATTGTTGAAAATGCCGAGAAAATCGATAAAAAATATATCAGTTTTATAGGAATAATATACTGCCATCAATTAAACGTGTTTTTAACTGTATTTGTACCTGTTAAATTGTAATAAAATATTAAATAGGCAGTAGAAAGAAAATATTAAACAGAGTTTATTCAATAATTATTATATTGCATATAAATTATACTTTATATTATACTTTTAGAACATCATCATGATTATATTTATCTAGTATTTCCAAACTGTCCATTAGAGAACTAGACGGAATTATATCAAAAAATATATTGTGCATTAATAACCCAAACAACCCCCTTGTGTATTCTAAATCGCTTATAAGAGATGCAAATATTTAAATGAATTATAGACAGCAAATAACATGGTTAATACAGTAAAAATATATGTAGATAAATAAACTGACCTTCGGACATGTTTATGTCGGCTTTCATTTTGTTCCAGCGCTTTGATTAAATGCTAACGACCGTAGGCGATGAAATCATGATTCACACTGGGATGGCATCCAGGATAATACTAACACTGGATAGCGAAAGCTGGAAAAGCGCGACGTAAAAGCTTTATCGTTGTTCCGAATTTCTGCAACTTGCAAATCATTCGGTAGCTTTCGTGTTTCATACGAAAATGAACGAGATCACCTACGTACAATAACTTTTAGGGTTTCGCAAATGGAACTTACATTTAGGAGTGGTTCGCCGAATTCAATTTTAACTAATATGTATAAACCAGACACTTAGAGGTATATGAATATACATTGTTTAGAAAATTACTATATAATTTGGACTTGAAAGAGCTTTCAATCAACTTAAAAAAGTTAACTGTTAATAATGGTAAACTAATCATTTAATAATGATATTCGGTCAGACAGTTTTGTTTGCGTTTTTTAAAGCTTATTTACTCGAAAAAAGCTCTTTATCACACACATGATCTTTATTCTGAGCCACAAGTAATGGATTTAAGAAAACTTTATTTTTACAATTCGAACATTAGGTATCGCGTAAAAAAACAGCCCAACTTCCGTCCCACAACTATAACACTCGTCAACAACATCTTTTTACAATCCCTTTTATGTTAAAGACTCTAACACAACATACTTTTTATTTTTAGCACCCACTGTACAATAGTCTTCCACAGCAGTTAAAAAATATCACCAGTTCCAACAAATTAAAAAACCTGCTAAATGTTAGTAATTGTGGACAAGGTATTTAGACATATAATGGCAATAATAGTTTTAATACACTATATTTATTTCCAGTACATAACCAAAGTAAAAATTCTAAAAGGAGAATAAATAAATCTTTAAACATGCTCACTTGACATATAGTCCAGTCGGCAGAGGCCCAAAAGTCAGTGTAAGTGGTATTCTCTTGATAACTCAGAAATAACTATGCAGACCTACTTTAAATGGCAAGTACAGTAACACCTTAAAATGCTGACAAAAAAATTGATCAGGAAAAAAAGTTATTAACAATTTAATTGAAAAGTTCGCGTTTTTTAGCGTATTTCCTTAATTAAGTCAGCAGGATGACTTTGTACGAAAAAATGCTTCATATATGATTCATTTGTAATAAAAATAGCTACAAAATGCCGGTGGTGCGATTTTGAAATTTTCAATAACTAAGCCGTGAGATGGAAAAAGCAGTAAAAAACGTCAATTTTTTAAAGTTGCTGTAAACATCACAATTCAAAATTCATTGAACTGTCAAAAATTATAGTTCAATTTATATACAATATTGACGCTAAAGCTGAAAATCGGGAAAGTAAAACTTTTTGTTTCATGAGGTTTTATAAATCTACTGCATCGAAAACTCAAGGCTTTGCCAAATTGGTTTGAAGCATCGCTGATACTTGAAATTTGGTATACAGGTAGTGTAAATATGCAGAAACAAATATCAGTTTGCAAAATTCAATTATCTTCATTTTTACGGCTTTGGTAAGGTTTTATACGTCACCCTACTTTTATACGCCATCGTTTTTTCCCTACTATAGAATTTGCAATTTTCATCTTAGAGAAATCTCTTTGAGGTAAATCGATTCCTTCTATTTTTTGACGTTCTCTCAAAAAAGTTTTTTTTGCCACGACCTTCTGGACCAAAATTACGATTTTTTTTCAAAAAAATCTGGAAGACGCAATAATCACGTTGCAGCACTCTGATTTTTGGCTGTTAATATTTAATACTTATATTTTCAATACAAAAATATTCGAATGTGATTCATTGATTTCTAGTGTTCGTAATCGAGTATCAAAGTGAAGCGCGAAGTATTAAATATTATAGTCTGTTTCTTATTGACTGACAGCACGCGAAAAGGTCACAGATGCTAGTCAAGTAGTAAAGCATAAGCGTCACAGTTTATCTAAGGAATTTATTCACTATTTAATTATGGATGATATTCTCCTTTTATTTAATTTTATACCCGATCTGATATATAAAGGTAATATAAATGTAAATTCGGTTGGTTAAAACATCTAACTGACCTTCATACATTTGTAGAGTACATACAGTGAAAACAATAAATTATTTTTGAAATAATCTTGTAACGCAACTATTCTGACTGTATATTTCATTAATTATCTTGAGAATTTGGAGCAGGTCAATTCTTGGGAGACATATTAACAAACCATTTATCAATTCATTCTCCAGATAATTACTTTCTGATTTTCAAAATGTTTATAATAACATTTCCAAGAAACATTACAATAGGGTCCTACTAGGGATTGTCCCAATAATTACTTAGAAATTTTGCAGGTATATACGGTGAAACTTGGTCTCGCCCAAATTTGTATAATTTGTTTTGCTTAGAGTCGCTTATGTTCCATAAGTGTTAACTGTGTTGTGAAAAATGTCTTCAAGTTTTACCCGAGTAAAGTGTAAGAGCGTGATTAGCTTACAAACGAAGATTGTAGTGTTAAATGTGCGTGATGCTGTTGTACATCAAATGCCGGCTGCTACTGTTAGAAATATAGCTTCGACATGTTCCAATATGACAGGAGTTAGTGAATCTACTATTTACAGGCTTCTAAGAGAGAGGAAAAATGGAAATATATCTCCACCTAAAAAGTCAACTGGAAGAAAACCATTTGACCTAGATGAACATATGCAAAATACAATAGGACGAAAACTACATGAATTATATTTTAAAAAAAGAATTTGCCTGACATAGAGCGAATTTTCTTCTTCAGACAATTTTTGGACTGTTTTTTACCAAATATTGCGATTGATATTGCTAAAGAACATAATATCAAACTTTTAATCACAATCTCATACATTATTTTTTCATTTCTATAGGTATATAATTTATGGCAAATCAAATAACATAACCAAAAATTTAGAACCAATGTAAATGGTCATTATGTCAAATGTTAATTGAGCAAAAGATTAAGCACGCTCGTAATTGAATGTAAATGTACCCTAATAATATTTCAATGATAATATCTTTAGCAACAAATACAACAATTTCTTTTAAAACAGAAAGTAATGTGAGTACAAAATTGTTAAATGTAAAATCAAAAATATCCCTGTTAAAGAAGTCTTGTATATATAAACTTAAAGGTCCAGAACGTAATGCTGTCTATTTGGGTCAAACCCTTAGAAATTTTGAAACCAGATACAGTGAACACTTACAAGGATACAGATTAAAACAACCAGATAAACTCCACTACGCAAAACATCTACTTGACACCAAACATTCACTGCTACCTAACACATAACTAGAAGTACTACATATTTGTGATAAGAAACAAGAACTGGATTTCCTTGAAGAATTGGAAATTAGAGGGTCACTTAAGAAATCCACAATATGAAGTCGTCAATGAACAGATAAATCTAGAGAGTCTCCACTTTTAAACTGTCTAGTTAAAGTGATAATTGTAAAGATCAGCACAGTTATACTGATCTTAAATGGGGAAAAGATGTCCAGGATATCTCCATAGGGCTAATAGTATAGAAGCTTCAATATTTGTAAAATCATATCTTCTTCTTATTTATATTAATAGTACCTGGATGACCGAGCTTTGCTCGGTATTTTTTTTTTTTAAATTGTGTTTTTTGGAAATTATATTTAAGTACGAATTACTAATAAAATGATGAAATATGAATAATATTTTTCGATCTTACCGATAGAATAATAAAAACATATGAACTGGTTATTTAAAGAAAAAAATCATTAGTGCAATTAGTTTAATCTTATATTAGGAACAAATAATTAATTTTTTACAGTTTATCAATCAATTACGTAAGTGTATATATATATATATATATATATATATATATATATATATTTATTTATGTCATCACAGTTTTAATTTTGAAATCGGATTTTAATCTTATACTTCTTTCCATACTATATTGCGGGTCTGTCGAGGATTTTCATTTGAAAGATTGACTTTTAACGTAGTTGGTCGCATAACTCTAGAAAATGCCACATATAACATGCCATGCATGAAGACCGGACTTGACTTTAAGTCAACCCCAACAGATTCGAAAGTTTGCCTTTGGGATTTGTGAACAGTCATGGCAAATGCAGATCTAACGGGAAATTGGTGACGCTGCATGGTGCATCCCAGTTGTCCTTTTGATGAGTCTAAGGTTATCCTTGGTATATGTACTTCTTTGCCGGATTGTTCACCAGTAACAATTTTTGCCTTTATTATGTGATTGCACAGACTTGTGACCATGAGTCTCACACCATTGCATAGTCCTTCTGACACGTCTAAATTACGCAACAACATTATTAACGCATTTTTTTTCAATTTTAGCTCGTGTGGTGGCAAGTCTGAAATGTTGACGCTATTGAGAAATTCTGTTGTAAATTCGACTCCTCCTTCAGGTTGATCTTTCATTGAGTCATGGCTATAGTAAGTTTTGTACTCTCCAGGAAGTTTAGCAACTATATCATCATTAATTTTTTCAACATCTTTGTTAAGAGGCGCAAGTATTGCTCTATCTTTCATCCCTTCATAATTTTCATTGGCTAAGCAGTTACCAAATACTTCATCAATAAGATTGTTGCTTGAAATGATATTCTGTGGCAATTCAATTTCTTCCATAGCATTTAAAGTCAGTTCGCCGTTGCCTAATTTTAGTAAATAATCAGCAAATTGACGTTGCTCTATATCAACGCGCATATTTTCTTCTAGTTTAAAAGTCTTAAAAACAGACCATAAGGAGCATCGTTTGATAGAAAGATCTAATAACTCAGTTTTATTTGCACGTGGCTGTACAGGCAGACATTGGCGAAATCCTCCTCGTACTATTACTTTTCCACCGAAAGGGAGATCCGAATTTCCAATGGATCGTAAAAGTTGATCAATGCTCTGCAAACCATATATTGGAAGCATCGGAGCTTCATCCATAAGAAAAATATCTATTTCTGCTAATTGTCTCGCTTTAGAAGAGTTAGGTTTGATACTTGAGACTGAATCTGGTGTCAGTGGTACTTTTAGTCCAAAAGTTTTATGAGAAGTACGTTCATTAGGCAATAATATGGAAGCAATACCGGTAAAAGCCATACATTTTACTTTGTATAGTTTTCCAGTCAGCATATAGTATCATATGCTCTCTTCTAGATGTTCTTGAGACGAGTTGCGGCTTCGTGAAGTTAGATTGTTTATAAGCGTTTTTTTCCAAGATCGTTTCGGCAATTTTAAGTGAACACGTGCATTAAGAAGACACAAATAACATAAATAAATAATTGATTTTAGTCTAACCTCAAAGCAAACACTCATTGACTTCGTGTTACTTAACAACGCCATCTGCTGTCGTGTCGTTAAAGCAATTAGTTGCTCACAAAAAATAGTATTATTATTCGCCAATAGATGTCAGGAAGAGTCATATTTTTCAGTTGAGACTACTGAAACGCCTCCTTTTTGTTATTTTTCTTTCAAGTTCATGTTTAAGTTGATTATCGATAAAACACGAATAAAATGACATTTTCTAAGAATGATTCCTAGCTAGATCGATTTATCGCCCCCGAAACCCCCTATATACTAAATTGTATGAAAATCGTTGGAGCCGATTCCGAGATTTCAATTATATACATATATATATATATATATATATATATATATATATATATATATTGAACTTATCGTAAGAAACAGTAAAAAGAATGGAACACAAAAGTATGAAATTTGCAACCTTGCAGAGCACAGATGGAAATTAATTGTTTCACACAGCTGGAATTATTTTTTCTAATGATGATAATATGAGAAGAATATATATTTTCTATTGAATTGAACATTTATTATATTAGTTATGCTTCAAAACGAAAGAGATACATAAGTAATAGTAAAATTATTTACCTTAGGATTTCAGATTATAAACTGCATTATTTTCATAAAATTTTAATTATATCTTAACAAATCATAAACTCATTTTCTTGTCTATAGCAAATGATAATTTGTATCCAGTATTTCGAACATCTAACAATGAATCTGAAAAGAAAATAAATTATTATCAGACAATAATAAATAGAATGTTAGATCATGATATACCAACAAAAGTGTAATGTTTATATTAAAAAGAAGATAACTGAAGTGACAACTAAAAATTTTATGTCTGTTAATGAAGTACACTGAATGTGGAGGTAGATTCTACCATAGAATTATTTATGTTTGTGAAATATTGATAATAGAAAAATATGATGACTGAAATAAATAAAGAGCCAAGTTTGTAATAGATAAATATGTAATGATGAGTAAAGATTTAATTGAAAGGCATTATGACAGATATTTGAACAATCTAGATTGTATATGGATTGATATTGAAATTTAAAGTCAAATAGATATAATTTTGTTAATTAAAATAAGGTAGATTTTTGAAAGAATGAGTATGTAAATAGGAATGGTAAATTAGTTTGAAATCTTACATCAACAATCCATAATCATAGAAAAATATAAAGACATTTATCAACATATAAAACATTAGATAAGACAAAGCATATTCTATCTAGTATGTAGTAAGTTTTTTGTTTTACAAATAACAAAGCGGACAACAAAAAAGTTTGTTGATTTGAAAAACAAAAGGTTGGTGAAGCGAAGCTAATGGAGAAGGACGCATGTAAGAAAATTTTATAAATTTTTATTTTATATTTGGGAAATTATTAGAAATTAAAGTCAAAAGACATTGCAAACATTTAATCAATATACATTGAACATTTTGAAAAGAAAATACTTGGAAATAATAAGAATTTGTGAGAAATATAAACATTTTAAATTTGAGAGGGGACGCTTCCCGAATTTTCAAAAATAATCACTTTATAATGAGAAAATACGTTTCTTAAACCATTATCATCGTAACATAAACATTATAAGCAAAAATATCTAAGTGATTTAACGAGAATTTACGAACTTACCTGCCATACAAACTATAGAGTTTGTAACTACAAGATTGAAGGAGATCCAGCTTTGGTAAAGAAGATTCCACATCAATAGAATATACTAGAGACTTCCCAGTGTTGTGGTCAGGTTAGTGTTTTTAACGATTTATTTGGTTAACCATATTAAACTCAAACGTAATTCATAAATTTGGCCAAATTACACAATAATAATTTTAGGTATAGAATAATAGTTGGTATTTGTAATTTGCACTGTATTATATTTGTTTTAACATAAGTTTTATTTACTGCTTATGATGCTTTTCAATTTTACGCTTGTTTGATAATTATAGGAACTAAATTTGAGTTGTTGATTTTCATTTACATGTCATTTGCCAAACACAGGGCAAGGTTTCATAACACATAGGTTGAATTACTGTGTTTCATATAATCGATTCACAGCGTGAATGGAGATGATTTTCGCAGGTTGTTTGTGGGATGCAGATTTCATATATTTTCTTGTTTAATTTTATCCTGAACCTAACGAGAGTAAGTGTTCTCATGCTCTCCAATAAACCATTAAATCATTAAGCTAATAAATAAAAATATAAATCATATAATCTGAGCTAGCCAATCCAATTAAAAAAAAACATAGATAAATATCAACCATAGATAAATTTAATAGATAAATAAATAAAGTAAAACAGTATATCGGGAATAATAATAATAATAATAATATATATATATATATATATATATATATATATATATATACACTACTCCAAGAATTTAACGCACCACCAAAAAATAACCAAAAGTTTAAAGTAAATTTTTGTCTAAACTGCTTGTCGGATTTGAATGAATTTTTTTTTAAATGACAGGTTGACACTTCCAGAGAGTTAGTGTACTACTGTATTTGCATACAAACTTATTTTTGTAAAAATACGGGGTGTTGCAATGATAACCTGATTTTTTCATAAAATTTGTAACACCCTGTGGAGTTCAACAGTAACAATATCAACTTAAAATTAAAATCAAACTGTAGCTTTATCTTTTTGTAACATTTTGTTTTTTGATTTACTCTATTATCTTGGCCACAACAAGAGAAAATCAATTTTATAGCATAACATGTTTTTTATTAAAATTTATTATTCAACTTTAACAACGAAAAACAAAGAAACAAAACGTAAACAAAAGTCAGTAGCGAGTATTTCCGCCTCTGGCAGAAATAACTGCTTGGCACCGACGGCCCATTCTTAAAATAAGCGACCGTATATCATTTTGGTCAATTTCTTCCCATATTTCAATCAGTCGCCTCCCCACGTCTTCCAAAGTGTTCAAGTTCCGTTCCTCTCGTAACCTCCTCCCAAGAGTTTCCCAAAGATTCTCTATGGCATTTAAATCAGGGCTTCTAGCTGGCCATGCCATGATATCGATGCCAACTTCCTCTAGATAATTCCTCACAACTCCAGCAACATGAGGCCTGGCATTATCGTGCATCAACATAAATCATTGCCCTATATATGGCGCATATGGCATTACATGTTGGTCTAAAACCTCCAATATGTACCTTTCAGCTGTAAGGCTTCCATTATTTATGACCACAAGTTCTGTGCGACCAGTCAAAGAAATACCTCCCCAGACCATCACAGATCCTCCTCCAAATAATGTGTTATTTGAGAAATTACACTGAGCATATCGTTCGTTAGGGCGTCGATATACACGTATGCGCCTGTCATTATTGTACAAACAAAATCTTGACTCATCCGTAAATAATACCTGTTCCCATTCCGCTTCTAACCAGTTACGATGTTCCATGGCAAAATTCAGCCTCGCTTTTCGATGATCTCTAGTTAGAGCTGGCCCCCGAGCAGCAATTCTAGGTCTCAAATTGTGTTCTCGTAGTCGCTGACGAGCTGTTTCATCACAAATTTGTACACCAGTAGCATCTCGAAGCCGGGTTTGAAGGGTCCGGGCTGTTACAAAACGTTGTCTTAATGCCGATAATCTTAAAAAACGGTCCTGATTAGGGGTTGTTATTCGATTCCTTCCTTGTCCCGGTCTACGACCATGACTTCCAGTGTCTCTATATCTTTGTAAAACTCGTGAAATGGTTGTATGGGATACATTAAATCGTCTACCAATTCTTCGGTAATTCCAGCCTTCCTCGAACAATATTAATGCTTGAGCACATTCTTCGCCAGTGAGATATCGTGTTTCACGTTGCATATTAATTAAAATAAAGGTTTTTATAAAAAAACGTAAGGGCTAACACTAAAAATACACTTCTATGAAATACTTTTTGACACCTGTATTTAGCTAATGACAATTTACTGTAACTTATTGTTTTCCATAGCCTGCTACTCACTTTTATTATTATAAATTTTAATAAAAAACATGTTATGCTATAACATTGATTTTCTCTTGTCGTGGCCAAGATAATAGAGTAAATCAAAAAACAAAATGTTACAAAAAGATAAAGCTACAGTTTGATTTTAATTTTAAGTTGATATTGTTACTGTTGAACTCCACAGGGTGTTACAAATTTTATGAAAAAATCAGGTTATCATTGCAACACCCCGTATTTATGCAAAAATAAGTTTGTATGCAAATACAGTAGTACACTAACTCTCTGGAAGTGTCAACCTGTCATTCAAAAAAAAATTCATTCAAATCGGACAAGCAGTTTAGACAAAAATTTACTTTAAATTTTTGGTTATTTTTTGGTGGTGCGTTAAATTCTTGGAGTAGTGTATATATATATATATATATATATATTTCGATTTTCTACTACACCTGTTTTAGTCGAAATTTCAATAATTTCGACTTATTGGCCTGACCGTTCTTCGAAGGGCAAAACAACTACGTTCCTGGCTAATACCACGCAGAATATTGAATTACATCCCCTGCGTGGTATTAGCCAGGAATGTAGTTGTTTTGCCCTTCGAAGAACGGTCAGGCCAATTAGTCGAAATTATTGAAATTTCGACTAAAACAGGTGTAGTAGAAAATCGAAATTTATATTTCATATAGCACCTCGTATTTTATGAAATTATATTCATTTTCATATATATATATATATATATATATATATATACAAGAATTGCTCATTTAAAGATATAAGATATATTAAGTCAATAACAGTCACTTCTTAGTCTATACATAAATAATTATTAAAAATCAAGTAGGCATCAAATGAAATGTAACTTCTGTCATTCTGACGATGATATTTAATATCGAAACAATTGTCAATGCGTTAGAATTTTTAACATTTCATCAATATATTGTGGAATTATCTAGAAACAGTTAGTTTCATTTAAAACAGTAAAATGAGTTGATTCTACAAAGTAAGGGCAGAGACAGTAAATTTCATAAAAAAATTATTTGTCGACACATCTCGACCGTTGTTAATTTTGTAATGACTTTTAAAGTAAGGAACATATCAATAATTAAGAAAGCGGCATTGCCTAATATTTACAAGAACCAAATTGCGCAAACTACTGCCAAATAATCTCTAGTATATTCCCTTATCAAAAATTGATGTAAACATTTATAAGATCTTTGGCAAAAAGTCTGGATGTGTATATACCTACTCTGTTCCGAGCTCTGTTCTTACCAAAGTCATAATATGCGTGTCAATGAATCATTATAATTTTGAACTTTTTGTTTAATAGAAAATTAATTATAATAAAACGAATTATACAAGTTTATATCAACAATCAAAAATGTTATTAACGTTTTTTCCAATCCTCAGAGAAAATTGAATATATGGATATCACATTTCTTAAAATGATATGATCTCATAATCTAAAATTATCTTGTTCAGATTTTTTTATTATTAAAACTTACACTTAAGAAGAGATATGTTGGAAGACTCTTAATTTGTAACCATTTTGTTAGGGCTAAGAAGCTTTGTATAATACTGAGTGAATCATCACTAATCGGAAATAATTTAACAGTAGAATCCTTACTTCAAATTATAAAAACCCAAAATACCCAAATAAAATGTTACTGCTTACTGTCATCAAAGACCTCCATGTTCCATACAGAAACTAAGGCAAACAGGCTTACGTCCTATATTAAAGATAGTTTACACCTCAGCAAAAGTACTCAATGCATACTAACACTGCACCTAATACTCACTTCAACCAAAGGTGCAACCCGACGAATTTGCACAAAAAGCTAGATACTGAACATTTTGTAAGAACAACTTCCATAACATATATAATTGTCCCAACTTACTGCTCTAGTTCCTGAAGATAGGCACAAATTAGTGAAGTCAAAATCTTTTTGTTTCAAATGTCTTGGAAACAAACATTCGATGCGATCTTGTCTCTCTCTCGAAAATGTACTATTTGTGCAAAAAAGCATCACACTTTGTTACATCTGGAACTTTCACGTACTAATGTACCTCAAGCTGTCAATACACCACCTCCAGCCGACAATCCTCAACCTAGTTCTTCTAGTACATCTTCCATTGATGGTAATTCACAACTCCATTAAACAGATCACATATTTCGACCACCTCGTTAACCGCTCTCTCGTCCAAAAATACTCATGTCTTATTAGCCACCGCATAAGTCTATTTCAAACCAAAGATATGGCAGCCATTTTCAGTTAATATTATTTAAGACAATAACAGTAAAACTTCATTAATCACTCACTCTCCAGCTGCAAAATTGGGCATCAAAATCTATCCTCATACTCTCAAAGTTTCTGGAATTTTAGAAGGCAGCACCGCATTAAGCGAGATGATAGATATCACTTTGTTTTCAAAAGTCGTTGAAAACAAGAAATACAAAGTGCGCAATTTTACCGAAAATTACTCATTCTCTGCCTCAGGTATCTCTTAATATCCAAAGGATAAAGATTCCTTCATATTTGTTGTCAAAATTAGCTGACAATCAATTCAACGCTCCTTCTCATATATTACTCGGTTGCGACATTTATTATAATAATAATAATACTATTTATTTGCATATTTAAACTGGTTTTACATAACAATAATATTATAATTGACCTAATGCAAAAAGGAGCCAGAAAACAATTTTAAAAAGCTCTAGTCTGACCCCTGTATTAATTACAAAACTTAATTTTAAATAAAGTTAAGCCTTACAATAAATAATGTGTACGTATAGTAGAACACGAAAGATCGAAAGAAATCAATAGTGGTAATGCGAGTATGAGTAAGAAAAAACTAATTTTCATCTATCAAACTTCTTTTTATATTGATCTTAAAACTGTTCAGATTCAGTACTTTCAGAGAAGCAGGAACCCTATTGTATAGGTGGTAAATATTGTATGTGAAGCTTCGTTTGAACATTTGTGTCCTATGAGGTGGTGGTGATATAAGCCCTTTAAAACGCAAATTGAGCGTATGAACATCAGTACGATATTTTATTTTATTTACCAAATAAGTGGGTCTCTTGTTCAAAATAATATTGTGAAAGAAGATAATTGCGTGCAATTTCCTACGTTTTTGCATATTTAGCCATTCAGCATCTACAAGTTTATATGAAACAGGATCATATTTACGAATGACATAAATATATCTTAAACATGATTTTTGAACTTTTTCGATACGTTCTGTGTCTGTCGCATCTAAACAATGTCCATATACGACATCGCAGTAATTAAAGTGACTTAAAACCAGCGAATTTGTTAGTTGAATTTTTTGTTTGTGTGATAGTAAATGTCGATGTGGATATAATAGTTTAAGAGATGCGTAAGCTTTACTCAAGCATAAATCAATATGTTTTTTAAACCTCAAATCACTATCAATAGTTAGTCCAAGATTTTTTACTTCATGAGTACATTTGATTTCATTATTGTCTATCTTGACAGATATTTGACGTTCAACTGTCGCATAGTTCTTCCCAAAGAATATAACCGATGACTTATTGGAATTAATTTGCAAAAAATGTAATTTAGCAAATTGTACCAGAGCATTTATATCACGATTGATACAATTTTCAGCTATACCTATATTTGCATGTTGAAATGAGAAATAAATTTGCGCGTCGTCAGCATATAAATGACTTTCACAATATTGCAAACACGACGTTATGTTATTTGTATATATATTAAATAAAAGTGGACCCAAAATAGATCCCTGTGGGACGCCACAACAAATTTTTTCTTTAGAGGACTGCCCCAAGCAAGTTTCAACATACTGAAATCTATTTTCAAGATAACTTCTTATCATATGAACAGCGTTATCAGCGAAGCCTACGAAATGCAAAATAGCATACAACAATTTATGACTAATGGTGTCAAAAGCCTTTGAAAAATCTAACAATACTAGAGCCGTACACCCCCCTAAATCGATTTCTCTCAAAATATCATCAGTTATATTCATTAACGCAGAGGAACAACTATAACCGGCTCTAAAGCCTGATTGATTTTCAGGTAAAATGAAACACTGCTCGAGATGACATTTTATTTGTTTGTTCATGACTTTTTCCAAAACTTTTGACAAGCATGGTAAAATACTAATTGGACGCAAATCGCTATAGTTTAGAACATCAGATTTTGTAGGTAAAGGAGTAACCCTAGCTATTTTCCAACTATTAGGGAACTTACTTTCCAACAAACAAGAATTAATAATATTAACAATAACTGATAAAGCTCTAGGACAGCATAAGAGTCTCATTTCTAAATTAATTGAATCAGGTCCAGTAGAAAGAGACTTTATTTCCTTTAAATATACTTCAATTTCTTCAATACTAACAGTAGAAAAGGAAAAAAGTTCATGAAAATGTTGTTTTAGATTGGTACCATAGTAACTTAACAAATTGTTATCAGGTTGTTGTTCTTGTGAAGAATATTGCATGAAAAAGTTGTTTATTTCAATTGGTTTATTAATGAATTCAGGTATTGTATTTTTTTTCGCTTAATAAGAATGTTTAGTTGGTACAGTCTTTTCCAGAGAGAATTGGTATTGTTACTAATGCAAAAATTTAAATAACTCTTTTTTTCATTACTTATCGCTATATGTTTGATTACGAATTTGTTTATAATAATTCCAGTGCGCATTTTCTTTAGTTTTTTTAAATCTATTATAAGCTTTGTTTTTCATATTAATCATAGTTTGAATATTATCCGTTAACCACGGAAGTTTTTGATATCTAATTAATATTGTCTTTAGAGGTGCTAATACATCAAAAATATTGAGTAATATATTATTAAAATAGTTAACTTTCTCATCAATACAGTTTATATAAAAAATGTCCTCAAACGGGGCATTTAATATAAATTCTTGCAACAAATTGTGATCGACTCGTTTAAGGTTTCTAAATGTTACATAAGTTTTATTTTCGAAGGTTTTTTTCCCAAATTCACAAAATACTAAACAGTGGTCAGAGATATGCGAAACTTCTAGATTACCTGCAGTGTAAGCAGACACAGATCTTAAAAATACGATAACATCAAGCAAAGTTTTTGAAGTTTTTGTCACTCTTGTGGGTTGCAAATCAATAATTTCTAAAAGCGAATTAAATTTTTGAGTATTCGCATTATCCAAGTCCAATAAATTTGTGTTAATATCACCACCAAAAATTAAGTTATTGTGAGAAACTGTGAAGTCAGATAGTGTATCTTCGAAAGACTCAATAAAATCAACGAAACTTTGTTTTGGAGGCCTATATAGACAACCTATAACGCAATAGTTATTATTAATTTTAATTTTTACCCACAACTGTTCCAAATAGGAATTATTTCGTGTGTTCAAAATAACAAATTTAAATTTTGTGCTGATATACATACCCACACCACCACCTCTCGAACCTCTATCCCTTCTTACCAGGTTATATCCTGTAATATTAACAAAGTGACTGCTAACATGCTCTGAAAGCCATGACTCCGTGATGCCAAGAACATCATATTTATTATTAATGAGAAGTGTTTTTACGCTTGCAAAATGGCTAGTTAAAGATTTCACATTCAAGAAGCTTACAGTGAGATGTTCCATATTTAGATCAATAAACGCAATCAAAAGACAAAATTGATACCACTATCCACTATTAGTTACTAACGTACCGTTATTTACTTCCCACTCTTTCGCTCTTCCTTCTCAACTTATAACAACTAAAATAACAGTAAGCTTCGCAATAGCATCGAGTGGCTATTCAACTTGAGTATTTTTAACCTCCTCTTCTGTCTTTAAACATATTTTCTTGCCTTTAACACTTGTGTATATCAAAGCATCTTTGGTCCATACTTTTTGTTTCCCAAACTTTTCTTTTGCAGCAAGCAATATATGATATCTGCTTTTAATCAAATCTTCCGTAATAATTAAGGTTGTATTTTTCAGTTTTCTTTTATTTAAAAACACCTTGTTTCTGTCTTTATAGCTACCGAACTTCACCAGAACAGTGCTTGGATTATTTTGTTCCGTTTGTTTCTTTTCCAGTCTGTAACACTCCATAATTTTAATGTCATTTACCTGCAACTTATCTCGAAACATCGTTAGTAGATTGTGCTCCAACGTATTTTCTGTATCTTCTAGTAATCCATATATTCGTAACTGATTTATTTTATCTCTTTGTTCTCGGTTTTCCAACTTGACATGTAAATCTTTATTTTCACTAATCACATCAGAAATTTTAGATTCAATTACTGTAATTTTATTATTGATTTCTTCTATATATTTTTCAATTGTTGTTATAACACTGTCAGCTACTTTTTTTGTCAGCTGTTCTAAAAACTTTAATAATATCAGCAAACACTTTTTGTGAAGTGTCTTGAACAACTTGCATTAGTTCACTTTTTTGTCTTTCTGTAAATACCATTGTGCTTAGGTATGATGTTTATATCACGAAAATATACTTTTGGAGATATTAAAAATAAACGACTTTTACACTCGTTCAGCCAAAGCGATGCATAAAACGTTCTACTCACTACGAAGGCTCATTACACACTTATGCAATAATTAAAAATGGTATTAGACACCTAGGTTTTGGACTTCCATCGCTCATCAACGCCCATTTAGGCTGGGTTATATCTGGAAATGTCCCACAAAATTGCATTAAGGAAAGTTCTGTAACACCTAGACACTCCCATTCGTTCTTGGTCAATAGTTTCTCAGCTACTGAAACCAACTCAGTCCCTAATAATGACGCGCATCTTAACTTATTGCTTGAGAAGTTTTGGTCTCGAGAGGAGGTTCATTTGAGCACCTCTTTTCGCACTTTATCGGCTGATGAAGGAATGGCCGAAGAAATATTCTCACCCACCACCAAAATTGTATACAGAGGAAGGTATGAAGTAAACGTTCCGTTCAATGAATCGAATGCCCACAAAAAAACTTGGAGAATTACTTTTAATAGCTAAACGTACGTAGATTCGAATCACTCGAAAGAAAATTCTAAGAATACAAACAATTTATCGATGAATACGCTTCTCTCGGATATGGCAAATTTGTTCCTTTAGCTGTCACCAACTCCTTCAACGAAAATAAGTATTTTGTACCCCTCCTATGTGTTCTGAGAGAACATAGCGAAACCACTAAATTGCGAACGGTCTTCGATTTTTCCTCTAAAATAACTTAATCTTTCTCTTTCAATGACATATCTCTCAAAGGTCCTTAGGTGCAGCCCGAATTATTCGACATATCCTATGTCGTTTTCGCTGTTCTCGATACGTGGTAACAACTGATGTACAGAAGATCTCCACAAATCCAGATCAAAATTTTTTACGGAATATAAGGTACCTGCGTCAAATAAGGCCCGGCGCCTAATAAAGCCCAAAAATAATATCTCACAAAATTGAAACATATTATTAAACCTGGCAATGCCGATTCCACTCCCACCACGAGTCAATCATATCCACCAATTTTGACCCCGCTGAAATTTAGAATCGTCGTCAGTACTATCCAAGGTTGTGAGCATGGGTGTTGCAACGTCCAGTGTTATAAATTTCGCGCGCCACGTTTTGTTTACGATTCAGTGTTTCTAAAGATTTTTTATTCGGCTACTACTGCCAGTGGTGTTCCTTAGTCCCTACCGCATATTTCGACAAAAAAATAATTGCGAAAAGGTTAGAGATTGTTGAATTTATAACTTTTAATTGTCATGTCGGCTATTAAGGCCCATTAGTATTCTGCGATTAAGGCCCGTGCCTTATTAAACGATGATAAATGTTTTTCTTTTTTTCAGATACAAAGAATTTTCCTGGACGACGTGCACAGTGTAGCTCAAAGCAGATGCAAAAGGCTATAAATGCGGTAAGTACTGTCTCAGAGGGAGGCCGCAGATCGCTACAGAGTCCCCAGAAGGGCGCTTAGAACTACCTTAAATCGGGAAAGGTAGAAAGAAAGTTAGGGAAGGCTGCAGTACTGAGGAAAGAACAAGAAAATGAATTTGCTCAACGAATTATTCGTTTGTGTGAAATAGGACTATCATTAACTCCAATCTTGGTAAGGTGATCAGTTTTTAAATTATGTGTCGAAAACAACATTAAACATCCCTTTCGTGTCAGCAAGGAAGTCGCCGGCAAAGATTGGCTTTACGCATTCTTGAAACGAAACCCGCAACTTTTTAAACGGAAAGCTCAATTAATGAACCCAGGAAGAGCGCAAAAGTTGAACAAATATATTATTTCACCAAGCTTTCTGAAATTTACCAGGAAATGGATATTCATCTAAGCCCTCAATACTTGTTTAACCTGGATGAAAAGGGTTGCCGTTTGACTGTCCACCACCAGCAACAAGTAATTGGACAAAGGGGTGCGAAACGAATTCACATGGTAGCACATGAGCACGCTGAAAATGTGACTATTGTGGGGTGTTGTAATGCACTAGGAAACACCATACCCCCTATGGTTATTTTTAAAGGGAAAAGGTTGAAACCAGAATGACAATATGCTTTACTGGCTGGTGCCCTGGTAAAAATGTCAGATATCACTTTTCATTCAATTTATTGAACATCTAGCTCGCTACAAAGGTAATGGACCGGCGTTACTAGTTTTCGATGGAGCCTCTATTCATCTGGATATTTCTATTGTAGACACTGCAGACCGTCTTAGAATTAGATTGTTTTGTCTACCTTCAAATACGACGCATGAACTCCAACCACTGGATAAAGCAGTTTACAGATCTTTTGAGCATCACTGGGTCGATTCGGTAAAATTTTTACCATAGTCTGGCTCAAATATATGACGCACGAGAATATTATTAACGGATTTAAAGCCACTGGAATGTTTCCACTTGATCCACAAAGGATTCGAGAAGAGAATTTGCCCCATCACTTGTATGCCAGCGCCATTTAGAAGACTCTGAACGACCTGTACCTGATTCTGCGAGACAACACAAACAGCAGTATAATTCCGAATATTTTAGAAGTTGATAACGCTACAAATACAACGGATCATAGATCTGAGTCCGATGATGAGTTAGAAGATATATCACTAAATAAGCTAGCAATAATCGTGAAAGATTTAGCAGTAGCAGGAAGCAGCAAATATGGAGAAAAAACTCCAGTAAAAAATTACGAATCACGAAAATCGCCAGGGGGAGACCACATCTATAGATAAAACGTTGACAGGCAACATCATGATGGACACTAGTAATGAAGTTCTTAATAGGTCTTTTAAGAAATTGCTTGCTACTCCTGAGCTTTTTGCAACAAAGAATAAGATCAATAACACAGCTGACAGGAAAAAGTCCCTTATTTATAAAGCGCAAGCGGTAACGAAAGACCTTTTTTTACCCGTTAGCACAAAGTCGACATCAGTATCTGCTACCTCCAGGAAGTTTGCAGCAAAAAAATCTAAACCTTCAACAGCAGACATCGGGTCTGCATCAAAAGAATCTAAATCTTCAACGTCAATCAGTGAGTGTGCAGCAAAAGAACCTAGACCTTTAACGTCAAAATTTTCGGTTTCAATTTCCTCAAAAAAAGCATTGGACAGTGATTCGTGGTACTGTTTTATTTGCGGAACTGAAGACAGACTTGACATGAGACAATGTGTAACTTGCGCAAAATGGTGTCATGAAACTGGTTTAGGGTTAGAACAACGCCATACGGAATGTTTTGTTTGTCCAAAGTGTTGCTAATGAACTATTTTAGAATGCCTTACTTTCTTTTATAAGCTTAATAATTGTGCCTATTTTTAGTTTATTTTGTTTTAAAAATGTTTTTGAATTTATAAATACACGTGTAAGCGTTATATTTTGTGGACCTTTTTAAAAGAATCGAATTCTAAGCAAGGGCCCTATTACCCCCTTGGTTGTATAATAAGGCCCATTGCAGGCGTTTTAAGAAAGGCTCAAAAATAAAAAATGGATAGAAGCTTTTTATTAGAAATGTATTCATTAGTTTCAAGAACCGTAACTGTTTTCAATTATGTGTATTTTCCATTTTATTTTAACTTTTTTTTCAAATAAAATGAGTTTGTCCCTTAGGTGGGCCTTATTTGCCTCAGGTACCTTATTATGGAGAGATTCTCCTAATTATGATGTTTTATGCATAGAATTAACTTGTGTGTCGTTCGGACAAAAATGTTCTCCCAATTTCGCATGTCGAGTACTTCAAGACGTTGCACAATGAAATATACATTTATCTCTCCCTTCAGACGCATTATTAAACCAGATGTATGTGGATGACATACTGTCAGGTGCTAACTCACTGTCTGACCTGAAGCTGAATTAAACAATTGTCTTAATGCATCAGGTTTTACGCTTCACAAATTTCGTTCGAATTCTCTAGACTTCTATAATGAACAGTGCAGTCTCAAGCGTTTGATCTAGACTTAAATTTTGATAACATGTCTTGTAAAATTCTTGGGCTTAAGTGTAATCCAACTCACGATATTTTTCAAATCTCCACTCCTTTATATCTTCAACTCGAATCCCACATCAATAAGCGAAAAATCTGCCGTCTCACAATGTTATGATCCTCTAGGATTAGTCAACTCCGTCATTGTCAAAGGAAAAATATTAATGCAAACCACATGGTTGCACAAGCTTTCATGGGATCAAGAAATCCTCGCTTGGAAAGATTTTGTAAACAGTATTTCTTCTTTCCAACGGTAAGATTCCACGTTATCTATTTATTAATGTAAAACCCATAGAATGTCAACTTCATGGATTCTCAGACGCCAGTCCAGTGGCATGTGGATGCCAAATATGCAAATGGGAACATCCATTGTGCATTAGTGGGTGCAAAATCACGAGTTGCGCTATTAAAAAAATGCTCGCCATTCCCAAATTAGAACTCTGTGCAATGTTATTGTTAGCATAATCACTCAACGAATCATGCAAATTTGTGCTCGTCAGCAATCGTGTATCACAGATACAAGAGATCTCTAGCTCTAGCACTTTTCAATGGCACTACGTTCGGTTGGAACTTATTGCTGTAGATATGCTCTCACGTAGAAAATTTGACAATTTAACTCTTTGGTTTCACGGTCCCTTGTTTCTACATGATTCTAATTTTTTGTTGAGTGACTTTGCTCAATTTTGCCTCATAGATGAACCTCCTGAATTAAAGCAAAATGGTTTTACAACCACTGTAAATGAAGAACAGTCTTGGCCCAACTGGAAATACAGTGCATCCCAATTGTGATTGTTTCTCCAGTTAAACTCTTCTACGTGTAACGCCAAAAGACTTTCGACACGGTTGAATTATGGTCAATCCTTATGCCCTGCAAAACGTAAGTATAGATTCGAGATACATCCAAATCATCGAAAGTGTTAATAAGGAAGCAACGATACATATTAGATTGGAAGAAACAACTATTACAAATAAAATAACATTGGAAAGGGGAGTGCGTCAGGGAGACACCATCTCACCTAAACCTAAACTATTCACGCTGGCCGTCGAAGACATCTTCAAAAAATTAGAGTGGGAGACCAAAGGCATTAATATAGACGGTGCCAGACTTTACCACCTCAGATTCGCAGACGACATAGTCCTAATAAGTCTATAAATATCGGGTTAAATATGAATTATAGTAAAACAAAAAAAAATGAGTTCTGATGATATCAACATATCCATTCAAGATAATAACATCGAATGCGTAAATGAATACATATACCTGGGACACACTATTAAATTGGGTAAAGAAAATCAACACGTGGAAATCAAAAGACGCATAAGATTGACATGGGCAGCTTTCGGCCAGCTGGGGCACATTCTTATAAGGAACATGATTCCTATAAATTTGAAAGGCAAAGTATATAATACCTTTATACTATCCGTGTAAAAATACGGATTGGAAACAATTAGCCTAATGGAAGCATCTGCAAACAAGCGTTTAACAACCCAAAAAGCAATGAAACGAAGCATGTTAGGAATCTCACTCCGCGACAAAATTAGAAACGATGATATCAGAGGACAAACTAGAGTTACCGATATAATACAAGAGGCGGCTAAGATGAAGTGGCAGTGGGGCAGTCACCTGGCTAGACTGGATAAAGATAGATGGGCACATAAAATAACAGTTCAGAGGCCTAGACAGACAAAGCGAAGCATAGGACGCCTACAGAAGAGATGGGTATACGACATTAAGAAGGTGGCAGGCAAGAACTGGTTAAGTACAGTTAGGAACAGGGAGACATAGAAACAAATGAGAGATACCTATATCCAGGAGTGGACAACTATGAGTTGAGGAAGAAGAAGACGTGTAAATGTGGCCTCGTGGGTAAGACGAATTTTATTAATAAAATTACGATCTTCGTTTTTTTATGTATCATCCACTGAGCAAAATTTATTTTTAAAGGATAATCTTAGGCGATAAATTTTATACCGGTGTAAAATGGTAGGGTCGTAAATTTTCCTTTTGTAAAATTCGTAAAACTGAAGATTGTCTAACTCCAGTCATTGCTGCTGAACGCCGAGTACTTCGTTCCGGATTATTAGCAACTGGCACTAAAATATCATCCTCCTGGTCCACAGTTTCAATTTTCGGTCGTCCCATACCATAAATAAATAAGAAAAACATAACAATATCATCCTCCTGATCCACAGTTTTAATTTTCGGTCATCCCATGCCACTGTTACGCCTAAAGTGTCCAGTTTCTCCTAATCGACGAACAATATTGCTGAAAGTTTGCCGATTGGGTTGAACTCTGTTTGGATACATTTATTGATATCTGCGAGCAGCAGAAACGCAGGAGTAATTTTCGTTTACGTAAACACAAAGTATGTCTCGCATCTCAAGATTAGTTAAATTGTTGTGTCGAGGCATTTTCACTTAACCGACTTTAAATTTTACTTCAATCACAATTTCAAGTGAAATCAGCAACAACCAACAACTATTAGAGGACCCCACTAAATCGAAACAATTAATTCAGACCAGAGCCAATTACACATAACAAATGATATTGAAAAAGTATTCATCCAATGTCACTTATCTGATTGTAATTAAAAATAGAGATCGGTTTAGTTGTTTTGAAATATTTTCAAATCATTTTGATATTATTTTAGAGTTAGATGATCTATTTTATTTTTGTCAATAAATGTATTTATTGTTAATACTGGCCCAAAACATCGACATCGTTATTACACGCTGCTTCATGTTTAACTTAAAATACGGTAACCGCCAAAATAAACAGTACCGAAACAGAGAGTGCTGTGGGGTTGTTTATGTAATATGGATTTGTCATATTTGACTTAATTGTCATTAGTTGATATATTAATAGTACGCTGCAGTTAAATTTTATTTAAAAATGGTTCTAACAACGGAAGAAAAAGTTTTTTTGGTAGAGCATTATTTTCGTTCATACGGAAAAGGTCGTAATGATGGTCCAAGCTTAGAACAGGTGTCAATAAAATATCAACAAAAATTTAATAAAGCAGCTCCTAGTAAAAGTGTGATGTTAGCTGTTGTTGAAAAATTTCGTCGCACTGGTAGTGTATTGTGTCAACGTAAAGGTTCTTCAGGTCGTCGAAAAACAGTATGCACTAACGAAAATGAAGGACGTGTTTTTAACCAAGTTGTGCAATCACCTCAAAGAAGTCTTGTAAGAACTGCATGTAAACTCAACAAAAGTGAAACGTCTTTACGTCGCATGTTCAAATCAATTGGTGGTTATCCATACCGTATTCAAGTTGGACAACGACTAAATGCTGCGGACAAACGTGCAAGAGAAATTTACTGTGGTCGCATGTTGAGTTTAATTTACGAAGATCCCGAATTTTTGAAAAACATATGGTTTTCAGACGAGAGTCACGTTCATCTTAGCGGCTATATTAATCGACAAACAACCAGATTCCTTGGATTTGATCGTCCTGATGTCATTGTAGAGAAACCACTTCACAGTCTTCGAGTTACCGTTTGGTGCGCGGTATCTGGTCATGGAATGATTGGTCCTTATTTCGTTGAAGATAATCAGAATCCACTTACTGCCAACCACCAAGAGCGTTATAGAGAGAAAATTATTATACCTTTTGTGAGAGATCTAAATAACTTTTGCCGTGCACGAAATCTACAGTTTCGCACACAATGGTTCCAACAAGATGGTGCAACGAGCCATACAGCTGTGCGCACCTTAGACTTACTCCGTCAGCATTTCGATAATAGAATAATTTCTCGGGGAACAGACTTCGAATATCCTTCTCATTTACCTGATCTGACGCCACCTGACGCATACAGTTGGGGCATAATGAAGGACAAAATATTTCACTCGGAAAATCCGCCGGCGAATATTGCCGAACTACGGGAAAGAATACAAAATATTTTTCGGCAGTTACATCAACCACTTTTTATAAATATGTTTATTGACTTACAAAATCGATATGAAGCTTGTTTGCGTCGAAATGGTGAACATTTTGAACACTTACATTACAGAAATTAAAAATTAATTTTTATTTTCGGTACTGTTTATTTTGGCGGATACTGTATCTCAAGAAATATTGATTTTATCGTTATGAGGATACATTATTTATGTAGAAAGTAAAGTACAATTGAAAAACTGTATTGAAATTTCTATTCCGCCAGTGGCGTAGAATGTGGGAACGATTAACCAGTCACTTCCCCCTATCGTACGCCTCTGGTAGTAGCAAGAAGAAACGTTGATTTAACATAATTTAATAGGGAATGCAGAGTTTTCACTTCCTGCCCAATATGAAATGGATACGTGCAATAGGTTCAAAGTACTGATCACAAATCGTTTTCAAATGTTTAAACAAAACACCCTGTAACTCAGTAAGTAGCTACATTATTGTTAGCGATAATGTTTCAATGGAATGTAGTTGTGATATTATGCAGTTAGCGAATCGTCAACACATACAGTAACTTTAATTTAAAGAGACTTACCCAAAGATGTTGGTGTCTGCAACTCACTATCAGCTTCAACGATTGATCGTTTAGCTTCTAGCGTAAGTTCTTGCCGTTTGTGAAACTAAATGAAGTTGATTTTAATGTCTATATTTGCGAATAAATATATACACTGGCAAGAATATGAATTTTTAGCAGTTTAACAATGCGAGATTAATTTGAAGAAGAATACTTTGAAACGAGTTGTTCCTCACCGAAAGCGTTAATGATCAAAACTAAACTAGCCTCTTATCAAAATGTACAAAACCAGTATTGAAATTAATGAAAATAAGCCAAGAACGACGCACAGAATTTTATGTAACGAACGCGAACAATTATATTTAGATGTTTTGGGTTAAATCTTCATAATTAGAAGGCACGATTCTACTGTTAAATTATTTCTTAGTAATTAATTACCCTGTATATATCACAGTAAAATAAAGCATTTATATTGTCGAACCGTTACTTAACTTATTTTCACGAGATACTTACACGGTGCATTTCCTGAAACAAAGAAATCGTGTGTAGTTAATTACGTATAATAATCAGATACTCATATTATTCTGAGTAATTTTGCATATTGTATAATTCATATATCACACGAAAGTGTAAGTCTATGATAAGATTAAAGTAAAACGTAGAATGCTGCTTTAAAACTCACCTCCAAAGACATGCTTTGTGAAATCTTCTGCACTGTTGTTGTGTCCATTGATGATTGCGGTTGACATGACTGGAACTACTCTAACTTCAGTTCCAATCACCTGCCCAAAAAACGGTTATAAACATGATTTTAATAAGAATATGTTTTACGTTAAGTTCAACTGGAGTTTTAATTAGAGTTGAATAACAAAAAACTTGAATGGCTCTATGACTTGAAGGCCTCGGGCGTAAAAAATGGTAACTGACATTTTTGAAATTCTGAGATATAGCTTTTCAAAAGTTTAGAAAATCATCTCTCAATAGATCTAAGTTTTTGAATTGTATTCTAAATGGATTTGGTAACTAGCATTATATCTTAAGCATCTGATATGAAGGCTGTAAATATAGACTTTTTTATTTTGAAAAAAGTATGCAGATAACATTATTTACTTATTAGACCAGGGTAGAAGCCTTTAAAAATAATAAAAAGTGAAAAAAAATAATAGTAGAATGAAACCCATTAGAAAAGGAGGGGGATATTATAAAAATGAAAGGAAAAATAATTTACGGGCGATCTGAGGTCGGGAAGGGGATGGGGGTGAGTTTTAAGGGTAAAAAACGGGTTTTCTCGATTTCCGGCTAAACTAAAAGTCCTATCGTAAAAAGTCGAATAGCAAAGTTGTAGGTAATGAAAAGATCTAAAACTTTTGTATTCACACTTTTTTCACATAACCTCAAAATTTATGTTAAAAATTCAAAAAACCAATTTTTTGGTTTTTAATTTTTTTCTTTTACAAAAATTTTTTTTAAACGAAATTTCGTGAAAACTTACATTTTTATGTCCCAAATACGCTGTAATTTATTTGATTAAAAATATTTATTTTTTCACCTTATTTTGAATTAATATCGAAAAAACACCCTAATTTTCAATCGAAAACTCACCCGTCAAAATATCAGCTTTTTTAAAAAAGTTGCTATGTTTTCTGTTCGTTGAAATCTCTACTTTCCGATGATAAAAAAAAATATATGTTACTATAGTAAATCTTCTCAGAAAATGCAAAAAATCGAAAAAACTCGAATCCAAATTTTTTTTTTAATTATTATAAAAATTTTTGAGCTATTTATTAAAATTAACACTTTAATTACTCAAAAAACGTTAGATCGCATGTTACATTGATAAAAAAAATTCCAAATAAAAATATACTACTATAATTAACAAACAAATAAGTTAATAGAATTAATATTTAATAAGACATCTACAATATTTGGAGAAAGTTGTCGAATCTTCTTTAAATGATATGCGTAGATGTCTATTTATAACTACTTTAAGATAAATTATATACCTGAGTGACCAACGAAAAATAGTAGCCCATCAAAAGATATTTCATGGAGAAGTCGGGAAGGGGCTAGGCGGGTCTGGCTCTTATTACATACATACCTACTATCAGTGTTGGGTTTGCTATTACAATTGTACTAAATCTATTACTATTACACCTTGATTAGTACGCCATTACGACAACAGATAAAACCTCAATAATCTAGTACGTTCTTGATATGCGATTCGAATATTTGATCATGAGAAAATCCCTGCCACAGAACACCTATTTTTCACGTCTAATAGTTTCAAACATGAATCATTAAGAAACATTGTTGCATTTCTGCTTTGTTTTTCTGGTTGCGATACAACATCTGGATTTGCCGCAAAAGGAAAGAAAAGTATCGTCAATTCATTATTAGACGTTAAAAATTTGTCAAATTTGGCCAATGTTTTTTATAAGAAAGATGCGAGTAAAGAAGAAATAAAAAAAATGGATTACAACTAATCAAATCTATTTATAAATGAAAAAGGAAAAAATTACACTGAATCAATTAAGGTTTCAAAAATATCAATTGGCAAAAACTAAATCATCTTTCGTTTTGGCAAACCTCCCACCCACAGAAGGAGCAGCAGAACAACATTGTTACAGGGCATATTATCAGCTTCAAACTTGGTTGGGTAACGAACTAACAGCAACAGATTGGGACTGGAAGCAATATCAACGTGAAATTATGCTCAAATTTACACAAAAATAATTAATTCCGGAAATATTGCTCAAAACTATTTGCTGCAGCTGTGAAACTGGATGTAACAGTTTAAAATGTGGTTGCCGAAAACATGCTTTAAAATGCACAAATTTATGTTCAAACTGTCATGGTTTTGAAAATTGCTCCAATATTGAAAAATAAACCTACGAGGAAGTTAATGATTCAGAAGAAATTGTGGATGAAGAACCAACGCAGTCTGGAAATAATGTTGGAGATTTCGAAGATCTACTAGAATCGGAGATGTTTGACGAATCTAACGATGAAGAAATGCCATCAAAAAGACAGAAACTAATGGATAAGTGATTAGAATTGAATATAAGGTATTTATGAATGATAAGATTAATGTGTTTAAAAATATTGTAATGAATAACGTAATCAGAATAAAGTATCTACATTTAATTGTACGATTTACATTTATATTTATATCTAATGAGATTTTCTATGACACAAATGTGATTAGTATTAAATAAATCAACTTTTTAATTGAAACAAATTGCAGCAATCACATTTTTTAGATGAAATTATTTATAATTAAAAAAAAAAATTTAATTCGAGTTTTTTTCGATTTTTTGCATTTTCTGAGAAGATTTACTATAGTAACATATATTTTTCCCCCATCGGAAAGTAGAGATTTCAACGAACAGAAAACATAGCAACTTTTTTAAAAAAGCTGATATTTTGACGGGTGAGTTTTCGATTGAAAATTAGGGTGTTTTTTCGATATTAATTCAAAATAAGGTGAAAAAATAAATATTTTTAATCAAATAAATTACAGCGTATTTGGGACATAAAGAGGTAAGTTTTCACCAAATTTCGTTAAAAAAAAATTTTTGTAAAAGAAAAAAGATAAAAAACCAAAAAATTGGTTTTTTGAATTTTTCACATAAATTTTGAGGTTATGTGAAAAAAGTGTAAATACAAAAGTTTTAGATCTTTTTATTACCTTTTTTCGATAGGACTTTTAGTTTTGCCGAAAATCGAGAAAAACCGTTTTTTACCCTTAAAAACTCACCCCCATCCTCTTCCCGACCTCAGATCGCCCGTAAATTATTTTTCTTTCATTTTTATAATATTCCCCTCCTTTTCTAATGGGTTTCATCCTACTATTATTTTTTTTTGGTTTTAAAAATTATAGACCCTGGTCTATATAATAAATACTTATTCTGAAAAACACATATCATCTTAAAACATGCATATTAAACTTAAACTAACTTGTGAATGGATATGGTAGGCTATTTTGATTGCAGGTTCGTATAAAATGGATGATGAACAGAAGGAATCCAACGGAGACAAGACAAAACATGCTCCAGCTTTCCTTGATCTGGGTAGCTTCGAATTGTATTTCTTTTCAAGATCTTGAACAAAAAACTCTTTAAAACTTGTCGGTCTCCCCTTTTTTTTTAAAGAATCAGAGGTAAACGAGCCGTAGTATGTATTGGCCATCTCAATTTTATCAAGTTGTGTTGATGAAAATTTCATTCTCACAGCATTTTTCATGTTTGTTGATTCCGATGCCTTTGGCTGCTGAAAAAACCTCTCATATCAGATATTTTCAAAAAATCATTTGAGTCATTCCGTGCACATTGAACGGTGTCTCCTTCTGTGCCGATCTTAAAACTGTTTCCCATTCTTCGGGGGTGTAGATATATTGACAGTGCGCTCTGACATAGTTTTCCACACAGGCAAAATCTCGGTCTGAAGGAAGCATTGTATGGCCAACTTGAGGAAATACATGTGAAATTTCTTGAAATATCCCTTGGGCTAATAAGCAAAGCTATACGGACACTAGATAACAATTTTTATTTCGGTTTCCGCAATTATCTGATATGGCAATTAGCTTTGTCCCTTTTATATTGTGTTGTGAAAAATGCTTCAACAAACAACTTCCAATCTCAGCAGCTCCTCTAGCAGCGGTTGATTCATCACACATGTCGAAATAACCTTGGGAAGGATGCAAGCTATGAATGCTAAGATTGTAACAAAACAACTTTTTCGTGTAAAATGGTCCAGTAGAAAGTTTCGGCGTTGGCAATGCCTGCTGAAGATCGATTGTGATAGCATAAGTACTGTTATTTTCAGTGGCTTCTATTTTTTCCATTTTTATTGCGTCCTGACTAGCTTTTGCTTTTTTATGATGTAATTCTCCGTCAAATTTTAGTTTCTTTATAGCTTCTTGGTCTTTAATAAGTTCAGCCTTTTTCAGGGAAACATTAAGTTCATCACAAACACTACAGGTATCTATTTTTGGCGGCTAGAACTTAATATTGTGTTCTTCAGTAAAAATACGCCTAAATTTATCTGAGGACACATAACTTTTACCTTCATTCAGGTACTCTTCCTTGTACACCTCGTAACATTTCTCTACAGTGTATTCCATCGTCATGAAGAAAACATTGGGATTGTGACTCTTATATTTGGGTAGCCTTTAAATAAAATTTCTAACAAAGTCTATCTGGTCATCACTGTACATACTTCTTCTTGTGATTTAAATGAGCTCCTCTTTTATCTAATTTTGGAGTAAGTGATCTATTTTTTATTGTCTTAATAATATTTTCCACTCTTCCTCTATTTAATCCATGTATGTTCAAAAAGGCTTTCTTACATACTTGTACTTTTGAACTGTTTGATTTCACATAATAGTGTGACGTCTTCTTGACTCACAGTTTCTTGGCTTTGTACTACGTCCTTTATTTTTCACTTCTAAGCAGCCAAATATGTAGGAATTTTGAAGATTATAGTTTCCCATGTCCCAGATGTTTTTGAGGATACATAGCCTTTCATCCTCAGATAAAAGAGTAGAACATTTTTTTCGCAGCCACAATCCGCTCCCATAATTTTCTCTTGTTTTTCTTGTCCCTTGTCCCTATAGGTTTTGTATTTCTTCCCACTGTTTCTATTCGCTTTTTCTTTAAGTTGTTCACTTTTGCCTCTTTTACGTTTTCTTCCTTTATGCGCCTTAGGTGTTAAATTTCCCTCTTGATTATTGACTTCTTCAGCTTCAATTGCATCATTTTTATTGTCATTGTCTGTACTTTCAGTATCGTCGTTACTACTTGACACTGAAGGTGAGTTGAGGATTTGCAGATTCAAGTTCTGTAAAAAAGAATGTCTATTAGATGATGGATTCGGCTGTTACTAGGTGAAAATTTATTTATATCAAACACTAATGAAGTATGTATCCATTTTCAATCAAAATTTAATTCATGTAAACAATGGTATCTTACATCACATATCATTATTTACATACTACACTTAACCTTAAAAATATAAATATTTTTTGTTAACTCACCTTAAATTTACGTTTTTCATCTGTAGGATTATACTCTGGATCTTGGTCAGAGTCGTACAAGTCACTTTCACTATTTTCAGACATATTTTCACCAAAACTACAAGCCGCACGTGAACGATCAGCCATTTTTTACACTCACCGCTGTTTACATGAAAGAAATGTTACTTCACACAAATCAACCACGCAAATGCGGCGCCATCTATTAAAATATTGTGAAAAATTAGAACAGATAACCGTTTACTCGTCCCACATACCATTGCTTCAACCATAATGTCAAGATGCAAAATTTTGTCAGATACCATTTTTTACACCCGAGCCCTTCACTTGATCATTATTTTCGAATTGATGAATGAACCAAGGTATATCTAACAGCAAATAATTTTCAGGTCAAAGTATTTAAAAATTTTCCAAATTACTCTTCGTGGAAGTTTTAGCATGATATTGAATTTAAACTACTTTTTTCTACTAGCGTTGTGGAAAATTCCACTTTTCCGCAGTCATTCTAGTGGTATGGTTGTAGTTTACAAAATGACTGAAAAAATAAGAAATTTATTAGAATTCTGCTATGATTTTTAATAAACAGAAACGTATGTTTCAATAATTTCTTAATGGCCCTGGTATAAGCCTCATCAAATGACATTTTTTATTTATCACTTTGAATCACCGTAGCAACAAAGAAAAAATAAACCTGTCAGACAAAACACTACCTTGTCAAAACCAACTTTACGGTCGCAGCTTTTTCTAGAAGATAATTTTTCATGGATTTTTCAAACGAAGATTTGCCAGAGTCAGTTTAGAAATTAGCTAGAACTGCGAACTTGGATCTACTACTATCAAGATCCCGTTATAGGTATAAAAAGGAATATATTTTGTTTAAAAACTGGTGCCAGAATAAGGGAATTAAAACTTTTAAATTAAACGTTTTTTGGCTTATTTCGCTGAAATTTCCAAAACATGCAAGCCAAACAGTCTTTGGTCCAGGTACTAATGTTAAAAAGTGTAATTAAACTCAAAAAGACGTGGATTTAAGCAAGTTTTTCAAGGTCACAGCATATATAAAAAAACATTGGATTTAGACCAAAAAAGGCAACAAATTTCTCAAAAGAAGAATTTTTTAAGTTTATAAATGAAGCGTCTGGCGAAATTTATCTTCATATAGAAGTCTCTACGATTTTTGTTTTGGCGGTCGCATGTAGGCGAGAAGAATTAACAACGATGTCTTTAGATCATGTTGATGACAAAGGAAATATTTTATTGATAAATATCCCAGACACAAAAAACCACTCTTTCAGAAGCTTCACGATTTCTGAGGAAGCTGAAATGGAAAATTCCTGAATTTGTTCAGAGAGTATATGAGTTTAAGAAAGCCTGATACCCATGTGAGCGATTTTTCGTGAAATATAAGAAAGGAACTTGCACTGTACAATGTATCGGAATAAACACCTTCGCAAAAATGCCATCAGAGACTGCAAGTTACCTGAAGCTTCCAAATCCTGAATTATATACGGGCAACAGTTTTCGACGTTCCGTCGCCACAATTCTTGCAGATTCCGGAGAAGAAATAACGAATATTAAACGCCTCGGAGGTTGGAAATCTTCTAGCATCGCAGAAGGGTATGTAGAAAGCTCACTAAGTTTCCAAAAGTGCCTATCGAATAAAATATTAAACTTCAGTGACGATGTCTCTGGCCCTTCCACTAGTCAGCTGCTGTCGCCAGAAAAGCCTTCCAAAATGACCTCCTCCAGCCAAGTTCCCATCGCCACGGTTGCAACAATAAGTGCTGACAAAGCAGTGGAAAACCGAAATCTAACTTCAATGGAAAACTGGCTATACAATTTATCGTAAAGATAGAGAAAATCGTGTCGGTGGAGGTGTATGCATTTATTTATCCGACGATATTACCGCAAATTTTTCTACTAAATTTAAACTATTAGACATACCTGGGATAGATAGTATACACGTAAATATTGCTAAAAATGTATTTTCTCTTAACCTGGTATGTATATATCGTCCCCCTGATACACAGCTTGCAATGGACAACGTATTGTTTGAAAATCTCGAAGAATTATCACTTCTTGATAATCTCATCATTGCTGGAGATTTTAACTTCCCAGAAATATCCTGGCCGATAACATCATTGTCAGATGTCGTAAGTTGACACAACTTATTTGAAAACTTTGTTGCAAATTCGAACCTCGGTCAACTTATTACAGAACCCACAAGATTCAGAATTAATAATCAACCTTCCCTTCTAGATCTCATACTCACTCACCAATGATGAACAGCTAATCTCATCTCTCGAAATAGACTCTCCTGTTGGAAAATCAGACCATGCAGTCATAACTGTCCACGTTCAGTTTATCCAGACATTACCAGGTAAAAATAAAACTACAACTTATGCTACTACTGATTTTTCTGAAGTTTATTCACAGCTGTCCCGACTTGAATGGGACTTGATTTTCACAAATTTATCCGATCCCTCGTTAATGTGGGACGCATTTCATGATACTACTCTCAGGATAATCTCTGCACACACCACTGTCCGTGAGATTTATAAAAACTATCTCAAACCCTGGATAAACCACGCAGCACTACAACGCATCAAACACAAACGGCGCCTCTGCCGTAAATATCAGCGTACACAGCTTCTCAGTGACTTCCTGAACCATCGCAGATTTTCAACTATCTCTCAAAACTTTAAGACAAAATTTCGAAGAAAACATCATTTCCAGTGGTAACAGTAAAAAGGTGGTTTTCAAATATATACGATCGTCCCTATCATCAAAAGTTTCCATTCCCCTACTTAAAAAACCCGACCATACTGTATGCTCTTCTAATAAAGAGTCTTCTGAGACGCTCTCTAGCTTGTCGTTAATTATGCAGACTTCCTTTACTCAAAGTTCCATACACCCCAGCTGGAAATTAGCATCTATCACCCCCATATTCAAAAAAGGTAACAAACTTGATTCCAATAACTACCGCCCGATTGGTCTGCTGTCAGTGGTCAGTAAAGTCATGGAAGCCATTATTTCGGAGGAGACGACCAAATTTCTTCTCCTGGGAAATGTGATTCCAACACAACAACACGGATTTGTCGCCGGACGTTCCACCCTAACCAACCTGCTACACTGTGTTAATGACTGGACATCATCTCTTAACGATCGGCAGCCAGTAGATATTGTCTATCTGGACTTCTCCAAGGCCTTTGATCGTGTTCTCAGGCGCAGACTTCTACACAAGCTGGACGGCTTTCGCGGCTCTTTACTTAGCTGGATTGACGACTTTCTAACAGACAGATATTTCAAAGTAAAAGTTGGCGAAGACTTCTCAAGGGATAGACTGGTGGAAAGTGGAGTACCACAGGGTTCTGTTCTTGGTCCTCTGCTTTTTACGGTTTACACCAACGATCTTCCTTATCACGTAAATAATAAAATATCTTTCTACGCTGATGACACAAAGATATATACGAATCCAATCACCAACCAACAAACCCTCCAGCTGGACTTAAACTCCATCTTCAGATGGTGTTCCCAGTGGCTACTTCCGTTGAACACGGAAAAATGTGTAGTGCTCCGAATTGGTAAAAACAACCCACTACTACCGTACTCCGTAGACGCTCGACCATTAAATTATGTGTTTTCCTATAACGACCTCGGAATTATCGTAAATAGCAACCCAACTTGGTGTGATCATATAACTTCAGTTTGTAAGCGCGCGAACACCAGACTGTAACTCATTCGTAAGTGCTCTTCGAGTGTTCCGTTTCAGTCGTTTTGCAAACTGTATACTATCTATGTCCGACCAATTCTCGAGTACGCCGGTCCAACGTGGTACCCAGACCTAGTTCGCGATAAAAATCTTTTGGAAAATGTTCAAAGAAGAGCCACTCGACTGTCCCTGGGACAGCGAAGACCTTCCTACGAAGAAAGACTCTCCATGGCCAACCTAACTTCCTTTGAACTTCTCAGACACCGCGGGGACCTCATTACCACTTTTAAAATATTAAAATTTAATTTTGGTAATCTTGATATGATGTTCACCTTAAATCCAGATGACCGCCTTAGAGGACACCTTTTTAAACTCAAAAAAGAAAACTTTACCGTCAGATCAAGACAGAATTTCTTACCTAACAGGGTATTCGACAGCTGGAATAATCTGGATGTATCCATAGTTTCTGCACCATCTACTAACTCGTTTAAAAACAGACTTGATCGTGCGCTGCTAGAGCGCCTATAGTTTATTTGGTATATTGTATATATTGTACTTATTTTTCTGTTCTGTACCTACTAGTAGGTTACTTACGTAATTATCTGTTTTTTGGGCACAATAGGGACTTGTCTCTCTGCCCTTGTCTAAATATAATAATAATAGTAATACCATAGCCGAAAAACCGGGACTTTCGGCTATGGTATGGTAACCCAGACAGAAGAGTTCCACATAAGGGAGTTATCACTTTGTGGTGTATAAGTCCCGCACAGTATATTAAGGTATACTTGGATGTTCCGAACCACCGGACCCTAGCATTTCACAGTGGGCTAGGAGACCACTGGAAATAGAAATCCCCTTATCTTAGTACTACCATGAAATTAGTAGTGGTACGACAGGGCTCTGCTAAGATGGACTCTTTTACCCTGTAAGCTGGCAGTAGCTTTAAAACGCACACCCATTTCTCTCTAAACCGGAATTTCTCCAAAAATAACCAAAAATTCAGTATATCTGGATTTATAGGACCCCCTGTACTCGCTCTAGTCAACTGAAAATCAATAGGGTACATTCGTGAGACACCTTGAACAATATTCAATCATAAAATTGATCAATCGCATACTCTCTGGAGGCTGTATCGTGCTAACAAACTGAAAATTCTCCAAAAATGACGAAAGTTTGGTACTACAAGTACCATATCACCCGTTGTACTGGCTTTATTCAATAGGGTTCATCTTTGAGACGCTCTGAATAATATCCAATCATAAAATTGGTCACTTGTATATACTCCGGAGGCTGTATCGTGTTAACAAACCGAAACTTCTCCAAAAATGACAAAAATATCACTTGCACTTGTTGTATTGGCTCCGGTGAGCTGAAAATTAATAGGGCTCATCAGTGAGATGCCCTGAATAATATTCAATCATAAAATTGGTGACTTGTTGAACTCCGGAGGCTGTATCGTGTTAACAACCTGGAATTTCTCAAAAAAATACAAAATGTCGTACTTCAAGTACCATAGCACCCGTGGTACTGGCTCTGGTGAATTTAAAATCAATAGGAATCATCTGTGACATGTCCTTAACAATATTCAATCATAAAATTGCTGACTTATTGCACTCCGGAGGCTGTATCGTGCTAACAAGACATATAAGGAAAAGTGGCCGACGACAACGACGACGACGACATACACACAGGATTTTTTTTTCTAAAAACCGTTTTTTCGGGTTGTTGTTGATGGAAAACGTAAAAAAACTCAAAAAAATTTTCAAAATTCCAACTTTTTTTGGGGTCAACCAATACTTTTCTCGCAATTACGAGTAGAAAGGTTGGGCGGAAAAGTAAAAATTAATACTTGGTCTGAAAAAGTACTACATGGACAGCACAGATGCCGCATGAAACAAAATTTTATTGATAAAAAATCATCATACACCTGGTTAGAAGATGGTCAGCTCTTCCCCGAAACAGAAGGATTCTTACTTGCTATCCAAGACCAAGTCATTGCAAATAGGACTTATAAAAAACATATAACCAAGGACCCAGCTACTGTAGATGGCCTATGCAGAAAATGCCACCTCGAGAAAGAAACAATCGAGCATATTACAAGTGGATGTAAAATCCTAGCTGGCTCAGAATACACAGCAAGACACAATGCAGCAGCAAAAGTAGTTCATCAAGCATTAGCCACAACGTATAAACTTGTAGAAAACACCGAGCCATACTACAAGTACACACCAGTTTCTATACTTGAAATCAAAGACTTTAAACTGTACTGGGATATTAATATTCAAACAGATAAAACAATACCCGCCAAAAGACCAAATATCACTTTACAGTTAAAGAAAGAAAAAATCACATACTTAATTGACATAGCTATTCCCAGTGATACAAACATCCAAACGAAATATGATGAAAAAGTCGCCAAATACATAGACCTGGCAATGGAAATGAAAAGGATTTGGAAGCAGGAAAGAGTAACTATTATCCCTATTATTATGTCAGTGCCTGGCCTTACACCAAAAACATCACACCTGAAACAGCTAGAGCTCGACACAAACATACAAAGAAACTTGGCGTAGCCCGTCAGTGCAAAATAAAACCACAACTATGTGAGAAGAAAAGAATAATAATAATAATAATAATAATTAAACATTTTAGCCTCTGCAATTAATTTGCAGAATGCTACAAATTGCACGTTCAATATTAATAATAATTAATGTGTTGATATGTATTTAATAATAAATGTTTCTTTATGTTAACTTTTGAGTTTTTTCCGCACGCTAGTAGAAAAAATAGTGTACCTAACACGTGCGTGAAGTGACTTTTCCGCACTTATTAGGTAAACTACTGTTTTATTATTATAAATATGTAAGGATCTATGTTTCTGATTTTTACATAAAAAATAATCGAATCACCTGAGATGTCAAAGTGACAATTTCTATCAAATAAAATTTTGTAAAAGTAGTAAAGATATTATAAGAAACGAATAATTAACGTTGAATGTTGTTTCTTTGATTTGATTTATTGTTATTACATTGTATTCTGTATAGAAAATAAAATAATTTTTTATTTTAAGAGAAACAATTTCATTTTTTATTCGTTTGAGAAAATTACCATTATAAAACAACATTCTTGTTAAAATCATTCAAATGGACAATCTAAGATTTGATTTCAATTGGAACAACGGATGGATGTACATACTTGATTCCAGATAGTTGTTAAGAAGCCAATTTCCACAAAGAAATTATGAAAACAACAGCATATGCTAAGGTAGAATATGAAAACAACAGCATATGCTAAGGTAGAAAAATCAATTACCAAAACACACCAGGTTGGAAAAGTATGGATTAATTTAACCGACGATTCGACAGAAATATGTTTAGACGAAGGGGGTAATCTACAATTTGAAGATTTCTATTTAAAAGAAATTGTTAAAAACCAGCTGAACGTTGGGGGTAACGTGAATATCTCGGAACAGTCACTGATAAAAATTTCTCAACAATTAAGATCAATCTAAAGTTATAAAAATACAGGAAAAATATCCAATCGATAAATTCAATGGAAGAATTTCGAACGCAAATCAATGGATAACTAGTTTCGGGAACGAATGTGAGCGGTTCAATATATCTAAGGATGAGAAAAAAATTGAGATTTTGAAATTATTCATGGATAAAGGTAGTATGGATTGGTACACTACTGAAACACACTATCGATTCAAAATGGGAAATATGGAGAGATAGTTTTTGTAAAACATTCGCAGATAAAGATTGGTCTCCTATAAAATTTGTGTTATCATTCAAATGTCAAAAAGAGTATTTATTCGATTATGCAGCAAAAAAAGAAAGACTTCTGCTGAACATAAGAAAATCTATTGACAATGGAACAATGATAGATCTGATTGCAACTAGCTTGCCTAATTTGATAGAGAGAGATTGACAATGAAGGAGGATCTCTATAATGAAATAGGAAAATTGGAACATTCAGTTTATATGAGAAAATTTGAATAGAAAAATAATGAAAAGCATACCAATAAAGATAAAACAGGGATATTACCTTGTGAAATTTGTAAAAATATAGGCACACGTTTCTATTCTACAGCTGAATACTGGTTCAAAAGGAAAGAAGATAGAATAGAACACACTAATCATTCAGAATTAGAAGGAGAATTGAACAACACAGATCCAAAAAAACTAATTATTCTAAAAATCACAAGAAGTTTTGTCATATAGAGATAAAACAAATGCAAAGCAAATAATTCCACACTATACAGTAAAAAATATATCAAAGAATATCAAGAAAACTAGAAGCAATGGCGAAGTTTGCAAAAAAATTCATCAATATAAGAAAAAATTGGTCTATTGTCACATCTTGGTCCTGCAAGGAAACCGTTTGAAGTAGTTTCCATAGATACAATTGGGGGATTCGGTGGCTCACGATCTACTAAGAACTATTTACATCTTCTAGTAGGTAAATCACTGCACAATATTTACTTACATATCATCATCAAAGACACAAAACTCAAAGGATGTCATCAAGCTGATAGAAAATATATTGTAAGGTCATAATATTGGAACACTTCTCAAATACCAGTATGCACGCATAAATTCTAACGGATTAAAAAATTTCCCGATGAAAAAAAATATAGGTAACTATGATTTTCACAGTAGTAAATGCACCATTCTCTAATGGTTTGAATCAAACTTTAGTAAATAAAATAAGATGAGCAATGAATGAAGTAGATAACAGATACACATGGACAAGAATAACTCATTATTGTGTAAAAAAATATTATGAGACTGAACATACAGTAAGATAAAACTCCCAGTAGATGACACGCCACTTTGTCCATACCAATAGGTGACATACCACATTCAATCAAAATTATTACCATCTACAAACACTTTTTAATATTCAGTGCAATATGGCAACGTGGTTGTGCATTATGTGATCCTGTCACAGTAATGCCAACCCAGGGAATTTTTCCCTAGTTCTAGGGATTTTTGATGCAATAGAAAAAAAAATTGGGAATTTTTGACGAACTCCGTTGGCAACACTGTCCTGTCATCTATGTTATTCAGTTGTTTCTAGGTAATGGGGTACAGTGTAGACCTTCATTTTTCATGCAGTATTGATCCTAAGTTACTTTTTAACAAATTTTAATCAAGTCAGTAAGAAGGTAAGTAAAAGTATTTTTTTTTCATTTATATGTTTTTAAAATAAGATTCTTGTAATGTAGGAGTACAATATATGTTAATAGTCCGTGATTTATTGTTAATTTTATGATAATTACAGGTTAGAAATTTGGTAGCATAGTGTCATTGGCTTAGCTAACACAGCTTAATCCAAAGGCTGACACTGAGTGTCATTTATTAGATTTCAAATTTTTTAACTGAAATTGTAAGACAACTTAGTTTTCAAAATGGTTTCTTTAGATATCTATTTTAACACTGTAAAATAGTGGCAACAAATAGATGACGTAGGATATCATCTATTGGATTTGTGAGTGTCAGCTATTGGATTGGACTTTTGGAGCTAATCAATTTTTTATTTTAGATGCAACAGAACGATAAAATTTTTTTGAAATATACCCAAGAAATGCTTGATGCTATAAATGAAGTCAAATCCAATACCTGTCATGCAGAAAAAACAAAATGACATAAAAACGTTTCTAGTTTACATGGAGAGTGAAATTGGTGATGAAAAATTATTTAAATTTAAAAACAATGACGGTGATTGGAGAGGGCCAAAAGAGGACTACTCACTTTACAAGATTTGGAGAAAAAGCATCACAGCTCTACGAACAGTATTTGTCCCAAAGAGTTCAAATCAATTACCTAGACACAAATCAAGAATATGTTACCATTAATGTGGCAGATAGTTTAGGAAAATCAGAAGCAGAACACCAACTAAACGAAGAACAGGCAGGACCATCTGGAATTCAGTCATATCCACCTCAAACAGTTCTGGAATAAACTAAAAAAAATTTGCCACCAGCTGAAGATATAAGAGAAAAATCAGAACAGAGCTCAGAAAATGTTCAACGCCTAAATAACTCATAAATTAGTTCACTAGATCAAGATTGCTTAAACAATGGAAAATCTGAGTCATCAGGAGTGACAATAGAAAATATGAGTCATCAGGAGTGACAATAACTCACTCCACACCTATCAAACAGCAAGAAGTGAGTTTTAATTATCAAAAATCTATAAGCTCTGTGAACATTGACCCTACTATTCCATCGCCTTTTAAGCGAGTTCTTTTTTGGCCACAGCAAAAGCCCGTGTCTTTTAAAAAACAGAAACGGGAAAAAATACCCTCAGTATTAACAGCGTCACAAGTTTTGAGATATTACAAAAAAAGGAAGAAATTAAAATGAAGAACAAATGAAGAGAAAAGAAAAGAGATTAAAAAAACAAAAGGAAAAAGAGTAAGTTGGAAGAGACCAAGGAAAAAAGCGTAAGTTGGAAGAGACCAAGAGAAAAAAAAGTTGAAGAACAGAAAATTAATGCAAAAAAAACAGAATGGATGAAGATAATGAATCTACAATATCACAGTCACTTTCAATTAGCAGTGGGTCTTCACAATGGGATGAAGATTTTGAAGACGAGGAAGGTGATCTATCAATCCAACCTGTTTCCCTTGAGACTCTTATTGAAGGTGACTATATATTGTGTGAATTTCTTGGAGGGAGATGCAATTGAACCAAGTTTGTTTATTTATGTGTTGTACAAGAAAGAGGTAATTTTATTCAGGTAATGCGACTCAAATCCACAGACAAAAGTAAAAAAGAGTTTGTACCAAATGAAAAGAGCATCTCGACAATAACCATTGACCAAGTGATTGGTAAAGTTCCTCAACCCGAAATTTTAAGTAGAGGAGAAAGAATCAGTTACATGTTTAATAAGTCATTACCTGTAGAAGAAATCTAAATTTTTTTAGAAATAAGTGTATCTAAAATACTTTTTTTACACATTTTAACGTTAATGTTAGTTATTCTTTTATAACAATAGTTATTTTTACCAAATGTTTCCTATGTTCTTGTTTTAAAACTTTTCTACTGAATAAAATATCTACAGTGGCTTTATACAAGACAGTGGCGACAATACGTGGTCAGTGTTTTGACTGGTCAGGCTGAAATCCGCCATTAATCATCAAATTTTATTTGTTTACATTTGTGTTTTAGTTGTATTCACGTCGTATTTTATATCACATCTTTGTGTACAGCTAAAATAAAGTGTTTTTTTAATTTGTTAACTGAATTTCATAAGTTCGTTTACGAATTTTTCTCCCTGATCAGGATTTTGAACCATACCTATTATAGTTTGCAACTGTTGAAAAGAGTAATACCTACCTACGTTGCGGTTTTGGGGACGGTTTTGGTGTGTCTGCACAAATTATTCAGCTACAATTTGTGTGTCGCTGTTAACAAATCATATCATATTTGTCGATAACAAGGTAGGTACAGAAAACTACAATTTCAAGTGAATGTATAATATAATATATAACTACTGTTACTTGTTTTAGAAGCAGTGGCTGTTTGGAGTAAGTATGACGGTTTATTCAGCATTGAGCTGCAAATATTCTACAAAGGGATCTGTAATGAAGTATTTTCCTTGAAAGGAATGGGCTATTAAAAGGAGAAGGGACAATTGGAAACCAATGAATGCTTCAGCACTGTGTGAGATAAAAAGTGTATTGATTTATTTTGATTAAGGAGAAATATCTATTAAAAGATTTATTGTAACTTACATATACATACTATTTATGATAAAAATTTAAATCGTTATCTGATGAACTACTCAATAGTTATTGAAATGTTTGGCATTTTCTTAGATGTTCTCTGTTTAAGGTACACTTTGCCCTAGAAATGGGGAAAATACTAGGCACGATGGTAGTAGGAAATTAAAATTAACAGCAGTCCCAACAATGTTTACTTTTATCAAGGAAAAACAGAAAGAAAGGCTCCTACCAAACGACAAATAGAATCCCAGCTGCCTAGAGAAACAATTCCAGAAATTATCTCACTGCTGTTTATTGACTTTGTAAATTTCATGATAATTATGATCACTATTTTTAACATATTCAATATTCACCGCCTTAAATTCTGTCTTCCCGAAAATTGTAATTATAAGAAGTATTGTTGTACACATCTAATGTTTTTTTTATTATTTTCCCGTTCTTCCCAGTAATAAAACATAATAATATGTTACTGTTATAAATGAAACTAACTGTTTCTAGATAATTCTACATTATATAGATAAAATGTTAAAAATTCTAAGAAATTTGACAATTGTTTCGATAATATTTTCAGTATCGAAATGGTTGTCAAATTTCTTAGAATTTTTAATACTTTATCAATATATTGTGGAACTATCTAGAAACAGTTAGTTTCATTTAAAACAGTAATATGAGTAGATTCCATAAAGTAAGGATCGAGACAGAAAATTTCATAATATGTATAAGTATAGACAAATTTTGTATTAAAACCCAACCAATAGCAAACATTATAATATACATATGTGTTACCTATTTCCTCTTCAAAAATTAAAATTTCATTTACAGATTTAAATACAAAATTTGTTTTTTTTTTGTTAAATCAAATTATTTACTCTAGCTATTTTTATCATGGGTCATTTGGAAACTAGGTATTGAAAATCGTCTATCTACTTATACCTGTAACACGAATTTACAAATAATTTCAAAATGAGTGAATTAAATTACCAAAAAAAATATTTATTCATAGTTCAATTAATAGTCATGCCATAGTATGCATTATAATTACATTTTGTAACTAATTTACAGCCATAAAATAAAATTCAATATCGATATCAATGTAAAATCCCTATTCCCGTGTTTAAATTTTGATGATTAATGGCGGATGGGCGGAGCGCCACTGTCTTGTATAAAGCCACTGTACTGATACCTATTTAGGAGTGTCATCTATAGATAAGTATGTAAAGTTTTTTTCATAATAGTTTTGAATAGGAATTTTAGTTAATATGCCACCTCTCTAGAACAAGATTCAAACTAAATATCTATAGGATGATTTTTTGATTATTTTAAAAATTAATTAAAATTTGAATATTTTTGTAATTTTTTTTCTTAAGGCTGTCATCTATTGATGGTTTTACCTAAACTGGATTCAGTCCTAAATATTTATTATAAGGAGAATATACCTCAACTTTACCAAATGAATTAAGAAAAAAGAAAGACAAGTATAATTTAGAGAACAATAGAAAAATTGTCTTCGATAAGATTACCAAATACCACGAATATAATAAGATATATGACAAGAACAGAAAATATTAAAACATCTACATAAGAGATTTGGTATATGTTAAAATGAGAACAAATTAAATCGATAAAATTAGACGAATTGAGACTTGGACCTTACAGGATTTCAAGGAAGATATCAAAGTCAATATTTGAAGTTGATACAGAACACAAAAAAAAACAGAATCAAATTTGTTTCATATCTCCAAATTCATGCCAATTCCTATTAGGTACCTCAGATGAAGAAGATATCGAGTTCAGTAATTAGTTTTGTAATTTTGTACTAAAATTTTCATTATGGGGGGAGTTGTAAGGATCTATGTTTGTGATATGTAAGTACATAAGAAATCATCGAATCACCTGAGATAGCAAAGTGAGATTATCTATCAAATAAAATTTTATAAATGTTGTTTCTTTGATTTATTGTATTCTATATAGAAATTAAAATAACCTTTGATTTTAAGAGAAACATTTCCGTTCTTTATTCTCTTCAGAAGATTACAATAATTTCAAAAAGACGAAAATAAATAGTCGATTGATCCATATTTCCTGTTATCTGATATATTATACTTACGTTTTGTTTTTGACAACTAACTTAAAATGAGTGGTAAAATGCAATACACTTATGTGCAATTTAATACATTTTGTTTAACGATAATCTGTATGAATTTAGTATTGGAACTATTTCCAATATAATATGAAAGGAAGGATAAAGTAAAAGTAGTTTAAATATAAATTGAAAAGTTCGTTTATCAAATATAAGGTAAAAAATTAATATTAAAATGGGTCAAGTATTTTTGACTGTGGAAGAAAAATGATGAGAAATACCTCAGTTTTTAAAATCTTTTTCACAAAATGAAAATGTTTTCCTGGAAGTAACTCAAATACAGATTATTTTATTTTTAAATGACATTTATATTTATACACAGAAAGTACAATGACGCTTGAAAACTAAAATAGTTTCACGAACTTACTTTGCTGTGCGACTCTAATTCCAGATTGGAGTACGTTATTACGAATTTAAATAACTTAATAGAAGAAAAGTTGTGTAGTTCAATGACGAATACACTTGTTTGGCGGAACGTATTAGACACGCAAATAGAAATTTCTTGAAGATAATTTAGAAGTGAACAGGCTCGTACAAAAAGTCGAACTGAACTTGAATTACCCACGTAATTTACTGTGACACCGCGCAAATGCGCGTCCCATACTATTCAATTCTATGGCAACAAGAAGTATCATTTTCAAAACATGCTAGTTATTTATATAGTGGTTGTGGGAAGTATTTCGGATTTACAAAAGTAATGTAATGAAAATTACCATCGGAACCGTTGTCAGAGCTCGAGAGAAAGAAATCACTAATTTTCAAAACTATAACATTAGTCTGCAAAAAGAGGTCATACTGTGTCTTGAAGAAGAAAGTCGTTTTTGAAGTAGGTTTCTTCTGTACCGAATCCTCAGAATTCTTCAAGTTTTGTTTTGAGTAATGGTAATCGAAGATCATATGATCGTCGTCTCGTCTCTTGTCGCCGACTACTCTTTTCGCCCTTTCTACCCATGCGCGTTGTCTCGGATGTGGCAGTGGGGTTGCAGAGTCGCACGCAATTATGACCTAGGAAATAAGGAATGCAACACAGGGACGGCTTCAGGAGATGAACTGTTACAATCTCCCCCTCTGGTTTCTCGATCTTATAGTTGATGAACCAGTATTCCTAGATAACTGTTCGGCTGAGACTGGTTCACGCAGTCTTCTTGTCTGTCCTGGATAATCTTCTTCTTTGATCTCCACGTTTTCGAATACTTCTAATAGATATGGGGCGGTGTCCCTAAATCCAATGAAGGGTGTAAGTTGTGACGAATGATACACTCCTAAGGGAACTGTGGGCTTATCAGGATCAGCAACTTCATAGCTCGTAGGTCCCCTCTTACGCAGGATCAGGTAAAGATCATCTTTTCTGGGAGCTAACTTAGCAGTGATGTATCCTTTGGCGGAATTGGTTGGCAATCCAGACGTACTCACCAGGATTATACGTGCCACGGGGACGTCGGTTAACATTTTGAACAGCTTGGTTACGGTCTGCAAAGTTCGGGTTTCTCATTGGCCAGCCGAATTGACGAAGCTAACTGATGTGACCTTGGCGTTATGTCGGCAACGAAGTTTTTGTTTCTTACAATAGCTCTAAGATCATCCGTGACATCCTGGAGGGTTCTCATTTCTATTCTAAAAGTCAAGAATACGGCCGAGTGCTTAGTGCTATCACATCTCGCCGAATTTATGGCGAATCTTATAGCGGGCAGATGATCTGGCCATGTAGGGTGGTCACGTCCAACAAGGATTTCCAATTGGACCTTGAGGTATCAGTTCTTACGTTCGACCATATTGGATTCAGCATGGTATAAGAGTATGAAACTTTCTGGAATTCCCAAACAGAACGTAAGTTGTTGCATAACCTTGGAGAAGAACTGAGATCCGTTGTGACTGATTATTCGGTGTGGTAAGCCGTAGCACACCTCATCAATTAGAATCCTGGTACAATTTTCAGCGGTAGGTTCCGAGAGCGAAAGCAGTTCTGCTCATCTACTAGCAGTATCTGATGAAGATCCATTTCTTATTTCCGGTTGACACAAAAAGGGGACCAAAAAGGTCTATTGCCAAAACTTCTCCAAAAGCGCTGGTTAATAGCATTTGTTTGCATCAACCCCGCAGGTTTTCTGTTGGAACTCTTATATCGTTGACATTCTACGCAAGCACCTATATGTTTGGCAATGTCTTGGCGCATTCTATTCCAATAGTAGCGTGTGGTGATTGGGCGCATAATTTTATCGATACCATAGTGTCCGGCCGTCGGACTATCGTGCTATCCCTTTAGAATTGTAGATATTTCCTGGTTAGGGATAACTAGTCTAGCGTCGTTATCTTCTTGATCGTCCGTGTATCTATACATCACCCGTTTATGGAGGAAATATCCACGATCGATCCAAAAAAGGGTGGAACTAAGAAGAAGAGACGTTCTGGTGCCAGTCAGATGGATAGCCATGAGAATCTTTCTGTGTGGTAAAATCTTGAATTTGAGCTATTGGTGAAGATGATTCATTATCCAACAAAGAAGACGCAGCTTGAGTGCTCAGCAATGTAGGCGGATTGTAAGATTACGTAAGCTGGTTGAAAGGCGACGTAGGCTTGTTGTAAGGCGAAGGAGTTCCACTGTAGATAGCAGGAGAGTGCGAGGATGAAGATGAAGACGAATAAATTGATGGTTGAATGCACAACAGATGAAGTACTCATTTCGTTTTCTGTTATCTGCCCTATTTCCGCATCCATCAAAATTTGCGATATTTTGTGCTTCACTTGAGCTTGTCGAATTCTACTAAACGTTTTCATTGTTCTCGCGCAACCCAAGCAAATAACGATCATCCAAATTCTCAAGACCAGCGCCATGTTTTTCCCCAAGAAAACCAAGTACCTTGTCGACTGCCGAGCATTTTGCAGCCGACTCACTAGCACGACGTTTTTGAGACGGTGCCATTAGCCTTTGGAATGGAACTTGGGATATGGAAGCACGTATGGGTGCTTGTGGAGTAGTAGATGGTGGTGCAGTATTAGTATCAGAAGTGTCACTTTTTTAAGGGATTCAGACACATCGTCAGAGTGTGGTACGAAAGTAGGCGGTGCAGCAGGGTCAGAATCTGATGAACTATCAGACGCGTCTGTAGAGGAGGTAGAAGGTGCAACTGGCGCTTCGACATTTGACTCTGTGGTTGCTGTTTTGAGGAACGGTCGCATGCATTCTATCTGTCTAGCCCAGGGCCATTCTTTATACTTGTAGAGGTTTCTTGCCCTTTAACCTGTGGTTGTTTTTTTGACCTCAAATGTTTTATATAGCTGTCCCTTAAAGCCTTCCACTTCAGTTTTGCTGTTTCTCCAGTACTCACATCTTCAGAGCCTATAACAAAAAATGAAACCCACTTTTAAGGAATGTTGTTTTTTCCCCGCAGATACTTGGCTACTGGCGATACATATTCAACGATTGGTCACAGTTACAGTATGGGGTTCTCAACAGTACGCAAAATAGTTCCTGAAGTTTGTTGTGCTATATGAAATCGATTACAGCCTACATTCATGCCTGAACCTGATAAACAAAGCTGGAAAACGTTGATCAGTGGTTTTCAAAGTCGGTGGCAGATTCCCAATTGCCTAGGTGCGATTGATGGTAAACACGTAACAATCAAATGTCCGAAAAATACTGGTTCCAATCATTATTTGAAAACGTTTTCTATCGTCTTGATGGCAATCGTTGATCACGATTACAAATTCGTGTGTATATATGTGGGAGGATATGGGAAAAATAGCGATGGCGGCATTTTTTAAGCATCAGCTATGGAACAGAAATTTGATAATGGAACCATGAAGGTACCTCTTGATCGCTCCTCACCAAACGGAAATGTTTCGCAATCTCACTTTGTTTTAGTAAAATCGCAAAATGTGGGAAGAATAGTCACATACATTTCGAAGGACCAGCCACCTTATCGTGGCAAGAATTACGTTTTATACGTTAAGAAGTTAGATGGTTGGATATAATTAAATGATTTTACACTTTCACTGGTTGGTTTATTCAAAGCTTATTATAAGTATTGTTCGTTTTGCTGAACAATTAAGACTGTATCACTGATTACTAGCTAAAAGGTGTACTATTAGCACATTATTTGATTGTATAGTTAATGATTGTTTTAATTTTATTGATACCGGTAGAATGCCGGCTAACGATGTAATGTGAGTTACCTTTTTGTACGATGGGTGACTGAAAAGTGAAGAATTGTACGGTTGGAGCCATATTTATGAGACGCTCAGTGTGGGTGTAAGTAGGGGAGATCATGTGGCAAATTGGCCAGTGGGTGATAATATTTTAAACTCTAACCGTCATAAACGACGGTTGAGTTGTGTGTTGCTTGGGTCGCTTTTTTTGTCATGAAAAAAGTTCTTTTCGTTATAGATAAGGAAAGCTTTTAAGATAGTTTTTTGTATGGAGAGATAAGGTTAAAATTGATATTTGAGGATTTTGAAGTGTTAAGTAAATATTATGAACGAATTTTAAGCAGAAATTATGCGTGTAGGTGTAGAAATGTATTATGATTATTATAGAGGGGTGGAATATAAATGCAATGAATGTATGATTTTACTGGAAGAATTTAAGCTTATCTTAAGTTCGTACAGGGAATACTCCAATGCCTTGCGTTTTAATTGTAGACGACGCTTTTGCACTCAGTCCATACCTCCTACGATCATACACATATCGGCAATCAAGATACAATGAAGAATGGTCGAAAACGCATTCGGCAAAAATGGCGCATATTATTTATTCGACCTATTGAAGATAGTCCAAGTAATGCAAACTAGTAGGTGAAGGCAGCATGTGTGTTGCACAACTTTTTGCGGCTACAAAATAATCAAGATCGTTTTCAATATCTGTTGGAGGGTGAGAATGAAGAAATTGCTGCTAGGCATAGTAAGCGAAGGAAGAACAAACTCCCCTTGTACCAGCTAGGGGGAGGCCTGCTAACTTTGCATTATTAGTGCGTGAATCGTTTGCCACATACTTTAATCAAGACTATGAAAATTGTATTCGAACTGTGTATGGTGACCAATCAGCCGAGTCTGTAGATATGGATGATTATGATGTAAAATATGTAGGTGCATCAGCCACTTTATGTACAACGTGTAAAAATAAAACTATCCGTGAAACAATATGAGTATACAGGGTGATAAGTGAGAACTCGCACTATAGGGAAAAAGAACGTAAAACGATTTTTACACGTTACGACTACCGAGTATGTACAAAAGGCGTTATCTAAACTTAATTCTTGTGCAATCTGGTCGAATGCAGCATCACGTTTCCGTTTTCCGTGTCCATCATCATTCACATATGTGCCGTAGCTTTTTAAAAACGTATCTCACTCTCATCGTACCACTAGGAGAACGAATAACTCACTGCTGCACCGTTGAAACTTGAAATTGAAAGCTCAATCATGTAGAATGCGTGCAGTCAAATATGCCAGGGCGAATATGACCACGCGCGGTCCAGGTTGCTCCAGCCCGCGGTCCAGATTGTTCCAGCCCGCGTCAGTGTGTAGACTCTTTACATCCATTTGTACATGTTTATATGCCCGCGCGTGCTCATTTCACGACATATAGACCGCGCCAGCGTGCCTGATCGCGTTGGTGTGCCTGGGCCTTAATGAATTGATTCAAGGAGAATTAACGTTAGATTTTTCAAATCGAAAGCCAGTGTTTTTTGAATATTATCTTAAAAATGCCTCCAATGATAAAGTTACAACATGCAATTGATCTGGACATTCAAAATACAGAAAAGAGAAAAGGGGTTGCAGTAGTGAAGTGATTAAAACAAAGCTTAGATATATTAATATTTAGTCTGCAACAGCTCCAATCCTCTACCCGCAGTATCAAAATACTGCAACAGGTGCTCCAGCATAGGCCACTTTGCAGAATCCTGCAGATCCAAGCCGGTATCTCCCTCCTGCGGAGCAACCGACCACAAATCCACCAATTTCCCTAAGGCAAACGACCCATCTTGCAAAAATTTTGACGGTCCACACCCCGCTTTCCAGCCTCGGTGCCCCAAGCGACTGGAAGCACCCAAATCCGCAGAAGAGATCGCGCCCGTGACTCTTAAAAAACCACAGACCCCCCTACGACCTGACTACCGACTCCAACACCTTAATCGAGATTTTGGCTACCACCATCATGAACGCCGTCCCGACAAGCCGTGGCCTAGTCGCCGACACGCTAACACATCTCGTCCCCTCCTTCTACGGGTACAATCATACCGTAACAAGTGGCGCTGGCAACCGCGTCCACTTCGCTTTCACGACCAAACGACAAAATTAAGTCATGGACTTTCTCACCGGGACCGTGAATTGCCAAAGTCTAGCCAGGAAGCGACATCTTCTCAAACAACTTCTGCACTCCCAAAACAAACAAGTACTTTCTATCACAGACACTCTTTTAAAAAAAAACCTCGCTTCACTGGCTACACCACTTTCCACCAAGACAGGAGTTTCTACTGTCACGGCAACGGACTTCTTGTCCGAAACGGACTTCTCGCGTCACCACACACATTCCCTACACTTCCGTCTCAACAGAACTTGGATTGCATAGCCATCGACGTATCGTGGAATAATACCACAACGACATTCTTTTCTTACTACAAACATCCCAATCAACCATTATCAATAGACCTTCTCTCTACCACGAGCCATAATAATGGGTGACTTAAACTCACGAAACATTCTTTTCGGTGATACACACACCAACCTCAACGGCAGACTACTCGCCGACCAACTCGTCTCACTTCCCATCTCGCGGATTAGAAACAATAATCCAACCCTAATAAGTCACCTTGGCTCTTCCATAGTCGATCATATAATCTGCACTGACAGATTACTCACCCTCATGGATGACGAGTGCTTTATAGGCGACCCTATTACATCAGAACACGTTCCACTCCTGGTCAAAACCGCGTTACACAATCCAATACCACCACCATCAACTAATTTCACTTTTCGCGATTTTAAAAAAGCCGATTGGAATTCCTTTGCAAACCACGTTTCCACTAATTTACCACAACCCGTCATTCATCAGAACACTGATGACATAGATAATCACGCAGAAGAATTCTAATCCCTCTTAATCGATGCACAAGACATCGCCGTTCCTCTCACCACCGTAAACACCAACTTTCATGCCCTTCCGCAAAGAATTCTGCGAAAAATTCGTCAGAAATGACAGTTATACAGGTTATACGTCCGCACTCGAGATGCCGCTGTCAAAACACAATGGAACCGTCTCAACGCCCTGGTTCGGTACGAAATCAATACTGAAAAGCAGAGAAGATGGAAGGCCGAAACAGCCGGACTGGACTTCAGACAAGGGCGCGTGTTTTGGCAAAAATTCTACATCTCGAAGTGCAAGGACAGAAGATCTACACATCCGAAGACAAAGCCACCGCCTTCAAAAATGACCTACAAACTGTCTTTTCACCACCCGATAACCCTCGATTTCTCAGGGACTTTGCCGTAGAAACCGACCTCCTGACTCGAAACACTACTCGAAGCCCACACGTTCATATCCCACTAAATGAGAACTCTCCGCTTCTTACACCTTTAACAATCGAAGGAGTTCAGCAGGCGTGCCGAGCGGGGAGAAACAGTGCCCCAGGATACGACGGAATCTCGAGGCAGGCACTTAAAAACCTGCCAGAAGAGATCTTCTCTCCGCTCTGCGCCCTAATGAACGCCTGCCTGGCATTCTCATACTTCCCTCGTTGTTGGAAATCAGCCAACGTAGTTCTCATCCCCAAACCCGGCAAAGACCCTACAAAGCCTGAATCTTACCGCCCTATCTCATTAATCAGCGTCCTAGGTAAAGTCTTTGAACGCTCGTTGAAAGAAAGAATCTGGGACTTCTGTAATGAAAATAACATAATTCCGGCATTTCAATTCGGATTCAGGCCGGGCCACTCTTGTCAGAACGCCACCACCAACCTTCAAACAATCGTCACCCGAGCTTTAAATCAACGACGCTGTTCTGCCGCCACCTTCAATGGACGTTCAAAAAGCTTTCGATCACGTCTGGCACGCCGGACTAATGAGAAAGCTATTGAGCATCCGATTGCCAAACCAAATCGTCAAGTTATTATATTCCTATCTCACCGACCGATCGATTAGCGTCAAAGTTGGTTATAGCATATCCGACTCTTTTACACCCTAAACTGGAGTTCCGAAGGGCTCAATACTCGCTCCTCTGCTATACATTATTTATACGTATGATACACCAATTCCACGACATCCCCAGGATAACATCCAACTATGTGCGGACGACACCGCAATAATCATTTCCGCCACTGACATTCGCTCTCTCAACATTCGATCCCAAAATCTACTGTCTCAATTTTCAAATTGGTGCAGGAGATGGCGGGTGACTCTCAACCCTCAGAAAACCCAAGCCATCGTTTTCAAACACCCTGATAGCATGAGCGAACGACTTCTACCTACACACTTCCGCCTCATGCTCTGGGGAGATGAACTCGAAATCCGCAGGGAAGTCGTCTATTTGGGAGTGAAATTTACTAACACTCTCAACTTGATGGCCGACCTAATGGACACTTTAAATAAAGTCCGATGAAGAGTTAATCTTCTTAAGGCGCTCGGCGGGAGCTTCGGACGCACTCACCCTACCACCTTACTTCATATGTATAAAACATATATCCGTCCAATAATCGACTATAGAGCAAACGTCTATTGCACCCTCCCCGACCATCTTGTTAAAAAATCCTAAAGATACTGCCAATACAGGGCTCCATACTCTCCCAGCAATACCGACATCGAGCCCATTCCATCACGTCTAAATAATTTACAAGCCCGATACGTTAGCCGCACTATCGAATCGGGCAGCGAAATCTCCAAAAACACCCTACTCACACCGTGGATCGCCAATAGACGACCCCTCGGTAGAATACCCAAGAGGAAGCTCCCATTTCCTCCGTTACGCTTGCTAGCCACGGCTTACGACGACCTCCCTGACGAATATATCGACTACCTTGACAGCTCCCTAATTTCCATTCGATAATCGCCAACTACATTCATTATAAATCCCATTCTGATTCAATTTTAATAAATCTTATATTCACTCAACTCACCGCTCAACAAACGTCCAAAATTATTCATATTCTAAACTATTTCTAACAGATTCTAAAATGTCTCAGTTTCAAACTATTAATCGTTTAACACTTTGGACAAACCCAATACTTTCTAGCCGCCCCCACACCACCCACGTCGGTGTTGCAGGTTTTTCTGCGGTTTTCCTGCATACTCTGAATTTATTCACTAGCCACATGGATCGACCATCGTCGACAGCCGCAGCTGTACCCGCCCATATTTAAGATGATTATTATTTAACTCCAACCACCGTAAACGTCCCAAACTCCCCAAAGGCACGTCACCGCAACATTTCATCCAACTTCAACAAACCACTCAATTCGATACACTTTTAGAAAATGTCTCCTATACACTTTTTCCACTAAAATTCCAAAAGCCAATAAAATCACAAATCTTCAATATTTCATAAAAATCGGAGACATTTCAAATTCAGTAAATAACACCCATTTTTCATCTAATAATTTCTGACACCTAGCCAGCCTAACGCATATATATGTATCGGCAACGATACATGGTTCGTCTTCTACAATTACGCTTCCATCCTAGACACTTTTTGTCACACCATCTCCGCAAACTTTTGAGCTTCGCCGCTTCCAAACATCAACCCCCGATACACCCCAACATAAAACGACCCTCAGCTACTTTCTAGCGAAAAGCCCGTCCAAATACTCTCAATTCCACACACCTTTTAAAAAATCTTTCCTAGTCACTTTTTCAACAAAAATTACTAGACACTTTTTCAACCCCCAATTCAATTTCTCGGCCAAAGCGCACTAAACCATCCAATACACCCCCAACTCAGCCCCGAAGAGGAAACCTATCCTACACAAGGGCACCAACAAGAAAAATAACAATTTCATCCACAAAAATTCCAATCCAACAAAATTCATTTACGAATTTCTCTCTCTTTTTATCTGTTCGATCGTAGTCTTGGTTTGTTCTGTGTTGCTATAATTTTATGTCCTGTTAAGGCTTCTCTAGAGCTGGCTGCTGGAGATTTCAGGAATTCGTTTGCAGGGTTCTTATTGTGTTTGAATGGCTCTTTGGTTTTGGAAGATGAAGTTTGATAGGTTGTAGGTGTACCTGGAGTGCTGTTAGGTTTAGGTGACTTTATTTCTTGTTTTTCCAGTTCCAGAAGATCTAATGAAGTATACGTTCTTCCTTCCAAGTGCACTCTTTGTTATCGTCTTATCTTGACAAAATGAGGTGTTTCCTGAGGATTCTATGTCATTCTCTCTGCGTAGGGATGAGATCATTTAATATACTTACATACGATATACATGTTAGTACACTTCTTCATAAGATATTAATGGAATTCCACCTTGAGAGGACTTTTTTCACTATTTCCCAGAAAAAAATAGTCATTTATATGGTGATAGTCCCGAAATTTAACTTCACGGACTGTGTTAACCTTCATAGAAATGGCCGGGGTTCGTTTATACCCCATGACGTATGTTTTTGCTGTATGTTTGCAAACGCAAATTGTTAAACATTGATCTTTCATCTAGCTGCAGTTTATGAGTTGTTTTGATAAAATATGATGTATTTAGTAGTTTTATTGGCTGGTATAAACAAAAAATAGTTTTATATTCCAGGGGTCTCTTCAGACCCCGGTCAGCCTTTTACGTCCGATAAAATAATACCGGTAACTGTTAGTAAAATCGGGGAATCCCATACATTTAACGTTTGTTTACTCACAGGGAATTTACCCATATAATTGTAAAATGCAAATTACCAGTTCAAATGGGGGATTCCCCGCACTGCCATATAATTTTTAGACTTGAATATTCGGGTTAGCCTCTTGTGATATTGCGAGTAGGGTACATCGTTTTGAAAATGAGTCAGTTTTTATTTACAAACAATCGCAAGGGGCTTACTGACGATGAGATTTTACATATACTTGAAAGTGAAGATCCAGAGTTTGATAGTGTTATCAATGAGGAAACATCGAGTGACTTAGAAGATGAAGACATTGTCACAGAAGTAGAGGAATAAAATGATGTAATAGTTGTTGATCAAAGTATAGAGAAAACGAACCCAGAGGAACCAACAGTTAGTAACAGACAGGGCATTCCAGTATATAAATCTAAATATGGAACTGAGTGGTCAAAAATTCCAGGAAACACAAAAGTTAGACGTTCAAAAGCTAATATTCGGAGACATGCTCTAGGCCTTACAAATTACAGTTCTCAAGTATAAAAGACGCTTTTCTTCTTTTCCTATCTCCGGATATTCTGAACATAATAGTAACCGAAACAAACAGAAAGGCACAAACATATTATGATAAATGGAATATAGAAAATCCGAATAAAATTGAAGTTTTTGTACCTGTTGATTCTACAGAGATTGAAGCTTATATTGGACTGTTGCTTATTCTTGGCGCACTTCACGGATCGAAAGAGGCTATCAATATGCTCTGGTGTCATGATATTTCTTACTGTCGTCCTATAATTCCTGCTGCAATGTCATTAGAAAAATTCAAACAAATTACTTCATTTTTACGCTTTGATAATTTTCAAACAAGACAAGAACGAAAATTAGTAGATAAGCTAGCTCCGATAAGAGATATATTCGATATTTTCACTTCAAATTGTAAAAAATCACTTAATCCTGGCGACCATCTATGTGTAGATGAGCAGCTTGTACCATTTAGGGGTAAGGCACCATTCTGAGTCTATATGAAGAGTAAACCTGATAAGTATGGAATCAAAATATGGGCTCTTGTGGACTGCACCACTTCTTATATTGCAAACATGCAAGTTTATTTGGGTAAGTTATTTGAAAAGCAATGTAGGCAAACTTTATATTCCTATGTATCTATTAATTTTTAGGAAAACAAGGTAACAAAGCGGAAAAGGGTCAAGGTCAAAGGGTTGTCCTAGATTTGACAGACCATTTGGAAGGCGGATTTGGAATAACGACCGATAACTTTTTTACAAGTTTAAAATGATATGTAGCTAGTAGTATTAGTGATTAGGGTATTTTGTATATTTTCGTGATGATTTTTGACTAATAAATGGTTAATAGTAAAACTTTAATAAAACTTCTTTTCTATATATTTAATTTAAAGAAAAACACAGCATTTCTGCAATTTTACGCATGGGGTCTTCTCGGACCCCAGTTAGTCCTTTTCATAAAATTTTGATGTCCGTTCCATGAAGGTTAAGAACGCGAAATAAACACATCGCTTGTGATTGCATGAAAAGATATTTTGAACCTACTATATTAGCCATTCGGCAGGATATCCAACCAATTATTTGGTTGTATGAGACTGATGGACAAGATGTGATAGAAATAAAGAGACAACTAGTTCTGCAATTTTTTATTATCGTTATAGATATAATATATACTTCCACCCGATATATAAATACAGTGCAAACAGAGAAACTCTCAAAAAAGAGGAACCTTTATTGAGAGTACCACTGTTCGCACGTTACATATGTGATTAATGTAATCAGTATAAATAGTAGTAATGGTTTACATGTGCAACATGACTTATCAATTACCAGAAATCGAATTAGCAATAAAATAAATACATTTCGACTAGCGCAGAGCAAAACACAACTTTCATTTTTTGAACTTACAACATATATTCTATTCGATAATTTTGAGAAGTTTTCCAAAAAAATCAATCATCAGACGATTAGTGATAAGAAAAATAAAAATGTTTGGATATACTTTTAACTAGCTTTATATAAAATTATTGTTGTCATTTTATTAAGTTATTCATCAACTTAATATTTAACATCATATCAATACTTGGAAAGCTAAATATTGAAGACTTTTGCTGTCAACCGGCTATAATATGACGGATGCAATAATTAAAGATTTGAATAGGAAAATAAATGTAAACAAAATCAAGATATTAGTTTGCAGGAAGTATCTTGCGAAAATCAAAACAAAAGGGTCGTAAAAGTAAGAGGTTTTGAATATCTTGGATACATTATTAGGAACGATAAATATATAAACAAAAAATTATTGACGTTGAAGAGATTGGACGCGTTTGAGATGTGGTGCTTCGAACAAATGCTTAAGATGGACTGGACATAACATTGATTAAATTCACAAGAAACAAAAATACAATGTCTTTAAATGTAATTAAAACCAAGATATTATTTTGCAGGAAGTATTCAACATCTCCCAATTTACATAAAACAAAAGGGTCGTGAAAAAAGAGAAGGCTTTCAATGGAAGCAATATTAGGGACAATAAATATATAAACAAAAGACATTATTGACGTTGAAGAGAAGATTTGAAACGATCGACATGTGCTTCGAACAAATGCTTAACCATTCAGTGCTAACGATCACTCTCACAGACCAATTCCCCGCTTTTTCCTCATATCGCAGCAGATAATGCGCTCATGTGATTCAGATGGTAGCTAGTCTCATTTTATGTAGTTTCACACCAGCTGTAGTGAAATCTGGATGAAACATCACCATGGAAAATTAGATCACCAGCATACCTTTATATAAAAGCCTGCTGGAGGAAAAAAAATAACAGTGGTGGTTCGGCTTTGAAAAAAATTTTACATTAGTGTCATACATCCCAAGAAAAGGAAAAAATGTATTAATCTCGAGTATGCCTCATGATGACAGCATTGTTGAAAAAACCAACAAGCCGGAAATGATTATTAATTACAATGATACAAAGGGAGGTGTTGACACCATCGACCAATAATTATGTTCGAAGTATAACTGTGCCAAAAACATAAGAAGGTGGCCGATTGTAATTTCTTACCGCGTACTAAGCTGCCACAAAAACATTTTCAATATTTAATTCAAAAAATTCTGATTCGAATATGCTTCGTACATTTCTCATAAAAAAAATATCACTTGACTTCATTAGCGATCAGCTCAAAACAAGTTCCACTTTTATCCAAAATACTAATTAGGAAAATCTGCCAAATGGGACCCATAATAAACAGTTCAAGATCTAGAGATACCTTATGGTAGATGTTTCTTCTGCAGTACGAAATACCAGTATGTTTTACGCAATGTGCTTATGGTAACAATTGGAAGCCGGAGGAAAATCAATTTGAGGTTGCTTATTTTTCTAATGTTTTTTTAATAACCAATAATGAATATAGTAAGTACAAGCATTTGTTGTTTATAAAACATCCTTCTTTTTTCTTAGGGACAAAGAAAAACATTTGTTCCGGATCCGATCTCGAAGATGGATGTTAGTATTGATGTTAAAAAAATCATGTTATAGTTTATTTACGATAAAAAGACGATGATGTCATTTTTAGTTACTTTCCTGCTTATCAGAATAAATATAAATTTACCAACCGTGAATACAATTTATCCTCAACAGCCAGGGCAATTTACAGATAACGGGTTGGCAAAACTTCAAGATGTCAAATTAACTGGTAAAATTCTCCAGTTTATTTTGACGTTTATTGACATTCGATCATCGTCTAATATTTACAAGTTTTTTTGGTGCTTTTAAATTCATTGCTTCTTTAAGATTAAAAAAACAGTTATTTCCATAACTAATTATTTAGGCAAATTTGCAGTGTGTGGTTAATAAAATGCCGAAGCAGCTGAACAGAAAATGTCAAGAGATAGTAACATCTTTGTTGAGCTATTTTGAACGAGAATGCCGAAGTGGGGGCCCGCTTCTCCCGCATACTGCTGTAAAAGACGTGAGTAATAGTATTCGCTATTTGTATTCATCATTATTAATAGTATTGGTACATATTTAAATGTTAGGTTAGGTTAATTGAACTTGATAATATATTATTCTTTCATAAATTGAAGTAATTATATTGTAGAGAGTTGCAGAAGGTTTACAACTTAGCGTTACCACTGTTAACCGTATTGCCGCCAAGCATAATAGAGGTGAACAGCCTAAAAGCCCACCTAAAAAGAGACACTGTTGAAATTGATAACTTTGATCAAAATGCTCTCCGAAATGTTATATACGAAATGTATGGAAACAGTGAGTATATTGAATGTACTGTTTTATTTTATTCACAATTAACTAACACAATATTTTTTTAGAGGAACACATAACTTTGAAAACTTTAAGAAACGATATTTAAATTTGCATGAAGATGATTACAGCTTGTATTGATTCCTTTTAGCGTAAACCCTTGCAGTGCTCTTGAAGATGGTTCTATAGAGCATAGAATAATGTATAAGGACCTACAGTTCGTCATTTAACCCTCTTCTATGTAAAATGATTAAATGTTAATTCGAATATAGAATGGTTGGTTACTGTTTCTTGTATCTTACCCATAGTTTTCCATGAATAAATATTTATATTAAATGAATCAATCCTATCATACAAGCCTTTTATTTTTAAATAAATATTTTTGACTTACGCCCTACGAGGCATAGAACAATGAAAAAGAAGAACTGTCAATCTAACATCAGATTGACTTTTCTAGTTTTCGTTAAGTAAAGGAAAAAACTACAGCTTGGCAACATCACAATATTTTGTTTTGCAGCGTCATCGTCTTTTTATCGTAAATAAACCATAGTACTTAATAAAAATGCAAATCTCTGCTTACTCATCACGCTTCGAAATATTTCTCGTCCAGTGCCGTCAGTTGAAAATATTCGTGATAAATTTTCGTGATTTGACACAAATATTGCGGTATAAAATAACAGTCCAATAAATGCTCGTAACTCAACGATGTCCAAATCTTGATGCTCTGCCCTAGAAGAATTTTTTAGCTTATCCCTTTGTATTTTTATTTTCTGATTAGTCCAATTTAAAATTATGTTTAACATATAATCTTGGATAAGCAAGCTCCACACAGAAGATGGTTGTGCTTCTTGTCCCAATAGACCAGCGGATCCTCGTAAAGTTGGTAAACGTAAAACAATATTATGCTTCTGTGTTCGACTGCGAGATACAAAACTTTCAGATGACCACTTGAATCGGTTTTTGCCAAAGAAATTTTTTGAACGATTTGTAGTTTGATTTACCAGTTCCTCATCAGCATCCTCCCCTTCATTTAAACTTGCCAACTCTTCATCTTCCCCTTCTTGCTCCGAATCAGTGTCATGTTCACTGGGTACGTAGACACTTTCACTGGCACTATCTACGTCGCTATCAATTGCATTTTCCGTTTCTATCTCATCCAACCACTTTAAAGCAGTTTCTTCAAAATCGGGATCCGTAAAACGAAGTTTTTTTGAAGGTCCGACATCACAATTGTCCATTATGAAAAAAATATGGGTAACAAACACAGCAATAATAAATTACACTAATGCTGTGCTGAGGTCACTATGACCGCAACAAAATTTCAACTCGACGTAATTTAAAAACAAAAGCGAGTAACACGCGACTACCGCACCTGCCTTCTTAAAATATATTAATTTGAAGATACAGAGACGCCCAAGACTATACAACTAGGGAGGGGCTTAATACTAGCGATGTTCAAATAGGCATCGGTCACGGTGATCGCACTACAGTAGTTAAGGGTTAAATTCACATACATGGTTTCCGATGCTTTTAAATGTAACCAAAACCAAGATATTAGTTTGCAGGACGTATTCAACACCCCCCAACTTACATAACGGGCCATAGAAGAAAGAGAAGGCTTTCAATACCTTTGAAGCATTATTAAGGACGATAAATATATAAACAAAATAAATTATTGACGTTGGAGAGAGGATTGGAAACTTTGGAGATGCGGTGCTTCGAACAAGTTCTTAAGATAGACTGGACAAAACACGAATTAAATTAACAAAAAACAAAAACACATGTTGTCGATGCCTTTATCTCAAAACAGTGCATGCATAATCGGTTTGATGGAATCTCTTTTCTTTTTAGGACGGGAAATGTTAAATATGATTATCTGTAAAAAATTCTAGTAATGTTAAATAGGTATGTTGTAAGTTCGAAAAATATGAAAGTTTTACCATACACAGACAAAGAAAAAAATAACAATGATAAGTTAATTTAACTATCCAGACATGTAATATAAATGGAAGATGAAAAACTGTATTGACATATATTTCATTGTAGACAGTTAATAAACATTCCTATAAAAGAAGTATCAAAATCAATACTTTTCCAATTATTCTAGGAATTTCAATTTCACTGTAGCCGTAAATTTTGTATAATTCATTTATTTCCAACTTCAAATTAAACTGCTTTACATATAGTTATCTTCAAGTGGCTAGCAATATATTAATTTATATTAAAAACTACAATTATTTTCAAGTATTTAAATATGTAAATCAACGATTCAAATAAATTATTTTGCGAAGGGTACCGGGTTTTTCAGTTTGATCTTTGAAATATTTAGCATAATAAAATACATCAATTATATTATTGCTACAATAAGTTATTTTTTTCATTTAGTGCTTTACGAAAATAATTTTAATTAAGGGTATTTGGAAACGACCTCTTTTAATAATCCTACTGAAATTTATATAAATAGACACATATTTGATAGTTAAATAGTTCTATAGTACTTCTTTTAAATTATCCTATTACAATATTGACTAGTTTTGCGAAAAATAACGTATGAAAAAAGCAAATAGATAGACTATAATAAATTTACAGTATAAATTATGAAAGTGTCTGATGTTTCAATGAGCAATACAAGATATAATTAGACATTTTATCTCTGTTGACAGATAACAAAATACAACGTTTCACGAAATTACTTTTTTCCCGGATATATATACATATAGATAAAGGAAGATATTTGATTTTAGAATATTTTATTGAACATAAGTTACATTTCGTTTATATCAAAAGTACAATAATTAAATGGGCATTGCATGAATGACACGTTCCTTTAACTATTCGGTACAACAGACGAATTCTCTTGTGTTGAAATAATATTTTTCTCAGACATGGACACAACTGCTGTTGGTGTACTTGGTCGCAAATCGGGTGTTATTTCAGAACTGCCACACTTTATTAGCAATTTCTGTTCTGTGTGCCACCGATTCATCAACATACCCTTCAGCGACCGTTGATGACTTCCAACCGCCATGTTTCTTTAGTGTCATCAAGTCTCCCCCAGATTCAACTAAAAGTGTAGCAGACGATCTTCGAAATGAATGACCTGTATATGAGTTAGCATTTTCATGTTGAAGAAAATTAGCTACTGTTTCAGGTACCTTATAAAACTGATTTTTACCCACAACCTGATTGATACATTTTCCATTACGATATGCATAAAACAGGCGGCGATCCTTTGCTGCTGCTGGACGAAGGGCTAGGTACATTCGGTAATATTTAATATATTCTTCAGTAACTACAAATCTCCTGTTTACATCATTCTTTGCTTCAGTTTCACAATTAATAACTTTCCCGAAACTTCAATATCATCTAATGTTACCTGGCTGATTTCACAAATTCGACAAGCTCCCGCAATCCCAAATACAACAAGAACCTTGGCCATTAAATAAACTTCATCGGGTGCATTATTTAAAAAATCACTAATTTGTGTACTCGTAAAAATCGCAGCTTTCTTGGCCTTGTAACCTTTCCCATTTTGTTTCAGAAATGTAATTAGTTTGAAATATTTTGAAATGTCCACATTATTATTGGATCGTAACATACTTTTAATCATTGAATAATTCGACCACACTGGTGATGGCTTTTGTTGTTATGCCAGTTTCGAAGAATAAGCCAATAACACTGTCTCCGAGAAAGAACTGCAGGTTTTTTTCATTTTCCATTCCTTAAATCTTGAATACGCGGTATCGTAAATTTTCCACGATTTAGCTGGCAATAATTTTCGTGACGCTAAATGCACTGCTTCTATCAACTCCGGTGAATCAAATCACAGAATTAAATTGACATATATTTGATTAATTGAAGTTTTCCTTAGCAACGCAGGTCTAATTGTCGCTATAACTACAACAGCTTTAATATATTGTAATAATATGTTCTTTCACTATTAAATCGTCGTTTTTCCTGTCACAGAAAAAAGTAGTGTATTATACACGGGAAAAATATTAGATTTTAGCTCTCGGTTTTTTGTCTCCCTCCGCTTCGCGTCGGGAGACAACATGACCTCCACTTAAAATCTAATACTTTTTTCCCTTATATAATAAATAACTATATAAAGATTCACTCCTCTATTTATAAATTTTAAAAAATCAATGTGCTGATTTTGTATTCTAAGTTGCTATGTAAATAAATAAACAAATAACGGAGGAGTATAAAGCATCTGCTGGTTTTTTTATGTCCTGCTATTAAAGTGTGAGAATTTAATAATTTAGATCGTTTGCTTAGTGAAAAAGGAAACTGCAGAAAGAGCATTAACGCTAGTACCTACCAGTTTCATTGTGTGCTGTTTATGAAATTGAGAGAATTAACGAAAACCAAGAGCTTTACAGAAACAGTTCTTTTATATTTCTTGTAGAATTATCAATGTCCCTAAAATCGTCAACTTTATGGGCTCGATATTCGATGTTAAGAGCAATATTAATTGTTAAAGAGGATGTCGACATTGGCAACTATCCTAAGTTAATCGGTTTTTTAAAGAAACAAGAGTCAGTTGGATACGAAGCCAAACAGTCCAAAACCTTTAAAAAGGAACACATATTTCGGTTTTTCAATATGGTATCCGACGAAGAGTAAGGTAAAGGCTATAGTTGTTGACAGGACGGGAGTAATTGATATGAGTCAAAAAACCTTTTAACCTCAGATTAACAAATAAAATAGATATGTTTGTTTTGATTTTTTCTTGCCCCAAACATCGAGTCACATTCTAAGCTCACTTGCGGACACTTTCACTGCTTTGCCATATTTACAAAGTCTCTTTAGTTGCAGGAAAAATGAAATTAAAAGTTGAAATTGAAAATGCGTTAAAAAGTTATGCAAATAAAAAAAAGTTACACTAATTTGTGCATTTGTGTCGCTGCTTTTAAAATTAATTAATAATACTTGAATTTTATTTAATAAATGCATATTCTTATATAAATTTTAAACAAGTATTTGTTGTATCCTTAGAGACCTTTACCGTTATATCAAAAAGTGGCAACATTGCTCAAAATTTCAGTACCTGTTTAATGTGTCAATAGTAATCTATTTATTAGTTTTGTCCTTGTTTGATTACCATATAAAGAGAGATGCAAATATATTCAGAATCTGATCGACGATCATTTCGAATAGGCCGTAGTATTGTAGTAAATAATGTCAAACGTGGTTTGTTTATATGAGTGACATTACGACTTGAGAGTAAACATTTAGTTCTTTCGTTTTGATGTGTTTTTCAAGACTTTTTTAGTGACAAAATAAACTTTTAACTGGCGTTTAGAATTTGTTGGCCGCAAAAATAAACGTGTTTATGAATGAATGACCCTCTCTATGTTTATTATCACTCTAAGCTTTTATCAATTGTATGTGATTCCAGGTTGGGGGTTGAGGCATCGGGCCAACTCCTCGATACTCAATGTTAAAAAACCTAACCAAAGCCTCGGAACAAAAGATTGGAATCACAGACGACCAAAAACGCTACGGAAAAGGACAATGATATACAGCACATGGAACGTACAAGGGCTCTCTCGAAAGACAAATGAAGTAGTGTCTGAACTCAGGAACACCAAAGTAGATATTGCGGTACTCACAGAAACGAAAAGGAAAGGAAGTGGATCCGAAAACTGGGGTTACATTCCAGCCGAATTAGTTAAAGTAGGAACCGACAGGTTATACGAACAAATGCGAAAACTATGCCAGGACTGCATAAATGAGGGAGAAATACCTAGGGAGTGGCAAACATCCGTTATGGTAACAATCCACAAGAAAGGTAATAGAAACCAATGTGAGAACTATAGAGGTATTGCAGTGACTAGCACATTTAGTAGAATATACGGTAAAGTAATAAAACATAAAATCGAAAAAGAATATAAAGATCTTGAGGCGGAGGAGCAAGCTGGTTTTAGAGCTGGCAGATCCACAGTAGACCACCTATACTGTGTTACACAGATGATCGAAAAGAAAACAGCAGTGAACCAAGAAATTCATCTATTATACGTAGACCTACAGAAGGCGTATGATAGCATACCCCTTAATAAATTATGTGAAACGCTGAAAAAAACAAATATCACAAACGGGTTAATAAAAGCAGTTCAAAGAATCTATGAAAATAATAAAACACAAATTAAAGTAGGACGTAACATATCCAAAGTGTTCACGGTCACAAAAGGCCTAAAACAGGGATGCTGCTTATCGCCGACGCTTTTTAAGATATACTTGGAACAGGCACTTAAGGTATGGAAAAGGAAATGTAATGGAATGGGAATACCTCTCAACGACAATACTACACTCTACACGCTTAGCAGACGACCAAGTAGTTATAGCACAGGACCGTGACGACTTAAACTACATGACTCGAAAGCTCGTAGAAGAATATAAGAAGTGGGACCTTGCAGTAAATGTAGGAAAAACTGAATGTATGTCCATCGGAACAACGGCACAAGACATCGACTTGGAGGATGGGAAAAAATTAAACACTGCGAGGAATACAAATACTTAGGAATGAAAATAACACAAAACGGAACACTAGACGCGGCTATCAAGGACCGAAACATACAAGGTAAAAAAGCTATATCTATGATGAACGGAATACTGTGGGACCAAACAATATCAAAGGCCAATAAACAACGAATATACAACACAATCGTTAAAAGTATTGTAACATATGGGTGCGAAGTGTGGCAAATGAAGCAGACTACGGCGAGAATCCTACTAGCAACGGAAATGGACTTCTGGAGAAGATCAGCGGGTAAATCGAGGAGAGATAGAGTACGTAACGACAGAGTCAGACAAATCATGGGTGTCGGGCACACAATAATAGATGATATCAAGACCAAGCAGTTGATCTGGTACGGTCACGTTCAAAGGATGCCAGACGAAAGACTACCAAAGCAAGTCCTAAAATGGTCACTACACGGAAAAAGAAGAAGAGTAAGACCAAGAAAAAGCTGGAGAGAGGGCATAGATACCGAAATACGAGAAAGGGAGCTACCGGAGGATCTATGGCAAGATAGAGAAGGATGGCGGTTAGGAGTCGGAAGACGTCGGAGAACGTTATAAACCGATATTTATATATATGTAACTGTTAATCGCCGCGATATCAGACTGAAACTACGTGCATTCTCTCACGTGAGCAGTACCTCTATTCTTGACGGTAATAGAATAGAATAACCGGTAGAAAGTGAGCGTGGTTCTACTGACACGGTATTCTTGAAATCCTGTTCTCTCATGGGGCGATAGAACTGTTGCTCCCCCAAGAGAAAACTACTATTTTTGAGTGAACCGGCAAAATAGTAGAATTGTGTTAGGAATTTTGATTTTGTAACCATAAATATCGTTTGTATTTGTAGTTTGTGAATAAGGAAGCGTGACGTGAAGTAAATAGATAGTGCATATTTTGGATTTTGTTTTGACTATTGTATATATTATAATCAAAACAGCATAGACAAATTAAGTTTTTGTATTTTTTCCTCTATGCAACACAATATATATCTATAAACTGAAACAATTGGTAACTTTTTAATATTCAAAACTAAGTTAAATTTGAAACGAGAATGAAAATGAAGACCATAAGGCACAAACCTGACGGCTGATAGTACGCTCAATTGTCTTTATTCTGATTGGTTTACCCATTTGGCAACACGACTTATACATTCAATCATTTATTTTCCTTCTCTCGAACTCAAGAATACGGTTTTAGGTTATCATTAGAAAAGTGATAGAAACAAAGTAGGGAGTACTTCCTGGGGAGTGTTCTATTCTATTGCCGTCAAGAATAAACGCCCAGCAACTGAGATGAGTTGAGCACTTGTATTGGTTGTTTAAGCATCAATCACATTTGGCATCAAAATTTAGTCAAAGTTATATGTTAATTGACAGAATTACAGCACGGAAAATTTAAGGTTAAAATGTCAATAGTAAAACTATCACATGAGTAAATTTAGTTTGAATACCATAAAATTCGCTGCATTTTTTTATAAGTTGGCAGTGTTTTTTAAAAGTAACAGTTTCACCAAATATGGCTACACTCTGTAGTGAATGGAAAGTGGTTTAGTACAAACTGAAATTTTAGCGATTTTGTTATAAACGGCGAGTAAATGTTTAGTACTGAATTACTATTGGAAACATATACGAGGATGTATTGATATCTAGTTAGCCTAGACCAGTTCCATGCATAAATAAAATATTGCGTTACCATAGCAACGAACAATAACTTATTAGAAGTGTCAGTGTAAAGTTTGACGTCAAAAAAGTAAACCAGAGTTACGCAATAAATTAAAAGAAAAAAGATGTCCACCGAAATTGTGAAAATCGAAAAATTGGAGTATCGAGCCATTATCAAGTACCTGTATTTAAAAGGGTTAAGAGGTAAGCAGATTTACGAAGATATGCTTAATACCCTTGGTGATAAATGTCCTTCGTATGCGACCGTGAAAAATTGGACTGTAAGCTTCAAAAGAGGTAAATTTTCCATTGAAGATGATGACACACAGTTTCTGTGTCAGTCCCCGAAAATATTGATGCAGTTCATGACATGATTTTATTAGACCGTAGAATTGGGCTAAAACGGATATCTGAAGCAATGAATATTTCATATGAACGCGTTCATCATATAGTTCACGTCAATTTGGACATGAGAAAAATTGCTGAAAAATAATAGATGAAACGGCGACACTCTGGTTCTCCAGGACCTAAGCAGTTTCATGTCCAAAAGTCTGCTGGAAAAGTTCTTCCTTCAGTTTTTTGGGATTGCCATGAAGTAATCATGATTGATTTTTTGGATAAGGGTAGAACAATAACTGGAGATTACTATTCGACATTAGTAACCACACTACGGGAAAAAATTAAAGAGAAAAGACGCGGAAAACTATCCAAAGGTGTTTTGTTGTTGCAGAACAACGCCCCTGCACACAAATCTCATGTTGCCATGCAGAAAATTCGGGATTTAGGGTTTGAATTACTAGATTCACCAGATTTGGCTCCGTCCGACTATCATCTCTTTCCTCAACTGAAAAAAAGTTTAAAAAGTCGTAAATTTCTTCAAACAAGGAGGTAATAAAAGCTGTGGAGGTCTGGTTTGAAGAGCAAGAAGAAACATTTTTTTTTAAAGGTCTAAAGACGTTGCAGGTTCGCTGTAATAAATGTATCCAATTAAGAGGAGAATATGTTGAGTAATAAAATATTTTGACATTGAAATTTTGTTTGGTTCTATAGTAGGCTAAGAATTTTTAAATATATCCTCGTATTATAGGGTTTTCTCAATGATTTAATGAATCCTAGATATCTTTAGACATTAATTTCTTGAATCTTAACTCATCAAAAAATATTTGTTTACGTTTTGATAAGGATGTCAATTACTGATCCTGTATATTTGAATATTTTGAATAATTGACAGGTCTGTCAATTAGTGCTCCTGGTCATATTTGGCCACGGATCAATAATCGCTTTTAACAATGGCGGATAACGCACGAGATTCGGACAGTATTTTTGCCGATAATAGTGATGATGACAGAAATTATCAACCCAACGATGATGAGATGACTTCATCAGGTATGTAATAATATGTCGTATAATGTATTTTTGTCAATAAAACAGTAATTATTACCGTATAAGGGATTTTTCTTGTTAAATGGGTTAGGCAAGATTGTTGCAAATTATTCTACAAAATCACTAAAATATTTTGTGGGTTCGACACAATTTTATTACAAGTAGTTAACTCAATTTTCTTCAAATACGACGAATTTTAGAGCAATATTGCGCAATAGCAACAATATATGTTGTATTGGGATATCAAATTGAGTCTTAAATTACGTCATTGTGTTTCGAAAAAAAAATGAAGATTTTATAGTGTTAAGTGTTTTCTTTGTTTGTTTCAGGGAGTGAGTAAAATGTTGCTATACAACAAAAGAAGGACGTGACCTTAACAGACGTAGATGTACCTCGAATAAAAAAAATAACGCCGACCAGAGGAGCATAAAAAAGTAATCACAAAAACTAAACGACAAAGAAGAGGGGAGTACTTATCGACAACAGGTAAAACAATTCTTAAAAAAACTGCTTTGAAATCCCATGTCAATGTACACTTAGATGTGGGAATGTAATCACTGTTGAACGGAGAAAACATATTTTTAAAGTCTATTATAATTTAAACCGGATAAGAAAAAATGCATTTATTTGTAGTCAAATTGAAAATAAAAGTGTTAGCAGGAAATACACTAGAAATATCGAATCTCGTCATAAAAAACTAGGGTTTATAGATTGACAGATACAAATGGTGTTGACCAAGTTGTATGCAAGACGGTTTTCAAAGAAACGTTGTCGATTTGTGATGGGTCCATTACCAACGCCTTACGAAGGAAAGAAGAGTTAGGTACCCATCAACCATATAAAAGTGGAAAGCACCCTCCCGCTAATAAAACTAAGCCAGACGATGAAAAATTAATATGCGACTTTATATCGAAGTTTCCAACATATCAAAGTCACTACTGTCGGCGAGATTCCCAACTTTATTATTTGTCACCTTGGCTAACCAAAACTGCGATGTATGAACAGTATACAACAGATTGTGAAAGGCTCAACTTGCGTGCCGTATCAAAATTTAAATTCCGGGATATTTTTGAATCAAAATTCAGCAATCTGTCATTCCATCCTCCCCTTAAAGATACCTGTGCCACCTGTGATGAGTCCAAAGTTAAGGCTAAATTCCCAACAAATGTAATTGAACGGAGGCTACAAGGAAGCATGATCTGCATTTACGTAAAGTAGAAGCAATTGACAATATGAAGAAGTCCGATGTATCTGAAGCAAAAACTTGATCGGGTGCAATTCAAGTAGTCCAGTGCAATTACGAAAAAAATGGGCTAAAATCGGAAAAATTGGCAACATCCAGGGACCCTTAAAAAAGTAAGCTAAGTTTTTGAAGATATCAGATGCTTATTTGTTGGAGAAGGACGTCAGCTACGCTATTATTTGATAGCGGGGCAGATTTATTAACTCTTAAATACCAGAAAGGGTGGAAGTGTTCGGTTGTGGCGGAGAGATATCTAGAATACTCTTCTAAACGCAAAATGTTCATTGCCCGAAATACTCTCAGAGATCATAATTCTTACAACCCATTCATCATCATCAACTTCTACTTCTGCAATAGTTGAAAAATTAGTAGAATCTGGAGTTTCAATTAATGTAGTAAATTGTAAATTTACCTTTTTCGCTTTCCTCGCAAGTGAGTTTTATTGCCTTCATTTTCCTCACTAGTGATACAAACGACTAATTTCCTTCCTTAATTGAGTGATGAAAGAATAATTTTCATAAGAAACGTTGGAAAGTGATTTTATCAATAGAACTCATCATTAACTTCATTGAATTACTGAAAATATTGTAGAATATAAATAGTATTTGCAACAGGTACATTCGCAAAACTGTTATAGCTACAACCTTGAAAATAAAACTTTAACATATAAATGATTGAGTTGAATGGTGAATATAATAAAAGTGATGCACGTTGAATACTCTAGGGGAAAATGAAAAGGTTATAATCAGTACAATCCCTTACTTCAATCATTATTGGAAACAGACAAAAGAAGACATACAATAAAATAGCCACAATTTACCAAAAGTGGAAAAGTCTCATCAGGACACTACCAAAGCTCCCAACCAGTAAAATAATTCATAGAATGACCAATTCTAATTGTTATTTAACAAATATAATAAAACATTGACAATTTAAATGAAAAATATAAATAAAATTTATATTCCGTTCATTAAATATTTTCAATATTCTAGTATTCTTTAAAATAATCGTTTATACAACAGTTTTTCACAACTTACAATCCTATTAATTATTATTCGCATGAAAAAGGTATTTATATAACAAACATATACAATAAACAAAATAAATAATATCACAATAATCATTTCTGTTTGAGATTTAATGAAATTATGTTCAATTCCAATATATTCGTCAATACTCTTCCATTTATAGAACGTCTGGAAAAAACACAGCCTACAGGTAATCTGCATAATATTGCATAAAAATTTTATTTGCAAAAAAGGGGTTTTCAATACAGATCAAATAACAAAAAAAAACTATTTACAACGGTAAAAATTTGTTTACAGGAGAGTACAATTTGTTGAATTTAAGTTTGTAATAAAAAAACCTTCGGAGGTGAGTCAAAATATAAACAATACAAGCATACTTTTTAGAGTTTACAACTGAATGAATTGTAATATCCATTAAAAAATAAAATGGAAGTCAAGTTAGTTTTGTAAATTAGTTTTTATCAAACCTCATTACTATTTTATCTCTTTTATATAATATGTCTCTTCTTACTATTAGCTTTTGTAGTAGGGTATTTGTGGGAGCGAAGGGGTCACTGCGGCAGTAATGGTCACTTTGGTTCACAAGTGTCGATATTAAATTAAATTACACCCCAATATTGCAGTTTAGTGCTGCAAATCATTAGTAGTCCATTTATTTTATGTTCAATGGCTCTAAATAACTAACTTCACAATACTGTCAAGTATTTAAATATTTTTCAATATGGACGTGAATGCACAGCTGTTTTGTTCGCTGAAGAAAGTTCAATTCATGTTTTAACTGTTAATTTAAAAGCTCTAAGACTTTTAAACATATATAGTGAACAGTGCTTAGTAAAGGTATGTTAATAAGCACATATTATAACTGTGTCATTTAAAGCGGTTTTTAAAAAACTATAATTTTTTGTGGGGTGACTACTACTGATTTAAGAAGTTCACCATTTTCAATTATGGTCATACCAAGTGACCATTACTGATCTATGTGACTTTAGTACTGGTCACCTTGATTATGATTTGTTGATTTTTCTTAAATATTTGAAATTGATAGGCACCTAAAATAAATAATCCGAAAGTAAAATTTGTTTTTCATAATCGCAAGAAAATTTAAAGGGACACCCGGAGGAGCATGGTTTAAAGGGTTCTTAAAACGTGACAAAAACATGCTGAATCAGTGAGTAAAGCTAGAGCAGCAGTCATGATAAAATTGAAAGATGGTTTAGAAAAAATTAGATTTTCTAGAAGAAAACAAATTTGATGATAATCTGCAAAACCCCAACAGAATTTTTAATGGGGATGAAGCTGGGTTTAAGCTCTGCCCTAGAGGTGAAGAAGTTCTGGGAACAGGTGATAATAATGAAGATTTCCATGAAAGTATTAGTTCTGAGAAAGAACAACTAACAGTAATGGCTTTTTGTGCCAATGAGGAATATGTAACAGAATTAGCCGGAAGAGCATAGTTTGAAGGGTTCAGACATCACCCAAATATCAGACGAAACATGCAGAATCAGTGAGTAAAGCTAGAGCAGCAGACACACATGATAAAATTGAAGAATGGTTTAGAGAAATATTAGATTCTCTAATAGAATACAAATTTGATGATATTCTGCAAAAACCCAACAAATTTTTTAATGGGGATGAAGCTGGGTTTAAGCTCTGTCCAAAAAGTGATGGGACCAGATGATAATAATGAAGATTTCCATGAAAGAGTTAGTTGTGAGAAAGAATAACTAACAGTAATGGCTTTTTGTGCCAATGGGGAATATGTAACAGAATTAACCATTTATGAGGAGGATGTTTTGAAGAAGTGGATCCTTCTCATGGCTAGGAAAGGTTGTTCTGTACATAAACATAATCTTATATTAAGTGTGAAAAATATATTGAGTAACAGTAGAAGGGAGCTGAAATACATAAAAATGAAGGAACACCCGGAAGAGCATATTTTGAAGGGTTCTTCAGACATCACCCAAATATCAAACGAAACATGCAGAATCAGTGAGTAGAGCTAGAGCAGCAGTCATACATGATAAAATTGAAGAATGGTTTAGAGTAATATTAGATTTTCTAGAATAAAACAAATTTGATCATATTCTGCAAAACCCCAACATAATTTTTAATGGGGATGAAGCTGGGTTTAAGCTCTGTCCTAAAAGTGAAAAAGTTATGGGACCAGGTGATAATAATGAAGATATCCATGAAAGAGTTAGTTCTGAGAGAGAACAATTAACAGTAATGGAAATATGTTCCACCAATTATCATTTACCCGTACAAACGCATTCTAAAAATAATAGCAGACTCTGTTCCTGAAACTGGGCATTAGGGAGATCCGACACAGGTTGTATGACGTTTATGAATATATATGAAATAATTTTATTCCATATTTAAAAGAGAAAAATATAACTCGTCCGATAATATGTTTAGTTGATGGGTTAAAATCTCATTTAACGCTAGAAGTGAGTAAATTGTGCGAAGACATGGCATTATATTATTATCTTTATTTCTAAATACAACGCACATCATGAAGTCTGCTGATGTTGTAGCATTTAAACCATTAGAATCAGGTTGGACTTCCTGTGTACGTGCTTGGAAATTTCCCAAAATATATAACCAGATCAATTTTTGGAACAGTGTTTGTTTTACTTTGGGAGGTGGATCCCATTCAGCCACGAATAAACAAGTAATATGGCATTAAATAGAGAAAGAAAGGACGTGTCGCAGCAAACATATTTACTCAAGTTACAGTAACAGTTCGAATCAATTAAAAATGGATTTAGAAAGAGTGGATTATATCTATTTGATAAAGATAATGTCGACTACTCTAAATGTATTCAGAACAGAAAAATTGACCCGATATTACAAGAACAGGATAACAAACAGCAGATGGCAGATAATAACGAGACTACAAAAATAATTTTAAAAGGCGTATATGATAGATTAGATAAAGAAGAATTAGAGTCATTTTGAACTACATATTTAAGGAACACTGAATAAATTACGTGATGTTCCATCTGATAACCTCTATAAATTATGGCAAAAATTAAAGAAATAAGGTGAAGCAAACCTAAGAGAAGAGAAACTGAGAAACATGAAGAAAGTGAAGAGAACCGAAAACGAATGAACTCTGAGAATATCAATAGAACCTCGAACATTTGCATAACGAAAGAAAATTTAAATTCCAGGTTTTCAAAAGATTAAAAAGAAAATTTATATTCCAAATAAGTTTTCAAAAGGCCAAAAGGAAAATTTACATTCCGATAAATTTTCAAAAGATGAAACATCTAAGTGTTATTTATAACAATACCTGCATTGTAAAACAAAAGTCCACCAAAATGAAACAAAGGGAAAAAAAGGATATAAAGTACTAACGCTTTTTCAACATATTTTAATAACCCCAGTAGTTCTAAACAAAGATGTTGCTAGAAGAAAGAGAACGATTTTTCCATTAGTTGTCTCCGATAAAAAATAAAGGAAATATTCGATAAACCAGCACAAAAAAAAGAAACGACCAAAAAAAATATAAGAAAAATGGAATATTTTCAACAAATCATTGAAGAAACCGAAGCAGAAATAGTAGATTTTAATAAAACATAGAAAGTTGAAAAAAGAAAAAGAAAATCGAAAAAGACGGCTACCGACTATTCTGACAGTTCATTTGAGATTACAATACGAAAATGAAGATTTGAGTGAACCAGAATTATTGATATTGACGGATGGGATATACGTCATTGCCCGATATGAGAATAATTATTATCCAGGTAATACCTGGAGATTCACATTCAGAAACTTAGTTAAAACATATCCAGGAGCAGATATTGAATCGGACCACACACCTCTAATGGGAATTATGAGGGTGAGACTAAACCTGACTATGATACGGCAGCTCTAAACAATCTCCAATAACACAAAAAGTGAGTGATTACATTTAAGAAAAAGACAATCAATTAAAAGAAGAAAATAACATGCAAGAGGAGATCAACAAATTTGAAAAGATAGTAGAGTCAACAAAGAAATAATTCCTAAAACCAGCAAAGAAAACAAGGAGGAAATTTTGGATGACCGACATTTTAGATCTAATGGGGCAAAGATGAACACTCAAGGGAAATAAAGAGGAATACAGAAATATTTAAACACAGATCAGAAGAAGGACTAGTGAAGCCAAAGAAGCAGTGGAAATAAAAATACTACAAGCCAGATACGACAGTTTTAACGTCCATTAAAAAGGAAAGAGACGACGGGAACCTTTAGGAAGCGACAACTGATTACAGACAAAAATGGAAAAATAATCATCGAAAAACAAGACATGAAGAACAGAAATATTCACAGGCCTAGAAATACTGAAACAAGAAGTGGATATAGCGATAAAACAAATGAAAAGCAGTTGGACCAGATAATGTTAGATAAAGAAGGAATACCCTGGATCACGGACATCTTCAACAAAGTCTAGAACACTGGAAATAGCCCGGAAAATGGTTACAGTCAGAATTTATGGCACTGCCCAAAAAATCTGGAACAAAGAAGTGTGAAGAATATGGGATTATTAGTCTAATGAGTCACATGCTGAAGCTGTTTCTTAAAGTTATTGGAGTTCAAGTCCTAATTCAAAGAGTTTGATCGAGTTGAACATCATATATGACCAACATTCTAAAGGATGCCGACTTAAACGTTAATGATCTCAGAATAATCTCAAATCTAGACTGGAACCAGACAGCATGCATGGAAGCTGATGGAGAGCGAACGGAACATGTGAAAATACTACATGGGGTCAGACAGGGCTGTATCCTCTCACCATTAATATCCAGCATGTGCCCGGAAAGAATTTTCAATGAAGCCCTTAACGGAGTAATGGAGAGTACTCTTTTGAACGAAGACTACAAAGGGTAATGGACTGAATCACGTAATACAGTCTGTAAATAATTGAATAAATCATTTCTCCGTGACAGAAAAACTATTAAAAATGGACTGTATTATTTTTATAAACTTTTATATTTTCAGAAACAGGTTTCATATATATTAACAATGGCTGCTTAAGAACGTTACAATCATAGCGATACTACACATCGAGTCTGTCTATCGCACATACAACGGAAGAGCCTCTCTCTTCCTCCGCGGTAGAGACTGCGCACTGGTTGGTAGCGCAGACAAAACTTCTCACTTCCTCCGCGATGGAGACTGCGCACTAGTCGTAGCACAGGGGCGGCGTCACGATATTAAAAGACTGTAACACAGTCAACAACATGGTCTCAATATCAATGTCCACAAAACAAAACAAATGATAATTAGCAAGAAAGTGGAGCTCACCTATATATCAACGAAACTCGGATAGAACGAGTAAAATAGTATTATTATCTTGGAACTGTAATGAATGAGTACTGGGACAAAACACAAGAAATACAATGGCACATAGGAAAAGCGAAAACGGTTTTCAACAAAATGAGCGCCGTCTTTAAAAGTCACAACCTATCGATCGAAACAAAGGTGAGGCATCTAAGATACTATGTCTTTTCCATATTACTGTATGGTGTAGAATCATGGACGCTAATAGAAGCCACCGCTAGAAAACTTCAAGCATTTGAAATGTGGCTGTATAGGAGAATGCTCAAAATATAGTGGACAGCTCACATAACGAACAAAGAAATGCTCAAAAGAATGAATAAAGAACTGGAAATGATGTACACCATCAAGAGCCGAAAACTCGAATATCTGGGATACATCATGAGAAACCAATACTAATACTCCCTACTGCAATCCATAATACTAGGGGAAGTCAAAGGAAAAAGAGGAGTCGGCAGGATAAGAATCTTATTGCTGCGGAATCTGCGAGAAGCAACAAACAAAGTCATGATTGTCAACATCGGAAACGGATAGGTAGTACCATAATTTGTATTCAGTATATTAATGTAATAGTATTTTACTTTTAGATCAGGTGTTAAAACATAACAATGAAGGTGTTGAGATAAAATCAATTATGAGGTCTGGTACTGACTGGAAATGGCCTATTTTCATATCATTTGTAGGATTCAAACACCTATCCAGAAAAATAGTAGGGGTATATTTTCTATTCCGAGATGAGCAAGTATACCGAATAAGAAATATTTCACATGGTTTGTGACTATATCCAACTCTGCAGCAGTGGGTGTCCATTACCTATGATTGAATGACCATTACTGCTACACATGTATATGAATTTTAATTATTGCAAAAGCAAAGATTAAATTGTTTCTTTTTAATATTGTTACTGGTGTTCTTTGTAGACAATAAAATGTTTAATCCTGATTAAACAAATATTACGTACACCAAATAGTTTTGTCCCACATCGACCTTATTTCTATTGCCCTCATTAACCCCCATTTTCTTTCTGTATTATAATTCAAAACTGCTTTCATCTTTTTTAAAACTAAAAAAACTTTCATTCAAATTTTCCAAACTCACTTCGGATTCGCATAAAATGTACCACAACCCTTTGTTCTGAATATTTCAATATCACAGAAAAGACAAAGAAATCTTAAGTTTAGAAAAAAAAATAACGAACATTCGAAAGCATGTCATTGTTGACACATTTTGACTCACCCATTCATCATTATCAACCCCATAGTGCATTGAACAATCATATTTGCACAATAAATAAAAATATATTGACTAAGTAACGAAATTCTGACTAAGACACATAATTTTCATTAAAACATATAATTTGTTAATCATATTTTTTTTATTTTTAATATAGGTTCAGTACGTTTGGTATGATCAAAGCAAATGTTAAAATACGATCAATTTTGTATAAACTAAAACCTACTTTCAATTGACGCACATCCTTAAAAGGAAGATGCCAACAAAATTTTGGAAATATGCAAGCAACAAATTGTAGGTTAGAAACTGCTGTAAGAGTATATCGCTGACCATCAATTTCTGTAGCAGTATATTTCCAGCAATCAATTGCTGCTACGGTATATTGTTAGAGATCAATTGCTTTAACATTATATCGCTGACAATCAATTTCTGTAGCCGTATATTGCCAGCAATCAATTTCTGTGGCGTTACCTTGCTATAGGAACAATAGTAACATTATATCACTGATAATTAATTTCTGCAGTATATAGCCAACAATCAATTTCTGTAGCAGTATCTTGCTAACGATCAACTGCTGTAACATTATATCACTGTCGATAATTTTCTGCAGTGATATAATGCTAGCGATCAATTGCTGTAGAGACATATTACTACAGATTGATTTATGTATCAATATGCTGGCTATAAATTTCTGTAGTAATGAATAGAGCAATCAATCTTCCCATAGCCAAAAAAATTCTAAAAGTAAATAGAGAGCATATGTATTGATTAACAATAACGACAATAATAAAGTTTATAAGATTTATAAGAAAAAGTGAAGTGCAATGTATTCATTTTCAATCCTATTTTAAGAAAACCTTATTTGTTATTATAGAGACTTATGGAAGAATAATACTGGGGACTCAGAGTGGATTTTAGTTTTCGAACCGACCGTTTTAAAAGTTGTGGGGGGAGGTAGGGATAGCGCTGGAAATTTGCGGAGAATACATCCATCAGAACGGCAGAGAACATTGATGGTGCGACTGGAAATCCGGGGCGCTCAATTCGAAAACATAGCCAGGTCCTGAAAATTAATCGTTCAAGTGTGCAAAGGATTTTGAACAAATATTTATACTTCCATCCATACACGATTAAGTTGATGCAGTATCTGAAGCCTATACACCACGAAATTAGAAAAATTTATAGTGAATATGTTTTGGGATGAAGAAAGCTTGGAGAACATTTTGTTCAGTGATGAGGTTCACTTCCATCTGAACGGATATGTAAACACGCAGCACTATCAGTATTAGGGACCCGACAACCCAAAAGAAAATAATCAAAAACCATTGCATTTCAAGGTGTACCATGTCGTGTTCTGGAATAATCGGGCCCTACTTTTTGAGGATGCCCGTGGCTGCTCTGTAAGTCCGACCACGCATTAAAAAAATGAGAAATTTCAAAGATGAAACGTGAATAACGATACATGAAATACTAAACTGCTACTGTGATACACATACCAAAGAAACAAATTTAAAGTTAGTTTCTGTTATCGATGGACACCGATGAGAGTTCCGATGACTCTATGTGTGCAGTTGTAACCACATTATTATTAGCAAAAAAAGTAAACGAAAGAAACGTCGTTATTGGATTCATCCATATAACTATATAAATATTAAACATAATTCCTATGTAGTATCAAAAGAGCTAAAAGTCGTCATTCAGACGTTTTACTTTACTAGCCACCTTTTGCCAGGCTGATTCATCAAAGTTTCTATTAGAATACTTATCTAATTTGTAATTGTAGAGAGAACTTCATATTTTTCAATCACTAACTCAAACATTACATTAAATTCTTCGTCGTCTCTCATTTTAAAACCAACGGTTCTGCTCAAAAACAATCAAATAAAACTGTAACATTAAATCAGAAATATAACACAATCTATTTCATGAAAAAAGTTTCAACAAAGTTTGTTTCTCGATGGAACGCATTTCACTGATCTGCGATATCCCATTTAAAACAATGTGTTGCTATTTTATGAAACATGTTTCTCCGCCAATTGTCTACACCGCCTCTTTAATAATTTCCTGATTATCCAAACTGGACTTGGTTTCAACAGGATGGGGGGACGGCAGACACAACAGCAGCATCAATGTACACTCTGCGTGAATTGTTATTTCAAGATTTGAGGATATCCTTTTCCCGCCAAGATCACCAGACCTTACGCTGGGGAAATTCTCAATTAACGTCCCATTAAACAAGAAAAAACCACCCAAATACGTGGAAAATATAAACATAGAGTTACTAGAGGGCCAGACCACAAAATGGCTATATCAGAAAAGATTAAAAGAAAGATTTGAGACACACCCAGTGTCGCCAATAAGATCAATAAAGAATATACGATATCAGAAGAGCAACAGGGCTTCCGACAAAACAGATCAACAACAGATGCCATTTTCATAGTCAGACAAATAGTTGAGAAAGCAATTGAATATAATAATCCTGTATATATCTGCTTTATAGACTTGACAAAGGCCTTTGACCGTGTAAAATTAGAAGATGTGCTAAAATTACTAAAAGCAGGAAACCAATCCAACACAATGGTAAAGATAATTAAAGACGTGAACACAAACAAAACTAAAATTAAGGTCGAGAATGAATTACCATGGGAAGTAAATATTACATCAGGAATTCGACAGGGAGATAGTTTAAGCCCATTACTATTCAATCCAGTAATGGATAAAATAATAGAAGAAGTAAAAAACGTGGGACACGGATACGGGCTTGGAGGAAAGCAAATAAAAATTTTGTGCTATGCAGACGATGCAATTCTGATATCAGACAATGAGGACAACCTACAACGTATGGTAAATGTCTTCAGAACATCGGCGGAAAAATATAACATGCAAATATCAACCACTAAGACCAAAACTATGGTAACGGCAAGAGAACCCAGACGATGCAAAATTGTAATTGACGATGAAATAATAGAGCAGGTTACAAGGTTCGAATACCTAGGTATAGATATCCAGCTACAGAGAGTTAAAACAAAGTGTACGAAAACAAGCAAATAAGGCATCTTACATATCGGGTTGTCTGAGGGATGTTATTTGGAAAAACAAAGACATGAGACTGTATGGGAAAGTTCGTATATATAAAGCATGTGTTAGACCAATATTGACATATGCAATAGAAATGAGAGCCGACACAGTGGAAACAAAAAGAATAGTGAGAATAACAGAAATGAAAACTTTAAGATCAATTGCTGACAAAACATATAATTCCAAACAATCAGATAAGAGAACTATGCAAGGTACAAGATGTTGTACGATGGGGAAGACAGGAGTGGAACCAGCATTGTTACACGAATGAGCGCAGATAGGATAGCCCGAACAGCAAGAGGACTAAAACCATATAACACCAGACCACCAGGAAGGCCCTTTAAAAGATGGCGAGACAGCTGGCAATCGACATCCCAAATAAGATTGCAGCACTAATCAGTATAGAACAGGCCCAAGAGCCTATATCTATGAAGAAGAAGAAAATTTTTCAAGGCTACAAAGATATACATGCATCTGGCGATTATGAATATAAACATGCCGGAACTGAAATTTTTTATTGATTTCTCGTTTATTTTAAATGTGACAAGGAAATGAAAAATCATTTGTGCTCAACAGTGAAAAAAATTCACTAGGTAAGAGTGACACCTTAGGGAATTTTAAATTAAGGTGTCAACCTTAAGGAATTTTAAATTGTCAGCAATTTAAATTTTATCTAATGATGTTTCTTAGAGACATTTTTGAGGGATGTTTCTAGTTTATTGATTTTTTTTTGAAATTTATGAAATTTTAAATTTTTACATCAGCAGGAGTTTTAAAGTATCAAAGGTTTTTAAAGTTTTTGAAATTTTTAAAGTTTTTATTGATTATATTTAATATTCATTATCACCAGATAAAGGATTCAAATAAATCCAAAACGTCCGCATAGTGGAAAATATGTTTTCTTATTATCCTACAGAACCGATGAATAGTCATAAAATAAACTTTTTATACTGTTTTTAAAACGCGTTAAAAACTGAAATCTACCCGAGTCACCCATTATATCTTATTCGGCAGGTTACAAGTTTATACAATTGATCGTCATTGGTTATTTTTCGTTTATTTTCCTCAAGGTAAATTAATAAAAATATTTTTAGTAAAAATAAATTCAGATATCTATTTGAGGTGAAAATAACAAATATATTTTGGGGAACCTCCCAGGCCAATTCTTCAATATTAACTATAAAGTTCAATTTTATATATAAATCAATGTTTCATGAAACGAAACCACCTGGTTCGATGAAATTTTGCCCTCTGAATTATTGGATCTACAACAATATTGTCCAAAACAATTAGGTCCCATATTCTTGCAAATTCCTATAGACTTTATACTATTATTACTTCTAAAAAACCTTTTTGACTCTAAGAAAACCTAATTTTAACATTTGTTCTCATGCAGAACAACAAAAATAAAGGAAGCTGTTCAAGTTAATGTATTTCCGAAACTTTGGGTATCTACTTTTTAATTCAACAATCAAAATAATTCAAAAATTATAGCATTTGTTCACACACAGAACAACAAAAATAAAGGAAGCTGTTCAACTGAATGTATTTCCGAAAAATTGGGTATCTATTTTTTAATCCTACGTTCATATTCATTCGAAAATTATACAAAAGAACTAAGTAGATTGGTAAACTTTAAATGAAAAAATAAAATTGTGCGTTACATAAGTTTTAAATCGGCCGGAAGCTGCACATTAGTATAAAAAGTCAGAGAAGAGAGTCAGACAAAACTTTGGGAGATAGATGGTGACAGGTATACCTGTAGATATTAAAAGATTCTTAAGAAAGTCAAAATTATGGAACCAGAGATGATAATGAATATTTATTGACCAATTTATACATTTACTTTAAATTAGCGTTTAGGTATTACCTATTGAAGTTGAAGCCAAAATATATCAAAATAATCAGATATTTTTCAATTTCACAATCTCAAATTGCCTCATTACATTGTTCTCAAAGTTCTTGAACCCATATTTACTTTTTAGAAAAATGAATACAGCCATTATTTTCTTTTTAACAACTCAGTCGAGCCATAATATCGTAATAATACAAATTAAAGTTTAAATACCGGATAATAAAGTTTGTTAATGACACAATGTTTGTTAATCTTAATGATTTCAACAACAAAATTTCCATTTAAGATTATAAAATGTCTCTTTAAAGTAACTTAGAAAATATTAACACCCTTTACTACATATATTAATATAGAACGTCAGTAAATAATCTATCAAAATTGAAGCAATGCTTGACTAAGCACTGGTAGTTTTAAGTCTAATTTTTAATAATATAGTGACTGTATTCATTTCACAAGCGTTTTTAAAAACCTACTTCGGGGAGCCGAATAAAAAAATAGTTGTGTCACCCCCTATTACTCATTTGCTAATAAAAAGTAAGACAATATTAACACCAAAGATGCAACATCACATCCAAGACGTTTGTTAGAGTTATATTATAATAGAATCGATTCTATATATAATAGGCTAGTCTCGAATCAAAAATTAAAATTTGATGTCCATTAATATACAGTGTGGTTCGCTAGGATCACCTCTATATATTAGTCAATTTGATTTTAACGTTTTTTTTGTAGTGAATACAGTGAAAAGTATGAGAACTTGTATAGAATAACAACACTTTTAATGTATATCACTCTAAGTAGAACCAAATTTTAGTGACTACAATAATATGAAGTTGTTTAGTAATTCAGTTTGTGCAGGTATCAAATCCAATATTAAAATCATCTGGAAATTTTATATTCAGATGATTCCAACATAAAAATCTAGTTATTTTTTGGAACAAACCTGGTGAAAGGACCAATTCTATTACTCAATTTAGCAACTAGGCTAATGCAGCTAAGCGCTTTCGGCCATTAGGCCATTCTCAGAGCTGTCTTCATAAAAAAGATCCTATAACAGGTGTCAAAAAACATCCAGTGAATAAAAATGAAAATGAAGAAATGTATGATGTTAAGTCATTGTTACAATAAAATGTTTAAAACCATTAAAATACCCCTTTAAGAGGGTGTACAAGTGTATTTTACATCATGAAATGGTCTATTCAGAAATGTACTTTATATATTACTTTTATTTTAAATTTAAAAATGAAGTTAAAGATGTGAACAATTAAAACAATCAAAAAATTATCCATTCAAATTCAAATTCCCAACATTCATCTAGCTTAGATGAATAGGAAACACCCCTCCACCCTTAACTGTCTATAGAAAACTGACTTAGGGGTTGGATCCAATCCCCAGCCAGCCAGGAAAGAAGCGCAGTAAACCTATATGTGTAAAACGCTAGATAAAATAAATTAAAACCTTAGTTGTAAACACATCCATGGAGGAGTTTACATAATCTAGTCACGAAGGTGGAAAAGTAAGCTGGCAAGGTGAACCCAACAGCTGATGGCCTCCCCATATATACACAATATTTTTCGTGCAACCGTGAAAATTACATAATTTCAATAAACATTATGTCTCTTTAGAAAAGTCAGCGTTTCAACGCGAATAGAGAAAATTACACGTCAATATCACAATGTTTCTATGGAGATGAAATATTTAGCAATACAAATCAATTTGACATTTCTCGTGAAGTCGTGAAGATGTCCGATAGCGATAGTGATATTTCAGTTACTTGCACTCCTCCTGAGCTGAGAGATCTCATAGACTCAGCACTTTCTGATTTGATACCCGAAAAATCTAAACGGAAATATGAAAAATGTTACAGCAACTTCAAAGATTGGTGTGTCAACCAAAATGTCAAGACGGTGTCAGAAAACATATTATTAGGATATTTGATGCAGCGATCAAAAGTTGTGAACAGTTCAACTTCATGGAGCATTTATTCTATGTTAAAGACTATGCTTAACGTACGAGATGGAATTGACGTAAAGAAGTTTTTAAAATTGGTACCATTCCTCAAGAAAAAGTCAGTTGGTTATCGAGCAAAGAAATCAAAAGTTTTTACGCACGAGCAAATTGATTCATTCCTCAAACAAGCTTGTGATGCAAATCATCTACTGTGGAAGGTATATAAATATGGAAAAAAAGTGAAGTATGATGTTTTATTCATAATAATTATTATTATAGGTAGTTTTGATAATGGGAATATCAGGAGCATTGCGACGAGATGAATTAGTGAGAATGACCCTCGAAGATATTCAGGAAGACAAAACTGTATTGATAGTAACTGTTCCTGATACTAAAACTGATCAAAAGCGTGTTTTTACCATTACTAATCAAGATTATATAAGAATTTACTATAAATATGTAACTCTTCGACCAAAACATACTGCTATTCGTCGTCTATTTCTGAGATATGAAAATGGAAAGTGCTCGGCACAGGTTGTTGGAGTGCATACGATTGGAAAAATACCTAGTATGATTGCAAAATATCTCGGCTTACCAAATAGTGAGGCATACACAGGCCACAGTTTCAGAAGAAGTTCCGCCACGCTGCTTGCCAATACAGGTGCTGATATATCAGTTCTTAAACGCCACGGTGGATGGAAGTCCACTACTGTAGCGGAAGGATATGTCGAGGATTCCATCCATAATAAGAACAAAATTTCCGATGCAATTTCTGGCACTGTAGCATCTAGTTCAAATGTAGTCAATCGCAAAATGTTAATGTCCAAAGAAAATAATACGTTTTTGTCTAATGAAAATAATGATTGTTCAGAAACAATAGATTTAGTTGCTTCATCTTCAGGGATGAATATCAGTAATAATATAAACAGTACAATCAATGTTAATATATATCAAAAATAAAGTATGTTTCTGTTGTGAATTTGGAAATAGTTTTTGGTTCGAAATACATTGTTATTGTCATATTTCAGAAATGTTAAATGCTGTAGTGGCGTTCAGTTTGCCGGCAGTCACTATGGGAACGGCCGTAAAAATGTTTGTCGGCCGTCACTCTGGGTAACGGCCGCAAAATATAATTTGCGGCCTCTGTTGCGGCTGCAAAATGCTTGTTTTGCGTCCGGTTGCACGAAAATACACTTGTACACCCTCTTAAAGGGGTATTTTAATGGTTTTAAACATTTTATTGTAACAATGACTTAACATCATACATTTCTTCATTTTCATTTTTATTCACTGGATGTTTTTCGACACCTGTTATAGGATATTTTTTATGACGACAGCTGTGAAAATGGCCTAATGGCCGAAAGCGCTTAGCTGCATCTTATTAATAAATACACACTGAGTACTCGTCGTTTCATTCACTCAATTTGGACAATAAACTCACATAAGTCATGAGTAAGGGACTGGAGTTTACATAAGTCATGGAATCAACAGAACATTGGAATAGAAAAAAAACTGTATGTGAGAAACCTTTGATAACATTTGAATCAACTTATGCAGAAAATTTTTATGACTTATGTCCTTTCTGCGAAAACGTATTCATTTGACATTTTAAAATCGAAGAAATATGGTTACCACATTGTTAAAGATGATAATTGGACCACGTTATGCATCACTCGACGAAGCGCCAAATTCGTGTGTATTTTAATAATGCTGCCATCTAACGTGTAATAGTGTTAACTAGTTACAAAAATATCAAGAAAAGCTAGAAATCCATATTTTAGCAAATATTCCATTTTTAGCCAAACGCCAAACTGATTAAGTGACTGTCAGCATTTTGCAATACTTGACTATGCGACTTGCGCATAAAATCGTGGTATATTTATTTTGTATAACACGACCATGCGACGTAATGTTGGCGTTTTATAGGCCGTCAGATACAGAAGAATATCTTGAAGAGACAAGAGATGAAAACCTCAACGACAAGGGTATACAAACTTTTAACAAAGATAACATTATGGAAGATCAGTCCAAAGGAGAAAACAAAGTAGAACCCGAAAAAGAAAAATATCAGGGCCGCAAATCATGAAAATTTTCTTTATTTAAACAGCAACATACGACCAAGCACAGTTTTTGTGTATATTAGCTTAAAGCTATAAATGTTTACATAAGAAAATTTAATTTAATGTATCTAAGATTCTGTTGAAAAACAAGATCTAAAAAACTATAATGAGATTTTTAAGAAAGCCATAAATTTAAATTCATTTTTCTTAATACACAAACATGGTGCTAGTTCAAGTAATGTATAAAGCGGTCCAATTACAGAAAACTCGACAACTTTTCAGAGTCCTTACAAATACCAATTGTTATGGTCCAACTTTTATCGCTATCAAAATTGAAAATTAAACTTCAATTAAAGCATATACAGGATGTTGAATACGTCGACCACACCGTATAAATGAAGTATGACAAAAATATTATGTATATAGTTATTTTGTAGATTTCATAGAACATTGAACGTATTATACAGATTTATTTAACACATATATAATAAATAACATACAAATGGACTTGAAATTTTAATTTTTGTACAAGTTTTTCCATAAATAAGTTTAAATATATGTTCAAATAAGCTTAAATAAATAAATGACTAAAAGAATTTAATTCACAAGTTGATTATTTTGTTTAGTTTTTGTTGCATTTTCAAACAAATGCACACATAAATAAAATATATTTATATCAACTCATAACATTGATATACCAACCACACACAGTATGATTAAAAATAGATGACATTTCGCCTACCACTTTGCATAGGAGATAAACCAGTCCAAGAAAAGTACAAATACGTCCTAAGTAATAAATATAGGAGTGAATTTTTGTTAAGGTAATGATATATAATGTCATTGTTATACAGGATACTAAGAAATAGTCATCGTTAATTGATAAAGCTCATGTAGGTGTTTAAAACATACACCTATAGATTTTCCAGTATTTACGGTTATTAATTATTGAAGATACTGCACTAAGACGTAGCACTTTTCTTGAACCGAATTTACCATCCCAGCTTTCCACTAAAACTGGAATAACTGCTGTCGTAATTTATTAAACTTGAAATGTATAATTATCATTTGTATTTAACGTGAATAAGAATGTACGTTAAACATTTTTTTAAATCATTTTTGAAATGACAAGGTTAACTTTTTATATATCTCCATTTTAATGACTTTAGCCATCAACTTTCGTTTTATTGCACAAGAGCGCATTTTATGCATTTCCTCTTTCAATTTTACAAGTAAACTAAGGCTGTACCTGTTGAAATTATAAAACTTCCAAGTTTCAGTATAACCGAACAGAAAATTGTTCATATAGTTTTTATTAACAATAATATAAGTTTCAATTTGCGACAAAATATACAAATAAAACATATTTTATTGAGGTTTTTGGGTGATGTAAATAGTATACGTAAATAATTCTTTAGGTACAGCTATACATAGTTGAAGCATTCTTTTAAGATTGCATGATTTACCAAAATATTAACATCATTTTTCGGTATATATAGTTTACAGCCTGGTTATTTCTTAAGACTATTTAATATAACTATTTTATAATTTTTCATTTCTCTGTAGATTATGTTTGGTCTTCCATGATATTATCAACAATGTTTTTCAATTTCACTGTAAAATTTGTACTGTTATGTATACTCGTATTTATAAACTGAAATCTTGTGAAAAAATTTAGTATTTTTATTTTTTACAAAAACATTAAGTTGTGACAGACACATTGGTATTCAACCCATTAACTATAATTATTAAAAATAAAGAACAATGAAAGTGTATGGTGACTTTAACCTTAGCTTTGCCAAAGGTATCTACAATTGTACACGAAAATATTTTTTGGTATATTTCAGCAACGCAGCTTTTCCTTTAGTGAAAACTTTTTATAATCCTTCCTCATATATTTTGGAACTAGATATACTTAAAAACGAAGTCCTAAATTAGAAATGTGCTGCAATTTTAATTTGTCGGATAATTTACTGTCCAGAAGTTGACTGTAATGTGTGTGACAGGTTTACTGATATCGGGTATCTACCCGATATAGAATCGGTGATTTACCGTTCTTAACCCTCCGTAGGGCGCAGCTGGCCTAAAAAAGTGTATGACTTCTCCAACCCCAAGGATGTTCTGGAATTACGACGTATTCTAGAGGATGATGCTGATGAAGATTCGGCTTTGGTTGAGGAATTGGGCGAAGAAAGCGACATTGCTTCTGAGGACGAGTTAGAAGAACGTGAAGACTTAGCAACTGAACAAGAAGAAGAGACAACTGACGAGGAGGAAGAAGAAGAGGGGGACATACGTAAAGACTTTTTTTCTTGAAAGAGATAATGAGGCAAAGTGGACCTAGAAGCCATCTTTGACTGGAGTTAAAAAATCTAGCCTCAACAATCATTTCAAAGTAGTACTAGAAAAGGAATTTAATAACGTTGAGTGTTCACCAAACTTTAGGAAGTCTCAATTTTTTTAGTAGCCAAATGGAAAATGCTTTGCAAGATTACTCATTAAAATGTTCCTCTATGTTTTATGGGTTAACAGCAAATGCAACAAGGCACTAGGCATATGAGTACGCATGGAATTCATTAAAAATGCGCGATGCAGGGAAAAAAATAATTTAGCTGGTAACGTTTCGTTCTGGGCATTTCTTAAACGGTGCCCAAAACTTTCATTAAGAAAGCCTGAGACCACTAGTTTGACCAGAATAACCAGTTCCAATCCCACCAATGTAGGCATATTGTAGGAAAAATTGGATGACGTCATTGGCCGATATTCCTTTGAACCCTGACAAATTATTAATTTAGGCGAGGTAATATTCTGCGATGTCTTCAATTAATATTTCAACAATCTACACGTTTTATTTATTTTTAGACGGGCGTCACAACAGTACAAAAAGTCCCCAAAATAGTCTGAGAAATAGGAAAACACCAAATTGGCCACGCAACCTCTCGTGAGAGAGGAGAACTTGTAACTCTAGAAGATATAAATTGTGCATCAGGATCTGTATTACTGCTAATATGGATCTTTCCTAGGCACATATTTGTTGAAAAAAGGATGATGCATTTTGTTTCAGATTGTGAGTGCCTTGGATTAGTACATCCAAGTAGTTGGATGACCCCAGAGAATTTTTTATAAGCATTAAAACATGTTGCGACTTGCAAAACATACAAAATGGTCGCCTGACAGCAAAATTATATTAATAATGGATAACCTTGATTCATATTTTTCAGTGCCCACAATAGAATATTGCTGATCTCATGGAATTGTAGTATTAACACTACCACCTCGTACATCACACAAACTTCAACCCCAGTATTTGGACCGTCCAAGACATAACATCTTGGTTACTTATGCAACCTGGACAAACTGTATCGATATACAACCTGCCTGTTATTTGTCTATAAGCTTAGGATGGACCTACCAGTGGCGCACCCGGGGTAGCAATGGGGCTCAGTCAATAAATCTGACTATTTCAGCTTCATGCGATATGCAGGATATACGAAACTGTTTAGGAGTTATGGAAAAAATTTATGAATTTTTCAAAACCCCTCAGAGATGACAAATTTTAGAGAAAAATATTGGTAAGATTTGTTCTGATTCCAAAAAATCGGGATTAAAAAAAATATATCCAACAAGATGGGTTGAAAGGCATGATACTATTTTGGTCTTTACAGAACTACTACATGCAGTTTTTGCTAGCTTAGAAGACATCGTTTTGGAGCAACAAAGATGTGCAAGAACTCTTTTACTGTCAATATCAGATGCGATTCATAATTTTCCTGTAATTGATTTTTTTTAGTTATTCTGTTAAATTGAGCCAACTCCTACAAACTGTAAACACAGATATTGCTAAAGCATTGGGTTATATCGAATCTATAATAAAAAGCATATCGAACATAAGACAAAACTCTGAAACCGAATTTAAATATATTTTTGACAAAGTAAAAGAAATATGTGAAAAATATGAGATAAATATAAAAATTCCAAGAACTACAAAAACACAAATTTATAGATATAACGTAGAGTCATCAAGTCCTGCGCAGTATTACCGTATTTCAATTTTTATACCTTTTGCTGACCATTTGTTAGCTCAATTAGAAACTAGATTTTTGAAACATATCTTCATTTTCATGTTTATTTCCGAAAGGAGATAAAAATAAAACTAAAAATAGAGAATATTTTATAAAACTATGTAAATTTTATGAAAGTGTCATTAACGAAAATGGGGATTTTGTAAGCGAAAATGTATTACAATCTGAGTATATGCTGTGAATTGATGAATATAATATGATTATTCAGAATGCTGGCAGTAAGAATAAGAAATATCAGAGTCCAAAAGTCCTAGCATATATTAACAAATCTATCCCAATATTTAATTGTTAGTTAAAATATTTTATTCCATACCTGTGACAATAGCAACAACGGAGACTTTGAGACGTTTAAAAACATATTTAAGAAATTCTGTCGGAAAGTAGATTAACAGCTTTAGCTCTGTTAAAAATTTATTATGAAAAGGATGTTGATCCTGAAAAAATTATTGAAAGACTCGCCCAAGAGAAACGTCGTTTGGATTTTGATCTATAATAGGTTATGTTATGTTTAATGAAAGTTTTATATCATGTTTAAATTTAAGAAAAAAATAATATTTCTTACATAAATGTTACATGCGAATTTTGTACTATGATAGGTAAAAAATATATGTTTTTTTTATATTATGTTTATATTTAGAGAATAAATTATTTTACAAATTATTTTGTTTCTTACATAAATGTTACATGTTCATTCAGCCCCCCCCCAAAATTTAATCCTGGGTGCACCCTTGACACCTACAAACATCAAAGCAGGTTTCAGGTGTGCCGGAATTGTGACATTTTAAAGAGGAAGACTTTTTATCATGCTATGTGTCAGATAGGCCTTGTGCAATGAAGCATCTACATCAAAATCTGATTATTGAAAAAATAATTTGGAACCAGAAATGCCAGTAAATTCTGGCAAACAAGCATTTGTATCCCCTGAAATTATTCGCCCATTCCTGAAAGTTCCAGGAAGGAAAGTACTCGTGCACCAAGAAACAAGGGTTAATACAGGATAGCAACTAACACATTCTAACTAATAGAACTTGAGGAAAGACATGCCAAGAAGAAGCCAAGGAAGGAACAGATAAAATCTGTAAAATACAAAATTAAGCACGACGTGGAGACTGATGGAGAGGACACAATATCTTACCATGATAATTAATCTGCAGACGAGCTAATGTTTGATAGAGATAAAGATGTTCCAAATTTAAAAGATTTTCTTGAGGAAGAATATCTTATTGTCAAGTTACACAGAAAAGCTCGCATTCGATATTATGCGGCAAAAGTTATTAGTAAGTTTCATAACAGCTATGAAGTAATTTTTTTAACTCCTTACTGCATCATAGTTCATATTTGGTATAATTATTATTTTCACACATAACCGTTATAAATAAAGCCACATACCAAACTATTTATGCACAGATGGTCATATATAATACATATCTCATAATTCTGGTAGTGTAGCGACATCTCTAAGCAGCTTGGTAAAGTTTCATACACATTTGCACATGGGCGCCGTATGAACAGGCGTTATCAGTTTTTATGAATTTTGATCTAGGATCATCCGAGTTTCTGTCGCAGATTTTGATTCATAAAAAGCATCCACGTAAAGAGTAGAGTCTCTCGAAGGAATTACTGTAAGTAAACTCATATAATTCTTTATTTTTTTGGTGTTTTTGATGAGAAATATTGTTGTGGCATATTTGGAACAATATGCACATTCGCCAAAACTCTCTCTTACATTTATTTCGTTTATTTTAGAAAATGGTTCCAAAAATGTTTTATTGTGCCAGCAAATGTGTGCCAATGGATGTACCAGATGGTAGTGAGGACAAAATACTTTCGGAAGATGGGGAAACGCCTGTTATATTAGCTTCAGAGTCTGACGACGAAGACGAAAATCATTCAGATATTATCAACTTAGAAACGGATTTAGAAAACAGTTCCGATAGCGACGACGATCTACCTCTGCTCGAACGGTTGCGTAAACTGAAGAAGAATACAAACAAGAATCATCCTACTTGGAAGCGAGGTAATTTAGTCACATCGGATGAGGACCTAAAATTTCTTGGTTCTTCTGACATGCCACCTGATTGGAAACCGCAGACTCTTCTTATGCATTTTTTACATTTTTTCTAACAAAGAAGATAATCACGGATATATTTTTTTTGGCAATGGACACGCTTGTGTCATTTTAAGTACCTATTAATTTAAAGTTAAATACTTATATTATTTTTTGATATATGGTTAACCAACAGATCATAAACAGAATCATCTCCAGTCGCGAGCAACACTTTAATACACGTAGGAAATTGAACGCCTACTTTTATAAGACCTTCCACCAACTCATTACTAGAAAAACCCGCGCAGCCGAAACATACGTGATCTAGATCTGCGACCTCGTTATCATGTGGATCACGAATATAATTTACCAAAGTATATTATATTCATCTCAAACGAGACCACTTACTGAAAAGGAGCTCGAACAGTTTGTAGGGACCTGTATTTATATGTCAATAGTGCAATTATGTAATTCTAGAAGTTATTGAAACATGAATCTGAACTACAGCTTAATCTCAGATGTTACGTCATACAACAGATGGGAAGATATAAAATGTTAGTGTTTTTAAATTAAACTCAAGGTCTCTAGTTAATTCCACAATATAATACAAGTTATTGAAAATTCTAAAAAATTGACAATTGTTTCGATAAATCAATATCATCGAAACAATTGTCAATTTTTTAGAATTTTCAATAACTTGTATTATATTGTGGAATTAACTAGAGACCTTGAGTTTCATTTAAAAACACTAATATGAGCATATTCCACGAAGTAAGGGTCGAGACAGTCAATTTCAGAAATAAAATGGTTTTTGCATTTTGCGAATAATGGTGACGTTGTTGCAGCCGGCAATCCTGGTCATGGTAAACTCTTCAAAATACGACCCGTACTCAGTAAACTAAGGGAACAACTACTCAAAGTTCCAAAAGAAGAGTATTTGGCTATAGACGAGCAGGTTATTCCTACTAAAGCGCGTTCGTCCATAAAACAATATAATCCCAAAAGACCTCACAAATGGGGATATAACGCATTTGTTCTTAGTGGTGTCAGCGGATTTTCGCACGATTCCGAAATTTTCGCAGGAACTCAAATCAATATTCTTCCCAATGGTTTTCCTGATCTGGGAAAGAGTTCAAATGTAGTTCTTCGGCTAACACAAACTGTTCCAAGGCACATAAATTACAAACTATTTTTGATAACTGGTTCAACAGCGTCCCACTACAAATTTACTAGACACTAAACGATATGTTACCGCTTGGAACGTTGAGAATAAACAGAGTGCCAAACAGCAATATGCCACAAGTGAATGAACTGAAAAAGAATGGCCGAGGAGCGATGCTAGAGAAAGTCGCCACAATTGATGGCACAAAAATATCTGTTATTTCATGGTATGACAACAAATTGGTAAACATTTTGTCTACATTTGCCGGCAGTACACCACAGTTGAGATAGGACGAGTTTCAAGAAAGGATAACAAACATATAATGGTTCCGTCTCCAAAGGCTGTAACAATTTACAACAAATATATGGGATGAGTAGATCCTCTTGGATTCCATGCTGGAATACTATAGGATCAAACTGAGACCAAAAAAATGGTACATAAGGATATTTTTTTCATATTATTGATTTGATGGTTGTCAATGCATGGATACTTTGCAGAAGAAGAGAGAACAAGTTCAAAGATTTGGCAGATTTCAAAATGACCGTTGCAGAGTCTTGTGTAAATTTAATAAAGCCAGCTCAACAAAGAAAAGAGGACACCCCAGTGGAGTCATGGATAACTTGCAAAACAAGAAAAAAGGAGCCCAACATCAGATTTTCCCATCCAAGAGATTAATATGACCATCTTCCAATATGGTGTGATAATCGGCAAAGGAGCAAATATTCCTGTGGTGGAAAGTATTATATAACGTGTGAAAAATGTGGCGTTTTTCTTTGCTTAAACAAAAACAGAAACTGCTTTTACAAGTTCCATACTGAATAAGTTTTCATTGATTTATTTGTTTATACCTACAATATTTGGATGTTTTGTAACATTACTGCATATTGTGCCATATCTGACATATAAAACAATACAAAAGACCAAAAAAATAGTTAATAAAGAATTTTTTCTACTACCGTGCGTAAAATACGAACTTTAGACACACTTTCGAGTGCGTAAAACTTTAGTTTACGCACTAGTGCGTAAAGAGTATTTCTTTACGCTCTAGTGCGTAAAGAAAAAGTTCCAATTTGTATGTAGTTCTAGCTATTCTTATAAAAATATAGGTAGGTATAATAAACGGATATTAAATCTGTTTTTTAAATCAGAGATTGAAACATATAGAATTCAGTAAAGTGCATACCTAATAATTTAATAAATAATTATTGTGTACTGAATAATAGAATAGGGTGCATAAGTGGTATCTATATAAGTTGGCTGTGAGTGACTGACATTTCCTCGTGCATTGAATTTGACATTTAAAACTTAAATTGAGATCTTCCGATTATACCTATTAAGGTAAGCCGTTTCTAATGATTAAAGTAAGTATAATTTACAATAGTAAGTACCTGTATTTCATATATAAACAGTTTCCAATAAATTTCATATAAAAAAAATTCTACTTCATAGAATTTTCAGAGAAATGTTTTCCTATTACGTTTGTATATGTACTCAACTTTCACAACGTATAGTGTAGTTATCCGTAGCGTAGTGGCTAAGGTGCGAGACTCACATGCGGGAGGACCCAGGTTCAAGTCGCGCTCATGCCACTTTTTTAATTTTGTGTTAATTTTTAGTGATAATTATTTTTAGGTGGCTTTTATAATTGGTATTTCCGGCGCATGCCGAAGAGAAGAGTTGACAAAACTAACAATAACAGATATTGAAGATAAGGAAACAATATTAATCATTAGAATTCCTGAAACTAAAAATGGGACAGAAAGGGTTTTTACTATTTTAAATCCAACTAATTCAAAAATAGATTATTTGGCTTTTATTAGAAAATATATTGCTTTAAGACCTCCTATGGTGGATACTTCCAGATTCTTTTTAAAATATGTAAATAATAAATGCACAAAACAACCAGTGGGTATAAACACATTTGGCAAAATGCCATCTATTATAGCAAAGTACCTTAATTTACCTGATCCAGCCATGTATACAGGACATTGTTTTAGAAGGTCATCGGCCACCATGTTAGCGAACTCTGGAGGAGACCTCCTAACCGTAAAGAAACACGGAGGCTGGAAGTCGTCTACAGTTGCAGAGAGCTACGTAGACTCTACATTAACTAAACGAAATAATATTTCTAATTTAATATTAATGGATGATGATAATAATTTCCCTTGTACATCCCAAAATAATGGTAATACGATTTTATTGGAAGATAACACCCTTTCTACTACATCCACCCTTGCTACCGGCAATTCTTCATCCTATGGATTAGCTAACATTAGCAATACTACTGTAGTTTCTAAATCCACGGACAACTCTTTAGAGCAAGCTAAAGGATTAAAATTTAATAACTGCACAAATTGCACCTTCAATATTAATATTGTTAATAACTGAATTCGTCTGTTGTTTTATTAATTTGTTCTAATTTTGATTAAAATGTTCAAAATATTAATCAATATATAATATATTTTATTAGGAATCAATAAAAGCGTTATAATTTCTTCTAAAGAAAACTTAAACTTACTTTACGCACTAGTGCGTAAAGAAACATACTTTACGCACTAGTGCGTAAAGAAAATTACTAATAAACTTCTGTATATTGATAAAATTTTCGGTAGTAGAAAAAATATTGTATGCAATTCGTGTGTAAATGCCTTTTTTCGACTCATGTGATTGTCGCATTCGCCTGCGGCTCATGCGACAATATTCACATTCGTCGAAAAAAGGCTACTTTACACACTTGTTACATAAATAACTATTTTAAATATTTTTACGGTTATCCCGATATTTTTCCCCCTAGTGCATTTTTTTCATAAAAAACAAAAAATTCATACAGTAAGGGGTTAAAATGCCATGTGATCTCAAATAGATTCAATCTAAATGAGAACGATCAAACCCTCGTGCCATATGCAGATGAATTATCCTCGCCCTATTAACGAAACTAGAGAGATATTTAAAGGTATGTTGTATTTTAACATTGATATTAGCCCGCTGGTTCACAATTATCAAACCTTTTGGGGGTTTTCAACTTCCTTTCAATTGCATGTCTATTTTTAGTTCTGATGGTTTTATTTACTATGATAATAATCTAATTCTTGTTCATAATTTCCCCATTGCTAGTCCAATGTCTCCTTTCAGTCGGGGAGAGTTTTAACGGTTAATATTAATTGAGGTTTTGAGAAAACCCTCCGTAAACGTTCACGTGTGAAATTAGTTTTAGCTTGTCGAAAGTCACTGTATTTCAAAAATCATGAACGCCAAGTTAAAAAATTTATAAATATAAAAATTGTCCCCACACTTCCCTATTGATTTTTGTAAAAATTAAAAATCGAAATACAGATATTCGACAATTGTTTACAATATCATGGATTTTTTTAGATATACTGCTATATATACAAAACGGCAAATTACACATGAAAAAGATAACAAAATTTTATAAGTCAATTAACAAAAATATAAAAATATCACAAATTATAGAACTGATCGTCAGACGATCTTATTGAATTGTGAGATACGTTATGTCATTTTAACTGTCAGAATAAAAAAAACTGGTATAATTTCAATAAATCACCTTCAGTCTCGTATATTACAGATACAAATAATTCTTACCTTTATCAGGTGGTTTTTGAGTAAATGTATATTGTACAGATGAGGAGCAGCTCATATAGAAAACAATTAATATATTTATTTGTAAATAACTAATCTAATCCCCAAGCATTCAAATTTGCAATTATACAGAGTAGTCAGCCTTAAAAAAATCCAATAATTTTTAATTTGCAGCTGCTTCATTCATTCAATCATTAAATGAATAAACAGTAATGAAAGTAGTAATTTATATTGGATAAAACTCTATATTGATCAATTACAAAGGTGTAGAGCTGTTCAAATTACAATTCTCTTTTTTAAATTAAGGATACAAGTGGATGAAGGTGTTATGTACCTAATTTACACATAACACCATTAAACATTTAAGAATTTATAATAGTAGTGCAAATTTAAGAATGAATGAAGGGATTATGTTATATTATTTCATATTTATTATTTCCAATTTAGACATAAATGTTGAATTTTGTAAAAAAACTAAAAAAATGAAAATCTTCGAAGCTGCTCCACCCTCTATAAATAAGGACAAAATTGATATCCGCAGTGTATGCGGTGATTTTAGGAAAAAAATAATTTCTTTATTAAATTTATACAGAATAAGACTAAAATTTTATTCACCTTGAAAAGTAAACAATAAATTTCTACTGAAAGTAATAATTATACCAATAAATAGAATATATTTGACAGTTAAACTGACAATCATTCTATCATTACACACAATCTAACAAATCAAGATGATCTAAGCACACAATGCATAAGAAATGATAATAAATACCTTATGCTCTTCCTCCCACGATGACGAAAAATATATATGATGAGAGGAAATGTAAACATTATCTAATACATCATTTCAACTTATTTAGGCGAATCTTCGCCGCTCCATTCTTCCAGTTCTTCTTGTAACCTTAATTCCAGTTCGCGCATGTCGTTTGCTATGTCTGCTTCATACATTGCATCATCTGAAGGACCTGAGAGGTTACCGTTGTTGTAATTGCCCATAGCTTGGTTTAAAGATTGGACTATTTTAGACTATAACAAAGTAAAATATAAATAATTAGCACACGAAACAAGAACAGGGCTTTTAGCAAGTTTCTGCTCCAAAAAAGGGGAAAAGGAACTAATTCTGAGAAAAAAAGGGACTTTAAGCAATTTTTTTTGGAAAATCCCCTACCAAATTGCCGGTTGAGAAATGTTTAAAAAGCGTAAATGGTTACTTTTTAAACATTTCTTGGATGGGGTATGGCTTATATGTTTATTTCAAAATATTACATTAGAACTAGAAGATAAAAATAAAGAAACATTTTCTTTCAACACAAATCAAAAATATAACTAAATAAAAAAATTATTACTTTGGCAATTGTCATAGCCTCAGTAGAGGCTTTGTTTTCACCTTTTCTCAGCATTTTTACTCCGTGTAGCATACCTTGGGCCAAAGTGATTTCTTCGAGATTTTTTCTCTTCATTCCTGACTCAAGCCGTTTGTTTGTCTTTTCAATCAACTTCTCTGCTGCTTTTTTTTCTCCTCATCAGTTTTCTGTTTTTCAACAAGTTCTTTTGCCAATTCTTTAAGTGTATCTGCTTCTTCACGTTTTTTATTAAATAACATGTTTTCTTCTTCTTTTTTTATCTTCATTTCTTTGTCTCTCTCTTCTTTATGTTCTAATAAATAAGCCTGATAGCTTCTGTGGGCATTTATGGCGAGTATAATTAATTCTTTTGACATCGGTATCAGGGAAGGGTTATTTTTAAATCTTTTCATACCGGATATGACGTTTAATCTGGCATTTATACATTTCTCGTTCATGAAGGTCTTATCTTTTGTTAGTGCCAATCCAGAAGTGGAAAATCCTCGCTCCATAGTTGTGCCGCCATGTGAAAGGCGCAAAACCGTTTTCACCACTTTTGTTACCGTTGGGTACTTTATCTCATTAATGTCCAATATGAATGACCAATATTGGTGCTGACCTCTTCTTGGATGTTTTCTTCATATCTTAAAATTTTCCATTCATCAGCTAGCTGATTCAGATTAACTTCAAATGGTAGCTGCTTGCTAAGCGCCAAGATCTGTGTCCCACTTTCATGACTTTTAAATTTTCCGATATATAAGCAACTGGCATTTTTAAAAATGTTGTCCTGATCATCCAAACTTAATTGCTTTACAAGATACTTAGCATTGGCATAGAAATGTTTTCTAACCACATTTTGAAAACGAATTACATCAGTTTCCAGTTTTTTAAGTCTTTGGAAATGGCTCCATTAAAAATTATTTTCCTCAATGGTAAAAAATTTTCATCTAAATCTAGCGAGTTATGTGACACACCAGATTTGTAAACATTGTTTATAACTTTTAATATCAGTTCCTTACGATGTTCATATAACTTATGTATAAAATGTTTTTCTTGAGGAAAAAATTCAGTATATGATTTGATACTTTTTCGGAATTCTGGACGTCTGTATATGCTTCCCAACGAGCAGGCCAACCATAAAAAAGTTAAAAAGTTTAATAATCAAATCATTCACATTTAAGCCCATTTGTTCCAGACCTTTCAGAAAAGAATTATGAACTTTATATAGGCTACATGAGCCTATATTAATCAATCCTTTGGATCTTACATCTAACACACTTTCATTAAGCAGTCTTATTAATTTTTTGTTGGCATTAGGGCCATCACAGCCAATCATTATTAAATTCCTCAATTGAATATCTGCCTTTTGTATCGAGGCAAGAATTTTATTATGTAAGTCCTCAGCTTTAGCACTACCAATGAATAAAGTCTGAAGGTGCCTCTGAACGATTTTTGACTCAGTGTCAGACCAATAACGAATTGCAGCCTGCAATTCTTTCTGACTACTTTCGTTGGTAGTTTCATTGAAACATATTGTATAGAAAAAAGCTTAAACATCTTCTTTAAGCTTTCCCCAAAAGTAAGGTCCCAAAACTTCGGTTATTGAATACATCAATTTGGCAGGAGAAAGGGAAAAATCATCAGGTACCCCGGAAGAAAACATCACTCTGAATAGCTCACGAGTCTAGTGAATATTTGAATAGTACAGACTTTACTGTCCAATAGAGCTCAACTTTAACTGCAGCGGTTTTTGTGCCACTGTTTCTGATCCACTTGTGCTAGGATCCTGTGGTTGGTTTACATCTGTCTTGCAAAGTTTTAGCTGCAAAGGAGTGAGTTTGATCTTACAATTACCGATGTGGGATTTCATTCCAGCATACTGGCTGATGCGGTCTTTTCCGTGGTCAACACGAATTAAACTTTCACAAATAGTACACATGACTTCACTATCACTGGCCCGTTTTGCCCAAGTTCCTATTATAAAACCATTTTCATGTTGTTCTTTAAACAAAATGTCTAACTTCAGATTTTCCCATTTTTGTATTATACGGTTTAGTTTTCCATTAAAAAAAAATTATATGTGGTTGTGTTGGAAGAAGAGAGTCACAAGTGTAAAATTTTTGATTTCGGGATTTTTTAACTAAATAGCTAAAAACCTTGAAATTTTTAGTTTTCAGTTAAAAAATCCCGAAATCAAAAATTTTACACTTCACTCGAGACTCTCTTCTTCCAACACGACTAGTTAATTAATTATATCAACCAGGAATCCTGGATCAAGTTATCTAATAAGACCAGTAATAATTAGTGAGTACCAAAATTCTAGAGAGTGACTAATACCGCGATTCAGTCAGTTCTTTGCGATACTAAAGTGACTATTTCACTAGAGTAAATTGATAACTGCCAAAATTTGAAGGTTTTGAACTGGCAATTTTTTGTCTTGTCGCGGCAATTTTTTGACGTTTAATATATCAAATCTATGTGTATAAAATTCTATCACTCTGTGATAAAATTAAATATAAAATCTTTGTTAGTGGTTTCTAAGGAAACTAAGTTGTTTATTTATTTATTTAACTGTCTAAAAATTATTAAAACTGTTTCAAAAACTTAAATACGTATTATTAACATGAATAATACAAGATTTGGAAATAATTCAATAAATGAAATAGAGAGTACAATGAAGCAAAGTATACCGCGAAATACAATGAAGATAAAAAAGTCTGCGTGGGAACAGTTTAGAATGTTTCTGGACGCACGTAATTATACGTTAGAAAAGGATACTTCTGAACAAGTTATAGCAAAAATTCTTGAAGATTATGGTTTTAACATGAAAAAAAGAGATCGAACTGATTATACTGAAGCTAGTGTGAAAACACTTTGGAATACGACTGCTCAAATGGTTAAGGAAAAATATTTTCTAGAATTTAACATCAAAATTGATCCATTTAAAGATTTTACCTATAAATTTGCTAGATTGGCCAGGGATACAAAACGTAAAAAGCTTCAGGCTGAACCTGAAACCAGAAAAAGGAGTTCTAACGCGTTTACCAAAGAAGAATTAATGGAAATGGTAGAAAGCTATTCTGAAGATAATCCTGATGGGTTACAAAAAAAGTTTTTTCATTTATGTTCGTTCGAATTAGCATGGCGTGGAAATGAAGCTGCTAATTGTGATATTAATTGCTTTAAAAAAGAATATGATAATAAAGGTAATTTCACTGGCAGGGTAGAATATAATCCAATCTTTTCAAAAACGACACAAGGAGGATCAAAAGCTTTATCTGGCAGTAAGTGGCTGGTAAGAAATAATGCTAACAACAATTTGTGTCCCGTTCGTTTATTTTTAAAAATTATTGAAAAAAGAGAATCCAATCCTTATCTAACAACAACAAGATTATTTTTAACAGTACATCCAAATTGGGAGAAAAGAATATGGTACAAAAATTCACCATTGGGAATTAATACAATTTCAAAGTGGACGAAAATATCGGCAGAATCAATTGGTATAGACACAAAAAAAATATTAATAACCAATCATTCACATAGAGCTTCAGCAATATCTGCATTAGCAAAAGAAGGAGTTGGTGAACAAGAAGTAATTAAGCTTACAGGACATTCTTCTGCCCATTCTTTGAAACCATATTTACAATTAAATGAAGAACACCATTTCCAACTTATAGAGAACCTTCGAGAAAATAAAAATAAAGAAAAGGAATCCTCAGTTTCTAACTTAAATTCATCACAGGTTATGATGCAAAACAATCCCCAAAATAATGCTACAACGTACAATTATAATAATTGTACTTTTTACATAAATAAGTAATTTGTTTTTCATGTTATTATTTTTTTGGCTTTGTATAATTGAAGTTTGCAATAAATAAAACGTTTAAACATATGATTTTTTAGTTTTTCTCTCGTGAAATAGTCATGTCGAATACCACTCAATTAAAAATTTTGTAAGGTAAAATTTTTCTCTTGTCGTATTCAAGTTTGTTGCTATTAGGTAATTTTGCTCATGATATTTAATCCAAAACCACTCGCCTGACGGCTCGTGGTTTTTTTAGAAATGTCATTCACAAAACTGCCAAGCAACAAACTTTCATGACAATCGAAAAATTTTGCCGACAAAATTTTCACTCTCGTGGTATTATATATGAAAATACCATACCACAGAGGCAAGAATTGTACGAATTCACTGCTACCTCTACTAATTTGGAGGTCTCGCGATAGTTACCTTTTTATTATGTTAGGGTATTTTCGTTTCAGTATTGCATGGCACTAGCTCAGGCATTAGTCACTCTCTAGTATTTTGGTACTCAACTAAATATTATTATATAAAATAAAAACTTTATTCAAAAAGCTAAAAGCCCCCTCAGGTTTTCTATCATTGGGGATTACATCAATATGCTCCTTCTATCACAAAAAAGGGACTTTAGGGACCAAATTCCAAAAAGGGGAGCATCGAAAAAGGGACTTCACTAAAAGCCCTGCAAGAAATGTTTCTTCTGTTTGTATTGTTGACAAAAAATAAGTTTATAAGAGCACCAAGACATAAATCATTTTAAGTATACATTTTTGCTAAAAGGTAATGCTGTTTAATAATTCATTACTTACCAAGCATGCCTCTTTTTGTTTTTCTTGTATCCCTTGTTCTATTAATTGTAATTCCTGTGTTAGTCGTTCGCTCTCACTCAAATTAGTCACACCTTGTGTGGCAATTTTCAAATCGTTGAGTTGTTTTTCCAAATTTCTCAATTGCAGTTTCACTCTCTGTGATTCCGCAATCAGTTCTTTAGACGGGTCTTGCAATCTCGGATGAAATAACAATTGAGATCCTAAATAAAAATGGAAAATTTTAACTGTCTGGTAAAAATTAGAGGCTGTTTTACTAAGAGCAGACCCCAATATTCTCCAGACAATAGTTGATATACCAACAATTTTGGAGAAGTACAAAAAATAATTCCGCAGAAAAGCCAATCATATTTCCAAAGGCATCACACACCTTTTCTGCAAACAGACAATAGAAAACCAAAACGAAACTGACCAATTGACATGAAGACAGTCACTGGAGAAGTGCAAAGTTTCCTAAGCCAACAAAAATAGAATGACTAGTATATGTACCTCAGCAGAAATAATAGGAACCGAGATAGAGTAGGACAAAACTTCTCTATCGGAGACTGCAAGTTTGAGCAGCCAAGACAATTTAAATATCTGAGTACAAGTATTAGTGAAAACAACGACATCACATAAGAGATGCCTTTTTGCTCTTCAAAACCTAATAAAATCTAGAATACTTACTAGGAACACTAAGATGAACATATACAAAACAATTATAAGGTATGTCATAATGTATGGGTGTGAGATCTGGACAGTAACAGTTGCAAGCAAAGAACAACTTAAGGTCTTGGAAAGGAAAGTGGTAAGAAAAATATTTGGCCCAACTAGAGACGAAAATACAGGGCAATATTGAATAAAAACCAACCAAGAACTCAAAAAACTCCACACTGATACCAGCATAATAAACGAAATAAAGGCCAGGAGACTACAGTAGGCAGGACACGTTAAAATATTGACAGATGATAAAACTTGTGTGGGAGGAGGTCCTGGGGGAAAACGTCCATTAGGTCGGCCCCGCCTCAGATGGAGAGATAATATTACAAAAGGACGTAAAAGCCATGAAAATTGAAGATGGACCCGATCGGATGCTTCATAGAGAAGGATGGAGACACGTGGTTAAGTTGGCAAAAATCCACCAAGGGTTGTGAAGCTACAGATGATGATGATAATTCTGATTCTTATTTAATTAATTAAAAAATATATATGTGACCTATGGTTAGCACATAACGGAATTAAGTTATTACCAGCAAAAATTAGAAATTTGATAGTAACATGGAAGGTTCCATTATCATTATTACATTTTAGCAAGGGCAGAAAGGACATGTCCCTATTATGCCCCCACTCCCCCAAAATACAAAAAAACATCCGTAGGTTATATCCTACGCGTAATTAACAAGTGTACACAAAAAATACATATCAAATACAATAACAATACAAAAAAAGTGTGTGTGTGGAGGGGGGGGGAGAAAGGGTGTTGAATGGCATCGGAACGAATCAATTTGCCACAGAGACTGTATTTACCTAAATCTAAATTTACTGATCCAAATTTTATTTGGGAAATTCGAAAAAAATTCACTATTTCATCTAATACCTTTTTATCATTTAAATGTAGTAGCATAGTGATGTTAACTGGCATATAAATGCGGATGCTTTTTAAATTTTGTAGGAATATGTTTCTGTAACGGTGAAACTTGTAGCATTGAAAAATTAAATGATCGAGATCTCCTACCGAGCTGTTGTCACATGAGCAGAGGGTGGAATATAGGACACCAATTTTATGTAGGTGAGACGGAAAGCCATCATGATTTAATTTCATTCTGGTAATGTATATGCAATATTGTCTGGAGACACTATAGTCCTGTATATGGGGAATTTTATTTGGAAGGCTAGGGTGAATAAGAAAGTAATGGTTATTGGATTTATGTTTATATTCGAGCAAATTTTTCCTTATTTCTTTTTTGAAGATTCTAGTAATGTCAGGGATTGTATATATTCTATCTATATTTTCCAAACTTGTGGCTTCTTTTGTGGCGATATCGACAATGTCATTGCCGATTATCCCCGCGTGTCCTTTTGCCCTTGATAAGATTATATTTATGTTTTGTTTTGTAAAGTTATAGAGTTTCAGTCTAATCAAATTAATCATATAATTGGAAAATGTACTTAAATTTTGTTTTTCAAAAGCTGTTAAGACTGACTGGGAATCTGAAAAAATTATTGAATTATTTGCATTTTCTTTTTCTACCCAGTCCAGTGCCTGTAAAATGGCGTATGCCTCTGCAGTACAAATGGAACAAATATCTGTTATCCGAAATTTATAGGATACATTTCTGTTTAAGATGAAAAATGCACAACCAGTTCCGTTTGAGACTTTTGAACCATCACAGAAAATAATATTATAATTTCCCAAGTTGGATATGATACTTTTCACAAGTGTGTTGTTATGAAATGTTAAGATAGTTGGTCTAAACATAATGAGGTTGTATGGAAGTTTGCTGTCAAAAGGAGAATTTTAATTTTGTATTTTTTCCAGCAAATTATTGGTATAAATGTAAGCATCTGCTAAGGGTGGACTATTTTTGAATTGCCAATATTTGTTTGTTAGGTTTTCTATAGCCAATTTGTGAATAGATTTAACAATACAATTGCAAGATGTTGTTCTTAAGGATATTATTTTTTTTGAGCTAAAAATTGTCTTCGAATTATGAGTGGGGGTTCTTGGGCCTCTGCTAATACTGCTGGTAATGGGGAATATTTGTAAGCACCAAGACAAATTTTTAATGCTTTTAATTGTATTCTATCTACTGTTGTGTTGTGGAGTCGGCGCCCCAATTCCTCGCCGTCACACATTTAAGCACATTTATTCCTTTTTCTGTTTTATTTATAATATGCTCTAAATGTTTTTTCCAAGTTAGCTTTTTATCTATTACAATCCCTAAATATTTGTAACTATCAAGGATAGGAATATTGATTTTACCTAATTTTATAATATCTCCCAATACCAGATGATGACGAAAAAATAAAAAGATAATTAGTTTAAGATCATCCTGTCATGTTTATTTTTGAATGAGTTTGTCAAAGGCGTAGAAACAATATCAACAACCAAATCAGTCCAGTGTCAAATATTCTATTTGATGAAAAATTATGTCTCTGTCTAAAAACAAATTTTTCTTTTTCAAGTTTGAAATATTTCTGAATGTCATTCAATACAGAACTTCCATTAAATGCGAAAGCGCTGTTGGATCCTCTCAATTTCTGATTTAGAAGGGGTCTCGGTACGAAAGAGGCACTAGTCGCAACTCAAGTGTTAGTTCAGAACTGTTACAACCAGAGAAAAGATGTAGTGATGTGATGTCATAGACTACAAAAAAGCATTTGACCGAGCACATTATAAACTCGTTCAAACTGAGGCGACTTGAGATAGATCAGAAAGATATATGCTGCATTGACAACTTGTACTCGAACCAATCAGCAGAAGTTAGAGTCGACAATGTCAATGAAGTTACAAAGGCACAGAAAATCCTTAGAGGTATAAGGCAGTGACGTGACTTCTCCTCACTTCTGTTTAACATTTACTCTGAAATCATCTTCCAAGAACCTTTAGAAGGGTAACAATTAGGCAAAAAAGTAAATAACAATTGTCTAAATATGGTGTACACACTAGATGTAAATTGAGTGAATGAAAAGACAAGTACTGAGTGTGTATTTTATTAAAAATCCAGCCAAGCGCTTTCAGCCATTAGGCCATTCTCAAAGCTGTTCTATAAAAATTAGAATAGTTGTAGATATTGAAAAAACAATTTAAAAAAGTTGAACTTACGTCAAGAAAAAACATACAACAGGTGTCTCAAAAAACATAAAACCCTGTAACTGCTATGTACAATCAAATAGAATATTTGATGTTACATCATTAATTAATTAAAATGTGTTAAAATTACCCTATAATGAGGGTATACAATTGTAATTCACATGATGAAACGTCCAATTGAAAATTATTAACTAAATGATATGTGATGACAAGTTTGACGTTAATACCAAGTACAATACTAAAACTAGTGTCTAATAATACAACGTGATCTTATGATGAACATTGAATCAAAATATCATGTTTAAAAATGAATGAAAATATCTAAATAGTGAATTGAAACTTGAGGGAAATTTATTTATTTTTTTAAGAATGAAGTTAAAGTTGTGATTAAAATTAATACATTAATTAAATTTAAAATTTCCAAACATCATCTGACCTAGATGAACAGAAAACACCCCCACTGCTTGTCTAAAGAGAAGTGAGTTAAGGGTTGGATCCATTCCCCAGCCAGTCAGGAACCAAGCAAAGTAAATCTATATGTGTAAAGTGATCAAATTAAATAAATATTTGGTCGTAAATTCATTCATGGAGGAGTTTACACAATGTAGTGACTAAGGTGGAAAGGTACGATGGCAAGATAAACCCAACAGCTAACGGCATCCCATAGGAATTAAATGTAAACGGTAAAGGAAGGGGTATCTATTGTCAAGAAACCTCGAAAATTGATTTTGATCTGATGGACCAAACTATGACCCATACATAGCTTGGTGTCAAGAACACAATGTGGTTGTGAAGTTTAAGGTAATTGTAACAAGCCTAGACCCATATTAGGCATGCACAGGAAGAGAAGAAACCGAAGAAGAGTGTCAAGAGTAAAAGAAAAATATAGGACAGATATGCTAAAAGTTATAAGATATCTTGTATTCTGTTGAATCCAACTATGACCCATACATAGCGTGGTTTCCGGGTAACAATGAGGTTGTGAAGTTTTTTAGAGAGTTATGACAAACCTATATCCATACTAGGCACGTACAGGAAAGGAAGAAACATAGTAAGGGTGTAGAGAGAAGAAAAGGATAGCAGATATACCACCAGGCTATGTATGGGTCAAGGTTTGGCTCATTAGGAAACAATCAAATTTAATTATAGATTAATAATTAACTATACCAATAGTAATAATTTTATATTTCTTTCTGGTACATATCTCCCCCTTTGAACTAATTTGGGACACGCCTAGTATGGGTCTGGGTTTGTTTTTAGAAATGGTTCTAGAGAACCACAGTGTGCGTTGCACACCAAGCTATGTATTGGTCATAGTTTGGTTCATCATACAAGCAATCTTATAAATTTGAGTAAATCATTATATCCCGTTTTCTTCTCTTTACACCCCTCCTCGATTTCTTCTTCTCCTGCATATACCTAGTATGGTTCTAAGTGTGGCATAATTATCTAAAAACATCACGACCACATTGCTTTTCTGAAACCAAGCTATGTATGGGTCATAGTTTGGTTCATCAGAATACAAGCAATTCCTCCCTTCTATTCTTATAACTTCTAGTATATCTGCTATCCTTTTCTTTTTCGCTACACTCTTCCTCGGTTTCTTCTTTTCCTGTATATGCCTAGTATGGATCTAGGTTTGTCACAACTATCTTAAAAACTTCACAGCCACATGTTTCCCTGAAACCAAGCTATGTATGGGTCATAGTTGGGTTCATCAGAATACAAGCGATTAAATCTGCCCTATCTTTTTCTTTTACTCTTGACACTCTTCTTTGATTTCTCTTATTCCTGTGCATACCTAGTATGGATCTAGGTTTGTTACAATTACCTTAAACTTCACAACCACATTGTGTCCTTGACACCAGGCTATGTATGGGTCATAGTTTGGTCCACCAGGACACAATCAATAGTCGATGTTTCTTGACAATAGATACTCCTCCCTTTACCATTTACATTGTTTTTGATTAACTGCACAATGTACTTATTAGTATTCAAGGGTATTAACTATTCAGAGCACCATACTGACATGAGTCCAAATCTTCCTGGAGGATTCGGTGGTAGATGATTGGATTGCCATAGAATAATATCACTGACGTGAACAGTAAAAAGTAAAGGCCAAGTACTGAATCTACTATTAATTTTTATTGTCCATATTATCAATTCATAAATTAAGACATTAAAGGCTAGGCTAAAATTCAGTTTCATTCTTAATTCAGGAATTTATATAACACTTGCCTTTTTATTTGCACACACTAAAGAGAACAGTGGTTGAAACAGAAAAATGATATACAGCAAGTACAAAAACAATAAAAGGAAGAAAAGCCTGGTTTGAGAAAAGTCCAAAGTGTACAAGATTGAAAGTAAAGACAATAAAGGTAGGTAGAATAAAAATAGGTGAAAATATTGCACTCTATTGAAAACTAGAAGAAATTTCAAATTTTTTTCTTTTTCAATATTTGGAAAATATACTACCTAGTGGAAATGAATGCTCCAAATATCTAGAAAGGATAGTCAATATGTATAAACAATGTTCAAAACTTATTGTTTTAAGATGCCAATTCTACACATTCACTCACCATAAGTAACATATCCTTCACTTCCAGGAGGTCCCACCATGGGATGAGCAGTCGGCATAGGTGACTGATGGTAGTGGTTGTTATTATTATAGAACCAAGGTGAAACTGGACTTGCTGAAGTAACCGGTCGTCGAACCTGCGAATATATGAGCATAAAATAGGAATATTTTCCATTATACTGTAAATTCTCTGTAGAAACGCAATATTTTTTAGTTTACTTTTTATTGATCAAGAAATTAAGATTGGGTTAAACGTTTAGGGACTGTAATATTGATAATGATTCTAATGGGAACTTCTGACAACCGATGCGCCCTCTGACGATAGAAATCTGAACTAGTGTCAGCAAAGTATGAATTGGAAACTATTAGAAATGTTATTCGACCAGGAACATTAGCAATTCTTTTATCAGCAAATATGTTTGCAGGGCATTGATTGATAACTTTATTAGGAAACACTGGATATATATCATTAACTAAAATTAATTTATTAATTATTGTACAAATTTTATTATTGCATTAGAATCTGCTGTTGCTGTAATTCAATCTTATATACAAGGTTATTGGTTGTAATTTGACACCCCTTTATTTTTCTTTTGCACACAGAAACAAAAAAGTTTTATATAAAAGTTGTGAGAGTGTAAATTAATTTTGATAAAATATACTGTGCACACCTGTAACATTTTTGCATTACAGGGTATATTATAAAAATATATATTTTTAAATAGAACGCCCTGTATATTATGACATAATTGCATGGAGCCTTTTTTTCTCATAACAAAAATATGTACTTTTATAGGTCTAGCTTAGCGTTTCTCAACCTTTCAGTATTCGGGGCCCAATTTTCAATAACAATTTTTATGGCGGCCCCCTACCTTTCTTTTTCATATAATACTAAATTACGACGAATATTATACGTTGAAAATTTAGATCCTAATCTTTATTCCTAGACTCTAGGCCTAGAGACCTAATATAGAACTTAAATTACAGACCTTCAAAATTACCGAGAATAAGTGGCAATGCCGCTCCGCTACATTCCATCCATATAGGTAGGTAAACCGTAAAGTCAGTAGCGATGTTTCTTATCTGCTCTCCGTTATTTACGACGGACATCGAACATTCTCGGGGCTTAACGCCGCTACAAGAAGTTTCGACCGTGGTTTCGATTTTCTTGGAATATTTTGGAAGATCTGTTCGACATCGGAGCGAGCGTGTGTAATTGCTGCAGCTGTTAGAGGTTCCGGTCAGTTTTAGTCGAGTCGCGGTGTGTAAGTTTTGTGTAATTGTACAGTATTTCCGTAAATTTTATGGCAGTAAATTCATAGAGAACTACGGATAGAAACAACAAGTGCACAGTCGACGATGGTTTCGAAGATAAAATCAAGAAAGCATTTGCAAAAAACCTAAATTTTGGATTTACCACTACTAAAATAAATGAGGAACATTTGTCAAGTGACGCAAAAACGATAATATTTTTTTTTACCAAACTCTAATTGAAAAAGGGTGTTCAACTTCTTTCACCGTGACAAGTGAATTAACATAAGTCCCTGTATCTACGGTAAGGGACATTATAAACAAGGGAGAGACAGAAACAAGAAATTAAAAAAATTTTTAGAATCTATGAAGCGGCAGGAACTGAAATAAAACAACAAATTTACTCTTTTTACAAAGAAAATAGGGTGTCAACAACGTCTATAATTTTGGAAAGACTGAAACTTTCGGTAATTGAAGTAACCTATTCGGAACAATGGTTTCGGAAATATTTGAAAACCATAGGTTTTGAGTGTAAAACCCTCAACGGAAGGATGAGCATCATGGAAAGTGGACGATTAAAAAGATTGCGTTGGGAGTACGATACAGAAATAAGAAGATTTCGCCAAGAAGGTCGATACATAGTTTGGTTGAATGAAACATGGTTTGATAGCCATGACGTTATAAAGAAAGGATGGACTGATGGCACACAAAATTGTTGTCTAGAGGCCCCTATGTCTAGGGGAAAAAGAATGATAATTTTACATGCCGGTGGCAGTCCAATGCGTTGCTGTTGTTCGCAAAAAATATAAAAAATTGTTCAACCGATTATCACAAAGACATGAATTCACCACTTTTTGAGACTTGGTTTCAAGAACAACTGTTGCCTAATTTGCCCGATAATTCTGTCATTGTGATGGACAACGCCAGTTATCATTCAAAACAAATTAACAAGAAACCCACCACAAGCATGAAAAAAACAGATATCCTAGAATATATGGCTGAAAATGGTATAGAAATACCTAAATCAAAATGCACCAAAAAAGATCTTCTAACCTTTATAAAAGACCTGAACATTCCTACAAAATATCGGATTGACACAATGGCACAAGCAAAAGGACATATGGTACTGCATCTTCCGCCCTACTACTGTGTATTAAATCCCATTGAACTTATCTGGGGAATTCGGCGTAAAAATACAGCTCCAAGGCTAAGTTCTGCTGTAGTAGATTTAATTAGAAGTGAGGTGGAAAATATAGACAGTGTTTTATGATATTGATTGATATATATATACTTTAATGTAAATGGGTGTGTTTTGACGTCTGTGCCTTTTAACAACAGTTTTTGTGCAGAATACTGTGAGTTAATTAAACAAATTTTGTACTGAAGGAATCAGCAAAAATCGGTCTACAATGTGCTGATGAATGTTGGTAAAGAAAACATTTAATAACGTAATTATTAAGCAGAATTGGAAAATATCAACACAGAGCTAATGTTTTTGTGCTAATTAGCATTCATAAAAGAAATAATCATTATGTGGTTTTTTGAAAACCTGCTTGCCTACTCTTAATGGTTCAGGAGTTGTATACTACTTTTTGGAAATAAAAGATGAAGTGTACTATTTGTCGAAAACCCCCTGATAAGGGAAAATAAGTTTTCCCATGTGACTGCTGTCAAGAAAAATATTGCCAAGACTGCACCAACATTACCTCAACTGAATTAAGAGTTATCCAATTAAAAAATAACAGAATTTTAAAATTTATTTGCAAAACTTGTAATGAAAAATCTAGTAATCTTAGCTTGTCTAAACTTGAATCAATAGTGAACAATCTTTATGTTGAAATAAAGAATCTGAAAAGTACTGTCGAATCTCAAAATTCTGCTATGAAACAACAACAAGAAAAATTTCAGGAATTTGTAGAGGAAATAAGATCACAGAAAGTTTTCACAGAAAAACCTATGTATGCTGATAAGCTTAAGGAAGATAAAACGGAAGTATTGGTAATTAAACCAAAAGAAAAACAAGACAGTAAAAAAAGAAAAAGTGATATTAAGCAAAATATTAATCCAAAAACTTTAGCAGTAGGAGTTGAAAATGTCAAAGAAGGAAAAGAAGGCGTGGTCATTATCAACTGTGACAATAGACATTCAAAAGAAAAAATTAAAAAAACAGTAGAAAACGAACTCGGAAACCAATATAGTTTTACAGAAGGCAGACATAAAAATCCTAAGATTATAATAAGAGGAGTTGAAGAAGAATTTATATTAGAGGATGAAGAAATGGTAATACAAACTATTAGATATCAAAATGGAATTGGCACAGATGACAATAGCATACTAAAAATACATTCAAGATATAACCAAAAAGGGAAGCAGAACAAGGGAAATATTATTCTGGAAACTGATGTTACTTTACGAAACAAGTTATGTCAAGATGGAAAGGTAAACATTGGTTGGCGAATATGCATGGTAAGCGAATTTTTTTCAATAGTATGATGCTATAAATGCGCAATATATGGACATATAGCGGCAAAATGTGAAAATCAAGTTACTTGTTGCAACTGTAGTAATGATCATAAGACAGCGGAGTGTAATTCAGATAGTATTAAGTGTATTAATTGTTTTGAAACTAATATAAAACTGAAAAAAAACTTTAAATACTAACCATAAAGTAACAGATTCAGAATGTCCTTGTTATAAAAGAATTATTGATATTGAGTCTAAAAAGACAAAAAGTACCTAGCAATTACAGCTGGCTGATAAAGTGGAGCCTAATAATAATGAATCAATCAAGTTGTTTAATCAAAATGTACAGGGTATTTCAAACTGTGTCAACAACTTAAATGTAATACTAAGTGGTCTTAAAGTTGATTTTGTTGTATTAACAGAACATTGGCAAAGTGCAGACCGAATAAAAGCATACCAGTTGGAAAATTACACAATGGCATCATTCCACTGCCGCACTGCCAAACTTGCACATGGGGGTGTGGTTCTATACTGTGCGGACTTTTTGAGACCAATTATTAGACAAGATATTAACTCATTGAGTAAGGATTATGTTTTTGAATGCACTGCAGCAGAGTTCAAGGTAGATAATGTTTACTACGTTATATGTGTCGTGTATAAACCCCCAAATACGAAAACAGACGAATTTTTAAATAAATTAGATCAATTGTTAGATACAGCAACTGCTGATGATAAGTATGTGATAGTAGCTGGTGATTTTAATATAGACATGCTGCCTCTTCAAAAGAACGTTAGAGATATAAATCTTGTTACAAATGTCTTAAATGCCTATAATATGAAATTCACAGTAGATACACCTACTAGAGTAACTAATACATCAAAAACGTGCTTAGATAATATTTATGTATCAAACTTCATTCAATTTAAGGTGAACATTATTAATAATAATATATCAGATCACTTTAGTCAGTTGATCAGTATTTTTAATAAACAGGTAAAAAAAGAAAACTCTTACCAACGTAAACGTATATTCAGTTCGCAAAATTATGAATATTTCTATAATTTACTCCGCACCGAGGCGTGGTTTTCATTTTGTGAAGCATTAACAGTGGATGAAAAATTTAACGCTTTTTGGGCAATCATTTGTACACACTTCAATTTGGCTTTTCCTTTTAAACAATTTCAGCCTAATAAATCTCGTAAACCTGAATGGATAACGAATACGGTTATTTGTGCTAAGGAAACTTTAAATCTTTTGTTTGAGCTGTACATTCAAAATCAAATTCCAAAGCAAACTTACAATGAATATAGAGTATATTACTCCGATCTTATCAACCGAGAAAAAAGAAAATATTATGATAATCAAATAAGTGCCTCTGATAATAAAATTAAGACCATTTGGAATATCATACATAAAGAAAAGGGAATAAAAAAATCAAAAGCTGAAGAATTTAATAGCATTTAAATAAATAATAAAGTAGTCAGTTCTCCATCTGAGGCTTCTGCTGCCTTTAATGACTTTTTTGTAACAGCGGCAAGTAATCTTATAGGCACAACAACAATAAATGTGAATCTTAATCACATGTGTAATATTCAATCTTCTATGTACATAACAGGAAGTAAATCGGCGACCTACCTGGCAAGAAGTGTCAAGATTTTCACCGACACTCAAGGCATATTGGGCTCATTGGGACTCCCTTGTCCTGGAAGAAGGGCTATTGAAAAGAGTCCTTGAAAACGATGGTGGTTCCGAGATGAGGAGACAGCTAGTTATCCCGAGAACAAGAGTAGCTGAGGTACTGAAGAAGTTACACGACAGTCCATCGGGAGGTCATCTGGAAGTGAAGAAAACCCTTCAGCGAGTCCGTGAAAGGTTTTATTGGATGAACAGCTCCGACGATGTGAAGGACTGGTGTAAGAAATATACGACTTGTGCTACGTGTAATGGACCACATCGCAAGAGAAAGGCACCCATGAAACAGTACAATGTTGGAAGCCCTTTCGAAAGGATTGCTTTAGACATCGCTGGACCATTTCCGACAACAGAAAATGGTAGCAAATACATACTGGTTATAATGGATTATTTCACAAAATGGGTGGAAATTTACGCTATTCCCAACCAAGAGGCCACGACTGTAGCAGAAGTATTGGTGAATGAATTTATCAGCCGATATGGAGTGCCCTTGGAAGTCCACAGTGACCAGGGAAGAAATTTTGAAAGCCATCTATTCCAGGAGATTTGCGAGAAGCTGGGAATGAAGAAGACCAGGACAACAGCATTACATCCACAGTCAGATGGAATGGTCGAGAGAATGAACAGGACTATTGGAAAATACCTGTCCAAAGTAGTATCCAGCCATCAGAGAGATTGGGACCAGTATCTTTCCCTATTCGCATTGGCTTATCGATCTGCTGTCAATGAGTCCACGGGTGAAACACCGGCGAAAATCCTGTTTGGACGTGAAATGAGGCTTCCTTGTGACCTGGAATTTGGCTGCCGGCCTGGAGAAGATCTAGCAGGCGAAGACTACGTGATCCCATTGAGAAGAAGGCTGGAGGATATTCATGAATTAGTTCGAACAAATCTTCAAGTTGCCAGCGACAGAATGAAAAGTCGGTACGACACGCAGGCCACAGAAGGCGGTTTCAAAGAAGGGGACAAAGTATGGTTACACAACCCGACGAGGAGAAAAGGATTTTCTCCAAAATTACAAAAATCCTGGGAAGGTCCATACTTAATCAAGAAAAGGATCAATGATGTTATATATCGCATAAGCAACATCCCCAACGGAAAACCAAAAGTAGTTCACCCAAAACCGACTAGCGCCCTTCGAAGGAGACCATGACATAGAGGAAGGAGTAAACCTTATTCGAGATGTGTCTGACCCCACCTTCGATGAATTTACGGGCGCGTATGGAGGTACCGGGAAAGCTAGATATGGAGTCACTTCGGAACAACAACAAGATTTGTTCACTCTCCCGGAAGACTATTCACTGGCATACAACATCCCCGCCCGTATCAAGAACGCACGAGGGTTGGCAACCGTCTTTCGAAAGAAGTTCGGGCAATTAGAAAAACTTGAAGACCAGATTCCAGCCCCTGGCAAGACACTGAAACTGAAACATAATTCGCGGTACGTCTTCTACGTGGTAACTAAAGATGAATTCAAAGATCGATCTACCTACCGCGATGTGTGGGAAGCACTTCGTAACCTCCGAGACCATGTGTTGGAATCCACCGTGAAGAAACTGGCGAGTAACCAGTTGGATTGGCGAATCATCAGGAACATGGTAGAGATTATCTTTCAAGATACTGGTGTCCAGATATTAATTTGCAGCTACAACCCCCGTTATCAGTATCCGATGAAGACGGTGCCCTGCCATAAGATCGGAAAGTGTAGAAATGGGGCCAGTTGCCGATTCAAACATTCAGTCTCGGCTACACAAAAGTTCCAGGAGGAACTTCCATTTAAGGAGGGGGTAATGTTACGAAACAGCATAGGTATACTCCCTAAAACCGACTCTGTCTAAGCCAGGTATAAAAGTTAAAATTATGGCGGATACGCAGTTATAAAAAACTGTTTACGAGTTTAAGACTATCTTATGTAAACATTGTTTTTGTGACCAGAGTTATCTAGAAAAGGCCAGTAAAATTATTTGTGACTGTGTAAGCCGCATACCAGAATTTACTAGTAAAAACGGCTTTAATATATAAGGGACTGATCAGGAAGAGTTAGGGGAGTTGATAATTTGATTAGTTAAGTATATATAAATTAAGTGTTAGTGAGTTATTGTTTGAATAAATTAGTAAGTAGCCATACCGAGCGTTTAAAATTTATCCCACCCGTTTATTGTTTAAATAAATAATAAAAACATTACAATACAAAAGAGGGCGGTGAGAATCCTGGCTGGTTTGAAAATCCGTGAGAGTTGCAGAGGTCTTTTTAGACCTCTTAATTTACTTACTGTACCTGCCTTATATGTATATGAGTGTTATGTACGTATAAATCGTGATTATTTTTCTAAGTTTGTAATTAATCATAGTTACGACACCAGACAAGTAGACTTGTTTCGTTATCCTGTACATAAAACAAGTTTACTAGAAAAGGGCTGTTTTTACAAATGTTTATACTTTTTTAATTTGCTTCCGGGGAAGATCCGAGATATTACGTCAATTAACCACTTCAAAAACACCATAAAAAGGTCTTTGATAGCTGCAGAGCCTTATGATATAAATGATATCAACAAAACTATTTTTCTTTTTTGACTCTTAAAAATTCTTAATATTTTATTACTCATAGCTGTACTTACATGTAACATACCTTTATAATAATATTTTTTTACTGGAATGTTCAATACTTAGTGTTTGTTTTTTTCTATGTGTATTTTTATATATATTATTTTATATTCTTATATGTGACTGTATTTTCACAAGCAACGTGTTGACATGTACTATACAATGTATATTGTTCCTGGTACGCAATGAATATATATCTATCTATGGAAAAATTGCATCGCACACGTAGTTGAAGTGGAAGATTCATATGTGTCTCCGAATGTACAGTTTATAATTAATTTGGATGAAGACAGCGATAATAGTGACCTGTTTGTTGATAGTGACGATGATTTATAAGCAAATATTTGTTATTATTGTAACATATTATGTGTCTATATATATGTGTACATTGTATATATCATTTTCAATAAGTCAGTTGAATAGTTTCTGATTGAGAAGGTTGTTTATGATGTAGATGACTTTTTACTTCACTGACTGTTCTCGTATACTGTGTCTTTTTTTGTACATACGTAGATATATCTATGTATAATATGTACTTTTGTTTTGTTGACATGTCCAGCGTAAATTTAATATTTTTCTATGTATGTTTCACTGAATGAATAAATGTATTATTACAAAAAAATATTACATCATATTATAATGTAATAATTATATGAGTCGTTTTTGTTTGTAAATCCATAAAATCCTTGCTCAAATTTTGAAAGACGTCCCTGCGTAGGGTCGGACTGTGTACTTGGTCTTGATTTACAAATATGCTATTTACGGTCCATAAATTGCTCCCCACTGGGTAAAGTTAACAACGGTCGCAGATAATGAACACGGTATTTCAAATTCACAACTATAACTGTAATTCGAGCTCATCATAGTCTAATAGAAAATAAGTAAACCCAAGGATTACAATATTACGAACCCCGATTCATTTTAATGCACCAAGCAAGAACAGACATTGAAAATAATATAAAAATCATCCTCCAAGAACGATCTAAACGAAAAGCTTCTACGTAGGTACCTGATCTGATATACTAAGTTATAAAATATAAATGGATATTTTTTAAATATTTTAGCTCTGATTATCACAAATCCGTTCTCTAAAGGTCCTCTACAAAACTTCTGTGCTGTTTGTTTACATTTTGTACTAGCTTGCTCAAGTTCCGAATTTAACTGTCGGGGCGGTGGCATCTATGCAGAAGTTCCCAATAGCAATTTCGAAATGGAAATTTTCGTAAGAACAATACAAACCGTTTCATTGACTTTGAGGAAAATTTAATTGGAATGTACCTACCATTGCCTGGTTATCCCTGAATTGTCCTCCCGGTTGACTCATTCCATTGTCCTTATGCATCCTAGAAATGGGTCCGAATTTACTGATAGCCGGCGAATCGTACGGTACATAATCGTCGTCGGCCGCTAAAATTGAGTCAGATCTAACGAAAGTTGGGCCGGAAGTTATGTGCGGCGTCCAAAAGTTATAAGGCGACGTTGGACTTTCTAAATCGTGTTGGGACTCTTGTCTTGCCAAAGTGTTTGCATGATTGGATATCTCAGCTGCAGCCATTTTCCCAACAACTTTCTCCAATTGAGAAATGACTTCTTGTTTCCGTTGACGCAATTCAGTTAAACTTTTCGTCGAACCTCTATTTAATTTTTGTTGTTGAGATAGATTTTGATTTTTCGCTATCTGTGATATCTATAAAACAAATTGTTCAATAATTGACTCGAAAAAAGAATTATATAAATATATTTACCACAATATCCCAAGATCTCTTCATATCGACCCCTTGTTGAGGTTGACTTCCTACATTAGTAAAATCACCCTGTTGTGTTTGATAAAATTGTCCTCCATTGGTCAACATGATCTTCGTATGATTCTGTGGGTACATTTCGTGTACAGGAAAAGAAGTAGTCGGTGTGGGATAAACCGGTTGAGTGAACGGCTGTGAAGTGGGATAAGTTGGATTAGGATGGAAGGGTACATCATATCCCATTCTGTGTATCTGAACTACCGGGGGAAGAGGCACAGGGCTCACAGTTGCATTATTGGAGTAGTAATCATCCGATTGATTGAAAGGCTTTTCGGTTGGAGATTGGTTTTCTATACGGTGTTCTTTATTTCTTGTGATGGTTTTTCGATTCTAAAAACATTTATTATGAGAAAAATTAAAATCAACTTCATAAAAACATAGAAATAGGAAAAAAATATTAATGATACCTTAGCTCTATATTTTTCCAGTTCTTCATTTGAATGAGCAAATGTGCAGTTGGTACCCCTTGGACAACTACCTCTGAGTGTTAAATCCCTACACATACTAATTTTATATTTCGCATGTTGTGAATGAGCCGTATCTTGCAGTTTTCTACTACCATGTTGATGAATAAATTCCACCAGACCTGCTACAACTTGACCAACAGCTTTTAAACATTCCGAACAGGCTTTCCACGACGGAGGAGCAGATTCTGCAACAATGAAAAATATAAAATCTCACACATTAGTGTTGGGACTGGTCAATTGACCACTTCGTAATTGACCAGTCAAATTTGGTCAAAATGTCTTAAATAACATCTTACAATTGTAGAATGTTATCAATCATTTAAAAATAATATGTATTTTATAATTATTATGCGTTTGTAATATGTCCAATTTACCTATAACCGTCTTCAAGGAATACGATACTTAGCGATTCGGCTCCATTTAGTTCTCAGAAATACGGAACGCACAATAACAACCAGATTTTGGGCATTTTATTTTTGACAGCCAACAGCTGTTAAAATGGTCTGCATTAATTGTCAGATGGAAATTACTCATGGAGAAGGGGTATGATGTGATAGTTGCCAAGTAACAACGCATTCTACCCTTAATTGTTCGGGATTATCCCCTTCTGAGGTAAGGGCCTTAATATTACAAAAAAGGAATTTACTGTACTATTGTGAAGAATGTCGAGATGCTTTCAAAAGTGTTCCAAATTTGTTTAGAGAAATGAGAGACATGAGAAAGGATATTGACACATTAAAGGAGGATGTGGAAGCTCTGAAGCAAAATGAAAAACAAGAAGTCAAAGATATAGAGTAGATAGTGAGTTGGAAGAAAGAAGAAATAAATTGAAAAACGTTATTGTACACAATATAAATGAATCAGTTAAAACAAATAAAAAGAAGAGAATAGAAGATGAAATGAATACAGTGAGAGCAATTTTGTCAGAGACAGAAGTGGAAAATCTAGAGCCCAATGTATTGGAAAATATGAACCTGGAAAAAACAGACAGCAAAGGATATTTTGTGAAATAAAATCAAAATCAAAAGATACAAAGTAACTATCTTTGGCGATCAAACCAAAGCGCAGAGAAAATATTATAATAAAATAAAGAAACAGTTAGCAGAATGTAAAAACAAGGGAGAAAATAAGTATATAAAATACTACCCAAACTGCTATCTACGGATATCAGTAAAACTTTGCGCCATGTACACGTCTCAAGTGACTCTAGAAAGAATAAAATTCCATTTAATAAACAATTCAAATACCTAATTAAATTAAAATCACAAAAATTTTTGAAATCACGTAAAATACCATGTCGTATATTAAATGTATCCACTTTTTTCTATTTTCAATTGATACTTACAAAGAAACATTCTTCCAAATAATTCTCAATTTATTGACTGAAATTTATTCAGATAAAATTTTTATATATACATAGTTATTTTCCAACTAATTTTAAGCTGATCTAAAAAATCATTTGGCAAGAAAAAAAATTTATAAGACTTGGCCCTATGTTTGGTATAAGGCTGCAAAAATTGGGCCAAGTCTTATAAATTTTTTAGATCAGCTTAAAATTAGTTGGAAAATAACTATGTATATATAAAAAATGTATCTGAAAAAATTTCAGTCAATAAATTGAGAATTATTTGGAAGAATGTTTCTTTGTAAGTATCAATTGAAAATAGAAAAAGGTGGATAAATTTAATATACGACATGGTATTTTACGTGATTTCAAAAATTTTTGTGATTTTAATATAATTAGGTATTTGAATTGTTTATTAAATGGAATTTTATTCTTTCTAGAGTCACTTGAGACGTGTACATGGCGCAAAGTTTTACTGATATCCGTAGATAGCAGTTTTGGTAGTATTTCAATTTTTTTTGTAATTTAGACTTTTAATTAGTTCTATTGTTCATTTATTTTCATTTCTTCAACGTGTGACAAGATTATAGTTTTTAATCGAAAATATTTTTTTTCTAAGACTAGACTATCTACAAAATATTTTCTTCACTTGTTTAAATATTGTTTAATCAAACTATATAAAGTGTGGCCAGCCTAAAATGGAAAACCTTCTCATCAATTTTGAAAAGACTATTAAGATTTCTATTTTTGAGGTATGATTATTAAACTATACATCAAAAAAAAATTTTAAATACTGAAAGATGAAATTTGATACCGACAACCCAGAAATTTAAATATTTCACATTTAAAAACCCCAAACTTGCTAATATTGTTACAAAAAATTCTATAAACAACAAAATATACGTTATTTAATAATGTAAATATTTATCGAACAATTACTTGAAGAATAAGGTTGAATAATGGTAATAAAAGAACTTTACGAAGACTTCATAATAGAATTATTTATTGATTTCACCTAGAAAACCATAACTAAAGTGGAAAACCCACTGTTCAATTTTGAAAAAAACTATTCAGATTTCTATTTTTGAAATATGATTATTAAACTATACATGAAGATGAAATTCGAGACCAACAACCCAGAAATTAAAATTTTTCACATTTAAAAACACCTAACTTGTTAATATTGTTAAAATTCTATAAACAACAAAATATACGTTATTTAATAGATAATTATAACAAAGGAACAATTTTGGATTCTGTGTTATTCAATCTTTGTATAAATTAATTGTTTTCAGTGAGCAGTATTGGATATATACAATTAGAGTCGCAGACGATACAGCCATTATTTATGAAATAGATAATTGGTATGATTTGAAATAGTTGAAAATGATCTAAGATAGAAAAAAACTAGAGATTGTGCTTTATAACTTTACGTGTTTAAAAAAGTTTATATATAATGTCAATACTTGCAGATATTGTACTACGGTCTAGTGGAAAGCCATCTCAGGTATGGCCTATTTTCTTGGGGATGTGCTTCCAGAACATTTATAGGTCCCTTTTAGAGATTATACAAAAAAGCTTTATTTAGATTATTATGTCTAGTTCCACCATGTGCCCTAGTGACGCACTGTATAATATAAACAAAATCTTTGACTTAAAGAAATGTTTTCTGTGTGCATCTGTAAAATATCATACTATGAAAAATAAAATTAAGTTACCTACACATACATATGAATCCAAAAATAATAATATGAAGCTCCTATGATGACAAAATCTTTATGTCAAATTTTTCCTATTAACACAACCAAAAGTTTTGTGAAATTAACGTATGAAATATCTCTTCATTCTCTGCAATGTCTATCCACTTCATAGATTTTATGTATAATTAGGTATAGTGTTTTCTTATTTACCAAAACATATGTTGAGGTAAATTCGTGCATCTCTGGCATACATTTTTTAGTATTTATAATTAACAAATTGGCTTTTATAAGTTGTTCGGGATACTAACGTTCAATTTGGGTTTAATACTACTGATTAACTGATTGTAGAATTCATTTTTATAGGAGAAATTGATAACATATTTGAAAAACTTATTTAAATATGACGTTATAAAATGGCAAATGACATTTGTGTTGTGACGTCAACTGATGCAGTTGTGAGGACGATACAATTCGATGATTTTAGGAACGGTGCTCGAGAATATCAATTTTAGGAACTATTCGCAAATAGAGCAATCACAGGCTTGCGTATGCATGACGTTGGGAACGACGTCAAGAATAACGCCCTGATTCCAGATTCAGGGCGGATGAAACTCAATCATCGACCACCACACCTGCAAGAAATGAATCACCGGAAGCGACATTGATTTTTTTAACGAAATATCGAAACTACACATGAGAAACCTTAAACTTTAGAAATATTTTTACAAAAGTTACAACTTTTATTTTTTATAACTGAATATCTTTTTAGTAAATACATGGAAAATTATCATTGATGCTGCAAATGGAAGATCATATATGAATTATATGGCAAATGTATGCATACTTTTCCCGTAGATAATATACTTTTTAACTAATTAAAAAAAATAGAATTGCGGGGAGAGGAGAAAGACGAAATTTTCGGTATAAGAGTGTCTGTCGTCTAGCGCAAAAATATATAAAAGAGGGCGGAGTCGAGACGTGACATGGCGCGAGTGACGGGCAGTCACTCTTGATACATGAAATATTATTCCCACATTAGTTGATTCGCCTCCTTAAAAAACTATCAACAACGATAAAAAAAGATCCTGAAGTGAACGACTGCCCGCATTTCAATGAAGACATTTATTTAAACATAGAAAGTTTTCTGCCATATAAATCGGACATAATTGCTTATGTTGTGTGTTATAACCCTACATTAATAATATTAAGTGAATCGAGAGTCACCAAGGATATAGAAGAATTTGAAATGCAAATTAATAATTACAGTGTAGTCCGATGTGATAGCGATAGTGGACATACTGGAAGTGTTTTAGTATTTATAAAACAAGGAGTAGACTACAGAATTCGAAAAAACAGTATTATTCCTGGAAATGCGTTGAAGTGAAAATATCAAATAAAAAGTGGTTGATTGGAGGACTCTATCACTCGCCCATTTCAATGATGCAGTGTTTATTGATTGTTTGGAGGATCTAATTGAAGGCTATTTAATTAAAAATAACTTTATATTGTTGGGAGATTTTAATATTGATTTTGAGGATAACAATGCTTTTTACACTAAAAAAATTAAAAATTTGTTAAATATGTATGGTTTAACTCAAATAATTACACAGTATACTAAAATTACAGCAAACTCAAAAACCCTTACAGACTATGTGATAACAAATTGTAGCAATGTTCAAGCATCTGTATTTCATACACCTAAGATAACTGACCATTCAATGATATATGTCAGTTGTTTTAAATCCAATATACATGTTCCTGAAAAAAAACTGTCGAAATATTACTTCTGAGACATATTCAAACATAAATATTGAACTTATTGATCAAGCTATAAATTCGATTGGTGTTATTGCAATCTTGAATGAATTGTTGAAACTGAAATGATAGTAGATAATCATGCACCTGAACATAAAATCTCCATAAAAAATAATAATTTGCCTTACTATGATATTAAATTGAAAAATAAAGCCAAAAAAGAGACTTGATATATAAAGAATTTAAAAAAGTTACAATTCTCCTCAGAGATATCAATTCTGGGAACACTATAAACTTTTTAGAAATCAGTATGTTAATATGTTGAAACATAAAAAAAATTCTTTACTATGAACAACAAATTGACTCGTAACAATCCAAGAAAAATGTGGAGACATCTTAAATTATTACTAAATCCAGTAAATAATAATGCAGTTCATAAAGTCATCTTCCGTGAAAACAATTCAATAACAGTTAGTGATAAGGAACAAGAGGTAGCCCAGAATTTTAATACTTATTTTGTTAACAATGTTTCGAGTATATCTGATAGTATTCCACAGTCTGAGGAATGGTCATCTGCACATTATGTAGTTATTGGCAGTTCATTCTCTGAATTTAAATTATTAACTATTACTGAACTTAGAAGAATTGTTCATTCTTTGGATAATAAGAACACTTCCGAAGTATTGAATAGCAAATTTTTGAAAGAAACATTTGAGGTTTTTGGCCATGTGTTATTAAACCTTGTTATACATCTCTGGAAAAAGGAATTTTTCCGGACCAACTGAAGATAAATACTGTTGTAAATTGAGTGAATGAAAACGACGAATACTCAGTGTGTATTAGTTTATTACTTTCCGGCTAAGCGCTTTCGGCTATTAAGCCATTATCAAAGCCTTTCAGTTTTTTAATTTTGAGTGAATTTACATCATGTGAATTATAATTTTACACCCTTCCAATAGGGTATTTTAATATTTTTATTCCAATGACTCAATCATAACGATGATTCTATCTTGAGTATTGTTTTTAATCAACTTGATGGCTTTGACAACTACTTTTTTAAATGACGACGGCTTTGATAATGGCTTAATAGCCGAAAGCGCTTAGCCGGAAAGTAATAAACTAATACACACTGAGTATTCGTCGTTTTCATTCACTCAATTTACATCTAGTGTGTACACCATATCCACAGGCATTTCCAAATACTGTTGTTCCTATACCAAAGGTGAATAATACAATTGAAGCAAATGAATTTCGCCCGATAAATACTCCACCAACATTGGAAAAAGTTCTTGAAATGACAGCTTATGAGCAATTAGTTGAAAACTTTGATCATAACAAATTATTCCAAGGTCAGCAATCAGGATTTAGAAAAAATAACTCGTGTGAATCAGCTATTCAGTATACTTACTCTAAATGGAAAAAGGCATATGATGACAATAAATATTTTATGCCTACATCAGGTAGGCATAAAATGAAATGTAACTTCTGTCATTCTGACGATGATATTGATTTATCGAAACAATTGTCAATTTTTTAGAATTTTCAATAAATGTATTATACTGTGGAATTAACTAGAGACCTTGAGTTTCATTTAAAAACACTAATATGAGCATATTCCACGAAGTAAGGGTCGAGACAGTCAATTTAATTTTATGATAGAATATTGTTCAGGGCCACAGATGCGGAAAAGTTAGTTTTAATCTTTAAAACCGTTTATTTTTTATACTTTTGTTATACTTATTTCCATGTATTTTTTTACTAGGTAATCTCAGTTATCATGTTATGTCTATTCACATTTGAATGTTAACATTTATTTTTGGAACTATGTAATTATTCATCATTTCTATTTTAAGATTAGGATATATCCTATAATAGTAGTACTACTACTACTAGCGGCAGCACTGTGCATTGTGTTGGTGAATTATGAACGCAACGATGTCAAAAATGAATTAGGGTAAAAATAAAAGTAGAATTTGGAATTGCTTTACAGAGATAAGACATGAAAACAAAGTTAAAGGGAAATGTAACTACTGTGGAGCAATTTACATTACCCATGCCGATAGAATGAGAAATCATATAATTTAAACAGTGTAAATCAGTTCCAGAAGTTGTGAGGAAAGAATATGTAAGTACTGATAAGGTGGATGTAACTGGTGTAAGTATTTTATTATTTCACTGATGTACCTCAGAAAAAAGATTTTAATGTAAGCAGCTACATGAAAGTTTTAAGTTTAGCACCATATTACTAAAATACAAAGACTAATTCGGTAATACCCTAAAATATCCGTCATTTTTCCTCATAATATACAGGGTGTTTTGTAAAGAATGGACCATACGTTAGCAGTAGTTTCCTGAAGAAAAAATGAGTCGATTCAACCCAATTTATATTAGTACAAAGGTCGATAATAACGGAGATACAGAGTGGCAAAATTGAAATTATGTTTTGAATGTTTTTAAATATTGAACAGACACCAGCTGAAGAGATGAAATATGGTGAGCTGAAGTTTCTTATGACGAGGAATTTAAATTTTTTCACAAATATTGTGAATTTCGTAGAGAGCGCCACATATGGCGCAAACTATATGTTTGAACAATCACAATATTTTTGCTGGTGGGTGAATATGACTTTGAAATAAAAATAATGATTCGTTTGCTTTTTTACTTAAAAAAAGTATTCCTTGTCAATGTCGGTGTGAGCAGCCGTTTCACTGAAAAAAATTTAACAGGGCAGTTCCACAACACTATTAGTCCACAACATTACATAAATGAAACATTTATAAAATAGTTTCTTCTTTCTTATGTTATTGAACAAAATTGCTTTTCAGATGTCACAAGTTACTCCCGATAAAACATTAATTACCCTTTTTATGAAATAATTCGATGCAATTAAAAAAATTAATTTTTGCATATACACTATATTTTTGGCGGTTTATTTTCTTGACTCAGATTTTCCAAATTACATTTGTAACGGGTTTGTTTTGACACTAAGACGGCCAACTCCATTTTTTTTAAGTATTAAACGATCATTAGATTCTTTATTGGATAACTTAACTATCAATAATATAATATAAAAATTTACCTATTTGGCATTTTTTTGTAACACTTTACATATGTTTCTATAAGTATTTGCAGGTTGTGAAACTATGTTGATTTTTTCTAACGTTTTTTTATGTATGGATTTTAACAGAAGTCTTCTAAGAGTATTGTTGTTGTTATCTGTTTCTGTCAGCCCAGAGTTTTAGTGATTACTCTGCCATCATCTTCCTGGTGAAATGGTGCAGGCTGTAGCCGACATATCATAACATCTTGACAGTAATTTTATATTATCAATCACTATTGATTGCTGGGTAAGTTGTATCCTCTGATACAAAAACGAGCGCCGCTGTAAATAGAGTAATTTTAGTCATACTTATTTTCTTTAACTTACATTCTCGGGGTATTAAGGGGTTTTTCTCTCTCTTTTGGTTTTTACTGCAGATATAAATAACCGTGGGACTACTGATTTTTGTTGTGGTTACATCATCTTGGGGTGTTAGCCACAGTAGTCCGAAAAACTGCCCTCTTTAGCTGATAAGTGCTATAACTTATTAGGGTCGGATATAACAGACTCCTTGACTTGTTTTGATGTTTTTCAATATACTTTTGAGAGATGTAATATTGGTGATTGCTCCGTGAATAAAGTGTCAAAAAAGTGGTAAAAACACGTCAGAAATTTGTGAAAAATTGACAATATCATAACTCTGCATATTCTGTTAATATGGTGATGTTAAAATTGTAACAAGTTCAACTGAATCGTTGAAATCGATGCATCAATAATTCTTATCACGGAAGGTATTTACTTCTTATTATAATTACAAGAAATTAGTAAACTGATAAGCTAATTACCATAGAAAACAAATTATAGACCACGTATTAGGAGATTTCTTATCAAACAAAACTGGCCACTAAAAACAAATAATAAATACAGTTACCAGTGGCGCGACGATAAATTTATTCTATAAGTTTTGTTGAAATCTATAAAATGGACAAAAAGCAATTTAAATGTTGCAAAAACAAGGATATGAATTACTATTGCTGCAAAACATGTTGTGGAATATTTCATGATAGCTGTTTTCTAAGAAGAAGAAATACAACGGTTGTAGATGGTCACGTAATGTTTTGTTCTAAGGACTGTCAAGATAGTAATGTAGTCAAAAATGATGAAACGACAAAACTCTACGAAGAATTATCAAAAATGCAATCAGACAAGACAGAACTAGGGCAGTATATGGAGGATATGAAAATGAACATGGAAGATGAAATTGAAACATTAAAGCTGAAAAATGAGACATTGACTCAAGAGAATTATGAAAGAGAAATGTACCTTAAGAAACAAAAAAGAAACTCAATGGTGTTTGAAGAAGAGGTTTATGAAAGGGAACAATGTATAGAAATGCAATTAAGCAAACACAAAGAAGATTTAAATATTTGTAATAAATTAAATGAAAAACTAAGATCAGAGCTTAAAGAAGGTTTGTTACAACTAGAGGACTTACAAAGTAAAATTAAAGTACTTGAGAGTATAAATGTAGATATGTTAAGTACGATTAAAACATTAACTATGGACAATAACGCCTATGCATCAGAAGTAGTTGAACTAAAGAAAAAATTATGCATTCATTCTAATGAACCACAAACAACTTTAGAGCAAATCGAAAATGAAAATATAGTTAATAAGCAAAATGAAAGAACAATGAATGGAAATGACACACAGAAAGGAAAACACAATGATTGCAAAATTAGTAAAAGAAATGAAAAGAAATGTCTAACACAAAGAGAAGAAAGCATCAAACAGGCGGTGAAAGGGGAAGAAAAGTGCCAATACGTGAAAACCAAATTATTAATCTTATGTGATCAAAATGGCAGTGATCTGGGAAGGAAGCTGAATTTTAGAATGATTGGGACTGAGGTTCAAACTATTATTAAGCCAAATGCCTTATATAATAGCGTTATTGATGATGTTCTGAATTTAAGTAAAAATTTTACTTTGAATGATCATGTTATAATTATAGCAGGTTTCAATGATGTGGTTAAAGGCAAATATCCACTGTTTAAAAATATCAATGATAAAATTAAAAGGTGTACGCATACAAATATTATTCTCGCATCGGTGCCTTACATTGTAAATCAAAATGAAGTCAATCAATTTATATATAAATTCAACAAAGAATTATATGAGTACACTATTAAAATTAATCAATTTGCAGAGGGTGAAATATCTTTTTTAGATCTTAACAGCCATAAAGGGATTAACTTGAAAAAATATGAAATAGCTCAAAATATTGTCAACTTAACAAAACCTAAAGTTAAACAATTCCAGAAAAACCTAATTTTTATACAAACTGCAGAAAATACAGTTACTAATTTTTTAGAAACACCTCAAGTAATCACAATGATAGACTGATAAAAAAAGCTATATGTCCCATTAACAATTTAACTTTTGTGCATCAGAATATACAATGTATTAGTAATAAGATTTTAACGCTGAATGATAGATTTGATGATGGATTTTGTTGTGATGTTTTAATGATTTCTGAACATTGGCAAATAAAGAATGCCATTGAAACATACAAACTAACCCAGTTTACGTTAGTCGCTGACATGTGTCGGACTGTAACAACACATGGTGGAGTAGCCATATATAAAAACGACAATTTTTCTGGAAGAGTGAATGAATATTGTATCAAAAAGTTTTCTAAGGAAAACATTTTAGAATGTTGTGGTATACAACTACCTCAATATAAAACTATTTGTTTAGTTATCTACAGGCCCTCTGGAGGAAATTTTAATGATTTTATGTTAGTTTTCAACGAAATTTTAACCCATGTATGCGCAGAAAACAACAGGAATATAATTATTGGAGGAGATTTCAATGTAAATTTTATGAAACCTACTACTCAACTTTCTTTGTTGGAAGATTTATTGTATAGTTTTAATTTTGAAATATGCGTGAGAACTCCAACTAGAGTTACAAAAGACTCTGCAACTTGCATTGATAATGTATTTATTAGAACAGCAAATCAGTATAGTGTAAAAGTAGTTGACCTTTGTTTATCTGATCACTATGCTCAATTTATTGATTTCCACACTGGTAATTCAGCTCAAAAAAGCTGTAAATTACCTGTTAAATTTTTCAGACGGTCATATTCTGAAGACAACATGGAACAGTTTCATGATTTGCTGGGAGCTGAAGATTGGATTACTGTTGTTGGTCAGATCTGTCCCAATTTAGCTTATGATCAATTTGCGGAGATTGTCTTATCTTGTTTTGAAACTGCCTTTCCAAAAAAGCTAGTTACACGAGGACCGAAGACTAAATACAAGAAGTCTAATGGCTTTACATTGAGTGCTGTTTTGTTGGAATTAAGAAATAATGTGGCATTATATACTACTCTTGCTAAGCATGATAGACGATATATTGAAATTAGTAAAGTGTTAAATAATACATATAGGCTTAGGTTGGAACAGGCCTCTAAACAATTCTATGATAATCGAATTTTAAACTCGGAAAATAAGACTAAAGAAACCTGGGAAATAATTAGGGAATTGCAAAAAACAAACAAATCAAGTAGCCAACTCAAATTATATGATCAGGGTAACCAAATAAGTGATTCTGTTTTAGCAAATAAATTCAATATAAATTTTACTAAACCCCCTATTGATAGTTTAGTTTGTGATGCAGAATTTTTCAATGAAAATATCTCTTCTAATATTAAAACCTTCTATATGTTTCCTGTTTCAGAGGAGGAGGTTTTAGAATTAATACTATCTTTAAAAAATACTATTGCAGTTGGTACTGATGGATTAAATAATAAATTAATTAAAAAGTGTGCCGGTCTATTGACAAAGCCATTGAGTTTCTTATTGAATTTGTCAACTGAAAGGGGAATCTTCCCTGAATCTTTAAAACTGGCTAGAGTAGTTCCCATTTACAAAAAAGGAGATCCTAATGATATTAATAACTATAGACCAATTAGTATTTTGTCTACTATCTCCAAAGTGTATGAATTGAATATTAAAAATCAGTTATGCAATTTTTTTGCTAAATTTAAGCTATTATCGCCCTCACAGCATGGTTATACTTCAAAAAAAGGTACAGAGACTGCATTGATAGAGTTCCATAATAGAAATTAAAAAGCATGTAATGGGTTTATTTATTGATTTTTCAAGCGCTTTTGACTGTGTGGACCACAAACTTTTACTGCTTAAACTGTCTAAATATGGGATAAGAGGTATACCACTCAATTTGTTGGAGTCATACTTATCAAATAGAAAACAAATTGTTCAAGTGAATAATACTCTTGGTTTGGAACTAGAAGTCTCACAAGGTGTTCCCCAGGGATCGATTTTGGGTCCATTTTTATTTTTGGTTTTTGTTAATGACTTACTCACTACATTAAATGCTGTCCCTGGAATATATCCAACTTGTTATGCTGACGACATTAATATTGTAATTATTGAAGACAATGAGGATGCTCTGAAAATATCAACAGAGAGAACATATGATCAAGTTGTGATGTGGTCAGAGAGGAATAACATAAAATTAAACAAAACTAAAACAAATACGGTGCTGTTTAATAATCATGGACAATTTAGACAGAGCCAATTGTTTGAAAACACTGGATTTCCTATTACATCTAAGGAAAATATTAAATTATTGGGTGTCACTATCGACTATGGCATTACCTGGCATTCGCATATTGACAACTTGTGTAACAAATTAAGGAAAAGCTGCTATAGCCTTAGATTTCTTGCCAGTCATTGTAGTAAAAATACACTCTTAACAGTGTATCATGCTAATTTTCACTCCCATCTAAAATATGGCATACAAATTTGGGGGACCTGTTCTACCAGGCAAAGGGTATTTGTTCTTCAAAAGTATGCTATAAGAATTATTGCAAAACTCAGAATAAGAGATTCTTGTAGGGAGTTTTTTAAAAAATACAAAATATTGACCCTGGCTGGTGTATATATATTGGAAGCATGTACTTTCATTCATAGGAATAGATCGATTTATGTGGCCGAGCGTGCTTCTCATCACTATAAAACAAGAAACAAAAGTCAATTATTGGTGCCTAGACACCATACTGCACTTTTTGAAAAGAATCTAGAGTATCTAGGATGTAAATTTTATAATATCCTCCCAGAGGATATAAAAAACAGTAATTTCTACAATTTTAAAAATAAACTAAAGCAGTTTTTACTAGGAAAAAACTACTACACCATAGAGGAGTTTTTTAATTGATAAATTGTCTTTCTGTTGTTACCTGCTATGAATCTGCCAAAAATTGTTTTGTTTTTGTGGAACTGTTTTCATTTATTTTTAAGGGTTGTCTGTGGTCTTTGATGTAAACAATTATATATGTGTATGTGTATATATATGAATATATATGTGTGTGTGTTTTGTGTTCTTTAGTTAAGTCATTTTATTATACTTTGTGACATGTTTCACTATAACTGTTGTATAATTTTTTTGTACAATATTTTTTTTATGTGAAATAAATTACTTTCTTTCTTTCTTTCTTGCAGTCTAAAACATATTACTAGTATTAGGTTAGAATAAATTAGTTGATTAACTTATACATACTTCTCATTCAGATAGGGGTATGTTTAATCTTCATTTGTTTACCACGTGGGCTTCAGTAAATATTTCCATATTAGATAACTTCATGTTAGGACATGGATGTCGTTCGGTATGATAAGTATTTACCCATATTACGTTAACTGTTTAGATTCCATCTGATTTGAACGGTAATTCCGGGCATTTTGGCTTTGTACATTAACATCTGCGGGGTTGCTATGGTACTATGATTATTTAACTCCATTTAAATTATTTCTAATATGTAAGCACTTTGTTTATGTTGTGTCAATTGAAATTGACAATTGCTCGATGACAGATATGCCTTCAATAAGAGCGTCTGTTTGTCGTTTCGCACTGGGAGCAGTCGAGTTCTCGAGTGACATTTGCTCTATGAGTTTACGAGAGATAGACAATTATATTTACACACAGATTTCCTCTCTGATGTGCTCGTAGATGATATGTGGACATTTACTAGTAACATTTTTGGGTTTATTCGACTCTTGTTCGATGTCTTATGTGGATTGTTGTTCTATGGTCTACGGTTAAGACGAATTCATGTCTGCTGGATTTCTATTGGTTGGAAACTTACTCGAGTCTGCATTCTGAAATTAACTTTAGGGACAGGAAGAATGTTAACGACACATTTCAATTTGGTTTTTGAAGATGTCTAGATGATTGCCAGTCAGTGAAACGGTATCTAATTTTATATATGGTATTCGAAACCATCCCAGTTAGGGGAGATTATTATTAATATTCTGTATGGAAGAGAAGTTTGTTGGAATCTGTAGAAAAATTGGAACCCTCGATTGAAGGGTTCTTCTTCTGCTTGTCAGCTTGGGGAGATTGTCTTGCCTTGATTAAGATACACCATATGGAACTTAACTCTGGTTCTGGGAGGCTGTAGTAAGAGGCTGCCAGAAGTTTGACATATTCACACCTGGATTGGTGGCGTACTTCATTCCCTCTGGGAATCCAATACAGGGAACAGTAGGCTTATATGAAGAGGATGTTATGTTATGATAATAATGAATCAGTACAGGGCAGTATCACTGAAACTTTGAATACACTGGAGGAATATTTCACAATACATAATCTGAAGTTGAACACCAACAAAACTCAAATCATCCACTTTGGTCAAAAAAATAATATGGGCAGCGTCAACTATGGCACAACCTCCTTAAATCCTGAATCTGAACTTTCTTTTCTTGGTATCACGCTTGATTCGAAGCTAGATTGGAAAAGTCATATAAGAGAACTTTTGAAAAATTTATCGAGATACTGCTATGCGTTGAAAGTTATTAGACGAAATATATCCATAGAAGCAGCATTGCTAGCGTATTATGCCTATGTACAACGTCGTATTAGGTATGGAATCCTTTTCTGGGGGTTGTCTACTGATGTTGATAAGATATCCATACTGCAAAAGCGTTGCCTAAGAAACATATTAAATATACCACTTAGAGACAGTTGTAGGCCTTTATTCGTGGATAAGAAGATTCTTACTTTAACTAGTATGTTGATTTACGAAGCTGTAATATTTGTAACTGAAAATATGGCACTTTATACATGTTATGACAGAAATCACAGACATAATACTCGAAATAAAAACAATCTTCTGAATATTAGGCCCAATTTCACATATATACAGAAAAATGTCCCTTTCTCAGTAATCAACATATATAACAAACTACCAGAGTCATTTAGGACACAGCACATCAATAATCTGGAAACTAAATTAAAAAACATGCTTTATTCAAAAGCATACTATTCACTGGACGAGTATTTCACAGATACATTAGAGTAGTAATAGTTATTTTATTTTACTTATCTTGTGATTTTTAAGATTCACTGTCTTTCACCTTCTGATTTTATATATACTGTTAATTTTATATTTGTGTTTGTGTGTGTTTCACTGGATGATTACTTTGCAGGTACGTTAAGGCATTAATATTTATTTTGTTTCACTAGTGATATTCTGTAATTTGTAATTTTTGTTATTCTTACGATTTACTGTTCTACCTTTTGATTTTATCTATAATATGTTATCTGGTATCTGGGTACGTGTATGTATGTATGCATATATATATTGCTTATGGGGACTGTACCAAAATTGTTACTTTCACTTTGTTTATGACCTATTTACACTGTTTGTGTTTATATGTATATATTTAGGTACTATAATAGTCATAATTTTTACTGACTGCTTTTTGTAGTAATATTGACATGTTCTACACCTGAAAAGGTATTTTTGAAGGAACTAATAAAGAATATCTATCTATATATCTATCTATCTATCATATTGATAAGTGTCATTAATTACCTTTTTCTTATAAATTCAGTAGAAGTTTCAAGGGGGGGCATTATTTAACTAAGGTTTTCGGGATTTTACTAATAGAACTACATTATCAGTATACTGTGAAATTTTATATTTGTATGCCGTTGACTTTTGCTTTGGATCCAACGCAAGGTGCGAACATGTAACACAAGGTTCTCAAATTTATGTGATAATTCAGCTATATTTTTGACTTTTACTGTCAATACATTTTATTATTATGGTCTATATTGTTACACTATAATACAAATATTCTGAATATGTAAAGTTTTCAGGGGACAGGGGAATATTTTCAATTAATTTGTGGATTTTAATGTAAATACATATATTATTGTGGTCTAAATTGTTACAATACAAATGTTTAGAGTATTAAGTATTTTGGAAACTCATAATAAAGGGAATGTAAGTTGGGTTGTTCTTTTAGTTTTCCCCTCACATTTGTCAAATTTAAGTTGGGAAAAAATTCTTTACGGCTCAGATAAATTTGACTGGCGCCTAACAATATTTTTTTTAAATTTAATATCCCAGATTCGAGACTTTTACCCACTCCCGTCTCCACTTGAGTAAACCGGAGCCACATTGGTTGACCTCTGGGACAACCGAAACTTCTAATATAAACAATAGTACATTATACATTTACAAGTTCTTTAGAAAAAAGATAACATCATATTTGACTATGTATTTATAGTTTTTACACAATTGACAGGTTTTATTATTGTTGTGTCTAGGCAACATTGGGATTCCTCTTGTGTGACTAGGCGCCAAGTTAAACTGAATGCTAGATCATAACTTGTACATTAAGATGTTTATTGTGACAAAATTTAAGCAACCATTACTGTTATTACTAACTAGAGCAAAAGGACTAGTTCAACTGATCACTGTAGTGACTGATCTAGGTTTGAAGTACATGATAGGAAATATCATTAGTTGTGTGCCAAAATAGAAAACTGATAGAGCTCATAACACTGTTGGATTGAAACAATTTTTAATAATCGATCCATGCTATACAATTTTGTTGTTTGTTCCATTTCTGTACCTCTGCACTAGCTTGAGCCATTGATTGTATACATGAAACATGTTTATATACAGATTGCAAAAACATATTGTTAAATCAACATTATAATATATAATAAATGAGGTCTGATAAAAAAATAACCGTTATTTTCAAATTTCGTGAGTTACGTATGTTCGATTATCGCATTTTTTTCTGTTATGTTGGTACACATGTCTGTTATATATGTTGGCAATATCAGCCATTTTGGATTGTCAGTTTGTTTTTGACAGATAAAAAGGTTAGTCGTGTTTTAATGTGCTCTTCGATTTTTTAGTATTCGAAAGAATGGATCAAAGAAACTGTATTAACTGTATAATACTAATCTTACATTACAGCCTTTTTAAAGAAATTTCTGGCAATTTAATTGCTAGCTTTTGTTGAATAATAATTGCGCATGCGTTCCGGCGCATTTTCACTGCAACTTGCAGGCTTGAAAAATATAGAAATGTTTCTAATTTTCAAGGTTATTCACGCGCAACTTTACGTATTTTTAGTGATTATAGATTTTGACAACATAATTCTTGTATTGGCCGTTCTGTATAATGACCGAATATAAAAAGTAGAAGAAGAATCATAACCATACTTAATGTTTTGTTTTGGTTGTAAACTACCTAACTTCTAAAATTATCTCTCAAGGATTTGTGCAGTGTTGAAATGGCGAAAAAACTTTCTAGGTAACGTATTCAGTTAATATATTATGTTTTCTTGATAAACCCAATAACTTTTTTTATTTGTAGTAAAAAACAACAGTGGAATGCGGATGCAACTACAAATCTGATTTTGTTATATGAAAACCATCCATGTCTGTACAGAGTCAAATCAAAGGAGTATCATAACAGGAATTCGAGAAATAAAGCATATTCTGATATAGTATACAATTTAAATAATTTTCATCCAGATATAGTATTCAATGAAGCCATGGTGAAAAATAAAATTCACACATTGAGAACCCAATATACCAACGAAATTAACAAAATAAAAAAATCAGAAGCTAGTGGAGTGTCTCCTGATGATGTACACAAACCCACATTATGGTGTTTTGACTTACTAAGATTTTTAGAGGATTCAGAAGTTATCATACAAGGAGAGTCCAATTTGGAAATTGAATCATATGAAACATTTACAGTAAGTGAATATTTTCCGTATGAATTTTGGAAAGTATAACTTACAGCCAATACATTCTTGCTTATTAAGGTTCAATTAATCAATAATTGTATTTTTAGGAGTCAGAAGTTGAATCTGAAATTATCTTTGATGGGACAATAGAGAACATTTCAAACTCAGTTTCTCCTGTAGCATCTCATGATGAAGAGCAAAATGAAAATAGGCCATCATCTGTATCATCTTTAATTACAAAAACTCCAAAACGGTTATGCTCAAATAATTCAGAAGAAACTCCACTATACAGAAAAAGAGATACTCCTGCCTTGAAGAAAAGAAAACAAGAAGACTCACAACTGTCAAAGTTATTAGACAATGCAACAAAGGCCATCTCTTCAATGAGCGAGATATCAGAAAAAAATAGTAATCAAGATGCAGATATAGATCTTTTCTCAAGGTATGTACCTATATTTGATCAAAAATACTTCCAAATATATCTGATTGTAATTGACATAATACTTTTATTTCCAGGTATTTGGCAAAAGAAATGCAAAAAATAAAAGATGATGAAATATTAGATAATTTCAAAGAGAAAGTGATGCAACAATTGATGGCTGCAAAAAGAGCATACAGAGAAAATATTTGTACCAACGACTAGTTTTTATTGAGAAATGTATAAATTTAATAAAGTTTTCAGAAATTATAAGTACAGGGCGTTTCAATATCAGGGTATCTCTGTTTCCAATCATACCTACCTCTACCATACTTTCCTCTGTATATTAAAATTATTTTCTTCTGGGCAATAATACCGATATCGATTTTTTTTTTCAAAATAAATATTTGGCTCTTCAAAAAATGATCATTAAAATTGATGTTTGTAGGATAATAGTTCTAGGTAATCAAAATTAAACGAATTTTTAAAAGAATGACAATTTATTTGTTCAAATTTTATCATCTTGCCATGCTACCCGTGCAACTCCATTAAAAAATATATTGTATTCCTCTCTTGTCTGAATTGCTGCTACTTTTGGTCTGTTTCCAGCTTGACTACTCAAACCATAAACAAATGTAAATTGTCTGTTGATTTCTTCTTCAGGATCTGCACCAGTATATTTGGTCTTCATTTCAGAAATAAGATAATTATGCAATGCACAACATGCTTGTGTAACAATCTTTACTTTTTCTGGAATTACAGGGTTTACATTTAAAAGAACTCTAAAACGATTCGCAAGAATTCCAAAAGCATTCTCTACCACACGGCGAGCTCTACTCAATCTATAGTTGAAAATTCTTTGTTGCTTGCTCATTTTGTGGAATGGGTAGGGCTTCAAAATATGAGTACTCAGTGGGAATGCTGCATCTGCTGCAATTACAAACGGAACAGGTTGAGTTCTCAATGGAAGTGGTCTATCCTCAGGAAAGTTCAAGGAATTATTTAATATTGATTTACTCAAATCACTCTCCCTGTAAACTCCTCCATCTGAAACCCTTCCATTCATTCCAACATTTATATATGTGAATTTATACTGTGCATCAACTAAAGCCAATAATACAATACTATGTTTCTTTTTGTAGTTAAAGAAAGCAGATCCTTCTTTTCTTTGAGCATGAATTTCTATGTGCTTTCCATCTAGTGACCCCAAGCAGTTTGGCATATTCCATAACTCATCATATTGTTTGGCAATTTCCAGCCATTCTGCTGCACTTGAAGGGACCTGAACATAACATAAATAATCACAATAATCCACTCATACTTTATATAAAAGAAAATACTTACTTTTAAATAATCTTTCCTCAATTCATCATAAATTGCTTTACAAACAATAGGAATGAAAAGCGAAATAGCACTATTGGATATTCTGAAATTATATTGTAATGACATGAAACTTTCACCAGTAGCAAGATATCTCAATGTTATAATTAACTTTTCTTTTGGTGAAATACTGTATCGAAAGAAAGTATCAGTTTTCTTTATTCGATGCTCAATTTTTTGTAATAACTTATCGAATGTAGGTTCATCCATTCTCAAGTAGTTTTTAAAGGCTTTCAAGTCATTACAATCTTTGAATTCGGTTGTAATTTTTAAATTTCCCATTGTTTTATTTAGCCATGGTTTGTTCCAACAAGATCTATTCCTCCTGTTTTCAATGCGCCTTTTTATATAAGTGGCAAGAATAGCAGTAGTAGTAATTGCCAGAAGTGAAATTTTTGTTTTTTCTGTATTCATTTTCAAAGTGAATTTCCAACTTTTTTTGTTCGTTTGAAATGTTCTTAAATTCCAACCTTATTATTATTGTGATAATAATGTCAATTGTCAAAAAAATCTTGGAAATTTACAACAAATAGGCTCAAATGTAAGAAGACTAGTTGACTAGTCTTTAATTTTGCATGCAATTTATATTGCCTGCAACAAAGTTGCAGCAAAAAGGCTGTAATGTAAGATTAGTTTAACTACTATGAGCAGAACACAAGTTCAATTATGGAAGCGTCCAGAAGAGCCAAAACCGAAAAAAGCACGTCAAATTCGGTCAAATGTGAAGGTTTTGCTCACTGTTTTCTTCGACTACAATGGCGTGGTGCATCATGAATTCTTGCCACAATGTCGTACGGTCAATAAGGAATACTACCTTGAAGTTATCCGCCGTTTGCGCGAAGCAGTTCTTCAGAAACGCACAGAATTGTTGAAAAAGCAATCATGGATTTTGCACCATGATAACGCACCAGCTCACACATCGATGATTGTGCGTGAGTTTTTGGCCAAAAACAAAACCGTTATCATGCCTCAACCACCGTATTTACCGGATTTGGTCCCCGCTGACTTTTTCCTCTTCCCAAAACTGAAGACACCGATGAAAGGAAAGCGTTTTGCTACGATTGAGATGAAAGAAAAATCGAAACAGGAGCTGTTGGCGATACCAAAAAGCGCCTTTCAGAAGTGTTTCGAGGATTGGAAAAAACGCTGGCATAAGTTTATTATATCTGAGGGGGATTACTTTGAAGGGGACAAGATAGTTATTGATGAATAAATAAATAATTTTTGAAAAAATTGAAAATAACGATTATTTTTTGATCAGACCTCGTATATTTGTATTAAATTATTTAAGAGTTGACCAAAAATTGTCTTATTAACGTTTATATAATTTATATTTGCGTATTTCCCCGTGATAAATTCTATTAGTATTGACAACATTGTGGTCGACTGGGTTCGCCAAACAAAATTTTTGTACAGAAATTAACAAATAAACGTAAGATAAGATCAAAACAACAAGAATTACGGATTACTGCTCATTATCATCCTTTATTAACATTCAGTTTAGTGATAATTGTATTGGGCAAATAAAAAATAACAGTCTCCATATGTTCACAATAAATTTTTTAAGTAGCAAATTAGCAATTCGACCAATCTGTTTAACCTTCAGCACATGTTTTTTTGTGAAATATAGCAAATAACAATAAAAAAAAGCTTTTTATTCAGTTTTAGAAAGAAATTATGGAAGAAAACTAATTCCAGTTGAATTTTGAATTTTTTTATATTAAATGTATATCAGAATCTAAAACAAAACAACAATCGACATTTGTTGCCAAATATGTGTTAGTTTATGATGAAATCTATGTTATATAATATTTCAGTTTGTCATTATTATGCCAATGAAGGGTGATTGTGTTTACTTGTAGTATCTTTATAAAATAAATACACTGTAAATAATAGTATACATTATTTTAAACTAAGTAAATAACAAAAGAAACTATAATTATTAGTATAGTCATAGAAGAACCCACTGAAAAGAAATCAACACATGCATTTTTACTTTTTGACTGACAATTATTAATCAAATCAAGTTTTTACTTTTTTTGCCCCAATCTCCACCATACTTTTTCATATTGAAGCAAATGAGGCCATGGACAACAACATTTAAAACTTATTAACGCTTCCTTGTATGTAATTTATTTCAAATTAATTTCAATAGAAGATATTTACAATGTTAATGACGAATTTCAAGAGAAAAATATTCAATCAAACGAGTCATAACAGGAAATGATGGGTTTAAATGATATAATTATTTGTTATGGAGGTAAACCAAGACTGCAGACAATAATTTTTACACAATTTTGTAAATAATAAGTTCGTTTCATATATTGTTTTCTTAAAATATATTTTTATGTTGTAATGACATTTTTGGAAATTAAATCGGTACTAATTAGAAAAAATTCGACAAGATGGCAAGCGAATCCTAATAAATTTATTTTATAGATTTTGAAATACTCTTTTCAACCCCAACTCCATATATTAACAGTTGATATGTTTATTGATTTTATTAGAAATTATAGAGGTATTAGTTTAATGAACAGTACGCTGAAACTACTACGGCAATAATAAGAGACAAATTAGATGAACAAATAGAAACAGCGGAAGAACAGTGGGGGCACAAAAAGTGCAAAACAAATGATAAACAGCATAGAAAGGAAAGTTCTGAGATTAATAAAGGCTGTAACACACGAGGACAAGCTAACCAATAAAAGCATATGCGAACAATGCAATATTCAGAATATCAATAAATGGGAAAAAAGAATGGGACGATCACGTAAATAGAGTGGAAACTAAGAGACTTCCTTACATATGCAAAAACAAAAAACCTTACTCTAGAAGACCAAAGAAAAGGTGGGCAGACATCTTGATGTCAACAGCAACATAGTAAGAGGTAGACAAACAGGAGAAATCCTAGTCGAGCGAAGAAGAAGATTTTATCTGTTTATTGTAGTCCTTAAAACATGTATATAATGTACATGTATTGAAATTAACTGTCTCGACCCTTACTTCGTGGAATCTACTCATATTTGTGTTTTAAATGAAACTCAATGTTGATAGCTAATTCCACAATATATGTGGAATTAGCTAGAAACATTGAGTTTCATTTAAAACATATGTACATGTATTATTTAGCTAATACATTTAAAGTCATCTACTATTATTTTAAGAGATCTTGTATATAAGAATAAAAATCTTATCATGAAAGGAATGCATGAACAATGTCAAAGTGTTAAGAGGAGTGGACAAGGTAGTATAGAGATCCAGACAGACAAGAAGAAGAAAAATCGGCAACTTCGTCACATCCAACTAACCTTCAAATATGAAATAATATGGAATGGAAAAAATGGGAATTCGAGGTAGATGCTATGATTGGTTTCAATCTTATTTAGTAAACCATTTTCAAAAAGTCTGCATTGAAGCAAACTCTTCTGAATATACTTCTAATGCCAGAGATTTTACACTGGGTGTACCTCAGGGCAGTGTGCTTGGTCCAATCCTGTTCATACTTTACATAAATGATCTAGAACTGTTTTTAAATAATATAACAACTACACTAACAAATTATGCTGATCATACAAATGTGTTCATTGTTGGAGAGAATTATAATGAAATGAAAACTAAGACAACATCTGTAATTTTAAAAATGGCTGAATGGTTTGAAGGGAACTATTTAATCATAAATAACAAAAAGATACAATGCATTCTATTTAAACACAGTCGTAATGAAATTGTGTATCCTAATAATATTGAGATTAACAATAACGTAACTACATTTTCGTCAGAAATTAAGTTTCTATGAGACACAATAGATGAGCACATGAGCTGGGTGGAGCATGTGCAGCTGCTCTGTGGTGAATTAAGTAGAAATTGTTATTCTTTTAAAGGAATTAAAAAAGTAGTTAGCAAACATACATTGATAACAGCATATTATGGGAATTTCTATTCATCGCTGACCTATGGAATTGTTTTTTGGGGTGGTTCACACAGTCAAACTGTCTTTGTATTACAAAAAAGAGCAGTTTGGCTGGTTCAAAACTACGTGAAAGTTGTAGGGGATATTTTAAATCTTTAAATTTATTAACAGTATCTGGTATATACATACGAGGATGTATTGATATCTAGTTAGCCTAGACCACTTCCATGCATAAACATAATATTGCGTTACCATAGCAACGAACAATAACTTATTAAAAGTGTCAGTGTACAGTTTGACGTCAAAAAAGTAAACCAGAATTACACAATAAATTAAAAGAAAAAAGATGTCCACCGAAATTGTGAAAATCGGAAAATTAAAGTATCGAGCCATCATCAAGTACCTGTATTTAAAAGGGTTAAGAGGTATGCAGATTTACGAAGATATGCTTAATACCCTTGGTGATCAATGTCCTTCGTAAGCGACCGTGAAAAATTGGACTGCAAGCTTCAAAAGAGATAAATTTTCCATTGAAGATGATGACCGATCGGGAAGGCCAGTTTCTGTGTCAGTCCCCGAAAATATCGATGCAGTTCATGACATGATTTTATTAGACCGTAGAATTGGGCTAAAACGGATATCTGAAGCACTGAATATTTCATACGAACGCGTTCATCATATAGTTCACGTCAATTTCGACATGGGAAAAATTGCTGCAAAATGGATCCACAAATGTTTGAATGTTGACCAAAAGCGTGCAAGGGTAGAGCGTCGCGTTCGATCTGTGCTCGATTTGAAAACGATGTAGACTTCTTAAACCGAATTGTTACTATGGATGAGACTTGGGTACATTTCTACGATCCAGAAACAAAGCAACAATCGATGGAATGGTGACAGCCTGGTTCTCCAAGACCTAAGAAGTTTCGTGTCCAACAATCTGCTGGAAAAGTTTTTGCTTCAGTTTTTTGGGATTGCCATGGAGTAATCATGATTGATTTTTTGGTAAAGGGTAGAACAATAACCGGAGATTACTATTCGACATTACTGACCACTCTACGGGAAAAAATTAAAGAGAAAAGACGCGGAAAGCTATCCAAAGGTGTTTTGTTTTTGCAGGACAACGCCCCTGCACACAAATCTCATGTTGCCATGCAAAAAATTCGTAATTTAAGGTTTGAATTACTAGATCACCCCCCTTATTCACCAGACCTGGTTCCGTCCGACTATCATCTCTTTCCTCAACTGAAAAAAAAATTTCTTCCAACGAGGAGGTAATAAAAGCTGTGGAGGTCTGGTTTGCAGAGCAAGAAGGAACATTTTTTTTGAAAGGTCTAGAGACGTTGCAGGTTCGCTGTAATGAATGTATCCAATTAAGAGGAGAATATGTTGAGTAATAAAATATTTTGACATTGAAATTTTGTTTGGTTCTATAGTAGGCTAAGAATTTTTCAATATGTCCTTGTATATGAATGTCTTTGTTATGTGTATAGAAATAGGAAATATTTTTCAGATTATACAATTGCACACGAGCATCATACGAGACAGAAACACATTTTCTGATACCCTATTCATAAAACATCATTGCTTGAAAAAGTTTGCTTATATAGATGTTTGTTAACGTTTAACCTACTACCTAAAAAACTACGGGATATTACTTACATTCATAGATTTAGGAGGACTATAAGGAAATCTCTTGTTCCACGGAACTATATAGTGTAGACGATATAAATAGCAATACATTTTTGGATTTTTGATTCAGTGTTCCACGCATATCTTTTTATAATTGTTTGCGTGTTACACATTTGTTTTTTGCTTTTGATCTGTTTTTTAAATATTTTAAATATAGTTTGGCACATATTAACATTGTACAACAAGTGAGAACGTTTAACATTGTACTGTTTTTATCTGTTTTTTTAAAAAATTTTCAAGTATACCTTATATTTCGTTTTTACTGAAACTTTTGAAATGTACCATACAATGTTTATATTTTTTTTACTAAAAATGTATCTTGTCACTAGTACGAAACAAATATCTATCTATCTATTCAAGGTAGAAGAATATTCTGACTTTGACATCTAAAGGAAAGGTATAACTAACAACTAAAACACAGCAGTGTACAAGATTTTACGTTATAAATGGTTTCAGATGTGTTTATGACAGAAAAATAGATGTCTACGAAGTGTTTCAGTTTTATTTACAGAAATTTGGGATAAAACATTATTTAGTCAAAACATTTTAAAAAGTGAATTGTTATTTAGATCTATCTGTTAATTGAGTAGCAACTCAAAATGAAATAATCTATATTTGCAAGAATGCTTACCGGGACTCGGATCAATAGCAGCTAACAAATCCAAATAATTCCTTAACACTGACAACTTTCCGGGATCTCCCGTTCTCTGCAACGCTATCACCAACTCTTGGACAGACTGAGCAAAACTTTGAGGCGTTTGAAGTTTATCGATGATGCTTTGCATGTGCGATTTATGAGCTGTGTCACCATAGAGCAAAGCCGACCATTGATCTGGCGCGATCCTAAGACCTGCTTCTGTTGCTATTTGCACAATCTGTGCGTCATGTTCTCGGCGAAGAGCGTCGTAAGTACGGAACTCTTCTTTCAGTTGCATTAGCGATGAATCTCCTTCCCTTTTTGATACCTGGAATAATAATTATTTATAGAAATATAAAAAAGTTCTTCCAAACAAGTGTAATAAGTTATTGTCTTTAATGTTTTGATTATTTCAATATAAGGAACAACGTGGTGATAAATTTGAAGAAAAAATATTATATTTCATAGAAAATGTTCAAAGTGTGCACTAAGTTCAAAATATGATGTGATTTCTCAACGACCATAAAATCCGGACGATTGTGTATAGGTGAACTTGGGCTTGGGCCTTGCCTTTAGCTTGTGTGTAAACTGATTGACATATAACATATTTGTCATAGTTTTACAGGAAAACCCATATATGGAATGCACATGTGCAATTTTTAAACATTTTATAAAAATAGAAATATGTTGTTTTTTATAATCTTTTATGATATAGAAAATTATTATATTCTACTAAACCCTCTAGAAAACATTGGAGCGGGCCAAAAGAGTAGGGATATATTGATATATAGTTGACACCCTAAAACATAGGGTAAGAAATTTTTGGTGTGTATGTTCAAATTTTGTGTATTATACAAAGAACGTTTTTAAGATTTAGAAACAAAACACTTTAAAAGGACCAAAAACAATCGTTACAGAGAAGCTTTGTTCAGAACTATGCTCCAATTTAGAGAGAAGATGAATAATTAATATTACTATCGAGAATAAAAAATATGGATATTGACAGGGCTGTCAGAACAAAGTATCTTAGTTACTTTAGAGTTACATTAAAGTATCGAAGTTACTGTTAGGTACTTTTTATAAGGAACTGTATCTTGTCACTTCGATACTGAAAAGTATCTCAGGTACCGAGAAGTATCTCAGGTACCGAGAAGTATCTTAGATACCGAAAAGTAACTTCTTCTTCTTCGAATGCCGTCCCCATTTAACGGAGGTTGGCGACCACTCTCTTAAAAGCATCTCTGTCCGTAGCAATATGAAAAAGATCCTCAACGCCCATGTCTGTCCATTCTCGGATATTCCTCAGCCATGATTTCTTCTTTCTCCCAATTCCCTTCTTTCCTTCAACTCTGCCCTGCATAATCACTTGTAACAGAGAGTATTTATCATGTCGTAATACGTACCCTTTCTATTGCTTGATCGTTTATTATTAATTGATCATTATGTGCGGGTGTTTTAGAGATTATCATGAGTTTTGTTTTTTTTGTGTTAATATTTATTCCCATTTGCTGACATTACATATTAACAGCATTTACAAGTATCTGCAGGTCCTCCAGACTCTCTGCCAAGATCACCGTGTCGTCAGCGTATCTTATCGTGCTTATTACTTCGCCGCCGATTTTAACCCCTTCGCTTCTTTCCCATAAGGCTTGCTCAAAGATAACCTGAGAGTACACGTTAAACAATGTTGGTGAGAAAATACATCCCTGTCTAACACCTCGTGCAATCGAAATATCATTAGTTTCTGTATTATTGATTCTCACTGTAGCTGACTGATTCCAGTACAGGCTCTTTATTATTTCGATGTCTTTTTTGTCTAAATTGATGTTTTTAAGTTCTTCTATTAGTTTTGTGTGCTGTACTCGGTCAAAGGCCTTTTGGAAATCTATAAAGCATGCGTATACGGTTTTGTTGTATTCTCTGCACTTCTGTAAAAGGACTGTTAAGGCAAACAATGCCTCTCTTGTTCCCATGCCCCTACGAAAGCCAAACTGAGTTTTATCTAATTTTTCTTCACATTTCTTATGTATTCTGTTTTGTATAATTTTTAAAAGTATTTTTAGTGAGTGGCTCATAAGGCTTATTAACCGATAGTCATCGCATGATTTGGGGTTGTTCTTCTTTGGCAGGGGAATAAACGTGGACTTGAGCCATTCCGTAGGTATTTTACTTTGCCTGTATATCTGATTTAGAATAACTGTAAACTTTTTCACTATATCGGTATCTAATGCTTTTAGTAGTTCTGTAGGGATTTCGTCTGGACCAGGAGTTTTCTTACTCTTAGCCGTTTGTATGGCCTGCTCGACCTCTGACTCCAAAATTTCAAGGTACTGGTCCTCGTCTAGCGTCTCTTGTCCATATTCCCTTGTATCGCTGAAAAGAGCTTGAATGTATTGTTCCCATACCTTCTTTATCTGTCCATCCTCCGTTTCTAATTGACCCTGGTTATTCCTAGTGACGCAGGGTGTTCTGTGTTTAGTGTTGCCCGTTATATCTTTTAGTTTTTTATGAAGGTTTGCTGTATCGTGTTTATTATTTAGCTGTTCCAATTCTTTACAGTTTTCTTTCATCCAGTTCTCTTTGGCTCTGTCGATTTCGTATTTTATTTTGTTCTTTAGTTCTTTATATTTTTGCCTGTTTTTATTTTTAAATTTTCTTTTTTCGTCAACAAGCTGAATTATTTCAGGTGTCATCCATTCGTTTTTACTAGCTTTTGTTTCCGTGCCAAGTACCCTACTACCAGATTCCAGCAAGGCATTTTTTAACGTACTCCAGTTCTCGTCCACGTCTTCGCTTTGAGATACGATGTTCAGCTTGTCCCTTATCTCTTCATTTAGTTGTTCTTTGCGATTTTTAATTTCATTCAGATTCATTTCAGGTGATTTGTTATGTCGTTTTAGGGTTCTCAGTTTTATGTTTACATTTGCAACTAATAAGTTATGGTCTGTTCCTCCGTCGGCACTTGGATACGTCTTAACGCTCTTAATCCCATTTTTAAATCGATTATTAACGGTTATAAAATCTATTTGATTTCTGATTATTCGGCTGTCATTGTGTCGAGGCGAAGTCCAGGTATATAGTCTTCTTAGAGGCAGATCATAAAAGGTGTTTGTAATTATCATCTCATTTTCTTGGCAGAATTGTAACATTCTGTCTCCCCTCTCATTTCTCGTTCCCTGTCCAAATTTGCCAACGAATTTTTCGACTTTTCCTCTTCCAATCTTTGCGTTAAAGTCTCCCATAATTATAATCACTTCTTGCTTTTTGATATTATTCATTAATTGTTCTAAGTCTGTATAAAACTGTTCTATAACATGGTCGTTACTGTCTGATGTAGGGGCATACACCTGAATAAGGTTTATGTTAATGGGATGTGTTTTTAGCTGTAGTAGCATCATACGCTCATTATATGGGATAAAGGTGATAACGCTCTGCTGAAATTCCTTTTTAATGATTACGCCGACACCCTTACTGTGATTATTATTGTCTGTTCCTGAGTAGTATAGACTCATATCATTTTTTGTACAACATCCCGATCCTGACCATCGAACTTCGGCAAGGCCCAAAATTGGAATATTAAGCCTATGCATTTCCATCATGACCATATCAAACTTTCCTGCTTCGTGAAGCGTTCTAATATTCCAAGTTGCTAAGCGCTGTATATTAATTTTCCTCCCGGGGATTCTTCGCACCCCTGTTCCATTCAAGGAACGCCGGGGACTCGGGGCCATGAATTGAATAGTGCTCATCATTAGTGGTTATTCTTGAGAAAATAGTGCAGTAGTTTCTCCTTGCTTTCTGCACCGCAGTCTCCTAGCCGGTTAAATCGTAACTTGATATCCGCCTAGGAGTTTCTGGTATTGAACTTTTAAGGAAGTAATTCTTCGGTAGCTTCAATCCAGTGATGATAAAGCTGCTGCCCATTATCATGACGTTGGAGGTTATACCGCCTCGACTCGGTCGCCAGAGCCTTGTCAGTTGTCTAGCAGGGTGCACCACGTGCAGGTAAGGCTGACATTTGGGCCGGTAATTCATAACCGTCACCCCTTACACTTAACTTAGATACCAAAAAGTAACTAAGTTACTGCCAGAAAAGTTCATTTAGACACGATATGAGTTTGCGGCCTGCATTTGCAGTTTGTGTCAACAGGTATACCGTAAATTAAAAAGAAGCATTGAATAAACTAGTGAAATCTGATGATGAGTGATGAGTTTGAAATCAGTTAGGTAAGTACTTACTTTTTTATCATGTAGCGGATATAGGATGTTGATTGTTACATAATGTGAGGAACATACAGGGTGCTCTAAATTTACCTTACACCTTCTCTATTTTAGATAAATAAATGATCAAATGGAAAGTGTGAGATAAATCTGATTATAATTAAATGGTGCTTAATTTACGATTTTGTGCAAGGTACTCAAGTTATGATGGAGTCTTCCTTCTTTTAAATGAAATTCATGGCGAATATGGGATCGACAATACAAAAATTGTGGCAACGGTAACAGATAAGACTTATAATTTTTTGAAAGCATTCAGAGAGTTTAGAATAAATATTAACATCGATATAATGCTTACTGGGTTAGAAAATTCTCCCGCTGTAGACGTTGACAATTTTGAAGAAATTGAGCATGAACGAGTAGATTTGGATTTGTCAGTCAATGATAATATTGAAGAATCCCAATCAGAGCTCTTCTTACCTTGCCATCATAGATGCACAAGTCATTTTATTCTTACAAGCGATATGGCCAAATATATTAAATCGAACAGTGCCACAACAATTATGCATAGATGCTCTATATTATGGGACAAGTAGTGCCGAGGTAATCAAAGAAACATTAAGCTTCCAGTAAAGTTATCCGGGAATTACACGCTAGAATACTGTGTATGATTCTTTAACCCAAATTTTACAGTTGAATATTACCTACAATATTAAGCCTCAACAAAAAGTTGTGCAATCTGCACGAAAAGCATTTAAAATACATATCTGGATTACTGGAGGCAGGAATTAAAGGCCTAGAAATAGATTTCCGCATCTCTTTAAACTAAATCTAAATGAACCAAAGTCTAACGAAGCAGTTGTTGCCACAACTACCCATCCAATATTTAAATTAAGATGGCTGAACCTGAATATATGGTAGTGTAATTTCTGATAATGATATAAAATGTTTAGCTAATCAGGCTGAAGCACTACATACGAAAAGCCATAAAAATGTTCCTGTTCCTGTGAAGCAAAATACTTATGATAACATTTTTTTTGAATACAAACAAGTGGAACAATTTACCAACATAAGAAACTGTGTTGATTTAGAAGTTATGCAATATACTCAAGAAGAACCTTGCGATATTAAATTTCTAGACAAGTACCCCTTTTATAAAAATCTTCAACACGTCCTTACCATCTTCAACACCAGTCGAAAGACTGTTCTCTTTTCTCTGTACCTTTCCTTAACTTGTTAAGCTTTATATACGAATAATCTACAAAGTAACCATAAAAGTACCTTATTTATTATCTAAAGAAGTAACTCAAGATAAGTATTTAAGTTCTTTTTTTAAGAGTAAATAGATACCCCAAGTAACTTCAGATACTTTTTCAAAAAGTAACTTATCTAGTATCTAGATACTTTTCCAAAGTATCTTTGACAGCTCTGAATATTGACCACATCAAAACAGTCTGGTAATTGAGAATTAGTAATTAGTTTTCGAATTCCCCTCGTAAAAGGTAACCGACCTTTATAACAACTAACCTTTAAAATTTTAGATAAATAACTTCTTGTACAAGTAAAGGTCATGTTCACAATATTTATTAATAGATAAAAAATAAATTAATGCTAACTTGAAAGTCTACACAATGATGTTATCTGTATATAAAAATACATTCAGAAACTTATTTATTTTTTCGACTCCGAATTCCAAATGATTAATAATTATTCTAAAATTTGGCTATTTGACTTCTGCAAATGAATTGTTGTTATACAATTTTGGCAAATAAAAAACATTGGAATTCCCTAACTTTGAAAAAAACATAGTATGAAGGAATTTCTAAAAATATCTGTAGACACATACTAATAAATGATGAATTAATGATAAAGAAGTGTTGACAAAATAATTAATTCTAAAATATTCTGATTTGAATGGTGCACAATTATCATACATTTTTAATATCATTTAACTCCAATAAAAAACGAGAACGTGAGAAACAGCACGTACATGGAACTTGTTAGATGAATGGACTAGTATTAAATTTAAAAAAAGTGCTGGCATACTAAATAGAACAAAACAGAAAGAAATATCTTTAAAAAAGGTGTAAAAACATATAAACTTCTTTTTTACACTAGATAGACTTGCGGAATACTAAAAAAAAAAATATTTCTCACCTTAAAACAGGAGGCTCTATATAGAAGCTGGACAACATGCCCAATACTTGTTTTGGATGCTTGTGGAAAATGAGGTTCTAGTCTTTGTACCACAAACATAACCAAAACTTTTCTCGATAATGCAGTACCATCTTCTAAAGCTAGCAGAACCAATTTCAGTACCTCTTCTTGCATTGCTATAACACAAAGACATATTAATAGATAATATTGTAGACATATGCAAATCAGTTGTTGGTAACATCTTGAATCTTTTAAATGTTCAACAAATTGTATTCAGCAAAACGGTATTTAATAAAAATGTGGTAGCAACGAAAGTAAAATTGAGAGTTTATAACACAATATCAGTAGAAACAAAAATAAAATAGGCAGTAAAATTAACGCCGTCGAGATCAAATATATTTAAAGACTAAAAAGAAAGATAGAATAGGAAATAAAACAGTAAAAGAGATCTACAGCAAGCAAAAATTAATAAAACAATTTTGAAGTCGTTTGAACATCTGAGAACAATGAAAGAAGAGTCAAATAAGAAGAAGGAAATATATGGAATCAACAAGCCGAAGATCAAGGAGGACAGTAACGAAAAACAAATGAATTAATTAATACAGGACAGGAAAGATGGAAAGAATTGATAAATGAATAGAAACAGCCTTATAGGTGCAAAAATAAAGAAGGAGAAGAAGAACAATATATAATAAATTATTGTATATTTTGGGTATCTAATACCCAAAATTTAAAATATTCATTGTATGACCCTTTGGAAAGTTGTAAGTATTTAGATATTTCTCAATTTTTACAAAGAAATGAATTGTATTCTTTTAACATCTGGAGACCACACATAGTGTTATCATTGATGAGACAATCAAATTAGCCTGTCACCTATTACCAGTCTATATTCTGCATTCCATATTAATTGACAGAATGTCAATAGTTGCTTCCTGTAATATGTCACCTTTTGTTGTTGATGTAGATATTACTGTTATGTTAAAAATACGAATTATGAAGTTTCAGTGTTTGTTTAACAGTAAGCAGTTTCATTAAATAAAATAGAAAATACACTTCTATGGCACATTGCTCCACAGAACAATCATAACCATGATCTCAGTATAAGTACTATCAGTTTGAATATTTTAGTAAGCCTTCTGTAGATTCTCCTAGTGAGAACATCATAGTAAATATCCATATGATCCACCTTCCAAAGTGTTCACATCAGATAAAATAAGTTTTCAATAAATTAGATAAAAGTTTGATTATAGTAACCCCATTTCTCATTTATAAGGATTTCCCAAAAGTCCCAGGATGAAGCCATAAGTTTCAAACAAGTGAAGACAAAAATATGAAACTTTTGAGATCACTAAAGGACATTAAAAACTACATGTTTAGATAGTTCAAAACTTTCATACACTGGGACGTTTTTTAGGAGATGATAATTGAGTTTCACCTTATTTTAAAGGCAATGAAAAAATAAACACATCCCCAAAACCAACACGTTGACTTCCATGTGTATTAAGACTGATACACACTTGGGTCCAGTAACGCAATCCTGTATCATTTTGTAAATCGCCACCACGATCTCTGGATCTTACACCACTCGACTTTTTCTTTTGGGGGTTTATTAAAAAAGTGTAGTGCAACAAATCGGCGAAAAATATCAGATTTGCAAAATCGTATACTTGAAGAAATCACCAATACTACCAGAGATATGCTTCAAATAGGGTACGCAGTTCCATTTATGAGCATTTAGTGGTCTCATAATTTTCAGATTTTTTTCTATACTCATTTGAAATATATGACTCCGTCGCGGGACCTTTGGGAAACCTGTCTATTTAGAAGTTTAATCCCATATATGTTTTATGATTGTATTCTCAATGTGAAAAGGGCTTGTTAATTTGTTATACATACAAAACGAATGACGAATATGCAACTATAGTCAATTTAATAAATGTATGTACTAATACTAATTATCCACAGTGTTGACTTCCTTGATAATATTACTAATTACATATTGACAAACGCGTTGTCAATGTCAACTAGTAATTAATTGGAAAATTTTGTTTAGTAAATTTACCTTATATTTAACTATTAGATATAATTAATCTGATATTACCATTATGTTAGATGAAAGATTCTGTTTCTATTATAATTTAAATCCATTTTTTATTTTAATGAACTAACTACTAATCTAGTATCAAGGTTAAAAATAAACCACAAAATTTATAAAATATCAATTTTCAAAATTTATTCTGAACTTCTTGATACTTTTGTGAAAATTTCTCAAATCAAAAATCAAATAATCTCAAATATGACATATCATTTTGAGCAGTCTCTGTGGCAATCATAATACGAGGGTGGTCTCAGAAGAACACGACCCAACAAACAAAACACAAAATTTTTGAAAAAAAATATTTATTTTTCAACTTAATCTCCTTTGAGCTCTATACAATTTTCTAAACCATGTTCAATAAGTTCTATACCCTTTTTATAATAAGAACTGTCTTGTTCCTCAAAATACCCATTCACTGCAGACATCACTTTTTCATCATTGGAAAATATTTGACCACTGAGCCATTTATTCAAGTTTGGGAACAGAAAATAATCCGAGGGGAGTAAATCTGGCGAATAAGGTAGCAATTCAAACTTTAGTTCATCGTTTTGGCCATGGCAATAATGGGTTTTGTGAGTTGGTGATTGTCTTGATGAAACAATACATACTTTCTTCTTAGCCAAATTCGGCTTATTTTGCATGATTTCTTCTCTCAAACGTTGCAATAAGTTCAAATAATACTCGCCGTTTTTCAAGATAGTCAATGAAAAGTATCCCATGCATACCCAAAATAACGACGCCTGCAGATGGAACGGTCTTCGCCTTCTTTGGAGCCGGTTTTCCCTTTTCGATCCACTGTTTTGATTGTTCTTTTGCCTCAAGTGTGAAGTGATGGACCCATGTTTTATCCATGGTTATGAAACGGCGCAAAAATTCGGCTTTGTTGCTTTGAAACTTTGCTAAACACTCAATTGAAACATCTTCACGACACTGTTTTTGCTTGAGTGTGATTAAACGTGGTTCCCATCTTCTACACAGCATTGTCATGTCCAAATTTTCAAATAATATGCGATGTGCCGCCCTTTTTGAAATGCCTACTATGTCTTCTAGCTCGCGTACTTTCAGTCGACGATCATCCAGTACCGCTTTGTGGAGTTTCTTTACCATTTCTGCAGTTGGTTGACCACTACGATCTACGATGCTAGTCTTGGCAGCGGCCTCATTTAAACTCTGCTACCCAATATTTTATTGTTGTAAACAAAGTAGCAGACTCACGCATAATAGAATCTAGTTCATATTTTATATTGGATGGGCTGAAGCTTTTCAAATAAAAGTATTGTATCACATAACAATGACCGATTTTCTACATTTTCACAAATTCACTGAAAACATTCACAATTGACAGTAATCGTTTGAAATTTGTAGAGGTAGGACGTTATTGGGTCACTCTAATCATAGAACGATAACACTTAAAAAGGGATTTAAAATTGCTAAGTGAGTTATAATAGTTATTGAGCTACAAACGCAACGAATGAAATGCTTTCCAAATGCAGCGGATCCTTGTTCTCAGAAGGAGAAATGGAAGACAACGGACAGTGGAAAAAAATAAAAAGAGAGAAGAAACGGCGTGGAAAACCATCGGATCCAACAAAACCACCAAAAAGAGTCACACCACCCCTATCACAACAAGAAATACAAAACGTAATAATGAAAATTCAACAAATCAGTCTCAACCAAAAAACATCAGCAATAAAAACTATCTAAAAAACTCCATCAACAACACATACTATTCAATACAAATGAAAAACATCATGTATCAAAAATGTCAGCATATCTTTTTCATATCAACTGATCAAAAATTATCAAGAATACAATTTGCAAACTTTTGGAATACAAAAAGTACAAACAATCCTGATGTCTTAATAAAAAGTAAAAGTGGTTTTATTCTAAAAAGTAATCAAGATAAGAATCACATTAAAACACAACTGAAATCATTAGTCCAGTCGAAAATGATCAAAGAATATAATGAAACGAATTCGAACCAAAGGCAATCAACATATCACACATCAAGTAACACAACTTTCTCATGCATCATATCATCAGTGGAACTGGATATAGAAGACACACATATAAAATATCACCTTGTAAATAATGGAATAAATCACTGTTACTATAAAAGAATCACTTCAAAGGAAAACCGGAAAATTGAAACAACTCATCAGAATAATTACGGGATACTACTCATCATTTCAAAAACTACTAAGTGAAGGAATGTTCTTTAAAAACTATCATTACCCTGTTTACTCTAGCCAATCACCTGAACCCTCTCCTATTCGATGTTCCAAATGTTTATTGTATACCCACACTACAGAAAACTGCACCACCTTACTAATCTGCAGGAAATGTCAAGGAAAACGTTCGACACAAACCTGCAAAGCTCCTCTTCGAGAGAGAAGCTCATCATGCAAAGCTTAATATCATCAAGCATGGTCACCAAATTGTTCTAACAGACCAACTAAACCAATTGAAGGAATCCCAAATGTACGCATCAAGTCAGTGAACAAAAAATCTTCCGCAATTCCATCAGAAATTACCAGCACAAGCAGAATACATTCATCAATGACGTATCATGATCTTATTATAGAAACATATCGTTGTTGCAAATTTAAAACCTCCTATGTGTTAAAAGTGACTTTCATAGAAAAACGAAAAAAACTTTCCCTGTAAAGTGTTTCTTAGAAAATATTTTTGTTCTATTAGTCATTAAAACAAACACAGTGAGTAACATGAATGAATGAAACGTTATTGCATCATAATAAATACAGTCGAAGCTAAGGCCTTTTGAATTTGATATTCTACACATAAGAGATTTTAATTGCAATTTTCTAATCACATCAGAGGTTTTAAAGTGATTTGAAGTAAACCAAAACAATTTTTATCAACTTATTTAATCATTTTTATTGAATACAAAACTTTCGTTTCAGTTTGAAGGTACTATGTTCCTGGATTAAAAGAAAGCGAGTCATAAAATGGGTGATTATCCTTGTCAATAACGTTTTTGAGTTCTTGTAGCTGCTTGAATTTGCTCTCTGTAATTGCAACCTGCTGTTGATATAAGGGTTTTGGCAGACAACTTTCACGGGAAGTAGCTCGTCGCTGTGGTAAGATAATCCACTCCTCATTATGTCGCAACTTATACAACACAGACCCATTTGGCAGATACTTGAGGCCTCTTATGTCTACCACAACAGGATCTCCCTTTTTCTTACAAGGTCTTATTGACTTGAAATTTGAATGGAGTACCTCGTAATTGAGGAAGAAGTCGTAATGAATTGATGGAACATTATAAGGGTTCCTTGGGCGAGCTTGTTGCATTCTGGCTACATAATCACTGGGCGCGTGAATGGGAGGTTTTATGTACTGCTCAATTGTTGAATGCACAGTGTCCACCTCCATCATGGTATGTCCCTTTTCTAAATATAGCTGTTCAATAATAATGTTTGTTTTTTGGGACACATCACTTAATGCACTGGACAACACGCAATTTCTATTTTGATGGCCACATCCGTCAGATATGATAATCACTCTTTCAGTTCCTGTTGCTAGGTTTGTTATGTAATTAATCAAACAGGACGTAAATTCATTCGCTGTTACACCACCATCAGCTTCATGCCAAAAGTAAATAGTTAGTTTTTTTGTTCTGCGATCATAGACAGTAAAATTATGGCATTGTAATTTAAGTTTATAATATAAGGCGCTGGCTAAAAGCTTAGGAGCAAGCAAGACACTCTGCACATCCACCGTAAGCACTACCACCGTATCGTTGGCCGATTTGATAGCATCGTGTTTTGCTTGGCGAGCTTCATTCTTTTTAATGATGTGGTTGTTATACTCTTGCTCTGAAATATTACCCGCTTTGAAACTACAGCAAGTATCACATTGATCCTTACGTGGATGATGAATTGCTATATTTTCTTGCTGTAAAACTTTTAGAAAAGTTGGTCTACTTGCTGCTTGATAGTTATGCTCTTCACACCATGCAACGAAAACGTCGTGCATATGTTTCTCCGACCTAAAAGTTGACTCCACATACACCTTACTGGAACTCGCTCGACAGTAATGACTGGGCACTTTTGGCATTAGATCTAACCAAGTTTTTACTGTTTTTGTGCGATGTGTGTATTTTGGTACGAGACCTACTATCGTATTTTCAGTAACATCGGTGATTGTACAAGCAGGTGAATCATCAGCGTCTTCACTGATTGTCCATGATTCTTTGGTCCAGCGTCTGAAACTGTCTTCACCTAAAGATAGTGTATTTAGAAAGAATAATCTACACACTTTCACTTTTGAACATGTCTCATCATTTTTATTAAAATAAATATCATGACCACTTCCTTTTTTTGTAGGCATCTGATCTTTGCTCCGTCGACGTCTTATTCCTCTACGAACTGCAGCTGCTTTTACAAACGCTTTCTTTTCAGCCCACGTCTTGAGATTCCAGAAATACGAGTGAGTCGTTTTACGCTCATTTTCTGTTATTAGTGCACACATAAATGCATTTTTTGATTTTGGATTTGTGGTCTTTATATGCGAACAACGTGGTTTCATAATTCGTGCAGGTCTTTCAACACATGGTTTATATTTGTCATCATTTAATTTCTTAAATCCTAAGTAAGCTCCTCCTGAAACTCTAGCTTTACGATTCACATGCACGATATTAATTTTTTGTTTTTTATTTCTCTGCGTAGCTCCAAGTTGATGCTCAATTTCATCGTCGGTAGACAGTGGAATGTTTTCCCGAGAACTTGTATCGCTTGTTCTCGATGCCAACTGTACTTCATCTTCATTATGTGATGAAGGAAGTTGATATACTTTCCTTTTTCTCGAGAGTGGAGTCCAGTGTGGAGCGTCCACACTATCGTCGCTATCAATTAAAGGCAGAATCTCATTTGATTAGGCGATGACGGCTTAGGCAATGGTACTTGTGATAAAACTACAAAACTTTGGATATCGTCTTCTACACTTCCATTCCAATTTTCTACTTTGCTAGTTACATCATGAACAGGATCTAAGGTTGAATGTACGATAGTTTCAGTAGCTACAAGCGGCACTTCGACATCAAGCGAGAGTGAAGAATGTGATCTCGAACGTACAGCAGATGTGAATACGGGATCTTCTGGCCTAATTAATACATCGTTGAAATGTGGTGGAAAGTTATTTGAATCAACGCTAGCACAAACACAATTTTCGTCGTCATTTTGGGTAGATAACTGAGGCTTTAACACTAAATTCAGCATTCTTAGTCCTCGGCTATTACGAATATTCATATTGTTCATTTTTAATGTAACGAGAAACACTCACTATGTACTCAAAACTTAATATAACAACGTGGTTGGTACAGTTTAGGTAGTGTTTACGTAAAACAGGTTGAAATTATACTGGTGAATAACCTCACTGTTGCACTTCACCTAGCAAGCGAACATTGTGCCCATCTCACTTTCATGCATATATGACGTACTATAGCGCTCTCCGTTTAATCAGTGTCTGACAGATCACATAGGAGATTGCAAGTATTTGTAAGTAAATTCTTATTAAAACCTATTATGTGTGTGTGTCAGAGACATAGGAGATTTTGATGAACAACAAAATGTAGACTGTCACATAAGATATTTTAAACATGAGACACAATTCAAAAACACGCGACTTTATTCACATGAGAGTTTTTCTGTCGATAGCAATGTACAAGTAGTTGTCAAATATTTGCATAACTCATTTTTGACCAAAATTGCACATAGGAGGTTTTAAATTTGCAACGACGATATACTACTAAATTGAACAACCCTAAAAATAATGATCGACAAGAACTTGTAGTCAAACTAAAAAAAAGAGTTGTACATTTATATAATATTGATACCACCCGAGTATTTAGTTTGCATTTTAGTGCCAATTAGGTCAGTCTAGGTGTCAGAGAGAGAACATTGCATTTTGGTAAGTACTTTACATAGATTCATTGAGTAATTAGAAATATTTCGAAAATTAAAAGTTTTGCTTATTCAAGCTGCTTGCATTTATCTTTTATGTGAGCAAAAGGATTTAAAAATAGATTTTTAATTGTTTTGGTTATTTTGACACGAACATGTTTAAAAAAAATACGTTAGTGGATATCGAGAGTGGTTGGATGAATGTAGACACTTTAAAGAAAAACAACATTACACTCCCCGTCGTACTTTTCCTTGAGGGCCACACCGACAAATTTCATTGGCATTAAGTGAATTCTGCAAAGCAAATGGAATTGTGTTGGTAGCTTTATTTGTCAATTCCACCCAAATCTTGCAGCCATTAGATGTAGCAGTGTGTTGTCCCGTTAAGACAACGTGGGAGCAATAGTTCCTGATTTTAGAATTAAAAATTAATTTAAAAATTAAACGAACGGATTTTACCATGCTAGTAAAATAATGTTGTGATAAGACCTTAAAACCTCAAACAATTCAAAGTGCACTTGAATGCACTGGATTATATCCTTTCAATATCAAAAAAATTAAATTCGCGAAACTCCACAGAACAGAAATCCAGCTCCACACGTCAATTCTCCAAGGCCCTGAACTAAAATCAATGCATCAGAACCACATTTTAGAAAATAATTTGAAAGCAAACTGTGCGCCAGTTTATAAAACAATCGTTTAATGTAAGTTGGTCAGAAAATCCACTTATACCAAACTTTTTGAATTCTGGAATTCACTAAACCCCAAAGAGGAAGTGAATGACCAGCCATTATCGAATTCGCTATCAAATGAAACTGCACAACATCTTGTCCAAGACCTTGAAGGGCTGCTGCCTAATGATGAACAGACTTTGTTAGGTGACTCAACAATAATTAACAACATAAATGATGATGAGGATTTTAGTATATTTAGCAATGGAAAAGATGGCTTTCTAGAACTGATCGCTGAAAATAACGAATACATGAAAACTGATAATTTAAACAATATCCATAAAAAATCAACAGACGAAAATAGTGTAATAATCTTAGAAGCTCATTAAGCAGAAAAATTAACTATCTCTTTAAAACCATGTCATAGTAACTCAATTGACAACAATACTACAAACAAAATTCAAATTTTAATAATCGAATACCTTGAACCAGCCAGGCTTCCAAACGATTCAGTCAATGACAATAATTTTCTTTCAACTTTCAGTTCATCAGGAAAATCTGATGCTAATGACACTACAGTCCATGATAAAGAAAATATTCCTTTAAATAACAATTTGCTTACATCTCCCAATCAAACATCTTTCATAAAATCCGATTTTGTCAACCCCCATTTTCTGATGTTTCTCCCAAACCATGTAGTATCAGTCATCTTCGTCAAATTTTAGAACATGGCCCAAGTTCCCTACGCCTTTTAATTTCCCAGAAAGCCAAAAGAAAATTTAAAAAAACAAGTAACAAAAAAGATAACACCAATTGTTGCCACAGCTGATGAATTTGTAGTGTATCAAAGGTGACTGACTAGAAGCCGAAAAAATGTCAGAAGAGGAAAAAAAGAAAAGAAAGATTTGCCAAGAAAAGTGAATCGAAAATAAAAACAATCCCTAAGAAATTAAATGGCAAAAAAACAAAAGACGTAGACCAAGAACAACCAGCAGAAGAAACAATAACTTATATGCAACAGGAGAATGTAGCGAGCGAAAAAGAACAGTTAGCAGAAAAATCAGAAGATATGATGAACAAAGCTAAAGCCCTACCAGTAAAAAGTAAATGCAAAAAAGAGAGCAGTTATCATCAACAAGATGATTACATCATTTTTATATATGAAATTAAATATTATCCAGGATAAGTTATTGATAAAAATAAAACCAAATTTTGTATTAAGGTGATGGAACAGATTGGGATAAGTACATTGGAGATGGCCAGCAATTGAGGATGTCATCTGGTATGAAACAGATGAAATTGTTTCTCGTATAAGTGCTCCTCGCCTTATAAATAAGAGGGGACTTTATTCTGTTCCTGAGGTAGAAAATATAGACTAAATGTGCAATATTCATTTTATTGAGAGAGAGAGAGAGAGAGAACTTTATTGATATTATTGCATCAAAAGGCCATCGAATGAGGTCTTTCAGCCAGTTTACAATGTTTTTATAATATATATATATATATATATATATATATATATATATATATAGAATTTATCTACGTCTAACATATTCGAAAAGTATGGAGTATAAGAAAAACAACAGTGGTAACTACAATATTACACTAGATATACCAACAAGTTCAAATTAAATACAAGTAATACTAAGGAAGGAAAGTTGCTTATTGATTTAGTATATAGAGGATTTCTTCAAATACAGCTTTTCTTCATGTATTCTACAGTGAGCATTTTCTGGTATTTTTATAATATGAGGCTCAATCAGCCGGATTCCGTTTTCTTCAAGGCAGAAGGATTTAAATAGTTTATGGAGTCTCTTATTTATAGGTTCTATTCCAGTTCTAATGTAAAGCAGACTATTTGGTGGGTTATGCATTGGATTACCAGGCTGGTCCTTTCACCTACTTTCATATTGTTTTTTTACCGGGTTTTTAGAATTATAGAGAATTGTAGCATTAGGGCCTACAAATCATTTTATAAATATTTGCAGTGGCTTCAGTCCCAATCCCCTCATTTCTGTATGTTAGGCTTCTGAAGTGTTGTGATCTGGTTATTATTTTTCTTTTCGTAGTTGATGTGTGGCAGTTGAATTTTAATTTATTTATTTCCATCCCGAGGTACCTGACATATTGGGAGAGTTTAATCATATTGTTCAATATAGTCATTGTCGTAGAATTATCCTGGATCCTGTGGTTAAACATTATTAGTTTTGTTTCAGCAGGATTTATTGTTATTCTCCATCTATTGGCCCATCAACTTGACATTGTAATATGTTTACTGTACTTATAAAATGTTTTCCATAGTATATTATCTTTGTGTCATCTGCAAATTGGAGTAAGTTGCTATTAGTAAGTTTATTTTGACATATGTCATTACAGTAGAGGTTGTACAGTAAAGGATAAAGCGGTGAGCCCTGAAGTACTCCTTGTTGCATGTAGAATGACAGGGAAAACCTTCCATTGATTCTTACTATACACCTGCGACTTGTGAGAAAATATTTGATGATCAAAAGTAGTGAGGGGGAGGAATTCAACATATGCTGTGCTAAAACAATAAAAAATCTCGATTTTGAGTTTTCTTAACCGTTATAATCTAAAATGAATACTCTTTCTGTTGCTATACTCAGATATATTGAATTCCAAAATTTAAACGTAGTACAAGGTGTATCTTACTATTGAACTGTGGCATTTTTTAATAGTTTTGAGGTTAATAGTAAGACATGTTAAAATGTCTTTTTATTTCATCTAACATAACTTTCCTTAAACAACCTTTTTGTTGGTGCAATAGTAAGATATTTTAAGTTGTCCAATTTTTTTCCCGGGGAAATAAATTACTCTTTTTAAGATTTAAGATATCTCTGCTTTTTAAGTTGTCCCAGTATTGCTCTGTTAAAGATGTCTTAGTATTTTACTAAAAATAAAATTTTTATTCTAATTATGACCGTTTATGGTATGAAGGGGAAGCGCGTAGAGGTAGTAGTGAAATTTCTACTTGTGTTTATAATCTTCTCATTAACAATTGTAATGGAAAAAAGTGATATTTCATTCTGACAACTGTGGGGGTCAAAATAAAAACAGATTTATGGCAATTATGTATCATTATGTTGTGAAAAACTAACTCAATAACGCACAAGTTTCTTATAACGGGTCACTCTCAAAACGAGGGAGACTCTATGCATTCCTGCATTGAGTCTTCAAAAAAAGAGCTTTGTTAAGCGGGCCGTTGTATACTCCACAGCAAGTGGAAATGGTTATATTAAGTGTGCCAAAAAAAACAGGATAGCCTTACCGGGAAAATTACGTAAAGCATACTGATATATTAGATTGAAAAACTTTTAGCAATTATTTTGTGATTATTTTTTAAAGATACATGTGATCAAAAAGTGCTGTGGAGCAATATAAAAGTACTGCATATCACTAAAGATTATCCAAATATGATTTATTATAAAGATACCAATAATACAGATATATTTCAAACAATTAAAGTTACTCAAAAAATTACCCCAAACGAGAGACCTACCGCAGCGTATAACGAAAGGCCTAAAATTTCATTTGAGAAAAAAAGAGGATGTTTTAAGCTTTCTGAAACACGATTTTTTTAGAAACTTAAAAGCATTTAAAAAGGGACAACAGGTTCAGCCTGACAAATAAATTAGGATTTGTGTATAGTTTTGCATTATGAAAATAAATAAACTTTTTTCTATATTTGTTATTATTCATTTGATACTAAGACAAGTTATGGTTTTAAAAATGACGATCACAAAAGAACAGTGAATTTTATTAAACATTGAAAAAAGGATTAAGTTCAATAATTTCATAAAATACATAGAGCAATACACGGACATGTTTTACAAAAATATGTATAAATTTTATAAAACAAATTATTAGGCAATGCAATACTAGGACAACTTGAAGCAAAAACAAAGACAACTTCTAAGAATGGTTTTTTTTCTGAATGCAATACATCTTACAAAATAATTTTTTTAAAGTTGATATATTTAAACAAAAATAATATTTACAGTAAGATTTTATATCTAAATGTCAACGAACTGGAAAAGACAACTTTGAGAAATTAAACAAACAAAAGAGTAATTTACAACTGTAACATAAAAAGTCGATTTTCTCAAAACAGCATTTTTTAAGTTGTCCTAGTATTGTTCTAGCACAGCGATATGTAGTTTATGTAATAAACCTTGTTTTAGTGAGATACTACAAATGTCCAGTTATACTTACCAAAGTTTAATTTTATATTTTATGTAAGTAAGTCCTTAAAAACGTATATGTATAAGTTGTTACAAGTTTTTTTTTGTTACTACGAGCTGGTTATTTTTGAATTTACTTTAATAAATATATTGTTCTGCATATATTTCTCATATTTAAAATTTTTTGTTGTGTTAATTACAAACATATTTAAAAAAACCATATAAAAATGTACGCTGAAATTAGGAAGTTCTAAGGGAATTAGGGTCTAAGTTAAAAATTTACGTCGGAATAAGCAGCTTCTGGCATTTTTAAAAAAATGCTTTTTTTACCAAAATTCTTATTTTTCACAACATATCATTTTACATTTAAAAATGCCAAGCACTCAGCCAAGCATGATATAATAAAATCAATGTTTCTAACATTTGAACTGAATTATCATTTTATTGCTAAAATAACGAAGGTTTAAATTTGACCATATATTTACATGAAGATAAATTTGAATAATGATATGGAGTTTGAGATATGTAATTTTCTATTTTTTGAAACAGTATGAATCCCAGTTTTTTTACAGTAAAATAACTGAACACCATTATCGAATTTAAATGTATACAATAAATTATTATTCTCAGAAGTTAATGATGTGAATGAACTAAGTATGTCACGATCCTTATATGTTTATACATTAAGTGAATTAATATTAATTAAACATGAACCAACAAAAGCAAGACTACATGTTACGATGACTATTTACACCAGTTATATCACATTCAGTAGAAATGCAACTTTCATAATAATAATATTACTTTTCCGCACAACCTTTCTATATGCGAGAAAAGTATTGGTTTACACCAAAAAAAGTTGGAATTTTGAAAAAAATTTTTGAGTTATTTTTACGTTTTCCATCAACAAAACGAAAAAAACGGTTTTTGGAAAAAAAAATCCTGTGTGTATGACGTCGTCGTTGTCGTCGGCCACTTTTCCTTACATGTCTTGTTAGCAAGATACAGCCTCCGGAGTGCAATAGTCAGCAATTTTATGATTGAATATTGTTAAGGACATGTCACAGATGATCCCTATTGATTTTCAGTTCACCAGAGCCAGTACAACGGGTGCTATGGTACTTGAAGTACGACATTTTCTAATTTTTTGAGAAATTTCAGTTTGTTAGCACGATACAGCCTCCGGAGTTCAACAAGTCAACAATTTTATGATTGAATATTATTCAGGGCATCTCACTGATTAACCCTATTGATTTTCAGCTCACCGGAGCCAATACAACAGGTGCTACAGTACTTTAAGTACTATATTTTTGTCATTTTTGGAGAAATTTCAGTTTGTTAGCACGATACAGCTTCCGGAGTATATACAAGTGACCAATTTTATTATTGGATATTATTCAGAGCGTCTCAAAGATGAACGTTATTGATATTCAACTCAGTAAAGCCAGTACAACGGGTGCTATGGTACTCGAAGTGCCAAATTTTCGTCATTTTTGGAGAATTCTCAGTTTGTTAGCACGATACAGCCTCCAGAGAGTATACGATTGATCAATTTTATGATTGAATATTGTTCAAGGTGTCTCACAGATGTACCCTTTTGATTTTCAGTTGACTAGAGCGAGTACCGCGGGTCCTATAAATCCAGATATACTGAATTTTTGGTTATTTTTGGAGAAATTTCGGTTTGTTAGCTCGATACATCCCCCGAAGTATATACAAGTAACAATTTTATGATAGAATATTATTCAGGGCAACAGATGCGGAAAAGTTAGTTTTAATCCTTAAAACCGTTTATTTTCTATCGCTTTGCCGTTTAATTCATTTCAAGTCTCCTTATCTAAGTAATTCAAGTGGTCATTTCATTTTGACTTTGAAAATTTTTTTCAAAAATGATTTTGTTTTTTTATTTACTTACTAAATTAATTAAATTTTCACTTTCAGATTACAATGTATGAAAATCATATCATGAATAGCAAAGCAGATACCACTGAAAAAATCTCTTGAAGAAAAAAGTTTGCTGATATTTGTTTTTCAATTTGGCTCAAGCATTAGATAATGGATAGCACAAATTATTGATTGATAAGTGAAAAAATAAGTAGAAATTTCACATTATATAACTAACAGATTCTTTAGGACCTCATTTAGGAATTAACAGAAGTTCAAGCAGGAGTGCCTCAAAGAAATGTCCTATTTGTCTTGTACACATACCATATTTGGATCAAGTATGATTAAGTTTCTTATGAAAAGAAGCTGAGACATTCTAGCTTTTCCTTAAATAATAAAATTCAAATCTACAATCAAATTTTTAAACCTATCTGGCTGTACCCCGCTTAGGATATAGCATAGTAAAACATATGCTCCATGTTAAGCAAATAATCTCGTTATATATACCTATAGAGACCTTAACAACCAAATGGTTAAAAATGGAATCAAGAGTTATAAGAGAAAATATGGTGAACATCTTTACCTAGACGAGAATGCAGAAGTACTTCAACTCCTGAACAACCATACAACTGTTTAGTAGGTTTAACAGGACAAACTCATTTGATCTAGTGTAGTGTTGTATGGCCAGGAGAATGTATTTAGTGTTACAAAAAAAAAAAGAAAATAGTAATGAAGTGATGAGAACAGGTATTTTTGAGGAGAATCACTACCCGACGGACGATGAGTGGCGTATATCACGACAGATCGTCGAAACAGACAGACTGAGGTGGGCCATCTTAGGCTTCTCCCCCTTTAAATCCCCGGGAACGGACGGCATTTATCCAGCCCTACTTCAGTGGGGCCTGGATGACCTAGTGCCACACCTGGTAGGAATCCTCAGATCCTCACTGGCACTGAGGTATATTCCAAAAGGTTGGAGAGAAGTCAAAGTCGTGTTCATACCAAAACCAGGAAGAATGGACTATTCCATCCCAAAAGCATATCGACCCATTAGCCTCACATCGTTTTCAATGAAGACTTTAGAGAGACTGTGCGAACGATACATAAGAGATGTGGTGATAACACGAAATCCACTGCATCCAAATCAACATGCATACACTCCAGGGAGGTCCACCGATTCGGCTCTTCATCTCGTGGCGGGCCGCATCGAGAAATCGTTGGAAAATAAGGAGTCCACCCTGGGTGTATTCATAGACATAGGCGCATTTGATAGAACCACTTTTCCTAAAATAACAAATGCACTTTCCAACAAGAATATCCCCCAAACCATAAATGGCTGGATATATGACATGCTCTCAAAAAGAGCAATCAAAATCAGTGTAGATGATGTAACCATCAGAGGCTTGGTTGTAAAAGGTTGTCCACGGGGAGCGGTGCTCTCACCACTACTATCGAACATGGTCTTAGACTCCTTGGTCAGCCACCTCAATGATAACAACTTCTACACAATAGCATACGCAGATGACCTAGTGATTCTGCTAACAGGAAGATTTGATGAGACACTCTGCGCTTTAATGCAGGAGGCCCTCAATATCATAGAACAATAGTGCAGAGACCATTCACTGTCAATAAATCCAAAAAAGACTGAGATGGTCCTCTTCACAAATAAAAGGAAGCTTGCAAAACATCAAGCCCCAAAGCTCCTAGATACCAAACTTAATTTCTCTTCAGAGGTGAAATATTTAGGGGTCACCTTTGACAGTAAGTTAACGTGGAACTCCCACTTAAAAAACAGAGTTAAAAAAGCATATATTTCTTATGAGCAGTGTCGTAGAACCATCGGCCGCACCTGGGGAATGTCACCTAAGGTTGCTGCCGGGATCTACACTGCCATCATCAGACCTATGCTAACGTACGGTGCGATTGCCTGGGGAGCTAAGGCAAACCAGCTGACAGTCGTCCGTAAACTGGACAAAATCCAAAGAACAGCATGCCTCAACACAACAGGAGGCATGAGAACCACACCAACAAGAGCTATGGAGGTAATCCTCTGTCTCACTCCCCTTGACATATACATCAAGGAGGTTGTTTTGATGACCATGGCACGTCTGCGCTCTACTGGTATACAACCTGATGTAGGATCCGGTAAACTGAGACGTAACTTGTGGCATGAGGCCCTCAGGGAGATCCCACTGCTGCAGGCCAATACGGACTCGATTCCACTGTGATATGCCTTCAACAGGCCCTACAAGATAATCTTTAAAAACAACTCACAAGACCTATTGGAAGAAGGCGCAATCCGCATCTTCACAGACGGGTCTAAATCCAATGTGGGCTCAGGATGTGGTATTTTTTCCAGATTCCTGAATCTAAACATAAAATGGGCAATGGGCTGCAATGCAGGTGTTGCTCAAACAGAGCTCACAGCTATCTGCATCGCTGCTAAAGAGATTACCAAAAGGAAAACCACAGGTAATGATATATACATCATTACGGACAGTAGACAAACACTACTAGCCCTGAACAGACCACGTATTACATCAGGCCTAGTACTAGAATGTCACATGGCCTTAATCGAAGCCTGTAACAACAACACGGTCAGTTTAGGCTGGATCAAGGGCCATGAGAAATCGAAAGGAAACCGTATTGCAGACCTGCTAGCCAAGAAGGCAGCCTCCCAAAAACTCTTGGGACCTGGCACTTTCATTGGTCTATTGGCGTCAGCAACGGCCGACCTATTAAAGGAACACTCCCTTAATGAGTTTAAGGGTAGATGGGACGACGCAGAAGGCTGCAGGCTTGTCAAGGAACTGCTACAGTATCCGGATAGCAAAGTAGCCAAAAAATACGTGACTATGAACAGGCGGAACCTACGAACAACCACGGGAATTCTGACTGGTCACTGCCACCTACGAAAACACCTTCACAGACTGGGTCTATCTAACACCCCACTTTGTAGAGGATGTGAACAAGATGAGACTGTCAAACACATTCTTTGCAAATGTCAGACACTCTCTCAATTTAGGTTTCAAGTATTCGGCGAGCACAGGCTAACATACCCCAATATGAGGGAACTTAATTCAGGTGACGTTATCGCCTACTTCAAGGAAGTAGGCTGGATGACAAGCTAGAAGGAAGTTTTGAACCTCAGAAGGATGCACAATGGGCCAATTGTGGCCTAAGTGCTGTGGGGCCACCCACCTTTCAAACCTTTACAGATACAGAACTGTTTAGTAGGTTCAACAGGACAAACTCATTTGATCTAGTGTAGTGTTGTATGGCCAGGAGAATGTATTTAGTGTTAGAAAAAAAAAGAAAATAGTAATGAAGTAATGAGAACAGGTATTTAGCGTTATGCTCTAATTGGAATTTCGCTTACTGCGTTTTTTGCAATTTCCCAATGTGCCTCAAATGCTTTCAGAATCATCTAGCCTCTTTTCGTTTGAATAAGCTATGTTTTTATTGTTTTTTTGGTTGGTTTATTTGTTGTTCCTATATAAGAATATAATTTCATTTACTTTGCCTTTGAATCAGTTTAGTTTATATTATTTTTTTTGTTGATTGGATTTGAATTAATTGTTCTGTTTATTTGTTGTCGTTTTCAATATAAGAATATATTTTCATTTATGTTTGTACAATATTTCAATTTGCTTCATTTATTTTTTTAATAATGTTAAATTATCCAAAAAAATAAATTTGTTTAGCCCTCAAAATATAATCCAGTATATTAATTCTGCCCAGTCCAAGGCAAGTTTTGTTATCTCTAAATACGTCACCATATGTGAAATTAATATAAGAGGTGCTCACTGGCGAGCACTGTGACTTGAGATAAACAAAACCAAATGCCTACCTGTGGGCATGGGGTCCGAACAGAAAGACTGAAAATGCCCACCAGTGGACACATGACTTTAAATGTGTTAATAAAGATTTGAGAGCAAAAACGCATCATGTGGATTAATATTAATTAAACATGAACAAACAAAAACAAGAGTTCATGTTATGTTGATTATTTTGATAACAATATTATTTATCATTTCACTGTTCAAGTATACTTATCTATGAACTTATATATTCATGCACTAATTTTATTATAAATTTATAATTTATTGTCTTAAGTAAATTAACAATGCCACACCTCGAAATATCTATTTCTTATCTGGTTTCTATTGTTTCTATACAATTATATTTTTTACTTTAGCCTATAATAATCGAGTATCATGTCATTAATAGCTCCCACCTATAATTATAAGCATTTGAAATTGGTAAAGTTAAAAATAACTAATTTTATATCATTACTTCACCTTGGTCAAGTATTTATATTTTAACTGCTAAATTCCTTGATATTATAAAGTACCAAAATTCAACTTACTTAATTACTTTGAACAACATCTGTAGTTAAAATGCTATTTTAGAAATTATTTAGTACAAAACATTTGGAATACTAATTGTATGACATGATAAATCTAATGGTATTTGTCTGCTATTATGCATGAAACTGATAATTTTATGATAGCATTGCAATGAAACGAGCTTGTATATATCTTAAATTAATTAAAAAACTTAAATCCTAAATATCGAAAGAAAACAAAAAAATTTCTTAGCAATGTAATCATCTTAATATAAAAAAATTATCCAGAACAAAATCATGAATATATTTGAGATAGTTGAAGCACTTTTATTGTACAATGTAAAATTTGTAAATCTGTTATATTGCATACACAGCTAGTAAATAAAAATAAAACATACCTGGTCCTAAAAATTGACATCCTCTGGCTCTAACAGCTGCCCACAAATTGGCAGACAATTGTTGAGGATTTTGATGTTGGAGAATGAGTTCAGTAACTGTTCTTTCTCCAAGAGATCTTGCAGCTCTCATAGCTCTAGTTCTGCCTTCATCTTCCACTAACTGGCAGTTAATAAGAGTTACGAGTTTCCTTTGCATAGGGCGTGATAAGATACTTCCACTACCACATACACTTCCATTTGGATACGGCTTCAAATACAAAGCCAATTCTTCAATGTATCTTTTACATTCTAAGTAATAATCTAGATATTCCCTAGGAACAATCTTACAGTCAATTTCATCATTATCATTCCTTATGTTTGGTCCAACAAGTTGCAATAATGCAGTATTAATTGGTAAGTTTTCGATGTCAATACTTATATTTGTTTGGTCGAAGGGGCACTGTTTTCTATGTAGATTTGAAAGGCAGCCCCTGCATATTGTGTGGCTACAGCCCAAACTTATGGGACTACGAAGCTTTTCATCAAATGAGTTGCAGCAAACTGGACATGAAAGGAATTCCGTCCACTGAGGTGCCTGGATGGGCATTCTAAAATTTGAAATCACCATTATGCTAACATCATCACCTTTGGGTTGTCAAAATCAGGTGATGACACTTTCTTACGCCAATGTGGCAATATTTTTTGGGATTTATGACGCGCTTTTTATGTATATTTATTATTTTCCTGAATATATACCAAAGGTTAAACGAATATTTGGTATAACATGCAAATAGGGATGAATACCTTAATTTGTTCACTAAAAATAATCACATCATGTAGCACTTTGACACTGGATGATTCACATTTGTTGTGAAATCTGACTTCTTGAACATTTACGTCACAAAACGTCATAATTACGGTTTTCACTGTCATTGTGGAAGACTATCATCCATAAAAACTAGAATTCATAAAATGGAAATTTTAGCGAAGTAACTAATTTTACTAAAATTACCTCATAACAAAATATAAATGAAAACTTGGGATATTCAGTATTGAGATAATAACAATGATCAATTTTTCAGTTCGCTCGAGTATTTCAAACAATAGTATTGTATTACTTACATTACTACGGGCCACTTGCACCGTATTAGTGCAAAACTTCTGTTAACAAAACCAGGTTTAACTTATTAGAACTTAGATTAACTGTTTGGCTTGCACCGTCATTTATTTAAACTAGATTAAAGTTCAGCCAGGGTTCTGGTAATTTTTCTATAAGTTGGTACTGTGACAATTTTCACTTGCATAATTCTTAACCTAGATTATACTTGTTTGGCAGGAATCCTAGGATTCTAAAATCTACCGTCGTAAATTTATTATAATTGTATTCCGAGAAATGACATAAATCATGACCCTGTACATGGGAAAACAGGGTTTTGTCAAAAAGACCTTTTAAAATTCCGTAGTGTGTTAATTAAACACCTAATGTATATTTTTTAATTATTAACTCTACAGCGGGCGCTTCATGTCTGAGAGACCGACGAAATTTTTAATTTATTGATTTTTGTTTACGCGTGGTCTTACCGCCTAGATCCTCAATCCACACACCAGTGTTAAACGTTTAGCCATACCGGTCAGTCATAGGTGAAATATTGTAAAAACAATCTGCTTATACGAGTTTGTTGGTGAATATTTTACAGTAGTAAGGTAAGTTAAATTGTACATATTTTTTTATATTATGTTATTGTTGATGTATTTTTATTAAAATATTTAAACGTAAATAGTAAATTAGGAACAAAACTGTATTTTTATGACTTTGAGAGACAGACTTCGCGAAATATCTGGAAACCACGACACTATACACCAACAAGATGCTCCACCGGATGGACAAACAGGACGATGCGCTATTTGCAGCACAAAGAAAAGCCGAAAGACACGTTTATGTTGTCAAAAATGTTTTAAGTTTTTATGTCTAGAACACGTGTGGGCATTATTTGTAATGATTGTTATAAAAATAATTAAAAAGTTATACGATTTCTATAATTAGGTAGCCATTTTTAGTTTAAAGGTTTTCTTCAAACATGTTTTTTATGTTAAAAATAAAACTAATAATTTTAAAACAAAATGTTATTTTATTTTACAGTCCCGAATAAAGATAAATATAAAAATTACAAAATGTTATAAAATGTGAGACGGACGGGCCTGCTATTTTCCAAATATTTCACGCGCCCGCTCTAGGGTTAATTATTTTTTTATTACCACTGTTACTTAGCAATTTTTCATTATCTGGTTTGGATAAACTAGAAACAGGTTTAACAAAACAAAAATCTTGTTATTTTGATTAAATATTTTTTGTGTATTTTTTCTCTGGACAGGTTCTCAAAGGTGACCTAAAATTAAACTCCAGACAGTTTCTTAAATATTTCTTTATTATATAGTATAGATAAACATCAGTGCGATTAATTTAGGATTAATAATAAAAATTAAACTCTCGAAATGTTTAAGGATCTCTTTGAACTAAAAATAAAAAGAATCTCACACAAAATGGGATCCTTTTTTGTGTGGGTCTAAACTCCTGAACTTGCATAAAATTTTAGGATGGTTAGGAGCTGATTAATTGGTGATACGGTCATGGTTTCTAAAAAATAAGGAAGTAGTAATCATGTACTTTTATTTTTCCTTTTTTCCCTTATCACTAACCAAAAAATAATGATTCTATGATAAACTTACAAATAATGGGGATATTCTCAACTTGATCTTCTATTATTTCCAGAAGTTATAGCTGCCCCTTTTAATAATCAGAATATGCTAAAAAGACTCAATTCATCAAAGTCATCAAAATAATTTGACTTTTCATAAATACGCCTACGAAAGCCGAAAATTTCCAAAGTATCTAAAAAATCCTCTAAGAAAATTTCTTCCTCCAATTCCAAATAATCCATATTTTTACACAAAAAATTCCACTTGTAGGCAGAGTAGGCGTAGACACATATAAAATGTAGGGTTAAGATTCAAAGCTTAGCCTTAAACATTGAATAATCCCTCGAATTTGGGAGATTTACTTTAACAGCTAGTTAAGGCAATTAAACTCGGGTTAAGTGACGGTGCACGATAATTTTACTTAAAACTTGGTTTAGGTTGTAAATCATAGTTAACAACTACGGTGCAAGTGGCCCTAAGAAATTAAAAATGTTATTTGTAATAAATATGCTATATTATTCAAATTATTCTGATTGTATTTATTAACATAAGTTGGTTATTGGGCTTCAAAAATTAAGGTATGTTTACCTAAAACTGCACAGCACGTAGTATCCATACTGATCGAAAATCATAATTTCTACAAATGGCATTTCAAAGATTATATACACGGCATTTCGAGGTTATAAATAATACATTGTAATGTTTTTTAATTTGAATATATATTTAATTTAAAGCATTGTATTTATTTTTGTGTTTACTTAAAATACATTAGAATTAATTCAGTATTTGAACATGGATATACAGGAAGTTGAACAAAAAGTAAACGAATACGAATCGTTTGTAGAAGATAAGTTAAAAAGTGACTTGAAAGATATTGAAACATTTCTAAAAGATAAATCTTTAAAATATAAAGAATGGGAGGAAGTTAAAAACGTAGTGAAAGTGATTCGTAATTTTAAAGATAAAAATAGAGACATGACTGTGAAAGTTGACATTGGAAGAGGACTTTTAGCTCAAGGAGAAATTACTGACTTCGAAAGAAGCTACATAAATATTGGATTAGGTTACATGCTCGAAATGGACTGTGATGAAGCAGATAAATATTCTGACATTAGAATGAACTTATTGAAAAAGGAAATATCTCACTTTAGAAAACTAGCTATTGATGTTAAAGTGCATATTAAATTGACTCTTTTAGCAATGAATGAATTGCAAGCTACCATAGTTCCATCAAAATAAAAAGTGATAGTAGTACTTTTTAAATTTTTTATTTTTATAAGTGGAAGTGTTATCAAGAAATGTCAATATTGCACAATCTAAGTAATATTTATATTAATTTTGTTCCTGACAATATGTTGAAAAAGTAATTAAATTCTATTAACTATTGAATATTCATCTTACGACTGAGTGAGTTTTGAATTTATTATTGGCAATCAAGATTAATTCTTTGTTACATGACAAAGTATTAAAGATGCCCATGAAAACAGACTAGCAAGGCCATATCTAGCTATTTAGCTGCTCTGCGCAAAGATAATTTTGACCACCCTTTTCAAAAACACTAACACCATATAAGTCATGAACTTGTTATGTTGGGGGATGTTAAGTATATAAGTACATAAAATATAATTATGATGTTGTTGGGATTATACCTAATAACGTATCTTTCAATTAAATTTACTGTATCAACCCAGGGCCAGATTAAGACATTAGAGCGCCCTAGGCTGACATCAGATTGGCGCCTCTAAACTAGGAAAGTAAAAATATAAATACAAGTAAAATAAAACGCGTTTCACAAAATATATATGTATTTGTGAAAATGTACAAATCAATTATTTAAAGGTGGATTTTACGACAAATAATACTTGAAAATTTTTGTATGATATCGTCAAAATAAATTTCTTTTAGTGCCTCACATTCTATACATAATATTGAGAGGTCAGCAGTTTTATCGTCTGTTAAAGAATTTCTTAAGTAATTTTTTACTCGTTTTAACACGGAGAAGGACCTTTCGCCTGTACAATTCGTCACTGGAAGACACAGATATATTCTTGTCCATGTTGGGAAACGTACAAATTAAATTTCTCCTGCGGAGTGTTTGCAACCATGGCATAGTTTTTGATGTTTTTTTCTGTTAGGTGAGTCCAGAGTTTGAATAAAATATTTGAATTGATCACATTCATTTTCAAAATTACAATCCCAATCTCTAGTATAAATTCCTTGAAGATGTCTGCACTTTTCTTTTATTATATTGTCTTCAGTGTTTTCTAAGTTTGTAAGAAAACCAAAAGATCCATTGATTTCATCGTACGAATTTTTTCGCCTCTCAAGTTCTGATACTATATTGTCTACAACCACGTAGAACATATTTACTTCCATATCTGTCCTATCATCAAAAGTAGTTTCTCCAACATCACTATCTCCTGGCAAACATTTCCTTTTTTTCTTCCTTTTCGAATCCAACGTATAGGTACTACATTTTGTTAACAATTTACCGCTTTCCTCGTATTTGTTATAAGTTGTTCTCATTTCCGTAACAAAGTTAATTAATGATTTATAGAGTTGGACGGCTTTTCCATACTATGCTTTTGCAAAGACTGGCTTGTTTTGTAGAATCGAATTAAAATATCTCTCCAGAAAGAAAGTATAATACCAGTCTCCAAGCTTAACATTTTTTCAATATACCCTTCTCCTCAGCTTTTGTTTTAGGTGCTTGCGAGGTATCATTCACAATAAAATTCAAAGCTTCTTTAAAAGCATCGTAACTGTCATAAAGAGCAGTGCAGGCATCGACTCTAGCTGACCATCTAGTAGCTGAAAGTTTTTTAGGCACATGTAGTTCTGACCCACTCACAGTTCTGTTACGTGTTAAACACTCTTTCATTATTTCCCACCTATAGGTTGATGCTGAAAAGAAAGTGTATATTTCTTCCACAAACAAGAAGACATTTGTTATAACAGGAGAACACTCTGCAGCGCAGGTTCCTACTAAATTCAGTGAATGGGCAGCACATAGTATAAATTTTGCCAATTTGCTCTTTTCCTTGATTCTAGCTTGCAAACCAGAATATCGACCAGACATGTTGCTAGCGTCATCGTAAGATTGTCCTCTACAGTTCTGTATGTCTAATGACATATGTTCTGAAACTGTCAAAACTGCTGTTTCCATACTTGAAGCTTTGTGCCCTACCTTAACAGCAAATGTAATAAATCATTCTACTACCGAACCATTTTCAATTACATATCTGAGAACAACAGTAAGTTGGTCAGTATGGGATATGTCGGGTGTAGAATCTATGATTATTACAAAATATTTCGTGTTTTTTATTTCTGATGCAAATTGTTCTCTTAGATCAACCGCCATGAGTTTTATAAATTCATCACAAATAGTTGATGACAAATAAGAAACATTTCCTTTGCCTGGATTGCCTTTTGTTTCAATGTGGGTTTTTAGAAACGGATCGAATTCTGCTAAAAGCTAAAGCTCCGAACATTTCACTAGAACCCCTAAATGATAAGCCACGCGATGTCAAAAATTTTATAACTGCAAATACTCATTTAAGTATGTTAACCCAGTAATACCTTCCTGCAAGGTACTGCTTATGAACTTCGGTATCTATTTTCCCTAAGACATTTGATCGCGCAATATACGCCTTTGCCTTTTCACAGTGTTCAGAAGAGTTTTCATGTTCACAAATCCGATGGGTATTTTTCCAGTCGTTGAATCCAGTCATGAAATAATTCGTTTTTGTCCAGTTAAATAATTTACAATACAAACAATAAACATTTCCTGTTAGTGCTGAATATAATAGCCATTGACGATGTACAGTTTCCCCGTTGTGCAAAGTTTTGAAAAACATATTTTTTGAAGGAAATCTACTATGAATATCACAAATTCGTCTCGATTTTTGGAAATCCATTTTAGAAATTTCTTGTACAATTACAGATGGGTTCATTAGAATGTAATTTATGAAAGTTTCGGTTATAGCCCATCCAGCTGGGTCTGTGAAATCGACTTTTGAAAATAATTCTGACGTTTCTTGAGGATTGCTTGATGAAGATGCACAGTCCTGAACTTCATCAGTATCAGAATTGCATGAGTTTATTGCGGTTTCTAGAGGATACAAAAATAAAAAGTATATTCTTACACCTCGTTATTCAATTATCTGCTTACCTCTATCCATAATATCATCACTACTGAGAGTTGATTGTTTTTCATCATCTGCATCGGCTTCCATACCTCGAACAGGTTGACAAAAAAAAAGAATTTAATTTGGGTATTTTTTTCAATAAATTCTCCATTTTTTCTTGCTTTTCTTTTTCAGCCTTCTTGCTTTCCCATCCACTAAGTTTTCTACTTCCAATTTTTAAAATAAATGTTTCCAAAGTTTACCAATTTTTTTTGTAAACTTTGATGTTGCGTTTCCAATCACCCTTTCTCGGTTTTTTTGTTTTGGCGAGCGCAAGGCGCAGGTGGCGATACTTTGCATATTAGCATATTTATCTCTGGCGGCATCCCGTCACTGCCGCAAATCAGCAAAAAGAGATTTGTCTATAGTTACCACAATACCGCATTAATAATCAAAATATATGGATGTAAAGCGGTGCTTTTCAATCTATCCAAGTATTCAAACCCGGTCGACTGAAATAATGATTTCTCTATTCACTAATGTTGTCAATAAAATTTTGTTTAATATTGGTGCCTTACAACACATTCGATCTCCACAAAAAAATACGTATACAGCAAAAATGATTTGCACGAATTGTGACTATCGTTAGTGGTTAGTCCGGTCAGTCGGCGAATATTTCTTTCACGGCGCCCTAGGCTATAGCCTAGTGAGCCTATTGGATAATATGGCACTGTATCAACCCTTATTTTGTGGAATCTTCTTATGTTATGAAACCAACTGGTTTTAAATAACTCCACTATATAATGAGAAAATGCTAAAAATTTGAAAAAAATGACAATTGTTTTGATAAAATATTTTATGATATTGAAACAATTGTCAAATTTTTACCATGTTTTCAATCTATTGTGGAATTATTTAGAAACTGTTAGTTCTATTTATAACAATAATATTTATCTTTCAACTTGATCATCAACATCAACCTATTTCAACTCACTGCTTATATGGGCCTATTTTTCTTTGTGCATTTTTTCCCTGTCTCTGGCTAATCTTGCCTGTGTATGATGCCCTTCAACTAAAGGAACAAGGACCAAGCTGGGTTATTATGAAATCAGTTCATGTGCATTTAAGGTTAATAGTTTACATATAAAAAAGGCAAAAATGATTTGTTATAAAATTTAAAGTAGATAAAAAAACAATTATGTAACACTACAAAACTAATCGGCAATTCTTAAAAATAATCAAATTATGTAACGAAACGGTTTTTTTGAGAATATTTAACCCTACCTCATAATTCTAGGTCATAATTTTCTTTGCACTTTTTGCTCTTGTACAATCTTTAATATCTGATAAATTTATATTGTTGCAAACTTTGTGTTCTACTGAACTCATAGTAGCCAATCCAGATAATCTATTCTCTGTTATGGTGGATCGCAGATAGTTTTTTTATTATTTTTAATGTACAACAGCTTCTTTCCAGAATCCTGAGTGCAATATTCCTTTTAGATTATAGCAAAGCCTTCGATCGAATAAAACATGCATTACTTTTAAAAATACTCCACTTCTATGGCTTCAACACAAGTGCAAAGGGTGTATTTCAATGGAAAGTCTTCTGATATGGCAGCTGTAAAAAAATGGAGTCCCACAAGGCTCCATTTTTGGTCCCTTATTATTTATTCTTTATACATAAGCTGAACTCCAGAAACATCTTAAATGGTGTCATTACCATTCATATGCAAACAATACTCATCTTTACTACATATTTAAGCAGGACAAAATGAATTAAGCCTGTATACACATAAATGAAGATATTGCAAGCCTGGAATAAATTTTGTCTTACAGTGAATGCTACCAAGACGAAATTAATGCTTTTTGGTCGACCCAAAGCAAAGAAAAACATTTCATATCAGATTGTTATTAAAGTAAATTCGGAAAAATTGAAGCTGCCGATAAAACAAGAAACTTAGGCCTAATTATGGATGTCAAACTAAATTATCAGGATCATGTTAATGAAATACTTCGTCGTTCATTTTCCATTTTAAAATTATTAGTCGTGGCACGATTTATGGCCGCTACCCTACTTATGGCCACTTGTTTCTTTAAGAACTAAAATTTAGCGTTTGGCAACAATGTAAGCAAAAGTGGCGGTTCGGAGAGGTAAATATGCATGTTCCAATAATATTTGGGTAAGTTTACAGGTAAGAAAGGAAGGTTGGTGTGAGCAGTGAAATAAACAGTAAATGCGTGTAATACACGTACAAGCATTATTTTTGCTTATTCTTGTTGCTAAGAACTTATCAGTAAACATCGTAACGAATTTAAGTTTTACCAAGTTTTTTTCTGAATATTTGCAGTTCCAGAGGTAAGTAGATATCAAAACCCAGGATATTTTTTTCCAACTTAATTTTTTTTAACCTAAAATAAATGTCAAGGTGACCATTAGTAGAAACCAAAAATTAAGGATTCTTGCCTTATGGCCATATAGTGGCTGTTATATAGTTCACTTTGCTATTATGTTATTTGGTTATTGTCACTGTCAAGTTGAAAGTTGATTAAAGCCTCAATTCAGTTTAGGTTTATTATTAAAATTTAATCAACTTTATTTTCTTCTACAACATCAAATGGATAAGCTACTCAGACCTGAAAAGTTAGAAGTCGAACCCTGTTCAAGCGATGCACCTGAACAGTGGACGCATTGGATACGCTCTTCCGAAAATTTCATCGAAGCTGCTAAAGCTACGGAAGAAAAAGATCGACTGAATCTTCTCATCAACTGTGTTAGCCCTACCATTTATGGATATATTAGCGATTGTAGTACATACGAAAAAGCGATCGACATCTTGAAAAATATTTATGTCAAACCAAGGAATGAAATATTTGCCAGACACTCCCTTTCAACGAGACGACAACAAACTAGTGAATCCAGTGATCAATATTTTCAAGTTTTGAAGCAAATTAGTAAAGAGTGTAATTTCAAAGCAGTATCTGCTGATGAGCACAGGGATGAATTTATCCGAGATTCATTCATCAGTGGTCTTATATCATCACAAATTAGAGAAAGACTACTTCAAAATAATACACAAACCTTGGAAACTGCTTTTGACAATGCGAGAGCACTGGAATCAGCTCAATTTCATTCTGAGGCGTATGCATCACCATTTGGATCGTTCAATGCTGCTGCTCCTGCTAACAGAAACAAAGACCAATCTCAAAAATTTACATAAAATTCAGATTCGCCAACAACGTCTGCTGCTTCTTCCAAATGCTACTTTTTGCGGATATGATTATCACCTTCGTAGTACGTGTCCAGCTAAAAATTCCAACTGTCATGCATGTGGCAAGAAAGGTCATTTCACAAAAGTCTGCAAATCCCGAGGAAACTCAATGAAATATACCAAATAGACATCATCTCTACTAGCGACTATTTCAACTGCCTCGCCAGCTTGTCTATCGAAAGCCACCCTTCAAGTTGAAGTTGACGGAGTTGTGACAGATGCATTGATCGATACGGGAAGTTCGGATAGTTATATATCAAATAAAGTTGTAAGATCCAGAAAATTGAAGATATTTCCTTATGCATGTGATGTAGTAATGGCCTCCACATCGATAGTATCACAAGTGATTGGATATTGTATCGTTTCTATAAGAATACTGTGGATAACATCTATCGAGATTTCAAACTTCTAATAATGGATGAATTCTACGCAGATATAATGATTGGTGACATTTTACTCAAAGAACACTCATATGTGAAAGTAACTTTTGGTGGCTCGAGGTGTCCACTCACAGTATGTAGTTTAGCTATTGCTAATCTGTACCCAATTCTTCTATTCTCAAATTTATCTATAGACTGTAAACCTATTGCAGTGAGATCACGTCGATATTGTCCTGACGATCTCGAGTTCATAAAAAAAGAAGTCGGAAGGTTATTGAATGAGAACATTATAGAACCAAGTGATTCACCCTGGCGTGCACAAGTTCTGATAACTTCAAACGATAACCATAATGCCTCAGAGAATACGATAGCAGCTCAGCTCTCCCAAGACGGCAAACCTGTAGCATTTTTCTCAAAGACTCTCTGTAGTACTGAAAGAAGACATTCATCTGTGGAACAAGAAGCATACGCTATAGTTGAAGCACTCAAGAACTGGAGACACTTCCTAATTGGACGACATTTCAAACTCATAACAGACCAGAGATCAGTGTCTTTCATGTTTGATCATAAAGTTTCAAGTAAAATAAAAAATGAAAAGATTATGCGGTGGCGCCTAGAATTATCCTGTTTCAGTTACGATATCATTCATAAACCTGGACTAGAAAATACAGTAGCTGATACTTTTTCAAGAATAACTTCAGGTATATCAAGAGAACAAAGTGATAAAACTTTATATAACTTACATACCTCCTTATGTCATCCCGGAGTGATTCAGCTGTATCATTGGATTCGATGTAAAAATCTACCTTTTTCCTTGGATGATATTCGATAAATTACCGCATTGTGTCCAGTTTGCGCCGAAATCAAGCAAAGATTTCATAAAAGGCAGGGAACTCTAATAAAATCGACATCTCCATTTGAGAGGCTCAACATTGATTTTAAAGGACCCCTACCATCAACAACTAACAACAAGTATATTTTAACTGTTGTTGATGAATATTCACAATTCCCTTTTGCTTTTGCATGTCCAGATACAACTTCCGTCATCTGGTAACAACTTTTTGTAATCTTTGGAATATCTACGTATATACATTCTGACCAAGGAACCTCGCTGATATCCCATGAGATGAAAGCATATTTGCAATCAAACGGTATTGCTTCAAGTCGTACAACTGCGTATAATCCTCAAGGAAATGGACAATGCGAGAGATATAATGAAATAATATGGAAAACCATTCAGTTGGCACTGAAATCTAAGAACTTGAAGATAGATAAATAGGATTCAGTTTTTGCAAGAAACTCAGCATTCAATAAGGTCCCTTCTATGTATGGCAATTAATTGTTCTCCTCATGAGAGAATGTTTATTCATCCACGAAGATCGCAAAATGGATTATCAATTCCAACATGGCTATCTACTCCTGGCACTGTATTCTTAAGAAGGCACGTTAGAGCGAATAAATACGAACCTTCAGTGGAAGGAGTGGAACTGGTCGAAGTAAATACAGATTATGCTCACGTACGGTTTTCTAATGGTAGAGAAACTACTGTTTCAACTCGACATTTGGCACCTCGCGGAGATACATCATTACTGAAGGAAACCAGTAGAAATCTGGATCAAGAAAATTTGGGTTCAGGTTCAACTGATGGTTCGGTGATATTAGAGAAAGGCTCAGACAAGAAAGAAAGCAATCTCAATGTTCAACTTGATCAAGTGAAAGATTTTGCCTCGTCGTTCAGAACGAAATAGAAACCCTCCAAAGCATTTTGAAGATTTCATAAGAAACTGAAGAGGGGAAGAATGTTATATAGTTCACTTTGCTATTATGTTATTTGTTTATTGTCACTGTCAAGTTGAAAGTTGATTAAAGCCTCAATTCAGTTTAGGTTTATTATTACAGTGGCCAAAAGTAAAATATAAAATTTTACTTATGACCAGTTATATTTGTGAAGGAGAGTGTGTTATACAGATACTAAGGTAGGAATTTTGCTGTTTCAGCTAATATGCCGAAGACTCGCAAGAAAAAGAGGTTTCAATATTTTCCTTTAAAAATACAAAAGCTGTGAATGATGTGCGTGAGGGAATGCCTGTATTTAGGGCTAGTAAAGAATTCAAAGTACCTAGGACTACCCTACGGAACAAATTGGAGGGGAAATTTCCAATGGAATAAACAGGGCATTGCGGATTTTCATCACATTTGGGTGAAGATAACGAGAAAGTGCTGGTGAATTGGCTTTTGGATTGCGCTAAAATGAGATTTCCCATTAACAAAGATGGTTTGATTAGCTCTGTGCAAAAGCCAGTGAACGAATTGAAAATAAACGATCCGTGTGTGGTTGGATTGCCCCAAACTCTCCACACATGAAGCAATGGCGTACATTTCCGCCTGAAATACGGTTGCATAGGATCCTAGAGAGGTTGAAATTTCTGTCCTAGATCTGCGCCCGTATACATCCGCACCAGAACCTGTGAGTGTCTTTGAACAATCTGTGTACCAACAGATGTCTGCTCTTGAAAGTTCATCTTCACGGAGGACCTATCCATCTCTATTTGGAAATAGGACGGTATAAGGTATATTGTAGTTTACTGTTGGAGGCATTATATCAGAGGTTATTACCAGAACACTATGACTTTCAGTGTCCGCTAGCATTCTGCTTTGCTCTGTATAAGCCTGTTTTGTGTATTTAGAAAAATGCACAATTCTATATGCTGTCCATCTGGCCTCCTTTTCCAGAAATATATGGAGAGGAGGTAGGTCCAGGAGGATTTCAATGGCTGTTGACGGTGTAGTAATGACGGCACCACTTGTAATGACATAAATGCATTACTATAAAACTCGATTCAGGAAACCAGTTATCGCCGCGATGACGATATACCCCACCAGAACAGCAGAGCCCCCACGCCGGATGCGCACGAGGAATCGACGGTAGAATGAACAGAGACTACCACCACGATGGATATAAAAATGCGAACCAACAGACGAAGAGACGACTTGGTTTACGGACTTCTGCTCCTCCAAGTTCAGCCGCCTCCAGTGCGAAGCGTAGGTCGAGGGTATTGACTTCAACCTTAAACGCTTTACACTATCTTCCGCCGAGTGTTGTACTAAGTCGGAGTATTGATCCTACTTTATACATCATTCATTAGAACGGCCGTTGGTTTCTGGTATTGACGGAAACGAGAACGATTGTTCAAAGTGTTAGAAGAATTTCGGTGTGGTACTGACACACATAAAACTCTACAGTATCTCCGTAGGGAAGCACCGTTAAGCCGGGTACTAACTGGCTATAAACGATCGCTTTAACTGTTAGAATAATTTCGGTGTGGTATTGACACGCTGTAATAACTACAGTCCCTGCACGTAGAAGTGTTCGTTAAGCTCGGTACTGACTAGCTACAAACGATAATCTCAAATCTTGAGACTAAAACCGAAAGAGTATTGTTCCGCCGGTTGCTCATATCCCTGGCTGACTGAACGTTCCACAGGACATAGAGAGTCTCGTACACCGTCGAGTATATCGCCGAAATCGAAATACACACTGCTCTAGTTCCACCTACGTGCTATTAGACCATCAGTACCTATCAATCGATGAAAGGATACGGACCGTCGAAGCGTGACCTTCAAAATATTTACGTACCGGAGAATTATATAGAATATTGAATTTTAATTTATTTTTGTGGTTGTAAATATTATTTTTTAGAAATAAATCAGTTAATTTGATTGAACTCTGTCTCCTTTGGGCTTACCTGGGCAATACGCATTACACAGTAATATCCATACAATCCTGTCTCTGTATACCAGAGAGCTTTGCTTGGGCCGTTTTCTGTAAAGCTTTTGACCACCAAGCAATGGCTCCATATGTGATCATTGGTTTAACAATCATCACATATTTATATACCAGAGAGCTTTGCTTGGGCCGTTTTCTGTAAAGCTTTTGACCACCAAGCAATGGCTCCATATGTGATCATTGGTTTAACAATCATCACATATTTATATACAAATATTTTACTTCCGCTGCAAATGGAATAACCTCGCCATTATAGGAAAGTGGTGGAAGACCCACCAATTTCCTTCTCCTGGTGAAGGGAACCATTACAGTTTTACCAGGGTTAACAGACATCTGTTCTCTCTGGCACAAACTGTAGACATCGTCCAACGTCTTTTGGAGGATATTATATGCTACACCCGTCCTGACTTGGTCCTTGCCACTATGACAAGGTCGTCTGCATACGCTTGCAGCTCTACTCCTCTTCATTCGAGAGTACCAAGCAGATCATCCAACAAGAGTGACCACAGTAGGGGAGTTAGCACTTCACCCTGCGGGCAACCCCTGCAAACCTTGAAGCTAATGGCCTCATCTTGAAGAGATGTAGTGGCTGTTGTATTAGTGAGCATGGCATATATCCAGCCGGTAATAGTTGGTTTAATGCAGTTTTCAGCCAAAGCTGAACCAATGGAGGCCGGTAGTGCGTTGTCAAATTCTCCTTCGATGTCAAGAAAAATGGTCACCGCAACCGTGTGATTTACCCAACAAGTTTATGTAACGCTAAATCTGTTGATTTGCTAGTTTGATAAGCGTACTGGTAGATGCTCAGGGGGAGTTGTATAATGTTACCCGCCTGATGTAGCAAGCCAGTACTCTTTTAAGCCCTCTAAGCAGGAAATATGTTAGGCTAATTGGTCTGACCGATTTAGGGTGTGGGTCTGTTCGGCCCACTTTCGGTATATATACTACCCTAGCCGCCAACCAACTGGGTGGTATATAATTCAACGCCAGTCTAGCTTTATGCAGTTTAATGAGGATGGGCAAAAGTAATTTCAGTCCGTTTGCAGCAGAGTTGGAAAATGCCATCCTCACCGGGGAGATTTGAAGGGCTGAAATGATTTGATTGCCCATTCAATCGCCGGTGCTGCGATACCTTCCTTGGCGACCTCCCATTCGTTCTTTTTGGGATGGCTTGTGCTCTCAAAGTGGAGAGGTTGATTGTTATCCAGAATTAAACTTCCGGGAAAGAGGTTTTCAATCAAAAGCTCTACCGTTTCTTTTCTAGAGGTCGTGAAAGTGCCATCTGGTCACTTCATCGACCCTATCTCGGCAATAGACTCTTTAGAGATAATCTTGTGTATTCTGGTACTGCGAGGTATATCAGATATACTCTCACAGAACTCCTTCCAAGGCTCCCGCTTCGCCTATGTAATTTCTTTGTTGTGGATTGTTAGAGCAGTTCCATAAGTCTCCCAGTTGCCTGACTCTAGCTCGATTAAATAGTCGTCGAACTTCTTTTCTGCATTTTTCTAGGCATTTGTTCCACCAAGTAAAGTTGCGATTATCTCTTTTTGTCTTGAGTGGTCAGTTTTCATGATAGAAGGAAATCACTGCTTCCCTAACCTCTTCCGCCGCAGTATCTATCCCATCACAACTGGTAATGGCAGTGAAGCCGTCCTCAATGTACCGTTGGAGGGAATTTTTGTACCCACTCCAGTCAGTAGCTTTTGAGTCGCGATATTCCACTACTGGTCTTGGACCTATTTTAAAGTTGAATTGAATATGTGTGTGATCTGAATGCGATGGCTCAGTATATACTGCCCAGTGCCGTATCTTTTTGCCCAGAAAGTTTGAGCTGATAGTTAAATCTAACACCTCTGATCTGTTTCTAGTTACAGTACAACAAAAGTAGCTTGGCGGGCCAAGGGCGTGTGCGCAGTAGCAAAATCCGCTGTACGTACGTTTTAAATCATTTCTCTCGCAACTCTTGTCATGTTTACTTCGAACGTACAATCCGAGAGATACATTTTAATGGTTTTTGATATTTTATTATTTTACGTGTTATTTTAATTACAGTTTATAATTTGTGACCTTCGACCTCCAAGCTACTTCTGTTGCACTGTGCAATGGTTGGTTCAGAGCCCTTATTAATAACAGATAGTATATAATCAAAAAGTAACTCAACTCTCTGATTTATATTTGTGGACAATATACGGGATTAAAGCTGGAGTAGAAACTTTTGTAAAAAATTACCTTAAAAAAATTGTATGAACTACGTCTATGTAATGGAAAGTTTGTTATATCTCAGGTATGGTAAAATGTTTGACGAAACAAAACACTTGTCATCCGCATACATGGCTGTTAGGATTTGCGGTGAGGACGGTAGCTCGTGAGTGAAGAGGGAATACAGCAAAGGTGATAATGCTGAACCCTTGGGTTACTCCGGCTTGTATAGGGTAGGGTCCCGCAGAGCCTTCATTGATGCTTGTATATAATTAGCGGTTTGTTAAATACGCATGAATTATTTTAATCGGGTAATCTGGTAATTTCATGATTATTAATTAATTTGTACCATAATCCCTCGTGCCATACGGAATCAAAGGCTTTTTGTATGTCAATCGTAACCATCATGAATTTATTTTTATCCCGGAATTCTTCTCTGATATGATTGTCACTCTAATGATTTGCGCCACTGTGCTATGTCCGCCTCTAAAACCATATTGATCGGGAGGTATTATTTTGTGTTTGTAAAATGTTGTATTATTTTCAGAATAATTTTGTCTATAACATTTCCTATCTTATTCAGTAAGGAAATGGGTCTGTAACTATCCACATAACAAGGTTGTTTGTTGGCTTTGATAATTGGGATGATGCTGGCAATTTTGAGCATATCAGGGTAGTTGCCAATTTTGACGATATAGTTTACTATGTACGTTATTTTTACAATAGCTTTTTTGGAAGTTTCTTAAGTAGTATGCTTGGGATAACATCCTTCCTCGGGGCAGTTTGGTTTTTTAAAAATTGTATTGTATTATAGATTTCGAAATAAGTACCTACCTAAGGTTTCTGTATCTAAAGTGTGTAAGTGGTTTTGGACTGTTTGTGTTATGTTAAGATGGTGTTGTGCTTTTTTCGTGTTGTTAGTGAAGTTGTTTTGAAAATACTCTCCGAAAGCTTCCACGATTTTAGATTTATCGGTATATCTTTGTCCATTTGCGAGAATTTTTGTAATTTCGCTATGTTTATTGTTTATTTATTTTCCATAGCGAGTTATTTTCGGGTGTAAGTTTTTCTAGGAATACCATCCACGTTTAATTTCTATATTCGCGTACAAGTGTATTTATTAGGTTTTGACAATGTTTTAAACTTTGTCTGTCATTATCGATTCTAGAGACTTGTCACCTTCAGCGTATTTTATATTTATCATTTATTATTTTAACTATGGGTTTGGGTAGGGTGTTGTGGATACGAGGTTTTGCTTTAAGGGTGGTTATATTGTTTCTGGAGTCGACAATTATGTTTTGCAAGTTCACCTGTCTAAAGAGACAATATTCATGGTTTATACAGTTCACAGATTTATTAGGTTTAAGGAGCGTCTCGATTAGAAAGAAAATATCACCTTGATGAATGTCGAGAAAATGTCTGATGACATAAAGTTTGTTAAGAACTCCATGTACATAACAAAATATTATTTTAACAATATTTCGTTTTTGAATTCCTGTTTTAACACCTACCTATATTAGCGACAAAGTTGTTGTATATAGTGAATTTCTCTAGTTCATGGGATACAGACTTCATCTCGTTTAGGAGATCGGCTACCGCTCTGCGAAATTCGTCCAGATTTACTACAGCGTGCAGTTCTTTGAACAGATTGTTGATATCTGTAAACTTGTTTATTTATGTGGATGTTTCCGAGTTGGCAGCTTGATTGGGAAGGGTATATGTGATATTTGATATTGTCTTGAGAGGTAGACATCGTGGTAGGTTTAGAGGATAAGCTTGGGAAATCCTAGTTTTTGGAGAAAGTATTTTGTGTTGAAGGATTAATGATCGGGATGGGAGCAAGGATATGCTTTATTGCAGCCAATTTTGGGTTGTTCGATGATCTTCGTTCCAGCCATTCTCGTCGATTGATGTATTCGGGACAGATCTTTGCATTGGCTGGATGGTCGCCTTTGCAGTTAGCACATTTAGCTGGTTCAATCTGTCCTTCAGGCATTCGGGTGTAAGTTGTGGGGTTGCACATTTCAATCATCTCGTGGATCTGCCGCAGTTTCATGTGACGTGATCCCATAAATGACAAATATGGTATTGGATTATAGATTTTGATTGCCTTCTATGTTCCCACTGGATTCGTGTACGTTCTATCCCCTTGACGTGTTTGGTTAGGTAGTCAACCGTGATTTTTGACTCTGTATTTATCAAGTATAGCAGCCTCCTTTTTGTTACCGTTCTAAAAATATCCTTAACGGATATTTTCATTAATTCTTCCTTGATTTCGTCAATTTGCAGCCCTTCAGCGAGCCCTCTGACAACAAAGGCATGAGTCTTGTCCTCTTTTCTAGAATACGAGTGAAAGGAGACTTTTTCTGGGCGTAACGTTTTCTTGAGATTTTCAAAATCGGCGACATCTTTGGTAAAAATTATCATCGAGTTGGCCGTATATTTCATTTCGGAATTATTCTTAATTTTCTCTTTTAGATGTTTTACCATCTCTCTATGGGCAGAGACGTTGCCATCTATAACTATTGGTGGACAAGTAGGGTAGCTTTTTTGATTGATTTTGAGGTTTCTTTTACATTTTAATTTGGGTGTTTATTCTCGCCATCAGAGTTGGAACAAACGGTTTCGAGTTGTTCTTTGAATTTCAGTTTTTTCCTTTTCTTCTGAGGAGAGTTTGCATCTTCGATATCATCGTCCGAGATCTCGGATAGAGAATTGTATTTATTTTGTATATTTGTGGTTATTTGGTTTCGAGTCTCTTGCGAATTAGTTTATCCAAAGTAGTGTATTTTCTTGGTTTGACGAAGTCTGGTATGGGAATGCCCGCTACTTCCATATGCTTATTTTGATTAATTACTGAGATGGGATTGGGATTTTGGTAAGTCTTCGTTTATATTTCTGGCTGGCATGGTTTTCTTTATTAGTTTTGCATACTCCTAAGTGAAATGGTCAGCCATGGGTAGATTAGCATTTATTTCATTATCTTGTTCAGCTTCTTGTGCCCATGGGAGATTTGGTGGGTTGTGAATTTGAGCTTTAGTGATTGTCATTTTGAGCGGATGGTAATTTTTGTGTGAGTTATTTGAGTTGTTGGTAGTATTTTCACAAGCTTCGTCTCCTGTAGTGTCTTCTTTCATAATTATGTTATTTTACTTTTTGCACGCAGTGGTGGAGCTTTCCGGAGTCGAGTTGCAATTTGAGTTTTTTCCTCTACAAGTTGGAATCGAAATTTCGAGGTTTGGTTCGGTATGGGCGTCCAATTCTAGACACTGGCTTATTGTTTGATCTGATGAACTGGTGTTTTCTAGACACATGTTTTCGGTCTTTTCCAGTCTCTTTTTATTTTGTTCTAAACACTTTTTCTCAGTGTTTCCAGGACACTTATTATTTTGTTTTGTTAACTCAAGAAATTTGTTTAGAGTATCGATACAACCGGATATTAACTTTTTGTTATTCCTGCTCAATTCTAATAACTTTTCTTTCAGTAAAAGTATTTGAAATGAAACACTTTTGAAATTTTCGAAATAATTTTTATTTTAAAATATTTAATTTTAAGCTAGTACACAACATTGTGAACACTTTAGAGAGTTCAAGATTGATTTACACATATATATGTTTACAAAACTATGGTATAAAACTAACTGCCTACTTAGAAAATTAGACTGTGAGAGTGTAACAAATATTTTACATTTTTCGTTTTCTAAAAACTCACTCTGGTAATATATCGGAATATTTTCTTAGACTTAGAAATTCTAATAAACAAAGTAAAGAAAACCTACTAATTATAATATCTATATATTTGTATATTTATGATAGTAAATAATAGAAAACATACAATTCTTTCAAGATTGGTAACTTATTTGCTGAATGTTAATCATCATCAAACTGAATATAAGTAACTAACAGTTACATATGTTTAGTAGATATGTCAAGATTTGGTAATTTAACGGTAACATTAGAAACATGTATGTATCGCCTGGAAGATGAGGCAATATAACATTCCACCAATTAGAAAAGTTGAGTCTATAGAGCAGATGACAACCATATTTATTGTGATAATATCATAATATCAACAATAATCTCTATAAATGCCACTATTCCTAGCAAAATCCAGAAAGTGATGAATGCTTAGTGTAAACAAGAATCGTATTTTTTTGTAACAGAATGTTCATAGTTTTTAAATGTATTCTACATAATATTTGGCTGTAAATGCACTAGTTGGGCAATTGTAAGTAGCCTTTGCAGACTACAACTAGTGGAACATCTACTGGGAGACAAAATCATTAGTAAGTTTCTGCAGTTGACAAAAAAGAAGTGTATAATCTTCAAATGCTATTACCTTTTTGATTTTTTACATATATATGATTTTATGTGTCTTGGTATAATTCTAACTACAAATGAATAGAAGAAAATTGATTTAAAATAGAGGGAAACAAGCAAAATAATTTCTGTACATTAGGAAGATGTAGATTGAGGAAGGTACTGGGATCAAAAATTATTCATCAATTTACACATAAAATACTAAAAATTCGAATATACTGTCAGTTAAAAAGGATCTCTTGCATACCGGGATATACCTACTAACAAAGCTAGGGTTGATGAATTGCGAGTTTATTGTACAATTTACCAATCATAGCTTCGAAAGTATACCCAGGTTTACAAAAGGGAAAGTTTGATGGGCAATGTTTCAATCTGAACCAAAAGTTGTTAGATATGGATGAAATAAGTAGAAATGAGCAGTTTGGTAGAAATGTTGTTTGCTTCTTATATTTTAACAAATGTCAAGAAAACATTAGTTTTTGTGACACGAAAGCTTTATAAGAATTGTATCTTATCTATTCTTATGAATTCTTTTCATGGATATCAAATTGATTTTAATAGATTTTCTTAGTACTTTTCTGAATTACTATGAATTTTTTAAAAGTTGAAGCACATTTACATGTTATAAAAGTGTATATTTTAAAGTATACTGTTATTATATCAGAATTTTTTGGTATTATTGAATTAAAACTAATATTTCGAGTAAAATTTACACCTATTACCACTACGGGACTATGAAAAAAGGATGTTCATTTATATAATGAACCCGACGTAGACCCAAATGATTTAAAGGACTATTTGAAAAATTATGCGCCCAATGTTATAGTTATAAAATTGAATTCACGTCAACCTAGTGCTTATTCATCATTCAAAATTTCGGTGCCTGTTAATGAAGTGGACAGTATTCTTAAGAATGATATATGGCCAGACAATATATCGGTAAATAGGTTTTTTTCAGGAAGACGTCAAATTCAGTTCACCAGTTAGTACATAATTTGTGTGAAGATGATAATATATTCATTGATACAATGCTTTTTGAAAAATTTGAGTACTCAGTATTTCATCTAAATGTCCAAAGTCTTACAAATAAAGTCAATAACCTGACTGTATTCTTGGATGAATATCCATTTGATATACTCTGCATTGATGAGCACTGGCTTGATATAAATAGTTTAGAGAGCATCAAATTAAGTGGTTACTCATTAGCATCTAGTTACTGTAGATCTTCCAGAAAATTACATGGTGGTGTAGCTATATTTGCATCTCATCATATTAATTTAAGTTATATTGATATCAGTGACTTTTGTATACCTTTCCATGCGGAGTTCTGTGCTGCTGAAATAGAACAAAGAAATTGTGTTTTGTTAGCCATATACAGATCATCCAGTAAAGGCAAATTAGAAATATTTGTGGATCAGCTACAGAGTGTTATTAATAAGTTATACACAAAGTACAAATCTATTATTATCATGGGGGATTTTAATCTAGACTTGAATGATGATAGTGAGTACTCAAAGATTTTGATAAATATTTTTTGTGCGTATGGTCTAAGGCACTTGGTTCATATGCCGACTAGAATAACTAACACAACTAGCTCATGTATTGATAATATAGTCACAAACTTAGATGATGATAAACTCCATACAGGGGTGTATGAACCATTAGTGTCGGATCATAGTGGTAATTATTTGTTTTTTAGAATTGATCATTGTAATAATACATCCGTTAGGAAGTGTATGAGAAGAATTGTAAATAATAATAATTTAATTAGTTTTGTAAACCAAATTCAGGAAGTTCAATGGCCTGATTCTGGACGACTAAACTCGGATCAGTATGTAAATCTCATTACCGATATACTGTCTACATGTGCTGATACATGTTTTCCTTTGAAATCAATTGCTCATAGAAAGACAGCTTTAAACTGGTTTACAAGCGAACTTAAGGCAATGCGTAATGAAGTCTACCATTTGAGAGAGAAATTTAGGTCTGAAAAATCACTCTTAGATTGGTATAAATACTGTCAATTGCGGAAAGACTACCGTAAATCGCTTAAAATTGCGAAAAATAATGCATATGAAAAAAACATTAATGAGTCAGATAACAAGAGTAAAGCTATCTGGAGTATTGTAAATCAGGAAAGAAACACTAAATATCAGAACAGAGTGTCGCACACATTAGAATCTAGTGAATTTAACAAATTTTTCGCAGGCATATCGGAAACTATTCTGAAAAGTATTGACAGTCCCCAAACTGACCCATTACATTTTTTGAATGCCCTACCTAGACCATCATCATCCTTTTTCATGTCGTCAATTTTGGAGACTGATGTTCACGAGGCTGTATTATCTCTAAAATGTAAGCCAAGTCTGGATTTTTATAATTTAAACGCAAAGATGATTAAAGTTACTTTGACTTCGCTAGTTGGACCATTGACAACATTATACAACAAATGTATAAATGAGGGGAACTGGCCCCACGTACTGAAAATATCAAAAATTATTCCGGTATTCAAAAGTGGCGACATCGATCTCGTTAACAACTATAGGCCTATAGCTATTATACCTATAATCTCCAAAATATTTGAAGTACTGATAAAAAATAAACTAAGCTCCTATTTAGAACATAAGAACTTAATATCTGAATGTCAATTTGGGTTTCAGAAACATAAGTCAACCATTCTGGCAATCTTGAATGTGATTGAGAGCATAGTTGAGGGTCTGGATGCGGGTAAAAACACGTACGCCATTATGTGTGACCTAACTAAGGCCTTCGACTGTGTGAGCTCGGACATTTTATTGCGAAAGATGGAACATTACGGATTCCGTGGTCGACTATCAACAACTCATACAATACATGACTATCCTGCCTCGTCCTGCTCCACCATTATAAATACAACAAAAGAGAAGTAAAAACATAGTTAATTTTTTGAAATTAAATTGTATATTCAAAATGAAGGTAGTTTATTATTTGAAAGTTATTACCTTCCTTTTTTGAACCTATTAAAAGGATCCTAGAAAGATATTCAATAAATTATTTTCAAACATTTCAAAAACAAAAAATTTATATTGAGCAAGCATTAAACTATTATAGTCAATATTAATAATGATGTTATAAGCGGTGAGTTTTGAGCTGGTATAGCTACAAATAAATACAATGAAAGCTGGATAAATGCAGGAACCTATATTTTATCACTTATAACGACTTTTTATTTATCCAGTTTTTCGAATAGGTAGGTTAACATGACAGATGCCTTATTTATAGAAGATCGATGCAAAAGTATCGGGACCTGATTGTTATTATAAATAATGAAGGTTTCTCATATATCCAGGGCCCACTGTACGGGGTTTTTCATTATATATGGACCCTTCTATATTTCACTTCCTATTTGTTGAAAATAACAATGTCTCATAAGAGTTGAATGGTTATTATAGTCTGTTTCTTATTGTCTGACAGCGCGCGAAAAGTTCACAGATGCTAGTCAGGTAGTAAAGTATAAGCGTCACAGTTCATCTAAGGAATTTATTTACTATTTAATTTTATACCCGATCTGATATATATAAATGTAAATTCGGTTAGTTAAAACAACTAACTGACCTTCATACATTTGTAGAGTACATACAGTTAAAACAATAAATTATTTTCGAAATAATCTTGTAACGCAACTATTCTGACTGAATGTTTCATTAATTATCTTGAGAATTTGAAGAAGGTCAATTCTTGGGAGAAATATTAACAAACCACTTAACAATTCATTCTCCAGATAATTACTTTCTGATTTTCGAAATGTTGATAATAACATTTCCAAGAAACATTACAATAGGATCCTACTAGGGATTGTCCCAATGACTACTTAGAAATTTTGCAGGTATATACGGTGAAACTTGGTCTCGCCCAAATTTGTATAATTTGTTTTGCTTAGAGTCGCTTATGTTCTATAAGTGTTAACTGTGTTGTCAAAAATGTCTTCAAATTTTACCCCAGTAAAGTGTAAGAGTAACCGAAGACTGTAGTGTTAAATGTGCATGATGCTGCTGTACATCAAATGCCGCCTGCTACTGTTAGAAATATAGTTTCGACATGTTCCAATATGACAGGAGTTAGTGAATCTACTATTTACAGGCTTCTAAGAGAGAGGAAAAATGGAAATATATCGTCGGTACAATTCCAAAACCACGAATGTGCAAATTTTGCATTTTTCGCCTATGTGCTTTAGCAGACGTCTTAACCTTGAAAGTATTCGATGCCAAAGTCACGAATGTGCATCGCGAGTCTAACCTCCCTCTACGCCTGATGTTTAATTTGCGAAAGTGGGAGTTTAGCAGTTGTTTCAATACCTAAGGCACGAATGTACCACATTGGTGTTTTTGGCATTGTAGGTTAAGTGAGTTTGTGAAATCCAAAATAGTGAATGTGCCACATTCGTGTTTTCGGCATAAAAAATTTATAAGATTGGTGAAATTGTTTATTTGTATAAGATGAGTTCTCGTACGCAAAAAATATTGGAGCTGAGTAGGAAATTGGATTGAAAAGGTAAGCAAAATAAGACATATTAACAAGTATAGTAATAATATTAATAACAAGAACAATAGTAATAATAATAATAAAAATAATGGGTTTGTCTGCAAGCATGGGTGGGTCCGCGCGAGTATGCGCAAATGTGTTATCAAAAAGAGTGTAAATTATTGTACTTTACAGTGCAGATGTGTGTTTGTAACTAAATTTTATTTTATATTAAAAAAATAACTAATCTAATCCGTGTATTGGTTTTAAGTACTTCACAGTTTCTCATCAAATTTTTTTTTGTAGATGACACAAGTAATGGCCATTCTACTAGAGTTGCAACAAAAATTGTTGAGAACGAACCACAGCCATCTACCTCTTCTATGCACCCTACAACTTTTCCGGCGATATCCAGAGAAGAACTTTTAGATGATTTAGAACTTTCCGATTCCTCCTCGGATAATTATGAACCATCAACAAGTGGATCAGACAGCGACTCATCTAATTCTTCTGATCATAGTCTTAATCAAGGATCCCAAAGTATCCAAGGGACATAAAAACCGACAGAGAAGAAACCTGTAAAGAAAAGGAAAATCAACAAGATGTCGTGGAAAAAAAATATAAGGAAGATGAAAAGAGTGAAGGGTGAATCCTACACTGGACATATAGGAGTTGAGAAGCCTGCTCGTCCTCTTTTACCAAATCCGTGCCTTGGCAAACTAAAACACAAATGTAATCAACTTATTAATGAAGAGAATCGCCTGAAAATTTATATGGATTTTCGTAGTTTAAAATGCATTGATGACCAGCGAGAATTCATAAGAAGCCACATAGAACAAAATTTAAAAAAACGCACAACACGAAATATTGAAAATTCCCGAAAAACTTTCACGTCCAAATATTTTTTTACCGTTGATGGTACAAAACACAATGTATGCAGGGAGTTTTATATGGCTACATTGAATATAACGGATGCCTTAGTCCGTAACTCTTTAAAAAAGTGTTCTTCTAGTGGTTTTTTGGATAAAGATAGGCGCGGAAAACACACTCCATCTAATAAGCTATCCGACAATGCTGAAGCGTTTATACGAGAACATATCCTTTCTTTCCCATCAGTAGAGTCGCATTATTGCCGGGCTTCTAGTACCAAAAAATATCTAGACCCTTCTCTAAATTTATCGATAATGCACAGAATGTATAAGGAAATTTGCATTACAAAGAATTTTAAACCGGTTACTTTTGAAAAATACCGGCAAGTATTTCAAGAATACAATTTAGGTTTTTTCAAACCAGAAAAAGACCAATGCAAAAGATGCTTGGCGCAAAACTCTTTATATATATATATATATATATATATATATATATATATATATATATATATATCGGTTTTAAAACGTCTTTCGACGTTGTCCGATGTCTAACTTCCATCTCTTCCCATCGTCCCATTGGCCCTCTCTCAGGTCTCGTGAGCTCATCGCCTTCGCTATTCCTTCTTTCCATGTTTTCCTAGGTCTTCCGCGTTTTCGACGATTAGGCGGCATCCAGTTCATTACTTTCTTGGGAAGTCTTTTCTCTTCCATCCTCTGAACATGCCCGTACCACACTAATTGTTTTCTCTCGATGTCCGTTATTAAGGAGCCTTCTATCCCCATTTGGAGACGTACGTCCTCATTTCGTATTCTTTGTCTTCTGCTGATTCCTAACGATCTTCTGAATACATCCATTTCTACAGCTTCTAATCGTCTTTTGTTGTTTTCTGTTATTCGCCACGTTTCTGACCCATATAATAGGCTGCTCTTTATGAGGGTTTCGTAGATATTATATTTTCTATGTTTTCCGATTTCCTTACTCCAAAATATCCCATTCAAACACCCAATTATCCGTCTAGCTTGTGTGATACGTTTATTTATTTCTTTGTCGTCCTTCCCTGTTATGTCGAAAGTTACACCTAAATATGCATATTCATCGCAAGCCTCAATTTCCTCCTTTTCCAGTTCTATGTTCATCTCCTCTTGTGCTATAGGTAAATATTTAGTTTTTTGGGTATTCAGTTGCAAACCCCATTTTTCGTATTCTTCCTGCAGTTTACGTGTCATATATTCTAAATCATCTTTGTCATTTGCTATTAAGACTTGATCATCCGCAAACTGTAAGGTATATAGACAGACACCGCCAAGGTCAACACCCATTCCCTTACACTTTCTCTTCCACAGGTTTAGTGCTCGGGCTACGTAGATTTTAAATAGTGTGGGTGAGACACAGCATCCCTGGCGTAGTCCTTTATTTACTATAAATTCTGGTGACAATTTATTGCCTACTTTTACTTGTGATATCGTCGTAGAGATTTTTCAAGGCTTTTATTAGGGTATGACTAATATTAGTTTCTTGTAGGACTTTCCATAACTTATTTACAGGAACCGTATCATATGCTTTTTGGAGGTCAATAAACATGAGATGTACATCCTGATTGGTACCCATTTTTTTTTCTATCATCTGTTTTAAGCAAAGAACGTTGTCTGTGCAGGTTCTTCCAGCTCTAAAACCCGATTGCTCCTCTTCTTCTTGTTCCCTGTATTCAGAAGGATTCTTCCATATAAGCGGCTCATGGTACTAGTAACAGATATACCCCTATAGTTTGCACAGTCAAGTTTGTTTCCCTTCTTATGAATAGACGAAATGTAGGCGATTTTCCATTCTTTTGGTATAGGAGCGCCATTTAAAAATTGATTCATGCACCATGTTATTGCTTCAAAAAGTTTATTCGTTCTGTTCTTAAGTAACTCGGCCGGAATGTCTCCTGGTCCTGATGCTCTATTGTTTTTCAAGTGTTTTATAGCTTCCTTCACTTTATCATTATCGATTTTAATCATTTCGCCTTCAATAACAACATCCGTCGGTGTGGTTATCATATATTCGTCTCTATTTTCTGTCAGGAGCGTCTCGTAATGTTGTTTCCATTTGTTGATAGAGATTAATTGTAAATTTGTGTCTTTCTTTTCTGTTGTTTTCACTCTCTTTATAAACTTCCATGTTTCTGTACATTTTTTGCCTCCTAAATAGGTATTTATTTCTTGGCATTTTTGGTCCCACATGTCCCTTTTTGATGGATTTACTGTTCTTCTCGTCGTTCTCTTCAGTTCTAGGTATTTATCTCGGTCATCTGGTTGTTTGGTACTTAACCATTTCCCGTAAGCTTCCTTCTTTTGTTTTGCAAGTGTTTCTATCTCTTCATTTATCCACAATTTACTACTACTAGTTTTATATCTTTCTCCTAGGGATTCCTCTGCTGCTTCATGCATACTGGCAATTATATTATCATAAACAATTTCTACAGTTTGGTCAGCTGCTAAACTCAATAGTCTGCTATCTAGTCTGCGTTGGTACAGCATTTTAGTACTTTCACACAAAACTCTTTAACCGAGGAAAAAAAAAGGCAAACGGAAGATGAGTTTAAAAAACATTTAGATAAAAAAACGCCGCAAGGGAAGCCCGTAATGAAGACAAAATTATTGCCAAAGAAGATCCTCAAGTTTTAGCTTTTAATTTTGATCTGCAAGCTGTTCTTAGTACTCCGAAAGGATCGCCAGGTCAAATTTTCTATTTGCGAAAGCTAGCAGTCTACAATCTGACAATGTACAATTTGGGTAATCAAAAAGTTAAATGCTATCTCTGGGATGAAACGCAGGGTAAACGAGGGGCAAATTACATAGCCTCTTGTGTGTATGATTTTATCATGTCGCACTCTGAAATCAAATCCGTTCGTATGATGTCAGATGGATGTGGCGGACAGCAAAAGAATTCTACATTTGCTTCTATGTGTACGCAACTCTTTATCAATCATCAGTCCTTAAAGGTTATTGATCACCGTTTTTTTGAAACTGGTCACAGTGAAATGGAGTGTGACTCCATCCACTCCAAAGTTGAACGGAAGGCAAAGTATGTACCAGTGTATACACCTGATGGCTGGGCACCGGAGCCTTTTAATGTAAAAAACATGTTGTTTGATAAATTTTTTGACGTTAAAGCTTTTTCAAGCATTGATTCTCTTAGTTTTAACATTCGCTGGAAAAGAATTTGCTAGCTTCGCTATTTGAAAGAACAGCCATCGAAACTTTATTACAAAACTGTTTTCTCTGAAGATTTTACTGAAATAGACTGCCGCAACACTAAAAACCGTGGTCGTCCCACAACAGCTTTAATAAACTAAGCTTATGCAACTGACGTACCTATTAGTGAAGCGAAGAAAAAAGATTTACAAAAAATGTGTGAAGACCTAACGATTCCTAGGACTTATCATAATTTTTATAAATCTTTAAAAACAAGCCGCGATATTAGGGATAACCTACCTGATGTTTTTTTGTGTTTTGATAATTTTCATGGTATTAAAAAATGCATTAAACATTTTCCCTTTAAAATGTGTACTTTTTTAATTGCACGAATATTTTTTTTTACTTATTTTACAAAACCAAAAACACGAATGTGAATTTTTTTGGAAAATAATACAAAAATTTAAACTATTTTAACCGACATTATTTAATGTTATACAAAAATAAAACTTTCAATAGTGTTTAAGTACCACACAAGAAAATCTCTATTTTTAGCAATGTCTTCAATGTTTAAAACGCATTTTTCTCAGAACATCAAATTTGCACATTCGTGGTTTTGGCATTGTACTGACGATATATCCACCTAAAAAGTCAACTGGAAGAGACCATTTGACCTTGATGAATATATGCAAAATACAATAAGACGAAAACTACATGAATTATATTTTAAAAAAGAGAATTTGCCTGACATAGGGCGAAAAACTTTGTGGAAAATATTACACAAATTAAATTTTACTTGCGGAAGCAAAGTCGCAAATCAGTGCTAATCGACAACGAATAAATAATATGTTGGAGACGCCAGTATTTACGAGATATCCGAAAATACAGACAGGAGGGAAGACAAATCTATTATCTAGATGAGACATGGCTCAATGAAGGACATTCAATGAAAAAAATATGGCAGGACAAAAGTATTCAAACCAGTCGTCAAGCTTTCATAGTAGGTTTATCTATTGGACTGAAAAATCCTATCGGTAAAGGTCGCCGACTAATAATAACGCATATTGGATGCAATCAAGGGTTCGTTGAAGGTGGTTTACTGGAGTTTCAGTCAACGTCAACCAAAGACTATCATGAACAAATGACTGCAGATGTATTTTACACAAATGGTCGAATTAATTCCAAATAATGCTGTAATCGTTATGGACAATGCCACTTATCATTCGCGATTAACAGAAAATCTTCCATCTACCTCTTGGAGAAAAGCTGATATTAGGAACTGGTTAATCGTAAAAGATATACCATTTGAATAAGATATGTTGAAAAAAGAACTTTTAAAGGTTGCTTCAGATCACAAGCTACAATTTAAAAAGTTTGTTATTGATGAAATAGCCAGGAATCGTGGGATAAAAATGCTTCGTTTGCCGCCATACCATTGTGAATTAGATGCGATAGAGTTAATATGGGCCCAAATGAAAGGTTATGTAGCTAGACATAATAAAACATTTAAAATGAAAGATGTTCGTGAACTCATGAAGTACTCATTGACAACAATAACTGAAGAGAACTGGAGAGATGCTGTGAATCATGTAATTAAAGAGGAAGAGAAAATGTGGGTTTTTAGATAACCTCATAGAACAAACTATAGAACCGATAGTGATCTCTCTCGACGAGTCTTCGGATGATTCTTGTATGGCCAGCAAATAGGATGATACTATAGATTGAATTTTATATGTCCTGTAAATGGTATGTTTACTTTACTTAATATACATTAACTCATTGTCAATAAATTTGAATTATGAGAATTAAACTATATTTTCTTTAGTGTTTTTAAATGAAACTCACGGTCTCTAGTTAATTCCACAATATAATAAAAGTTATTGAAAATTCTAAAAAATTGAAATTTTTTTAGAATTTTCAATAATTGAAATTTTTTTAGAATTTTCAATAACTTTTATTATATTGTGGAATTAACTAGAGACCGTGAGTTTCATTTAAAAACACTAATATGAGCATATTCGACGAAGTAAGGGTCGAGACAGTCAATATTTTCTTTAATTAATTTAATTTAATAAAAATGAAACTTGTTAATAGGCCTAAACGAATGAATTTTATTTCAACTGTAATGTTGACCGAATCTAATTAAATAAGCAAAATGAACTAATATCGTAATATCCGCCACTGCCGCACTGTTTATTCTTTTGCTGGCATTGTTCAGTTTTATCATTGTATAAGGATAGGCTATCCTTATACAATGGTTTTATTACCATATTGTATTTTGAGCAGAAACAGGGATGTACAGATAACCAATACAGACACCTACTTGTTTTCCATTAGAATTTTAGTATTTACTTGTAAAATTCTTAGGATCACTCTGTAAGAGATAATTTTCTATTTGAATATTTAATGAGGCTACTGTGCTGTCAGACATTAAGAAATAGACTATAATGTAGTTTTTAAAATCCAACAAAAATATTATACAGGATGTTCTAAAAAAAAGGTCGGAGCAAACGTGTTATTTCTTAAATGGGACACCCCATATATTTTTATATTTTTAAACTGTTCATCCGAATTCAACAATATATAATTGTTATAGTAGTTCAAAAAATAAATACGACACAGTAATATGTAGTAATCTATTAATTGCAATTCAGTAAATTTATTTACAAAATAAAGTAATCTCAAACTAAGTAGCTAAGCCCAAATGAAACCATAAATATTGTTCAAAACGACTCCCCATATTCTCAATGCATAGTTGGTATCTTCGGCGTAAATTCTCTTAAAATTTAGAAATAATATCAGCATGATTATTTGAGTTATTAATTTCGCGTTAAATCCCTTCCTGTATTGTTTCAAGATTGTTATTTTCGACAAAGTTAACTATATCTCTCAGTATCCCCCACAAAAAAGAATCTAAGGGAGTTAGGTCGGGGCTATTAGGAGGCCACATAATTGTCCCATTATTTCCGATCCACTCTGGAATCTGATTGTTGAGATATTCTCCCACCTCTAATACATTATGGGGTGATGCCCCTTCTTAGTGCCAGATCATAGTATTTAATTGGTCAGCTGCAAATTCTTCTTCTAGTATTTCACTTATTTCGGGTATTATGAAGTTTAGGTAAGTTCTTCCTGTTAACTTATAATTGAAAAATATTGGCCCAACCACTTTTTTCTGGAATATTCCACTGCAAACTTTAATTGGTTTCTGTCCAGATTTCTTTATTTGTTGCACTTTCCGCTGTCTATGCATGATTTTTATTTTCCCATAAACGTCTATTTTTTCTATTAAACACGCCAGCTGTAGAAAACCTAGATTCATCTGTCAAACAGATTTTCTGAGTTTCATTCAAGCGACGAAGCATTTCATGACAAAATATTAACCGTTTCCGATTGTAGAATTCAGTAAGCGCCTGCACGGGAAGTATCTTATAATTGTGCCTTTTCATTCAGAGTCCTAAACATTTTCATAGGATGTTTTTGTAATATATTAGAGTTGGTTACTAACGAGTCTTCAGAGTTTTCTGCAAAATGCGGAAGTGTATCTAAATCATCCTCCTCATTAATTACATACGTTCGTTTTTTCTTAGAAAAGTTCTTAATTGTCTTTACATGCTGGTATATTCTGTTGATCGTATTTTTGCTAGGCGCATGCCGATTTGGATATCATTCCATGAATTCTCTCCTTGCATCTAGTTTGTTATTATTATTTTTTACAAATAGAGAAAATATTTCCATCTTTTCATCATCTTTATACCGCATTTTCCAAATTATCAAATACAATGTTTTATAATGGTGTAAATAACTGGAACTGGCATCTGGAAAAACAACCTTATATCGATACACCAAAACGGATTTCGAAAAAACAGGTCAGCAAACGATAGCATCATAAACCTGGAATCGGAGATACACAATGCATTTGCAAATGGTCAGAAACTGCTAGGTGTATTTATATGGATCTTGAAAGTTTACATAAAATTCTACAAACACTGGTAGATTGAAACATTAATGAAAATACAACAGCATTTATCGAAAAAATTTTGACACAACGTAATTTTGTAGTCAAAACAAATGATGAATTATCTATTAAAAGAAAACTAGAGAATGGAATTCCCCAAGGATCTTCCTTAAGCACAACATTATTTCTTGTCGCCATAAATGACTTCACCTCTTGTATCACATCTCCGCTACGTGTAAGCTTATACGTTGACGATATTGTAATATACGGAAGAGGTAAGAATATAAAAACATTGCAATCCCTAATTCAAAATGGATTAAACAAGATTTACGAACGGGAAAACAAATCTGGCTTCAAAATATCTCACGAAAAAATAAAATGTGTCTTATTTGCACGAAGAGCCCGGAAAGAATACCCGGAATTGACCATAGGGAACACCAAACTCAGTTTCACGAAATATATCAAATTTTTGGGAATAATTTTTGATGATAAACTTAACTGGAAAAAACACTTTGACTGTCTTAAACAAAACAGTATGCAAAGCGTAAATATATTAAAAATCCTATCACATCATAAATGGGGTGCAGATATAAACAGCTTACTCAACATTTACAAAAGTATGGCTATGGCTTTCCAAACCGCTAAAAAAAGTTATATAAAAACTGTGGAAATAATTTCAAATAAAGCAATAATAATTGATGCGTTCCCAACAACCCCCACATACATTCTCTATAAACTTCTTGGAGAAATGCCATTTATATATAGAGTTCAACATTTATTTTTATTTTGACAAAAATTTTAGCCCTTCCTAACCACCCTTATAACAAAAAAATTTGCACTGGACCAGTGCAAACAGCTCTTCTCGCAAGTATCAATATAACACCACCTTTTTACAACACAGTTAAAACGTATATGGCAGAAATCAGCTACAGTTTTCCTGAAATAATTCCTATAAACAGCTATAATTTTGCTCCCTGGATTCTCTCACCTATCTCCGTAAACACAGAACTTTCCAAATTCAATAAAAAAGAAACACATCCTTTTATACTGAAAAACGAATTCAATAGAATATGTGGAATTTACAAACTATCAGAAGTTTTATTCACTGATGCTTCAAAAAACGAATCAAATCATTCAGTAGGCTATCAGTAGTTACAGCAACTAATACACAAAAATTCCGGTTACCAGAGAAGTGTAGTGTATATACAGGAGTAGTGTTCGTCATTCATCAAGCTTTAGTTTACGTAATGAGTAACCCAAAACCAAAATATGCAATCGGTTCTGACTCACTCAGTGGCGTACTGACATAGTTGGGGGCCTGGGGCGGATATAGATGAAGGGTCCCTATATATATATATATATATATATATATATATATATATATATATATATATATATATACACATATATATATATGTATATATATATATATTAAACTAAACTGAATTTAATTATTTACTTTTATTGTGAAATTTATTTATAGAAGTTTATTATTTAGATTTTTTTTTGTTTTTAAGTTTGGCTAGCTCAGTTTGTTTTTAATATTTGATTAGTAATTTATTTTAATTAGATAATTCGGGAGCATGAAATCCTTTTTCCCTTTGAGTCCTGGCTTATTGTATTGTTATCATTGTTTAAATAAAAAGAAAACACATTATTTGTAATAGATTTAATTTTCAATGCAATATTTATATTTGATAATATAATATGCGACGCCAATGGTTATATTGTACCTATTTATTGATTTTAATAATATCATCAATGCGTATGCGTGAAAAACTAGTCATGCGCTTTAACATGAAACGAACAATTATGATACGTAAGAAACATCTATATTATACAACACATAGTTTGTTTGACGATGCTGATAAGTAAATGGTTCATAACAAACATAAAAGAATTTATATATATATATATATATATCATAGTTATATATGATACAAATAGCTGTGGGAAGAAATTAGTTATATACATGGATAGAAAAATAGGAATTATATACAGATGGACATAGTTATTTCATTATAAAATTTCAATCACCAGATTTATGCGATTACAAAATGGCGTAAGTACATATTTTAATTTATTGAAATTTCGGCCTTTTATTATTTTTAACGATTTATGCAATGAATACACTATACAAAGTCTGTTTCTTTCTTTTTTAGATCGATCATATTTGCAAAAGTTTGTCAATTTATGAAATTAAGTACTTAATTGGGTATTTAAAGTTTTTACACTGTTTATTGGCCAATAAATGATTTAAAAAAACACTGACCTATTGATCTTGAATTGAGATGAAAGTCTCTGGATCCCAGGAACACTCCACTGAAGCTCCAAAAAACCAAAATTGTTGAAAATTTCGCAGATTCTTGTCGGAAAACTTGTTACAATTGACTGTAAGTATTTCTAATATTGTATTTAATAGTACTTTAGGAGTTTAAATGTCTTAAACCGGGAATATATTTAAATTTTAGGAACACTATCACATACACTCCTCGCTTCCTAACACCAGCTTCCGTTCTCTTTAAGCGTCCCCTCGATTTTCGACTTTTTTCAACAAAACAGTCTTTTGTTCTTTTCCAGGTCACTATTCCAAAGTTTATTTATTGATTCACAGTTTGTTCTGTCATCTTTTATAACCAATAAGATATTGTCTTTTGTAATCAGATAATTGAAACTTCTATCACTTATCAAAACATTTCATACATACAAATACATTAAAATTGGTTATACTTAGATACACTTACATGGTACAACATTCAATATTATTATTGATAGTATATTCTTGTTACACTCATATTAATTATAAATATAAATTCTCTTATGTTATTTGTCTATATGTCATTATTTGTTTATCTATGAAATCTATTGGATTATATTCTATTCAATATTTATATTTGTTCTTATTCTTAAATTAATGATTATAATGAATTAACTATAGTAATATTTGTTTTCATTTCAGATGAACAGTTGATTATGTTATGAAAAATAATCTTCGTCTTAGGCAACTTTATTTACATCATTACATTGGTTAAGCAATATCTATATTTTATGTTATCATTGAGGTAATTCCTTATTTTTTATATTGTTATAGGCTGTTATTTAATATATCTTTATTTGATATGTTGTTTAAATTAAGAAAAGTGTTTCCTTTTTACTTGTTTTCTTAAATTATGTTATTTTCATATATATTTCATACTAGCAACTTAATTTTATAATACTACTTCTCTTATTATCTAAGATATCTGGTTCAATATATATATATATATATATATATATATATATATATATATATATATATATATATTTGTAGTATTTCTTAAACCATTATATATTTATCTTTTTTGGATAGTTCTTGGGTATAGGTTTCTTGTGAATAATACGAAAATTTTATGACGACGTTTCGCCCATCATAGTAGGCTTTATCAAAATCTGTTTTATTTTGTGGAACAGTACCTACGAGTGGAAAGAATTAAAATGAAATTTGGTAGCTTACAATGAAGACATTCACAATTAACAATTAAAAATTAAAAGTCAAAAATTAAAAGGTTTTCCAGCTCACATGCAGGAATAAAATTTTGAAATTAAGTTTTATTATGGTACGTACCTCGATGTTCACATTTTAATGGTAAAATTAGGAATGGAAAGAATGAAGGTTCTATTATTGTTTTCGTTTTTTTCCTTTTTGAGTAAGTATTCTGGTTTATGTTACTTAGTTTTTCAATGGCAGAGAGATAAGGTGTATATTAATTATTAAAATGGAATATACGAGGTGGTCACAAAAATTGAAATAATATTCATTGTTTATTTATAGTATTAAGTTGTGATAGATATGGCTTAAATGATTTGTGTCTTGTTTATCATTGACAGTATGCTGTTCCTTTTTTATGTAAATCATTTCTTTCATCAAAAGTTTTTGGTAATTGTTATCTTGTGCCAGAATTTTAGTATTTGAAAAGTTAAATTCATGGTTTTGGCTAGATTCATGTTTATGTAAAGCTGTTGAGGCATTTTTAGTGTATTTGTGTCCGTTTAGCCTGTTATTAAGGTATTGTGTAGTCATTCCTATGTAGTTATTGGGGCAATTTAAGCATGGTATTGAGTAGACGACATTCGATTTCATTTTAGTTGGAACTTTACTTTTCAATGATGTGAACAAAGATGATAATAGATGTTGTGCTTTGTGACATACAATGATATCATGCTTACCTAAGATATATTTCATTTTTTCTGATAATTCTGCTGTGTATGGCATAGCAATATATTTTTTTATGCTTTTATCATTTATCTGTTTTTTATCAGGTATGTTACTATTATATAATTTGTGTGTACGTTGATTTATGATTCTGTTTATTAACTTTGTAGGGAAATTATTTTCATGAAGAACCTTTTTTACTTTCTTTAAGATCTCGAATCTATATTCGGGTGATGTTAGAGTTAGCGCTCTATCGGTTAAATTTATGATAACACTGTTTTTCTGTGAATTTGGGTGGTGGGAATTATAGTTTAGGTAGCGACCCGACCAAGTGTTTTTGGTATACCATTTTGTTTTAAGTTCTTCATTGTTTTCTTGTCGTATGATTGTCATATCTAAGAAATTAATTTTATGTTCAAGTTCTGTTTCTGAAGTAAACTGAAGTTTGGGATGGAAATTATTAAAAGCGTCTAGAATTTCGTCAATTTGATTTTCTGGTACGGCAGTGATACAATCGTCGACATATCTTTTAAAAAATAGTATAGGAATATTAGTTTTGTTTAGAACCTTCTCTTCTAGGTATTCCATGACAAGTTGTGCTACAGTGGAAGATATGGGAGAGCCCATTGCACAACCATCTAACTGCTGGTAAAATTTGTTTTTATGTTGAAAATAATTGCTGTTTAGTGTTAGATTTAACGCTTCAATAAACATGTCTTGATTTAGAGTTGTATATTCTTTTAGGGAGTTCCATTTCTCATTAATGATGTTTGTTATTAATTCGTTCGGTATATTAGTGTATAGGGATATCACGTCTAATGAAACTAGTTTGTATGTGTTTGGTATTTTTGTTATATTAATAAACTCCTTGAAACTAAAAGAATCTTTGATGTAATAGTTATTATTTTTGCATGTTATTTCAGATAGACAGTTACTTAAATATTTGGATAATCTGTAAAAAGGTGACTGGATAGATGATACTATAGGTCTTAATGGAATACTAGGTTTGTGAAGTTTAGGTAACCCATAAATTTTTGGTGCCACTGCATTGTGAATCATTAATTTTTTTGCTTCATTTTCAGAAATCTGTTCTCTAGACAAGAATTTTTTTATTAGTGAATTATTTTTTTCTTGGTATACTTTTGTAGGGTCGTTACGTAATGTTTTGTATGTTTGGTTGTCGGAAAGCAAACTATCCATCTTAATATCATAGTCATTTGTATTCATTATAACAGTTTTGTTGCTTTTATCTGGTTTTAAAACAGTAATATCTGGGTTGTTTTTAATAAAATGTTTGGCTCTGTTAATTTGTTTGCTGATTTTTCGTTGAAATTTATTAGTTTTTGTGTTTTTGTGTCTAATTTTGATTTTATGATTGGTAATTAGATTTACAATATTTCCGCGAATCGTGTCTTTTATTTCGTTTGGTTTATCTTTAATAGCAGATTCAACACAAGCTATATATTCTGTTATAGGTAATTTACTTTCCTCAACAACAGGTATAGAGAAATTTTCGCCTAGGGCTAAAACTTCAGCGACATCTTCAGGTATTTGTTTATTAGAAATATTGTCTACCCAAGATGAAACATTGATCTTATTACTAGGTTCTGTAACATTTGATATAATTTTGGAAAGTTTTTTTTGGTTAGTTGTCTTGACCTTATAAAAAGTTTTCTCGTATTTGACTTTCTCTCTCTGCATGAAATCGTTAAAAGTATCTAAAGGTAATATTTGTTTTATTTCTGTTGCTAGTTCTTCGATTTGAGAGTTAAGATTGTTTATTTTGTGAGTAGACTCGGTTATTGTGAGATTGAGAATTTTATTTTTTGTGTTAATAATAATGTTATTGAATTTTAAAGTGTCGCACATTAGTTTTACAGGTACGTACCTCGAAAATAAATTCAATAACATTATTAATAACACAAAAAATAAAATTTCTAATCTCACAATAACCGAGTCTACTCACAAAATAAACAATCTTAACTCTCAAATCGAAGAACTAGCAACAGAAATAAAACAAATATTACCTTTAGATACTTTTAACGATTTCATGCAGAGAGAGAAAGTCAAATACGAGAAAACTTTTTATAAGGTCAAGACAACTAACCAAAAAAAACTTTCCAAAATTATATCAAATGTTACAGAACCTAGTAATAAGATCAATGTTTCATCTTGGTTAGACAATATTTCTAATAAACAAATACCTGAAGATGTCGCTGAAGTTTTAGCCCTAGGCGAAAGTTTCTCTATACCTGTTGTTGAGGAAAGTAAATTACCTATAACAGAATATATAGCTTGTGTTGAATCTGCTATTAAAGATAAACCAAACGAAATAAAAGACACGATTCGCGGAAATATTGTAAATCTAATTACCAATCATAAAATCAAAATTAGACACAAAAACACAAAAACTAATAAATTTCAACGAAAAATCAGCAAACAAATTAACAGAGCCAAACATTTTATTAAAAACAACCCAGATATTACTGTTTTAAAACCAGATAAAAGCAACAAAACTGTTATAATTAATACAAATGACTATGATATTAAGATGGATAGTTTGCTTTCCGACAACCAAACATACAAAAAATTACGTAACGACCCTACAAAAATATACCAAGAAAAAAATAATTCACTAATAAAAAAATTCTTGTCTAGAGAACAGATTTCTGAAAATGAAGCAAAAAAATTAATGATTCACAAGGCAGTGGCACCAAAAATTTATGGGTTACCTAAACTTCACAAACCTAGTATTCCATTAAGACCTATAGTATCATCTATCCAGTCACCTATTTACAGATTATCCAAATATTTAAGTAACTGTCTATCTGAAATAACATGCAAAAATAACTATTACATCAAAGATTCTTTTAGTTTCAAGGAGTTTATTAATATAACAAAAATACCAAACACATACAAACCAGTTTCATTAGACGTGATATCCCTATACACTAATATACCGAACGAATGAATAACAAACATCATTAATGAGAAATGGAACTCCCTAAAAGAATATACAACTCTAAATCAAGACATGTTTATTGAAGCGTTAAATCTAACACTAAACAGCAATTATTTTCAACATAAAAACAAATTTTACCAGCAGTTAGATGGTTGTGCAATGGGCTCTCCCATATCTTCCACTGTAGCACAACTTGTCATGGAATACCTAGAAGAGAAGGTTCTAAACAAAACTAATATTCCTATACTATTTTTTAAAAGATATGTCGACGATTGTATCACTGCCGTACCAGAAAATCAAATTGACGAAATTCTAGACGCTTTTAATAATTTCCATCCCAAACTTCAGTTTACTTCAGATACAGAACTTGAACATAAAATTAATTTCTTAGATATGACAATCATACGACAAGAAAACAATGAAGAACTTAAAACAAAATGGTATACCAAAAACACTTGGTCGGGTCGCTACCTAAACTATAATTCAAACCACCCAAATTCACAGAAAAACAGTGTTATCATAAATTTAACCGATAGAGCGCTAACTCTAACATCACCCGAATATCGATTCGAGATCTTAAAGAAAGTAAAAGAGGTTCTTCATGAAAATAATTTCCCTACAAAGTTAATAAACAGAATCATAAATCAACGTACACACAAATTATATAATAGTAACATACCAGATAAAAAACAGATAAATGATAAAAGCATAAAAAAATATATTGCTATGCCATACACAGCAGAATTATCAGAAAAAATGAAATATATCTTAGGTAAGCATGATATCATTGTATGTCACTAAGCACAACATCTATTATCATCTTTGTTCACATCATTGAAAAGTAAAGTTCCAACTAAAATGAAATCGAATGTCGTCTACTCAATACCATGCTTAAATTGCCCCAATAAGTACATAGGAATGACTACACAATACCTTAATAACAGGTTAAACGGACACAAATACACTAAAAATGCCTCAACAGCTTTACATAAACATGAATCTAGCCAAAACCACGAATTTAACTTCTCAATTACTAAAATTCTGGCACAAGATAACAATTACCAAAAACTTTTGATGAAAGAAATGATTTACATAAAAAAGGAACAGCATACTGTCAATGATAAACAAGACACAAATCATTTAAGCCATATCTATCACAACTTAATACTATAAATAAACAATGAATATTATTTCAATTTTTGTGACCACCTCGTATATTCCATTCTAATAATTAATATACACCTTATCTCTCTGCCATTGAAAAACTAAGTAACATAAACCAGAATACTTACTCAAAAAGGAAAAAAAACGAAAACAATAATAGAACCTTCATTCTTTCCATTCCTAATTTTACCATTAAAATGTGAACATCGAGGTACGTACCATAATAAAACTTAATTTCAAAATTTTATTCCTGCATGTGAGCTGGAAAACCTTTTAATTTTTGACTTTTAATTTTTAATTGTTAATTGTGAATGTCTTCATTGTAAGCTACCAAATTTCATTTTAATTCTTTCCACTCGTAGGTACTGTTCCACAAAATAAAACAGATTTTGATAAAGCCTACTATGATGGGCGAAACGTCGTCATAAAATTTTCGTATTATTCACAAGAAACCTATACCCAAGAACTATCCAAAAAAGATATATATATATATATATATATATATGTAGTGTGTTTTAAATGTATCGTTATAGTACAATTTTGAACAGAAACAAAAGTGTAGAAAATTAATTACCATGATGGAGCACTCGCTGAGGTTTGATTCGTAGAACTTTATAATCTGATGGAGGTCAAAAAAATAACCGAAACGTTATATTAATATATATCTATGAAGAACACCTCACTTTTCCTTTAAAATTTTAAGTTTTTAAAGGTTGGTTTTAATGCATCGTGATATACACTCCACATAGTAACACTAATAAGTCTTTTCACTGTCACTCTAAAAGAACAATGAAGGTAACAGACAACAGGCATGAATATGTTTATAATGATATTTTATTCTAAAATTAGATAAAACTGTGCACTTTGTACAATATTGAGAGAGAACAAAACATACAGATTTCAATGAAAAGTAAAATCAAGAAACACATTTTGCAACGTCATTTTCAATTGATAGTATAGCCTAGCGTGTTAAACGAGACTGGCTTATTGTAGAACGAAGATAGTTTTCAATCAATTTCAGTGTTGAAAAACTTCTCTCACGAAATGCCACTGACACACAAATAGTAAGAAACAGTTTGAGTGCCTCTGTTATGATTGGCAACGATTCGCGAAAGTCCATTTCAATAATAAACTTCAGCATTTGTAGTGATGTCCATGAGGTTGCATCATCAATTTTTATACCAGAATGCCTTCTGAGCCTTTTTACTTCTGGCAACATTTCATCTTCCTCTAAATCATTGAAAGTAGCTGTGAACTGATGTATATGAGTTATTATCGTTTCATAATTTGATCTTACCAGGTTTTCTGAGTGTACAACAGCAAAACAGCAAACTGTTCATCGATGTTAGTATTTTTTCCAGTTCTACATGAAAGTTGTCAATACACTCTAACATAGAACGTTTCAATTCTTGCTATGGGGTCAAACCTGCATCCTTGGCTTTTTTCCTGGCATCATCTTTTTGACTCACTTGCGACTCTCATCTAAAAATGTTTTCAATGTTTTCAGCTTGACTACATACTTTCCTAAACTAATATCTTGGATATGGAGGTATTTTTGGGCGGCGTTGACTTCTTGTAAAATGTGGTACCATAGTTACAAGACGCAGAAGAAATTGAAGTTGCAAATGTTTTTCATCAGCAACTCCGTTGCTCCCCTTGTATATAGATATTCAGAAGCATCACCCAATTTCTTCACAGCATCGACCAACTTTTCGAAGATTTTAAAGATTGGTTTTACTGCATCATGCTGAGCACTCCACCTAGTATCACTAAGTCTTTTAACGGTCACTCCAACGGTTTCTTTGAGTACCTGCCATCTATGTGTTAAACAAGAAAACATATTGTACACGCTTTCTAATGTTCCAAAAAATGTGGCCCAAGCAGGAACACTACCAAAAGCATGAACACCACATAGATTGAAAGAATGGTTTGCACAAGGTACGAAAATCGCTTTCGGATTTTGTTCTTTAATCCTTGTTTGTACTCCTGTATGAACACCTGAAGTTGCTGTTGTGACGTTGGCTTCTACAAAGTTATATATCCAAGCTGTTCTTTTCAAGTGATTGGAGTATATCCTCTGTAATGTCGTGTGCCTTTTTCCTACTAAGTGGAATGAAACCTAGAAAGGATTTTTTGACCTCTACTTTCCTGTTGTCAATTTTCACATATCTTATTACTAGACTCATCTGTTCCGTGTTAGATATATCAGGCGTACTATCAAATAATAGTATTCCATAGTACTTTGCTTTCTTGATTTCAGAAATTATTTCTTTTTTTACGGCGTTACGCAAGAGAGAAATAAACTCATTTTGTACTGCAGGCGATAAGTTCTTCTTTCGGTTCCGTCTTCACATTAGTGAAGGTTGGCAACAATCTCGGCGAACTGGGTTCGGTTTTGAGCAGCTCGGAATAAGGAATGTCAGTCTAGTCCGGTCCAGTCTCTTATGTTTTTCAACCACGAATGTTGGCGTCTTCCTATACCTCGTCTGCCTTCTATTTTGCCTTCCATTATTATTTTCAGCAGCCTCATTCTATCACTCCTGATTACATGTCCCAAGTATGCGGTTTTTCTCTTCTTTATGTCGACAACTAAGTCTCTGTCCTTACCTAATCTTCTCAGAACTTCTTCATTACTGATGTGGTCTGTCCAGGGTATTTTCAAGAGCCTTCTATACACCCACATTTCGAAAGCTTCTAGCCGCCTTAGTGTTTCGGCCTTTAGGGTCCAGACTTCGGATCCGTACAGCAAGACGGAATAGATGTAACAATTGATAAATCTAAGGCGTAATTTCAAGTTCAGTGATCGGTTACAAAGCACTGGTCGTATTTTATTGAATACTGATCTGGCCTGTTCTATGCGCGATCTGATTTCTATACTAGGACTCAGATCAGATGTTATCCAGATACCTAAATACTTGAACTTGGTTACGTTTTCGATGGGTAGTCCTTTTATATATATATATATATATATATATATATATATATATATATCTGGTGTTGGATTAGTTCTTCTAGTGATGGCCATTACTTTTGTCTTCTTTATATTAATTTTAAAGCCCAGGGTCTCTCCTACTCTGTCGATTCGATTCAAAAGTTGTTGGAGTCCTTCTAAGCCATCGGCTATGAAGGCGATATCGTCTGCAAAGCGTAAGTTGTTAATCAGATGCCCGTTTATTCTAATGCCGTGTTCCATACCCTGTAGAGCTTCATCGAATATGTAGCCAGAATATATATTAAATAGTAAGGGCGATAAGACACATCCCTGTCGCACTCCCCTATGAATGGATACATCATCTGTTTTGTTTCCTTCGACCCTGATGGCTGCTGTTTGGTTCCAGTATAAATTTTTCAGGAACTGGATGTCGTTATTATCGAGACCCTTTTCTTTCAGGATGTTAAACAGGGCTGTGTGTTCTACTCTGTCGAACGCCTTCTCGTAGTCGATAAAACAGATGAAAGCCTCTTTTTGTTGATCTCGACATTTCTGTAACAATACAGATAGGCTGAACAGTGCTTCCCTCGTGCCCATTCCTTCTCTAAAACCGAACTGTGCGTCATCTAGATCTATTTCGCATTTTTTGAATATCCGTTTGTGTATGATTTTTAAAAGAAGTTTTAATGCATGACTCATTAGGCTAATTAGTCTGAAATCACATGTATGTGCATTTGCTTTCTTCGGTATGGAAATGAAGTCGGACTTCAACCAGTCGCGTGGGATGTTTCCGCTCTTGTAGATTTGGTTTAGAAGCTTAGTCAAAACATTTCTATTCTGTTCGTTCAAGAGTTTGAAAGTCTCAATGTGGATTCCATCTGGTCCAGCAGCCTTTCCTGTTTTGCAGGTTTTGAGTGCTCTTTCAACCTCCGATGTCAGAATATCTGGTGCCTCTTCTGAATCTTCTTTACTGTTAAAATGACGTGAATCTTTAGTAGAGAATAGTTGTCGAATATAATTTATTCAATGGTCTTTCAGTTCTTTTTCGTCTAATATGGGTTTATTGTCGTATCCAACTATTCTGTTTGGGATGTTCTTTCTTCCCTGGACTACCATTTCTTTAACTTTCTTATGAATTGCGGAATTGCGGCGATAAGTTAGATACTGGAATCATTCCTGCTTGGACCATTTAAAAGTTCTGAGAAATTGCCTCGGTTTTCAGAGTCAATGACCTCTAAACGGCAAATTCTGTATAGCCAAAAAAAGTGTTGTATCGAAGAGCCTATGTAAAAAGTCCTTCCATTTATTCCTCTCTCTTTCCATAACGTCTTGGTGAGCAACATCGATAATTTTGCTTTGAAAAAGTCTTACTTCAAGAGTTTTCCATTTTTCGAAGTTGTTAACATGGAATTCAGAGCTTTCATGGTCAGACACTTTAGGATTTAATTTCCACAAACTATTGAATCCTGTGATGAAACTGGATGTCGTAGCGTGTATATCGTTGTTATCAAAAAGTTCGCAACAGAAGCGAAGCGATGATTTCTTTTCAGGGGAATAAACCATTTATTTTCTTAATATCTTTTCTCCACTAGGGAGCAAAACCAATTAGTGTTCAACTGTCGGGTATGACCTTTGTGATTTTCCCCAGGCTTCTGCACAGCTCCAAATCGTCCCTCTAAGTGTTGGTAAATCTCACTTCCTCGTCTTATTATCTCGGTCCTGAGAAGATCTGGCACTGGAATAGGCCATTTTCCAACATCAAAATTTAATGATAAATTCTTCTATTCTTCAGGTGGATCCGACTCTGGGTCAGAACATAGCAAAGGGGATATGTCTTCTTCATTGTCTTCCCCATTCCTCATTTTCTTCTTCAATTCCGTTTTCTAGTCCTTCTTTTTGTTCTTCTCCTCTCTCCTCTGGTTCTTGATTGCCTTTGTGTTTAATTCGTTGGTCACAGCTTGTACTTGGACTTTCTATAGATTTGGACACATCTAGCTCTGCTTCATTGTTTGCTTGAAATGACACCCTTTGGGTAAATTTCAAAATTGAACCTGACGAACGTTGAATTACTTGTTCTTTAGCTTTTTGTTTTTTCTTCTTTTTCCATCCTCTGGGATAACTTCTTTTCATTTTATCGTCAATTTGCTTCGCTCTCAAAATAATAATAATATTTAAGCCTATATTTTTAAAATAACAAAAAGGCAATCCTAAGAATGAGAAATAAAGCAGAGCTTGTAACAGGTTATATTTGTATTTTTTGTTTTATTATTTTTTATAACTTTTTTCAGAATCAACTTATTTTAGTTATTATTTAGAACTTCGTTATTTGAAAAAACATGTAGTAATCTAGGATGTTACAATATTCCTGATCACGAAATTAAATTTCGATAAGACTTAATACAACCAATAAGGTACAATACATAGCAACAGGCTTCGTCAAAAATTGTTTATGGCAATAGAAATAGGGGCCTATGATGGTGCGGGGCCTGGGGCTGACCGCCCCTACCGCCCCCCTCGGTACGCCCCTGGACTCACTAAGTGCCATAGAATCGATTCGACAAATGTATGCAAACAACAATTTCAAATTCAACAAATTTTCCACCAACTATCTACGTTAGAAGTAAAAGTCACACTTATCTACGTCCCCTCACATGTAGGAATCGACGGCAACGAGTCAGTTGATACAGCTGCTCAAGAAGCAACATCATTGGAAATCGAAAGGTCTCAAATTTATATTCACAGTGATATCGGCAACTTCCTTAAGAGGTTAATTAAGAAAAATATGCAAGCAGAATGGAATAATGATCAAAATAGCCTCAAAAGCATTAAATCGCAATTTACTGACCTACTAATATTAACATCCAGCCGGTTAGAACAAATTAAAATATCAAGACTAAGACTTGGCCATACTCGTATAACCCTCGGTTATAGAATATCTAAAGAAGAACCTCTCAAATGTTACAAGTACAATGTAAGACTGTCCATTAAACACATTCTTGTTGATTGTCCAGAATTTGAAGAGGAAAGACAAGGGAACAAAATCTCCAAAGATGTTAGTGAAAATCTAAAAACTCTGGAACATATACAAAAAACAATACAGTACCTAAAAGATATTAAACTCTATAATTATATCTAGTGAATATTACGTGAATGTTTTTAGTGAATGTAACGCTATAATTTACTATGTAATAGAATGATATTTTAGGTGTTAATGACCCTTAGCGGTCAAAGCACACCCTCACAAAAAAAACTACTTGTCAAATATGACTTGAATATGACAATGCTTTCATTGCCCGTTGTTTATAGTTGGTTTTCATCCCACAGAAAAAGATTTTTAAATGAATATATTTTCTGAGCTGTTAAGAATAGAGTGAATAGACTATAACAACTATATATTGTTAAATTGGCATTGAAGTGAACAGTTTAAAAATATATAGGGTGTCCCATTTAAAAAAAATACTTTGGCTCTGACCCTCTTTTCTGGGACATCATGTATAATATTTTTGTCGAATTTGAAAAACTACATTAATAACCATTCAACTCCTATTTGAAACATTGTTATCTGCATCAAATAATAAGTGAGATATAGAAAGGTCCATACATAATGAAAAATCGTGTACTTGACGAGATTTATATATTCAACACTATTAACAATATTTGCTTCAATATCAGTCACCACTACCCTGGAAGATCGACCTCTATATTAAGAAGATAAGAGAAATGTCTTCAGACTGAAGAAAGACAATGAGGAATATAAATCCATTCTGAGAATTTATTCCACGTTCCTTGATCATAACCAGATCTGAGAAGAACCTGTGCGACTTCTTTCAAAACCTTGTATTCTGAGAAATCCAGTAGTAACTACTTAAATGTTATCTAAACCTTTAATGTGATACACCAGCTTATAACCATTTATGCAATTATGGATCAGGAACTGTAGCCTCTTCCTATCGAATCATTAACAGCACGTTAATCCTTTGAGATAAGCTTCATTTACTGAGATGATCAAAGTTTTCCTCTGCGAAAATTACAAGTAGAAAGTAGATAACAGAGTTCAAAAGATGTTAACTTATTGTAGTGATTGTGCAAATGTCATTAAGATCAGTTCCGTGCTTATAGCAAACCTCAAATTCGAATTCAATTTCTGAAAAAATATTTACAATTGAATAAATTGAATCCACCCCTCTACATTTAGATTAATAATTTGTTGTAATACAACATAAAATAAGTGAATTTAGATAGTACCTACCTGAAATATATATGAATTTCTAGCCATTTTCATTGAGAATACAATAATATTTTTGAAGTAAATATTCAATTAATATTATAACACTCATTTATCTATAATAATTGATCAATTGATACTATGTCGTCTGTTAAGGGTTGGAAATATGAAAAGGGACTAATGGACTGTATTTCGAAGAGTTAATTAACAAAAAAATAGCACATCATCAACGCATAAATAAAAACAATATATATATAAGGCTCCTACCTGATGAAGCTGTCTTGCCGTCGTATCCAGGCGCCTGGGAGGGTTGACGATGTCGTTTTTGGTACACTTCTTTTGACCGAATCTCGTCCAAACAATTTACCGGTGTTTTTATAAACTCATGTATACCGTGCGAATGTCGACAAGGTACTATTTTCTGGGCACGTCGACGGTTTATCAATCATGCGCCAATGATGCGTTTAGCGGCAAAATTGAAAATACAAGTGATTCCTTAACATTCACCCCACCAAAACGAATGTTTTTTAACCAAATGGAATATAAAGATAAAAAAAATATATATATATAAAGTGAGAGAAAAAATAAATAGAATATTCCCGCGCTTAAATCTAAAAAAAAAAAAACGACTTAACTACTTTAGTTAATTATAGTGAGAGTAAATTCATTAATCGGTAAGGGACAAATTTTTACCACAGGGCGTTGCATAACTCCGTGGTTGGTTTTCAATGTAACCACACGAACCACATTGTCCCGACCAGGGTGCACATCGATAACTCTGGCAAGTTCCCAATTCAGTGGAGGCGTTTGTTCGTCTTTAATTAAAACTAAACCACCTTTAACAATAGGATGTGAAGGTTGGGTCCATTTAAATCTCTCTTGGAGAGAATGAATATATTCTTGCGACCAACGCTTCCAAAAGTCACTCCGCATACGTTGCAGCAATTGCCATCGATTCAATCTGTTTAAAGATAAATGCGTTAGATCCACCTCGGGAATAGGACTAGTGAGGGGTTCAAGAATTAGAAAGTGCCCCGGCGTAAGAGGTTGTAAATCATTTGGATCGCTACTAATTTCACACAACGGGCGTGAATTCAAAAGTGCTTCGATCTGCGACAACAGGGTGTAGAATTCTTCAAAGGATAGTATCTGAGTACCTAAGACTCTATAAAAATGAGTTTTAAACGATTTTACTCCCGCCTCGGCGAGGCCATTAAAATGTGGACTACCGGGGGGGTTGAAATTCCAAGAAATGGCCAATTTCTGCGCGATAGTTTTAGCCATGTCAAGGAGTTCATTATTAGCACCCTTAAAATTTGTGCCTTGGTCGCTGGTAATGGTGAGACATCTTCCACGCCGAGCGATAAAGCGTCTAAAGGCGGCTAAGAAAGTTTCAGAACTCAAATCTGAAGTAGCTTCTAAATGAATTGCCTTTGTGGATGTGCAAACAAAAACACAAACATAACCTTTGTAGGTTTTTGCACCTCTATGTTTACTCATCGAAAGTGAAAATGGACCAGCAAAATCAATACAAACTGATGAAAAAGCCTTGACTTGAGAAACTCTTATAGAGGGCAAATCAGCCATGTATGGGTTGTAAGATCTTGGTTTGCAACGAAAACAACGAATGCAACTTGAAAGACATTTATAAATTGCACTACGTGGAGATAAAATCCAAAATTGTTGTAATAATAAATAGTGTAATGTTTTTAAACCTGGATGAAAGTGTTCCTGATGAACTGCTTCGATTATCAAGTGGGTTAGTCGGTGTGATTTGGGTAGCAAAATAGGATGTTTAACATCAAACGAAAACTCCGAATTTCTGATTCGACCACCAACTCTAAGCAACCCAAAGGAGTCAATGAAAGGGGCGAGTTTTCTAAAAGGCTTAGGTAATAGTTGATTGTGTTTAATTTTGAGAAAAATGTCAGAAAATGTATGTCGCTGAACACATTTTATAATGATTTTGAAGGCATTATCTACATCCACGCTTATTTGAGACTGAGATTGTAACCTTAAGCTATTAATAAAAAAGAGAGAATACGCTACTATTCGCTTAATCTTGGATAAAGAGGAAAATTTATTTAAAAGGGTGAAGATGAAATTGTCAGAAGAAGTGCAGGCAGATAGTATAACCCTTTGTTCTTCCTGAGAGATTTCAAATAAATTTAATTTGTTATTAGTCTGCGTAGGCCAATTATTACTAGACTGAGCTAAAAATTCAGGACCTGACCACCAAATAGGAGTTTCTAAGAGCTGTGCTGGGGTTTGACCTCGACTAGCACAGTCAGCTGGATTCTGGGAAGATGGAACATAATACCAAAGAGAGGGGGGAATGAGATCTTGAACATGACTGACTCTATTAGCTACAAATGTTTTCCATCTATGTGGAGATGAAGATAACCAAGCAAGAGCTACCATAGAATCTGTCCAAGCATAAATAGCATCAAAAACGACTAGGTCACTATAGCTTTCTTTAACAAAGTGCATTAGATCGGCCAATAAAACGGAACCCATAAGTTCAAGTCTTGCTATAGATTGTATTTTTAATGGAGACACTCGACATTTCGCACAAATTAAGAACGTTCTCACAAGTCCAGAAGATTCGAGAATTCGGAAGTAGACAACACTAGCATAGCCAACTTGTGAGGCGTCACAAAACCCATGTAGCTCAATCCGGGAAATAGAACTGGAACCTACATGGCGCGGAATTTTAATATTAGCTAAATTCGGCATTTCTATCTTAAACCTTGACCAGACATCCAAGATATTCTTTGAAGGAGTATCATCCCAGGAAGTCTTGGATTCCCACAATTGTTGTAAAATACGTTTTGCAAGTAGAAGACATGGGGAAATAAATCCAAGGGGGTCAAAAACTCGACTTATTTCAGACAGGATGTTTCGTTTTGTACAAGGCCGTTCAAATGGAATATAAGTGTAAGAGAAACAATCTATATTAGGATCCCATTTGAGCCCTAACACTTTAATAAAGGATGGTTCATCTTTATCAAAGTTGCACGATTCTTGGCGATCGGAATGACTTACTTGAGCTAAAAGAGCAGGATGATTACTTGCCCATTTGCTCAATTGAAAACAACCTCGTTGCATGAGCTGAATTAATTCAGATTGAAGTGAAATGGCTGAACTTAGATCATTGCTTCCAAGCAAGCCATCATCTATGTAGAATTGATGATGAATCATTTTAGATGCTCTAGGAAAAGAAGATTGCTCTTGTGTGGCCAATTCTTTCAAAGTTCGTAGAGCTAAGAACGGAGAACTCGAAATTCCGTAGACTATGGTTCGCAAAAAAAATTCCTGAAGAGGCTCAGTGGGCTTGAAGCGCCAAATAATTCTTTGATAATTCCAGAACTGAGATTGTACGTTAATTTGTCTGTACATTTGCTTTATATCGCAGACAAAAACATGAGAGAAAAATCGAAATCTTGAAAGTATTGTCGAAATATCACGTTGAAGTTTTGGGCCAACTAAAAGAGTGTCATTAAGTGAGACACCCTGTACATCACGCGAACTCGCATCGAACACAACTCTAATTTTGGAAATTATTTGAGAACCTGAAAGTTGTTCTTTAAAGACGGCGTGATGGGGTATATAATAAGCAGATGAAGATTTATAATCGTCCAATGGGACCGGAATCATATGTCCACTGTTAAGATAATCTTGCATGAATTCACAGTATTTGATGTGTAATTCAGACGATTTTAAAAATCTATTTTCTAGCATTGAGAATCTCCGATGAGCTTGTGTATAAGTATCAATAAAATTGGGGAAAGATTGACGAAATGGCAGAGGTACCGAAAATCGTCCAGAAGGTTCTCGAAAAGTGGAAGTCTTATAAATTTCTTCGCATTTCTTATCTTCGGAGGATGCTGGGAAAATAGCTTTGACAACCTGTTCGACCTCCCAAAACCTTTGCAATTGGATATCAAGATTTACATCCAAAGATGCATGGCAACTTAAAGAATAATTGTTTGAGGCATAGGAGCAGTTTGTTCGTCCTTGAAGAATATAACCAAAGACAGTTTCTAAAGCGACAGGTTGATCCGGATTTCCAAATATACGACCTGATTTCAAAATTAAAGGTATTAATTCAGCTCCAAGAATCATATCCAAGGGTCCGGGAACATGAAATTTACTATCCGCCAAGTTTAAATTTTGAATATATGTTAATTCTGCAGGATTAATAAAGACTTTCGGCTGATCAGAACAAACTTGAGGAATAATAATAGCTTCGAAGGAAAAAACAGGATTTTCTGCGCTACATGGTTTAATGATACAATGTGCTGTGCCTCGATTTGTAAAGGTAGTCATTCCATTGAGGCCTTCAATGGGAATAGAGCAGTGTTTGCGAGAAAGTCCAAGTTTTCTAATACATTTTTCGGATATAAAGTTAGCCATGGAGCCTGTGTCCAGTAAAACTCGGATTTTTTGAAAATTACCTCGAATGTCCTTAATATGCACTTCACAAGTAGATAATAAAACTGTAGATTGTGGTAACGTTAAAGTATTTGTAATACAATGGCCATTTGTAATTGAAGAGCTAGAATTGTCACTAGAAGTATTCGTGAGATTGTCAGAAGCGGAAATCGAGTTATTTATGTGATTAGAATTAGGAGAATTTTTTGGAAAATGTAACACAGTATGATGAGGAAATCGACAAATTTTACACTTTTGTGTGGATGAACACATTTTCATAGAATGGGGAGATACTAAACAGTTAACACATAACTGGTGCTGCTTAGCAAAAGAAAATCTTTCTTGTGGCATCTTGGCCAAAAATGATTGACATTTATACAGTGGGTGAGAAGAGGAGCATAAGATACACTTCAAGTTACTACTGTTTTGTTGTGTATTTGCAACAAATGTAGATGTTGAAGGTTTATTACAATTTTTTGAGTTTGAAAACTTGTTTTTGGATTTATCTACATGGGTAGATGGGATAATAATAGAAAATTGAACCGATTCCAAAGCTATACAATTCCTTTCTAAGAATGTTATTAATTGTCTGTAAGTAGGCAATTCTGAATTTAAGCTATTTTCAAGTTCAAAATCAGTTCTAGTTTTAGTATCAAGTTTATTCATAAGCATATTGAACAACAAAAAATCCCACTGATCAACTGGAAATTTGAGAGCTCGAAAAGATGCTACATTTTCAGAAAAGGTATTTAGAAGTTTCCTTAGCTCCTTAGAAGTAGACATTTGAATTGAAGCTGCATTCGAAAGTTCATTATAGTAGTGAGTAGCCAGAATCCGTTTGTTTTGGTATCGTTTCTCCAGCATTTCATATGCTATAAGGTAATTTGCATCAGTAAGGGGAATACCCTTGATTGAAGATAAGGGTTCTTTGTCTAGTGACGAAAGCAAATATTGAAATTTTTCAGCGTCGGACAAATCAGTATTGTTGTGAATAAGCGAATTGAACAGATCATAAAAGGAAGACCAGTTTTTAAAATCTCCGTCGAATGTCGGTAAATTAATTTTTGGAACCTTTGCTACAAATCGTTGATGTGAAGAAGTTCTATTTAAATTGGTCACCGAATTATTGACGGAATCCGAGATTAAAAAATCGTGCTTGATAGATTTAGCCCCATAAAATGCTTTATCTGCCGAACTACGCATTGTATCGTAAGTTACGAACTCATCATCACTAACTAGAGAAATGACAGTATTATGGGCTGTTTGGAAGTCATTATAAATAACATCAAGATCCTCTGCTCTAGCTAAGAAAATGGATCTCAAGGATTCATCGTTTAACGCATCAAGACCTGCTTGATGAGTCTCTTGTAATCTTCTGTGAGCAAGCGTGCGATTTAAATTCGCTTTTGTTAATTTATCTGATGGTGGAGCCATTACAAATATAAATAATTGTTTTGAAAATTATAAACAAACAAATATCGAAGCACCTGCTCAAGGTCAATGTGGTTCTTGTATGCCAAGAAAAAGTTAAATTGAAAAGGTAATTAAGAACTGGAAATAATATTTTAATAAATATTTTCGAACAAAGCAATAAAATTCTCTAGCAAAGAAGAATGCAAAATTTACGTTTAAATTTGATTTTAACTGTTGATATTTGACGGTGAAATGATAATTATAATAACATCTAGTGGAATAAACCAAAACAGAGTTTATCTGCATAAAAAATGAATGAGAAACCGGTAAACGAATTTAAAATGTACCGAAAAAATGAACTTAACTTGAAAAAAGTAAAAGGGTATAAATGAGGTATATTAATCCGCGTGAGAAGGACCAATGTTAAGGGTTGGAAATATGAAAAGGGACTAATGGACTGTATTTCGAAGAGTTAATTAACAAAAAAATAGCACATCATCAACGCATAAATAAAAACAATATATATATAAGGCTCCTACCTGATGAAGCTGTCTTGCCGTCGTATCCAGGCGCCTGGGAGGGTTGACGATGTCGTTTTTGGTACACTTCTTTTGACCGAATCTCGTCCAAACAATTTACCGGTGTTTTTATAAACTCATGTATACCGTGCGAATGTCGACAAGGTACTATTTTCTGGGCACGTCGACGGTTTATCAATCATGCGCCAATGATGCGTTTAGCGGCAAAATTGAAAATACAAGTGATTCCTTAACATCGTCTTTAACTTTATAGACTTGTATTAAGTATATATTAACAAAATAAGAAACAAAATTCCATATTCTATACTGTAATGTATACTCATTAAGAGCCATTTGAAATATGAACATCTGGAATATATTTCCAATGTAAGATGCTTCATACTAATATTGAGGAAAACTCAGATTTAATGTTTGTACAAAATAAATGTCAGCTCGCCATTCTTTGATTCATTGCCGAATATCTTCAAATTGAAGCATATGTGGCAAATAAGACAGAGTCGGCTTAAGGAATTTTTATTGGTCTGCAATGGGAATGGTTTTCATGACAATCTACTTAGCATTACATTTTCTAGCTAGTGTATAGAAACAAATATGGATACTTTCTGTAAACAATAATAATAAAAGTTGGAATATACTTATGAAACTTAAATTAGCGCGATTGGAACTTTTATAAAGTTCAATTATTATTCTAATAAAATAAGACTTGAGCTAGTCATCATCAGAATATAAAAAGAAACGACAGTAACAGATGACAGGCTTAATTTAATATGTAATCTATTATTTTAATGTCAAGTAAGTTGCACAAAGTTACTTTTAAATGAAAAGTATCACAAAGAAAAAGTGAAAAACGATTTCTCAAATTTTGGGTAATGTTAACTCTCTTGTCTTTTTTTCAAATATTAAAAGCTTGTAAATAATTGATAATCGTATAATAGCAATGATACTGAATAGTTATCCTTAATATTAGTACAACATACAGATGTTACAGAAATTCTTTGTTTGAAATAAAAACATAAACAATTGACTTAAATTTCATCTTAATTTATTCTAACCCCAATGTCGATTTATTCTATATGTGGCAATATAAGACATATTTTAAATGTGCGAGAAAGATATTTACAAAGTGTATTTAAAAAAGAAGAGAGAGATAATATTTTTTACGGAAAATATATTATTGCTCTTCGGTTCGTTAATTATTTCTAGAAAAACCTTTTAGATCAACCTCTTTGAACGAGAATCATATTTCCTTGACATATTTTATCAACTACAACTTCCTAAAAGATTTTCTGTAGAAGGAAAAACTCAACAGTGATATTTCCTTGTTAATTAAATCAATTACTTTTCAGAAAAATATTGGAATGAAGAAATATTAGACAATACTTTTTCTCCAACATGTTGTCCCGAAAAATTATTTTTTACTCACAAATTTTCTTCAATTTCAAGTTTTGTTCAACGAATTTTCTCAAATTCTAGGTTGCTTTTCTAATTCCAGGAGCTGTTCAACGGATTTTCCTAAATTCTAATCTATATTTTCAATTACAAGCCAAGTCCAACCGATTTTCTTAAATTCTGAGATATTTTCTTCCGTGGTCTAGATTTTTTTGAATTTCAAACTATGTCTCTAATTTCTAGCTCTCTTCAACCAATTCTTTTCAATTGTAAACTACTTCTTCAATTTCAAAATCTGCCCAATGATTTTTTTTTATTTCAAACTATTTCTCCAGTTCTAAGTTCAGTACAATGAGTTCATTCAAATTTTGAGCTCTGTTTTCTAATATATGTCCAAAATATTTTTTTAATTTTATACTATTTTTTCGGTTCCAAGTTCATAAACTATAACCTATTTATTTGAGATTTCCAAGTTCTACATGATGGATTTTGAAAAAATTCCAAGCTATATCTTCAACTGCAAGCTAGGTCCAACGGATTTTCTCAAATGCTGAGATATTTTCCCCTGTGTTCTGTCCTATAGATTTTCTTAATTTTTAACCAAATTTCTCTATTTTCAAGCCCTGTCCAATGAATCTACTCAAAGCTATTTCGCTAATTCTATGCTTTGTACAATTAATATTTCTCAAATTCTTAGCGTTATCTTCAATTTAGAGTTCCCCCAAATATATTTTCTTGAATTTAAAGCTATTTATCCAATTCTAAGTTCAGTTCAATGCGTTGTTTAAAACTTTGAGCTTTATCCTTCAATTCCAAGATATGTCCAACGTATTTTGTAAATTTCAAGTTATTTCCCGAGCTCACTTTCTTAAAGGCTAAGCCATTTTCACAATTCTCAACGCTGTCTAACGGTTTTTCCAAATTCCAATCTCTTTTTTTCTCCAATTCCAAACTCTGTCCAATATATTGTTACGAAACAGCACACTGGTGTAGTCCCTAAATCCGACTCTGTCTAAGCCAGGTAAGAAAGTTAAAATTATGGCGGATACGCATGTTTTTTTATTTTTATAACTGTTTACGACTATCTTATCTTATCATTGTTTTTGTGACCAGTCTTATCAAGAAAATGCCAGAAAGCCAATTGTCTTTGAGTAAGCCGCAATCTACAATTATCTAGTGAAGAAGGCATGAATATATAAGGGACCGACCAGGAAGAGTTAGTTTAGTGGATAAAGTGATCTCGAGAAATAAACAAGAATACACCGAAACAGCGAACTGTAAAGTGTTATATAAATTAATAATTAAGTTTGTGTGCATATAAATTAAATTTAAGTGATTAGTTAAGTATATATCAATTAAGTGAGTTTGAAGACATCGGCAGTTTTACCAGAGTCAAGGCCCCAATGTTCGATGGAAAAATGTCGTGGACCAGTTATGTGAAACAATTTGAAGCAACCGCTAAAGTGAATAATTGGTCCGATAGAGACAAGACAGTGAACTTAACTATCGCGCTTCGAGGAGATGCCTTAGATGTACTTCAGACGATACCTCTGGAAGAAACGGCTGACTTCGAGCAACTGAAAAAGAACCTGGACATGCGATACGGTCACGAACATTTGGAACATTTGTACATATTCCAGCTGAAGAACCGAAGGCGGAGACGTGAGGAAATCCTTCAAGAGTATGAAATGGATATTGCCCGACTAGTTCGATTTGCTCATACATCAGCATCAGAGAACATGATGGAATGTTTAGGCATCCAGGCCTTTATCGACGGCTTATGTGACCACGATATGGAGAAGACGGTTCGATTAGCCCATCCTAAAACATTGGTCGATCCATTGACTGCTGCTCTTGAATATGAAGCAGCCACGATGGCTTCGGGATACAGTAAAAGTAGGATCATGCAGGAAAAAGGTGACGATGACATTGACCAGATCGTCAACTTGTTGAAAGGTATGGTAGACAAGAAGCCGAAGAAAATCAGGTGCTGTAATTGTGGCGAGCTATAGCAGGCACACAGTTCGTGTAAGCGTCCTACGACTCCTGCAAATCAAGAACCTCTTAGATGCAAAGCAGCCACGAAGAGCTCGCGGTATAACAAAGGTAGGACCATGCAGGAAGAAGACGACGATGACAAACTTGACCAGATCGTCAACTTATTGAAAGGTATGGCAGACAAGAAGCCGAAGAAGATCAAACGCCGAAAGTGTGGCGAGCTAGACCACGTACGCAGTCCGTCTAAGCGCCCCAAGACTCCTGTAACCCAAGAACTCCAGTCAATGGGAAATCAGACAGGGGTGAACATCCAGCTGATGTGAATCACCGAGAAGCCAACTCTTTGCCTAGACGGTCATGCCCTGTAGACTATTCTCAATGCAACATGTCGAAATCTAAGGAAGTTGCAGTTTCAAGAATTACAGTAGTTAACGAGGAATGATCACCCACCAGGATCAGAGAAGATCAGGATAATGATCCTCACCTGAAGATGATCCGGCGATGGAAGGAAGAAAATCGGCGACCTACATGGCAAGAAGTGTCAAGATTTTCACCGACACTCAAGGCATATTGGGCTCAGTGGGACTCCCTTGTCCTGGAAGAAGGGCTGTTGAAGAGAGTCCTTGAAAACGATGATGGTTCCGAGATGAGGAGACAGCTGGTTATCCCTAGAACGAGAGTAGCTGAGGTACTGAAGAAGTTACACGACAGTCCCTCGGGAGGTCATCTGGGAGTGAAGAAAACCCTTCAGCGAGTCCGTGAAAGGTTTTATTGGATGAACAGCTTCGACGATGTGAAGGACTGGTATAAGAAATGTACGACTTGTGCTACGAGTAATGGACTACATCGCAAGAGAAAGGTACCTATGAAACAGTATAATGTTGGAAGCCCTTTCGAAAGGATTGCTTAAGATATCGCTGGACCATTTCCGAAGACAGATAATGGTAGCAAATACATACTGGTTGTAATGGATTATTTCAAAAAGTGGGTGGAAATTTGCGCTAACCCGAACCAAGAGGTCACAACTGTCGCAGATGTATTGGTGAAAGAATTTATCAGCAGTTATGGAGTGCCATTGGAAGTCCACAGTGACCAGGGAAGAAATTTCGAAAGCCATCTATTCCAGGAGATTTGCGAGAAGCTGGGAATGAAGAAGACCAGGACAACAGCATTACATCCACAGTCAGATGGAATGGTCGAGAGAATGAACAGTACTATTGGAAAATACCTGTCCAAAGTAGTTTCCAGCCATCAGAGAGATTGGGACCAGTATCTTTCCCTATTCGCATTGGCTTATCGATCTGCCGTCAATGAGTCCACGGGTGAAACCCCTGCGAAAATTCTATTTGGATGTGAAATTATGCTTCCTTGTGACCTGGAATTTGGCTGCCGGCCTGGAGAAGATCTAGCAGGCGAAGACTACGTGATCCCATTGAGAAGAAGGCTGGACGATATTCATGAATTAGTTCGAACAAATCTTCAAGTTGCCAGCGACAGAATGAAAAGTCGGTACGACACGCAGGCCACAGAAGGCGGTTTCAGAGAAGGGGACAAAGTATGGTTACACAACCCGACGAGGAGAAAAGGATTTTCTCCAAAATTACAAAAATCGTGGGAAGGTCCATACATAATCAAGAAAAGGATCAATGATGTTATATATCGCATAAGCAAGATCCCCAACGGAAAACCAAAAGTAGTTCACCAAAACCGACTAGCGCCATTCGAAGGAGACCATGACCTAGACGAAGAGGTAAACCTTATTCGAGATGTGTCTGACCCTACCTTCGATGAATTTATGGGCGCGTATGGAGGTACCGGGAAAGCTAGATATGGCGTTACTTCAGAACAAGATTTGTTCACTCTCCCGGAAGATTATTCACTGGCATACAACATCCCCGCCCGTATCAAGAACGCACGAGGGTTGGCATCCGTCTTTCGAAAGAAGTTCGGGAAATTAGAAAAACTTGAAGACCAGATTCCAACCCCTTGCAAGACACTGAAACTGAAACATAATTCGCGGTACGTCTTCTACGTGGTAACTAAAAATGAATTTCAAGATCGATCTTTCTACCGCGATGTGTGGGAAGCACTTCGAAACCTACGAGACCATGTGTTAGAATCCAGCGTGAAGAAACTGGCTATGCCCAAGATAGGGAGTAACCAGTTGGATTGGCGAATCATCAGGAACATGGTAGAGATTATCTTTCAAGATACCGGTGTCCAGATATTAATTTGCAGCTACACCCCCGTTATCAGTATCCGATGAAGACGGTGCCCTGCTATTTCCATAAGATCGGAAAGTGTAGAAATGGGGCCAGTTGCCGATTCAAACATCCAGTCTCGGCTACACAAAAGTTCCAGGAGGAACTTTCATTTAAGGAGGGGGTAATGTTACGAAACAGCTCACTGGTATAGTCCCTAAATCCGACTCTGTCTAAGCCAGGTATGAAACTTAAAATTATGGCGGATACGCAGTTTTTTTTATTTTTATAACTGTTTACGATTGTGACTATCTTATCTTATCATTGTTTTTGTGACCAGTCTTATCTAGAAATTGTCAGAAAGCCAATTGTTTTTGAGTAAGCCGCAATCTAGTGAAAAAGGCATTAATATATAAGGGATCGACCAGGAAGAGTTAGTTTAGTTGATAAAGTGATCTCGAGAAATAATCAAGAATACACCGAAACAGCGAACAGTAAAGTGTTGATATAAATTAATAATTGAGTTTGTGTGCAAATAAATTAAATTTAAGTGATTAGTTAAGTATATATATAAATTAAGTGTTAGTGAGTAGTTTAGTGTTTAAATAAATTAGTAAGTAGTCATACCGTGTGTTTAAAATTTATCCCACCCGTTTACTGTTTAAATAAATTAGAAAAACATTACAACATTTCCAATGAATTATCTCCAACTTCAAGCTCCTACATTTTAATCACGATAAGGTTACTGCAGAAGTTTAAAGAGCAACATAGTTAAATTCATGTCGACTAATAAAATAACTGTTGATGAAAATGTAGGTGAAATCGAAAATGTAGTTTAGAAGAGTAATAAAGAAATGATTCTATGTTTGAGGATGTCTTGCATAAATCGGGAATATGGTCAAATCATTTCTGGAGTTATTATTATTTTGACGAGGATATATTTAGTCACGGAATAAATTAAAACTTTAAATTTGCTGTCGAATAAAATTCAAATGTATGTAAACCAGTGTAAATCAAACTTCAATTAAACCAAACATAAGATTCAACGAATTTATATTTATTTTAAGGCAAAATGTGTCAAGTAAATATTTCTCGTACATTCTTCTACAACAAGAACTGTAATATTTAACATTTTTTTACATATACAAATAATGTTAAGTGTTTTCATTTATTGCTAATTACACTACGCTGAAACAACATATTTACATATAATCATTGAGGTTAGATTCAGTAAAATTTATCAATTGGGGAATAAAAGAACGAGAAAATATAAATTAAGCGGTTTCATCATATACAGAGTTGTCTAACGGAAATTTAATTTCTCGACTTTTTAAAAATATACGTGGATTGAAATTGCGAAATTATTCAGTTTTATTTTTATTTCAACCATCAGGCTATACGAACTAAATACCTACTGATGAGTATGAAAGTGTATGCAATTGATAAGCTGCGTTTTTAATCCATACTACAAACAAAAATTCCAATTCATGTGGCTCTCTTCATTCAACAAGAGTATTGTTTAGACTTTTGGCTACTAGCGAGCAAAGACAACAACTTAAATTATGAGAAATATAAAAAAGTTACCCCAAAATGTATACCTCAAGTTTTCGTTAAACAATTCTTGATCTAGAATAAATAAAAAATACTACTTTCCATGAGAAATATATAATTAATTGACTAATTTGAATATCTTCCCAATCGAAGGGTTCAAATAAATGAGAAATATACAATCTCATATTGTCAGATGTTACATTCTGTTCCTTTCATGCAGGATATATACGAATCGGCTTATAGTAGTATTCACGAATATTTGTCTGATACTTATTTTCCTAATCAAAACTAATTTTAATAACAAATAGAATTTAGCAGCAACTATAAAGGGTACGCGTAAAGTATTGAAAAATGAAGATATCTTTGTCACCCCGTAAGACACAATAACAAACTTTTGGTTACTTATATAAGGTGGACCGCCAATTTTATATTTTCGATATTGCTATATCTACAGTTCTTGAGATTTACGAACAATACGTGTTTCAAATGAGACAACCCGTATATTTTTAAACTATATGTTACAGTTCTTTATTACCATTACAATATTTAAATTAAGTAAAAAATAGATTTTACTGTTAGTGGGTATACGTCGGGATATTTTTTTGGATATTGTTCAAATAAAACTTACGTTAGCTCGGTTCGATAACTTGCTAAATACTAGCATTTTATTAACTGAAAGATGAGAGACTGCTAAAATGTATAAGGTGCACAGTGCCACCGAAAATTCCAGCTATATGCTAAGAAAACTAATCTATGAATTGTGGCAGCTTAATTTACCAACTGTCTTCAGGATAGTTGGGGTAATCGCACCAGTAACTCTTAAGCCGCTCCGGTGAACTATGGAATATTAAAGCCGCCAGATGAATTGCAGCGACTATTTCACTCACTTACGAAATGAACCAATCAGAAGCTCTAGTCAAGTTCGGCTTACCGATAATACCAAACTTGACTCTTGACTCTGATTGGCCTATCAAGTTCGGTGTTTTCAGATTTGTTTACAGTGCATGTGACAGTTAAACGTCAAATATTAGTGATTACGCTGTGCACGCATTCAAAAATGAGTAGATTTGGGATGAATTCTATCGAATCAATCAACGAAAAAATCGATGAAAATGTACCGAAAAATACGAGGAAATCGAAGGAGTACATTTGGAAGCAATTTACCAGATTTTGCGATGAACGAAAATACCTATTAGATGAAGCAACGCCTGTCGAGAGACTAGCTATTATTTTGAAGGACTGGGGCTTCAACATGAGGAAAATCGATGGTTCTGATTACAAGGAATGTGTTGTGAAGACGATTTGGAATGTGAGTGCTAGATTATTGCAAGAAAAATTCTATAATGAATATGGACGAAGTTTCGACCCATTCAAAGATATTATTTTTCAATCGGCCAGAAATGCGCGAGATACAAAACGCAAGTTGCTTCAACGTAACGTACAGAAACGAAAGATCAGTTCGGCACCGTTGACCCATGAAGAACATCAAGCAATATGTACACAATGGGATGAAGATACACCCACAGGACTCCAAAAGAAATTTTTCCATATCGCAGCAGTAGAACTTGCTTGGAGATGAGGTGAAGCTGCATATTGTTTGTTAGATTATTTTAAAGAAGAATTAAATAATAAGGGGGCGCCTACCGGCAGAATCGAATATAACACAGTTTTTTCAAAAACTTGCCAAGGAGGTGGTCAGCGATGTGCGAACAGCAAATGGTTGATTGAAAATGTGCAAAATGCAACAATGTGCCCCGTGAGACTTTATAAAAAGATGATTTCAGAACGAGGTAATATTGTAAGATCTAATAGGTTGTTTCTCACCGTGAATGGACATTGGAAGCCTGGTGATCATTGCACTCCTTGGTACAAAAATATGCCTCTAGGGATCAATACGATCAGTAAATGGACCAAAACATCAGCTCAGAATATAGGGCTTGATGTGAAAAAGCACAAAATTACCAACCATTCAAATCGAGCAACTGCAGTCAGTGAACTTTTATGTAGAGGAGTAGGAGAACAGGAAACCATAAAAATTACTGGACATTCGAGCTCTAATTCGCTGAAACCCTACATCCAACTTAGTAAACAACATCACGAAAAACTTATAGCAAATGTCAGAAATTAAAGCAATCAAGATGTAACAAATATTGCAAGTACAAGCGCGTGTTCAAATAATCAAGCTCAAAACATTGTATATAATAACTGTACCATTTATAATAATTATAATTGAAAAATATTTCAGTATGTTATGGTTATTGTTGGTAGTGTAGTATTTCTTTCGATGTCAATGTTTTCTGTTCATTGAAATTTATTGATTTCTCAGGTCAACTTTTTGGCCAATTTCCTCTAATCCTGCCGAATTTCAGATTTTTTATCTTTCACTCTGTTTGTGAAATAGTCTAATAAAATTCCACTCGTGATTGAATTTATCTCATAAGTCTGTCTTTCATTTATGATCTCAACTGAATTGATTCGAGAAAACACCACTCGTCCTGCGGACTCGTGGTGTTTTCTCGAAACAATTCAGTTTCGTTCAAAAATGAATCGACAGACTTATCGCGAAAATTCAATCACTTGTGGTATTACTACTGATAACCCAATGCACAATGGACTTGTCACCAATTCATTAACAGATTAGTAGAAAAGTAATGCCTTTTCACTACAAAACCATTCGATATTGTTTACCATATAAATAAGAAAATGCTGAATCAGTCGGATTTATTTTAATAAAAAGAAATATTAGATATCAATGTACTCATTCAGTATTTAAGTAAAATGATAACGTTTATTCTAACAATACTATGAATAAAAAACAATGAGTATGAAAAGTCGTATCAAAACACAACAACCAAAATCTTGGTATTTTATTGAGTAAATACGTTACCTAAGGTTGGCAATTTAAGCACAAAAATGCGTATGATACCACAGTGGGCGACGACGCATGAGCTCAGGCGCGGCTACTGTAAACAAAAACAAGGAAAAAAAACTAGATTTTGAATACGTAACCTTATTAAACGTTCACATTGTTTGAGAGCTGGCTAATAAATAACCAAATGAATATTAAGGACGTCACTATTCTAATGTAATTTATCTATGCCGGAAATAAATGAAATAAAAATAAGACGGAATAGATCGCTAAACGTTAGTATATAAAAAAATAAACACTTAAAAATTGAACTAAACTTGCGTGTATCCACTTGCGGGGACATTCGGTATAGTATGTAATTTATAGCAGACGGACAACCATATTCCATTACATCTAAACAATACTGCAATGTGTTACCAGCTCTTCTCAACCTTATCAACACAACTAGATTTTAAAAAAAAACTGGTTGTTATCTTCTTGAACTTGAGTTACAAAAGCCAACGGCAGCTTTCCATTGGAGAGCATTGATGGGAGTGAATCAGAAACACATCACATAACCCGTGGCGCCATGCAAATAAAAAATGAAAAAAATAAGTAATTTGAAGATTATAGATTTTACCGAATTGCAAAACATAAAAAATCTAAAGTAAGAAGTGAGGCCAAACAATAAAAAAAGTATTTTAAAAAAAGACAAAGATCAGCCTTTCACACAAATTTGAATATAGTAATTTTTATGAGAATGGAAATAATACTTAATAGGTTCTTGATAAAATATTCAAATAAGAAATTGAAGTCACTTAATTCTTAATTGGTAAGTTATTCAAGACCTTAGATATGTTTAAAAAAATTAAATACAGTGACCTTTCGGCACTATAGTACTATAGTTTACCTTTTAAAAAAATTATAAAGGACCCCACCCTTTTCTAATGGCAAAGTGGCGTTCCGTCAAATGTGATAAATTTTGAATATGATGTTGTACTCGACTTGTTGACCAAAAGTGTTCGTGGGACCAATTCAATCCCATGACTAGTTTTGAAAATACAGGGTGTTAAAGTCGAGAAATCCATATTTTTTGAAACTACGTAACTTGATTAAAAAGAAAAAAATAAGCATTTTTAGTTGATTGTAGCATTTATATGTCCTAGTCTAACGCAAACGTACACATAAATAGCTCAAAGTGTAAACATATACAGGGTGGTTCTTAGTTACATCAGGGGGAGTTTTTGAAATTCTGTGAGAATGTGATATGGAATGAAAACATGGTCAAAAATAAAAACTTACATAATGTTTACTGTTCTGACATTATATAAATCCATTTTACATTATATGTATACATGGAGATTGTTAATTCATTCACAGTAAGGCGTTTCTTAAAAAATAAAAAAATTACACTCTGTATATTAGAAAATTCGTTATTAATATTGATTATGCATTTAATAATAATAATAATAATAAACGACTTTATTGCTTCCATATATTAATACAAGAAAAAAAAAGAAAATACACATAAGGTTGAAAGCAAAAGGCGAAGTTCAGCTTACAAGCTGATATAACATCAGCTTATAAACTGTTCCTCCACTTAACCTTGAAGACATCGCTAGGTTGGTGTGACAACAAAATAAATTACAGTTAAATCTAACCTCAATCGTACGGATATCAGTGTTGTATTGAAAATAAATGTTTCTTGTAGGTCTTCTTAAATCTTTGCAATCTGTAAGTTTAAAACATGGCAGGTACCTGATTATAAATCGAACATATTTGATAGGAATAACTGCGCCTGAAAATTTCTAGTCTGAAGATTGGGGGTGAAAGGGTTCCTTTGTATTGGATATTTAAATTATGTAGATCAGATCGATAGGTAATTTTTCTGTGCAAGTATGAGGCTGTTTTATCATAAATTATTTTTTGAAAAAGAACAGCTGCATGTAGAATCCTTCTATTAGCCATATTTAGCCAACCATTATCTTTCGTTTTGTGTGAAATATGTTCTCTTCTGCGTATACCGAATATGAGTCGTAAACATGAATTTTGCACTTTTTGTATTTTTCTTTGATATTGGTTGGATAAAAACGGTCCATATAGTACATCAGCATAATTAAATATAGACAGTACCAGTGACTCACAGAGATTTGATTTCACATGTTGTGGGAGAAAATGCCGGTTGCGATATATATTTTTAAGAGTGAGGTATGCGCGTTGTATAAGTTGATTTATGTGTTTTTCAAATTTTAGATCGGAGTCCAACATTATACCTAAACTTTCAGCTTCGCTTACATTCTGCAGAGTTTCATTTTTTATTACAATACGTACACTATCAGAAATCTCATCTCTTTTATTTTTGTTGCCAAAAAGTATAACATTAGACTTACTACAATTAATGCTTAGGCTGTGATCCTCTGCAGCTTTAATAAAACTGTTAAGTTCCTTATTTATATACCCACATGACTCCACTACAGTACTGGGGTGGAAACTATGATAAAGTTGAGTATCATCCGCATACAGGTGTACATTACACAACTTGAAATTTTTCACTAGACAGGAAGTATATAAAGCAAAGAGCAATGACGCCAGAATGGAGCCCTGAGGGACTCCGCACCGTAAATCCATATACCCAGAAGAGTGTCCGTCAACCACAACCATCTGTTTACGTCCTCGAAGGTAAGATGCTATAAGGTTTCTGGCATTATTGGAAAGTCCTATATAATGTAGAATTCCCAGCATTAAATTTTGGTTAATGGTATCGAAGGCTCTGCTAAAGTCTAGCAAGACCAGAACAGTGCATTCACCTTTGTCCAAAGCTCTAACAACATCGTCAATAATATGGAGAAGAGCCGTTGTACAACTATAATTTTTTCGAAATCCAGATTGTGTTATAGGTAATAATGAATACTGATCAACATATTTCTCCAATTGTACTCCTATAGCTCTTTCAAGTACCTTAGATAAAGTTGGCAGTATACTAATTGGGCGCAAATCCTTAATTTCAAGTGGATTAGTCTTTTTAGGCAATACTTTTACAATGGCTTTTTTCCACAGTTCAGGAAAAATATTATGACTCAGGCAAAAGTTAATAATGTGTGTGATGTAAGGAATTATATATGGACAACACAACTTCAATAGTCTCAAATTTAATTTGTCTTCACCGGCAGCATTTGTCTTTATACCATTTATTGTTTGGTTATTTTTCTTAGTTTGTACGACGAAAGTAATTCTTCAGGAGGTTATCTCATATAACAGGAGTTGATGAAGAATTCATTTATTTCAGCAGGACTTTTCAAATTGTCCGGTATTGTGCTTGATTTGGTAGGTATAATACTATACGTTTTTAGAGTTTTCCAAAGAGTTTTAGAATTCTTGTTACTAAGTTCGTATGTAAAAAATGCTTTCTTTTCTCTTTCAATTGCAGAATTTGTGTAGTTCCTCATGTCTTTATAAAACTGAAAATGATGGTCAAGTTTAGTTTTCTTATACTTGTGCAGCGCTTTATCTCGTATTTTCATCATTTCTTTTATAGCGCCAGTTAACCAAGGTGCTCGATGTTATTAACGGCACATGCCTGTTGAAGAGGTTCATCAGACAGTTGATCAAAAACGTTATTTTTTCATCAGCCCCTTCCTGATCATATATTCAAAAAATGGAGTATTATATAAATCTATTCTAAAATCATCTTCATTAAAATATTTAAAAGACCTATACGTAATCATTCTGGGGCCATGTTTTTCAACACTCAGTTTTACTTTACACGTAGCTATATCATGATCAGAAATGACACCTGTTGCGTGAATAACTCCCCTGTCAATAACCCAGTCAGATGATGTTACAATACCATTCAGTAAGGTAGCAGTAGTAGCTGTAATTTTTGTAGGAGTGTCTATGATTTGTTCAATACCAAAGCATTCTAACACAGATGACATTTTATCCACATAAATATCATCGGCATTTAAAAAATCTATGTTAAAATCTCCAGCGCATATAATCTCATCTACAGTGGGATGAATCAGACTCAGGATATCTTCCATTTCAGCAATAAAAGAATTCTTATTTATTTTAGGAGGCTTGTATATTGCACCAAGAGCAATAATTTTACTTTTAATTTTTATATTTACCCAAAGTTGTTCCGATACCGTTCCATGAGTTCTTCACTATATATCTTATTATTTACGTAAATACACAAACCTCCTCCTAAGCCACCTCTGTCCTTTCTATATAAAATATACCCATCAAAATTAATTAAGTCATTATTTACATTTTCATTTAACCATGTTTCACAAATAAAAAATATATGAAATTGATGTTCATTTACAATTAATTTAACATACTGCAAAGAAGGCAGAAGAGACCTTGCATTCATTTGTCATCAGCAATAGGAGTAAGTCAGTCTTCTATTATTAGAATTCTTAAAAAAGAGAAGTTTCACCCTTATCACTTCACTCCTGTTTAAAATTTGCTTCCAAGAGATCTCCCACGACGGTTACAGTTCTGCCAACGTATTCTCAACAAGCATAATGATGACCGAAATTTTATTAAGAATATTATGTTCACCGATGAAGCGATGTTTATGTCATATTTTCTAATAAAAATCTCTAAAAAGTTTCGTCAAAAAAAGTTACCAGTCAATTTCATGATCAGAAATCCTTCACGAGGCTCCCCCTGTAACAAAATATCAAATAATACATAAAATAATATTGCCAGTATAAAATTATGCCTCTGTGCCGATTTTGATAACAATCGATAAATATACTGTGAAATTATTAGCAAAAAACGAAAAAAAAATTCAACTTCAATGCCATTTATCTTTTTCCACAACAATATTTTATTGAGGTTATTTGGTCCTATCGCCATATTTTGGTCCAAATAATCTACCCTTAGCCTATGTCCCACTAGTAATGAATCACCCTGTATATTGGAATCTCAAAAACGGATCATACTAAAATTATGAAATTATACGAAGGTATTAATTGCTTACAGCTAATGACAAAAATAAATAGATCGTACATTATGACGGATCGAATTGAAAAATATAGGGTGATTCTGAAAAATGAATAATTGTTGCTGCATCAAAAACGAATTAGACGTGAGTATCAGCCTGTATTTCATAAAAAGTATTGTTATCTAGGTATTAATTTATCACTCCATAAACAATATTTTTAACAAATTCCTTAATATACAGGGTATAATTTTTTTAAGAAACGCCTTTCTGTGGATGAATTATCAATCACCCTGTATACATATAATGTGAAATGGGTTTATATGTCAAAACGGTAAACACTATGTAACTTTATTTTTGACCATTTTTCATTCCATGCCAGAATCTCTTAATTTTGTACTATTCTAAACAAGTGTGCTGTGGAAACAAATGAAGTGCGTTAGAAATGTCATCCTCATTGTCATTGTCAATTTAACATTTATTGTTGTGTGGAGATATTATAATATGGCTTTTGCAACTAGAATGCAGTGTTACGTTTGTGACCAAATTTATTTTCCAAGACAAACTATTCGTTTAATTCGCAATGATAACATAGATTTTCTTCAAATTGCCGGTAACAGAAGGCAAGCAGCTGGATTTCCTGTCGCCGATATTTTTGACAACACACGGATATGTACTAATTGTAATATTTCTATAGCAAATGAACTGAAAAATATAGAAAATAATAATAATTACCTACGGTTAAATGTTTTATCACCTGCTGCAAGACGCTCCTGCATAATATGTGAATGAAGAGTAAAACTTCAACGAGTAACTTTAAAGTATAGAGTTGACATTTTTGTTACGTGTAACATATATGTACCCGATTTTTTAAGAATTTGTAGCCATTATTTGGATGATCGTGATTTTCTATTGCCACAATTACAAGAGGGTTTGAATTTTATAAATAAACCTTACACAATGACAAATATGTTTCTTCAAGGTTTAAGAGATATGGTCCATGAAAATCGCCAAGTCAGAAACTGGGAGGATATAAACAGTTTTAGTGACGAGGAGTTCAAATCCCTAACCTCGCTTTCCAGAAATAATTTTTTGGAATTGTATGAATTATGTGACTCGATTGAACACGGTGGAAATATGAGAAATAATAATAAAAAAGATTTATTGACCTTCCTAATTAAACAAAGACATGGTGTTTCAGATGTTTTTTTGAAAATACTTTTCAACTACGGTTCCAGGCAAACAACTAGCAGAATAATTTCTATTGTAAGAACTTCCCTGCAACGTAGATTTGTACCAAACCACATAGGGTTCAATTCAATTACAAGCGAGGATTATATCAACAACCATGTATCTCCATATATTAATCAATTGTAGTGATCCCTAAAAGACATTAACGGCAAAAGGACATTAGTTTAGAAATAAGATTTAAATTTAGGTTAATATTAATTATAGTATTTAGCGAGCATTGATCTAGGAAGGCCAATGATAATTATACGTTTATAACACGTTTTAATTGCAATGTAAATACACACGTACAACTTAATAGACGGAGGTCAGGCATGTAGCAAAATATAGTTACATTTCCTATAAAATGAGAGTGAACGAACCAAGGAAATATTATTGTTATTAATACTTTGACTAGGTCGATTGATATTTTATATTTGTGTATTTAACGTATTAAAACTCGACCCAGTGATTTTTATAAATGTGATGTTGTTTATTCTATTCCCTAACACCGGTTGCTAGGTAAGTGGTTTCCTCAATGATAATATGCCTTTACGGTAAACGTCAAGTATACGAGGGACACTTACTAAGTAACCACCACACAATTGCACAATCCTACTCCTGATATTCCTCAAGCTATAGGATATATAGATTTCACCTATAATGAAATAGAAAAAAGCAGCAATTTCCGGACACTGCGACAGTCTTATTGCTTTCACGAAAATAAACATTTACTGAAACCTGAAATTATATGTGCTGCTGACGGATATATTTTAGCTATTAATGGACTATATTTTTCTGATTCAAAGAACAATGATGCATCTATTTTGGATTATGAATTCGCAAACGACGTCAAGGGAATGCGAACTTGGTTTTCTGAAGGTGACGCGGTGATATTAGATAGGGGATACAGAAACTCTATTCCGTTGTTAGAAGAACTAGGTCTACACTATCGTATGTCACCATTTTTACCTAGAAATCGACCACAGTTAACAACGTTCGAAGCGAATACGGCTCGTTTAATAACAAGTACGCGCTGGATAGTAGAGGCCAGAAATGGACATTTAAAATCCATTTTTAATTTTTTTTCTGGACGAATTAGCGTAACTCACGCAACAAAACTGCGAGAGTTTTATTCTATTGCTGGCGCCTTACTTAATAAATTCCATCCTTTAATAGCAGTACCCGGAACAGTGGAGTTAACAAATCAAATGTTAACTCATTCTGAAGATGTAAATATTGTTCAGGCGCGAGTAGAACAAGAAAATCTTGGAGGACGACATGGTCAATGTACTCGATTAGATCACAGGCATGTAGCACTATTTCCACATTTATCACAAGAATATTTAAAAAATTGAACAGGTCCATATCATGTTCATCTTGCCAGTTCTTATATCCAGGATAAATTACAAAGAGAGGAAGATTATATTTTACAGATCGATGAACACGTGGAAGAACCGAACTTTTTAAGATTCCGGCTATATTCTAGATTTAGAAATAATACTAAACATATGCTGTGGGTAGTTTATAGAGATCCTAATGATGACGATGAAGAGCAATTAATCTTGGGATATTTCTGTACTTGCAGGTCAGGAACTAGAACCCTAGGAACATGTGCTCATGTAGCAAGTGTTATATGGTTCCTTGGTTTTGCCAGGCATCAAGAACATGTTGAGTTTCCATCAATCAAACTATTGAATTATATTGATGATACATATGACAGAATTCTACCTGAAAATATTGAAATGGGTCCAGATATTTTATAAAAAAATATTTACCATTTACTAAAACAATGCTTTTAGAAGATACCAAATCCATAACAAACTACTGTACACATTAAAAGTATTGTAACCTTACCTTGTTGTTGTTACTCCAAGAAGTGAGGTTACATTGCCAAAGGTTCGCTTTTCGCCGGAGAGCATAAGGTCATGAGTTAGTGAGGAATATTTGAGAGCTTGTCCTTTATTATTTTTTAAGGCGCCACTTGATTAGTAGGACATTCAAGAAATTTACTGATTAACCAAGAAACCAATAATGAAAACAATTAGCTATTGTAACTTTCAAATATGTTATTTATGTCGTTTTGCTTTTACGTTTGTGAATCAAATAAAACACTTTGTTGCCAATGAAACAGTTTAATTAAATGGATGGTACCTTGAACATATGTTGTAATAACCTGTCTCAAAAATATGAGGTGATCAACTCTATTTATGAACTGATAACCAGTTATCAATGATTAGTTAATTTAAAATGTATAACAATTTCTAATGTTATCAACTAACTGAGATCAAAATATACAATACACTAAATCTTCAGCAACCCGTAAATGGTATACCAGTTACCGCTTTACAACAGTAATAATTAACCATATACATACAAGTAGGTCAAAAGTATCTCTAATATAATAAGATTAAACTGAAATACAATTTCAGTGCGATATACAATAACAAAGTTGATATTTCAACTCTAAAGAATTGAAAGAATGTAATGTTAAAATTGTGAATTTGATAGACGTCTTAATAAAATGTGAAATTACTAAACAGTAGAATATAAAAGTTAAAGTGTCATGAAACGTTAAAAAATGAAGTTATAGAATGAATAATTTGTTCAGATAAAAACAAATAAAACTTTAAATGTTACTTGCGGTTAATAATCGATGAAATTATTCGGCAGTTGTCACCAACAAACATAAGTCCAGCTTCGTCCTTTGAACTGGAAACGCCGTTAGAAGCTCTTGTCGCTCTATAACGTTAATCGCAATCCGATGTACGAAACGTCTCTACAACCCTGGACGGAGAACATTAGTCTGTCAGCTATCCCAACGAGAATATATACCATACAGGAATCAACCGAAATTGAAGCTTCTTAAAATCTGTTCTGGATCATCCTATCATTGATCACCATCACCCATAAAAAATATCAAACCATCAATTGGCAAAAAAATATTGTAAAAACTGCTTGTAAAAAAACTATGCAGTATAGAAAAAACCTTAAAAAGAAATTGGGGGTTATAGCCGTGAAAATATGTACAAGATGAAAGCTTACCTTGTTACCAAGGGTTTTTCACCACTATAGTTTCAAAATATATGGATTAAACCATGTGCCACCGGCCATTTTATATACTCACGACTTGTCTTCATCGATACCCCAACTTAACCATTCGACAAGTATCGGACAAGTGATTTTAACAATTTTCGCTTCTCTTCACTTTACAATTGACATCAGCAAACAGTGTTACCAATGGCAGTCAAATAAAATTCCCACATAAAATAATAAAATACTCATGGATTGGTTAAATCACATGAAGAATATTAATAAAAATATTGCTCTAAACACCCATTTAATTATTTACATTCCGTTATTCCAGGATATGCTTAAATAATTTTAAAACCCATAGTTAATTCCCTTATGCAACCAACTATACAGAAGTGTGTATAAAGTTGCATACTCAGTGGGTGACTTAACCGAATTAATGCACCTATGTGAGTTACTCGTATAATACAATACAAAAAAGCATTGTATTTTTATCATGCTACAGTATTAAATAAATATTTTCATTCACTTGCATTTCTGTTCCTTCCTATTTAACCGATAGATACTAGCTCCATGGCCGATAGTAAACTGCGATTTTGGTACTCAGAAACGGAAATTATTATACATGAATAGATATGTCTGATATTCAATATAGTTCACGATATACACATATCGGAATCTCAAAAACGCATCATACTAAAATTATGAAATTATATGAAGTTATTAATTGCTTAAAGCTAATTACAAAAATAAATAGATCGTACTTTTTGACGGATTGAATTGAAAAATATAGGGTGATTCTAAAAAGGGAATATTTCTTTAATTATTGCTGCATCAAAAACGAATTAGATGTCTCTATCACCTTTTATTCCATAAAAACTATTATTCTCTAGATATTAAATGCATAATCAATATTAATAACAAATTCCCTAATATACAGAGTGTAATTTTTATTTTTTGAGAAACGCCTTTCTGTGGATGAATTAACAATCACCCCGTATACATATAATGTAAAATGGGTTTATATAATGTCAGAACAGTAAACATTATGTAAGTTTTTATTTTTGATCATGTTTTCATTCCATATCACATTCTCCCAGAATTTCAAAAACTCCCCCTGATGTAACTGATAACCACCCTGTATATGTTTACATTTTGAATTATTTATGTGTACGTTTGCGTTAGACTAGGACATATAAATGATACAATCAACTAAAAATGCTTATTTTTTTCTTTTTAATCAAAAATTGAATAGATGAAGCTTTTACTTGATGAAGATCCATACTGAACGATGAAATAAAACAATATAGTTTGTTTAAATCTTCATATATTTGAACTAATGTTCAATTTAAACTTGTTGACGCGTTTCACTAACACAGTAGCTTTGTCAAAACGAGTGAAGGTAAAATATCAAAATGTCTTAACATATACAGTGTTAAATCTATTTACTAAGGTTAACAATGGTATTGAAAGAAATTACCTGGAAATTCATTCACTACAAACATTCCTAAGCTATCTTCTAGGTGAAGAGGTTCAATAAAGGAGACTGATTGATATCTATTTGGTCGTTAAGGAGATTACCTGAATATTTATTTTTGTTAACAGACAACAAGAGCAGTCCAGCCAACAAAGCCAGTATCTATGGCAAAGAAAAATGGTTAAAAGAAGAAAAGAACATTCAGTATAGTAAGAGATATATTTTTAGTATTTATGTTAAGGTAATTCATTCACAACTATCACATATACTACATCCCATAGAGTTTGACATTTTAGATAGGGACATAAGAGATAAAATTAAAGTAATTATTCACAAAAAGTACCAAGGACAAAAACGTAAATTAAAGTCATTATTAACCAACAAACCAGTATCAAGAAACCCACAAACCAAATTCTCAGAACATAATTGTTTAATAGATTCGTCAATCTTTCAAATACAATTTTTTCAGATAAAGAAATTCAATTATTACAAAAAGGTTTTAAACATAATATTCAACCCACATGTTCATTGGATAACTTCAACAAACTAGGTATAGAAACAGAAATTAACTTGTATAATATTCCAAATAATTCTAATCTAAAACACAAAGCTTCAGAAATTATTAAAAAAGAATTCGTCGAGTTTAACAAACCCAATTTTGAATTATCAGCCGCCAAATCATTTCAACAAAAATCAAAGTCAAATAGTCTCATTTTCACAAAAGCATATAAAGGAAATACGGTAATAGCATTACCTAAAGAAGATTATTTATTAAAAACCAACAATTTTATTCAGGCAAGCAATTTTGAGACCCTTACAATAGACCCAACTAATAAATTTCAGAGAGAAATAAAATTAGCAGTAGATAACGTTAAATCAATAATTAACGATAAAGAAAAATATAAATTATTTTTACCCAATCCGCAACACCCTGAACTTTATTCATTAATTAAACTCCATAAAGAGGGGTACCCTATCAGGCCAGTTGTTTCTTATTTCACAGCACCTTCAATCAAAATTTCTCATAGATGTCATTTCTAAATATTGTTCATTCATACCTCGATTTTCAGTTAAAAACTCAACGGAATTAATTGATAATATTCAAGATATAATACTACCCCATAATTCTAAATTCATATCGTTCGATGTAACAAATCTATTCCCTAGTATACCTCCTAAAGAAACTATAACTCTTGTTGATAACTTGCTCACATACAATAATGTTAATCCTATAATTCACTCTGATATCATTACTTTATTAAAAGTGTGTTAGAATCAAAATTATTTTCATTTCAATGGAGAGGTTTATAGCAGTAAAGATGGTTTGATTATGGGCAACCCTCTCAGCCCCCTACTAGCAGAAATATTCATGGATAATATAGAAAAAATAATTCATGAACACCCCCTTAGTAAAAAATTTATGTACTGGCACCGATATGTGGACGACATTTTAGCTAGCTTCATAGGTACAAATAGACAATTAGAGAGCTTCATCACTTACATAAACTCGATTCACAATAATATCAAATTTACCGTAGAACTTGAACAAAATAAGTCTATAAACTTTCTAGACCTTACAATTTCAAACATAAATAATAAACATGATTTTTCTATATTTCATAAACCTTCACATACAGATATTACAATTCATAATAGTTCGGTCCACCCATTCAGTCATAAACTAGCAGCTTTCAATAGTATGATACACATACTCTTAACAGTCTCATTAAATATCAACAATTATACCAAAGAATTAAATATCATCAAACAAATAGCAGTTAATAATAATTACGATCCAAATTTAATTGACAATATCATAAATAAAAAGATAAAAAAAACAGACTTTAGAATAAGTATTCCCTTCAGATAAAAATAATAGACAATTTAAAAGCTTAACATACTTTGGAACACCATTCTTAAAAATTAAATCATTCTTAGAAACTTTAGACATGAATATTTCCTTTAAAACTGATCACAATTTATCCAAATTCATTAAAAATAATAAATCTAAATCTTCAAAATTAAACAAATCAGGAGTTTATAAATTAAAATGTGGTAATGACAATAGTGATAAAATTTATATCGGTAGAACTTTTAGAAATTTTAAAACTAGAATTTCGGAACACAAACGTAGCTATGACAACAAAAAATTAGATTCTTACTATTCAAATCATTTATTACAAAACCAACACATTTTCGACCCAAATTTTGAAATTCTCCACGTAGTCGGTAAATCCTTTAGTTTAAATTTATTAGAAGCCCTAGAGATTAACAAAAATGAATATTCAGGTAATCTCCTTAACGACCAAATAGATATCAATCAGTCTCCTTTATTGAACTATTTACCTAGAAGATAGCTTAGGAATGTTTGTAGTGAATGAATTTCCAGGTAATTTCTTTCAATACCATTGTTAACCTTAGTAAATAGATTTAGCACTGTATATATTGAGACATTTTTATATTTTACCTTCATTCGTTTTGACAAAGCTACTGTGTTAGTGAAACGCGTCAACAAGATTAAATTGAACATTAGTTCAAATATATGAAGATTTAAACAAACTATATTGTTTTATTTCATTGTTCCTTTTTAATCAAGTTACGTAGTTTCAAAAAATATTGATTTCTCGACTTTAAAAACTAGTCATAGGATTGAATTGATCCCATGGACACTTTTGGTCAACAAGTCGAGTACAACATCATATTCAAAATTTTTTACATTTGACGGAACGCCACTTTGCCATTAGAAAAAGGCGGGGTCCATTTACATATTGTATGGTATGAACGTAACTTATTTCTGTAGGGATTTTAATTAATGTCCGTTACTAAAAATTAAAAACTATCACAATAAATTTCTCCGGAATTTCACAATTAACAATTGGAGTATTGAAATTAGAATTAAAAAAAAAGATCTGGCCTGATAGTGTCTATAAGTAAGTCCCCCGACGCTCTGGAAAACTCTGTACACTTTGCTCCAAGCTTTCTCGATCTCGTGAATAACTTCGCGTGCCTTACAGAGATAAATCGACGACCAACGCGAATGAATTTCCTTTTCGGACTTGGGCGTGGAGTGTAGATTAATATTCAGCTCAAGTTCTCAAAACAACACATAAAATCGTATCTTGCCAAACAAAGGTTAACTTGAGCTACCTTAAAACCCTAAAAAGAAAACTCTTTTTAATAAACAAAAAAACATTACTGATTGGGCAAAGACAAAAAAAAGGATAGATAAATCTACTTTGAAAAGTGAAACCTTGAGGAGGCCGCTCACCTTATTAGAAGGGTTTTCCACACAAATCACTAATTGGGAATGTTAAGGGCTATTAATCGACCACCAAAAAAAATGTCAACAGGTGCACGTAAAACCTCTCGTTTCTTCGATTCTACTCTCGCAACTGCAAAAATATCCTATCCAAAGAAATTAAAAATCACTTTGTCTCACTCCCACCAACGTACATATACCCTGTCCTTAACGAGTATTATTGGTGGCCAACTACTAGGTACCAATAATTGAAACTAATAAGATTTGCCAAAACACAGTGGCGTAACCCAAAACCAAAACGTTACAAATGGACCAAACTGCCAACGTCACCTAACAAAGGATCTGCATAATCCACCATTACTGAGACTCAATGTGGCAATACTACCAACTGAACTTATTTTGAAGAAGAACACAGGTACTAACTTTTGAATCTTTTGATGAAACCACCGAAAACTTTGATATTTATCCGCTTTTTCAAACGAAGTTACAGCTGTTAACATTGCCCCCAATACTTTATAAACGCCGTTCCAAATAACTTAGATATTTGATATAGGGTCACAACTCTCCCTAGATGATTTCGAAGCCAATTACTGATCTCCTGATCATAAAAGACACTTAAAGGCTTCATGAAACATATGTCACGTGGCTCAAGTCGGCAATGGGGAGGAAAACACAATATAACCACCCCATTAATTCTTGCATAGTCAATTACTTTAATATTTTTTGTATGAGTAGAATGTCCATCTAATAAGAGAAGCACAGGACGATCCTTTGTTGCACCAGAAAATTCTGTGAAGCGTGTAGACCAATTGAAAAAAAAATCAGTTTGCATCCAGCCACTAGGATGACATTCTGCTGTCGCAGCAGGAGGAGCATCATTTAAAACCTTTGGATTCATCCTTACTCTGGAAAAAATGAATAACGGTGGTATATAAGCTCCTGCTGCTCTGCAACAAATTTCCACAGTGACGGTTTCACCTCCATCTACCGATGAGAGGGATCCAACTTGTTCCCTACCTTTTGTTGCCAATATTTTAGATCTGGTTTTAGGTACAACTGTAATATCGGTCTCGTCACAGTTGTATATTCTATCGGCTGTAAAGTAATACTTATCAAAACATTGTTTAAGTAAATCGTAAAATCCATCCTCAGCCACTTTATTGAAACCTATTGCTCTTGCAGCGGAAGTAGCTTCAGGTTTCCTTAGCGGTTCGCACGAGACCAACGAGACGAGATTTTCACAAAGTCTTGTCTCGTCTCGCCGATGCAATGATAAGTCTCGTGTCAAGTCTCGTCTCGCAGCCTCCAGTCTCGTCTCGTTTCTCGTACGAGAGTCTCGTAAAAGTATCCAAATCTCATCAATCATAATCTTATTGTTTCAGTGCAATAAGGAATACTTGCTATAACATAAGAGTCGGAAGAGAAAATTACAATTGTTGAAAAATAACATATATTTGAAAGTAATACAACTAAAGAAAATTAAACCATAACATTATTTTATAAATGAAGCAACTGAAAAAATCAAAGGTAAAAAACAGCCCTTAGAATAGGAAATTCAGAAGCATGCATTTCCACCATTGTAGTATATCTGTTTATTTATTACATCGAGGCATAGAATAATATTTTTGAAGCTTCTGCATCCATTCTCCTTCTGCATGCGTAGGGTTTACTGCATACAAAACTTCAGAGTCAATTAAAAAATCTGACTTTTCCGGTCCAGGAACTTCTCGTTCCCTCGCCGCCGTTTTTTTCGTACATTGTCCTTCTGAATCTTCTGATTGATTAAAATAGGCTTTGTATATATCTCAAAATTTCTGAATCGAAGTATCTTTTAATTCATGGCCCCATGTTGTAATATCAAACGCTTCGAACTTATGCCGCGGATCGAGAATTAAAACTGCAGCATGATTCAAATTAGCTTTACGATAATGCTTTAATATTTTGTCTCTCGCAGCCTGAAAACTAACAATAAGCTGCCCTTTTGGTCCCATTTGAATATTTTGTTCTCAATATTATCTATTAGTATATTGATACATACAACCACCATAGGTAATGTGACGTACTTCTCTCCTCCGAGCTTTTTGGAAAGAATTTGAAAGTTGACTAGTAATGTATGCACTTCTTCTAGCAGAATCCATTCATTGTCCATAAGAGTATATTGTTTTAAATCAATCATTTTGACACAGTACACCAAGTCCCTATTTAGCTTCAAGAGCTACTTTCAACATATCATTACTGGAATTCCAGCGTGTAGGCACATCCAACACATGTGTTAATTGACGAGAATTACCAGTTGCCTCGCATGCACTTCGGAACTTAATTAAAAGTTGTTCTGACCGTTTAGTTTTCTAAAAGATAGAACGTATTTTACATAGTACATTAGAATTATCTTCAATTTCATCAACTTCGGCATCCTCATCGACACTATCATCACTCAATTCTTCATTTGCCTCAGAATTCAGTTTCAACAACTGAAACAAATCTTGCATGGCCAAATTAATCACATATCCAAAACATCGAAAGTCCTCTACATTTAAATTAGGATTAAGTTTATGAAGTTCTTTAATAGAAGTTGTATTTGCTGAGGCATTATCCATTGTTATTCCTTGTAGTTTGTGGATCAAGCCTTTTGCGTCTACACATTTGAAAAATGTGAGAGCGATGTCTTTTCCTGTATGTTTTCCATGGGCAGGAACAAAATCTAGAGCGATCGATTGCAATTCCTAATTGTCATCTATAAAATGTGTTGTAATTACATAATAAGATCTGCTGCTAATATAGGTCCAGCCGTCTATAGTAAATGATAATTTTGAAGAATTGTTTGACAACATGTCGGTCATTTTTTGCTTTAGGCAATCGAATCGAAACATTGCTAATATTCTCAATTTATCCTTTTTTGGAAAATCCTTTCCAGATATTTCTTTAAAAATTTTTTCAGTATCTTCGTCATAGAATAAATTAAAAGGTAAATATTTTTTGCCATCCAATCAACAATTGCCAAATCAAAATGACCCTTTTTTGGTTTCACTGATGTAGTCTAAAAATAATAATATGTAATGTGATAAGACCTTTTAAAACGGACGGTAATCAAAATATAGTTATTTATGATATAATTGCTAAAAGTGGCATTTTAAATTGCGAAATAAGCGTCCAACGAGTGGAGCAACTCCAGGAGCAAAATAAAATCACTTTTAACAAATGTATCATACAGTATTGTTTGCCACGAAAGTATAATAAAAAATATTCAGACGATATTTCAACGTTTGATTCACTTTAAGCATTGTTGTTTTGTTTTAGTGATGTTTTTCACATCAAAATGACAACTGAAAAATAGCATATTTTGGTTGTCATTGTCAAAATATCTATTTATGTAACCACCTGCGAAATGACACAATTTGTGTAATGCAATAGATAATTTTCCTATTTTCTACTTTTTAGTATAGTGGTAGTAGTTAGTATGGCTGGCGTAGATTGCAATCACTAAAAAAAACCAACGGCACCTAAAGTGTGGAATAACAATCCAGGCCCATATTTAAAAAATGAAAGTCAATGATGGTTCTGAAAAAACCGAAACGTTTTGAGTTGTTGGCCTTTTCGAAAAGGCACTTTTTTAGTTTTTTCAAAATATCTATAAAACAAAAATCTCTAACATCACGCAGCAAGAACCATTTAATATTTTATTATTAACTAAATTTTCTAAAGCTTCTCCCATTTACTCGTTCTCTTTTTTCTCACATTATACTTTCCGAGATCTCAATATATTAATCCATTTTGAGCACACTGTTTATCAAAATCTAAATGGCTAAAATTTAGAAAAGATTGTACCGTATTGCCGATTCTCACATGATCTATCTCTTATAGTTTTAAAATAACAATACATGTAAGCCCCATTTGATCCACGCTGTATTTTAATATTTCTTGAATATAGTTCATTCATTATCAACTATTGCAACAACTCGTATAAATTCAAAAGAAGCTCCGTAATCTACGTGGACATATTGACGTGCGGCAAAATGGCAGTAAAGTTATAAATCATCATTTAAATGAGGTGTCGGCGTATCAAACGAAATTGATATGTATTAGAAAGACTATTCATGCGGCGATTGCCGTGGCTCGTTAAACTTGTAAAAGTTGCAGATTTTTGATAACGATAGATGCCGTCAGCCTTTTGAAAAAGTTATAGATTTTACTATTCAAAAAAAAATATGCCATAAATAAAAATGTGGTTCAACGATGGTATACAGCGTTAAAATAATTAAATTATCAAGTTATCTAACAGCTTACCTTCAATTGAGAATTCGCAGCAAACATTTCGGGAGCAGTGAGTCTCGAAGTACTTGCTCCTGCCAGTTGATTTTGTTTATTTGGATATATTTCGAAATATGCTTTTGGATGTTTACTGCGTAGGTGTTTTCTTAATCTAGTATTATTTCCCCGTGACATTTTAATTTCCTTCGAATTTAAACATATTCTCCACCTGGCTATTTTATCTCGATTTGTCCTTTTCAATTCAATGTTGAAATAAGTATCGAATTTGCTTTTGTAAGAGTCGTTTTGTATTTGCATGCGAGACGAAGAGCGACTGCTATTTAACGAAGTCACATTATCACTCAAACTAACATTGTCTGGTATGGAAATATCCTCAGTTCCACTAGAAAAATCACCGGAATTTGATTCATCTTCTTAAGTCAAAAGTTCGCTCCTTTTCCTCTTGAATCGGCTCATTTTGAATTAACTTGGCACGATTCCGAACGCTCAAAAATTCGAACAACTACCACTATCCACAAGGAACAACGAATAACTAAACTGGGAATACATTTAAATTTTTATTTTCAATAATCATCCTTATTTATTCGATCACAATAGGATAGGACACGTACATATCGCAAAATTTATGGCTGTCGGAATAGGGTTCAAAGACGGCGGCGACGGCGCGCTTCAGAAAGATAAAGTGATTATCGTCAACCGATAACGCCGGCAGAGGCTTTTAAAAGCAATTCTTGGTGTTATGCTTATAAATTTTTATCAAAATAAATTGATGTTCATTCAGAAATATTCACCTGCGAGGCTCTCGCGCGAGACGCGATACCTCATGCACGAGACTCGAGACGAGACCAAACAAAAGTCTCGTCTCTTCTGTTCCGAGTATCGTCTCGAGTCTCGTCTCGAAAACGAAACGAGACCATGCGAGACTCTCGAAAACGAGAGTCTAGTGCGAATCACTAGGTTTCCTAATTGACAAGTCTGGATGTCGTCTTAAAAAAAGCTGTCATCTAATCTTTACCAGCTTCATTTTTACTTTTATTAAAATTATGTTGTTTTTATTTTATTTTCGCAAGCTGGAAATAATCTCGATTCCATTAATTTTATGTAGTTAACAAACTCTCTCTGATGTTGATTTTGTTACATCAAAATGTGTTGATGCGATCCCATTTGACCAGAGGTTACAGCCTCTACTGCTTGTACATGTTCTTTTCACTCCATTGTCTCCGTTTTGATACACGTTTATAAGTACGCACCGTTTTCTGAAATAATAACAATACGTCTGCTTTAATATTACTATTACTTTTTTGCGGAGCAAGATTGGACCCTATCCCTTCTTGCCCCTCTCAAAATACCTCATCTTGCACCACAGGAATTCAAACGGTTAAACAAGATTCTCATAATTAAATTATTATTATAATTTAAATGTATGATGTTCTCAACAACAGTAATTAAACTACCATCAAACCCATTTGCATAAATACTTCCATAAAACTCTCAGCAGATGCACAAACGTAACATATTTATTTAACACACATGCGAATTTGTTAAAATATAACTTCCAACTTAAATCTGTGAACTTCGTTTACTGTTACAGAGAGGTACATTGTGAGTCATTAGATACTAGTTTCAGCTATTTGCGTACAGACGTCACTACCTGGTTCGTCAGATACCGTCGGTTCCCATCTTACCCAGCGTCTTCATCTTGCTCCGTCCTCAAATGAATGTGTAAATAGGGTTGTTTATTCATAAGTTTATAGCATGAGCATTTAAATTATTATATGACTATGAATATTATAATTTTTCTTTAATTGAAAATCGGTATTTATTTATAATTTTATTTGTTTATTTGCCTGTCATTAATATTTCAGCTCAATATATACTATTTTACGTTTTATAAAAATTCCTGAAAATGAAGACTGCCCCCAAATGACAAAAAACTAATAATCAGTGAATCCTAATTTCTTCACAGTATTGGCCATTAATATTTTGTATGTTGCACGGGCATTAAAAAACTATAACAGAAAATTGTAAAATATTTAAAAATACACATACTATTCATATATCTCTAAAGCTGTACGTTTGTCAACGTCGAAAATATGAAACTTAAAATCGCTGGTCCATCTAACATACAGAACCAAAACTTCCATACTTTGCACGCACTGGTGAAATTGCAAAGTACTTGCTTACATAATTATAACTGTCAATGTACCTTATTTATTACAGTAATACTTCAAAAGTAATCTTACTTTTCATCTTTCTCAAAGTTTCCTTACGTTTGACAGGAAAAAGTAGTAGTTTTTAAACTTCCTTTTATACTTGCATGCATCGAAATAACACATTTTTGTTTATATTTATTTTTATTTGTCTTAATTATGTACACCAAAAATATTTTGAATCTAAATATATTACTGGACAAAAAAATAGAAATTTTGGAGATTCTATGAAAAGCCTCGCCAGAATTAAACATTTAAAATTATGGTGAACGCATACAAGTCTTCCACCACATTTTCAAATCTAGAATCTACTGGTTCCATATTTTATGAATACCAAGAAAAATTTCCCTGAATTATTTTTGATTTTGTGAAATATTTTTGACATTTGCAGTGAGAATGGATTTTGAATGAAAAATAGTATAAATAACTCATTACTTAATGTTAAACTATTGGAATCTATTAAAAAAGAAAGTTAGAGTACATAAAAAAAAATGGGAAAATATTTTTCAGCTAGGAAATGTTTGTTGTTACATTTATATTAATAGTATTCATTATGAAGGCATATCGTACATGTTTGATCTAGATATAGTCCAAGAGCCCGTGAGGGCCAGACCTTCGGATTTTTATAAAAGCTGAAAGTTTTTCTATGTATATCCCCAATATAGGTAAGAATGATCCCTGCCCATGAAACCTGGGTAGTGGTGGCTTTGGCAGGTAACAGGTAGCAAAGGTGTATAAAATTCTACCTCAAATTTATCAATTTATAAAACTCATTTTTTTTTTTATATTTTACTCGTAATAATATTAAAACTCGCCTTGTTCATTGCCAGACTCTTAGTGTAGTTACAACCCCCTGCCGGACACCCTTAAACTATTATAATTTGTAATTATACTTACGTTATATTATAAAAGCTAAATTTTATATATATTTTTTGGACAACTATTAAATAATAGTTCCTTAGTAGCCAGACAGTTTCGAGGATTCTATCGTTCTGCCAGACGTATGAAATGTGTAAAATAGTTGTGAGTGAGAGGAGCATATGCAGCAACGGGTGCGAGTGAAATAGAGCGTTCAGTCTATTGCGATCTTTTACTGCGCATCAGCTGCTCGTTGTGTATTATGTAGTGTGCGGTTATGCTCATAGTAAACGTATATCAAACGTCTATTAAACGTCATATTATTTTTCTGTGTAATTTATAAAATAAATGTGATCTAGTTGTAATAAAAAGTTATCATGAGTGAAGAAGAAGTAAAAATAGTTTGCTTTGTTTGTAACAAAAGTGGTGAAGATCTAATAATATTTTCCGAGAAGACTTTAAAAAAATGTGAAAACATTCTAAAATTAAGAAAAATACACAAACTTAAATACAAAGACATTATTTTACCTAGTGAATATACAGAGAGTGGTTATCACAGATCATGTTATAAAGCATTAACAGGTCTAATGAAAAAATACTTGAGCACTGAACCTTTTAAATACTGAAAAAAAAAAGAAAAAAACAAGCAAGTTGTGTACTTACAGAAAAATCACTTCCAGCTTCATCGTCGATTCCAGATTTGAGTTCACAACCACCTGATTCAGAGTCTTCATCAATAGAATCTTCAACAATATCTCAACAAATTTTATTTTCCCAGTCAATAGAAGCACAACCGTCAACATCTCAAGATGAATCTTATTTACAGCCTGTACCTACAGAATCTTCCACGAGACCTCAGCCAACTCCAATTTCTGAATCTACAGGTCTACAATCTTCAATATTTCTGATGTTTTTGAACCGGGAGTTAGTGATAATAATATTGTAACTCAGGACGTAAATACTTCGACTGATAATATTGCTGGTCACAATAATAACGAGGTTGTTTGTATATTTTGTGAAAGAAAAAAAAAGTGAGATCGAGAATGCTTCCGCCTCATGCAGCTGATGTCCATCAATTTAAAGCTAGTATTAAACCCAATATAGACTACAGATTTTTATCGATTCTTATACAGTGTATCATGTGAACGAAGCTTTTAATCGAAAAAAATTGCGAAATTTTGACGCTAGTAGTTTACCACCTTGTAAAATTGAGCTACTACAGCAATTTTTGCGAGCAAATTATATATGTACTATCTGGAACAATGCTCATTTGGAAAATCCAACAACGTAAATAATGGTTGGATTCTGGAAAATGACCAATACCATTTTAAATGGTTTGAAGGGGATCAAATACCGAATTATGTCAGTGAATCTCTAAAAACTGTATCAGGTATATCAGTGCTCCGCAACCGGTGTGCCGCGGCACACTGGTGTGCCATAAGCCGACTTGAGGTGTGCCGCTCTTTCAGACAATACGAATCATATTCGTATTGTAGCGAGACCCGCGAAAAATAAAGCAATCTGACAACAGCGCCGATGGTAAACGTCTATCCGTCTATCGGTGCGGCACGGCGCGGCGGCTTAATTCTCGAAGGCGACTAAACTAGAAAGATCCGTGCCGTTCGACGCGCGACTCGATGTTTTCCTGAACATCGCCGCTGCCTATATAAGCGCGCCTGTCGTCGCTCAGAGACTCAGAGAGTCGAATAGTCAAGTGAATCAGATAAATACGCGGGCAAACAAATAAATCGTAGAGTGAAATAAATAGTGAATTGCTATATAAATAAATTCTTGAGCCTTATAAATAAGTGAATATAAATTAGTTATAATTAGTTAAGTGTTATTTTTAGATTTCCTGTTTTCTTTTTTACGTTGTTGGCCATATTGTGTCTAAATAAATCAAATTAAACTGGACTAAGTTTTGTTGCAGTATCTACTTTTATAAATAACTATAGTGCTACAAATATGGATAAATTTTTGCTGAAATCACGAGCAGATGACGAAGAACCTAGCACAAGCTCCAGCAAAAGTGCTGCAAAAAGAGCAAAAAGGTGCTGAAAAGGAAGTACAATCAAGACTACCTTCGATATGGTTTCACTTGGTGTGGCGACGAAGCGGCTCCAAAGCCTGAATGCGTCATTTGCGGTGAACAGTTGTCAAATGAAGCAATGGTACCCAGCAAACTAAACCGTCATTTGATCACAAATCATCCCAGTTGCGTCAAAAAAGACATTCAATTTTTCCAACGGCGCTTGGATCAAAATAAGAAACAAAAGCAGTTTATGAAATCGGCGGTTACGGTTTCTGAAAAGGCATTAGAAGCAAGCTACCTTGTTGCAAAATTAATTGCACAACAAAAAAAACCGCACACTATCGGTGAAACGCTTATTAAACCAGCATGCATGGAAATTGTTAGACTTATGCTTGGGCCAAACGAAGTTAAGGACGTGAGTAAAGTTTCTTTGTCGGCCGATACTGTTAAAAGACGTATCCAAGATATGTCAAGTGATATTTTGGGAACACTAATTAAAAAAATCATTTCGGCTGGAATTTTTGCGCTTCAAATCGACGAATCAACCGATACTTAAAATAAAGCACAACTGATGGCTATTGTACGTTTCGTTGACGAGGACTCTATCAAAGAACATTATTTATTTTGTAAGGAGGTTCCAGAGAGAACTACCGGTGAACAAATTTTCCAAGTAACTGATAATTTTTTTAAAATACATAATATTCAGTGGACCAATTGCGTTGCTATTTGTACAGATGGTGCTGCTGCAATGATGGGCAGTAAGGAAGGTTTTGTATCTTGTGTAAAACAAAAAAATCCGTCAATACAAATTACACATTGCTGCATACATCGAGAAGCATTGATGGTCAAAAATTTGCCCGAACAGCTTTCGATCACAATGAATGAATGTATTAAGATCATAAACATAATTAAATCGAGAGCCTTAAATTCGCGAATCTTTGGAATACTCTGTGAAGAAATGGGAAGCGAACATGAATCCTTACTGTTTTATACAGAAGTTCGTTGGTTATCCCGGGGAAAAGTTTTAGCTCGACTGTTTGAACTTCGCTACGAAGTGCGTGAGTTTCTTTCAAGTCAAGATATGTACGATCTATGCCAGCACCTTCATGATGAATACTGAATAGCCAAACTTGCATACATGGCTGATATATTCGAACATCTGAATGAACTTAATAAAAAAATGCAAGGACAGAATGAAAATATATTGACGTGCTCCGATAAATTACAAGGGTTCAAAAAGAAACTTGAACTTTGGCAGAAACAGTTGCAAAAAGGATGTCTAGAAATGTACCACAGGACCAACCACAGTACGATCGAAAACAAGCAGTTGATTGTGGATTTGGCCCAACAACATTTAAGTATGCTTAAACAAAAATTTGAATACTATTTCCATTCTATCAACACGGAACAATACAATTGGATTCGAAATCCTTTCGCAACCAATGCAATAAGTTCCACGGAAGCACTGCCATTGCAAACTCGAGAGGAGTTCGCAGAATTAAGTAATGATATGACCCTAAAACTTAAATTCGACGAAGTTCCGTTAGATGTTTTCTGGATTTCCATCAAGACAGAATATCCACGCATCTCCGACAAGGCCATCTTCACACTACTTCCGTTTTCCACAACATATTTATGTGAGCAAAGTTTTTCAACGCTTGTATTAATTAAAAATGATAAACGGTCATGCTTAAAAGATCTTGACCAAGAAATAAGAGTTGCGCTGTCTAAAATTGAGCTGAATATAAAACTTTTGTGTTCAACGAAGCAAGCGCAGGTATCACATTAATCAGTCATCATCATGTCAAAATATTTATTACTATTGACGTGTCAACAGAAGTAAATTTAGTATACCTACCTGTCCTACCTAGTATTTAGTATAGTTCTCATGTATGTACCTATTTGTATTTTTCATTCTATCTGAATAATGAAAAAAAATGATAAAAAAATATGTATTATGTCCTGAGTGAAAATTATGATGCCCCAAATCTGAAAGGGGCTTCTTCACATTTTAAAACAATAAAAAAAACTAAGGTAGTTTGGACATCCATAAATAATTAGTATACATGGAGTGAACTGACCCCCGACCTAGCTACGCCACTGCTATAAATATATTTTAGATTTTGGTGTGCCACGAAATTCTAGGGAGCAGTTTGGTGTGCCTCAGATGAGGAAAGGTTGCGGATCACTGAGGTATATAATAATTATGTCAAATTATTTTACATTGATTTGTGACTAATTATAATTAAATTAACTTGGTTTTATTTTACTATTGCAGAAGCAGGCGAAGAAGACGATGTTGATAACGATGAATTTAGTGGATTAGCAGTGACGACGAAAATGAAGATGTCAACAACAACGATGACAATGAAGAATATTTTTAAATGTTTGATTTAAATGACTCTTATTTTTCTGTAAATTTCTTATTTAAAAAAAAATGTTCTTTCGTGTAATAAACATTGAATATAATAAATTTTATAAAATTTATTAGAAATAACATGAATTGAGTTACTAGATTTTTGATATGATTGATATTTTATTGTAAAATTTTACGGAATATTGTTTTAAAAATTTATTTTTCAGACTGTAATAATTTTATTCAATGAAATTTCCCAAAAAATTAGAAAAAATATTACTAGATAATTCGGAATAAACAACAGTAAATGTGCAGTAAAATATCGCAATAGACTGCACGCTCTATTTCACTTGCACCTGTTGCTGCATATGCTCCTCTCACTCACAACTATTTTACACATTTCATACGTCTGGCAGGACGATAGAACCCTCGAAACTGCCTGGCTACTAAGGAAACATTATTTAGTAGTTGTTCAAAAAATATATATAAAATTCAGCTTTTATAATATAACGTAAGTATAATTACAAATTATAATAGTTTAGGGGTGTCCGGCAGGGGGTTGTAACTATACTAAGTGTCTGGCAATAAACAATGCGAGTTTTCATATAATTACGAGTAAAATATAAAAAAATTGAGTTTTATAAATTGATAAATTTGAGGTGGAATTTTATACACCTTTGCTACCTATTACCTGCCAAAGCCACCAGTACCCAGGTTTCATGGGCGGGGATCATTCTTACCTGTATTGGGGATATACATAGAAAAACTTTAAGCTTTCATAAAAATCCGAAGGTCTGGCCCTCACGGGCTCTTGCTCTAATACTGAATAGGTTTTCTGTGAGTTTTAATTAACTTCCATCACCATTTACATCCTTCTAGATAACTGCTTGCTACCTAATTCTATTTTTTTACAATATCAGTTATCTAAATATAAATATCATATCTATTTTCTGAATATGCAACATTGATAATAGATTTTCTTCAAAAATATGTAAAATATTTTCTACTACTCACGTTTCTACGAATCTCCAAAATTCTAGCAAAGTTTAAAGGCCTATGGAAACTGATATACAAACACGTACTTGAACGAGTGTATATATCGTAAAGGATACATAGTTTAAGAGCTCTGTACAAAAAGCTAGCGCTTGCCTCAAGGACCCAATCACTTCGAATATTTCTCTTCTCTAATTCACTCTTTAACAAGCAGTAAACTAATTGATTGAATATAAATAAAAAGTTTATCTGCAAGAACAATAAACTATTTGGGTGAGCGTGAGTGCTTGGAATAACTGCCTAATTTTTGCAATAAATTAAAAGAACCTTAATATTTTTAGAACAGTGGAAAAGAAATATAGGAAATTGTACATAAAATATCTATGCCGGATATTTCTGAAAAATCTATATATTTGATAATGTATGAGGTGGTACACTTAAAACAAGAAATATATACTTTAATATTCTTATCGTTAGATATTAACTTCTTATCGATCTCAAATCAAGAAGCAAATAGGTTTGTCGAAATGATTGGTTACTTAATATAATATATGTCGAGCAAGTGCGCGCTGACTTGATGGGTAGGCCTTTTGGAAACATGCGCCGTGGCCGTCTGCACCATGGATTCAGCACAGGTAAATACACCCGACACTGGATACACCACAAAAATATGGTTACATGACTTTTTGAATATTTTCACAATTACCATATTTAATATTATATTTCAATTAAACACATTAACGATTAACGTAATGATTTTTACCTACGACCACCCCTGTAAGTAGTCAAAAACACACAGTCGGCAATCAATGTAAGACGTCTATTACGCACGGTAAGACAAAACGCACGGCTGTAAAGTATATCGCACGGCTTCCATAGCAACCACTTAGCAACTGTCAATAGACGTAGCCATTTTATTCAAAATGTATTACTTAGATATTTGACGTTGAATTTTATTTTATATATAAATGGTAGATAACATTTCTTAGATATGAGATTGCATTAATACTAAGAGTTACTTGGAATTATATGATAATTGGTTTCGTTTCATTCTATCCTCATCTTTTAGCTGTCTGAATGTATATCATATTAGTAAACAATAGTATATTATACACCAAGCGACTAGAGTGGCCCATTTAATCCCACGGGTGGTGTTTGATTCCTGAAGGAAGTAATCTACCTAAGGGATTAATGTCACATTAGTCGAGAGATGTATAAGCTATTTTATGCAATTCCGGTAATTCTACATACATTTTTAATAAAAATAAATACTACTTAGAACGGACTTTTATGAAACTTGGCTGGACATCGAGGGTGAACTGCTAAGATGCTTGGCTGGGCATCGAGGAGCGACTTTTATAAAACTTGGCTGGGCATTGAGGATGTACGTTTTTACTTGTACTTTAAATACCTGAATAAGATTATAAACACTAGTACAAGTGGGTCGTAGGTAAAGTATAGTACGTAACTCGTGTTGTAACGCATTTTATGCACTCACGGAATTAGGCACTCGCCGCTACGCGGCTTCGTGCGTAACTTTTCCGTTCGTGCGTAAAATGCTTCTTACAGCACACGTTACGTAATATACTATTTTGAAAACATTTACTGATTTTATTGATGATTCTTTGATGTGTTCCTACTAGTCTAACATTCTCGAGGATTTATAAATCTTTTAATTATTATATGCTTTTGTACCCAGCTCATAGAATGAGTGTTATATCTGATTTTTGTTCGGTTATCAACCAATCCTATATATGCTTAAAGGCTAATAGCACTTAGTTATCAGAATGTGAGGCAATTTTAGTTATATTCTTCGTTTACTTGTATTGTAGTCTGGTTCGCAAATGCCATTTCGTCATAAACCTAGACTGGACCACCGAAAATGATGATTCTGGTCTCATTTGATTCGAAATCAAAAACAAACGATGAACTGGACAATAGGGCCCAGCAAAAATAGCAAAAGTTATAAGCAATTACGTAATAAAAAAAGAATAGATTATTTTTTTGGAATTATTACCAAAACTATTTGAGAACGTCAAAATCGGAAAAAAATATCCTTGAAGAGCTGAGAATGTGCCATAGAAAAGTCCTGCCTCCCGGAACTTTACCGATAATATTTATAATTTTAATTTAGAGGTGAAAATTGAGCTAACAACCAGTAGTGAGTGCGAATTGAATCAGAGGCTTGATCATAAAAAACCATTTTAACTGATTAAGTATAAATATTAAGGAATACAATTTTTTTATACTATCTAAACACTTGTCAAAAATTATTTTATTCCAATTTTATGAATAACTATGCTTTCGTTAAGTTAATTTTTACCATTTGAAAGTTGACATAAAAACGCTGATTATTTTTGGATCTATTCTTAAAAGTGTATAGAAAACAATTATTGTTATTATTTGCTGAAAGCTATATACAGTTGAATTGTTGGATCTTTACCCGTGCGTCATTCATATCTGATAACATAACCGACAAATGTCAAATTATTTTGTTCTGTTTTTCACTATTAATAGAATGAGATGCCACTACAAACAAAATGTGCAAATGTGCACGAAAGTGTCAACGCTGCGGACAAGAAAATTGTACATTCGATGATTGTGAAAATCATCAAATCTGTTTACATTGCAATAGCTCGGAACATAGCTCAATAAGCAGAACTTGTTCGGTTCACATTAAACAAAAAAATATTAAGATAATTATGGCCAATGAAAACATCTCATTTAAAGAGGCGGAAGTCATATCTAATAATCCCTCGTATTCGTAAATTGTTACCATCAACAGATTCTCAATATTAGTAAATCACGAAAATTTTCCAAGTCCGCCAGTTCCTAAACTAAAAAATCAAACCCATACAATTTTATCAGAAAACCTATACCAAAAAAACAAACCGTAAACAAAACGAATGAAGCAACCAAATATAGTTCAAAAAGACGCAAACATTCAACTTCCGTTCTCCAAAGTCCTTCAATAGAAAAAGAACATCACAAAACATTACACCCCCCCCCAAACTATTCTCCCCAACCTATAACGGGAAGAATTACAAAAATTTAAAGAAACCAAAGACATGATTGTTGATAATATAACATACATGGTTAAATAAAGAACCCAGTTTTAATGGGCTCCCGACACACTTTGATAATAATATTCGCGACAGTATATTATCTATTTTAAGCCCAGATACAAGTTCAGATACCAATATGGAACTTAGTGATAATGAATCTGAATACTGAGTCCTTGTCAATTCTACAATGGAATTCCCATTCTATAATTAAGCAATACCCGTCATTAATACAATACATAGCAAATAACGAAACTGATGTTATCATCTTGTCGGAAACCTGGATTAAAAAAGAAGTAATTTCTATATAAAAGGCTATAATTTAATTTGAACAAAATAGAGGAGACGAACACGGTGGAGTAGCAATACTCATCTCTAAAAATATAACCTTGCGGTAATACTCGAAAAACCCAAATTAACGATTGTTAGCATATATAATCCATCAAAAAACAATAGAATTACATCTAATGACTGGGAAAACTTAATGTCACAATTCCAAACACCGGTTCTTATATGTGGAGATTTTAATAGTCATCACACTCTTTTCGGAAGTATTGCAAACGAAAGTAGTGGGAACGCCCTCGTTGACGCATTAAATAACCTAAATTTAATTTTACTGAACGATGGATCTCCTACAAGAATTTCACGCCCCGGCTCGCCTCCTTCGGCAGTAGGTTTGACCATTATTTCTCCCGATTTAGTAGGTATAACAGAGTGGAAGACCCTTCCAGACACCATGGGTTCTGATCATTTCCCCATTTCAATAAGTATCTCAGTCACAAGCAAAATTCCCAAAATACATCCAGCAACAATTTGGAATGAAAATAAAGCTGATTGGCCCAAATTTACATACCACATAAACCATGCTCTAGACGAAACACCAGAACCTTATTATTTCCAAAAATTTTCCAGAATCTTGGCTGATGCGGCAAACTCCTCAATTATCTATTGCATTACACAAATTGTGTCATTTTGCAGGTGGTTACATAAATAGATATTTTGACACTGAAAACCAAAATATGCTATTTTTCAGTTGTCATTTTGATGTGAAAAACATCACTAAAACATAAAACAACAATGCTTAAAGTGAATCAAACGTTGAAGTATCGTCTGAATATCTTTTATTATACTTTCGTGGCAAAGAATATTGTATGTTACATATGTTAAAAGTGATTTTATTTTGCTCCTGGAGTTGCTCCACTCGTGGACGCTTATTTCGCAATATAAAATGCCACTTTTGACAATTACATAATAAATAACTATATTTTGATTTCCGTCCGTTTTAAAAGGTCTTATCACATTACATATTATTATTTTCAGACTACGTCAGTGAAACCAAAAAAGGGTCATTTTGATTTGGCGTGTTGATTGAATGGCAAAAAAATATTTACCTTCCAATTTATTCCATGACGAAGATACTGAAAAATTTTTTAAAGAAATATCTGGAAAGGATTTTCCAAAAAAAGGATACATTGAGAAGATTAGCAATGTTTCGATTCGATTGCCTAAAGCAAAAAATGACCGACATGTTGAGAAACAATTCTTCAAAATTATCATTTACTATAGACGGCTGGACCTATGTTAGCAGCAGATCTTATTTTGGAATTACAACACATTTTATAGATGACAATTGGGAATTGCAATCGATCGCTCTAGATTTTGTTCCTGCCCATGGAAAACATACAGGAAAAGACATCGCTCTCACATTTTTCAAATGTGTAGACGCAGAAGGCTTGATCCACAAACTTCAAGTAATAACAATGGATAATGCTTCAGCAAATACAACTTCTATTAAAGAACTTCAGAAACTTCATCCTAATTTAAATGTAGAGGACTTTCGATGTTGTGGACATGTGATTAATTTGGCCATGCAAGATTTGTTTCAGTTGTTGAAACTGAATTCTGAGGCAAATGAAGAATTGAGTGATGATAGTGTCGATGAGGATGCCGAAGTTGATGAAATTGAAGATAATTCTAATGCACTATGTAAAATACCTTCTATCTTTTCGAAAACCAAACGGTCAGAACAACTTTTAATTAAGTTCCGAAGTGCGTGCGAGGCAACTGGTAATTCTCGTCAATTAACACATGTGTTGGATGTGTCTACATGCTGGAATTCCAGTAATGATATGTTGAAAGTAGCTCTTAAAGCTAAATATGGACTTGGTGTACTGTGTCAAAATGATTGATTCAATACAATATTTTCTTATGGAAATGAATGGATTCTACTAGAAGAAGTGAATAAATTACTAGTCAACTTTCAAATTCTGCCCAAACAGCTCGGAGGAGAGAAGTACGTCACATTACCTATGGTGGTTGTATGTATCAATATACTAATAGATAATATTGAGAACTAATTATTTAAATGGGACCAAAAGGTAGATCGAACCGCTGTCGAAGAGCAGCTTATTGTTAGTTTTCAGGCTGCGAGACACAAAATATTAAAGCATTATCGTAAAGCTAATTTTATTTATGCTGCAGTTTTAATTCTCGATCCGCGGCATGGGTTAGAAGCGTTTGACATTACAACATGGGGCCAAGAATTAAAAGATGCTTCGATTCAGAAATTTTAAGATATATACAAAGCCTATTTTAATCAATCAGAAGATTCAGAAGGACAATGTACGAAAAAAACGACGGCGAGGGAACGAGAAGATCCTGGACCGGAAAAGTCAGATTTTCAGCCTTTTCAATTGACTTTGATGTCTTGTATGCAGTAAACCCTACGCATGCAGAAGGAGAATGGATGCAGAAGCTTCAAAAATATTATTCTATGCCTCGATGTAATAAAGAAACAGATATACTACAATGGTGGAAAATACATGCTTCTGAATTTCCTATTCTAAGTTTAATGGCACGAGATCTCTTAAGTATACCGGATACTTCAGTCCCAGCGGAAAGATTATTCTCACGTGCTGCATTAACTATAAGAAAACATCGAAATCGCCTCAACAATGAATTCGCACGATGTTTGTTATGTCTAAACGACTGGGTGAAAAACAAAAACATTTGCAACCGAGAGGGCTAAGGGCTGCTTTTTACCTTTGATTTTTTCAGTTACTTCATTTATAAAATAATGTTATGGTTTTATTTTCTTTAGTTGTATTACTTTCAAATACATGTTATTTTCCAACAATTGTCATTTTCTCTTCCGACTCTTATGTTATAGCAAGTATTCCTTATTGCACTGAAACAATAAGATTATGAATGATGAGATTTCGATACTTTTACGAGACACTCGTACGAGAAGCGAGACGAGACGAGGCTGCGAGACGAGACTTGAGACGAGACTTATCATTGCATCGGCGAGACGAGACAAGACTTTGTGAAAATCTCGTCTCGTTGGTCTCGTGCGAACCACTACTCTTAATATTCGTATAATTCCGTGTTTATGTATATATTAAAACATTTTTTTTCTTTATACCTTCATTCATTCGATAAATCTACTGTGTTAACGAAACGCGCTACAAGTTTAAATCGAACATTAGTTCAAATATAACAAAGTTTTAAATAAATTGAAGTTGTTTTATTTCATCGTTCAGTATGGATGTAAAAGCCTCATCTATTCAAATAAATTTTTAAACAATATTTTTTAAATACTGAAAAATATTATGGAAACAACCATACGTACTTTTTATATAAAAACTTTTTATTATCATTTTACATAGGTGCATTTTCATAAAATACTATGTGAATTAAAAAATATATTGTATTGTATTGTACTGTATTTAATTATTATTACATGTTACGTGATTCAATAAGTAGGTGTATGGTAATTTTTCAAATAAGTGTAAATATGTAAATATAGGACATTTTATCCAGTTCTTTTTTGTACACAGTTCTAAGATTATTCATTTTCTTAACCACTATCTTCCTGTTGCCATTTGGATCATTGGTTTTACATTTTCCTACCAGTCTGTTGTAAGCGGCATTTTTTTGTTGCGATCATGGTGATCTTTTAATTTTGTCTTCCAAAGGCAGTGTTTGGAAACAAATCAATATATTCCAAACATGAACCTTTCAAAAATACTTAAACGACCCCTCCCCATCACGTACTCTAACGGTTTTTGCTCACCAAAGGCGACGGGGCCTATCTAACGAATCATATCGCACCGGTACGCTATTATTATTCATAATCACATGGTGACGTCAATTGCGTTTCATACAGTATGCCCCTGGTTCTTTTCCGGCGAGTTTCCAGCGCAAAATAAGAAATAGCAGTTCAATATCAGATGCTAATGTATGAACAGTAAAAATCTTAAATGTACTTCCCGCGGCAGTGACCGATTGAATGGAGAATTTCTCTTTATAATCAGTTAGGCTAAATAGTCCTAATTTCTTGCAACAATTAATACTAGTGTGGTTACAATAAATAAAAAAAAACATAAAATCGAATTATTACACTTTCATTGTATGCCAAAACCAACCAATACTTATAGAAATACGAAACCTCGCATCGAAGAACCCATAAAATTAAGGGAAGTAAAAAGTATAACCCAATATTTTTCAGCATAAAGACGTGTAGCTTGTCGAGAATTACCATTTGCCATACCATGCACAAAATGAATGTCGGCCATTTCAGCGTTTGTCTACATGTTATAAAATAAACAATACACAGATAACGCGAAAATAACAACCTACAAACTTACAAGTAAACTTCGATTGGTAACTATCAATAGCAGTGTTTGACATCAGCCTACTATAATTTGAATAAATCTTAAGTAAACACGGTAACTGAATTGGCGAAGTGACAGGCGCCTACTATTATAAAACTTTGTAATTAAGAGCAAGACAGAGGTAGTCATTTCCAGCATTTATTATGAATCGTATTACATTTTACATCTTTATTGTTTTCCATTCAATTTATTAACAAAAATATAAATTATGGTGTTAATTTTTTTGTCTGCTGATTGGCTTTGGGGAAAAATGAGAATAATTTTTTTAAATAAAACAATAATTTTAAGTTATAATTTTAATTCATAAAACTTCATCTCGAAAAAAAGTTTTTATACGAAATAAAGTAAGGGTTGCTAATATCACCCCCGTATAATGTACAGGGTTTTTCATTATATATGGACCCTTTCATATCTCACTTATTATTTGTTACAATTAAAAATGTCTCAAATAAGAGTTGAATGGTTATTAAAGTAGTTTTTAAAATCCAACAAAAATATTATACAAAATGTCCCAAAAAAGAGGGTCAGAATTAAAGTGTTCCTTCTTAAATGGGACACCCTATATATTTTTATATTTTTAAACTGGTCGCTTCAATCCGAATTCAACAATATATATAATTGTTATAGTCTAACCTTAGCAGTTCAGAAAATATATACGACACAGTAAGATGTAGTAATCTATCGATTGGAATTCAGTAAATTTATTTACAAAATAAAGTAATCTCAAACTAAGTAAGCCCAAATGAAACTATAAATAATGTTCAAAATGACCCCTCATATTGCCAATGCATAGTTGGTATCTTCGGCGCAAATTCTCTAAACATTTAGAAATAATATCAGCGTGATTATTTAAGTTCTTAATTTCGCCTTGAATCTTTTCCTAAATTATCTCAAGATTGTTATTTTCGCCAAAGTTAACTATATCTTTCAGCATCCCCCACAAAAAAGAATCTAAGGGAGTTAGGTAGGGCTATTAGGAGGCCATAGAATTGTCCCATTATTTCCGATCCACTCGGGAAACTGATTGTTGAGATGTTATCTCACCTCTAATACATTATGGGGTGATGCCCCATCTTGGTGCCAGATCATAGTATTTAATTGGTCAGCTGTAAATTCATTTTCTAGTATTTCACTTATTTTGGGTATTATGCAGTTTAGGTGAGTTCTTCTTGTTAACTTATAATTGAGAAATATTGGCACAACCACTTTATTCTGGAATATTCCACACCAAACTTTAATAGATTTCCGTCCAGGGGGGCTAGTTTTGAATATCAGTGAAATTGAATTCACAAGTGAAATATTTCAATTTTTAATTCACCATCGAAATAGTATACCTAGTGTTGAATGATAGTGAAACGAAATTATTTTAAATTCACTTAAATGAATTTAATTCGAACAATACAATATGACAACAACGGAATAGCTCTCATATTAGTTCAAAAGTTAATTATGGAGAAAAAAGAAGAATCATTGGGGTTAAAAATACATTAATTTCATGAGATGATAAATGTTGAAAAATATACAATAATAATAATTAAATTGAAATATATCTTGATATAAATTGGGGTTTTATTTAAGAGATAGGTAAGATTTAGACAGGCTTAGTTAATTGAAATACGTTATTGGGCATTATTTGCTGAAGTTCCTCTAAATTTGCCATGTAGATTTAAAAAATATAAAGCGTCCTCGCGTCACTCTCGTCTAACTAATAACTACTTATTACTATGCTAATTACTACAAAGAGTAACTAAAAAGGTAATAAAACTAAAAGAAGGGATCTTAAAACTACACAAAGTATCTAACAAAACCAAAACACAAAATTCGATGATTCTAACCTCAAATATATTAAAACTTCGCAAGTTAAGTAAGAGTTTCGACAGCTAAATAGTATTCGAATTAAATTTGTGAAATTTTTTCGAATTCGAATTTTATTTTACACATGGAATTAGTTCAAAACTTGGGATGATCGAAATCAATCGAAATATGAGAAATTTCACTAGTGAAATATTTCAAAACTAGCCCCCCTGATTTCTTTATTTGTTGCACTTTCCGCTGTCTATGATTTTTATTTTCCCATGAACGTCTATTTTTTCTATTAAACACGCCAGCTGCAGAAAAACTTGATTCATCTGTCCAACAGATTTTCTTTTTGATATCTGGAGTTTCATTCAAGCGACGAAGCATTTCCTGACAAAATATTAACAGTTTCCGTTTGTGCAATTCTGTAAGAGCCTACACGGGAAGTATCTAATATGGTTTATAATTGTGTCTTTTCAGAGTCCTAAAAATTTTCATAAGATGTTTTTGTAATATATTAGAGCTGGTTACTAACGAGTCTTCAGAGTTTTCTGCAAAAAAGTAGTAGCGCAAAAATTATTCCATCTTATTCAACTACCATAAAATCCAAAGAAATATATATTTTTTTTACCTTCAAAATGCAGAAGTGTATCTAAATCATCCTCCTCATTAATTACACACGTTCGTTTTTTCCTAGAAAAGTTCTTAGTTGTCATTACATGCTGGTATATTCTGTTGAACGTATTTTTGCTAGGCGCATGCCGATTTGGATATAATTCCATAAATTCTCTCCTTGCATCTAATTTGTTATTATTATTTTTTACAAATAGAGAAAATATTTCTATCTTTTCATCATCTGTATACCGCATTTTCGAAACTATCAAATACAATGTTTTATAATGGTGTGAATAACTACTTGTCAAATATGACAATGCTTTCATTGCCCGTTGTCTATAGTTGGTTTTCATCCCACAGAAAACGATTTTTAAATGAATATATTTTCTGAACTCTGGCTCTGACTCTCTTTTCTGGGACATCCTGTATAATATTTTTGTTGAATTTCAAAAACTGCATTAATAACCCTTTAACTCTTATTTGAAACATTGTTATCTACATCAAATAATAAGTGAGATATAGAAGGGTCCATATATGATGAGAAACCCTGTAACAGGAATATTGAAATTTACTGAAATTTTATAAAAAAATATAAACTCAATTTTCGTCACCACCTTTTAAGGGTGAAATCTCGGATAGGGGTGGGCTGAGGAAATTTCGTTATAGGAAGTACCCATCTTAATTTCATACGAGCAATCACCTCCTGAATTTAGAAACACCCTGTATATACATTTAGAGATTATTAACTCTCAGTTGTCACCATGTGATGCAATTTTAGTTTTCTCCTTTACTGCTCCATTTTCATAGAATAAAACTTATTTATGTAGCTTGACTTTAATAAAGTAAGTAAAGGTATATCTTCAGACAAAAATCACGAAACATCCCAAACATTTGAAATTAAAAAACCACAATGAAGCTTAAGAATCTACAAGATATTTTAACATAATACGATTAAGATTTTTGAAATAATGCGGAACGGGATGAGATAGAAAAATAGATATTTTTCAAGAAAATATTCATAAAGTCACGATTTAAATGCAAAAATGCAAATGCACGGCTATATACGACTATAAACGTACAAATTAGGTTAATAAGCGTGTCTACTAGTATTTTACAATATTTTTTTTTATTTTTTACAAGTTTACAACACATACTACATTCCTATATAAAATTTGTACAACCTATAGATAATATTTTGTCACTCATAAAATTTAATAATTCCATTTGTACATAACAATCTGTAATCTACAATGCTCAATTTATAAAATAGCTATACTATCATAGATTAGTTTATTTAGAAATTTCAAAAAGTAGTAATGTGAATAATAAGTAATTTTTTAACCATTTGTTAATAACAAATATTTAAGAGCTAGAATTTATCTAGAAAAAAATGACTTCGAGAATAATTATGAGATTTACATAGACAGTCAGCATCCGGAATACATTTTTGTTATCCATAAGGTTTTTTTCTTGCTACATTTTGTAATTAAATTGAAAAATACAGGAAAATAGTTTTTCACGTTGTACAAGTGACAAAATAATAAAAATTACTCTACTATTATAGTCTGAGTAATCAATATTAAATATATAACAGCTTCATTATTACTTTTTGATTATTTCTGTTTAAAGTTGGTAACAATTTGAAAGTTTCAAAAATGATTTGATTGCTTTCACGCCTATCGAGCATATGCAACAATTTATACATCTCTTTTCCGATAATAAATATTGCGAAATATATATTGAGCAGATTAGCTAAATTAAAATTTATATTAAAACAAATTTATATTGGCGTTTGGCTATAACTTGTTTCATAGCTCAACACATAGATGGGCGGTGGTAGATCAATACAAAAACACCAAATTAACGACCAAAAGCCTTTTCACTACAAGCTGGGTCTGTTAGACACGATGTTTCATGAGACCTACAAACAGAAGCATTGGGAAGTGACATATAACAGAAATTTGGCACTCGAGCAGAAGCTAAACGCCTTATAAGAAGGTTGAATCGGTTAGAAACATAATGGGCCAGTTATGGGGTACTATTCTATTTAGGATTCATAAGGTAAACAAGTATGTTCAGAATGAGAACATCGATGCAGTGGCTTTAGTAAAAGTTTTCAAGTTACTCATAAAGTTCTTTCAAGAGCTCAGATATCAGTTTGATGTGTATGAAAAAAAGCTTTTGATGTTTGTAAATACATATTGTATGAACATGGTGACATACGTAAGGTGACAAGAAAACTGAAAGCTGACGAGTTTCGACCTGGCGAAGTTTGCTTTTCAGGAAGAGCGAATACATTCTTGACAATAATTGACAAAGATAAATTAGAACTTACAATGAGGACGATTCTCTATGAGCAATTCACTGAAAAGTTTGGTGCCGTGATAAAATTCTGGAATTTGACAACAGAACATTTCGAATCTGAAAGTGAAAAAGTTGTTTGAGATATGAGGAAAATATTCTCAATATCATGGTGAAGTTGGGAATTATGACATTCTGAGAAAAACTGAAATATGGTTTGTTATGATCAATAAATGAAAAATCCATTACAAAGCTCCTCAAATGATCATCCAAGGAAACATCTGAGGCAATGGAAGAATGAGTTGCAAATAGCTATTGTGGTTACAAAAATTAAACAATGTATAGATAATAAATAACACCAAATACCTTCGCCAAGCAACGATAAATAGAGGCCTAATATCCAGATAATTTCACTAAAGAAAGTCTCTCAATGTCTGTGTTTTCTAAGATTTGATTGATAGTGAAATAGAGAGCTCTGATTCTCTTACAATCATAATATTTATCCCAAATAAGATAGATTATTATGGGAATTGGTGCAATACTCTTACAAGATTTTTAACCTCAAAGAGAGGGTGTTGTTATTATTGAACTTACAACAGTGTCTCTGTGGAAGAATTACATATCATACAGCTTCTGTTATGTCTGCATCATTATATTGTTATGTCTGGCAACGTTGCCATTACCCAATACTACACTGCACCGGTTTGGAAGTGATAGTTTGTGACAGTTTGAGCTTGGAAGCCGGGTCGGTCGGCGTGCAATATCGTTACGAAGGTATTGTTAATATTTAATTACTTAAATATATCAGCAGTTCATCCAATACTCGTGTATGATTTTAACCCTCAACAATACAGCTTCAATTGCCAGATTGGTTGAGCATTCCCCTCCATAATAACACTTTTCATGGATCTGTTCCTCAAATTGTTATTACTACAAGTATTCTAGAGAAAATAGTTATTTGTTTTACTAAGCATAAAAGCACAAGATTTAATGCCGCGGCTGGTGTTTCATAGCCGAGCGTAGCAAGGCTATGAAACCAGCCAATGCATTAAATCTGCTTTTCTGCCGTGTGAAACATATAATTTTTTCTTCAAATTTGTTCCAATTCCACGCAAAATCGACTTTTTCATATTTAAATTGCATTTCATTATCAATATCCAAATAACTAAATTATTTTATCAAAGGTAACTGGGCCCTGCGTTACTTTGTTTACCGCTGATGACGTTTGTTGAATATGTTTGTTACTGTTTACTTTGTCATTATCAATTTTGAAAAGTTGTGATGTTAGAAATGAATTTACTGCAGAGTGAGGATGAATTGATGCAATTAACACCACCTGAGATCAGGCGCGAGATGTGGAATTTAACCTTTTACCGGAAAAATCAAGAACTGTATATGAACTCACATACAGCAGATTCATGGAATATAGACAGAAGAAAAATATAGGATCTTTCTCTGAAAATGTGCTGATTGTCTATTTTTCCGATCTTTCAAATAAAATGAAGCCTTCAACGTTATGGTCTACCTATTCGATGCGGTAAGCTACCCTGAACATAAAAAATAACATTGATTTGGCAAAATACCTGAAGTTACGGGCTTTTTTGAAACGCCAGTCAGACGGTTTCCATGCAAAAAAAGCCCGAGTTTTTCAAAGAGAAGAAATCGAGAAATTTTTATCAGATGCCCCAGATGAACTGTATTTGTGTACGAAGGTAGGAATATATTGAAAATGATCTATTATGGATTAAAGAACTAATTTTCAAATTTTATTTTAGGTTGTACTTATTGTTGCAGTCGCTGGGGCTTGTAGATGTGATGAGCTTTTGCAAATGAAAACAGATGATATAAATGATATGGGCGACAAATTGCTAATTATGCTACCAAATACTAAGACCAAAAGATCAAGATCTTTTGTGGTAACGGTATATTTAAGCGTTTACAGGAAATATGCAGCTTCCAGACCCTCGAATTTAAGTAATCGGCGTGTCTTCTATAAGTATGCGAACGGTAAAGCACATCATCAATTCATTGGCATTCACAAATTCGGTAAAATGCCAGAAGAAATTGCTACTTTTCTGGGACTATCCCATGCGAAAGAGTATACCGGGCACTGCTTTCGCAGAACTTCGGCCACGTTGCTGGTGCATTCTGGTGGGGACATAACAATGTTGAAGAAACATGGAGGATGGAAGTCTTCCGCTGTCGCGGAGGGCTATATTGAGGACTCGCTAGCCAATAAGTCGAACATCGGCAATCAAATATTTTCTGGCGTTTCCGGAGTATCAAGTGTGGATACTAAAGTTGTTAATTTTACTGGAAAGGAGGGAAGTGGACAGAGTTCAATTGTATTAAATAATTGTTCACAGTTCACCATAAATATATCTAATAAATGAAAATTTCGTGTTGTAGTTTGTAGTTTTATTGCAATAAAACCAGTTTATTATCATCAGCATCATTTTGAGTATTCCTAATGTCATTGTCAATTTTAATAACCAGTTTGATTTAAATTATTACTTGGAAGGTTGCCTAGCAACGAACTTTTATCCAGAAGATACGATAGTGGAAGGAGTTACATTTTTTAACTTCAACTTTAATGTAAGTCTTTTTTAGTCCAATCGGTTTTCCGTAAAAAAGTTTATTGAAATTGTATAAATAAATTGAAAACATTGACGCCAATATATATTTGTATCAGATGGAACAATATTGAAACCAGCCGAACATTAGACATCTAAAAATATCTATGATACTGATAGCTTCTATACATAAAATTTAACAATTCTCCATAATATTTTGTTGCATATTTTTTATTTTCATGCATACAAATAATTGCTACGTCAAAATGAGTTATTTTCTTTCACAGTACTTACGAATTTATCATATCAAACAAAAGAAAATCCTGTAAAACTTTTACGTATATTATAAAAATTCGATTCTAAACTTAATGAGATTATGGTATTAAATCTAATGTTATTGTAATCTCTAATAACCTGCGACTGTAATAGAATGTAGACATTAATAATAAGAAGTGAAATTAGGAAAACGTTTCTGATATTTCCATTACAGCAACAGTGCGCTTGACTTCAAATGTATAACAGAGTGCTTTTTAATGGAATTTTGATACACCGTTTGCTGTAAATGACTGAAAATTAATGCAATCAATTTATCATGTTCCTTACTTTACATGAAGTAAATTAATGCGGTATTTTTTTCGTAAATAATTTGTTATCATCAATTATAGTAGAGTTGATGAAATAATTATTTTCTGTAAAATCATTGATAATCAGCGATAATTGCATTGGAATTTTTATTAGATACACTAAGGCCTCTTTTAGAGAGGTGAGAGACTTTCCAGTTTCGCGAAATAGATAATCTTAAATTTTAAGCTATTTCTTCAATTTCTAAGTCTCCTCAACGAATTTTTTCTTTAATTTCAGGCTATGTCGGATAACTTTTATTTCCTCAATTCTAAGTTCAGTACTATGAGTTTATCTAAGTTTCAAACTTTATGTTCCAATTTCAAGACATGTCCAAGACGTTTCATGAAATTTAAGCTCGTTCACGAGGTCTAAGCTCAATTCAACGAAGTTTTTCTAACTCTAACCTATTTTTCCCATTTACAAGTTCTGTCCAATAGATTTTGTAGAATTCTAAGCTGTATCTCCAATTAAAACTTGTACTCAATAGACTTCTACAAATTCTAAGTTATAACTTCAGTTTGAAACTCTGTTCAACGAACTTTCTCAAATTGTAAGCTATATCATCCCGTTACGATGTCTGGCCAACACGTTTTATTCAATTCTAAGGTGTTTCGCCAATCCTTAACTCAGTATAATGAATTTTTTCAAATCGTAAACTATTTCTCCCACAATTAATTGAATTCTAAGTCAACTTTCCAATTCCAGAATTATTGCAACGAATTTTCTTATATTCCAAAATATTTTGTCGTTTTCAAGTTCTTTCGAACTGATTTTCTTGAATCTCTAGCTGTTCCCAGTAATATCTAGCCATATTTAAAGAATTCTTTGAATTCCAGCCTGTTTTCCAAAATCACAACTCTAAGAGTTTTCCCAAATTCTAAACCTTTTTCTCTAATTTTAAACTCTGCGCAACCCATTTCATTAAAACCTAAGCTTTTATATTTAATTTCAATTTCTGTCAAATTCCAACCTCTTATAAGGTTACTGCAGCAGTTTATGAAGCAACATAGTTGACGAACTGAACAACTGTAAGGAAAATGTTGCCATTTTCTTTAACTTCAATCCCTGCTCAATAGATTTTATCAAATTCTAAGCTCAAATAACGTTACTGCAAATGTTAAACAACTGTAAAGAAAATGTGGCCATTATCTTCAACTTCAATGCGGCTACTGCAAAAGTTTAAGTAGCAACATAGTTGACAATTTAAACAACAATCAGGACAATGTTGCTATTTCCTTGCAACTTCAATCTCTGCCCAATGGATTTTATTAAATACCAATAAGGAATAAAGTAACTTCAGAAGTTAAACAACTGTTTTCCCAAATCATATCTATATTTAAGATATTTTCCCAAATTCTAATCCCTTTTCTGCACATCGCATTTCTTCCAAACCTAAGCTATTTTATTTAACTACTATCTCTGCACGAAAATGTTTGTCAAACTCCAACCTCAAATAAGGTTACCGCAGAAGTTCAAGAAGCAACGTAGTTGACAAATTAAAGAACTGTAGGGAAAATATTGCTACTTTCATCAACTTCAATTTCTACCCAATGGATTTTATCAAATTCCAAACTGAAATAAGGAAATTGCAGAAGTTTAAGAAGCAACATAGTTGACAAATTAAACACCTGTAAGGAAAATGTTGCCATTTTCTCCAACTTCAATCCCAGCCCAATGGATTTTATCAAATTCAAAACTCAAATAACGTTACTGCAGAAGTTAAACAATTGTAAGGAAAATGTGGCAATTCTCTTCAAATTCAAGTTCAGCACAATGGGTTCATGGTAATTTAAAACTTTATTTTCCAATTTCAAGACATGTCCAACACATTTCGTAAATTTCAAGCTCTTTCACGAGCTCTAAGCTCACTTCAACAAAGTTTACTTAACTCTAACCAATTTTTTCAAATTAAATGTCCTGTCCAATAGATTTTGTAGAATTCCAAACTAATATCTACAATTCAAACTTGAACTCAATGGTCAATGGATCTATATAAATTCTCCGGTTTAAAGCTCTGTTCAACGTATTTTCTCAAATTCTAAGCCATTTCATCCCATTACAATCTCTGTCCAACAGGTTTTGTTCAATTCTGAAGTCTTTCGCCAATCCCTAATTGAGTATAATGAATTTTTTCAAATCGTAAACTATTTCTTCCACAGTTTTTTAAATTCAAAGTTATCTTTCCAATACCAGAATCAGTGCCACGAATTTTGTTACATTCCAAAATATTTCTCTGTTTTCAAGTTCTTTCGAAATCATTTTCTTGAATCTCTAGCTGTTTCCAGTGATATCTAACCATACTTACAGCTCAATTTAATTAATTTTCTCAAATTCTAATCCCTAATATCCAGTTTTAAACTCTGCGCAACGAATTACGTTAAATCTTCAACTCCATTTTCTATCCAATATATTTCATCAAACTCTGAGCTCAAATAAGGTTACTGTGAAAATTTAAGAAGGAACATAGTTGACAAATTAAACAACTGCAAGTAAAATGTTGCTATTTTCTTCAGCTTCAACCTCTGCCCAATAGATTTTATCAAATTCAAAACTCAATTACAATTTCCTTGAATTCCAAGCCATTTTCCCAAATAACATTTCTATTTAAGAGATTTTCCCAAATTCTAATCACTTTACTCCAATTTCATACTCTGCCCAACGCATTACTTCAAAACCTAAAGTATTTTATCTAACTTCATACTCTGCACAATAAATTTTGTCAAACTTCAACCTCTAATAAGGTTACTGCAGACGATTAAGCAGCACCACAGTTGACAAAATACACAACTGTAAGAAAAATGTTGCTATTTTCTTTAACTTCAACCTCTGCCCAATAGATTTTATCAAATTTAAAACTCATTTAGAATTTTCTTGAATTCCAAACCATTTTCCCGAATCACATCTCTATTTAAGGGATTTTCCCAAATTGTAATCCCTTTTCTCCAATGTCAAACTCTGCCCAACGGATTTTTTCAAAACCTATGCTATTTTATTTAACTTCATACTCAGCACAATGAATTTTGTCAAACTCCAACCTCAAATAAGGTTACTGCAGAAGTTTAAGCGGCAACATAAATGACAAATTAAAGCACTGTAATGAAAAGGTTGCTATTTTCTTCAACCTCAATCTTTGCTCAATAGATTTTATGAAATTAAAAATTCAAATAAGGTTACTGAAGAAGTTGATCAACTGTAAGGAAAATGTTGCTACTTTCTTCAACTTCAATCTTTACCCAATATATTTTATCAAATTCCGAACTCAAATAAGGTTACCGTGAAAGTTTAAGAAGGAACATACTTGACAAATAAAACAACTGTAAGAAAAATGTTGCTACTTTCTTCAACTGCAATTTCTGCCCAATAGATTTTATCAAATTCAAAACTCAATTAGAGTTTTCTTGAATTCAAAGCCATTTTTCCAAACACATCTCTTTTTAAGAGATTTTCCCAAATTCGAATCCCTTCTCTCCAATTTTAAACTCTGCCCAACGCATTTCTTCAAAACCTAAGCTATTTTATTTTACTTCATACTCTGCACAATGAATTTTGTCAAACTCCAACCTCAAATAAGGTTACTGCTGAAGTTTAAGCAGCAACATAAAGGACAAATTAAAGCACTGTAATGAAAAAGTTGCTATTTTCTTCAACCTCAATCTTTGCTCAATAGATTTTATGAAATTAAAAATTCAAATAAGGTTACTGAAGAAGCTGATCAACTGCAAGGAAAATGTTGCTACTTTCTTCAACTTCAATCTTTACCCAATATATTTTATCAAATTCCGAACTCAAATAAGGTTACCGTGAAAGTTTAAGAAGGAACATACTTGACAAATTAAACAACTGTAAGAAAAATGTTGCTACTTTCTTCAACTGCAATTTCTGCCCGAAAGATTTTATCAAATTCAAAACTCAACTAGAGTTTTCTTAAATTCAAAGCCATTTTTCCAAACACATCTCTATTTAAGAGATTTTCCTAAATTCGAATCCCTTCTCTCCAATTTTAAACTCTGCCCAACGCATTTCTTCAAAACCTAAGCTATTTTATTTTACTTCATACTCTGCACAATGAATTTTGTCAAACTCCAACCTCAAATAAGGTTACTGCAGAAGTTTAAGCAGCAACATAAATGACAAATTAAAGTACTGTAACGAAAATGTTCCTGTCTTCTTCAACTTCAATCTTTGCTCAATAGATTTTATCAAATTAACAACTCAAATAAGGTTACTGAAGAAGTTGAACAACTGCAAGGAAAATGTTGCTACTTTCTTCAACTTCAATCTCTACCCAATGTATTTTATCAAATTCCGAACTCAAATAAGGTTACTGTGAAAGTTTAAGAAGGAACATAGTTGACAAATTGAACATCTGTAAGAAAAATGTTGCTATTTTCTTCAACTTCAACCTCTGCCCAATAGATTTGATCGAATTCAAAACTCAATTAGAATTTTCTTGAATTCCAAGCTATTTTACCAAATCAAATCTCTATTTGAGAGATTTTCCCAAATTCTAATTCCTTTTCTCCAATTTCAAACTCTGCCCAACGCATTTCTTCAAAACCTAAGCTATTTAATTTAACTTCATACTCAGCACAATGAATTTTGTCAAACTCCAACCTCAAATAAGGTTACCGTAGAAGTTTAAGCAGCAACATGAATGACAAATTAAAACACTGCAATGAAAATGTTGCTATTTTCTTCCACTTTAATCTTTGCTCAATAGATTTTATCAAATTAACAACTCCAATAAGGTTACTGAAGAAGTTGAACAACTGCAAGGAAAATGTTGCTATTTTCTTCAACTTCAATCTCTACCCAATATATTTTATCAAATTCCGAACTCAAATAAGGTTACTGTGAAAGTTTAAGAAGGAACATAGTTGACAAATTGAACATCTGTAAGAAAAATGTTGCTATTTTCTTTAACTTCAACCTCTGCCCAATAGATTTGATCGAATTCAAAACTCAATTAGAATTTTCTTGAATTCCAAGCTATTTTCCCAAATCAAATCTCTATTTGAGAGATTTTCCTAAACTCTAATTCCTTTTCTCCAATTTCAAACTCTGCCCAACGCATTTCTTCAAAACCTAAGCTATTTAATTTAACTTCATACTCAGCACAATGAATTTTGTCAAACTCCAACCTCAAATAAGGTTACCGTAGAAGTTTAAGCAGCAACATGAATGACAAATTAAAACACTGCAATGAAAATGTTGCTATTTTCTTCCACTTTAATCTTTGCTCAATAGATTTTATCAAATTAACAACTCCAATAAGGTTACTGAAGAAGTTGAACAACTGCAAGGAAAATGTTGCTATTTTCTTCAACTTCAATCTCTACCCAATATATTTTATCAAATTCCGAACTCAAATAAGGTTACTGTGAAAGTTTAAGAAGGAACATAGTTGACAAATTGAACATCTGTAAGAAAAATGTTGCTATTTTCTTTAACTTCAACCTCTGCCCAATAGATTTGATCGAATTCAAAACTCAATTAGAATTTTCTTGAATTCCAAGCTATTTTCCCAAATCAAATCTCTATTTGAGAGATTTTCCTAAACTCTAATTCCTTTTCTCCAATTTCAAACTCTGCCCAACGCATTTCTTCAAAACCTAAGCTATTTAATTTAACTTCATACTCGGCACAATGAATTTTGTCAAACTCCAACCTCAAATAAGGTTACCGTAGAAGTTTAAGCAGCAACATAAATGACAAATTAATACACTGCAATGAAAATGTTGCTATTTTCTTCAACTTTAATTTTTGCTCAATAGATTTTATCAAATTGAAAATTCATATAAGGTTACTGAAGAAGTTGAACAACTGCAAGGAAAATGTTGCTACTTTCTTCAACTTCAATCTCTATCCAATATATTTTATCAAATTCTGAAATCAAATAAGGTTACTGTGAAAGTTTAAGAACGAAAATAGTTGACCAATTAAACAACTGCAAGGAAAATGTTGCTATTTTCTTCAACTTCAATCTTTGCTCTAATAATTTTATCAAATTCAAAACTCGAATAGAATTTTCTTTAATTTCAACCTGTTTCCCCGAATTCCATCTCAATTTAAGAGCTTTTCCCAAATTCAAATCCCTTTTCTCCAATTTTAAACTCTGCGCAACGCATTTTTTCGAAACCTAAGCTATTTTATTTAACTTCATTCTCTGTACAATGAATGTTGTCAAAAAGGTTACCGCAAAAGTTTAAGAAGAAACGTAGTTGACAAATTAAACAACTGTAAGGAAAATCTTACTGCTTTCTTCAACTTTAGTCTCTACCCAATGGATTTTATCAAATTCCAAACTGAAATAAGGTAATTGCAGAAGTTTAAGAAGTAACATAGTTGACAAATTAAACACCTGTAAGGAAAATGTTGCCATTGCCTTCAACTTCAATACGTGCCCAATGGATTTTATCAAATTCAAAACTCAAATAACGTTACTGCAGAAGTTGAACAACTGTAAGGAAATTATTGCTACTTTCTTCATCTTCAATCTCTACGCAATAGATCTTATCAAATTCCAAACTCAAATAAGGTATCTATGAAAGTTTAAGAAGGAACATAGTTGCCAAATTAAATAACTGTCAGGAAATGTAGGGGAGAACGTATTTAAAAATGAGTGTTGCCTAATTTAGGAATTTAGCCTTAATTTTTTGGAGTTATTATTATTTTTGCAAAGATATATTTATACACAAAATTCCAATACTTTCTTTCTATAACTGTATATATAAGCCAACAGAATTTTCCAATGTTTATTACAATATCTCCAAACATATAGATTCTCGATGTTCTTGTCTTCCCCACATTTTTGGAAGTTTGATTGTAACAACAGCTATAGGCATAAGAGTATATAAATAATTCCTGACATCATAAACATTTTTTTACAATCTACAAACATGAAGCCTAAAATTTTAATTAGACAAAATTTTTCTTATTAAAAAATATCGAGATACAAGTGTTTTAGGTATGTTTTTTATTAAATAATCTACTTGGTGTTAAGCCCTGTTTTGTCTAAACTTTATAAAATGAAAGCAGACTTTATTTAATATCAAGTAAACATTATTTTATAAGAAAAAAAAGATTATCTTTTCAAAATTTCATTTCTCCACATATTTGTGAATAAACAATAATTACTTCTACATGAATTGCAATAAAAATCAAATTTGAGTAATATTTTTTTATTTGTAATTAGTTTTATGTTTCACTTATATTCTAAATATTTGGAAATTGTGTGAAGTATCAATATTGGCGTTGATTGGATTGCAAATATTTATTCTTTTAAGAAAACAAAGTTTGTAACGTAATTCTTAGAATTATATTAGATTGATGGAAGAAGCTGCATAGGTTATTCGCTGTGGAATATTTTGGATCACACAGAATTTTTTGTCAAAATTTATATAAAATTGTGAAGCAGTAATGAAATGAAATTAAAAATAAAATCAACAAAACAGCATGTGTCACTGGAAATATACTATCAAAAAAGTCGATAAAATACCATCGAGATTCGGAAAATAAGAAAACAATTCTCTAAAATATTTCTCAAAGGTGTGACAATAGGTAATAACCTCTCGAGTCCTTTGAGCCCTCGTCAACATGTTTTTGAAGTTCTGTAGAGTTATTTTCAATTTATTTTCACCTTCTCCCGACCCATTGTATGTTTTTTTCATCTAATCGATAAAAACGATATTGTTTTCAATTTCAGAAATATTTCTAGATTTTGTGATGTGACTAGAAGTATAGATACAAGAAATGTGTTCAATATAAATGCAAATACTGCAAGAAATTCTTCATATATATTCTAATTTGCTGTAGTTAAAATTATTCATATTCGAAATTGATCACTGAGATAATTCATTCTTTAATAAAATAACAGTGGCAGGTGTATCTACTTTAACTTCATTGAAGAAAATCATAGTTTGAACGTATTGGCACTATCTAATTTTTACTTGATACAATAGAGTCTTTCTACAGGAATGTTACAAGAAAGTAAGATCACATTAAAATATCGCAAGTATATCAACAACAGAAAAATCAGTCCTTCGATATAAAAACCGTTAGAAACTCGTTGGTTTATCAGTTCTGGTATAAAATGAACAACTCTTATATGAATCAAACTTAACTTTTTTTTATCTTACTCAAGTATTGACTTTTTTCCTTATTTTTAGCTACGTATCTATTTAGCTATTATTCAACTGGATTGAAGGAACATTTAACTAAATTTATTAATTCCATTGTAAGGAAGAGTTGGATAAACTGATAGAGAAACACCAAATTAATAAAGGAGTTTGGCTGGTCAGTAAAAATAGCTTCCCTTTAAAACCCAAAAATTCTGATTGGGTGATAGTAGTAAATTGACAAGGTGAACTCGCAATAAATGCTGCTCTTGAATTGGTTAGATCGGCACATGTTTATCATAAACTCAATCGTATATTTGACCCACAAAAATAGGTTTAAATGAATTTATTTCCTCTAGAACCGCCAAAAAAAGTATGCCTTCTTGTTTTCTGACTGATATAAATCTTTCTCAGAATATATTAACCTTATTACACCCATCTTAAGAGTTCTTTTATAATGTCTAAGGTTTTTCACGGCTTTTGATGAACTCTCTCGCCTCGTCCATTCCATGTAAAACACATCGTACAATAACTAGGTCCGCTAAATTTAAGAAACTATTCAATGTTTCTTAATTGAATTGTAGAGTACAATCCAGAGACACAGACAGTCCTACAGAAGGAAAAAGGGTGTATATTTTCAGTTTTACGTTTCTTTTCGGGAAACCACAAAGGAGTTATAGGCTATTGAAATACTTTTTTGTGGTCCTAATTATCTAGCACTAATATTATGGTTATCCTGTTTCCGAGGTTGTCTCAGGATTTGTTCGAGGTTTCAAACTAGGCAGCACTTGGAATCGCTTGTGGAAAATATAGTATATGAATTTGTGTTTTCTAGAAGCTATTCAAAACACAAAGTTCATGAAATTACATCAAAAACACGTCTTCCTTTATACATTTGGAGCTTACAATAGAGTAGAAATTCCTTAATTTTAACGATATATTATAAAAAAATATTTATTTGGATTAGTGAAATTAAAGGCAATATTCAAGTATTTCATAATTTTTTTTATTTATTTGTTAAAAAGTCTTTGTAAACATTTCTATTGGTTTTTATTTCAAAGGTCCAATCAAAGAGAGGTTAAAATCATTCGGTTTGTCCCCTTACATTTCGGGGTCGTAGTTTATACCTACATCTATGATAATTGACTTGAACGATTCAATTAAAATACACGCGTTCATCTATTCACTCTAAAAAAAAATCACATTTAAATTCTCGAAACAGGTCATCGCTAAAAATGTTCATGTCGCGAAAATTGGCACCAGTATCTTCTTATTTTACCTGGAAACAAACGGATAAATCAACTTTTTCCATAAATAGATAATTCAAAATTAAAAATTGAAACTCCAAGCAGGTAATATTTTATATCTTTACCTGTCCTTTTTAGATTAATGATCTAGCTGTGTCCTAGATAAACATGTTAAACATGCAGAAGACCTTGCCCAAACATTATTAAAATTAAATTCTCGCGACAGAAAGCTCAACAAATGTAAATGAACAAGCTAATATTTATTAAATTATCTAGTGCAGTTGAAAAAGACGAATTTTTTATATTGTCACATTTTTGTGGTGTAGAGACAGTCAGACCAGTGGATCAAACATTTCATTATGAGCAAAGCGATGAATGAAAGAAAGGGCAGCCCTGCAAGTCTTGCCAAAAGTCGAGCAAACGTGAATGTAATAATATTTGGGAAGAATCTAAAATCAGCATTTCTATAAAAATTTTGGACAACCAGTCTTGGGAAGGAAATTTAATAACTATTGGAGTTACCAAGGGAAAAAATCTACAAGTCGAAGTCACCAAGGGCGTTGACAACTTAAGAGTAGGAAACGACGTGATGCCTGTTTGTAAAAAGATGTTCATGGCCACATTCGGCTTGAAAGAATGTTTCATTCTAAGTTGGATATGCAACATTAGGTACTTCACTTTTGGAAATAACATTTTATTTTCTGTAGATACATGTTATCACTTGGTATTATTAATACTTAATTCTTTTGCTCGCTATTCATGTTACAATCACAATTTTATTAACAGATGAATCACAATTGAAATATGGAATCGACAGAACAAATCTACTCAGCAAGAACTTCGAAGGTATTTGAAAATTTAAAAATCATCAACAGAGAATCGATTACTTTTACTCAAAGTGTTCAGGGAGAACCCCAAAGTGTACCTATTGATATCGAGAAATGTGAATTTTATGATGAAACGGGCCAAAAAATAGATGGAGGTATCTGTAATGGCACTCTGTTGGAGAACAATACTTTTTCAGTTCAAGTGCCTAGTCCAGAGGAGGTCGAAAGATTTGATGAAAATAAACTTGAAGAAACATCCGATGGAATTTTATTGACATGTATCCAAAGTTATAACTTATTTCTAGCCAAGTTACCCACATAACCTTCACTAGTTAATCAGAGTTGAGATCTATTTCCTGATTTACACTCCAATGAAGAATCAGATTCCAATCAAGATAACATTATCTCTAAGGAAAATAATGAATATCTCCCTTCTGATAGCGATTATGAAAATTCAATTGGTTCAGACAAGAATAAGGAAAAAAAAGAAATCGTTTACCAATGCAAGAAAAATGGAGTGATAACAAAAATAAGAAATTGAGACAAGAAGGTAAAGCCTATAGAGGATGGAGTAGACCAAAAAATGAAGGTGCCAAACGTGGAACCGAAAGAGAAGCCAGAAAATTGGGACCGAGGTGTGTTTCTAAACTATGTTCCAAATCAAAAACTAGAAAGCGCTTCACTATGTCAGAGTCAGTTCGACAAGAACTGTTTGAAAAATTTTGGTCTGATATGAACTGGGACCAAAAAAAGGTATATATTTCATCTCTTGTAACGAAATCACCTATAGTAAGGTCTGCAAAATCTGGAGAAACATTAAGGCGAACTGGAAGTTTGAAGTACAGTATAAAAACTCATGATGGACAAATTCTATCTGTTTGTAAGAAGTTTTTCCTATCAACATTTGGTTTGAAATAATGGACCGTCAATAACTGGGCCTCTAATTCCTCTGCAGGAATGCACACATCTCAAGATGTTCTTAATACGTCTAGACGTGAAACAAGGAATAAGAAACCAAAAGATGTAGACCTCACAAAGCAATATCTCATAGAGTTCTAAGATTCTTTGCCAAAGCTTCCTTCCCACTATTGTAGACAATCTACTAGTAAAATGTATATTGAGCCAATCTATAGAGAGTCTATGTCATCAGTCTATAGAGAATACGCAAGAATGTGTAATGAAAAATATCCCGACCTAAAACCAGTCTGTAGGTATACATTTGACTACATCATAAAAGAAAAAAATATATCATTTCAACAACCTAAAAAAGATAGATGCGATATTTACTGCGCTTTTGAAACTAGAAATGTAGTCGAATCATCCTATCACCGGCACATAGAAAACAAAAAATTAGCAAGAGAAGCCAAAACTGAAGATAAATTAATGGGGGAAAAGGGTTTGGGTATTGTATTGACTCAAGATGTGCAAGCTGTTAAAGTTTGTCCCTATTTGAATGCGTCCGCACTATATTATAAAACAAATCTGGTTTGTCATAATTCTACCATTTTTGATATAACACGCATCAGTGTTGTTGCTACTGGTTTACCGAGACTGAAGCAGATTTAACTGCAAACACATTTGCCTCCCGCTTAGAGGACTGTATTTCGTAATTACAAAATTCTTCAAAGCCTGTCATAATTTGTAGTGATGGATGCTGTTACCAAAATAAGAATTCAGTACTGTCAAATGCTTTACTAAGTTTGAGTGTTCATAAGAATATAACTATTTATCAAAAATTCCTAGAGAAAGGCCATACCCAAATAGAAGCTGATTTCGTTCATGCGCTCATCGAGCGTAAACTAGAGAATAGATCTATTTATCTTCCTAACAACTATATCAAAGTAACAGAAGAATCTAGACGAAAAGAACCCTATAAACCCTATAAGGTGATAAACGGCACTTACGACTTCGTCAAAAATTATTCCCTTAATCAGAAATATGACTCCATAAGACCTGGCAAAAAAACGTACTATCCAACAGTTAACGATATCAAAGTAATCAATTACACTCAAAATGGTACTATAGAAGTAAAATTAAGCTTTAAAGAAGAATTTCGAAGTCTTCCACAGAGAAGAAATAAAAACAAACCGGTACCTGACTTGTTAACGTTTCCACAATTGAAACACCAATCAGTAAGAATAAAGAAGCAGAAATGGGAACATCTTCAGCAACTGAAGGCTGTGATACCAAAGGATTGCCATGGATTTTACGACAACTTGCCGCATGTCGAAAACTGAATATCAAAAATAGTTTATTTTGGCACCGAAGATTTTATTCTAAAGAATTATTTTTTATGTTTGTTTGTATTTTGAAACTAAGTTCATGTCATTATGGAAAATGTTTTGTTTTTGAATATATATTTTTGAATTAATATCGAGTTTTCATGCCCTTCCATTCATATGTGAGACCACCTAAGTACCATTTTAGCTCATTCAGGTGAATGAGATTCCATGTATGTACAGTTAAAATTTGTTTGACACTATTATCGAGTGGAATTCGAATTCTGATTGATCGAGATGAAGATTTGGGAATAATATTTGAATCCTGCAAATAAATCTTTTTTTATCTTAGATACTTATGGAATGTCCAATAAAAGAGAAGAGAACACTTTGTACCCAAGAAAAACAATAGGGCCTAGACTATTGTTTTTTGAAAAAATTTAGTAAATCTAAACAAAATTCCCTCGCAATACTGTCGGAAAGAAACTGAAATGCTTTATTTGGAACAGATCACCCTCGCCGCTTTGTATGCTGCTAATAAAATTAAATGTACCGAATCGAATGAAGAACCTTTTCCTAGAGTATCTCTCTCAAAAATGGGAGAGGAGAAGAATATTTCACTTTACCAGCCTAAAAAAGATAGAACAGAAGAAAAAAGATACAACCTCCAGAATACAAATGAAGAAGCGTGGTTCACTCACAGAGCTCAGAAAGAAAGGGCAAGAGCTGAGAAGAGTGAAGAGAAAGAAGTTAGTGAAAATAGAACCGGTCATACTGTAAGAATAGACTTACAGTTAGTGTCCTTCCATTAATGTAATCCAAACTTATTATAAAACAAAACTTTACGTGCATAACTTTACTATCTTCAATTTGGCCAGTGATCATTGTACATGTTACTGGTTAAATGAAACTGAAGATGATCTCCAAGAATCGAATTTTGCCACCTTAACCGATTACATCAGATGGAATATCAATGACTCCAAACCAATAAATATTTATTCTGATAAATGTTCCTATCAAAATAAAAACTCAGTTATGGCTTTTTCACTTATCTTATGGGCATAAGAAAATATAGAACGGAAATTTCTTGTAAAAAGGCATAGTATAACAATTTTTGTGTTAAATTATCTAATTTTTTTACGGAAAATCCGCCAAGAAAAGTGATTTTGTAGAACTGAAAATTATAAAGACTCATTTTTTGATAAAAGCTCTCTACATAATTGTGAAGTACAATATGAGTAATTTCATGTCAACTTACCTATAAAATATTCATAGTCTCTCACAGCGATGCCCGTAATAGGAAAGTTAATGGCGGGAAAGCAGCGGAGTAGTCAGTCATCATCCATACCTATTAGCTCGGCTTGAAGTCGGCCCTTATATCGACAGCAAATCGTCATACAGAAAATTCTAAGTGCGAACCGGAATTGAGGACTAAGGGTTATCAGAATTACGGATTTCCAGAAAGAATTTAGGAAACCCAACCAAACAATACCAAAATGGAGAGCCTGTAATCAAAAAAATATTAGATAACTTGTCCTTATAGGCACATTGACGTAATATTTTTTACCTACTACCAATATGTAATATCAAACATTACGATACTGATATGAGTTTCGTAATGAGATACTTTACCGCACTAGTGCGGTAAAGTGAAATTAATTGGAATGAACGTGTCAAAGTTGACAGTTTGCAGAATGAGTGCCAATAGCTGTGAATATTTACTTATGTCCACATTTTTCTTCACAGATATCATTGTTCTCAGCATACTATAATATGTCCATAATAATTATGCCTTTTCTTTTTCAGCTTTCCCAGCAAAATAAGCTTTTTTTGAACTGCACCAGTCTTCGAATCGCTTATATTCTTTTTCGAATCTATTGCGGGATTTAGCGGGTACTAGGGTTTGTATTGCGTTATTTGCAGCAAGTTCTATATCAGAATCCACACTTTCATAGTCGGAACTCATGTCGATACAATTATACCAAACTGAAGTGAACGCGTCAAAATTGACAGTTCGCAAAATAAGTCAACAATGAGCGCAACGCTTGCTTGTTGCATGATTCTAATATCATTAATTTCAGGAATATTGACTAATCTTGAGTTAATAATTAACATTATTGGTAGTAGATAAAATAATGTAGTATACTCGTATAGTAAATTGTTATTCCGATATTCAATGGGTTATCAAACTCGGCCTAACGGCATTTCGTAATATGAATCTTTACGACACTTGTATCGTAAATATCTATTATATAATTTGAAATTACATAACAAAAATTCTAATCAATGCATAATATAATTCAGCTGCTGACAGAATTCTTTCATTCAATTCTGCGTCTTGATTTCCGTTGCTGTATACCTCCGCCTCGAAGTATTCTACACTGTACCTGCTCTAACTGCATCTTTTTATTTTAATTTCCATATATACGTCTTCTTGTCCAACCATCATTACATTTGTCATTTCAAAATTTATATTCATGTTTGAGTTGATCTCCGATTCTTAAAAACAATACCAAATCGTCAGCAAAAAGTAGAAGGAAAGTATTTTAATGAACTTTTAGTTCATTTTCTATTTTTTATGTATTCTCATCATCAATATCCGAATCATGAACAAATGGTATTACGTGTCCTACACTGTACAAAGAAAATAATGCATTAATGTAGATATTCAATAAAATGAGATCCAAAGTTGATCTCTGTGGTACGCCGTACGTAACCTCTTTTTTCCCGTGGCATCCAAACTGTATGTTTCCTATTAGCAAGGTGAATAGCTTAAGCTAATATACTCTACTGCCTTTATTTTATAATGAAGCCAAGAATCCAGATTTTGGATCAAACGAAAAACTTCTGAAATATTTTTCCAATTTTCATATCTTCAAATTGAGCTCCATTTTCGTGATATGACTATCAATGTTCCTTGATAAGCCTGGGTAGAACATCGAAACATCGATTTAATCCTAAAGGACTGCTGTTTTTGGTATTCCTGCACTTCTTGTGCCCAGTTTACGATAAATAATAATAATAATGATGTTTATTCATTCAATTATTCAAATTACAAATAAAATACAAATCTATTACTAATCTAAACATTGGTGAATAAACAGAAAAATGCCGTAGAAACTGAATACAATCAGTTTGTACACGGTAAGCATAACAAATTAATACAATAACTACACTAACTTACACACTAGAACATGTGATAAAAATTTAAGCTCAAAATCCAGGTAAAGTCGCAATCAAGTCTATACGTCTAGTCCGGGGTGGGGGAAGTCTTAAATTGAGTAAATTTTTTTTAAACCATTATTTAGCGAAAGGCTAATTAGTGAAGTTCGAGATTCACTTTATTTTATTTTGGTACTTACTTTATTTTCAATAGTATATTCATAATGTTAAGCATTTATATATTATATTATGAAATATATACCGATCCGTTTCTAGGATCCAATTTTTAACTATATCTCTATACATAATAAAATTTTTGATTTGTTTAAGTTCATTTGGAAAATATTTATATAATTTGGAGCTGATATAGTTACAACTATGCTGGCCCATTGATTTATTACATTTAGGAAGCTGCGTTTTATATTCTTTGTTTCTTGTTTCATACTCATGCTCTGTGTACCGCATTTCAATTTTTCCTTTATGAATATTAATTAGGATTTTGTACGCAAATAATTGTCGTACATCATATATTTCATTTTGTTGATATAAGTAGTTGCTTGGATTTAAAATTGGTTTTTTAAAAATTACCCTTAATATCCACATTTGTATAATATGTAATTTATTTGTACATCGGACACTCCGCCCAATCCCAATATACCGTACTGAAGCAAACTTTGTACTAATGCAAAATAAATAATTTTTGAATGTTCTTTATCCAAAAAATCCCTTATAATTTAAATCTGGATAAAAGGCCTCTGATTTTATTAGTTAGATTATTTATGTGCAAGTCCCATCTTAGGTATCTATCAATAATTATTCCGAGATATTTGATGGACTCTGCTTCTGGAATTTCGGTATCTTTATCGATAATTAATGGACCAAATGTAGGCAGCCCATTAGCGTAAGATGAAAAAGAAAGGTATTTGGTTTTGTCAGGAGATTATATGCAAACCAATTTTTCACTTGAGTCAAATCTTTTTCTGCGTTTTCTTTTAGTGATTGCCATGACGATTCTTTATATAAAATTGCCGTGTCATCGGCGAAACTTATTATACTTCTCCGTATTTTTATTTTTAATAAACTGTTAATATATAAGGTGAACAGGGTGGGACCTAAGACTGTTCCCTGAGGAACGCCGTATATAACTTTTTTTGTTTGCTGACAATACTGTCCACTGAAACGGTTTGAGTTCTATCTGTTAAATAGCTTTTTATTAGATTATAGGCATTTCCTCTTATTCCATAAGAATATAGCTTTTGTAGTAGTCTATAGTGGCAGACAGTATCAAATGCCTTTGAGAGGTCTATAAATATGCAAAGAGCTGGTGTTTTTTTATAAAGTGCGTCGTATATTTCTGAAGTTAAGTTGAGAATTGCGTCTTCTGTTGACTTTCCTTTTATAAAGCCGTACTGTCTATCACTGATTGTGTTATTTACTTTTAAAAAACTCATTAGTCGGAAGTTTAAAATTTTTTCGATAATTTTCGATATGTTAGAAATTAATGTTACAGGTCTGTAGTTTGAGATTTCACTTTTTTCTCCGGTTTTATACAGTGGTTTGATTAATCCTGTTTTTAGCTCTTGTGGGAAAATTCCTGTTAAAACCATCAGCACCAGGTGATTTTTTATTTTTTAATGTATGAATCGTGTTAAATACTTCCGTTTTATTAGTTGGAAATAAGTACATTGTATTTTGTGTAAGTTCAATGTCTTCAGAAAAATTACGAGGTGGTTCAATGGCATTTGCTGAATTTTTTCCAATTTCGCTAAAATAGGTATTAAAAGCATTTGAAATATCCAGTTTGTCGGTAACTATTTCATTTTTGTATAACATTTTGTCAATTTTTGTTTTATTTTGTTTTTTATGACAAATTTTATTTACACAATTCCAAATATTTTGCGATGAATTGTTTGAGTTTTTTATGGTTTTCTTGGTGTATTCTGTTTTGCTCTTTTTAATTGGTTTTATTAATTTATTCTTATAGATTGTGTAATTTTGTTTTAAATCTTGATCGTTGGGATTACTTTTCACTTTTAAATATAATTCATTTTTTTTATGTATTGAGTTAAGGAGACCTCTAGTTATCCATGGTTTTTTGTTGGTAGTTTTATTGTTTTGTTTTATTCTTGTTGTAGCTTTTGTGATATACTGTTTTATTATATGAATAAACTTTTCTAGCATCAAATCAATATTTCTTTAATTGTACACATTACGCCATATTTCCTGCATCAGACTGTTTTTTAATTTTTGGTGAGTTATAAATTCTTTAAAACTTGTTTTGTTATTTTTATCAATATTAATTTTAAGTGAATCGTGATTTACTATAGTCTATATCGAAAGGACAAGGAGTAATAAATCATTCATTTAAGTAGATTTCATAGACGTACCAAAATATATTTTAAGAGGGTATACCGTAAGGTACATTTTGTATTGAAGGAATGAGTTGCAGCTATGCTAAAGAATATACGATTTAGGTCAGAGGTAACGGGATGTACTAATTTTAATAAAAAAAGTGATAGAGGTAGAGGTCATTCGGAAGCAAAAAATGTAGTTCATTATAAAAAAATTCTACAACTTCCTCAGGACTAAGATACATAATACCGAAATGTACTTTTAAGAATTCGCCAATTACAGAACCTTTATGTCTGTACTCTTGTACCAAATGAAACTCCTGAATCTTACGAAACCAAGCTTGACAGAGATGAAATTTACAACCAAAAAGAATTTGATCTCTGCCAAAACATTCATATATAGCGTTATGAATGCTTAGTTCAAAATCTACTACGACTTCTTTAGGTTGAAAATTTAAGCCTACTTCTTTACATTTTTGTCTTCAAATTAAAAACAAATTTGAATACGTTTGACTTGATTTGTCCGGCAGCAAACAAAAAACAAGAGGTACGTAATAGCCGTTTTTAAAACCATGAATGGTAAACATTTGGTAAAAAAAAGTTGAACAGTATTTAAAAGTCCCATCCATCAAAATACAATCCGAATTACATAAAAAATTAAGGTTGGAAAAACAGGAGAACACAATAATTTTAAATACCTGGTCTGCTGTTAATAGAAATTCCTCTTCTCGGTTCGTTCGTAATTGTAATTCACGAACACTATTAAATACTTCTTCCTGATTTTTAGGCAATAGTGTAAGTGCATCAACATCCTTCCCCTAATCCCCTAAATATCGATCAAAACAATCAAGATTTCTTCAAAATATTTAATTCAAGAAATCTTTGAAACCTTTCAGAAATATACATAATTCTATGGGCCTCCGATTTTATCTATTATAAACCCTAATGACTCTAATAGGATTAAACTAAATAATTGCGGCACAGTTCGAACATTTCAGTAATCCTCAAATTGATACAAGTCAGGTAAAATTTTATTTTGTGGCAGAGTTCGGATATGCCCGTTTATTGATAATATTTTTTATTTGTATTACTCCTATATGTAGTGTTTGGGGAATTTTTCTCAGAAATTTTAAATGGCAAGTGGCCTACTGTAATCGGCTTAATACGATTACACCTATTTACAGATTATTCGATTATTGAGAGGGATTTTCCAAACAACCCAGTTTTCTTGGAAACATTATCGGGAATATTATTTTAAAAGAAAGTAGGTACATTAAATCAGTACTTAGTATTAGTTATTTGAGTAAAGTTGTATGAAGTTGTATGGTTGTCATAATATTGTAAACAGTTGGAATATATTTAAAACATTTGTTGGATGTTAATTGTGCAAGTACCAAACAATGTCGATAAGCCAAGGACCATATAAACGACCAAAAACAGGTCCATTATCTTTAAATGAAAAAACTCTGATATTGAATTGTTATATATCATTGAAAAACAAGGATCCAAATGCAAGTGTTGATGATATTGTGGAATTAACGGCTGCTATGCTGTGTATTGCTAAATCAACAATTTATAGATTACTAAAAGAAAGCAAGAATGGAACTCTTCAACCCCCTAAAACTCCTTCAGGCCGAAAACCAATTGAGATCGATGAGTCATTAAAACAAAGACTAAGGCGTAAAGTCCATGGATTTTACTTACGAAATGAAATTCCAACACTTGACAAAATTATGACATCAGTGCAAGAAGATACGGACTATCCAAAATTCTCCAGAATGACATTATGCAAACTTTTGAAAGATGTGGGTTTCAGATATACAAAACATAATAGAAAATCTCTCTTGATAGATAAACCGGAAATAGTTTTTTGGAGAAGAGACTATTTAAGAAGCATTCGACATGCCAGAGAACAAAATTTGAAAATCTTCTACTTAGACGAAGCATGGATAAATGCTGGATATACAGTTTCCAAATCTTGGCAAGATGAAAACATTAAAAGCGGAAGGCAGGCACTCGTGGAAGGTTTGTCGTTAGGTTTGCAGCCACCATCTGGAAAAGGAAAAAGACTTATCATTGTCCATGTTGGAAGTTCTGAAGGTTTTGTTGATGGTGGATTATTAACTTTTATTTCAAAACGCACGGGGGACTATCACGAAGATATGAATGGGGATGTCTTCGAGGAATGGTTTGTTCAAATGTTGGATCTGATTCCAAAAGGGGCTGTTATTGTTATGGACAACGCAAGTTACCATTCACGGTTACGAGAAGCATTGCCCACAAGTCGTTGGCGTAAAGCAGAGCTTTTGGAGTGGCTTATCTCGAAAAATATTAAGTTTCCAAAAGATCCACTAAGGAAAGAACTTTACAGAATTGCAAAAATGAACAAGAATAAATACAAAACCTACATTGTAGAAGAAATGGCTTCTTCTCGTGGTATATCAGTTCTTCGACTTCCCCCTTATCATTGTGAACTTAATCCCATAGAATTAATATGGGCTCAGGTAAAGGGGGAAGTTGGAAAAAAAATACTACTTTCAAAATAAACGATGTTGTGAAATTGTTTGAGAGTGCTGTAAGTCATGTGAGTAAGGAAAATTGGACAAACTGTATCGAGCATGTTATCAAAGTAGAGGCAAATATGTGGAAAATTGACAATATTTGTGATGATTTAATCGACCCTATTATTATTAATGTCAACAACGATTCTTCCTCTTCCGAGTCGGATATAGAATAAAATGTAAGTAATAAATGTATTCCAATAATTATTTCTTTTCATTTTTTATTATATTATAATTTAAAACGTATTTTTTTCCCAAAATACACACCACTGCATTGCGTTATTGCTTATCTGCTAATCCTTTAACAATGAATAAACCCTAAACTTTGCTACAACTGAAACAAATACGGGGTCGATCTACCTGGTTTTTAGATTTACGGAAGAAATGTAATTTAAAGTGAGAGATTTATCAAAAATTTCATGGTGCTCCCTGTAAAGGTTTTGCATACTTAATTAGGGTTTATTACTCCTCGTACTTTTTGTACATACTATAATAATGCAATGGGCGAGTGATCGGTCAGATCATATCTAAAGATAAATAACTTAATTGAAGGTATTGGTTGAATATTGTTTTTGACGAAAAAATGGTCTAGGCAAGTACGACTCTCTGGTCGTGTATATTCATTAATGTAGGACACATAACCCTCTGAATATAAAATATTTTTATATTCTTCCACATCTACGTTATTTTCATCTATAAAATTAATAATAATGTCGCCAGTTATAATACTAATATCATTTGATTCCTTGGTACTTAAGTATTCATATAGTTCTATATTGAAAGAAAATGGGCAAGTAGAGGGAGAACAGTATACTGCCGTAACATCAATTTTGCTTGATAATGACGTAACTACAATTCCTTTGATAATCCTAAATTGAAAGTGTCCGATACAAATGTCAAATTGTCCTTTATAAAAATTACAGTTCCATCATTTTGGTTGAGCATTCATTGTACAAAGTAGTATATCCTTCTAAATGGAATAGATCAATGTCTTGAATCTGCCTTGTTACTGATAGGACAATTAAATCAAAATCAACCAAAAGCAGATTTATAAAAATAGTAAATTCATCAAAGTTTTTAGTTAAACTCCTGATGTTCATATGAATAATTTTAAATTCATTATTTTTTAAATAGTGTTGATAAACAGATGGATTATAAATTTTTGTAACATAAAAAGATTCATTTTCATATTCCTGTAGATAAGGAGCCATTTTTTTAACTTTCTGTATAATTGAATTACCAAATCTAAGACACAATAATACTAGGTATGAAATCTAATTTCAAAACAAAAACAACCAATTTCTATTTCGAATTAAAATGCATTTGACTAAACTGAACTTGTTTAGGACATTAAAACTAAAATTTAATTTAATCATTGGATACTGAGTCAGAGCGCGTCTTAGGTTTGTTTACAATTTTATTTTCTGTCACGACTTCATCCCGTTGACTTGCTCTTGTTTTATTGGGAGTGGGCGGCGCGCTATTTGGTTTAGCTGCTTCTATAAGCGATACTTCTACTAAATCTTCTAATGCGTAAGAATTGTTGTCTAGCAGTAGTTTGTTGTTTTTAATGTAAACTTTCGAATATTCTATCTGTTTCCGAAAGTGGATCAGGTACGGTTCAAGATTTTTGTAAGTGTCCCTTTGGTGTATGGTTAAATCATTTGCGATATAGATCCCAGATCCTTTTAGTGTTTTAACGTTTTTCAAAATAGCTTTCTTTTTTAAGTTACGAATTCGATTTTTATGGGAGCGGTGTCAGATCTTCCTAGAGAAAAGAAGTTGTTTATATCACGTTCTTCAGTATCTACGTCCAGAACTTTGTTTACTTCTCTGCAAAGTTGTTGGGCATCTAGTTGGCGACTTGACTTATTTATACCAAAGATAACTACGTTATTAGCTCTACTTTTTATATCCAGTTCTTCAATTCTCTCCTTAAGGAGTACGTTTTCTAATTCTAGTTTTTTCAGTCTTTGGGTCTGTTCTTCGATTTTCAGTAATAAGTTTGTTTCTGTTGAATCAATTACTCTTTTTAATTCGTTCTTTGTATTATTTAATTCATCTAGAATTTTTTTAGTTGCTTCACCCAGTAATAGATATGATTAAATTCTACTGTACCATAAATAGTTCCTTAATCCATACAGGTAAATCTTGTTCTTGCTATTCTACTAATGATATTTCGACAAGTATTTAGTTTTCAATTTAAATTGTTATGCGAAATTCTTCAAAATTAAATGTGCTACTTACAATTGAAATACATCACTAGATGCAGAATCTTGAAGACTTTAATCAGTCAAAATTTCTAACTTTTTATTACCCTTTCTATCACTTTAACAACTAATTATTTCAGAGAACACACAGTATGCTTGTTTACATTCAAGTCTTGAATGATTGTGATTATTATATCGGTTCATGAATCCAAACTTACCTGCTGATTCTCCAAAGGTGCAGTAAAATACTCATACAGCTTAATCCCGATATACGGTGTCCACGATAACCAGAACGCCACAACTAATGTGAATGACATCATGTGACTGGGATTTGACAGATTCTCCGATAATGCAGTGGCGTACTCCTTATCGTGGAAAGGATACCCACTTCTGATCTTCCGCAGCATGCTGAAGATATAAGTGTAGGTATAAACGATTGTAATGAGGCTGGGCCCCAGGATAAGGATCGATAGAGTAGCAGTATAGGCTGCCATGCTACCCCAATCGAGCATGCAGATATAGGCTTCCTTATCGAAGAGAGGCTTAGTGAAACCTAAGAGAGGAGGACAACAAAGCATTGCTGCTGATATCCAGGTGAAGGCCATCCAACATTGGCACCTACAAAAAATTTATTCAGCTTAATAGAACAGTCACATAAGTTTTTTTCTATGACTACTACAGAAAAAACTGGTTTTCTGAAAGTGAATTGAAGGAAATAAAGTTTGCCTACTATTATAAATGGGGAAATATAAAAATATGTCGAACTAAAATTGAGGTTATCATTGTAGAAATAGTTGGTTAATTTAATGTTATTGTATATAAAATTAAATTTAATTGAATACCGTATTGCTCTTCACTGTTTTCTTTTAATTAAATTTAATTTGAGGAGCTTCTTTGCGAAGTCTGCCATTTTTCATTTCTTTATTTAACGATAAAATGAAACTATTTAATTTGTTTAAAACTTCATTATATTTGAACTTGTGACGCGTTTCACAGAAGTGAAGTTATAATTAATTTTTTTTCAATTTATACAGTGTATAAATACGGAATTCTAAGAATATTAACAAGAGTATTGAACAAATTTACCTGGAAATTAATTCACTACAAAACATGCCTATACTATCTTCTAGGTAAATAGGTTTAAAGAAGGAAAGTGGTTGATGTCTATTTGGTCGTTAAATATTGTTTGTTGTTGAATATTTGTTTTTATTTCAAGAGCTTCTAAAACATTTAATTATACGGATGTTACGAAATAGCACACTGGTATAGACCCTAAATCCGACTCTGTCTAAGCCAGGTATGAAAATAAAAATTATGGCGGATACGCAGTGTTTTTATAACTGTTTGGGACTATCTCATCTAAACATTGTTTAGTGAATAATAGGTCCGATAAGGAGAAATCAGTGAACCTAACTATAGCGCTTCGGGGAGATGCTTTAGATGTACTTCCGACGATACCGCTTGAAGAAACGGATGACTTCGAGCTGCTGAAGAAGAGGTTGGACATGCGATATGGTCACGAACATTTGGAATATTTGTACAGATTCCAGCTGAAGAACCGAAGGCGGAAACGTGACGACACCCTTCAAGAGTATGAAATGGATATTGCCCGACTAGTTCGATTTGCTTATCCATCAGCACCAGATAACATGATGGAATGTTTAGGCATCCAGGCCTTTATTGACGGCTTATGTGACCACGATATGGAGAAGACGCTTCGATTAGCCCATCCTAAAACATTGGTCGATGCATTGACTGCTGCTCTTGAATATGAAGCAGCCACGATGGCTTCGGGATACAACAAAGGTAGGACCATATAGGAAGAAGGTGACGATGACACACTTGACCAGATCGTCAACTTGTTGAAAGGTATGGCAAACAAGAAGCCGAAGAAAAGCAGGTGCTGTAATTGTGGCAAGCTAGAGTATGCACGCAGTTTGTGTAAGCGTCCTACGACTCCTGCAAACCAAGAACCTCTTATATGCAAAGCAGCCAAGAAAAGCTCGCGGTACAACAAAGGTAGGACCATGCAGGAAGAACATGACGATAACAAACTTGTTGAAAGGTAGAGCACGTACGCAGTCCGTCTAAGCGCCCCAAGATTCCTGTAACCCAAGAACTCCAGCCACAGGGGAAATCATACGGGGGTGAACATCCTGCTGATGTGAATCACCGAAAAGCCAACTCTTTGTCCAGACGGCCGTGCCCAACAGACTGCTCCCACTGCAACAAGGTGGAATCTAGGGAAGCTGCAAGAACTACTGTAGTCAACGAGGAATGGTCACCCACCAGGATCAGAGAAGATCAGGAGAATTATCCTCACCTGAAGATGATCCGGCAATGGAAGGAAGAAAATCGGCGACCTACCTGGCAAGAAATGTCAAGATTTTCACCGACACTCAAGGCATATTGGGCTCAGTGGGACTCCCTTGTCCTGGAAGAAGGCCTATTGAAAAGAATCCTTGTGAACTATGATGGTTCTGAGAAGAGAAGACAGATAGTTATCCCCAGAGCGAGAGTAGCTGAGGTACTGAAGAAGTTACACGACCGTCCATCGGGAGGTCATCTGGGAGTGAAGAAAACCCTTCAGCGAGTCCATGAGAGGTTTTATTGGATGAACAGCTCCGACGATGTGAAGGACTGGTGTAAGAAATGTACGACTTGTGCTACGAGTAATGGACCACATCGCAAGAGAAAGGCACCCATGAAACAGTACAATATTGGAAGCTCTTTCGAAAGGATTGCTTTAGACATCGCTGGACCATTTCCGACAACAGAAAATGGTAGCAAATACATACTGGTTATAATGGATTATTTCACAAAATGGGTGGAAATTTACGCTATTCCCAACCAAGAGGCCACAACTGTAGCAGATGTATTGGTGAAAGAATTTATCAGCCGATATGGAGTGCTCTTGGAAGTCCACAGTGAACAGGGAAGAATTTTTGAAAGCCATCTATTTCAGGAGATTTGCGAGAAGCTGGGAATGAAGGAGACCATGACAACAACATTACATCCTCGGTCAGATGGAATGGTTGAGAGAATGAACAGGACTATTGGAAAATACCTGTCCAAAGTAGTATCCAGCCATCAGAGACCAGTATCTTTCCCTATTCGCATTGGCTTATCGATCTGCCGTCAATGAGTCCACGGGTGAAACACCGGCGAAAATCCTGTTTGGACGTGAAATGAGGCTTCCTTGTGACCTGGAATTTGGTTGTCGGCCTGGAGAAGATATAGCAGGCGAAGACTACGTGATCCAATTGAGAAGAAGGCTGGACGATATTCATGAATTAGTTCGAACAAATCTTCAAGTTGCCAGCGACATAATGAAAAGTCGGTACGACACGCAGGCCACAGGAGGCGGTTTTAAAGAAGGGGACAAAGTATGGTTACACAACCCGGTGAGGAGAAAAGGATTTTCTCCAAAATTACAAAAATCCTGGGAAGGTCCATACTTAATCAAGAAAGGGATCAATGATGTTATATATCGCATAAGCAAGATCCCCAACGGAAAACCAAAAGTAGTTCACCAAAACCGACTAGCGCCATTCGAAGGAGACCATGACCTGGAGGAAGGAGTAAACCTTATTCGAGATGTGTCCGACCCTACCTTCGAGGAATTTATGGGCAGGTATGGAGGTACCGGGAAAGCTAGATATGGAGTCACTTCGGAACAACAACAAGATTTGTTCACTCTCCCGGAAGATTATTCACTGGCATACAACATCCCCGCCCGTATCAAGAACGCACGAGGGTTGGCAACCGTCTTTCGAAAGAAGTTCGGGCAATTAGAAAAGCTTGAAGACCAGATTCCAGCCCCTGGCAAGACACTGAAACTGAAACATAATTCGCGGTACGTCTTCTACGTGGTAACTAAAGATGAATTTAAAGATCGATCTACCTACCGCGATGTGTGGGAAGCACTTCGTAACCTTCGAGACCATGTGTTAGAATCTAGCGTGAAGAAACTGGCTATGCCTAAGATAGCGAGTAACCAGTTGGATTGGCGAGTTATCAGGAACATGGTAGAGGTTATCTTTAGAGATACCGGTGTCCAGATATTAATTTGCAGCTACAACCCCCGTTATCAATATCCGATGAAGACAGTGTCCTGGTATTTTCATAAGATCGGAAAGTGCAGAAATGGGGCCAGTTGCCGATTCAGACATCAGGTCTCGGCTACACAAAAGTTCCAGGAGGAACTTCCATTTAAGGAGGGGGTAATGTTACGAAACAGCACACTGGTATAGACCCTAAATCCGACTCTGTCTAAGCAAGGTATGAAAATTAAAATTATGACGGATACGCAGTGTTTTTATAACTGTCTTATCTAAACATTGTTTTTGTGACCAGACTTATCTAGAAAAGGCCAGAAAAATTATTTGTGTCTGTGTAAGCCGCAGCCCGGAATTTTCTAGTAAGAAAGGCATTAATTCGATCAGCGGAGGAGTTAGTTGATAAAGTGATCTCGAGAAATAAACAGTAAATAAGTGAATATAAAAGTGTTAATACAAATTAATAATTAAGTTTGTGTGCATATAAATTAGATTTAAGTGATTAGTTACGTATATATAAATTAAGTGTTAGTGAGTTAGTGTTTAAATAAATTAGTAAGTAGCCATACCGTGTGTTTTCAATTTATCCCACCCGTTTATTGTTTAAATAAATAGCAAAAACATCACACGGATTTAGTTTCGACAAGTAAAATTTCAAAATTTGGATCGAAAGTGTGTTGGATTTCTAATAACTGATTTGACTAGTTAGAATCTAATTTTTTGTTCTCATAGCTACGTTTGTGTTCTGAAATTCTGGTTTTAAAATTTCTAGAAGTTCTACCCATAAAAAAATTTTTAAAGTTGTCATTACCACATTTTAATTTATAAAATCCTAATTTGTTTAATTTTGAAGATTTAAATTTGTTCCTTTTAATGAGTTTGAATAAATTGTAATTAGTTTTCAAGCAAATATTCATATCTTAAGTTCCTAAAAATGATTTAATTTAATGATGGTGTTCCAAAGTATGTTAGGCTTTTAAATTGTTTATTTTTATTTTTATCGGAAGGAAATTCTTGTTCTAACGTCTGTTTTATTATCTTTTTATTTATGATATTGTCAATTAAATTAAATTTATGATATTTAATTTTTTGTTATACTTATTAGGAGTTCGGTCCTGGCTGGGTTACTGAAAAGTGTGTGAAGAGTTAGTGGCATAATCATAAATTTAGAGGAAAAACATCAAAATAATTCAGTTAGTAAAAGTGATTTAGAAAGTGCACAAACTGCAAATAAGTGGAAATAAACACTGCAAATAGGAGTAAGATCAGTTTTTTACATATAATAAATTAATACTTCTAACCTAATAAATTAACATATAAAACGTTATTAGGAAAAATAATTCAAAAAATGTTTAACTTTGGTATAGATACGTAGATGACCTATTAGCTTGTTTTATAGGTAGCGAACGACAATTAGATATAGTTTTCAACTATTTTAATAATTTACACCCAAAAATTAAACTCACATAAGAAGTTGAAGAAAATAGCTCAATCAATTTTCTTGATTTAAAAATTCAAAGAGTTAATAATGTACTTGATTATTCAATTTACCGAAAACCAACATACACTGATGTGACTATTCCATATAGTTCCAATCACCCTATGTCACATAAATCGGTAGCATGTAATTCAATGATACATGGAGTATTTTCAGTTCCTATGAACAAATATAATTTTGATAGAGAAATTAATACAATTAAACAAATAGCAAAATCCAACTGTTATCCATTACATATGATGAATAAACTAATTAATGAAATAGAAAAAAAAGTGACATTACAACTAATATTTCCTGAATAAACTAAGGAAATGAGAAGTTATAAAACCATCACATATGCAGGAAATATTTCTAATAATATTTCAAAGCTAATATTTTAGCAACAAATACAACATTTTCTTTCAAAACAGAAAATAACTTGAGTAAAAAATTGTTAAATGTGAAAACAAAAATATCCACAATAAAGAAGTTTGGTATGTATAAAATTAAATGTCCAGAATGTAATGCTGTCTATTTGGGCAAAATCCTATACAGTGAAACGTGCATACAGATTAAAACAACCAGATAAATCCCACTACCTAAAACATCTACTTGATACCAATCATTCATTGACACCTAACAGAGAACTAGAAGTACTACATATTTCTGATAAGAAACAAGAACTGGATTACCTTGAAGAATTGGAAATAAGAAGACACTTAAGAAACCCACAATATGAAGTCGTCAATGAACAGATAAATCTAGGGAGTTCTCCACTTTCAAACTGTCTTCTTAAGTGGTAATTGTAAAGATCAGCAGATATAGTTTTCTTGGTTTTCTATGTCATTGCACAGTTATACTGATTTTAATTGGGAAAAATAATATCTAAGCTTTAATATTAGTAATATCAGATATTCTTCTTCTTTCTATTAACATATATTAAGTCAAACATAAGATAAGTCACCTACTGGTCTAGCCAAAATAATTATTAAAAATCAGGTACGCATCAAACTTCTGTCATTCTGACGATAATATTTAATATCCAAACAATTGTCAATTTCTTAGAATTTTCAACATTAAGTTTCATTTATAACAGTAATTCGTTAAATTTGTTATTAAAAAGAACAGAGACGAACTGACTATATCGGACGTTATAAATTTGTGGATAATAGAAATTCTAAAAAGAGAAATTACTCCAGACTGATAATTGTCAGCTTCGGTTGGGGCTGGAATCTGAATAGAGTAGGGTTCTGGTATTTAACCTGCAGGGAGACACAATGTCAGATACGATGGAGAATATGATGGAGGAAATAATCGAAAAACTAAACAAAATGTACAATTACCAAGAACAAAAAAGAAAATAAGTAACGAAAATAAGTAACTAAAGAACAAAGTCACCCAAATGGAACATAAAATAGAAGTTTAGAGTAAAAGAATACAACAACTAGAAAATGAAAGCAATAAAAAGAACCTTGTAGAGGATGTGTAGAGACTGAAAACGATACGTGCGAAAGAAACAACAAAATTAAACAAATTTTAGATAAAATGAAGGTTACCTAAAATAAACATGGAAGCATATGTAATACAAATAAGAAGAATCGGTAAAAAAGAGACAGACAATAACTGAAATAGACTACTATGGCAAGCGCTATCAAGAGAAGACATAAAATAGAAATAATAAAAGAAGCCAAAAACTGGAAAGGTACAAAAATATGGAAATAAGAGGATCTATATATGATAAATTAAGAGTAGAGGACACAGTATATACCTCAGACCAGTTGGAATACAATCGAGAAGAAGAAACAAAAACAAATGTAAACAAGAAAAAAGGAAGAACGGTTATCCAGTGGTCACCCAGCATAGAAGACGATGAAGATATAGCACCAACACGGAAAATGGTACAAACAGGGTACTCAAAAAACTAGAAGACATACATGAAGATAAATTAAAGAAAAATAATAGTATTAAGAGTAGTAATAAGTGCAGCAGTAAGAATAGAAGTAGTCTTAGCAATAGGAATAAAGAAGAAACTAATATGAAATTTAAACACAAAAATAATTATGGCAGGGGACAAGATTGAAAAATTGATCAGACTAGTCAATGGGGAAAAATAATCGTAGACAATATATAAATAGGGCAGACCAAGAACATATAAATATAGGTGTATGGAATATTAACACTTTAATAGGAAACGAAATCGAAATAACGGAGGAAATGAAAGACAACAAATTACATATTCTAGGAATAAGTGAAACAAAGAAAAAGGAAGCAAGACAAATAAATTTGACAAATAATCACACAATATATTACTCGGGGGTAAAAGTAGAACAAAGAGAAAAAGAGGGAGTAGGAATAATTTTAACAAAGGAAATAAACAAAACTGTAATAAATAGCAAGGATATAAATTCAAGAATACTAGTTCTAAGTATACGACTAAGAGAAATAATAAATAAAATAGAAATATATGCACCCGTTGAAGGAACAGGAGAGGAAGAGGTTTCAGAATTTTAGAAACAATTACAGGAAATAATGGATGATATAAGAGAGTAAAACAAAAACATAATCATTATGGGGGATTAGAACGCAAGATTGGATAAATATACCCATTGTAGCGGAAGAAAAAAATGCAAAAAGTTTAATTAATTACATAGTTTATACATAAAACCTATCAAATATGGTGGAAAAAGTAGACACAAGAAAAGAGGCTGAGTTGGGTACAAACCAGAGATTAGTAGTAGGGGAATATGAAGAAAAAATGAAGAAGACACAAGAAGTAAGATTCAGTAGAATTGCAATAAGTAAATGAAGAAACACAGAGAAAAAAAACTAAATATCAGGATGAAACAGACAGGGAATTCGAAAAATAGATTAATGAAAGCAACGAATGGACACTCGAAAAACGGTGGACAGTATTCAAACAAATATTACTTGAAAAAGCAGAGGATATATGTGGGAGAATTAAATTCAACAAACATTTAAAAAGAGTGGTGGAACAAAGAAATACAAATATTAGTAGAAGAAACGAAAACCTCATGTAAAAAATACCTTCAAACAAAAACACTCGAAGATAAGGAAATATATAACGGAAAAAGAAAAATAGTCAAGGAAGCGGTTAAGAAAGCGAAAAGGGACTCCTGGACAGAATTTGGAAGGGAGATGTCAGAGACACAGGCATTAGATAATAGAAAATATTGGACAGCAATAAAAAGGCTACAAGGAAGTGAAGGAGAATATATAAGAGCAATAAAAAATAAAAATTACGAATTGGAGACGGAAATAAATTAAATACTAAAGACTTGGAAAGAACACTACGAAGACAAATTTAGTAATAGGTCGAAGAAAACAACAACAGATATAGCTGAAGAGGAATGGAATTAACATGAATAACTTGCAAACCAAAGAGAAGAAAGAAATGGAAGTGGCTATAAAGACACTTAAAATAGGAGACGCCAGTGGGGAGGATGAAGTAGCGCCATAGCTGATAAAATGGTTAGGAGAAAAATGAACTGAATGGCTTTGTCTCATATGCGGGGAAGCATGGGACAAATAATCCCATAAGACTGGGAAAACAACCTTATACTGCCAATACATAAAAAAGGGGGTCAGACACTGTGCAATAATTATAGACCAATATGCTCAGCCCGAACCAGCTTTAAAATCTATACGAAAATAATAGAAATCCGATTAAGACGTGTAGAAGCAAAATTAGAAGAGGAACAAGCAGCTTTTAGACCAGGACGATATATACGAGGCATGTTTGTAAGTACCGTTTTGGAATTAAAAAAAGACGTGCAAAGATATCGCAATAATTTTATTTTCACATGAACGCCTGTACCTTAATCTACTTTTCTACATAATTTCCGTGAATATTGAGGCACTTGTCATAACGTGGCACCAGTTTTTGAATACCCTCCTCATAAAATTCTGCCGCCTGACTTGTTAACCACTGTATCACAAATGTTTTGACTTCGTTATCGTCTTGAAGACGCTGACCGCCCAGGTGTTTCTTCAAGTGCAGGAACTAATGTTAGTTGCTGGGCGCCAGATCAGGGCTGTATGGAGGATGATCTAGAGTTTCCCATTAAAAAGATTTGATAAGATCTTTGGTCCGATTAGCCACATGTGGACGGGCATTGTCATGCAGTAAAACGATACCCTTACTCAACTTGCCACGTCTTTTGTTCTGGATTGCACGACGCAGATTGTTCAATGTCTCACAATAAGACGCTGCATTGATTGTCTCATTACGAGGCAGAAACTCCACTAGCAATACTCCTTTTTTGTCCCAAAAAACTGTGCACATGATTTTCCGGGCAGAAATTGTTTGCTTAAACTTCACTTTATTGGGTGATGATGAATGTCGCCATTCCATGGATTGTTGTTTCGATTCTGGTGTGACGTATAGGCTACTCATGTTTCGTCACCAGTAACAATTTGGTCTAAAAAATCTTCATCTTCATTGTGGTACCGCTCAAGGAAAGTCAATGCACTGCCTAAACGTTGGGTTTTGTGCAAATCCGTCAACATTTTTGGAACCCAACGTGAACACAATTTTCGGTAATTCAAGTTCTCGGTCACAATGCGATACAAAACACTACGAGAATATTGAGGAAAGCAGTCGCACAATGATGAAATTGTAAAGCGTCTGTTTTCTCTAGCCTCTTTGCTCAATTTCTGCACCAAATCTTCAATAACGACCTAAGGACGCCCACTCCGTTCTTCATCATGCACATTTGTGCGTCCATCTTTAAATGCTCTCACCCATTTCCTTACCGTTCCATCACTCATAATGTTTTGTCCGTAAACTTCACAGATCTCACGATGAATATCGATCGGTTTCACGCCTTTAGCACTAAGAAATCGTCTAACAGCCCGTACTTCACAATCGGCGGGACTCACGATTGTCGGAGGCATCTTAAACACTCAGTCAACAACGTATACAATGAAGAAGCAGACTGTAATAGCGTCAGTACAAAGACAAGAGATGTAGGTAATCAGCGCGCATGCGCGGAACGCCGACCGTAGCGCTGCGGCAGCGGAATCGCAAAACGGTACATACTTAAAAAACATGCCCCGTATTTTAAGAGGGCTAATTGATAATATAATAGAAGCGGGAGAAGAAATGTATTTAACATTTATTGACTTGAAGGTAGCTTTTGACATAGTGGAAAGAGAAAAAATTTGGTAGGTATTGGAAGACTTAAAAGTACCGAGAGCTCTAATTAATATAATTGAAAGCTAATTGAAAGCAAATTGAAAGCAAATACGAGACTGTCAAAGTAAGAGTGCAGATAGGAGGTCAAAGATCAGAAGAGTTTTTAATGAGAAAATGTATAAAACAAGGTGATATCTTATGCCCACTGTTGTTTATCATTATAATGGACAAAGTAGTGAAGGAAATTAAAAGACAAGGAGGAAATCTGGACATGATAGTAGGGTACAGAAACATGGTGCCGGTGAGATTAAGTAATTTACTGTATGCAGACGATATTGTACCTATAGCAAAGAGAAATGACAATAAATACAGTAAAAACCAAAATAATGATAGTAAATGAAAAACAGCGAGAGGGGAGTAATTAGAAGGAATTGAAATGTAATTACAAAACATTAGAAAGAGTAACAACTTATAATTACCTAGGAAGTATCTTAACATAAGAAGGGAAAATAGATGCAGAACTTAATAACAGTGCAAGTAAATCAACAAGATTATATTATTCCTTAAATCGAACAATATTAAGCCATGAACACATTGATATGGACACAAAACTAGAAATCTACAAAAAAATTACAGTTCCAGCTACAACTTATGCTAGTGAGAATTGGGTACTGCAGAAAAAGCAGGAATCAAAAATAAATGCAGCGGAAATGATACATTTAAGGAAAATAGCAGGTAAAACAAAATGGGACATAGTAAGGAAATCAGAAGCATAACTAATCAAGAACCAATAATATCAAAGATTAAAAAGAAACAATTAAACTGGTATGGCCACCTAGTGAGAATGAAGCACGATAGAATTGCGAGAGAAGTTATGGAAATGGGAATATCAAGAAAAAGACAAAGAGGAAGACCCAGGAGAAAATGGATAGACCACATCGAAGAATTAGGCAAAAACAAAAGAAAAACATAAGGAGAGATGAAGGCATTGGCCAGGGATAGAAAATAATGGAATAAATGGATACATTAACAATTCCAATCCGACTCCTGAGAGGGCATAATGATAAGAGAATGATAGAAACTATTATGAGTTGTAATGTATGTATGTGATGGTTTATGAAATATAGAGAAATCCTGTTTATTATTTATAATTGAAATTGTAAGGTCTCAAAAGTTCATAGACTTATTTTGTTCAAGTTCTACGGTACGTTTGATATACTTATGAATTGAGTTAATGTAAGTAATGAAGCTGCCTAATTGTCTTGTTGTACCGATGAAGCTAGCTAAAATATCGTCCACATATCGAATTTCACATGTAGAACCCAAATTCTTTAAATTAAATCTTTTAGAATCTCTTGAGAAAAATTACACACATTTTCAGGTAACCATCTTAACGACCAAATAGATATCAACCATTCTCCTTTATTAAACCTATTTACCTAGAAAATAGTTGTTGATTTAAACTTGTTCTATACTTTTGTTAATATTCGTTATACCTTCACTCGTTTGATAAAGCTACTGTATTAGCGAAAGGCGTCACAAGTATAAATTGAATATTAGTTCAAATACAATGAAGTTTAAAACACATTAAATTGTTTCATTTCATCGTTCAGTATGGATCTTCATCAAGTAAAAGCCTCATCTATTCAATTTATTTGTTTACTTATTTATTTATTCATTTCGTTACTATTAATTCATTTATTTACTAATTTCTTCATTCATTCATTTCTTTATTCATCAATAAAAAATTGTTAAACACGCTTTAATAATTTGTGTCATCCTGCCTATTATCAAATATATGATTATTGTTTATTTTTAAAAGCGTATGTGTGAATTTACTGTCAAATATTCACAGTGGGGAACTCATTAACAGTGTTGCGGACAAAGTCGAGAAGTACTATTAACCGATAAAAGGTGATTAACACTATCTGAATAACAATAGCTCGGGACGGGAAAAAACGGAAACTCCTCGGGGAGGCCTTTGTCCAGCAGTTGACATATTAAGGCTAGATGATGATGACCCTAATTTACAGAAGTAGAACTAATTATCCAGTTACTTCCGTCTAAAGACTATTTATAAGCTAAACTAACCTAAGAATTGTTTATTAACGACGCTTATAATCCAAGGGATTAATGTCCAATAAGGAAAACTTCATTATATTAGAATATATTTGAATACCATCCAATTCACAATGAGTTATTTCCGCCACGAAAATATAAATTTTCTTTTAACGACTTAAATAAGGTATCCAACGGTTAACTTGACATTTTTCACATTAACTTCCAATGTGCGATCCCAACAGGAAATTTATATTTCCTGGTTATATTGTAATTATTTCAACACGAGCATGTGAATACTTTCAGCATACAAATGAACGTTGAATGTTTAATCTAATTTGCAACATGTGAAATTTCAGGACACGTATTTGAAATTTATGGGTAGTTTGCAGTCTTATCTAGCGTCTGTCTGATTTAATTTTACATTTATCCGAAACGATGTATTTTTTACGAACATATATCATATTTGCAACGTCTTTTTCTGCAGAATTTTTTATTTTTTGATTATTGGTTTACAAATATCTCGAAATTGGTCTCAATTTAGAAGGTATTTTATCTTTTCTTCTCTCTTTTCGTCATATCCTGATCAGATGTGGAATTCTCTCATTCCACTATCCATTCCTACCACTTATTTCGGTCAATTGCTAATTACTACTTCTTTATTATTAGTAGTATGCTCTATAGACCGTCTAGGTATAGGGAAATAATGGCAATATCAGAAAAATTTTCTAACTCTACGTACTAAACAGTTTGCTATTTTAAATCGAAATCACATAGTCTTTGTTTCCAATTGTCTACACTATATTTTTCCATTCTTTCTTGGTCATAGCTTTTTCTTTCCAATTCTGAATGTTATTATTTCTTAGGTCTTCTATAACTCTCAAATGCATGGTGTTGCCATTAGGCAACAAACCGATAGACTGTTATTTACAATCACTAATAAAATAAAATTGTACCTAACCCATGCTGTAATCGATAGACTACTAACCTTTTCAGACTCCAGATCATAGATGAAAGACATATGCAGTTCTGAGATTATTTATTGTGCGGTGACATAACCTATTTATTTTGCTAAGTGTATGTTTGTGAATTTATTGACAACAGCTCCAAATTTGCATACATTTTACAAATAAATTGTAAATATTGATGAAAAAGGTATGTATTTACTGTTGTTTATTCAACAATCCACAAACTAATGTAGTGGTTGTCAAAAACATGTCATTTTCGTTTGTTGCTTTGAATACATCGATTTTAGCATTTGTTGCCGTTTGTCTACAACATGCGTTCGGTGATTTTATTTATCAACCTTACTGCATTGCAATTATTGTTACAGAAAATGAGTCGTCGAAAACGTATGACTGAAACAGAGCTGCAAGCCACAATTTACTGGCCTAGAAAGTGAAGATGGTGAGGATTTGTCGGACAATGACAGTGGGGACGATCCCCATGATCCCCATTTCATTTATAATGAGAATGATGAAGATGCAAGTGGTAATGACGATTCGGAAATAGAATCTAGACAAAATGACAATATGAATACTGCTGATACAGAAGAGATTGAACAAAATGAAAATGAACAGGCGGACATTCCGTCAACGTCAAAAACTTCAAAACGAGAGAAAACGGTAACACGTACTCCCAAGCCAAAAATAAGTTGGAAAAAGACATCTTTACAATTAAATGAAGCACAACTTACTTTCCATGGTAATACAACTCTCAAGCCTGAAGTTTTAGACCGGGACACACCTTACCAATTATTTTTTTCACTCAAGATCTGGTTGAAAAAATAGTAAATGAAACAAATACGTACTCCGTTCAAAACAGACTAGAGTGGCCATACTTGTTCACATCTACAGATATTAGGCAGTACCTTGATGTTATAATAAATACGTTAGTAGTGCATATGCCTAATAACCGTTTATATTGGAGTAATGAATAAAAAATACCATATCGGACAGTAAGTTCGAAAGAATTCGCCAATTGCTTCATTTCAATAATAATGATAACCTTATACCTCATTGTCAACCAGATTCTGATTAGACCACTAATTAATGCTTTGAATGAAACCTTTTCATCTATTCCTCTCGAGCAACATCTAAGTATTAATGGACAAATGTGTCCAACAAAAATCAAGCATTACATGAAACAATATCTACCAAAGAAACCCCACGAATGGGGTGTCAAATTATTTGTACTTGCAGGTGTTTTCTGTTTTGATTATAAATTTGAAATATATTCTGAACAGGAAAACTCTGAACCTAGACCTGAAGGCGAACTAGATCTAGGGGCTTCATCAAATGTAGTTCTGCGTTTAGCAAGATTGATACCAGAAAATCAAAATTATCGTTTATGTGACAATTCTTACACTACTTTTGCCTCTGCTGGTCTCATTTATCAAAACGAGGAATATATTCGTTGGGAACTGTCCAAAAAGAAGATTACCGGATTGCAAACTACCAACTGAAGCTGATATGCAAGCGGCGAGCAGAGGCTGACAACAGCTGAAGGTATCGATGTGTCTTCCTTAGTTTGGAAGGATAACAAATATGTTACCATATTATCTACAATTGCTGGAAAAAAGCCCATGGGCAAAGCAAAACGTTTCGACCGAAAACGCAAACAAACGATTGAGCTAGACTAACCATTTGCGATTTCAGAATATAATAGACATATGGGCGGAGTCGACTTTATGGACAGTCATCTTGGCAGATACAAAATATTATTAAAAAGCAGAAAATGGTATATTCGACTTTTCTATCATCTCTTAGATGTAACTATTAAACTCATGGTTGCTGTATAAAGGAGTAAGGGATAAAACTATAGGCCAAGCAGAGTTTCGAGATAATATTGCTGAATGTCTTTGCAGAATGCAAACTATTGCTGTTAAGAGAGGGAGATCAAGCAATCTGGAAGCAGCCATACTAACTGAGAAAAAAATAGGCCCATTCCAACATGTACCTTCTAAGGACATTAGAAGGGATCAGTATAGTCATTGTCCACATGTAGAAGAACAGAAAATGAGATGTAAATACCCTAACTGCGAAGGATTCACCCACACTAAATTGATTAGGATTAATTTGTTACAGTAAACGCATATTGTAGCCAATTGGCAACAAAAGAGTTTATTTGCAAAAAATTAATAAAAAAGTCTCGATATTTTTTTGGGTAATGTTATATAACTTCTTGTTTTTGTGAGCTTTTAGTTAAAAACAAAAAATTATGCATTTAAGTCATCCCATCTCTCTCCTGGTATCTCCATCCTGTTTTTGCTTATTGGTCTCCACCATTTTTGGCATTCGATCATTATGTAGTCCATCAACACGTCCCAGCCATCTAACTCTCTGTATTCTAATAAAAATACTTATTCTAGGTTATGTATAAAGTAACCTCCTATTATTTATTATTTCTACTTCTCTACCCTCCTTAACTGCTTTTTCCTCCGCAGATTCTCCTTTGTATCTCTCTTTCCCATCTGTCCAACATGTCTTCATCTACTTTCTTTAATATCCATTACTCACATGCATTAGTTGCGGGGGTCTTATTATGGTTTATATATTATTATTTTGATTTTCCTTGACACTTATTTTGATTTTATCAACTAGTGCTCTTATGCCTTCAAACTTTCATGTTCCTTTGGCTATTCTGGCTTTCAGTTATAATTTTTCCACTCCCTTTTATTCTATTTCTACCGCTAGATATACACGAAATTGGAAATCCTCTCGAACATATATTGTTTATCTCTTGTTAGCATAGAGGATATATGATATTCTGCCTCCTTCTGAGCATCCCTAAGCACCATATATGTTGTCTCTTGATTTATCTCCAGCCCAAATATTTTTGTCTCTTCTTCCAATTTTCTTACAGTTTTTCTCAATTGATTTTTGAATTTCGCTATTAGAGTTATGTCGTCTGGAAAAGCTAAACATTGGCTTTCGTTATTAAGGATTGTCCCATCGTGATTTAATTGGGAGTCTTCGCTTATTATTCGGTACTTGTGTATATCATTTGCTTCTTTTTCGTATGCTTCTTTTATTTTGCTTTATTCTTATTCGAGCTGTAAGCCTTGTTCTTGTTGTTCTAATTCGCTGTTAATTTCTTCTTGGTATGTATTTTTAACCTCTGAGCTTTTGAATTGATATTCTTTCCGTTTGATGCACTATCATCATTCAGTTAGTGGAAGGAGTACCTAAGTAGCAACTTTAATCTAAATGTTCTGGAAATGTTCCAGAGGTCGTCAATATACTACTTTCTAAAACTCAGTTTTTATTTTCATTCACAGTAGGAGAAATCAAAATATTTATAATACAGCTACTTATTATTTAATAGAGTTCATGAAGAATTTAAAACACCACTTTTTACTAACCTGGTTTTAGTTTGAAGCGTTTCGTACCGTAACGGTTTTCTCACTGATAAATATCGATCTACACTAATCCACATAAACGTATAAACAGTGATAGCCCAAAGGGTAACTTCTAGATAACCAATTAATCGGCAGATAATGTCCCCATAGACCCACTCGCTCACTACCGCTGGATATACTGATAATGGTACAACTAGAAGGCCACATAGTAAATCTGCTACGGCTAAAGAAAGCAAGTAATAATTTATCACCTCAGAAGGTCCTGAAACAAAATATATATATTGTGAAATGTATCAGAACACACCTAATATTGGAAATTAAAACTGTTTATGCTAAAAGAGTATTTGATGAAATTATATTTGATAATATCTAGTTTCTGTATCAAGTTACAAGAAGGTTCCATGTTGGAATAGAGAGATTCCACTTAATATAACTTGAGGCGAATGATTGAGTTTTGGTAGATGACAAAGTTTGCTCCTTTGTTGGGCGTGGGTTGGTGTAGTTTATGTTTGGAAATCGTAAGAAGGTGTATCGTTGTTTGCTAATGTGAAGTGTTATCGTAGTGACTCGGTGTTATTTGAGTACATTGCGAGCAACAAGTTGTGAAAACGAATACAATAACGTTGGCCATTTTACTAAAGTTACAGCCATGATGTAACAGACAGTGGCCGTAAAGTTCAGTTGAGAATGGACGATCTAGATCATGCTATGTTCACTCCCACTATAAATTTTGTCTTGTTTATTTAGTTATACCACCCGTCGCCGGTAGCGCTACATAATCAAGGAACTGTCAGATTTTTAAAATCTCGCCATTTCTATAACCTCCATCTCATTTTGATACTTCGATCGCCATTATCAGCCATTGCTTTCGTTTGTATATTATACGGTTATTATTATATTAATTTGTATAAACAGACATTTTTGTGCTTTTCAAGTGATTGTGTATATTGAACATTAACAATATGGTTCAATACTGTATTGTTCCCACTTGTAAAAATACAAGTAAAGACATTAAAATGCATCTCCTTCCTAAAGATCCCGAGGTAAGTTTGAAATCTAATTTGTGTTTGATTTACCTATTTTTTTTTCCACTAAAACTTATTGTTCCACTTATAGCTGGAATATGCCGAATAAATAAAGAATAATAATAATTTGTGTATCAATTTGATTACTACATTATTATCCCATGATATACTATTACTGATAGTATATGTTAAATCATAGATTAAAAATATATTAGTGAGTTAAATCACTCTTAACTAATCAGGTCATTGTATTTTAATGACTGCAAGTCAAGAGTAATGTTGACTATAGTTTCTATAATTTTTTTCTCGTAGCTTTTTAGGCAATGGATTCGAATCATTCAAGGAGAAAAAATTCTCGAGTATGTGCTATACACTTTTTCGAAGAAATGATGTTTGTTGCACATCATAATAGAACAAACTTAAAAGCAAATGCAGTTCCAAACTTATATATACCAACACCAACAAGAAATATGGAGGAATTACCTGAGAAGAACCAGAATATTGTTGAATCCCAAGGTAATGTACAATACTATTGTGGAAATTGACCCATATCATAAGTAGTCGTAGTAAAAACTGGTTTTAGGAACTGTATTTTAATCTGACAGCGAAAAACACAAAAAAGTAATTAATTGTAGTTTTATCAGCTTGCTTCATAATTATGAGGAGCAGCCCAGTAAATATGAATATTTAGATTTGCAACACTATAATTGAAGTTCTCACTAGGAATCGTTTTCAGTGTGTGCCATTGAATATGTCAAAAATAGACAAAACCACAAACTTGGTTGTATATTACAAAAGTTAAAAGTGATTTGGCCTATTTATTTTTGTTCTGCTAAAAAATTTTTTCTGATGATGCCTTAAAAAAGTTTCATTTTGACTTAGCAAATATAACTAAAGCTTTTACTATTACAGGTTCAGAGTCATATCCTGCCATCGCCACCTGCAGCACTCCAACTACCTCGAACACCATTCTTACTACATTAAAGACACCCAGTAAACGTAAAGGTGAATTTTTAGAGTATGTAAAAAGTTTACTGTTTTGACCCTTACTTGGTTGAAACTAACTGTTTCTAAATAATTCCAGACTATATTTAAAAAAGTAATATGTAAAAAGTGAATCGCAATAATAAATGTAAGTAAAAAAAAGTACATATAATATTTTTCTAGATATTAGACAAAGATTGAATTTACTAAGCCATGGAGATTCAAGTAGAGCCATTCAGCTAACGCCCAAAGCTAGAAAATTTTATGGAATTGCCAAAAACATGGTTTCACTAGCCAGAAAAATTGACAGACAAAATTCCAGTGTACGAAAACAACTGTTTGAGATTAAAAAAAGAGTTGAATCTGGTGATTTCATGATGGACAAAGTGAATTATACTACATTGAACTTTTTACAATCCCAAATTGCTATGCAAAGTAAGAAAAGTAGAGGTCGGCGTTTTAGTATTGAGGACAAGATATTCTCATTATCTTTGTTTAAACAAAGTCCTAGGACGTATCGTTTTCATGAATAAGAATAATGTGTTCAAGCAGTCTTTTATTTTGGAATATTAATTCCACATTTCATAAAATTCCTTATTAATAGCGTTGTCGATTGATAAAATTGGTGTAAGGTAATGTATTCTCGAGCCCTTTAAAAAGGTGCATGAAAATACATTAGAGCTTACTATTTCTATCTGTTGAAAATAAAAAGCAAAAATAGTTATTTCCATATATTTCAAAAAGCCCGCTGGTTCTATATGCAGCGCTAGAGCGGCGGGTTGAATAAGTAAAATAACATTGATTAATTATTCAGTAGAGTCGTTCATCTATTTTTTTTTAAGATTTTTATCTATGATCTAGATACAGCATTATTAGTGTATTTCACGGACTTAGGATCCATGGACTTCTAATAGTATATGTTTCCCATACATCCGAAATGACCCCTAACTTTACCTACACATGGCCGCCATGTTGTGCTAATTTTAAGTTGGTATTAAGAAGCTACAGTTTATATGCGTTTTCTTGATATTGAGGATGGGACGTTGGTTGGTTGCGCGAAATAATTGACAGCATAATAGAAATAATCAACCAATTAGAGTTTAGCTGGATGAATTGACGCGACAGTTTCGTTCTGTCAATTTCTGTTTCCTTTGTTCCGTTGTTGCAATGCGATTTGACTGATTTGTGACAGCGTCAGGAGTGGTATCAGGTCACATTTCGCAATTTTCGCATTGTATTGATATTTGTGTGTTAACTTTTGGATTATATTCGTGTTTGAAAAAATCTACTTTAGTGGTACAACGCGGATTTTGAAGAAACATTTTTTTCTGGCTAATTCGAGGTCGCTGAACACGAAAATAAAGAAAAAAAATGGGGCTCTCTTACCAAAATCGAGTTATGAATTTTTGAAGATGTGTTCAGATGAGTACTGTACTGGATTTATTGTCACATTAAACTGCTTTATAATGATCCGTAATAACTGCTCCACAATGTTAGTTATACACTATAGTGGCTTTTTACGTTATTACTCTCTCACGCACATTAAAAAAACACTGATATTGACATAAATCTCTTGTAAATGATTTTTTCAATTCCACAATTATTATATTTTTTGACGTTTCCGTTTAATATGACTGACATATAAGTTTCGTCTGTTTCCTCTTAGCAGTAGGACTTGTACCTACTAGCATATACAGCCATCATTAGTTACTTGGAAAAAAGTTGCTGAATATTTTCGATATGCACAGATCATAGCACAGAAGATATAAACAAGATGTACATCATGAACATACATCGGCTCTTGTGCACTTAACGACCCACGGAATCAAACAATTTTCTGTAGTAGAATCGAAAAATTGTTTTCTTCATTTTCGTGTTCAGCGACCTCGAATTGTACCCCTAAACTAGACTTTTACCTTACCTAGCTCACCTCCACCTACATGGTATGTTAATTTTCACTTAGTACTCACAAAGAATCAAAAAATATATTTTAATCGTAGCTGCAAGCTGGAAAGTGTTGATTCACCTCAAAGTAGTTCACCAAAATCTCCGACAAAAGTTTCTCCAATAAAACGGAGTGATTCAGACTCGTCTCCATCTGCTCATTCTTCTGATATAGTACGGATGGTACCATTCTTTCATCCGTATAGGTAAGTTTAATATCAAATTTTCTTTAAAATCAAAATGTGATATGTATTTTATTTATATAAATTTTACGTAGCATTTATATAATGCCTTAGTACCAAAGTTTAACTAGTCTAAAGAAATGTTCTATTTTCAGCAAACTTTCCACAGAAGATACCAATGTAAAATTGAGAGAGAAGATTCGCTTTTTGAAGAGGCAATTACGAGTATGCAGAAACAAACTAAAAATTTGCAGAAAAACAAGCAGGTGGCGAAAACTACGATTTTAATCGTGCAAATTATGAAGCAATGCGCCTTTCCTTGGAATCAATTGACTGAGATGGTGTCCATATTTTACAATATAATGTACACTATAATAAATTGCTTTGTGCCGCCGAAAAAGGTTTGCAAGAAGAGGTTTCTATGTTGGTATACTCCGGAGTTGAAGAGGCATTTGTGCGAGAAAGAAGTGGCTCACAAAATTACTAGGTGTCCTGGAAACTAAATGGAATTTAGTAGATTAAGGGCTCAGTGTAAACTTTCAACTAAAAATTGTGTTACAGATAATATTAAGTTTTTTGGAAGTTTGTAAACAGTAGGAGGGTGAATAACACTATACCTTCGGAAATGACTTTGGGGACCTTACTGCTAACGGGAATGATATTGCAAATCTATTTGCTAAATATTTCTCATCAGTTTATTCAAATCAACCTCTGGCTTCGAACATCTATGCAAAGTTATCTAAACTTGATATTAAAAATCGCCCCGGTTCTGACGGAATACCTTCCATTCTTCCTTTTATCTAGTTTGCTCTCTCATATATAAGTCTCTTGTTACAGGCGAATTTCCAGATCATTGGAAAACTTCACTCCAGTGTATAAATTGGGTAGAAAATCAGACATCTCAAACTATCGTCCTATATCAATCCTTAGTATAATTCCCAAAGTCTTTGAGAGTATTATTTTAGATTATCTCACCTATGACTGCTCGAGTATTATGACATCACAACAATTCGGCTTCACTTCTAAAAGGTCTGCAGAATTGGGTTTACTCACATATGTTGACTTTTTGTCTGATGGTTTAGAAGGGGGTCTGCAGATTGATTCTGTATACACTGATTTCTCTAAAGCTTTTGACAGGGTTAATCATGAGCTCTTGCTACATAAAATTCTTCATTATGGTGTTGACGGTCTTTTATTACAATGGCTAAGTGATTATCTTACGAATAGTTTACAAATGGTCAGAGTTACTCATGAATATTCTCATACTTTTCCAGTAACCTCTGGAGTTCCCCAAGGGTCTCATTTAGGACCATTATTATTTAACATATTTATTAATGATATAATGCATTATTTTCAAGGAAGCAAAGCCTTGTTTTTTGCTATTGACACCTGACATGTTTCAGTGTGATTAGTGGCATGTATGATGCATGAATATTACAATCTGATTTAGATAGTCTATCAAATTGGTGTACACTTAATGGTGTGAATCTAAATGCATCCAAATGTCATGTAATGCGTTTTCATGGAATACACCACCCAATAGCTTTTGATTACAATATTAATAATGAAACTCTAAAATGTGCTTCTCAAACTAAGGACTTGGGTGTTATATTGGACTCCACACTTAATTATAAGTCTCATGTTACCGCTGTCGTTCAAAAATCTATGAAGATGTTGGTTTTATAAAGAGAACCACTTCTGATTTTACTAACATCACTGCTATTAGATCTCTATATTGCTCACTGGTCAGAACTTATCTTGATTATTGTTTACCAGTATGGTCTGCTCATTATATTACATGAAGCTGTTCAGCACAATTTTATAAGATACATTGCTTTTAAGATGCACATTTACCTTTGCTATGATTTCTTAGAACGTTTTTTAAACATTCTTACTCTGGAGGCTCGCTGAAGGATACAGCTGTTCAACATAGTAAATGGCATTTCTGATAGTCCCAAGCTTCTCTCTAAAATATATTTAGTTGTCTCTTCTCGTCTTTCTAGGCAGGTACAAACGTTTCATGTCGCATTTCATAGGTACAACTATGCAATGAATAGTTTTCTACCTAGGACACTTAGATTAGCAAATTCTGTCGATGGATTTTAGTTTTTGATGTGTCCACTTTCAAGTTTAAAAAACATTTGCTGGAGCTTCCACTTTAGAGCGTACATCTCTTATTGCTGGTTTGATGTGTTATCGCTCCTCTCACTTTATTTGCTTTTTTCTTGTGATTTATACTATACTTTAGGTTTTTCCTTTTGTTTTATAGATAAGTTTAATGCATGTGTCAATTGTTCTAGTTTTACATATTTTTCTTTTTTTGTTATTCTAGCATGTTTAATATTTCCATATTGTATTAATGTGAATTGGGCTTGACCGTGATTAAATTAAAATTAACGGTTATTTTATTTATTTCCTGATTAATTGAATTTGAATGAGAATCTATAATAATATAATTTATAAATAAACACTTATTAAAATTTATGAAATTTTTTCCATAATCCCAACTTAGGTAGATTCACAATACGCAGTAGCAAGTATAAATAATAAAGTAGTTTCATATTTTCCTATCTTATAAATGATTTCTGATTTATTGTTTAAACCGGTCCTGTACGAATCACGTGACTCAGGCCGGCCAACTTGAAATTAGCACAACATGGCGACCACAGTAGAGGAGTCAAACCGAATATACAATTAGTAGTTCATAGATCCTAAGTCCGTGGTGTATTTATAAGATGAGGAGTCATCGGAAGTTGAAAGTTATCGTTTGAAGGAGAGTGAGATGTTTAAAAAGCGAGTGCATTCCAAATTTTAGTGCGCTGTCAATTGCACTGTAATGATATGATTTTTTTGCAAAAATAATGCGGGAATATTAAGTTGGTAATATTGATGACTACACTATCTACTTTGGTTTCAGTTTTATGGTATAACTCAAGGGACATGTGTCAAATATAACGTTAGATTTTTGAATCTTAAACTATAGCTATTTTTTTTTGTTATTGTTGAGATAAAAGTTAATAAGTTGCTATGGCTCTGTATTTCATAACCAAAATATCAAATACTTATCAGGGAAAATTACCAATGGCAATTAACCGTTTTACACATGATTTGTGGGTATTATTGCCAGGGAAAAAGTAGTCAATCATACAGTGGTATGCATGAATGCTTTCTGCTTTCGATTGCTACAAAATTTATTAGGAAAAATTAAAAATATTGTTTTACCCTATATAATAGTTGACAGTTAAGTCCGCTGAGCCCGTTTTTCTGTCGGTTTCTGTAACCGAGCCTTTATTTGTAAGTCATATGGATGGATAGTAGTCGAATGTCAAGTAGTGGAATAAGACAATAGTGCTATTCAACACTTTGATCTTGATTCCGATTTAGTTTATAATCGAAATCGAAAACGGATTGATGTTTGTTGAACGACCAAAAAAATTGTCATTTTTAGTGACATAACCTCATCATTATTTTAGTTCATTTCACGTGTATTTCACACTTTTCACAAGTTCATTTAGTTTAATCACGTTCAATTTTATAGAAGCTGTTCTGTTAAACTAAAAATGTAATATACAATTGCAAAATATCACTCACATCACATAACCCATAGAGAAACGGTAGTTTATTTAAATTTTTCGACCAATCACATGCTTCCGATTTACGATTACTTTCAATAGCATCATAATTTTAGACCGATTATAATCAGAGCGATCGATTGATATCGAATATGTATTGTTGAACATGTTGTTTTTTAAATGACAGGAAATGATTGTAATCGATTGGCGCGTTGAATAGCACTATTATTTTTTAGCGCTGTCATTACTTTTTTATATAATCTGATATACAGTAATAAAGTATATAATGTTGACATCAAAATAATTAGTCTCTCTCCTTTAAGTTAGAACAAATATTCTTTCCAAGAATTGAGATGCCAATCACGCCAAGTTTTGTTTATCTAAATAAATATCTTATTGAACAAAAAATGTATTTCATCAGGAAAAAATATGAGTGGGGTAGGTATAGGTCCGGATTTATGACTATAACTTTATTTTCACTAGAATTTCATAATTTTTTCAAATATCCATGGGAAATAACCCCAAATAGAAAAATAAAAGTGGATGAAATATTTCTCTAACAGTTAATATTTTGGCATATTAATTAATAATATTCACGACAAACTCACGACACGCAAGTTTTATCATTAAAGTTTATCAAACCAATATTCTTTGTTATGAGTAAATATTAAATAGATTTTGACAGCTAAGTCAGTATAAGGTACGTAATATGTAGACGGAGAACTGGCTACAGGGGGTGCAACATACATATCACCATGAAAACTGTTACGTGGAAAAGGTTCGATTACTGCCGGCAAACCGTCAGAAGGTGCGTTAGAAGCTGAGAGCGTGGGCGGTCGATTGAACGTGTAGATTTTCCGAGAAAAAAACTGTCGATCGGCACGGCTGAAAATTGGCACACGTATCGAGGAACGCGAGTAAAAGCCGGGAAAAAATTGTCAGAACCGTAAGTAGAAGCTAAAGTGTTGTCAGAAGATGCTAAAGTTGCGAAAAATGAATAAAAATTAACATACTAAACGTAGTCCAGGAGGAATCGGCGCATGAGTACCGAAAACTATTCCACCTCAATTTTTTTATGCGATCCTCTTTGAATTGCCCTACTGATGATATAAATGCATGTTGCCATGGGGCAACCTAGTGCCATATTGTTTAAACCGAAATTGTTTAAACAATTGGAAGAAATTGTTATTTTTCAACCGGACACATTTTTTTTATATTATTTATTGAAATACAAATAGAAAAGGTCCTATGACTTTTCACGATAAAGTTAATATTTTTAGAGATATGAATTTTTAAAGGTTTGAAAAATCTCAAATTTGAGTACTTTTGACCCATGAAAAATATATTAAAAAAATAAAATAAAATATAAATAATATTTTTTTTAAATTCTTTATACAATAGTTAAATAATATTCTTAATAGAGATTTAAGAAAATTTCATTGTTTATAACTGTTTTTTAATTGATAATTTTGCGCGCTCACAAGTATGCGTCGCTACCTTTAAGTATCGCCGTCTCTCTCTGACTCATGCGCTGCATACGGTCTCTCTGTGTCCTGAATCATTTATCATTTATCTAAGAAACCATTAACTTCATCAAGATTGGTAAAGAGAGCAATGTTATTAATAATTAAATTGTCTACAATTTGTTTTTAACAAAAGTAATTTAAGTATGAATCGGAACATGTATTTTTTATTTTATAATTTCGAAGGAATATTTGAAACCGAACGTTATCAATTTTGTTATTTGATTCATACCCGTACATACTACAAACGAATGATTCTGTTACGGAGATACATAGCAAACGCACCGTTAGTGAAAACGCCCCTTGTCAGCTGTCAGTGGAAATATATATAGTTGTCAATGAGATTACTTAATGTTCATGTATATTATAAGTTTGTTCAAGAATAAAATATAACATAAAATATAACTGGAATCTATTATTATTGTTATTCAATACATAACAGATTGGCGACGAGGATGGAGGATCAACTAGCAAAAGTATTAGCAAGTATGATGGATACAATGACAAATATGCAAGAACAGCAAAATGGATTACAACAAACAATGTTAAACCAAGAAAATACGTCTACGTCTAAAGTCAGTGGCATTTCACTTGTACCATACGATAGTTACCTACAACGATTACAAAACTACATTACATTAAAGGGTGTGACAAATGCCAATACAAAAGTGCACATTTTCCTAAATTGCATTGGACCAAAGTATTACCAGATACTAAAAAACATTACTTCTCCAGATGCATCAGAGTTAAAAACATATGAAAACCTCATACAAATCCTGAGAAATCACATCGCTCCAGAACCAGGTGAGGTAGCTCAACAGCACAAGTTTTACCTCAGAATACAGCATGAACATGAATCATAGCTAATTATGTGGCGAGATTAAAAGAAATAGGTGGAAAATGCAATTTCGTTTGGAATGAATGCAAAAATAGTACATTTGAAACTCATCTGAGAGTACAATTTATTCGTGGCCTACGTAGCAATGAAATTAAAGAAAGATTACTACAAGAACCTCCCACTACAAAAGTTGATGATATTATAAAGATTGCAATGGCAATTGAAACATCAAAATCAGAAAGCAAAGAAATGGAAAATTATGGAAATTCTCCAATAAATAAAATTATAGTCAAGAAAAGTACATATAACAAGAATACTTTCAAGAGAAATACATACAAGAAAAATACAGAAAATTATAATACCAGAGAGGAAAAGAAAATAATGTGTTACAGATGCGGAAAACCAGATCATAAAGCATTTGAATGTAAGGTTAAAGATAAACTTTTTTGTCTAAAGTGTCACAAACAAGGGCATGTCGAGGCTGTATGCTTCAGAGAACAAAAACAATTAGAAATTGAGAAGGAATACTTAGATGATACAGAAAATTAAGAAATTTTCGGAATATATACAATACCTACAGTGAACACATCAAATGCTAAATTCAATCATCATCATCATCATCAATCAGCCTGTCGCAGCCACTGCAGGATATAGGCCTCCCTCATTTCTGCCCACTGTCTTCTGTCTTGAGCGCTCTGTATCCACTTTGTAGTCATTCTTCTGATATCGTCCGTCCATCGCGTGGGAGGTCTTCCCTTGTTTCTTTTGTCAGTCCTTGGTCTCCACTCGAGCAGCCTTTTTGTCCATCGTCCATCTGTCATGCGGGCCACATGTCCAGCCCAGTTCCATTTGAGTTTTGCCACCTGATAGATAACATCCGTGACTCCTGTTCTCGCCCTTAGGTCTTCATTTCTTATGCGGTCACGGAGTGACACACCAAGCATCGATCTTTCCATCCTACGCTGGGCTACTCTAAGCTTCTTAGCGGATGTGGCTGTCAGAGTCAAAGTTTAGGCTCCGTAGGTCATAACTGGTAGAACGCACTGATTATAGGCCTTTCGCTTCAGACACATTGGGAGATTGCCCTTAAACACTTCCCTCATTTTACCAAATGCAGCCCAAGAGAGCGTAATTCTTCTTCTTAATTCACATGTTTGATTGTCTCTCGAGATTTTTATCTCATGACCCAGGTATGTATACTTATCCACCAACTCTACCTCCCCGTCACCAATAGCAATATTTCCACTAGGAACCAGATTCGTCATATATTTCGTTTTCGATATATTAATTTTTAATCCAACCCGAGCACATACCTCCTGAAGATCTTCCAGCATTATCTTAATATTCTGTAGGCTGTCTGACATCAAGGCTATATCATCTGCGAAGCGCAGGTCTGTTAGGTTTAATCCATCTATATTCAAGCCTTTTCCGCTCCATTCAAGCATTCCAAAGGCGTATTGCAGAATTGTGGTAAACAGTTTTGGTGACATAGTGTCACCTTGCCTCACTCCTCTACCTATTTTTATGGGGTTGGTGTTTTCGTGCAGTCTTACCATCATGGTAGCATTCTTATATATGTTGTATATTAGCTTAGTGTAACGATAGTCGACACGACATTTTTGTAAGGAGTTTAAAACTGCACTCATCTGAACAGTGTCAAAGGCCTTGTGGAAGTCCACAAAGGCAATGACAAGCGGTCTGTTATACTCTATTGATTTTTCGATCAGGGTTTTGATGCTTTGTAGGTGGTCATTTGTTCCAAAACCTTTGCGGAATCCGGCCTGTTCCATTGGCTGGTAAAAATCGAGTTTGTTTTCCAGTCGTGTAGTGATAATTCTCGTGAATAGTTTATAGAGATGACTGAGTAAGCTTATTGGCCTATAATTTTCCAGTTCAGCTGTATCACCCTTCTTGTGAATTAAGATCACGATGGCATTATACCATCTGTCTGGTATGGTGCTATTGAAAAGACAAAGATTAAAGAGTTTTGCTATGTTCTCAAGTAAACAATTACCACCCTCCCTAACTGCGTCGGCAACTACGCAGTCCTCTCCAGGAGCTTTGTTGTTTTTTGTTTTCTTCAGTGCCAGCTTTATTTCGTCCAGAGTGATATCGGGCAATAATTCTGATCCTTGATTAACGATGCCTTTTCTCTTTGTCAATATCTCCGGTTCTGCTTTCAAATTAATTTCATCTTGGCTTTTATATAATAGGCGGTAGAAGTCCTCAACCACTTTTAGAATATCTTCTCGGTTTGTTGTAATATGCCCCAGTTTATCCCTCATCTTTGTCATTTCTTTCTTTACGCTTTCCAACTTTCTACGTAAGATCCTCTTACTTTTATTTTCTTCTATTGTTTGTTCGATCTGCTTTTGGTTGTATGTTCTGATGTCACATCTTATAGCCTTTGAAACTTCCCTGTTTATTTGTCTTAGTTCTTCAGCAGTAGTTAGTTTTCCACTCCTCATGTCTCTTCTTTGTTTCATTTTCCGCATAGTGGTATCACTTAATTTCGATTGTTTCTTGGTTGTTGGGCAGTATTCGTTTTGGCTCTCTAGTATGGTGGTTGTGATGGCCTCGTTCAGGACATTTATGTTTTCTTCTGTCTCGGTGCCACCGAGACTAAATTCAATATTACATTAAAACTAAATGGTTCAGATCACAATTGGGAGCTAGATCCAGGCGCAGCAGTAACTACATGCTCTGCAGATTATTATAACAAAAATTTCAAAAACCTGAAACTGAAAAGCACTAGAATTAAAGTCAAAACATATACGGGGGAAATAAAACAACCTCTGGGCACCTGTAATATGATGATAAAATACAAAAACAAAGTAATTTGGGGCAGAGTAATCGTAATTGATAGGAAAGTAGACCCCGTAGTCGAGAGGGAATGGATAAGGGAACTTAAGATGAATTTTGAAGTAAATGCAATAAGTTCAGAAGAAAACAAAGACATCACAGAACAAGAATTTAAAGAAAAAATACACCAATTACTAAAAAAATATGAAGATTTATTTTCAGAACAAATTGGAGAAATTAATAATTACCAGGCATCATTCAAATTAAAGGAAAACACTACACCAATATTCTTGAGGCCAAGATCAGTACCGTTTGCGCTCAAGGAATACGTCGAAAAAGAGATAGATAGATTGGAAGAAGTTGGGATTATTGAAAAAGTTACTTACTCACAATGGGGCACACCTTTGGTTCCTGTAGTGAAACCTTCAGGGAAAATACGCTTATGTGCCGACTACAATGCAACATTAAATAAAAATCTAGAAAATGATAACTATCCTATTCCAAGAATAGAAGAGATATTAAGCAAATTGAGTGGAGGAAAATATTTTTGCACATTGGACATTAATCAAGCATACCTACACATGAAAACTGATGAATCCTCAGCAAAAATGCAAGCAGTTAGCACTTGTAAAGGAACTTATAAAGTAAATCGCTTAATGTTTGGTGTAAAAATAGCTCCAAATATATGGCAAAGATATATGGATCAGACATTACAACAGCTATCAGGTACAGCATGTTTCTTTGATGACATTGCTTTACAAGGACGTACATACACAAAATTACTGCAACGACTGGAAATAGTATTCAGAAAATTAAAAGAGTGTGGACTACATCTACATAGGAAGAAATGTCAATTTTTTCAAAAGTCAATTACATACCTTGGTTACAGAATTAATGAGGAGGGACTACACCCAACTGACGAAAAAATAGATGATATAAAAAATAGTTACCGGCCAAGAGATGTCTCGTCACTTCGAACATTTCTCGGAATGATCAACTATTATCAGCAATTCATACCGAACCTAGCTTCAAAACTTAATCCGCTGTATAAACTATTACAAAAGAATACCAAATTTGATTGGACCAAAGAATGTGAAAATGTTTTCCAAAGCTTAAAAACAGAGATATGTAGTGAAAAAGTACTCACCCCATTCTATCCTAACTTACTTGTGACGCTAGCTACAGATGCATCACCAACGGGATTCGGCGCAGTATTGTCACATATTATGACTGATAAAACAGAAAAACCCATTGCTTTTGCGTCACGATCTTTGACCCAAGCCGAGAAAAATTATAGCCAGCTTGACAAAGAAGCAGCAGCACTGATTTGGGGACTCAAAAAGTTTTGTCAGTACTGTTATGGTCGAAGAATTATAATTATCATTGATAACCAAGAATCCTACATCCCACAAAATTGATGCCGTCAACTACAGCAATTAGACTGATACATTACGCGAATTTCTTGGCTGGATTTGACTACGAAATTAAACTCAGGAAAACAACAGAGCATGCAAATGCGAATTATTTCTCCAGACTAGAACATAATACAGAAAATAAGGAAAGAGAGACAGATGACAATATATTTTACCTAAATCAAATTGCAATGATACCAATTACTAGAGAGAAAATCAAAGAAGCTACAGCTAAGGATCCGGAACTGCACCAGTTATATAAAAATATTCAATCAGGAAGAGGAAACATGAACAATATACATGAATTCTCGTTACAAGATAATTGCATTTTCTATGGAATTAGAATCGCAATACCAAAACAATTACAAGCCACTATATTGCAAGAGTTACATACAGCTCATACGGGAATTGTTATAATGAAAGCACTGGCACGAAGCTATGTATGGTGGAAAAATATTGGTTCTGACATTGAAAAGATGGTGAAGGAGTGTAAAGCATGTTTCATGCTTCAAAGAAATCCTATCAAAGTAACCGTGCACAGTTGGGAATATCTAAAAGAACCATGGACTAGAATACATATCGACTATGCGGGGCCTTCCATGAATAATTATTTCTTGATAGTTGTAGATGCCTATACAAAGCGGCTGGAAGTGATACCTACATCATCTATCACATCGTCAACAACTATTAATATTCCAAAGAAGATGTTCACTACATTTGGATTATCCTTAATAATAGTATCGGACAACGGCAAACAGTTTCGATCAGAAGAAATGCAGAGATTTTTGAAACAAAATGGAATTCAATCAAAATTCACAGCACCTTTCCATCCATCGACCAATGGACAAGCAGAAAGATATGTACAAACTTTTAAAAATAAATTAAAGGCCATGATACATGAGGAAGGCACTCTCCAGGACAAACTATCAAAAATGTTAATGATGCACAGGAAAACGCCAAATAATTTCACTGGATTGAGTCCTAGTGAAATGATGTTTAAAAGATTATATAGAACAAGGATTGATTTGGTTCAAAAGGAATTCATAACAGTAATGAACAACAAGAGAGAAGAAATAAAAATAAATAAACAATTCAATGTGGGAGAAACAGTACAGATACGATCGTATGATGACAATAAATGGAAATTTGGAGTCATCGTGAGAAAAATAGGAAAATCACACTATGAGATAAATGCATATGGAAATAGTTATTTGTATACTAAGGCCGCAAAATGCTTTTTCGCGTTCCGAGAGAGAGATTATCGCCGATGCCGCTCCGGCCGAGGCAAGATAATCTCGAGGTCGCGAAAACATTTCGCGGCCATAGTATACACAATATTTTTCGTGCAACCGTGAAAATTACATAATTTCAATAAACATTATGTCTCTTTAGAAAAGTCAGCGTTTCAACGCGAATAGAGAAAATTACACGTCAATATAACAATGTTTCTATGGAGATGAAATATTTAGCAATACAAATCAATTTGACATTTCTCGTGAAGTCGTGAAGATGTCCGATAGCGATAGTGATATTTCAGTTACTTGCACTCCTCCTGAGCTGAGAGATCTCATAGACTCAGCACTTTCTGATTTGATACCCGAAAAATCTAAACGGAAATATGAAAAATGTTACAGCAACTTCAAAGATTGTTGTGTCAACCAAAATGTCAAGACGGTGTCAGAAAACATATTATTAGGATATTTGATGCAGCGATCAAAAGTTGTGAAGAGTTCAACTTTATGGAGCATTTATTCTATGTTAAAGACTATGCTTAACGTACGAGATGGAATTGACGTAAAGAAGTTTTTAAAATTGGTACCGTTCCTCAAGAAAAAGTCAGTTGGTTATCGAGCAAAGAAATCAAAAGTTTTTACCCACGAGCAAATTGATTCATTCCTCAAACAAGCTAGTGATGCAAATCATCTACTGTGGAAGGTATATAAATATGGAAAAAAAGTGAAGTATGATGTTTTATTCATAATAATTATTATTATAGGTAGTTTTGATAATGGGAATATCAGGAGCATTGCGACGAGATGAATTAGTGAGAATGACCCTCGAAGATATTCAGGAAGACAAAACTGTATTGATACTAAAACTGATCAAAAGCGTGTTTTTACCATTACTAATCAAGATTATATAAGAATTTACTATAAATATGTAACTCTTCGACCAAAACATACTGCTATTCGTCGTCTATTTCTGAGATATGAAAATGGAAAGTGCTCGGCACAGGTCGTTGGAGTGCATACGATTGGAAAAATACCTAGTATGATTGCAAAATATCTCGGCTTACCAAAAACTATTTCCAAATTCACAACAGAAACATACTTTATTTTTGATATATATTAACATTGATTGTACTGTTAATATTATTACTGATATTCATCCCTGAAGATGAAGCAACTAAATCTATTGTTTCTGAACAATCATTATTTACATTAGACAAAAACGTATTATTTTCTTTGGACATTAACATTTTGCGATTGACTACATTTGAACTAGATGGTTCGAAATACATTGTTATTGTCATATTTCAGAAATGTTAAACGCTGTAGTGGCGTTCAGTTTGCCGGCAGTCACTATGGGAACGGCCGTAAAAATGTTTGTCGGCCGTCACTCTGGGTAACGGCCGCAAAATATCATTTTGCGGCCTCTGTTGCGGCTGCAAAATGCTTGTTTTGCGTCCGGTTGCACGAAAAATTCATAGAAGACACGTGGATCAAATATTAAAATCACATGTTAAGGACCACACTATCCACAAGGATGGGTCTGTTAGGTAGCATCATCTGCCTGATTCGCAAGAGGAATCACTGGCGGACAAGGGTGTTGACTCTGAAAAAGAACCAGTTAAGGAGAAACATATTGAGAAAGAGGACCAGACACTAGAGAGATCGGAGCAGCAACCGGCTAATGGAGAGGTAGTATATTCGGCCGAGACTGTTCCTCAGATCAACGAACCGAAACAGGAAGATGTGGTAATTCGCCGCAGTACTAGAAACAGAAGGCCGCCCAAACGTTTGAATCTATAAGTTTATTAATACAACGAGGGGAAGTGTTACGGAGATATATAGCAAACGCACCGTTACTGAAAACGCCCCTTGTCAGCTGTCAGTGGAAATATATATAGTTGTCAATGAGATTACTTAATGTTCATGAATATTATAAGTTTGTCCAAGAATAAAATATAACATAAAATATAACTGGAATCTATTATTATTGTTATTCAATACACAACAGATTCTATTTTCGCAAAAGTATCATCGGTATCTATTGACGTATCTCTTAAGCTAGCGAATGCTGTCTGATACTTGTCTTTGCTTGCTAGCAATTTAAACGGACGCTGTTTGTCTTTCCTAAAGAATGCAAGGTTATAATCGCAACTGGTAACCGCATGAAATCCCGGCAATGCTTTGCATAGATCTAAGCCTAAAAGTTCGTGAAGCGCATTTACATCTATAATATGTCTATTATTGGAGACTCCACATACAATATAAATTTTCGCTGTTATTTTGTGTAAATTACCTAACATAATTACTACAATATCTGTATCAGAGCAACATTAGAAGTAGCATTTATTTTGGACGCAAGATACACAATTTTAGTGTCAGCCTCTTCGTGCGATGGAAAAAAAGTCGGGATTCTCCACTCGTACAATATTACCATTTCCGACACTGTACGTGTAACAATGAGTAAAATTCAATACAACAGTTTTATTTCCTATAAAAGGGGCTACATCATTACTTTGCCAGTGCGAAATTATAAAAAGGACAAGCGCTTCTTTAAATTTATTTTTCATTTTCACAACATTTACTTCAGTAATTCAATACTATTTAGATAAATCATCAGAAGTACTTTTCTATATGTATACGATGTGTAAAAAAGAAAGCGATCGGTTTACTCGTAAGCGCTGCGCCGCGCGCCGAAATACGCTATGTTCCTTTGCACTCGAATTTCTCATGAACGCTTCTATTTTGACTTCTGACACTTTGCAACTAGCTTATTCTATACTTAAAGAATAAAAATGCAAATTGTCAGAAGTGCCGCTAGTCGCGTGAACGCCTGCGGAAATAGGGATGAACCTGGGAAAGTGGTGCGACAGGACCGATCGGGATGCGGTTTTCTGCATTCTCTTCCAAAAAAGATTATCACGAAATGTGGTGCGGTAGATTTTCCCTCCCACCGAAAATTGCATTGCTGCAGGGCAAAGTGCACGCGAAAAATGCATTATCTGGGAGGCCTTTTGGAAGATTTTCAAATTTGATAAATAAGGGTCAGAACTGGCCCGGATCGGGTGATCGGGGGTTTTCGAGGCCGCTGATCACGAATATAATGTTCAAATTGAGCTCCGAACACTTGGTGCACTAGAACCTCACCCTAAACGTCATCTCCGGGGGTTTTCCTGACACAATCAAAGAAGGTCAACCAAAAATCATTTTGGGTTTTTTTTTGGCCTGCTGAATCCAAATCTGGCATCGGCGAGCACCCCACTGGCACCTGGTGCACCGAAACCCGGGCTAGAACGTCATCTCCAAGAGTTTTCTTGAGAATAGTGCCAAAAACCACCCGAAAACAATAAGAGAGCAGTTGTGTGGGGCGGTGGTCCCGAATTTCACGTCGGAAACAACCCCCCGAACACCTGGTGTACCACAACCTGACCCTAAACGTCATCTCCGGCGGTTTTCCTGACACATTCAAAGAAGGTCAACCAAAAATCATTTTGGGGTTTTTTTTGGCCCACTGAATCCAAATCTGGCATCGGCGAACACCCCACTGGCACCTGGTGCACCGAAACGCGGGCTAGAACCTCATCTCCGAGAGTTTTCTTGAGAAGAGTGCCAAAAACAACCCGAAAATCATAATAGGGCAGTTTTGTAGGGCGGTGGTTCCGAATTTCACGTTCAAACCAACCTTCTCGACCCCTGCCGCGCTGGGATTTTTATCTTTACATCTTGTGGAATTATTGATTCTACTTAAATAATGCGAGGAAGAGAATAAAGTGAATAAAGAACTCAATATTGGGGTCGTATCTGTACAACTCTCGGAGATGACGTTCAAGCCCAGGTTTCGGGGCAAGACGATTTTTGGTTGACCTTCTTCGATTGTGTCAGGAAAACCCCCGGAGATGACGTTTAGGGTCAGGTTGTGTTGCAACAGGTGTTCGGGGGTTGTTTCCGACGTGAAATTCGGGACCAACGCCCCACACAACTGCCCTCTTATGAATTTCGAGTGGTTTTTGGCACTCTTCTCAAGAAAACTCTCGGAGATGACGTTCTAGCCCGGGTTTCGGTGCACCAGGTGCTAGTGGGGTGCTCGCCGATGCCAGATTTGGATTCAGCGGGCCAAAAAAACCCCAAAATGATTTTTGGTTGACCTTCTTTGATTGTGTCAGGAAAACCCCCGGAGATGACGTTTAGGGTCAGGTTCTAGTGCACCAAGTGTTCGGAGCTCAATTTGAACATTATATTGGTGATCAGCGGCCTCGAAAACCCCCGATCACCCGATCCGGGCCTGTTCTGACCCTTATTTATCAAATTTGAAAATCTTCCAAAAGTCTTCCCAGATAATGCATTTTTCGCGTGCACTTTGGCCTGCAGCAATGCAATTTTCGGTGGGAGGGAAAATCTACCGCACCACATTTCGTGATAATCGTTTTTGGAAGAGAATGCAGAAAACCGCATCCCAATCCGTCCTGTCGCACCACTTTCCCAACAGTTCACAGGCGTTGATGCGACTACGCTTAGTATGTTAATTTACATTCATTTTTCGCAACTTTAGCATCTTCTGACAACACTTTAGCTTCTACTTACTGTTCTGACAATTTTTTCCCGACTTTTACTCATGTTCCTCGATACGTGTGCCAATGTTCAGCCGTGCCGATCGATGGTTTTTTTTCTTGGAAAATCTACACGTTCAATCGACCGCCCACGCTATGAGCTTCCAACGCACCTTCTGACGGTTGGGGTTTCGGTTTGCCGGCAGTAATCGAACATTTTCCACGTAACAGTTTTCATGGTGATATGTATGTTGCACCCTCTGTAGCCGGCTCATAGACTAATACAAGTTTATTCGAGACATATAATCTTAAAATTATTACCTGAAAAGTTTCATACCGAACACACTGTTATTTACTACCATTTCACCAACACTCAGACACATGTCAGACTGTTTAAGTGTAAAAGTTCAGTTCAGTATAATATCAACAACGGTTATTGAAATTCAAACTTAGATGGAAAATTTGCGGAGTATATTCTGTAGTATGTAAGTTAGTATGTATGATTGCACGTTAGTTGTGTATACGTTTTCGATCTTTATGATTAAATAATGTTTAAGATAGTAGTTGATTTGCTCACCTCTAAAATTTAGTAACGTAGCAATAATCAGAACGTTGGTTATAATAATAGCCAGTGCCATAACAAAAATGATACTGGCCTGAGCTAGCGATCTCAAAGTGAACACTATCTCCGAATCATCGTTGGAAAGGCTGTAGATAAGCATAGTAGAGGTGTCCCTTCGTAACATCCCGTGGTGGGACATCCGGGACGGGAGACGCTAACGGGACAATGTCCACAATTTATTCAGGGTCGGCTGGTGTGTCCTCGTGGCTGATACTTTGGTTTTGAATGTTCTGAGGATGGTTGTGGGCGTAGGTCGAGGAATAGCACTGAAAATAAATAGAATATAATCATTATTAAAACCAACCATATAATATTTTGATAATTTCGTATTAAAAAATCTTCTAGAATACCAGTTCCAGATGCTCAATTTTATTTTTCTCGAAAATTGGCAGACTAGGGGTCAAAAGGTTGTGTATCCGTTATGTTTGTCGCTTAATATTATGTCAATTTTATCTATACTTGCGGGCTTATTATGTAAAAACAACAATTATTTTGCAACTAGCAACCATTGCACAACGGTCCCACGATCAGTCGCAAAATTAGGTATTCTGTAAGGTAGTCGCGTCGCAATTGCTGGTTGCTGTCAAGATGCACTTGTACGTCATGAAACTAGCGCCACTTGCAATCGGGTAGCAATGAACGGTAACTATAAATTGTCTGTAAAATCAGCTGATGAACAAAAACAAATTTAAAAAATATTTAATATGAATAAAAAACCAAGGAAGCGTCGAAATTGAACACAAATTTTAAATAAATTATTTTGTACGAAACAATTCTTTACATAACTAAAAGCAGTTGAAAATGGGTTTCCAAATACTTTTTTAAATGATTTGTTTAAAAAAAAGTTTAGTAAAATAATTTGAGAATGGGTACTGCTACTATTAATTGTTATTGACGTACATACAGAAAATGGGAGAACACAGAGTTTCCAATAACCAGTTGGAAGAGTTGCTGGACTATTTAACTAGTCATCCTCATCTGGCCAGAGGGGTAGGTCTTGGGGCAAGATCTAAGGAGACCAGTGAAGAAGAATGGAATGATTTTGCCAAAATGCACGAGCCATTACTAAATACGTGAAAACAAATAATAACTATTATTTCTTTTATTACGGTGGTAAGTAATTGTTATTAAATATTAGGTAGTTGTGTCCACTTTTCTGAGGGCAGTTAGTACGCCCACTAAATTACTATTTATACAAATAAAACATGTTTATTATTGATAAAATGTTATAATTTATTACTTATCTTCTATTTCTATTAAGAAAACTTGATTTAATTATCAAACAACTCAACTACAACTACTATAATTGTGATTGCTATTCAACAGTTGCAATCGCGTTGTAATTGCTTACAGAATACGCATTTTTCACATGAACAACTGAAAAATGCACTTTTTTAGTTAACCAATTGCTCACTAGAGGCAGTTAACAGATAAATTGCGATCGTGGTCGCAGTTTGCTTCTTCGAGAATACGAAACTTGCGTTTGACAGCGACAATTGCGCAATTATCGGCAGTTGCAAGTTACAGAATAAGCCCGCCGGTTGTTAAACGGAGGACTGATTTGAATTTAAGTTGGCAATTCTGTAGATTTCTGATTGGTCAAATCGCAGTCGGTTTTACACAGCACTTTTGACATATATTATGATTGATAATCGTATAAATTGTAAACAGATAGTGTGCATTTTGTTCTATCTTGCGTTATTGTTATTGTTTTATTAAAATATAAAAACAGTTCTCGTCAGGACTAATTTGAAAATGGACTCAGATAATATTCCAAGTACTAGCAGACATCATTAGCCCCCCAAAAAAAAGTAGCTCTGTAATTTTATGCCACTTATCGTCTACAGAGAAGCAAAACATTGTGCATTTGTATAAACAAATCTCCAGTGGCGTAACAATAGGGTGGCAGGGCTGGCAAAATGCCACGGGCCCCCGACCCAGGAGGGCCTCGGCCCAAGAGGGCGCGAGCTGAAAAATATTTTATTTTATTTGAAAAGTATATCTTTATAAGTTCAGCTTAAAATCCAAAGTGAGACAACTAAAGACCATAATACAATTTTACGTACTTATGACCGTCAAAAAACTGTCAATCAAAATACCGGTAATTGCACATATCTATTCATTTTAGAATGCATCCATTGGGTGAGCATTGACGATCGGGGATTTCTCCATTTTGTTTTCACATTTTTCGTGGCGCTGCTGCTGGGGCGAGCTAGCAACACTATGCTAGGGGAATTCCGGATTTGATATTGTTTTATGGGGGCTCTACTGACTGCGTATTCTTTGTGTTATTATTTTTTACAATTGGTGATTTGTATCTTTGATTTTTCGTATTTGTTCTTTTATTGAATATAAAAATGGTGGCAAAGTAAAAATGATTATGAAAGTTAGATATTAAAGTGTCTAGTTCCAGAAAATATTTAAGTGGGAGCGGAAAACGAAAGAGGGAGACTGAAGAAAAAAAGTAAAAAGCTACCTAAAATTAGTCAGTACTTGAAAAATGATGACTTAAATAATTGAAAGTCTAGTGAACAGTGCTCCAAAAGTGAAGAATAGAACCTTACTAAAAGTATACCAGAATTATCAGATGCAGCACCCAACACCAGTGACTATCCAGATACAGAACAACCACAACAGGGTACTAGCAAAAATCAATTAGCATTAACAATATTGTATCTTTGCCATATGTGACTGATAAGGGTAATTTTAAAGAGCTAATTGATCAAGTAAAACGTTTGTGATTGAAAACGGACATTGTAAACCTAAGGACCTTTTCATAAAAGATAGTGACAATAGATCTTTTCTAGAAAAACATTACTATATTGTTTCCAAGTCTGGCGTGAAACATCAACGTACATGGCTATCCTATTCTTTAATACTTCAGAAGGCGTATTGTGAACCGTGTTGGTTATTCACAAATCGGGCATCTAAAAAAATACAAAATGTTTGGATTGAGGGCTATGACGATTGGAAACATACTGTAGATGCCATACAAAGACATCAAAAGTTCATCTTTATTCTTGTCTTACGTATCAACAGTGGCGGCTACATGGAACACTCGATGAAAAGCAAGAGTCTATAATCAAAAAAGAAAAATCTTTTTGACGCCAAGTACTACCTAGGCTCCTTGATGTTACTCTGACACTTTCAACGTGTAATTTATTCTTTCGTGGTCACAGAGAAAATGCAGATAGCAGTGATCCAAGCTCCAAAGGAAACTTTTTGAGTATTGTTGAGTTATTAGGAAAATACGACTCGATTTTACAAGAATTGTTAAGTAAACCAAAGGGCCAGATAAAATACTTAAGTCCAAAAATACAAAATGAGCTAATTTCTGTCCTGGTTCTAAAAGTAGAAAATGCATTCATAAATGAAATAAATGCCGCACCATTCTACTCTATCGTATTCGATACAACTCAAGATATTTAAAAAATTGATCAAATGTGTGAACTTAACCGTTATTGTATGATAGAAAATGATGATAATGGGACCCCAAAGGCACTTGTCATTAAAGAAACATTATAATGTTATTGGTTTTCCATTGCAAGATCCTACTTACTATCGATGCAGCATCTAAAGCGCTTCAGTCTAAAGCCACCGATCTTTCAAATGCCTTAAAACGTTTGAAAATTTGTCTAGAAGAATTGGAAAGGTATTAAAATGAATTTGAAAGTTTAAAAATGGAAGCAAATAGTGTAGCAGAAAAATGGTCCATCACCCCTGAATTTTCTAAAACTCGTCAGAGGAAGGTAAAACGCCATGTTCGAATTTGATTTAATTACCAAATTCTCATGTGATTTTTATCTTCAACTTCCCCGGTATAATACAATTCAAATATTCTGCTCAAAACATATAACTAAATATATCCTTCTTCTCAACATTTAATATTTCTTTACATCAACAAAAAATTCATTTTAACTTTACTACCACATAAGAAATACAGATAAATATTGTTTTCTGAAATTCCAATGAATATTTCAAAGTACCCGATACCTTATCGCTTCATAAAAAACTCTGTTATCTGTATCTACGAAACCTTTTCAGGCCACAAAAAATCACCCTAACTGCAAATTTTCACTCGCTGTCTCTGACCGTTACGTTTCAAATTCTTTTATCCTATTGGCCAGATCCTAATATTTTTCTCCTTCCCGCACCCACGTTAACCGACATATAAATACGAATAAAACCTCAATTTTAGTCATTTCCCAGTCGTCACTCGTACACTTCCCAGTCGTCACTCGTAAACTTCTCAGTCAGCGTTCATACAAACTTCCCAGCCGGCATTTATAGATTTCTCATTCATCCTTCGTTCTACTCTTCATCATTTAACCGTCGTACATAATGGTACTCATGTTATAAGAGCACCCGGCGTTGGTCCCGGTAAACCACATGTGTAATTAATCATTAATGTGGGTGTAATTAATCATTAATAATTACTCCAGCGCATTATGTGCTAAATAATCAAAGTGTAACACGCGTATGATCCAGTGAGATTCTTAATTGTCTATGCAAAAGAACACGTTATAAATTCCTGCAATATAGTAACATGAAAGTGAAATAATTGTTTAATTTCTTCATCCATCATAATCATACATCCTACAACATATAGTGAATACAATATACGGTCTTTCGAGAAAAACATTTAGCAATAAAGAACTTTCCATTCCATCTATTAGCCCAAGTGAAAAAAGGGTTGATTAGAACACGCCATTTTAATGAGATTTGCGAAGATGAGCTTCTCCAAGATCCGGAAAGTTTGTTCAAAGTAAACATATTTTATCGAGTATTGGACATCATTATAAACCAACTGAAATCGCGTTTCCATCCAATGAATGAAATTGTTTCACATTTCAGTGTTTTGCAGCCTTCCAATTTAAAAGTTTCAAATGACACTGATATATTAAAAAAAGCTCTAGAATTTGTGAGATATATAAAAAAGATATATCTGAATCATTTTCCAGAGAAATTCTCAGTTTTTGATCCACTTTCAGAGACGAAATAGAAAAATCTTTGTGTATTAGAGACCTGGCTGATTTATTAATAATAAAAAATCGTTTTATGTCCTGTAGCTTTCCTGAAGTATGCACTGCATTAATGTTATTTCTTACAATTCCTGTGACTACAGCGAGTGCTGAATGATCATTTTCGAAACTAAAATTGATAAAATCCTATTTAAGAAGGGACAAGACAGGTTATGTAACTTGGCTATTCTGTCTATTGAAAATTCTATGGCCAGATCTTTAAATTTTGATGATGTTATAGACACTTTTGCGGAACATAAAGCCTGACAAAAATATTTTTCTCAATAAATATCTTTCTTAATAGTATTTAATAATATTTTTTCTAATAAATATTTCATTCACATTAAATTGTTATTTCGATGTAAATGTATGCAGGTTTCCTTCACCGAAAAGCTAGCGAATAGATAATGAATGCATTGAGATATTATGTTCTATGGATGAATGTGAAGTCTTCAATACGCATTAGGCTAGCGTGGGAACCACAGATAACCCACAGATAGATGAGACACTGATTGTGGCGCCATCTAAAGAGCCCGTCGAGTAAACAACTGAGTGATGTTGGAAAGATTTCTGTAATTTTAGGTTTTGGCGCATTGGCGGTATATTCAAATATACTGTAGTTTAATTATTTTATTTCAAAATAGCCATTCATAGTACATCATTTGACATTTCATTCAATTTAACTCCATTAACTAAATAATGATTAGATGTTGAGTCAAATTAAATGAAATATCAAATGATAAACCATAAATGGTTAATTAAATTGGAAAAAATAAAACAATAATCATATAAACAATTCATTTATTTTGGTATAAAAATACACAACAAATACTTTCTTTCACAAAGTACTTTCCTTAACAAACATAATGACAACAAATAAATTATAGTGTAAAAACCATGCAATGATTAAAAAATAATTCGAGTAACATACATTCTAGATTGGAGTATCATTAGATTTTCAAATGATGTTAAATCAAGATAAAAGTAGAAAATTATGTATGATAAGTTTATATTACACTCGTATAAACACACAGAGCTGGACAAACTGCAGGAGTATAACTGCTACTTACCTAATCAAAAAAAGTGTTAGCAATAAGTTGTTAACTACTATGTTTGCCAACTTTCTGTGAAAGAAAACATTTGAGTATAATTACTGTGAATGTTAGAACAAAAGTAATTAAAATATTTTTTTAGGAAAAGTTGTTAAATACTGCCCAGCTGTGTAAATACAAGGTGCCAAGTAACTACATATAAGAGTGCTAAACAGCACTTGTGACTGTACAACATTTAAAATAATATATCTAACATTTCATTTCCACTTAAAATACATCTTTATTTGTTTACTGGAAGTATTAAATAGGTTTATAACACAAGCTTAAGCCTAGTATATTGCATATTTGTATATTTCTACGTTTAAAAGCATTCCGTTGTTATGAAACCATTGCATAAGGCAGTTTAAGTTACTCTGCAGCTCCTGGCAGTCTATGATTGTTAGAATGTTTCTTAAGGGCTCTTAAAAATCCCACCGTCTCATGGAAGTCTTTTCTCGTTTCTGGTTCAGGTTCTACAAGTAAACACACAAAATAACAACAATAAATAAGTAAACACACAAATATGTTTGAAAATTTATGTCAACAAAAGAAAACAGAAGCGCTTACTATCGAAATAATAAGTTTACACATGTTTTTGTACTAAGCCAAAAAAATATCAAAAAATGTTTGAATGTATACATTTGTTTGGTTTTTTTGATTCCCTTTTTTGAAGCTTTCGATTTTTTTAGGAATTCTTGATTTTCAACTATTTTTTTATTTTTTGTGTTTATTGGATATTTTGGACCGCTAGACCAAATACTTAGACGTAATGCCTCAACAAAAGTTAATACTCACTTTAATTTTCCATTAATTGTCACACCATGGGCTATATATGAAAATCGGCAAGGGATCAATACCTTCCATCCCAAAGCTGGTAGAGGGAATATAGCTATAACATAAAATGAAACCCAGATTATTATTTTTTCAATGGATACATTTTAGAATGGAATTGTCTGAGTATGATGTACACACTAGATATAAATTGAGTGAATGAAAAGACGAGTACTGAGTATGTCATTTGATTAAAATTCCAGCTAAGCGCTTTCAGCCATTAGGTCATTCTCAAAGCTGTCGACAAGAGAAAAGCATACAACAGGTACAATGTATACACAATGAAATAAAATGTTTGATGTTACATCATTATTTAAGTAAAATTTGTTAAAATTACCCTATAAAGAGGGTGTGCACACATATCATTTAGCTGGTAATCAAATTAGACGTTTCGTTATGTAAATTACAATTGTACACACTCTTTATACAGTAATTTTTACAAATTTTAGTTAAATAATGATGTAACATCAAACATTTTATTTCATTGTATGTAGAAGTTGCAGGGTTTGTTGTTTTTTGACACTTTCTGTATATTTTTATCTTGACGAGAGCTTTCAGAATGGTCTAATGGATGAAAGCGCTTACCTGGAATTTTAATAAAATTACACACTCAGTACTCATCTTTTCGTTCACTCAATTTACATTTTAAAATGTCCAAAATTATAGCATGCTATATTGAATACAATAAAACTTACCATCAATTCTTGTTAATTTCCACTCATATGGGAAGGCAAATCAAACTGTCTTAACCCATTAACGCCGAAAAAAAAAATTTTTTTGAATTTATTATTATTTTTTCAAAATTTTGATGAAGTAAGCTATGAAATTAACCACCGTTAAGAAAAAAATAAATGTTTATTTTGGAATATACAAAAAACAGTCTGTCACCATATGGGCCCCGTAGGCGTTTCACTGTATAACAAAAACAATAAACAAAATATTGCATTCTAATTTTTGGTGTGAAATTTCATGAAACATTCTATACACAAACCAACATCGCACTTAAAACACATTGTACGGCCTTTGCTTGTACAGTTGAACCCTGCACATCTTCTCCTTTTTCCCTCTGGCACCTGGGCTACATAATGGTTCAGGCCATCAAATCTAACATCATCTCCAACACGGCTACTACTTCCAGCAGCTTTAGGCATTCGACCTGGTCCTTTAGCTATCGTCTTATAATTTGTTAAATATGTCTAAAAATCATAACAATCTGTAAGACAATGTAAAAGAAGTAATGAACATTACTGAATTATTGACAACATTACCTGGGCAATATTTCTCCTAAATTCCAACTGACTGATATTTCGGCCACTATTGCGGTAGAGAATCCAAGCATTTTGTATAGATACGTCAATAAGGTATGTAAATATCGACCAGTACCACTTTTTTGATCGTACACCAATTCTATAACTGAAACAGTATTTGTTATTATATTTTTATGATCATTATACTTTACCGTACCAAGATACATTTGAATCCATCAAATCGGTACCTCCCATGTTCTTATTGTATTTTGAAATTATATCTGGGCGTGGTATAGGTATCATTCTTCTATCTTTTCTGGAAAATCTATCTACAGATTTCACTGGAGCAACTCCATAGCACGTGCTGGCTACTGTAACAACATTATTGTCCATCCATCTCACGTAAAGAATGCCGTCGTTCTTCTCAAGAGTAGAAATGTAAGTGCCTCGAGTTTCTTTGGCCATGATCTTTTTTGGTGGTACAGGGACATTTTTTGGAATTCTATCGTCTCTAATTGTGCCGGTTGCTCCATATCCATTAGCTTTCAAGGTACAAAGTAGGTTAGCGCCAGTAAATAGGTTATCTATGAAGAAATTATAGCGGAAATCCTTTTTGTCTCCTAAATCTTCAATCATGTGTATAAGTGGAGCAGCAGGTTTTCCGAATATTGCGTCATAACCTTGTCTTTTTATAATACTTTTTCCTTGATAAATTTCGAAATTTATCAGGTATCCACTATTGGTGTTCAAACACCAAACTTTATACCCGAACCTAATAGGTTTTCCGCGAATAAACTGTTTACACCCATGCCTCCCGTAGTATTTTATCATGGACTCGTCATACGAAAGGTTTTGTTCGGGTATAAAATGTTCTAAAAACTTTTTTTTCAAGTGATTTACTATGGGGCGTAATTTATACATTTTGTCATTGTAGTCAATATTTTCATTACTAGCAAAATGCAAACATCGACAAATTTGTAAAAATCGGTCGCGTCTCATAGATTCTGCAACCAAAACGTTTTTCATATCCTGTGAGTTTTCCCAATAGCTTCGTTTTGTTGGCAATACATTGTAGCCACTTACAATTAGTATACCAATGAAAACTTTCATCTCTTCTATAGACAACTTTGAATCCGGTAGATTCTTGAGGAGTGAATAACTTCTTGTCTCCTGTATAATTTCTTGAAGCAATTCTTTTGTAAAAAACAACTCAAATAATTGAACTGGACTCAAATTTTGATATGACGAGTAATTCGGCGTTGGAAATTGATAATCGGGATGAACGAGATCGGCCTCAATGAATTCACTTTTTTCTGATTTAGCGACTATAGTCAGTCCTAAATCTTTTGTGGCGTCATTTGGTACCACTGTGGGTAATTGCGCATTGTCTAAATCTTCAGAAGTGTCCTGTATTCTCCTACCATTTGAAAATACAACTTCAGCCGGAGCTAACAGTTGACGACCACTCAAATTTTCAACTAATCCACCTTCATCTTCATCCCCTGAATCCTCGTCTGTCAGATCCTGACAATCCGGTGGCTGTATGTATATGTCAGTCACTTCGTTATCAGATTCGTAAGCGATATCTAATGCTTCTTGAAGAGTTATTCCGCTGAAACTAACATTCCTGTATGAAAATGTAAGTCAATAACAATAGTCCGTAGTACGCCTACCGGTCCCATATGGGGACGGTGACGTTTACGACTAAATTATGAAAAACTAAAATCGTATATCAAGAGAATAACTTTATAATATTGCACAAATAATGTCCTTATATAGAATCCATCGATCAGAAATACAATAAAATAATTCAGATTGACATAATTCAACTTACCGACATGGGATGTCCATATTTTCTTTGCTGAAAAAAATCTCTCCAGTAACCAACAGTATAACTTCTCACTCGCGACAATGACAAGCTACTGAACGCTGTCACGCACATTCGATGACTATTTAGAACGATTACTTCCGAACCGGCTTCGTGAAAATTGAATTAGACAGTTAAGACACGCACATAAACAATGGTAGGTTTTGTGTCCCCATATGGAACCCGTAGGCGTTAATGGGTTAATAACCTATCTTCGTCTTTCTCAAATCTAAAGAAACACTGTTTTTGAAAATGAAGGGATCATATCCTCCATCGCTTCTTCGTCGACAAATTTAATGATTTATTACCACTGCTTTTCAGTCATATGAATTCTATCTTCCTGGGTTGGAGGAACAAAACTGTAAAAAGAAATATTTACTTTACTAATGCAGCAATTTTCAGTTTAGCTAATGTGAAGAACAACCATGATCTCTAAAGTTGTCGATTAAATTAGTAAAAATTCTCTGTGTTTTATAAAAATGAAGATAATGGTTGTTAATTGTGAAAGAAAAAATGCTCAAACTTTTTTAATAAAACTTACCGAGTACACCACTTATTACTCCTTCAGAATACATTTTGACATTGTCTTTCCAATTAATAACAATAAAGCAACGAAAGAACGGATAATTATCACACTATAGCAATTAAAAAATACACCAAAATACCGTAACCTTAAAATAACCTCTACACTTGAACTAAGAAATGATAACAGTATAACATATAACATGTGGGGATGGGGACAAGCAATATGATATCGCGCATACGCAGTTATAAAAATCACTAAAATTTGATTACTAACGACTGTAACATGTCCATCGACCTGTTTCGTTCTAATATAATAAATTCCGTGTAATTTCCGCTTGCCACTCTCAACCATAGAATTAAAGCTGAACGTTGAGACAATTGACATTTGTCAATTTCACCCTGTTCGCTACAAGCTGAAAATCCTCCCTTTTCCGATACCGACGTTGAAGAGAAAACACGTACTCACGTTATCTCTTGTTCTGAAAGTTTTCTTAATTTGCTGTGGTAAGTTGAAATTTATATTTTATAATCTCTAAGCTTCATTCCATATAATCGCTGAGATTATTTTTATTGCAATTATCTCATTTCTGTTCTTTCACATATTCAGACATAAATTTCAGTTGCATGTGGTCACGGAATCAATATTTTATACCTACATATTCATTTTAAAATAAATACAAATCATTGCTCAATGTTGTGCAAATACTTGAGAGCTTTTTATGTTGCAAAATATCTTTTTTCAATATAAAGAACATTTTAATTACATTTTTAAAACCCATAGAATATTCATTCGTATGAAGGATGCTGACACTACAGGTTTCAGATATATTTTTTAAAGCACGTTATTTATTCAGATAAGAATTTTTTGACTCATAAGTTTTTCAGAACATTAGTATACTACTAATTTAGTTGAATTGTTTTTTTATTGTGTCAATATGGGAGACATATATGTTGGGAAGCTTTCAGTAAATTTTATTTTTGTAAATTCAAATAACTGCCTTCCTTTTAAACCTGAAAAGATGAACCAACACAATGTGCCCCATTACGATCAAGTTCCTACATATCCCTGATTCTTGTGTACTCTAGGTAAGCACAGCAGCTACGTTAGAGCTACGTCAGAGCTACGTCAGAGCTACGTTAGAGCTACGTTAGAGCTACGTATCAGCTTTCATTTATCTAAGACAACTTTACCTTTGAAGACAGCTTCCATCTATCTAAGACACTTTTACCTTTGAAGACAGCTTCCATTTATGTAAGACACCTTTACCTTTGAAGACAGCTTCCATCTATATAAGACACCTTTAACGTTGAAGACAGCTTCCATTTATCTTCCATCCATCTACGACACCTTTACCGTTGAAGACAGCTTCCATTGATCCGAGACATCTTGCACCATAGACAACACCGTTTCCATCCACCAGAGTACCATCAGTTAAGTACATATTAGTGTACCTAACCATATACGTAAGTACGTTTTTCGATATCTAAACTTTTCGATATCTAAACGTAAACATCAATTTGAATCACCTAACCTGCGAATTTCGTTTGGAACTATCTCGAACAAAAAAGAGTCAAACCTCTACTATTATCAGTACCGATATGTTGGACGAAACTCGAAGAACAGGTCCGTATTCAGGTTCATGAGTGAAAATTCGTATAAAAATATGAATACACTATCTGCTGGGACTTCTGACTACAGGGGTTCTCAGAAATACATACTCAGATGTAACTTCTCAACAACACTTCCCAAAGAAAGAACAAGCAATAATCTTTCCTGCTATAGAAAACGCAACACTCCAAGATTACCTTATACCTCTAGGAACAATTATTGAACCCAAAAATATATTATTCACTTCAAGACTATCGAACAAAAGAATTTGCATGTATCTTACTAGTCCTAGTATATTAGAAAAGTTCATCACTAATCACGAAGGAAAGATCAAAATTAACAATGAAATTGTGCAGGCCCGTAAATATGTAACACCCTCAGAAAGGCTTGTCCTACAATACCACACGCTATATTAGTGAATGAATTAAGCAAACTGGGGATTACCACTCTTCCTACGATGTCATTTCTTAGAATCAGCTCAAATGTCCCCGAATTTAATCACATTTACAGCTTCAGACGTCAAGTTTTCATGACTCCACCAGCACACACACTTCCAGAATACTTTTTGATAAATTATGAGGATACAACTTACAGAATTTTCCTTTCCCAAGACTCACTCTGCTTTTCTTGTAAAAAGCCAGGTCAAACCGCAGCAAATTGCGAAACAGCATCACACTTTCCACCTCCCATTACTAGTACCCCTACCGCTCCACTTGAGACCACTTCCTACAACGAACAACCAATAAACATAAATACTGAAACACCTACATCCTCCGAGCAAAATTCTACAATAGAAACGGACACTGACAATCAAAAATTAACAAAACGTACTTTTAAGGAAATAGAGACACCTTCTCCTCAACCAGAAGAAGAAACAAACGAAGCCAAGAAAGACCCTTTCACTAAACCGCAACCAAAAGCAAACATGAAGAAAATCAAAACTAACAACAAAAAAGATCTTCCAGTCGAAGTTATTATGGAGCCAGTGAGAAAAATTATCAACGAACACAATCCACCTTTTATTCTCCACTTCACCCAAATATCAGATCTTTTCGCAAACGTTTACGGATCAGCCGACCCAGTAAGCATCATTCGAGACTACACAACCGACCTCACAGCACTAATATATATGTTAACCAAAATTTATCCGCATTTTACCCACCGGGCTATCAAAACAAGATGTACAAAAAGTAAGAAAAAACTTTTGATACACCTGCAATTAACCTATTCAGATACAGAACAGGAGAGCGATTGTTCACAAACGTCAACCTATTAAAATACTTATCCATTTTCAATTCTTTCTCATCTATTTTACAATGGAACAAAAATGGTTTCATCGATAAACTTCCAATACTACAAAAGATCATGAACGAATTTAAATCTGACATAATTTGTTTGCAAGAAACTAACCTAAAACATAGCAATGTCCAAACATTAAATCAATTTCAAAAATGTTATAAACATCGAGATACTGCTCAAAAATCTAGTGAAGGAGTAGCAATCCTTACTAAAAATAATATCGACGACGTGGAAATTCTCTTAAATAGTAATCTTGAAGCCATTGCTATTAAGATCCATGACAAACAAGACTTACATATCTGCAACCTATATCTTCCTCCAGGATCGCAAATAAACCAGCAATTTGAAACAACAAATACCCCATCCTAGAACCATACTAGGAGATTTCAATGCTCACAACTTTCTCTGGGGCTCAACATCTCAAAACACAAAGGGTCACCTTGTAGAACAAATATTAGACGACTTTAACCTTTCTGTTCACAACGACGGCAGAGCCACAAGATTTAATATACAGACCGGAGAATCCTCATATATTGACCTTACAATCTGCGATCCAACCCTAGCTCCTTCGTTAACATGGGACAGACTAGATTATACCTACAGTAGTGACTATTACAATACAAAGGATAATACCAAACAAAGCTTCCATCCTAAATGGAAACTTAAAACTGCTGACTGGCAACTCTACTCCACTGTCATTGAAGAAAAAATTGAATCTTGTGCTATCCTACCTAATATAGACGAATCGTTAGAACAATTTATAGAAACCATAAAACATGCAGCAAATATATCAATTGGAAAAACATCTTACACCAAACAGCACACTCGGGTCCCATGGTGGAATTACGAGTGCGAAGCGGCTCTAAGAGCCAGCAAAAAAGCTTTTAATAGATACAAACGATATAAGACTCCGGAAAACAAACAATTTTTAAACTTACGTGCAAAATCAAGGCACATGATCAAAAGTGCGATATTTTGTAAAATATCGCTGGTACTATAAAACAAAAATTCAATGTGTAGTTGATATGTTGTTATTAAAAAAAAGAACATTAATGTACATTTTGCAAATACTATCTTCAAAACGAATTAGTCTGTTGATAATGAGGGAATGGTGTTTAGACATGGAAACATATTTTTAAAAAGCATTTTAAAAATCGTTAAAATCTTTTAACCACGTAATTTCTCAACAGACAGGTAATTTATTTCTTTGTAAAGTATCAGTTTTAAATGTTTGTACCAATAATAAATTTTATCGTTTTTTACTTTTTAATTGTGACATACTTATCGTTGTAAAAATGTATTTTATATTTTTAAATTTTTTTAGAAAATTTGATAATGACAAAATTATTGTTCGAAACGTACGTAATTATTAATAAAGAAAAAATGTTTTGAAAGAAACTCCCAAAGTTTAATTATCACCTTAATCCAAGAAATTCCACGCATAAATATATATATATATATATATATATGTATTGTGAGAATTTAATTTTTTATTAGATTTTAATTTGTATATTTTAGAATGAAATTTGTTGTGCCGGGCGCCTTTTTTATCAGTTACCTGTATTTCTCTCCTACTATATTCTTATTTTCTTTGCTCAGTCAGATCAGAACACAATAATCTTTCTCAGGTGGTTCCGTTGGACGTATATGTTATCTAAATTTATTAGTGAAATAAACAACTACACTTCAAATGTAAAAATAAACATGATAACTTGTATTTATCAGAAATATTCAGTACTATACATTATTCAAATTGCAAAATTCTTATTATCTAATTGTTTTCAAATTCAATAAACCCCAATCTTTCTAAAAACGCACCCTGAATTTACTATGTTTTTAATTTACATTTTATATTCTAATGTCATATATGGACGCTGTTATGCAGAAATGTGTTAACCCACAAAAAAGTACATTTTGAGTTAGAGTTACAGTTGTGTAATAGAAATTGCAGAAATTCATCTGATAAAAAATTGACATGAAAAAAGAATTCCTTATATCAAAAAAATGTAAAAAAGTTAACCCACAAATGTTGTTGTCCTGAATTTTCATTTAGCAATAACATTTCAAGTATCTTAACAGGTTTTCGCATATCAGTCACAGAGATGGACCTTCATTTCGCAGTAATGTTTTAATCACTACATAACACAGTGTTGCTAAATTAAGAAATGTGGTATGATGAACATGTGATTTCTTTGCAAAAACAAGTTAAAAGCATTTGAAGCTGTTTTGAAAATCATTAATACGCTATTTGTAAAATATTAAAACCACGTTATTTTAAGCTTATCACATTCTTGCAAAACATCGTGATCAAAGTGTTTTTCCCTTGTAATATTAGCAGAAACATGTTAAGTTAAGAATGATGTATTATTGCGCAATAGATATCGCGACCAACTGACTAACGGAAGCAAACCAGATAATACTGTAGGTAATTTCACACAAGTTTCATTATATTTTGAAGACTTCCTTAGTGTGTTTTCCAACCAAATTAAGACAATCGGTTAAGTTAAGGATAGAAATAAGCTTGTATAGTGTTAGTATTGCAAATATTGAAAGGATATTCTCTAGGTAAGTTTGTTATGTTATGTATTATTTGATTTCTTGATATAAAGGGGGTGTACCTAAGTTAAAACAAATTACGTGCAAAAGTTTTTAGCTGTAAGTTAGGGCATTATCAGATATATTTTCAGACATACAGTGTGTCCTTTACCCCTGTCGATTATTTTATGGAAATAAATACTTTCATTCTGGCAGGCAGAGGATCTTTGATTACATACTTTTAAATTATACTTACAGGATGTTTTTATCAACAAGTTGCAACTCTAATAATTTTTAATCCATTACTTTTTGCAAAAACGTTGACACAGGCCGATTTTTGATTCGAGGTGTACATGGGTGGCACATTATTGAAACAGTTTTAAGACATTCGGTATATGAATATCAATATCATATTTTACTAACGTTGTAGTGCTGTGTTGGTTGAACATATTTTTTATGGTATTTCTTGTCCCGCTTGCATCACACTTAGGTTCTATAGTTGGTAGGAATCACGTTCTGTCAACTATTATAACACCCGAAAAAAATGTGAAATTTAGAGAAATGGTCAGATTTTTCCCGATTTGAGCCAAGAACTTGTTGACCCAAATTTAGTAGTCAACTTAGAAGTAATGACGATTATTTTTCCAGAATGACGTCAAGAGGTCTTCGGATATTACAATGCTTAGAAAACTTTAAATCACAAGAAGACTCAAAAACATCTACACAGAGGAATATTGAAGAGCACGAAATTTCAAAACATGATTCTGGATATAGTAAAATTGAACTAGTAACAACCGATTTGCCGATCTATCGATCCGACAAAGATGATGAAGGAGGAGAGTTTAGTAAATTTCCATCAAGCGATATATTGGTCTTAGTTCCCGATTTGGAGCTACTAGGAGCGTTAAATTCAAGGGAATGCCAAAATCACATGGAGACTAATGAGGAAAAGGATGTAGTTGGACAAGACTTGATGAAGCCAAGTAAAGAAAATAGTGTAGTTGAAGCTGAATTCCTATTGCCAAATATATCTATTTCCACAAGCGATTTCGAGCAATCCGTGGAGTTGAACAATTCACGATGCAGTGCAATTTTTTCAGGAATTTCTGATGTAACAGAAAACAATAGCAAACTAGTTGATACAGGAGATGTTAATCTTTCTTCTACGAGCAATTCACTTGGAAACGCAATTCCAGAAACATCATCAATGCCAAATAATGAGGAACATGCTGTAAAAGAGAATGGTAGTACCAATGCAGAAACAATAAATGAGAGCAACTTCATTTCCATCGTTGATAACGATTCCTTTGTTACACAGTCAACATCTAGCGCTGATACTTCTGCTAATGCTAATCTTGTAGCCAATAATACTTCTAAGAAAGAACGGCCTAAGAAAGGCAGGAAAAGAAAACACCCAGAGCAAAATAGGCATATCAAGAAAAAGAGACTTAAAACAGGTCTAGAATACATAAATAGTAAAGGAAAAACCGTAAAGAGAAAGGAATTTCAGGGCCAGAATTTTGAATGCAAGTGCCCTAAAAAATGTACAGAAAAAGTGAGTGCTGACCAAAGAAAAATATAGTTTGAAAAGTTCTGGAGTTCTGGGTCGTACGAATCAAGATGTGCTTTAATCCAAAGTTGCGTGAAACAGAAAACAAAAGCAAGAAGCTATGGGCAGTCTTCAAAAAGATTATTTACGAGAATATATAACATCGGTGATATATCAGTATGTAAAAAAACCATACTAAACACATTTGGTATTAGCCAGTCACGCATAGATGTTGCTTTGACTAAAACGAAACCACTGGTACCACTAAACGATCAAAGAGGATTGGCTGTTGGTGGAAAAAATAAAATGTCAGATGCTCAGTTGAATAGTTTGAAAGAATTTCTTGATAGTCTGCCAAAATATAAGTCTCACTATTGTAGAAACAACTCAACAGCCAAGTTTTTAGCTCCGAACCTGAATATACGTATTGTATATGATTTGTATAAAGAAAAATACCCTGACGGAGTTAGTTTATCGACTTTTAAAAAATATTTTTACAGTGCGTACAACTTGCACTTCAAGAAACCACATAAAGACACTTGCCTTAGATGTGATGCTTATCGGGCCAAGAAAAAAACAGCATCTGGGCAAGATCTGGAAGATTTGGAATCTGAGCATAGAGCTCACTTAGATCATGCATCAAGATTAAGAAACCAGTTAAGAGCGGATTTACAACTTGCGAAAAATGATGCCTCCGTTGAAACTCTCACGTTTGATTTGGAAAAAACGCATAGTTTGCCTCGACTTCCAACCAGTATCTATCACAAACGACAAATGAATTTATTTATTTTTGGAATCCATTGTGGAAGTAGAGGTCAGGTTTTTTTTAATGTTTGGCTAGAAACAGATGCAGGTCGAGGCTGTCAAGAAGTAGGATCCTGCCTGAAAAAATTCGTCGACGAACATTTTTTGAAACCTACAGCCACTCATTTAATTCTGTGGTCAGATGCGTGCGGTGGGCAAAATCGTAGTATCAAACTAGTAGTCATGCTAATTCATATCCTTCAAAATCACAATAAGTTAGAACAAATCACTTTAAGGTTTCTTCAGCCTGGCCACATGTTTTTGCCAAATGATTCGGAGTTCGGAGATGTAGAATGTGCGTTAAAACTGCATAATCGTCTCTATACAGACGACGACTACATACACGTTCTGGAAAATTGCAGGAGAAAAAGAAGTTTACTGTTACCAAGCTCTCTAAATTAGATTTTTTTTCTGCTGCTACGTTATTAAAAGCTATAACTAACAGGAAGCAAGACACCGACAAAAATAAGATATCCTGGCTGAAAACCTTCGAAATTGTCATGAAAAAAAATGAATTTGGCAATCTTTATTTCAACGCAGTCACTGATGATTCCACTACATCAAAAGTTGTCAATATTTCAAAAATTAGTAGAAGTCGTAAACAAAAAATGTTTAAAGATATTGAACTTCCTTTGCTTTGGCCAACTGGAAACCAATCTCAACTGCAAAGGTAAAAGATTTAAACGAGATGCTGAAGTTAATTCCGAGCGATGCAAAGCATTTTTATAGCTTTTTAGGAAAAGTGACAACCGACGATTTTGTAGATGACTTGGATGGCTACGGGCAGGCAGTGGATTTTGATATTGAATCTATTGAGATGTATGGGACTGATATAACTGACAACCAATAGTGTTTGAAGTTTTGAAGAATCTAAATTGTTTTTGTTTTTGTGCCAAATTTTCATTTTATGTGTCAATAAAGAAAATAATGTTTTGTTTTAAAAATGGTTAAATTATTTCCATTTTCTCCCCCAGTATTTATAAACTGAAACCAAAAAAAACATAAATGAAAGATTATATATGATTAACTATTACACCCCGCGACAAAAACCGTAAGAGGTATTGTTGTTTGGATGTTAAAACACTAAATTCATAACAAATATGTAAAAAAATTATAATACAAAGACCAAACAATTTAAAATTTTAGAGTCAAGTCACATATGCAGGGTAATGAAATACTTACTTCTGTATTTTTGCAGAAGTGGGTTATGTGGGTTACCACATGTTTAAGAATAAAATTGAATTTAGCAAAAATGTGATTTTAAAGTTAATGTTAGTTATTTCTATTATCTTAATTTCTTCATCTGCCTAGTAATATACTTTGGAATCCACCGATACGTTACAATTTATTGTCATGTTCATATAAGTAACATTAAATTGTTCAGAAAAATTAGAGCTAACTATGTTCTCTGAAACTTTATACGGCTTTTTCTCAAAATGGCAATCATGTGGGTTAACATACTTCTGTATAAGTGTGGGACTATACATTGCGTTTTTAACGGGAGCGGCTAAACGGGACCCGTTCAGCCGGATTAATTTCATCGGGACATACTTCCATCGTTTATCCCGCTAAAAACCGTACGACTGAGTAATTTCTTTGTAGCTTTCGGTAAAGTAGGTGGTTCGATAAAAATAATGTTATCGAATATAAAAATTGTTTGTGTCCTTGAAGCTACTGGCCTACTTAGAAAACCAATCGAAAGAAGATATAGCGTTCATCCCTTTCATGCTAATCGTGAAACAAGTGAAAGATTTTCAATATTTTATATCGACATACGAAAGTATGAAGTTAAGTTTTTTGGATATTACCGAATATCAATTAACTCGTTTGATGAATTGTTAAATGCATTACGTCCTTATATCACAAAACAAGTAACTCATTGGAGGAACCCAATATGTGCAGAGGAAAGATTGACAATAACACTCAGGTTAGTTGGAAGAGATTTTTTTTATTTTTAGTTTCAATATTAACATTATAACATTTTATATATCGAGGTTAGGGTATTGGGAAAGTTGAGAGTGTTCGGACGACTCATTAGAATGAGGTGACAGTTGCGACGAAGAAGGGGTTGGAGATAACAGGGGTGTTGTTTGACCAGTGGGGCACCGTGAATGTGCAGAATGTAAGGAGTTATGTGTAGGACGTAAGGAGTTCTGTGGTGGTTGATGGCTTGTGTTAGGATAAGAACTTTGAAAATATTGATAGGGTTGTGAATAATTAAATAATGGGAAAAGAGTGGGAAGCTGCTGAATTGGTTGCAGCCTATTTTTGTCTCGTAGGTTCCTGAAGAATTGGAGGGTATGCAAACGAAAATCCAGTTTTTCTTCCTCATTGAACCTTTTCAAATTGGGGATAAGAGACAGCAAAAATGCTCTGTCAGAGTCTTCTTCGGCGTTTTGGGAGGCATCCAATTTTTGCAGCAATTGTGTCTGGAAAGACGTGCAGTCTGCCGACTTACGCGCTCTGTTTGATTTTTTTAGATTTATGTTCTTTTTTATGGATGTTGATGGAGTACTGCTTATTTCGTTGTTTGAAGCAGCACTGCCTATTTCGTTTGAAATATAATTTTTAGCTGCTTCTTCCATTTCTTCTGTCTCATCATTATCTTCCTCGTGCACAATATTTCCAGAAGTTCTAAAAAAATTAGAATTTACATTATCAAAGTCCTTATTGACATATAAATGCACATACCTTCTCTTTTCAATGCTTTGCTGTAAGAAGGACAGAGCATCGGCATAAACATATTTTTTCTTCTTACTGGGAGCAGGATCTCCAGAAGCTCCCTGGTTCACAAATTTCGCGAAACTGTCTCGAATGTGTCGCCACTTATTTTTCATTTCTTTCACTGTAAACAAACATTAAAAACAATCTCTTATACACGGTGTCTACTATAAAAACCGCCAAACTTCAGGGGGTGATTAAACAAGTAATTTCGAACAAAAAATGCAATATAACACTTTTTCGAAAAATTGATAATTTCTCTTTTAATTACTTGTATAATCACCTCCTGAAGTATGGCGGTTTTTATAGTAGACACCCTGCATAGGGTAATATCTAAACACTGTAAATTATTTATTTTTTAGGTTTTTGGCTACTGGTACCAACTTTGCTGCCTTACAATATGAATTTTATATAGCAAAAAGCACAATTGGCGTTATTGTCCGTGAAACTTGTCAAGCCATATGGTCTTGCTTACAAGAAACCGAGATGCCTGATATTACTAAGGAGAGATGGCTCGAAATCGCTGAGACATTTTACAAAAAACCAATTTTCCAAATTGTGTGGGAGCCATAGATGGAAAACATATTCGTTGTACAAACCCAAAGAAATCTGGATCCAAGTATTTCAATTATAAAAAATTTTTCTCGGTTGTGTTAATGGAACTTGTTGATGCCAATCTTTGCTTCATAGCAATTGATGTTGGTGCTTATGGAAAGGAAGGAGATTCAATTGTGTTTAGAGACAGTCCATTAGGGAAAAAGTTATACTCTGACACGTTAAACTTGCCAGCACCTAGGTGTTTACCGAACACTAACACCAATCCTCAACCTTTTGTATTTGTGGGCGATGAGGCATTTAAAGTTCATACGAATCTTTTGCGACCATTTCCTTTCCGACAGCTTAATCCTTATCGAAAAGTTCATAATTACAGACACTCGAGATGTAGACGTTCTGTAGAATGCGCATTTGGAGTTCTAGCCAATAAATGGAGAGTTTTTCATACTCCTATACTTGTAGAGCCAAATTTCATTGACGACATCATAAAAGCATCTTGTATTCTGCATAATTTTGTTCGCAAAAGAGATGGTGTTAATTATGAAGAATCGGAAACTTATCCTTTCACAGAAGTAGATAATTGTGGACCAAGTGTACGGGATCAAGGATGTGAAGTAAGAGATTATTTTGCCGACTACTTCATGGACGCAGGAGCCGTACCTTTTCAGCAACATCACATGTTTTAAATTCAATAGATGATATATACAAATGTTTAATCAAGAAATACCACTAATATTGAAAATACAGAGTTTTTTATTTTATTTGATAACTGTGTCAAATCCTAACCGATTTTCAAATACGAAACGCCAAAATATTCGCAAAGAAAAGGGCTTTCAAATGATGTATTGGAAGTAGGGTAGTTCCATTCGAAATTCTAAAGTTAGGGTGGCTGGGAGTTAGGGGGATGAACATATCAAGTTAGCTTGACAGTCAAAAATGCTCCCCCTAAAAACAAAAATCGACGGGTCTCAGCGAATTTTGTAAAAATTTTCGGTTCTCTAGTTAAAGGGAGGGGGGGAGTCAAGTTTTCGTTGGAAGACCCTGTATATGAAAAGGGAGTTAATAAATAAGTTTACTAACCTTTTTCTTGCTTTTCCAGATCTGTTTTTTCTTCCCAGTCGTCAAACATATTACCACCAATATTGAACCAGCTTTTTTCTTTTATATTTCGATCACTATACTCCTTGCAACCCTTTTCCCATATTGCTGAGTATTCTTGGACATACTGAATAAACTTATCAGTGTCGAACATGACTATTAATGCAATAAAACGTCAAATTAAAAAGCCAAATTTAAGAAATAACTAGAAAATTTAATCCCGTTCAACCGCACTGTATAAACGCTACCGTTTGAAAGAATGTGTTCTTGTTGCTATGCGGTTCCCGCTAGACTGCAGCAAGACGCGGTTGAGTCCTGTCAGCGTTTCGGTACCGCACATGTATAGACGATCTAACTTAAAACAATACGTTCTATCTATCCCGCCAAACGGGTCCTGCTAAAACGCTCCCGTCAAAACGCAATGTATAGTCCAGCGTCCATATATCTATCAAGTACTCAATTAACCTATTCTTAACTATTCAAAATTAAAGTTTTCTTTCTTGTATTGCTTTTGTTAGTCTTCAAATTATTCACTATTAATATGCACTTGAGTGTCTTTTACGGTCAATAGTTTATCGCGGGGGTCTTTACCTTGTATGCGTTGACGTCTTCTCTATTTCGCTAATTCATAAATTGAATTTTAAGTCGTATTCTGGTGAATATTTTTCTTCAAATTTTACTCATAGGATTAGTTTTGCTTGATGGTTTCTCTTGTTCAATTCGATTTATTTTATAATTATTCTCTAATCTTTCTCATAAAGGAACTCCTCTTTTTCAATCTATCAATCACTGTCAAACCCAAAAATCCGTCTCCATGGATTCTTCTTAAATTTTGCTTGCTTCAGTTGCTACCAGTCATAAATTTTTTTATACAATTTTTCTTATTCACTAAGTTTCACATTATATATAATTGTTACTAACTAATTAATAAACAGTTTTATTTATATTTCTAATAAATACCTTTTATCCCCTTACTTGCATTTTTAAATTTTTTTTTTAATTTTTATAGTATTTTATTTATATTTAAACGGATACAATGTATATATAAATAAATTTTGCAGAAAAAAAAACAAATAAGACATTGATTCACAATGAAAATATACAATTTAAAAACTAATAAAAAAAATTATTAAACTTAAAGATGGGATTTTGTGTCATCTTGTTCATAGTAGAGAACATATGCTTCTCCACTGACTAAAAATTTCCACGATATTAAAAGCACTCTTGAATCGTTATATTCGTGCCACTGTCCCGTGTAGGGATGTCGGCAAAATGCTGTGTAGTGACCATTATAAGTGGTTCCACAGTGATTAGATATAGCGTAGAGGTTGTATATACAAGGTGCCACATTATCAGCCGCGTAATGGTTCATATCAAGCCCTTCTATTGGAAAATCTATTGAATCATTAAGTTTTGCACTTAAAATTTCTGTTTGCGAAAAGCGCTTCAGGTGAATGACCAGTATTTTCGAAAATTTATGAATTGAGAATGATTTAATGCATCGTCTTCGTTCCTTTCGAACAAGCTGGTTTCTCATCACCGTCGAGTGTTTCTTCTCTTGTAAACGAATCTAAACATTGTGAAAGTCGTAATTGACCTGTTCTTTGTGGTATCGGAAGGGATAAATCCCAAAAAGGATCGTAGGTAACTGAACAGTGACCACAGTGTATGCACTTGATTGTTGATTTTAATTGACCGATAAAGTTATCCATAATCTTGGAGTTGTCCATTCTCACATATCTTAACCAAAATTCTTGTGCTTTCTCGATATCACTAAATTTGTCATCAATTTCAGTTAATATGGGCTTTGGTTTTTTATATACCTTGTTGACATCTTCGTGAAGTCCTGCTAATAGGTAACGAAGAAACTCATGTGCATCATGTTGAGTGTATCCCATGAACCTTGAAGTAAATCGCTGAATCTTACTTTTCAATGATACTGTATTAACCACTCTGTCTGAACCGTCTTCAGACCAAAGTTCTTGAATAACTTCAGCAAATCCTTTAATTAGTGTTCCTTTCATGCTAGATATGTTTATGTTAATATCTCTTATGTATGCGTCTTTCTTTAGATATTCTAATAGCCACCTTGTGTTTGATAGGCATTGGATAATACTATTCATGAAACATGTGTTACCAATATTTTTGAGACCTTTGAGACCCAAAGAATCTTGGGGAATAGCCTTTATGGATCTGAATGTGGAAATATTGTTAAAAGCTCTTTCGCAACTACTATCATTGTACGAATAATCTCGGATTCTATTATTGTCTTTCTCACTTGATCGGCGTGATAAGGAATTTGAATTGATGATGTTTGCTACTGAATTGGATGTAGATATTACGGATTTGGAAACTGTTTTGGTTAGAGATAATCTATTGCGTAGAGGAATCGCATCATTCTCTAGCATAGTCCTCTTCTTCAGTATTCCTATGAATGGGACATCATCTGGCTGGTGGTTATCTGTATTTTTTAGTACACTGAGGCCCAAACGCTTATTGGGGACATAATTTATTAAATTATCAACGCATGTATTATCAGAAGGCACACATTCTGAATAAGAGAATGAAGATGTTAAATAAGAATGTCGGAAATAGGAAAGATCACATGTTTTAGGGTCTGTAATGTGAGAAAGTTTGAAAGTTGTAGAAGAATTACGTTTCTTATGATTGGGTTTCATGAAAAGTTCTTCTAGAGGCTTAGAACGGGGAAACGTACCGAGAAAAGATGAAGCGTTTTCTCTTTGAATTGCAATACTTATTTGTTGTATAAAGAACACAGTTGCTCTCGAATCATTAGTTTCTATTGATATTTTTTTACCGATTTCTTTAATGAATTTTAAAGCTTCATGACCGAAAACACCAGAGGTTTCAATTGCTACAGGAATAAAAATGTGAATGTTCTCCAAATTTTTGTATTTATTGATTTTAAAAGTTTCGCCTTGTAAAGCTGCAGCGCCTGCGGAAGTAGATATGGATCGAACATGGGACGGAGCCCAAGTGTCAGTGCAAGTGAAATCCCATATAACTGGCCTGCCGCGTTGCCATGGAATGAGGGTCATACCATCTGGACGTTTACCGTCATCGCGGCAAGTACCTAACGGTTCCAACGAACAGGGAATCTTTGCAGATGCCATGCCTCGTTTGATTAGGTCATTTACTGCAGAATGACGTGAAAAACGGCCGGCACTTAATTTGCAGCTTAGGCCGTGTCTACCATATTCATCAACATCAGCTCCGCAACGACAGCGATGTTTTACACAAATTTGACAACCTAAACGGAGACCAATAGAAATACGGAATCTTTTGTCATCTAAAAGCGTACCTAAGGGCCGACGGTAAAGCGTTCAACCATGCTCCTGATTCCTTTGAAAATGCTGCATTCAAACGAGCCTTGTCTGGTAAATTGATAGCTCTCTGAAGCAGATTTTCTTTTTCAATGTTCAATAAAGGAATATCCCACGATTTTTGAAAGGATTTATAATTATCGGGTGCAACTTTGTTAGACTTGTAGTGATCCCTTAAAAGACATTAAAGACAAAAGGACACTAACTTAGAAATAATATTTAAATTCAGGTTAATATTAATTATAGTATTTAAGGAGCATCGGCCGGCCATAGTCAATGTCATTTACCAAGGAAAGATTGTTTTTGTTATTTTATAAACAGAATGTATAGTTTACAGACCGCGGTCGGTTGTGTAGAAAAACACAACTATGTTTCCTATATAATGGGTGTGAACGAACCAGGATGATATTATGATTGTTATTAATACTTTGAATAAGTCGTTTTGATATTTATAGTAGTGTAATTTTAAATGTATTAAACTTGAACCCAGTGATTTTATAAATGTGTTATTGTTTATTCTGTTCCCGAACACAGGTTGCTGGTTAAGCGGTTTTCTCCATAATAATATGCCTTTATGGTAACCGTCGAGTATACGAGGGACCCTTACTAAGTAACCACCACAGACTTTAATGACCAAATATTTTCTGTCTCCATTAATAAAGGGTCTTGTGTGTGGAAAAATGTAGGCAGAATGTAATTAATGAAATTTTTTGAACTATTTAATGATGACAAAAAAGAAGGAAGAGCTACTGAAACGATTGAGCGGATTCCTAAACCACCATATGAAACAGGTAGTGAAGCTTGTTTCCAAGAAAGGTCCTCTAATTTAATGTTAATTAATGACTCTAATGAATGACGAATGGCATTGTCGAAATTGATTAGGATATCATTGTGTAACCAGGTCGGACTACATCTTAAGATATATGTTAATTTTGGAATTAATAGGCAATTCTTGAGAAGGTAATAAGCAATATGTGTCGGTAACCAGGATAAACGAGATGACATTTCTCTGAAAAAGGTTATTTTTTCATTGAAAGCTGATAGAAATGATTCGTTTAATGAAGGAGCACCTAATAGAAATAAATTTTGTCTGTTGGTAATTGTTATGCCTGGTGCTACAGAATTAAATTTATCAATGGTTAGATTATTTGGTGATTCTAAGAAAAATAACTCGCATTTGCTGAAATTGAGTTCAAGACCAATATCCTTGGAATTGTTTATTATATAGACAAGAGACTTGAACACGGAATTAGTATTACCACCTAAAGAACCATTATCAAGGTACCAAGCATTGAATTCTGTGTCAATGTTGCTAATAAGTTTGTTTATCGATATGCAAAAAAGGAGAGGGGCCAAAGGGTCCCCATGTTGGACGCCTCTTTCCGAATAAATTATGTTTTCGCCAAATAAAAGATATGAAGGGAATCGATAACATTGATTGATGAAAGGAAAAATTTCAGGTAGAATATCTGCTACAAGTTTTAATAAATGATCGCGATGAATTGTATTGAAAGCATTTTTAAAATCAATTTTCAGAAAAACTTTATTATTAACGTCTGGATGATTAGAGACGTAACGTCTTGCTGCATGTGCAACTGCTTCACAACCACCTTTCGACCCGAAACCAAATTGTAATGGACGAAGTAAATATCCTAATTTGTCTCTGATGAACAAATTATTTTCGCTACTAAACGACGATAAACTGGTCTGATACCTCCTGCTTTTTTAGTTAAAGCTAATAGTGACGCGCCGAATAAAATAGGACGAATATTGATGTTTACTGTGTCATTTAAAATAAAATTACATAATTTACACAAAGATGGTAAAAGATTTTTTCCTGAAGGGCGAGCACTGTAGCTTATTAAATCTTGTAGATGTGAAGGTCTTAAAGAGTCTAAACCACCAGCAGAACTTGTTTTAAAAGAGTTTATTGCGCTACTCACAAATTCTTCTGTTATAAAAAAAGGAATATGTTCCGAAATCAGAGTAGGGAACGTACTATTAAGTTTCTCTACAGGATGTTTCGATTTTAAATCTGTTAAAGTGGCTGCACTGACATCAGCAAAATTGTCATCTGAAGCTAAGATTTTGATTGCGGATGTCAAGTCACCGTCAGAAACTTTATTAATGACATTTTTAATTTTACTATTTTTTGATAAATTTGTGTTTTTCCGAACTGAGAAATTTCTATTTTGTTGATCAGAGAAATTTAATAAATGATGATCTATATTTTCAAAAGTTTTTAAATTATTCTTGATTATAGTAGAGAGAGATACTTTTTTATTAGAATTTTTAGAAGGAAGACTCAAAACATTATACGGAAAAAGCAAAAGATTTTCCCAGGTAGTAATAGAATTTTGTCTTACGCATTCTTCAATCAGATTAGATAGCGTTGAGGCACAAAGAGCCCTTGAAGCTTTTGGGACTCTTCTTATTACTGATCTTTGGCTCTTCAATTTTGCCAACTTTATATGAAAATTCGTATCTTTTATATCCTTATTTTCATAACTTTCTACTGTAATCGAACTTAAATTTTGTCTACCATGCGTCTTATTTTGATGTAATTTTAGGCCTCGCTTCTTAAAAAATTTACCACAGATTTCGCACTTCACTGTGACTGGCGCTGACATAAGGCTTATATCGTTGGAGTTATGCAGACCAAAAAATTCTACCGTCCGCTTCACGTTGATAAATGTACATCCATTTTCTATTTCTGCTTATCTGCACATTTCTTTTAAATATATTATTTAGATTAGGTTCTGCTTTTAAATATGGACCATAAATATTCGGGATTGATATATTAGACTTCTGTGACATTTCATAGAGTGTAAAAATTTCTTTTATCTGTCAAGTCCTATTTTGACGTTTATATTTCTTTTCAACAGGATGCTAAATTTTGTTGGCAGAAATGATAAATTCTGATTTTTTCATTCAACTAATAACTCATCTTTTCTCACAGTTGATTTATTTTTTTAAAATAGCTGATTTGATTGCTATGAATTGGATACAGATACAATAAAAATATGATAACCGTATCAAATTGGTTTTCTGGTTTAATCTCAGTATTTTATTCATTTATACAAAATTTATTCTACAATTTTATTGGTTAATATTTGAATTTTCGATAATATGATAGTATACACCAAATATCGCTAATGACCCCTCGAGGTAGATGCGCTATAATTAAAAAAAAATCATTTCCTTTTGAAATTACAGGCATAGATTATGCCGGTCCTTAACTGAATTTACAGAATTTTTAGAAAGTAATTCAGGTGCAATTGTCCGGTGGTGTACATCAAATAATACGTCCTGGCACAAATAAAACAGGTAGTCACATTTAAAAATAGAAATATTGTTCGTGTATCCCAAAATCTGTTAATTTGGAAACTTCAAAAATTTTAAATTTGAAATCGCTGGTTCATCTATAATACAAAACCAATATTTTGTTTCTGTATTTCACGGAGTGACTGTTTCTATATTTTACGCGCGCACGGTATAATTAAAAAACAATGTTTCTCTTACATAATTATTCATGGATGCATACAAGTTCTATATTCTTTTCTGGACTAGATATAACTTAGTGTTTTTAAATGAAACTCAAGGTCTCTAGTTAATTCCACAATATAATACAAGTTATTGAAAATTCTAAAAAATTGACAATTGTTTCGATAAATCAATATCATCGTCAGAATGACAGAAGTTACATTTCATTTTATGCCTACCTGATGTTTAGTAGTTATATTTTTGGCTAGACCAAGAAGTAACCTAACTTGTGATTGGCTTAATATATGTTTATAGAAAAAGAAGAAGATGTGATATTACAAATATTGAAGCTTAGATATTATTAGCCCTATGGTGATATCCTGGATATCATTTTTCCAATTAAGATCAGTATAACTGTGCAATGATATAGAAAACCAGGAAAACTATATCTGCTGATCTTTACAATTATCACTTAAGAAGACAGTTTATTAGTGGAGAATTCCCTAGATTTAACTGTTCATTGACAACTTCATATTGTGGGTTTCTTAATTGTCTTCTAATTTCCAGTTCTTCAAGGAAATCCAGTTCTTGTTTCTTTTCACAAATATGCAGCACTTCTAGTTCTGTGTTAGGTGTCAATGAATGATTGGTGTCAAGTAGATGTTTTGCGTAGTGGGATTTATCTGGTTGTTTTAATCTGTAAGCTCGTAAGTGCTCACTGTATCGTATTTCAAAATTCCTAAGGGTCTGACCCAAATAGACAGCATTACATTCTGGACATTTGAGTTTATATATACCTGACTTCTTTAATAGTGGTATTTTTGTTTTTACATTTAACAATTTTGTACTGACGTTACTTTCTGTTTTAAAAGAAATTGTTGCATTCGTTGCTGAAGATATTATCTTTGAAATATTATTAGAAATATTTCCTGCATATGTGATGGTTTTATAAGTTTTAATTTCATCAGCTTGTTTAGGATATATTAGTTGTAATGCCACTTTTTTCTCTTTTTTACTAATTAGTTTATTTATCATATCTAATGGATAACCGTTAGATGTTGCTATTCGTCTAATTGTATTAATCTCTCTATCAAAATTACATTTGTTCATAGGAACTGAAAAAGCTCTATGTATCATTGAATTATATGCTGCTAGTCTGTGTGAGACAGGGTGGTTAGAATTGAATGGAATTGTCACATCAGTCTGTGTTGGTTTTCGGTAAATTGAATAATCAAGTACATTATTAACTCTTTGAATTTTTAAATCAAGAAAATGGATTGAGCTATTTTCTTCAATTTCTAATGTAAATTTAATTTTCGGGTGTAAATTATTGATGTAGTTGAAAAACACATCTAATTGTCGCTCACTACCCATAAAACAAGCTAATATGTCATCCACATATCTATACCAAAATAAAATATTTTTCGAAATATTACTTTCAAAGATCTTTCTTTCTAAATTGTCCATAAAAATGTTTCCTAAAATAGGTGATATAGGGCTTCCCATTGGTAAACCTTCATTTTGAATATATATCTTTTTGTCAAAAGTGAAATAATTCTGATTAATGGATACATCAAATAAATTAAGTATATCTGATATTATTCCTGGATTAATATTTTTATCTTCTAGTAATTTTCTTACAAGTATTAGACATTCTTTAGGAGGAATTTTAGTAAACATATTAGTTACATCGAACGATATGAGTTTATAGTTATCTTGCAAGTGGATTGATTTCAACTTTTTGATTAGTTCTATTGAATTTCTAATTGAGTACTGAGATTCATATCCGTAAGTATTGAGTATATTGTTGAGCTTTTTTGCCAATATATTATTAGGAGCATTAACATAAGAGACTACAGGTCTAATTGGTTTCGTTATTTTATGTAATTTAACTGTTCCATATAATTGTGGACAATGAGGATTCTTATGTATGATAGACCTCTTTTCGTAATTATTTAAAAGATAATTTGAATTATTAACAATATCCCTTACATTATTAGAAAACTTCTTTGTTGGGTCTGCTTTAAGAACTTTTAGATCGCTGGATTCTATAAAGTTATATACTTTGGAATTGTAATTTTCAGTCGTCAAAATGACAGTAGCGTTCCCCTTATCAGATTTTGTAACTGTTAGGTTATTATTCTCAATCTTCTCTTTTATTGCGTTTAAAACTGAAATGTCATTTTTTGTTTGACGTTTAACTTTTGAAGGTTCAATATTTTTGATTGAATTGGCAATTTTTAATTTCTCATAAAGAAAATTATTTGAATTAGATTTTAAAGCTATTTCTGACTCTGTAGCTAAAATTTGTTAATATTATTCGTAAATTTAGGTGGTATGCTGTACTTTAAACCTTTATTTAAAAATTCTATTTCACTATTTGTAAAATTAGTGTCTGAAAGGTTTTCAAATCGTGGTGCAAAGTGTGTTGGTATGTAGGTACTTACAGTTTCATGATGTTTTGAGTATTGAATTTTATGTTGTGTGTGTTCAAGATTCTGTAGCTTCTTTTCTTGTTTCTTAAATTTCATATGCTTCATAGTGCTGATATTTTCTCTAATTTTGTCATCCAAACAGTCAAATTCTACTGGATGTAATTGGAATGTGAGTTCTGAATGTACAACTTTTATGTAGTTGTCTAAGGAGTCTCTAACTTTGAACCATTTCTTACATTCAGATTTTATCCAAACTCGTTGAGCACATTTTATAGCTTTTTGTGCTTGTGGTGTTTTAGTGTGACATTTTATATTCACATAATTTGGTATTACCTTTTGTTCTAAGGCATTCTTGGTTAAACCAAATGTTTTGTGATGCTTCGTAACGTTTTTGTAGTAACTTCTGGTACAGTCGGGTCAAATCTTCTCTCGAAGATTTTTTAATGAAATTGACTGTCTCGACCCTTACTTCGTGGAATATGCTCATATTAGTGTTTTTAAATGAAACTCAAGGTCTCTAGTTAATTCCACAATATAATACAAGTTATTGAAAATTCTAAAAAATTGACAATTGTTTCGATAAATCAATATCATCGTCAGAATGACAGAAGTTACATTTCATTTTATGCCTACCTGATGTTTAGTAGTTATATTTTTGGCTAGACCAAGAAGTAACCTAACTTGTGATTGGCTTAATATATGTTTATAGAAAAAGAAGAAGATGTGATATTACAAATATTGAAGCTTAGATATTATTAGCCCTATGGTGATATCCTGGATATCATTTTTCCAATTAAGATCAGTATAACTGTGCAATGATATAGAAAACCAGGAAAACTATATCTGCTGATCTTTACAATTATCACTTAAGAAGACAGTTTATTAGTGGAGAATTCCCTAGATTTAACTGTTCATTGACAACTTCATATTGTGGGTTTCTTATTTCAAAGATAATCTCTTCAGCAACGAATGCAACAATTTCTTTTAAAACAGAAAGTAACGTTAGTACAAAATTGTTAAATGTAAAAACAAAAATACCACTATTAAAGAAGTCAGGTATATATAAACTCAAATGTCCAGAATGTAATGCTGTCTATTTGGGTCAGACCCTTAGGAATTTTGAAATACGATACAGTGAGCACTTACGAGCTTACAGATTAAAACAACCAGATAAATCCCACTACGCAAAACATCTACTTGACACCAATCATTCATTGACACCTAACACAGAACTAGAAGTGCTGCATATTTGTGAAAAGAAACAAGAACTGGATTTCCTTGAAGAACTGGAAATTAGAAGACATTTAAGAAACCCACAATATGAAGTTGTCAATGAACAGTTAAATCTAGGGAATTCTCCACTAATAAACTGTCTTCTTAAGTGATAATTGTAAAGATCAGCAGATATAGTTTTCCTGGTTTTCTATATCATTGCACAGTTATACTGATCTTAATTGGAAAAATGATATCCAGGATATCACCATAGGGCTAATAATATCTAAGCTTCAATATTTGTAATATCACATCTTCTTCTTTTTCTATAAACATATATTAAGCCAATCACAAGTTAGGTTACTTCTTGGTCTAGCCAAAAATATAACTACTAAACATCAGGTAGGCATAAAATGAAATGTAACTTCTGTCATTCTGACGATGATATTGATTTATCGAAACAATTGTCAATTTTTTAGAATTTTCAATAACTTGTATTATATTGTGGAATTAACTAGAGACCTTGAGTTTCATTTAAAAACACTAATATGAGCATATTCCACGAAGTAAGGGTCGAGACAGTCAAGATATAACTTATGTTAATTAGGTATACAGTATTTGCTTATAATTTATAACGATTTCGAACAGTTGAATTGCATTTTTCAAACGTCATAAGTTAAAAACATACTGAATTATTTTGGTTTTATAATAATAGTTATAATGAAATGACTTACATTTTTGTTTCTGTACAAAACAACTTAGAACCAAATATATTTCATATTACTACAGCCATTATTATTACTAAAATAATCTAACCTCAATTCGTACTAAAACAGGAAAATAATGAAATATAAATCCAATCAACAAATTGGAACTTCTTGATAATACTTATCAAATACCTTAATTAAGCGGTTAATCAGAAATTAAAAATTGTTCCTTATCAGCCGTTATATACAATGGAGCTGCAGAATGGGAATTTAATCAGTTCCTGGTTGTCTTACCATTACTTCATACAAAAATTGATATTTTATTCGATAATTGTTAAAATTATTACGTGATTTGAAAACAATTTACTTGTGGAATGAAAAATACTTACTCTCCTAATTTTGTCATCAAATCCCCCCATCGTCCTGCCATATTTGGACTTAAGACACGACAGTGATCCACTAATCAACTTCTTAACAAATAATAGTTGAAGATTGTCTTAGAGGACATCAGAACTCTGAAACAAAATACTTTTATTGGTTTTTTTATTGAGAAAACACAAACATGCTTCTAGTATTGATCTTGAATTTCTAACTGTATTTCATATTAAATTAAAGGATATAATTTTTAAATTGGAAAATATTTTGTAATTTTGTATGTTGGGAGATGAATAAAAGTCTATAGATCAGTTTTAGATGATTCTACTACAGTAAACAATACAAACTTATATTTACATAGGAAAAAGACTGACAATTCTAATTATTTTATCTGACAAAATTAATCTTTCAACAACTACTTTAGCAACCGCCAACTAAAATATCGAGTCAAAGTCGATTCAATAATAGTTTTAGGGAATGTATTATATATTTTCCAACAATAGGTATATAGCGACAAAAAGATCTAGTAGCACCTCAAAGTTATTCAAGAATGCAGATGGAGAGTTTTCAAGGAGAACTAGCAGAATTGGCTAAATTTTGTTTGTTAAATTATTGTACTATTAATATCCTTGATAGTTTTTATTATATTCGAATGAGCAACTTTTTGTTTTATAAAACAATGAAGTGTATCATTTTGGTAAAAAAAATGGTTTTTGATAAAATAGCAAATTATCAGTCAAAATGACAATCTTAGTTTTGACTGTCTCGACCCTTACTTCGTGGAATATGCTCATATTAGTGTTTTTAAATGAAACTCAAGGTCTCTAGTTAATTCCACAATATAATACAAGTTATTGAAAATTCTAAAAAATTGACGATGATATTGATTTATCGAAACAATTGTCAATTCTTTAGAATTTTCAATAACTTGTATTATATTGTGGAATTAACTAGAGACCTTGAGTTTCATTTAAAAACACTAATCTTAGTTTTGACACTGATAATCTTAAATATCTAGTATTTTTAAATAGCCTGAGATAGACTCACCCCCAAAAGGTGCAGGTACTTAGAAAGTGGATTTGGTAATTGTTTTATTTTCAAATGATGTTCACTCTAGATATACGTATTGCATTATTAGATGCAACAAAATGCGAACCATAAATTTAGTAACAATGAAGACGAGTAATTTTCAATTGTAGAAAGAATCATAATATATGTGAGACCCTAAAAATCCACAAACTACAAAAGAATATATTGTCAGCAAAGTTAACTGTAAGGTACACCGGGGGAAGTGGAACCCACATATACAATAATTAAAATTGAAGTGTCCTTTTAAACTGAAATATCTAATATGTCTAATATGGAGAGGATACAGTGTGCTAGGTTATGAAATCCATTGTGTGAAAAACAAAAAAATAAAAAGGAAGTTGCTTTATTTTTTTTTTCTAGTGAATAAATGAAGTCGGATGCACTAGGTTCCACTTTCCCCGCAGTATGGGGCAAGTGGACAACAAGGTGACTTTACACCTGTAACTATTAAGAAATGAACCAGGGCTAGTATAAATAAAGTACATAATACAGTTTTAATGTGTTTAATGACATAATGAAATTTTATTGAACATTATATGAATCCAACGTTACTGAGAATGAAATTCTAGACTGCTGTCTCTTTGTCTATGCTATGCCGCGGTTTTGGCAAAACAAATACAATCTGATGATTTAAGGCTACAGAAATGTCTGGAATTTGGGGAAAATGAAATTTTCCACTGTCTTTTGAAGATTTCCTAAGGCAACTAACGTCAACTTCATCAGCAAAACATTGTAATACTTTGGCAACATAATGGTGAAATTTGTTAGGGCTACCTGTAGTAGGCATTTTTAATAGAACGTAGTCATCCGGCATTGCTTCTCGATAAATTTCCTGCTTGATAGGAGAGGTTAGGGGTATGGACCATTTACAGCCGTCTTCAGAATCGCACAGTTCAAATCGCTCGTCGTCAGTACTGTCCAAGTCTATTTGTTTCCTTTTAGATTGCTGTATCGGCTTCTTTATCTTTAACGGCGTTTTCTGTGTTTCCACTTGCTTTTCTTTTAATTGTTGCATCTCATCATCGGATACGACGGAGTCTGAGAGTGCTTCGTCATTATCCGAAGTTGATTGTATCAACTTTTTCTTATTTGTCGGTTTCTTTTTTGTGCTTCTATTTGATTTTCTTTGAAGTGTTGCACATAATCAGCGGATGTGATCACTTCTGCTGCAGAACAAATTTTCTTTCGCTTTTGTCTTCTTACTGTTGGAGACTGATTGACATGCTCAAGTAAAATAGCTTCAAAAGATTTTGTGCCAAAGGAAATGCCTGATTCTTGATTGTCATTATCAGCAGGCTGTCTGATATCTTCTGAGCCCCCGGGATTCAAATCTGCATTTAAACCTGACGTTGACGATGTAGGTGTACTTTTTTCTTGCTAATAAAGTTGAAATCTTTCCAAAGCCTCAGGTTCATATTTGTCGTCTGAAATTACCTTGTCGCAAAACGGATAAATTCCTGCCTTGCGAAACCCACTTTTTAAAATTTCTTCATCCAATTCTCTCCACACCTGGGAAATTGTAGAAACAAATAAAGACTTCGACATCTTTATCCCATAGTTTTTCGTTTCCATTTTATTATGAGTTCGTCGTATTTCAGTTTCAAGGGCTTAAATACTGCGAGGTCCATTGGCTGTAGAAGATGGCTGCAGTGAGGTGGTAGTTTCAGAAAAACTATATTTTCTTGTATTGCTAGTTCTATTAAATTAATTGTGACATGTGACGAATTTTCATAATAGATAAGAATAATTGGTCTTTCTTTCGGAATAACGTTCAAGAACGTCCGTTCAAAATAATTCTTGAATGCGTCGCTTTTCATCCATCCTTTTGACGTGGCAGCAAAAGATGCTCCAGGATATACACACTTTCCCTTCGCTAGCCAAGTACTCCAAATATTTTTTCCTTTAAAAAGAATAAGTGGTGGTAATTTCTGACCCGCTGCATTGTGTAGTGGTTACTAAGTAAGTGCCCCTCGTATAGACTACTTTTACTATAAAACCATTTATCTCGTAACCATTCTTCAAGAGTTGAATGAATAACATCATTTGAAAACTCACTGGGATAAATATAATTAAGAATTATTAACACAAATTATAAATACACGATACATACATTTGTACTATTCAAAATAATAGTAATGAATCATCCTGAATTTGTCGACACTCTCTATTTATAGGAAGTATGCGATCTAATGTGTCAGTTACCCGTATTCATGACCTTCCGCATTCAAACTGAATGTGATATTTATATTTTACAGCGAACGTGCTTTCGGTGTGTTTGCTTGACCTTAATAGATCGATGCTCGCTAACCACATTGAAATTATTATTTACACAAATTTAACAATGTCTTTTCTTTTGATAATGCCTTTTTATGATACTGTCTTTTGGGATCATCACATCATCCCCTCTTGGAAGAGAAAAATGATCGTTGATAAATTTTCGATATTACTTAACGTTACAGTTCTCACTAATTGTTTTGTTTACCAAACTGTACTTGATGATCACACTTCACTTTGTTTACAAATGTTTCCGCTGTGGTATTTATACAATCGATTTTTATGAGCGGTCTGTGTCTTATTGTTTTGATATGTAATCTCACAATTTACGCCTTTTATTTCCGTTATTTTAAACGGACCTAAATAATGTGCATCGAACTTATTTCTTTCCTCATTCCTCAGAATAACTAATTCCGCTACTTTAAAGTTTACAGGTGAAGATTCCTTTTCACTATTACTGACTCTACTTAATTTGTTATTTATTAAAAACTGTTTGGCTCTTTCATTTGCGTATTGTAACTTATACTTTAATTCTTTATCGTATCTTTCAAGATTGTAACACGGTTCAATTTTTACATTAAAAAATTCTGGTAAATTGGGTTTTCTCCCGTATAACAACTCAAAAGGAGTGTATCCGTGATACGTGTTTGGTGTTGTATAATAGCAATATGCAAACATTTTTACAAACTCGCACCAGTTATCCCTAGAATCTTTGATAAAGTTTCTTATATACTCATTAAATGTCCTATGTAATCTTTCACAACTGCCTATTGCTTCATGGTGGTATGCCGTTGAAAAATTATATTTTATTTTTAAAAGTTCCGATAAGTTCTTCATTATCTCATTCTTATATTCCGTTCCTTGATCTGTCCTTATCTCCTTCATCAATGCGTAGTTTGGTATAAAATTGTCAAATATAGCTTTTGCTATTGTGGTTGCCTCTTTGTTCCTGACCGGTATCATAATCGCGTATTTTGTTAGTTCGCATAATATTGTAATACAATAACGATTTCAGTTGTTACTTTCTACAAAAGGACCTATTGTGTCTATGTAAATTATATCAAACGGTTTTATAGATGTGTCTGTGATGACGAATTTTTCCTTATGACTAAGTTTTGCTTTATTCATTTGGCATTCATGACAATACTTTACAAACTTCCTTACATCTTTCTCCATGTTTTTCCACCTATAAGTTGCTCTAAGTTTCTTTAATAATCTATTATTTCCTACATGTGCTCCAAATATTGGATCATTGTGGTATCTTTCTAAAATCTTTTGGATCTCCTCTTTCTGCTGTACCGTTTTTGGTACTTCCCATATACATACTTGTCGCCATTTCCAATTATTTGCTTATTGCTTGTAATACACCAGTATCGATTTCCTCAAATATAGAGGTAGGTATTTTAATAATACAATTCAACGCTTTCGGTGTGTTTGCTTGACTATACAGAAAAGTTCTCCTTGCCTGGTCCTGCAGTGACTCTATGTGCTGCTTTTCCCTTTCAACCAACTACTTTGACTCTATTCGGATCCAAACAGAAGCTTGTCTCATCAATATTGTAGATTTGTTCTGGTGGAATATTTAAAGTAGTGTGTTCAAGCAGCTTAAAGTAATCAGAGTTGGAAATTAGAAGATACTTAAGAAATCTACAATATGAAGTCGTCAATGAACAGATAAATCTAGAGAATTCTCCACTATTGAACTGTCTTCTTAAGTGATAATTGTAAAGATCAGCAGATATAGTTCTCCTGGTTTTCTATATCATTGCACAGTTATACTGCTCTTAATTGGAAAAATGATATCCAGGATATCACCCTAGGGCTAATAATATCTAAGCTTCAATATTTGTAATATCACATCTTCTTCTTTTTTCTATTAACATATATTAAGTCAATCACAAGGTAGGTCACTTCTTGGTCTAGCCAAAAAATAACTACTAATCATCGGGTAGGCATCAAATGAAATGTAACTTCTGTCATTCTGACGATGATATTCAGTTATCGAAACAATTGTAATTTTTTTAGAATTTTCAACATTTTTCATTATATTGTGGAATTAGCTAGAAACGTTGAGTTTCATTTAAAACACGAATATGAGTAGATTCCATGAAGTACGGGTCGAGACAGTTAATTTCATGTCTACTTCACTTTTTTAACAATTAACAGGGATCGTAACTGCTCGTGCACAATTCGACATTTGCTTTGTAACTGACAAAATTCGAATAACACCGATAATTCGCCGTAGCGGAATAAATTCACTGTTCGATCATATTCTTTACGTAAATCTATGTTACTTAAGCTATTCTTCAACAGGTGGCAGTAATAGCTATATTTTAAATATTTTTAAAAATCATGGTTTCCACTTACCCCATATTTCCACTTGCCCCGGTGTACCTTAATATCTTTTTTTTAGATCAATTTTTTCAGATTTCCTACGAATTTAAATAAACCTCTCAATTTAGATTCGCTTCAAGACGCTTGGAACACATTAGTTACTAGAGAAGTATCTCTTGTCTTAGGGATAACGTGAGATTCTTGTTAACTACAAGGTCTAGACAGTCAATTTACTATAGATTCCAATCTTTCGTATTTTTCGATATGATTGTAAATAAGAGAAATTGCGACGTAAAATAGAAGAAATTCTATTAAAAATAATAAAGAAAGGTTGTTTCACACATATCTTCGCAAAAGCGGATTATCAAATATATTGAACACAGTTATTGATATGTTTTTGATTAGTTATTGTTAAACATTTAGAGAAGAAATGAAATAAACCAAAAAATCAATAGAATTCCACAAATCAAAGAGTGAACAAAAGGTCAATAAGTCTCACATGTTAGGAACTAAAGTGTCACTTTTAGACCCAAGGGATATAAAGTGACAGTTGAAATTCCAAGGGATTTGAAGTACAAATAAAAACGTACATCCTTGATACCTAGCTAAGCATTTTAGAAGGCGATCCTCGATGCCCAGCTAAATTTCGTGAAAGTCCATCTTAAGTAGTATTTATTTTTATTAACAATGTATGTAGAATTACCGGAATTGCAAAAAATAGCGTATACACCTGTCGACTAAATTGGCATTAATCCCTTAGGTGGAGTGCTTCCCTCGAGCTCCGCCCTCAGGAATCAAACACCACCCGCAGGATTAAATGGGTCGCTTGGTGTATAATATACTATTAGTACTAAAACACACGGAGCGGTTTCTGGCGAGTCGGCAGCCGACTCGGCTGCCGAAGCGGTGCATCCTTTATGGCAGTTCTATTGAATGAAACAGACGGTTCGTCAACGCGCGGTTCGTGATGGCGGTGGCAGCGCGTACCCTGCTGGCCATCATGCACCGCGCGCGGGTTTACGACTGTAGTCGGAACATCAGTACATGTTTGCTTATGGGACTAAACACACGTAAGCGGTGTTGTGGCGGTTTTTGTTATTAATAGTGACCTCGGCGTTGTCAGACCAGTATGGAAACTTTGGACGTTGAGAAATTAATCAATGAGATTCATATTCGACCAGCGATTTGGGATATGCGCGTTCAGAGGATTATTCCAACAAAATAAAAAAGAAACGTTCTTGGGAAGAGGTAACCAACGCCTTTGTTGACGAGGGTGCTGCAGTGGAGGAAAAAAGACAAATAGGTAATTACATGAAAACTAAATTTATTTATCAATAAAAAATCATCAGTATTTAATTATACAGGGTGTTTCAGTTTGTTCGTCCATAACTTCAGTAAACGATAGAACATATCAAAGTTGTAAAAGTATTTTCTATAACATTTTCCTCTAAACGCTTCGTTTTCAAGATACAGGGTGTTAAACTTTTAAAAAAATATTAATATTTATTTATTATCGCCCAAATAAGTACAGATTTTTTATTTAAATTTTGTACACTTTAGTCATAATCAAAGACCAATATTTTGATTTTCCGAAAATTTTGCTTGGAAAAGCAGTGGCGTAGTTATGGGGTTCTGTCTGGATTATATTATGACTAAGTGTACAAAGTTTGAATAATAAATGTTTATTTGTTTGGGAGATAACGAATAAATAGTAGTACTTTTTTTGAAGTTTAACGCCCTGTACCTTGAAAACGAAGCGTTTTATAGAAAAATGTTACAGAATAGACTCATATTATTTTAATATGTTCTATCGTTTACAGAAGTTATGAACGAAAAAACTGAAACGCCATGTATTAACTTAATAATAATTTTCATATTTGTGCGTTTTGCCATTCCAGCGGATTAATATTAACAAAATAGTTAGTGAATTTTTCTCTGCAGTTAAGAGCTCTTGGATTTCCTCTGCTCAATGAATCAGTGGCTAAATTTGCCAAGCCATTTGCTGATCTAATGTCATCATCACGGTGTCCATCTCTTAATCTGACCAAATTATGGAGTACGCAGCACGCTTTGATTATATCTTGGGCGAAATCAACAGATACGTTAAGCGGTCTGTGGAAAATTCGCAACTTATTAGCCAGAATACCAAATGTACATTCAATGTATCTTCGAGCTCTTGACAATCTGTAGTTGAAAATGTTTTTTTCAAAAGTTAAATTTGATCCACCATAGGGCCTAAGTAAATTTTCTGAGAGTGGAAAGGCTTCATATCCTATTAGTACAAATGGATAATCAATTACATCTTCTTCGATGGAATCTGCTGGAGTAATTTCCAGTGTATCATTTATCATTCTTTTATATAGTGTGGAATTTTTAAAAATTCCAGAATCACTAGATTTTTCATAGGAGCCAACGTCTACGTATGTAAATAAATAATGGCCATCACACATTGCAAAAAGTACCATTGAAAAATAATTTTTATAGTTGTAGAACATAGAGCCGCTATTAGCAGGTTTTATCATCCTTATATGTTTTCCATCGATGGCTTCTATGCAATGTGAAAAATTTGCATTTTTCTTAAATCCTTCGGCTATTTCGAGCCATTTTTCAGTAGTTAACGACGGAAAAGTTATATATCCAGCATGTGTCCATATAGCTTTACAAACTTCTTGGGTGATTAAACTTGCTGTGGATTTTCCAATTCTACAAGCATAATGCAAATCGACAAATGAATTGCCAGTAGCTAGGTACCTGAAATAAAAGGGTACTTATTAAATAAAGCTTTGTTTCAGGCATTTTGCTTCAAAAAAAATGGAAAAACATAAGGGATAGGTACGCTAGAGAACTTAAAGAAAATAAAGGAAAGTCAGGACAAGGACGAAAAGTCAAAAGTTCCTATATGTACGCCAACCAATTGGGCTTTTGTCAGATGTAATCCAACGTCGCCCCACAGATACATCTATGGATGATGAGGCTCCTCTATCGCCAAACAGTCAGAAAGAATCTGCGCCAGAAAGTCCTGCTACAATACATGATGACTCTCCTACTGTTCATGTCGCCAAAAAAAGAAAAGGAAACACACTGGAAAAAAAACTTGTGGAGGCCCTTGATAATCATAGTATTCATCAAAAACGGGGAAGGGGGGAGTGTCACGTATATGCCTAATCTCTCTTCTTGATTCTAACAATTATCACTCTAATTTTTAATGGAATCAACAATAAACAACAGATTATAAATCTCTTATAGCGATTTTCATACATTATCGTTTTCTATTAAAAGGTTTATAGGAAAAATCACCGATAATCTATTCTTGTGGCGTTCCGGTTGCAAGAACGATTGATATGGAATATGTGTATCGTGAGTTGCAGCTATAGTAACCTGCGCCGGCGCTTAAGTAACGTCGACGTTCAGCAAAATTTTCAAATATTCAATAAATTATTCCTTTCCCTTTAACGACAATACGCGGAACGATGCAGACGTTATTTCTTGATGCACTTTACTTTGTTTATGGTCCATGATAAAAGTGTTATTATATTGTTGAGTTTATTATTCGGATAATATTGGTTGTTAGTAGTCGCAAGTGAAAAACAAATTATAGTATTTTGATAGTAGTCAAAATGGAAACGTTTTCCAACTGAATTCGATGAATAATTTAAACGATGAGGAATTGTTATGTAGGTTCCAAAATGTGAACTTGTTACCGCGGACTTTAAGATGTCCTACTGCACGCTGTCGAAGACAATGTCCTCTTTTAAAACGGAGGACGGGTATTTTGGGACATAGTTTTCGTTGTTTTAGTTGTAAGCCTAGAATTAGTTTAATGACGGGAACTTTTTTGAAATCTGTAAAGTGCCAATTTGTTCAATTTTATATTGTTTATAGCAGTGGGTATGCGAAATTCGATCGGGGTCCAGTGCTATGTCAGTGGGTTGCAGCAAGAAAGCCCTATTGCAGTACTACCGTTATATTAGATACATGTCGCACCCTTGCTTCAAAAGTGACACAACTCAGAATTCACATTTTTTGAGTTAACTCCATGAATTAGATCACTAAACACTCCTACGTCGATCATCAAAAGTGTTTTAACTTAGCTTATAAGGGTGTGGGCTAGATGGCGCTTGTGTCATTTTTAAAGTTTCTAAACTGGAAATATTATATCCAACAAAAGTGACACAATCGTTAGTTGTGGTCTGAACTTGAAGAAGAGCGATTGCTTCTCGAAGATCAAAACCGCATTATTTTGAGTTGTGTCGTTTTTAAAGATCGAAACTAAAAACCTACATTGAAAGAATTTGAGTTGATACAGTTTTGTAGACTGATATTTGCAGACGACAGTGGATTAATTTGAATTGTGTCATTTAAGAAAATTAAGGTAAGTGACTCTGTTATTTATATTTTAAGTTGCGTCACTTTTGACGAATTATTTGTTTGGGAAGTATCATTAAGCTAAGCCGCCGCGGCGGTTATGCTTTGTTGTTTTTAAATCGGATTATTTTTATTTTTCTAGAAACGATGGATCAATCACAAGGAAGGACCGCTAATATTTTAAAATTGGCAGCTGAAAAATTGAAAGTGCGTGAATGCTGTACCACGATATCTAAATATTCAGACAATAAAGAAATCGTAGGTTTTGAAAAATTATCTTCAATCGTCAGTGACCTACAACGTAGTGCCGTCGCTAAAAATGCCACAAAAGATAAGGAAACCTCAGAGTTTGCCATTCCATCACCAAATCAAATCTTGGTTGAGAATTTGATTGAAAACAGCATTAACAAAACCTTAAATGTCAATGTGTCGTGTAATTCTGAGCGCCCGACTCTCCTACGTTTTAAAAAACTAGGTAAAAACAACTATTACATCTCACCTAAACACAGTGGTGAAAAAGACATAGGCGATTCAGATGCTGATCCACATTATAGTAAGAGTCCTAACAGTTCCTCTGACAATGAAGTGGAACCCGTTGAGGATGAAAATTTAGTTGAGGAAGAAGACGGTATAGTCCAGCATGAAAATTTAGCAGATGAAGAAGGGCCAAAGAGTAAAAAAAGAAAAGTAAACCCCGACAAGTGGAATGTTAAGAAAAGTAAATATCGAAGGAATTGTGGGAAGGCTTATGTATCCTCTTCAAAAACTAAAAAAGAATTCCCAGCAAGAAGATTAGGTCCTCCTTGTGGGGATAAGTGCAGATTGAAGTGCAGCGCAAAAATAGACGAGACAGCCAGAGAAAACCTGTTTTCTAGTTACTGGAAACTAGGAGATGTACAACGGCAAAGAGAATTCATCGTTGCCCACGCTGAAACTATAAAATCAAAATATAGGTAATCAAGTACGCAGGATTATCAAAGCATGAACTCGGCTTTCTATTTCACCATCAACGATAATCGTATTAGAGTATGCAAGACATTTTTTGAGGCGACTCTGGATGTAAATGATCGACCAATTAGAACAGCTTTAATGAAGAAAACTGAAAGTGGCTTCTTGGACAATGACCAAAGGGGAAGACATAGAAACCAGCCTAAGGTTGATCCTGGAATCAAAGATGGTGTAAGAAATTTTATCAATGCTATACCGAGAATAGAATCACATTATTTAAGGGTCCAAACCAGCCGTGAATATACTGAGGGTAGTAAAAGTTTAGCTGATCTGTACCGTGACTATAAAGAAGATTGTGAAACGCGGCAGCTTCCTTCTGCGAATTCGGTAATGTTTAATCACATATCCAATGGTGAGTTTACCATCTCTTTTTTTTCACCAAAAAAGGATCAGTGCGACGTCTGTGAATCCTTCAAAAATGCAGATGAACAAGGAAAAGCGAATTTGGTAGATGCGTATGATCTTCACGATACGATTTACAAGCCGTCATGCCAGTTCCGAGAGGTCAAGTGTCGTCGTTTTACTACAAAAGCAAACTTAACTGTTACAACTTCACCATAAGCGATCTAAATGCCAAAAATGTAAACTGTTATTATTGGAATGAGACTAAAGAGAAACGCGGTGCAGTAGACATAAGTAGTTGTGTACTTAAATACATGCAGGCTGTAACGGAAACAGCCGAAACAACTTCAAATATTGTCTTTTATTCAGACAATTGCTGCGGACAGCAGAAAAATAAGTATTTACTTGCTACATACTTATACGCAGTGACAACACTGAATATTGACACTATCACACACAAATATCGGATACATGGACATTCTCAAAACGAAGGAGATAAGGTTCATAAAGTAATCGAAAAGCAGGTAAAGAGGCATTTAAAATCGAATCCAAACTACGTGCCAGAGCAATATGCTACATTGATCCGAACAGCAAAAAAAATGGCCCTGCTTATCGCATGCATGACATGACATTTGAAGATTTTTATGATCAAAAAACACTACAAGAAGAAATGGGTAACATTTTTTCAACAAACACTGAAAATATAAAAGTAAAGTGGCATGATATAAAAGTACTTAAAGTAGAGAAGCAAAGCCCTACAACTTTTTTCTACAAAACGTCGTATGAAGATGAAACTTTCAAGATGGTAAATATAAGAAAACAAAAGCAAACGAGGTCGAAACAAACTGGACAAACAATAGAATCTGAAACGTGTCTAGTGCGGGCTTATATCAATAAATTACAACTAAGTGACAATAAAAAAAGGACTTAAAAGAATTTGTTGACAAAAACATAATTCCGAAGTTCTATTACAACTCTTACTTTAAAAATATTCTTGATTAAAAAATTAGAATATTTTATAGCATTGTTATAATACTCAAATCATTCATAATAATTATTACTGTTTAAGTTCAATTGATAACTTTAGGATACATTATTTTTATTTTCTTTTTAGTAAAAATTTGGTTTTTTCTGTTTAAGTCAATGAATACATTTTTTAGTTTGGATTATTGAACTTTGTTTTTTATTTGACAGGTACTCAGTAGGTATAGGTGCATATTGTTAAAAATATATGTATTTAGTTTGGCTGTGCCGTACGGTTTAGTTTTCTCTGTACGCTTAAGATGAACAATAAAACTATTCTTACTTTTGAATTAGCCACTTTGTTTACAATAAATCATATATTATTGGTATTTTATTTACGGTGCCTATTGGCAATGACTATGTCACAACGTAAAACGTTTTGTGTTTAATAGCCGAACCAAAACTTCAAAAATGTAACTTTTTTATAAAAATACGTTAAACGTGACAGAACTCAAAATAATTCAGTTATTTATACGAATAAACATCATCAAAACCGTCACAACTCAAAAGGGGTGTTTTCAAGGATTGTAAAATGGATTAAACAGAAAATTCAACTAATTTTGCCACCTTTACACTATTATTTAACTGGTTCCTTTTTTGGATCGATTAAAAAATCTGTAACTATTCAAATACTAGTTTTTTGCGATTTCTGAAAATCTAAGTTTTTTGAGTTGTGTCACTTTTGAAGCAAGGGTGCGATGTGTTCTTGGAAGTTGATTGAGAGGAACGATTTCTTTTTATTTGGTGTGTATCACTGTAGCTATTAGTCGCACTGTATAATCAGAGCATCAAGTTGGCGGTGTCAAGGAGAGAATGGAGGTTAAGGGGGACGTGGACCTGCCTTACTCATTGCGCGTATGTATCGAGCTGGTGACGTTGATCGACTCTTGAAAATCTGAGAAAATATATGAACATGTGGTGTTGTCATTTTTCTATGCATAAATATTGCTTTCTGGGTGACAGTGTTTTCTCTAAATTTAGGAAAAGACAGGGATACGAGGCTCTAGTAGCTTATACTACTAACTTTTTTAAAAATAATAATTGTTATCGGAACCGAGCATACATATAAATTAGTATTAATTAAAGTGCTAGATAAGTAGGTAATTTTTGAAATACGTTATCATAGTGTCATAGTCCAATTACCTCGTGTGATTAGCAATTTTCCCTCAAAATAATATTCTGTTTTCGGAACATATGGGTAAGTGCAATTAAAGTGTATGTTAAACGGACTACTAATTTCCCTAGAAATAGTTCTTGTTATCGGAATCGACCATATATATAAATAAGTGTTAATTAAAGTGCTGCTTAAGTAGGCAATGTTTGAAATACGTTATCATAGTGTAATAGGTATAATTATCTAGTGTAATTGGCAATTTTCCCTCAAAATAATACTTTGTTTTCGGAATATAAGGATGAGTGCAATCAGAATGTTTGTTAAGCGATTGTTTAATTGAATATTATGGCATCTTGTCTAGTATATATAATAAGAAATCGATTATTATTTTTCAGTCGGTACATGCCACTTCGCGTTTTGACATCAACATGAGGGTCGCTGCGCTTATATTATTATTTTGTTTGGTATTCACTTTTATCAATGCTATTCCTGAAGGACCAGGTAAACTATAATTCCTTTCAAAAATAGGATAGTGCCAGTTTTCAACAATATCTTCCTCATACGACCAAATTTGAGATTTTATCACTAACCCATTCCAATAGTTTCTGCAATAGTTGTAGGATGCTTCTTCAATGACATGGTAATACAGCATACAAACATATTTATTTCTAACAGTTTAACAACTGATTTCATGACATGAAGAATATAAATTCATTTTCGGTGACTATCATGTGATTGCGTAGAGTATAGTTTGACAAAATTATGTTTTTTTTAAATAATAAACAGGAACTTCCGACTTACTTCGAATTACTGGAACCGTTAGTGATGTATACTATAATTTAGGCACCAGTACAACTCTGAATGCTCCACAAACTGAACACTGACAGACTTCTTAGTTTGCTCAACATACTCTTCATCACAATCATTACAGCTAATTTCGTAAATACCACTCTTTTTCATCTTTAGCGTTACCTAACAACGGTTTCAATATTATAATGTGATTTATAAGTTATATACAGGGTGTCCCGGGACTAATGGGAAAAAAGTCAGGAGCGTATAATCTGAGCCAAAATAATATTAGTACTTCATATAAACTTTTTCTATGTAGGCCCTCGTTTTCGAGTTATAGGCCTCCAAGATTTTAATTTTGAATTTGGTTTTTATTTTTATCTTTTTTACTAGTTATTCGATCTTTGTAAAATTCACGGTAAAGCTATAATGTACGAGTATGTTTATTTTGGAAAGGTAAACAGATTTACAGTAGTGCCTTGAAGCCAGAGACGGACTACTCGCAATGGTTAGTGATCCATAAATTTGCAGGAATGGCACACCCTGTATGAAATTATCGAAATTGACTTCCCCACACATTAAGCTAACGAAAAGTTACTCTTGCTGGAATTCGATAAAATGAGCCGTTTGGCTAATATTTACAGTTTTATTAATGCACTACGTACAAATTTACCTAACTAACTTATTAATACGATGTACTACAAAAAAATAATTTGAAGATAGCAGATGATAAAAACATTAAGAACTCATTTAATGGGAATTAAAAAGGTACGCAGACAACGTAATTAGTTGCTTTTAATCAAAATTACGAACACAACATTATTAAACCATTAAGAAGACCTCATAGAACACAAGTTATAAAACAATCGACTGAAACTAATTCCTAAACAACAAAAACTAACGTTTTTCCAATAAATGTTCAATATGAGCTCCTCCCACTTCCACGCACATTCTAAGTCTACGACGGTTGTTTCTTTGCACTTCTAATAACATTGCAGTGTAACACATTTCTGTCTATTAAATCTTGCCTTGTTTGCACAGGTGTTGCGTATACCTTACTTTTGAGATAACCCTAGAGGAAGAAATCCATAGGATTGACATCTCCTGATCGCGGTGGTCATTGAAAAGGGCCTCCACGACCAATCCATCTATTAGGAAACCTTGTGTGTAAATGCTATCGTACATCTAAACTGAAATGAGGAGGGGCCCCATCATGCATGAACCATAAATTCCTACGAGTTTGTAGTAGCACATCATCAAACAGGTTCCATAACTCATTTTGCAAAAACTCCAAATATCTCTGACCGGTCAAAGTATCGTCAATAAAGTATGGCCCTATCAAATGATTGCCAACTATTCCTGCCCAAACATTAACCATGAATCTATCCTAGTTTGACTAATGCCATGTGGATTCACATCATCCCATAAATGCATATTATAAGAATTTATGACTACATCTCTGTTGAAACCGGATTCGTTCGTAAAGAGAACGTTACTAATAAATGTATTGTCTGCTTGTTGTTGTCGCAGAAACCACTGGCTATACTCAAGTCGTGAAGGATGATCAGCCACTGTCATACTGTGTACTTTTTTCATGTGAAAAGGATATAACAGCTGTTCTTTTAGAACGCGATGCACAACTGATTTCGAGACGTTATGTTCTCTTGATAATTTTCGTAAACTCGTTGATGGTTCATTATCAACTGCATTTAACAAGTCTTGTTCAACTGCCACAGTACGTACGCTTCGTACTGGACCTTCTCTACCTTTTTTTGGCAAAAAACGTCCTAAAATTTAAAACTTTGTTTTGTATACATGGAAAATTACATTTACTTATTCATACCTGTTTCTCGTAACCTGAGATCAATACGCTCAAACATTCGTCTGTCTGGCAAAATGTTCTGCATAAAGCCTTCTGGCCTCTAAACAGTTTCGAGAAACCAGTCCATACATTAAATTCATATCTGCGTACTCAATAAAAGTGAATTCTGCCATTGTAACTGTTAAATTGAGGACTTATGAATTATTGACAAGTACTGACTACGAACTATTCTACACAATGTTTGACAACTAATCCTATGGTTACTTGATAAACGGTAAAAACACTTTTAAAAAGGTTTTACCAACTTTCCAATTAATGAGTCGTTAATGTTTTTTATCTTCTGCTATCATCAAATTATTTTTTCGTAGTTCTGTAGGTAAATTTGGACATCGTATTAATAAGATAGTTATACCTCGTTGTGTACTTATAAAAATGGTGAATGTACGTAGTGCATTAATAAAACTGTCAATATTAGCCGAACGGCTTATTTTATCGAATTTTAACAAGAGTACCTTTTCGTTAGCTTAATGTGTGGGGAAGTGAATTTCGATAATTTCATACAGGGTCTGCCATCCCTGCAAATTATTTGGATCACTAACCATTGCGAGTAGTCCGTCCTTGGCTTCAAGACACTACTGTAAATCTGTTTACCTTACCAAAATAAACATACACGTACATTATAGCTTTGCCGTGAATTTTATAAAGATTAAATAACTAGTACAAAAAATAAAAATAAAAACTAAATTCAAAATTAAAACTTTGGAGGCCTATAACTCGAAAACGAGGGCCTGAATAGAAAAAGTTTATATGAAGTACTAACATTATTTTGACTCAGATTATACGCTCCTGACTTTTTTCCCATTAGTCCCGGGACACCCTGTATAATCCTACGTTGTTGAAAATATTCGTTAAACCTTTTGTTTAGGCAGAATCAAAAGGTAACGGAACACATTTCTCCTGATTGTTATTTCGATAAGGATGAGTTGAATGAAGGGTTACTGTTGATGACAAAACAGAGATGTATGGTGATGACGCAAAGACCAGAAGAGTCAAAACTGAAAGCACATGACGTTATATTGAATGTAAAGTTTTTATTGACTGTTTCCTTTCTTTTGCCATGGAGTTGTGCATCGTGTCTGAAGTTACGGCCAATGAGAATTATCACTTTGACATTATGAATGAAGCTATACGAAGAACATGGTTGGATATGTGGTTCAAATAGTTGCCGTCAGTGAAGGAAAGACTGGGATCTGTTCTACTACATCCTCATTCATAATTGCAAATTTGAATATCCAACAAAATAACTATTACAGATTTCATGAATTTGGACGTGTAATTGAAATATTTGTAATCATTGTAATGATCACAGTAAATATGTAACGTAGAACGGTGGATTTAAATTATTAATTGTTTTCCGTTGTACCAAAAACGTGTATGTAATTTTTATAATTCGCGTATAAAAGAGACATCATAACATTATTCACAGTGTCACAATGAAGCTCTTTGAACACTGTTATAGTAATTTTTAGTGTACAGTTGGTTATTGTATTAAGTATTTTTTTGACATTTGACTTTAGCCTTGACACAAATTATAAATAAAATGGTCTAGCGTTGTTCTAGCTAGCAAATGATTATATTAAAGGTAAATTAGAATTATTTATATATTGAAAATATTAATGAATAAAGTACGCTAACGTTTATTTATCAATGATTTGTCAATTGTTTATTTTTATATTGTAAAGGATCAATATATAGGTATATAAAACGTACGATTTTTGGGATAAATTACCAGATATCTATGTGAAGATGTATTACAGAAATAATTCTGTTCATGATATAATATAAATAGATCGCAAGAGCATATACGAAGAAGCTCTTTTTTAAACAAAGAATCATCCTCTTTTTGCTTAAATGAAAGTTTGTTTACAATTTACACAATTATTCGGTTATAATATGTCAAAAGTCAGAAGTGTTGAATAAAACCATCTGTGATCTGACCAATTAGGAATCTACAGAATTGCCAACTTAAATTCAAAGTATAACTTTTTGTGGCGAGTCTGAATCACAGATTAGAGAAAGAACAGATACGAATCCCGGTAAAACATCAAACGATTTTCAACACCGTCTTCAATGACCTCGGACCTTTAATTCGGTATGGCCGCGATGTTGCCAGTTTAAAATATTTTCTGAATTTCTAACCAAATTGCAATGTTGACTCGGGGACAATAACAATTTCCAGTGCGGGATCTAGTTTTTTTTGGAAATTTCCACTAAATCTTTAAAATTGGGCCTTGAATTAAAACAATAACCATAACCGAATATATATTCATGTATTTATTTAATACCTATGTGTACATTCTTATGAGTTGTTATAAATAGTCATTACTCTTGGGAGATTAATTAATAAATACATTTTTAGATAACACAAATCACTACAAAAATTCATCAAATTCCAAATAATTCTCAATTTATCATTTATCAAAGGAAATACAAACGGGATGAGCCAAATACGGTATTCAATAACATATCAATTATGAAGTATAAATTGGTAATTGTAATTATTGAAACTAAATAGTACGAAATTAAAACATAATTTTGTTATTAAGATACAGCTTTTTTAGCTTATTACAAAATGTAAAGAATTTGTCATGGAATATATCAATATCAACATGGTTATAGACTGAGTAGAACGATTTACAACACCTACGCTAGGGAGAATTTTGATAATAATTTGTAGCACTAAAGTTAATATCAAAAACTTTAAAAATATTAAATTTAACGAAGCAGGCAATCTCGTTGGAATCAACAAGATTATTAACAATTTTACATAAAAATTGATTATAAATTGAGTAAAATAGACAGTTTTCTATTTTTCTTTGGCTGGAACTTAAAATCTCTATTGCTAAATTTCAGCGAATAAAAAATCCTTAATCGGATGAACAATTTTTTTAAATATTCGTGAGGGAAGCGTTCACAAGGATGTGTAAATTCTGTAGCTGTTGATATCATATATAAATTATTTCCAACTGAAGGGTTCGGCAAATATTTCTCTATGTTTGTGAAAAAAAGGCATTCTAAATTATAAATATATTGACAAAACGAGTCCTCGGGTTTCCAAATACTAAGTTCTTGTCATATGCTTTATAATGAATAAACATATTGGTCAAGTCCAAAACTTGCGTATTTGTAGAAAACTGTTGACAAACATCACATGAATGAATTTTTAGACACTTACCAATAAGATATCCAACCACATATTTAAATGCGTTTTGTTCTGGCAATGGATTTCGATGATAATCACAATTAGTGACTCTGAAATTTGCGGAAAATTGGTTAATGGCAATAGGAGTTTTGATAATCATAGATGTATTAGTGTTGGTCTGCGCCAATCAACATAATAAATTTTCAAACTGATCTTCACAATTCATGAAAGATGAATTGAAAAAGTTGATAAAAAATAATTTTTTAAATGCACGTGAAAACTGAATGGGGGTAGGGTTGGTAGCATTTCCACTTTGTTGTCTAATACTACCAAAAAAGTTTTCAAGACAGTCTTGATTTAGACGTCTTGTTAAAATAAATTTCAAATTTTTTGATTTTAAATATGCCCATATTTCTAACAAGGAATTAATTGTAATTTTCCACCCTTTAATAAATTTGCAATAGTTTGTGATATTTCTCCCTGCAATGCTCATAACACTCATGTTATTTAATATTTTAATTGAATCATTTAAAAAATCAATTTGGTGTATTTCCCCGGAAAATTTTCTGTTATATAGTTTAACATTGTTCAATGAAGAAGAATTGAAAATATCAAACAATTTGTCAGCATGTGAAATAAGTGTGACTGTATCTGAAGCCGTCACCGTTATTGTGCATGGTTGCCAAAGATATGATTTGTGAAAAAAAGTATATATTTATGGTATGATTTTTATACATTATAATTTTTTAAATTGTATAATTCTTTTGATGTCAATAAAATTGATTTAAAACAAGTGATTGTCGAATATTTGTATCTGTATAACTATCACACTTAACAATAATGCTTATAAAATATTTGACCAATGATCGTAAATTGAAGGAAATATTATGCAAATTGACAACCCTGTTGAAAAATTTCGCGCAGCGGCCCGAACGGAGTCGACATACGACGATGGACATTTAAATGGGTATGTCTACCCATCTCTCTCTCTTTTTACTGTTCTCTGTCAAGCTTTCGTATCTGTTCTTTCTCTAATCTGTGTCTGAATGTTTGATGGCCGAACGTTAGTGAGGCCGACAATTTCAGACGAGCCACAAAAACTGCTTTTGCCATTTTTTCCGCAAACGGCATCCAGACTATAGAACTAATTAATATTTAAATAAAAATTCAGAACGATTGCAACGAAGTTGATAAATTCAGAGAATAATAATTATAAAACTGCGCACTACATTTCCGTGGTTACTGGTTTTGTGATTGCCAAGTCAAAAACAAATTTGACAGTTCAATAATATTTTATAATGTCAGTGATTTAAAGCAACAATTGGATTGTGCATTTTTGGTAAGTACTTGAGCATCAAAATTTCGTTTGTTGTAGTAAAGTGTACTGAAATTTTCTTTTAGATTATAATATGTCGGATTCAGAACCCATCTGTACACCGCCCGACGTTGTTGACATTGCTAAGGCAGCTACGAATGATTAAATTCCAACTAAGTCAAGTAAGTAATCATGCTTACGAAAGATTTCTCACATGGTGCAAAGATAAAAACATTTAAAACTATTCGGAAAATGTGCTACTAGCTTATTTTTTTGAAATGACAACTAAATTAAAAATGAAGAGTTCAACAATGTGGTCTCAGTATTCCATGATAAAATCATTACTGAATATTAAACATGGATTAGATATTAGCAAATATATGAAACTACGTGCTTATCTGAAGAAGCAGAATGAAGGGTATACTCCCAAAAAGTCAAAGGTATTCACAAAAGACCAGTTTGAAGATTTGTTAAATAATGCACCTAATGAGCAATATCTAGGAATTAAGGTTAGTTATAATATTCTAACCTGCATAAATACAATCAAGTTTTTAAATACATACTACTTTCAGGTTGTTCTAATAATGGGTGTATCTGGAGCATGCAGATGCGATGAAATGGTGAACATGACAATAGACTATATAAAAGATTTAGGATCTGTTATTCATATAAAGATTCCTGATAGTAAATCTAAAAAGCCACGATCGTTCACAATTATTGGAGAAAAATATATGAATCTTTACAGAAAATATACTTCTTTACGTCCACAAGCTATGGAAAGCCGACGCTTTTTTTTGAAATTTCAAAAGGGAAAATGTTATCGCATGGTCATGGGAATTCATACAATTAGTAACGTACCCAAAACAGTAGCAACTGATTTAAAACTACCAAATTCAAAAGATTACACCGGCCATGCGTTAAGAAGAACTTCAGCTACTTTGCTTGTGGATGGAGGAGCTGATATTACTTGTTTGAAACGGCATGGAGGTTGGAGGTCGAGCACTGTCGCTGAAGAATACATTGAAGACTCTTTGTCTAATAAAAAACAAACTGCAGAAAAAATCTTGATGTCGAATTCTTCTTCACTGTACCTGAATGCAGCTTCTCATGAGCGAAATTATGTCGACGTTGATGTAATAGAAGCAACAACAAGTAAGGAGTCACGGGAAATTTTGTCGATGAACTCTTTCAACTCTGCACAAAATTCGCTTGAATTGGAAGTGAATAAATCAGGTAGTGCATTAAATATGTGCGGTGCAACCTTAAATAACTGTAATTTTACTATTAATAATTATTATCGTTAATAAAGTTTAAAAGTTCAACTAATAATTATTTTCCCTGTTAAAAACTCTACTTTTTTGTACGGCCGTCAGCGTACAAAAAAGTACTTTTTTGTCCGCTCACGGCCGTACAAAAAAGTGGCGTCTGTGAAATCATACTTCAACATCATGAATTGACGTTAATAATGTCTACTTTTTTTGACGTTTGCGGAAAATAACTATGTTCTACGCCCTATCTTTAAAGTACCTTGTATTTCATCGGTTTGCAGCGCTTAAAATGGTTGTTTATGGTTAGAGTGAAAAAAAGTAAAAAAGCATTAAAAAAAGTGCCCTAACGTTAACTTTATTTCACGCTTCTCATAAGCTAACACAATGAATCTTGGCTGGGCATCATGGAGGGAATTTATTGAAACTTGGAATACGTATACTTGTAATTTACCGAAGGAGCTTAATTAAAATATCCCAAAATTCTATTTGAATTTTATTTTTTTATATAGGGCTGTAGAAAAAATAATGTATGCAACATGTGCATAAAGTGCCTTTTTTCGCTCATGGAATTGCTGCACTCGCCTGTTTTCCCATTCGTGGAAAAAAGTACCACTTTATGCACTTGTTGCAAAATAGTTATTTATGCAACAAGTGCAAAAAGTGAGTGTTTTTTGCGCGCGACGTGAAATTGTCCAACGAGGCCTTTAGGCCGAGTTGGACAACACGTCGTGTGCAAAAAACACGTTTTGCACGAGTTGCATACAATATTTTTTCTACATTCATGCAAAAACTGGAAAATTAGAATATAATATGTTAGGAACTTAAACTTAACCGTTCTTCTTCTTTTTGTTTCTTAGCTGGTTTTCGCTCTGTCCATTTAAATTTTAATTAATCAAAGATTTTTGCAATAATTGTAACTCGTTGAGACTAAGTAGTAAGATATACATATATTATTGCTGTATTAGAGCAGGATCGGACACTCGCTCTCGATTTTTATTTTATTTAAATGTTTATGTTTGTCATAAATCATCACAAAACTGACAAGAATGACAGATGAGTGCAACAAAAATTTTGTTGCACTAGTGCAAAAAAGAACCACTTTTTCCATTAAATGTGTTTCACAAAAGTGTTGTTTTTTGCATGAATGTAGAAAAATTACTATTTTCTACTTCCGCTACTAAAACCGCACTTTGAACACGAGTTTGACATGCACAAAGCGAGTCTTTAAACACTAGTGTTTAAAATGCGAAAAGTCACATATCGTTTATCTTTGTTTTTTAAACGTCAAATCAAGTGTATCTTTTGTATGTTAAATTTCATGTTCCGTGATAATTTTGTTATTCTGCGTCATTTGATTTGTCAGTCAGCTGTCAGCCATCGTCCGTCATGTAATGAATATAATTCAAATATAATATAATGTTTTCCTTCCCGCGGGCGAAGAAAAAGTATAGTAAGCACCTCGTGTTAAAAACGTCTTTATTCACTCGTTCCACAAGGAACTCGTTTCGCTTCGCTTCACTCGTGCCTAGTAAAACTCGTGACTAAAGTAACCGTTGTGACACTTGGTACTTAATATATTATTATGCAACAAGTGCATCAAGTGCGGCAATTCCATGAGTGAAAAAAAGATAGTTTATGCACATGTTGCATACATTATTTTTTCTACAGCCCTATACAAAAAAATAAAATTCAAATAGAAATTTGGGATATTTTAATTAAGCTCCTTCGGTAAATTACAATTATACGTATTACAAGTTTCATGAAAGTCCATCCTCGATGCCCAGCCAAGATTCATTTTGTTAGCTTATGGGAAGCGTGAATAAAGTTAACGTTATGGCACTTTTTTTAATGGTTTTTTACTTTTTTTCACTCTAACCATAAACAACCACTTTAAGCGCTGCAAACCGATGTAATACAAGGTACTTTAAAGATGGGCGTAGTAAAAATAGTTTCTCAGATCTTACCTGAACCTATTATCAAATAGCTGTTTGACAAAATATTGTAATTAATCATATTATTTGTATGTTTTTTTGCAGTCGTTTATGGAGGTGACACTTGTATGGGCAACCCAGATGCAAGGAGGTGCGAGCAGAAGTGTTATGATGAAAGATATAATCTAGGACGAAGAGATTGCGAGGATGGTAAAACGTGTTGTATTCCAATATATTTTAGATCCTTATTATTGTAATGTTGGTAACAGTGATATGTCATGTCACATAATTTAATGTCAATCATGTGGTCAATATATACTCACTGATAGTTTATTTTTTAATTACATATTCATACTTCAACGTAGTGTCTTATTACCGAAAACATAACATGTTGACGACGAGGTTAAAGTTATTTTAGGCAAGTAGTGGAGATCACGTTCGAGATTACTTATAACATCAAATTATTGGACATGGACGCGACACAATTTGCACAAATTTTGGATTTGCACAACAAGCAACAAGAACCGATTACTCAATTATTACACACTTCGACCATAACAACACAACAACAGTGAACTGCTACTATTTCTTCACAAACGGAAGTGACCAATATCATAAAAAACTGTAAATTTTGAAAAATACGATGCGTATATTACTACCGAAACATTCATAGAATACTTTGAAGCGCAGTGTCGCATGTGGGGACTGGAGAAGAAACCCAATGATGTGGAATACATGAAAAGCAAACGGGAGCTATTTTTATCCTGTTTAAAACCCGAAACATATAAATAATCGCATTTATTACTTCAAAACATAGGTTGTGGTGCACTTCACGACCCTCGTTAATTGTAATTTTGTTTGATAGCTTACCTTAAATGAAACAGATTAGAACAACAATTTCTGTGATCAGGTGAGTTTTAGCGGCGTTGTTAAATGGTTTTTATTTTCTTTCAGCTGAATTAATTCTGTGTTGTAATAGATATATGAATATATTATGAGAATATAGAAGTATTTTTAACTAAACGTATTAATAAAAATTGAAATAATAAATATCCTTAGAATGTGGAATCACCCAAATTGGTCACTAGCTTTGCTAGTATCGATCCTATGCGCTACAGGTAAGTCCAGCTGTCCCCTTTCAGACCTTCAGAGCTCACTTAGTCGGTGAGTGGGAGTGAGTTCAATCAGATATCCGGGATCCGGGATGTTCTAAAATAAAATGGGTGCCAGCAGGCATCTAAATATAACGTGTTTATTGTCGCTGTAATTAGGCAACAGACAAAAAAAATTAAAAGACATACTGAAATTTTCTTATAAAATGAAATATTTCTAATAATTGGTACAACATCGAAAGATGCGTAAAAAATGAAAAATGACTGGACTATAACGTCTGTCAAGTCATTGAATTAGCTATTAAGTAAAAAAAACTATTTGAAAAATAACTGGGCTACACAGAGCACCGAGTTATCAGTAAAACATGTGAACTAATGAAAAAAACGCCTAACTTGTGATTGGCTTAATATATGTTTATAAACATATATTAAGCCAATCACAAGTTAGGTTACTTCTTGGTCTAGCCAAAAATAACTACTAAACATCAGGTAGGCATAAAATGAAATGTAACTTCCTGTCATTCTGACGATGATATTGATTTATCGAAACAATTGTCAATTTTTTAGAATTTTCAATAACTTGTATTATATTGTGGAATTAACTAGAGACCGTGAGTTTCATTTAAAAACACTAAATATAGAAATGCATGATCGTATAAAGTCATTCATATTTCAGGATAAAATTAGTGACCACCGACCTAATGCTCTAACAGTAGATGTGGGTGAGAGAACTGTTAATAAAGAATTCAAAAATAAAAAAGTATATATAAATTACAGGCTACAGGTGGCACTACAAAGTGAAACATGGGCAAACATTTATGAACAAAACGACGTCAACTCCAAATGTGAAATATTCATAAACGGACTGAAATACCATGTTAAAAAACACACATCTGAAATCAAAATAAAAAATAAAGATAAAACTAGAAAAAAATGGATCACGTCAGGGCTATCTACATCAATAAAAGAAAACAACAATCTCTATAAACTACTAATTGAAAATCCGAATAACCTATAAATAAAACAAATATACAATAATTACAAACGAAACTTGAATAAACTTACGAAAGAAGCAAAAAAACAATATTTTCAAAACGAAATTGGGAAGAATAAAAGTAGAACAAAAGGGCTCTGGGAAAGTGTCAATGAGATTTGCAACAAAACTCGCCCAAAAACAAAAATAACCAAAATAGAAATATAAGAAAATTGTACCACTGAAAACAAACAGTTTATTAGTGATGAATTAAATAAACACTATAGTGGAATAGGGCAAAAACTAGCAAATAAAATCGAAAAACCAAATTCCTTCCGAGACATTACAATTGGAAAACAAAAATATGTTCTTATACCCCTCAAACACTGGAGAAGTATCACAAATAATCAAACAACTTGAACTCAAAAAAAAGTCCTGGGAATGATGGTTTTACTGCAAAAACGCTGATTCAAATAGCAGACTTCGTAACAGTCCCTCTCACTCACATTATAAATTGCTGTATTGAAAATGGAATATTTCCGAACATTTTAAAAACTGATGTTATCAAACCACTTTTTAAGAGTGGGGATAAACTGCAAATTTCAAATTATAGGCCCATCTCTTTGATATCAAACAGCAAAAATTTTTGAAAAAACAATATAAAAGAGGATGGTACATTCCATGAAAAAACATGATATTCTATCCGGTAATCAGTATGGGTTCAGAGAGGGGAGGTCAACCGAAGATGCAATACTAAAACTGACAACGTACATTTACAAATTACTCGACATTTCTAAACCGTCGCTATGTATCTTTGTTGATCTTTCCAAAGCCTTTGATACTGTTTGTCACAAAAGGCTTCTAGAGAAACTGGAAAAAATTGGTATGCGGGGTAAACCGCACGATCTTTTGAAATCATACCTGTCGAACCGAAAACAAGTAGTAGATATCGATGGTGTGGTGAGCACTCCGAGGACAATCACTTACGGGGTTCCTCAAGGCACGGTCTTAGGTCCCCAACTATTCACTATCTATATAGACAGCCTGTTGAAAATGACAAATGTAGGTAATATTATAAGTTATGCTGATGACATGGCAGTAGTTTACAGTGACAACACATGGCAACAACTGAGAGCAAAGACGGAAAAAGACTTCAACAACATCTTTAAATGGTTTCAATACAATAAATTAACTATGAACGCGGAAAAGAACAAATACTTACCCTTCACCTCCTATAGCAATAACTTGCCGAATATGGGTCCATTAAATATAAATCAAAATATATCCATTCCAAAAGCCAGCTCAATAAAATACCTTGGTATACAAATTGACAGACATATGAAATGGAACTTACATACATCGTATCTAACAAGAAAACTACGTGGATTCATATCAAGATTTAAACTGTTGAAAAAATTCCTTGATAATTCTCAGTTGAAAACTATATATTATAGCCTAATCCAATCCCAACTTATATACGGTATTATAGGATGGGGAGGCGTAAATGATACGCATTTAAATAGTCTGAATAACGTGCAGAAGGAAATTTTCAAATTAATCATTGGCAAAGGAAAGACGTACTCTACCGATAATCTGTATAACGAATGCGGCATTTTTGATATTAGACAACTCTATTGCCTAAATATGCTGCAAGGGATTTACAATAATAAAATTGGAATAACGCACCCAGATCATCTATATAATACAAGAAGGCGAAACTACAGCGTCGTGGTACCGAAATGTATTAAAACAGTGGGTCAGAGGCACTGCAGCTTTCTAGGTCCAAAAATTTGGGAATTGTTACCTGAAACAAATAAAACCAGCCGAAGCAACGAAATTTTCAAAATGAAAGTTGAAAATTGGCTTCAATGCTATGATAGACAGATATTGCAAAAAATGAATTAAACCCTCAACAAATTATTCATCAAACTTATAATACTGTAATGTATGTGTATGTGACCCTAAACCCCGATTATGACACTCACATTATGTGAAACCTACCTGGATGTTACCCTTTTACCAATTGTGATATTAAATCTTATGTGATACTCACATGGGATCAAAATCGTATGACTCTAATATGTGTGTATATGAGACTCTGAACCCAATTATGATAAACACTTTATCTGTAACTTACCTGAAAGTGATACTTTTACCAATTGTGATATTTTATTTTATGTGATGCAATTTAAACCCATATGTTTTATACTTATACTTTATCTTATTTTAAATTTATATTTTAATCTTGAGTGTTATTATTATATTTAGAGGCTATATCACGCACAAGGAGTAATTTTCTACGATTGCTCCTTCAGTGATGCCATTGTTTATTACACTCAGCTCACAAGGACTACTCGCTTAACATTGTTTTATCAAAATTATACTTGATTGTACATTTATGATGAATAAACATTATTATTAGGTATTTTGAAATCCAATAAAAAATTTTTAATCCAACATGCTCCGCTTACTGCCATACACAATGCTACATATTCTGCTTCAGTTGAGGGCTTGTTCTTTACATGACCAAGAGACTACACATCCAAAAACTTTGAAACGATAACCTGAAGTAGATTCTCTGTCATTACAATCTCGTCCCCAGTCAGCATCAACATAACCAACAATAAAATCATTTTCATTACATTTATAAATTAGATCGAAATTTAACGTCCCTTTGATATAACGCAAAATTCTTTTTAAAGCTTTGTATAATTGTTCAGCAGCATTCATTCACTTGGTAACGACTTAAAAGTGATAATGATGTAAGCAAATCAGGTCTAGATCCAGAAACAGTATGAATTAAAATTCCTATTATTGGCCTACATTTATTTTCTGACGATGTATCCTTTTTATCATTAAGTGATAAATAATCTACGTATAATAATAAATAAATGATAATTGTACCTTTAACCATAATGTATAAGCAATAATCATTCTTAGATCTTACTAATCCTAAATGCGTTACTAATTAATTAAACTTCTCATTCCAATATTTTCCTGACTTTTTCAAACCATAAAGTGATCTTAGTAAGTTAACTATCTTCTTTTCATAATTTAGTCCATCTGGTAATAACATGTATACTTCTTCATCAATTTTACCATATAAAAATGCACCTTTTACATCCATCTGATATATTGGTAGTTTTAATTTGTTAGCTACTGCAACAAAAACTCGTACGGTGGTCAATTTAGCAACTGGACTATAAATTTCACTTTCATCTAAGCTATCTTTTTGTTCACAATCACGAGCTACTAAACTGGCTTTGTAACTTACGCCTCCATTATCATCTGGTTTAATTTTAAACACCCATTGGTGACTTATTTTTTGGTAGTGACACCTCAATCCACACGCCGTTATGTGTAATGGCCAAGCATTGACCGGGATATCGAAAAATTAGTCAAAAGTTGTGAAAATTGTGCACTAATCAGATCAAACCTGCCTAAGGTACTGTTATAATTTTTAAAGTTTATATTATTGTTATATTTTTTTATTATTCTTATTATTTTATTTTAAATTCGACTAGCTCAGTGATTTTTATTTTATTTTGTTTTATATCATATTTTTTTTTCTTTTGGAAAACGTGTAGAAAGAAAATAATATCCAATTTGACTCTTCAGTCTTTTTATGGGTTCTTATTGTACTCTATACAAAATTTTTACATACTACTTATATACTACTAACTACTATTCTAATTTTAAATACCTTATCATTCCTGTTTGCATCTAAATTGTCCTATTCTATCAAATCTTTCTATCGTCCATTTCTCACTTCTCCAGTTTACATAAAGTCCATTCACATTGTCCCAAAATAGTATCCTATCACCTGCAGTGCATTCAAACTTGTCCAACACCCAATTTTGTTTCTTACCGGTACCCTCACTCAAAAGTTTGTTTCACTTTTTGATATTTATTGTTTCTTCTAACCAACACTTCTTATCATATATATTTACATTGCTTATTTTATAATCTTTAACAAACTTCAAAATACATTTTTTCCAAAATTTCCCAACCTTCTGACATTTCTCTCCCAAAATTATTTAACTTGATGTCACCAATGTATATTTTTGGTTATGGACCTGTCACATTATACGTCATCCTGATATTAAAAGTTTTAATTTGAATAGTGAATCATAACAAATACCTCAAGGATTAGATAAGATTTTTCATTGAAGATGAGAAAATCTTATCTCATACTTTTAAAATTCATATGTTATGCTTGGCTAGTTTTAAATAAATAAATATCATTAACATTAAATATTCCCCTAATCTTATCTTATTCTTTTATTGACCTCATATAATTTTTTTTATTAGCACCTACCAAAACTAATTTTGGCATTCCATAGCAATATTTTTCTAATTTTAAATCTCTTATAATTTTATTATAGTTTATTAATGATATTTTAGAACCTGTGTCAATTAATATTTCTAACTTTTTATTGTAAAATATTCCTGGAATTTTTATTAAACCTCTATTTAAATTTTTTTTCTATATCTATAAATTATCTAGGATGTTGATAGATTCCTGAGCAATGTTTTCTAATTTTATTATTGAATCTTGGTAGGTCTTTTATTGAAAATTTTGTTCGTTTTGGCTTGTGATACTGTGTGAAGGTCCTGCTATGTCTTGTTCTTCCCTAGTTATTCGTTGTATTTCATTTACTTGTCTTCTGTTCTCCAGGCTTTGACTTCTGTTCAGTCTATAATTGTCATTTCTTCGTGTTTCATTTTGTCGCTCTTCGCTATGCACTCTAGGTCTATATTGTAAATTATTATTTCCATATGATCGATTATTATTATAATTATTATTTTGATATCTGTTGTACCTTTCATTAATATTTGCCCCATTATTATTGTAATTCCTATGGTTCTGATCATTATTGTTATATCGATTATTATTATTATTATAATTCATATTACCTCTATTATTTCTATCTGCGTTTGAATACCTCCGATCTTCATTTCTATATCGATTTTGGTTATTAAATTGGATATTGTTGTCTCTTTGTCGATAATTTTGATTATACCTCCCATTGTTATTATTCCTCTGAGCATTATAATTATTATTACCATTAAAATTATTATATTCTCTTTTATAGCCTGTATTATTCATATTATTATTCACCCTGTTACTAAGATTATTATAACTATTTCTTCTTCTCTCTTGTATGATCAAAACTTGACATAGACTATCCATATCTTTGAAATTATATAGCATCATTATCTCTTCTAGGTTGTTATCGAAATGTTGGATAATTAAATTGACAATATATTCTTCTGAAAATTTACAATCTAAATATTGAGATGTACTGTACAATTGCATAGCATATTTATGGAATGAAGTTCCACGATTTGAATTATATTTTCCAGCTAAAAGTTCATCTTTAATGATTTTCTGTTGTGAAGGACCCCAAAAATATGTTAAAAATTTTTCAGAGAACTTTTCAAATGTATTTAGCTCTGTTTCCTTGTTATTGAACCATAATAATGCTTCATCTTGTAATTGGCTCTTTATTACTTCTTTGAAATTAGTAAAGGTTACATTATCAGAATATTTATTTTTAAGAAATTTTATAAAAGTTACTGGTTGTTGTCGTTTTATATTACCTGTATATATTAATTTATTATTGTTTATATTTGTGGACATTGTTCTTAGGATAATTTCTTCACAACTGATTTGTTTTATTTTGTTTTCTGTTCGTGTGATTCTTTGATTTATTTCTGTTACCTGTCCATTTAAATTTTGTTCTTGATAACTGATTCTATCATTTATTCTTTTATTTTCTTGTTCCATCTTTCTCTCCATTTTTTCTTTTACCTTTTTGCTTTCATCCCTGTTCTTCATGACATCGATTTCTATATTTTTAATTTTTTCTTGGACTCCTTCTATCTTTTCGTCTGTTTCCTTCCTGTTGCTAGCCATTTCAAGGACATAATTATCCAGTGTGTTATTCATTTGTTCCTTGATCTCGTGGAATTCTTGATTTATTTTTTCTTCTTGAGCTTTCAATCCTTCCTGAATTATATTTTTAAGGTTTTTCTCTTCTTCTTTTCTGCCTTGTTGGATAAAAAAATTTAATTTTACTATATCTTCACTTCTTTGCCTTTCCATTTGTTCCATATCTTTTTTTCTTACTTCTTGTATAACCTTTTCTAGTTTTCCCATGTCTTCTTGTCTTTTTCTTTCTAGAAATTCCATGTCTTCTTGTCTTTTTCTTTCTAGAAGTTCCATCTCTTCATGTCTTTTTCTTTCTAGAAGTTCCATCTCTTCTCTTCTTTCTTCTCCTCTTTTCTTCTCTAGGAGTTCCATTTCTTCTCTTCTTTCTTCTTTCTTATTCAAGAACACCATTAAATCTTGCACATTGATTTCCTGTGGTCTTCCTGCTTCTTCTATATTTGCATCTCCTCTTTCTAGTAGATTTTGTTCAAGGTGTTCTTCCTTTCCATCTCCTTCTTCTGTATTTGTGCCTGGTTTTCTTTGTTTGCTACCCCTTCTGGAGTTTCTTTTTAAATCCATTTTTTTTTGTTTATTGAAATTAATTTAAATAGTTATTTTTTTTACTTTATTTTTATTCAATTCTTTTTATCTACTTTTCAGGTTTTCCAGAGATGCCCTAAACATTGGCCGCCATTTGTTATAATTTTTAAAGTTTATATTATTGTTATATTTTTTTATTATTCTTATTATTTTATTTTAAATTCAACTAGCTCAGTGATTTTTATTTTATTTTGTTTTATATCATATTTTTTTTTCTTTTGGAAAAGGTGTAGAAAGAAAATAATATCCAATTTGACTCTTCAGTCTTTTTATGGGTTCTTATTATACTCTATACAAAATTTTTACATACTACTTATATACTACTAACTACTATTCTAATTTTAAATACCTTATCATTCTTGTTTGCACCTAAATTGTCCTATTCTATCAAATCTTTCTATCGTCCATTCATCACTTCTCCAGTTTACATAAAGTCCATTCACATTGTCCCAAAATAGTATCTTATCACCTGCAGTGCATTCAAACTTGTCCAACACCCAATTTTGTTTCTTACCGGTACCCTCACTTAAAAGTTTGTTTCACTTTTTGATATTTATTGTTTCTTCTAACCAACACTTCTTATCATATATATTTACATTGCTTATTTTATAATCTTTAACAAACTTCAAAATACATTTTTTCCAAAATTTCCCAACCTTCTGACATTTCTCTCCCAAAATTATTTAACTTGATGTCACCAATGTATATTTTTGGTTATGGACCTGTCACATTATACGTCATCCTGATATTAAAAGTTTTAATTTGAATAGTGAATCATAACAAATACCTCAAGGATTAGATAAGATTTTTCATTGAAGATGAGAAAATCTTATCTCATACTTTTAAAATTTATATGTTATGCTTGGCTAGTTTTAAATAAATAAATATCATTAACATTAAATATTCCCCTAATCTTATCTTATTCTTTTATTGACCTCATATAATTTTTTTTATTAGCACCTACCAAAACTAATTTTGGCATTCCATAGCAATATTTTTCTAATTTTAAATCTCTTATAATTTTATTATAGTTTATTAATGATATTTTAGAACCTGTGTCAATTAATATTTCTAACTTTTTATTGTAAAATATTCCTGGAATTTTTATTAAACCTCTATTTAAATTTTTTTTCTATATCTATAAATTATCTAGGATGTTGATAGATTCCTGAGCAATGTTTTCTAATTTTATTATTGAATCTTGGTAGGTCTTTTATTGAAAATTTTGTTCGTTTTGGCTTGTGATACTGTGTGAAGGTCCTGCTATGTCTTGTTCTTCCCTAGTTATTCGTTGTATTTCATTTACTTGTCTTCTGTTCTCCAGGCTTTGACTTCTGTTCAGTCTATAATTGTCATTTCTTCGTGTTTCATTTTGTCGCTCTTCGCTATGCACTCTAGGTCTATATTGTAAATTATTATTTCCATATGATCGATTATTATTATAATTATTATTTTGATATCTGTTGTACCTTTCATTATTATTTGCCCCATTATTATTGTAATTCCTATGGTTCTGATCATTATTGTTATATCGATTATTATTATTATTATAATTCATATTACCTCTATTATTTCTATCTGCGTTTGAATACCTCCGATCTTCATTTCTATATCGATTTTGGTTATTAAATTGGATATTGTTGTCTCTTTGTCGATAATTTTGATTATACCTCCCATTGTTATTATTCCTCTAAGCATTATAATTATTATTACCATTATCACTTTTTTATATTTATTGTTTCTTCTAACCAACACTTCTTATCATATATATTTACATTGCTAATCCTCAAATTATTTTATAATCTTTAACAAACTTCAAAATACACTTTTTCCAAAATTTTTTTCTTTTTACCTGACAGTTTCCCAACATTCTGACATTTCTCTCCAAAAATTATTTAACTTGATGTCACCAATGTATATTTTTGGTTATGGACCTGTCCCATTATACGTCATCCTGATATTAAAAGTTTTAATTCAAATAGTGAATCATAACAGTACCTGTTCATACATGGGATTCACCTAAAAGTAATTGGGAGAGAATTCACATTGATTATGCACCTGCTTTTGAGTCATGCTATTTCTTAGTATGCATAGATGCGACATCAAAATGGGCAGAAGTTAAAATATTAACGGATGCGTCAAATAGTATAACGACGATTAGATTATTAGAAAATATTTTTGCAGTACATGGGTATCCATTGGAAATAGATTCGGACAATGCATCCATTTTCAAAAGTGAAGAATTTCAAAAATATTACGAATTCAATGGAATATTCCAAAAATTTATAGCTCCAGGACATCCGGCATTGAATGGACTTGAAGATTTGAAGATAGAAACCTGCAGACTTAAAAAGCATAGATTAAAAGCGGGGCTATTCAAGACAAAGTCCAAAATATTTAGTTTCGGTATCACGCGACACCACTAGTTTGTGGTGAATCTTCTGCAGAGTTGTATCTACATCGGAAGATGCGAATTCGTTTGGATGCAATTTTTCCTTATCGACCCAAAGCCTCTCAGTCTTCATATAAACCAGTACGTTCAAGTCAAGTGGGTGTTACGGTCAATTCATGACCGTAACGACATCAAGGATACACATGTATAGAAATATATGTGTGGTGCTATAGCCTTACTATCGCGGAGGCCATAGTTTTGCTTGGTTTTATAAGTTTTGGAGACGTCCAAAGCTTTATGTTTGATCTCAATACCTTTGGGTAGTCTGCAGCTACCAAGGTTTGATTTTTTTTTGGTTTTTGTGAAAATATCAATTATGTTGATATCAGTTGTATCGCATCCATTCTTGTCCTCTTAACGGATAAATCAAAGTAAAGATTAAATCCTTATAGTGAGGAAGTATGTTCATGCATTTTAGTTAGGAGGTTGCTAGTCTTTACTTATACTGTATTGATTTATTGTTCCTTATGGAATCGATCTAAATTTCAGTTTTTTTGTCTGACGTACATTGGCACTTCATTTGTTTATTTGCGATAAATTGAAAATTAGACATTGTTGTGCAAATAGTCAAACTAGTTTCACCTTAAAATAAAAGTTTTTTTTGTAGTTTTTTTACCTTCAAAATGTATTATATAATAGGAACTACACAGGTGGAAATGGGTAGATGAAACAGGGGTTTTGTTTCTGTAGCGCATTAATGGAAAATGACCTTTTCATTTTCATTGTCAATTTTTGTTTTCTTTATGATGTTGCGTGGGTTTGCTCCTAAACTGACAGGGCTACCGCAAAAACCTTGTAAGTCAAGCCAGTATTACCTGATTAATTAAGTAGTTTCTTTTTAGTAGAAAGGATAGAAGATCAGTACTTCATTGCAGCATAGGTTCTATAGTTAACCAGATTAGTCTGTAGTACACGCATCGTCTATGAATGGTTCTTTGAATGGGACTAGTTGGATATTGCTACTAACCTACATTCCTGTTAATGTCGTTTACGTTAGCGTGTTAGAATAGATTTAAGTCAGGACTTGGTGTATATTACCCCGCCATGGAATGACGTCATGTACGTTAGTGAGGGAATAAACTCTGGTCCTCAGATTATTACCCTTCCCTGGGAATGACGGTGGCAAACGTTAGGACGGAAGTAGTCTGAGGTTTAGTAGGAATCAATCTGATCTGAATATATTTAGGTTTTGGTTTGTATGATCTTTTCCATAAATTTTTGTTCGTGTTAACTCTCAAAAATTTCTCCGACTAGTGGGAGCGTGTTCCGGTCATTTCATGTCCGTAACGACATCAAGGATAAATCGTCTCTTGAATAGTATTTGAGAATAGAAATGTAGTTACGCATGTTATTTGAAGTTATTACTCAAAGAATTAATTCCCACCTCGAGCTTAATTTTCAATATACGCGACAGTTACCTATTGTAATTATTGATTTTTCGAGAAGGAAGAAAGCGATTAGGTAACTGTAGTAAGATAGAGACAGGTGTATAAGTACTGGGGACACTTCCTAGCGAGGTTTCTTGAAAATAAAAATGAATTTTTGGAGCTCTCTCCAACTTCCAAGCTGAAACGAAAAGGATGTGTCTATTGAAAATTGGAAATATTGCCTAGGATAACTAAAAATCAAAGGTATGTTAACGATTGCTTAATAATTTGTCAATCAGCTTAAAATTAATTCTCTTTGTGGAATCAAGTTGTAGAGTGACTTTCGATAAAACCAATATTCAAGTTTATTTTGATGCTTTTTTATTGAATCATGGTTTTTATGAGACACATACTTTTCGCTCGAAAGTCTGGAAGATGGGGAGCCCTATTTCTATAGGACAGACAGGTATTTTAATAAAAACATAAGTTCTGTAACTGTTTCTTTTCTCTGATAGCGTGATATTTTTTGTTTGAAATTCAAGATAACCGTAATTAATTTTTTTTTGGGGAATTTACACGAGGAGTAAATTGTTAAATTAAAATATTCTTCCAGCTACCTGGATATATTGGGACCTCCTAACCCTCAGATAGAAAAGGCCACTATTTTAGTTTATATTTAGGGAAAATAAATTACGTCGGGGAATTAATATTTCATAGTTTGTTTTGCTAGTTTTTTTTGAAATGTTAATAACTCAGTTCTTTTCCTTATTTTTTTTATTTTTATTGTTTACTTTCTGTATAATAAAATGTAAGCAGACTTAGCTGGAGCATAGTTCTGGTGATGAGAATTAAACTTAATTCACTTTTTATAGTAAATTAATCAGCTATTCATTTGTTTTGTTTATTTAAACTTTACTTTTAAATTTATAATTAGGCACAGTCTTTAAAATCCTTATTCTTTCAGATCACTTTATTATATGAATTGTAATCAACTTCATTGATTGAAATCGTAGTTTCACTTTTTATTTAGACTCTCGTTCACTGTATTACGATCTAAGTTTGTGATGAATTCAAACATTTTTACCAGAACCATGTTACCATTTCTATGCCTTTGGGTCAAATCAGATTCTCCCCGTTTATGATGTTTTAGGCACATTTACCCTCTGGCACTCAGTACATGTCCTAACCTGACGGAGCTCCGTGAGCTGAGATAAGCTCATCCTGTAATAGTAGTACCCATAGCACCTCAAGACCACGGAAGTGTGACCGAGAGCACATTAGCGAATATGAACCCAAGGAGGAGCGGCTCATGACTCCAAGATAAGTAAAAATGTTTTAAGTAGTCACCAAATTAGAGTCTCTCTTCAAATAAAGAAAGATTAATAGTCAGTTTATTTGATAAAGCGAATAGACAAGATTTGTCAACTTTAACTTTTGTAATAAACTTTAGCTTTGTAAGAATTAACGAAGTTTGTCAACTTCAACTTTTGTTATAATTGATTTTGTAATTTTTTTTTCTTATCCTGTCAGTATCGTCAAGCTAATCTAAAATCAAAACTTTATAAACCAAATCATTGAAAAGAGAAATAAGAAATAAAAGCTGTGATATTCTTGCTAAGTTTTGCGTTATTCTTTTTACAACCTCTATTCGACAGGCATCGAGTTTGGATAGGTGGCGCCCATTGTTTTGAAATTTTAATTTTGGTTTCAGCTCGAATTAATACGGCTAATTTGTCATTTGGATAATAAACCGGAAGGGCAACGACGCAACAGTTGCACTCTTCCTATCTGAACTCTTTGTCAGACCTGCCCAAGGGTACGACACTCCCCCCTGAGCAATAGCTGGTCATTTTCCTAACAGGAGTGTAACATGAGGAAGAAGATCCAGGCTGGAGTTTTCGTAAATAATAAACACATATGGCAGCAGGGAAATGTAAAAAGGAAACTTGGGAAACTCTATTATTTGGTCGTTTCAGACTCAGGAAGAACATTAGAAAGATATGTTAACCAATTGAGATCAACGCTAGTCGGGAAAAAGACAGTAACGCTTGGTCCCACTCAGTAACTAAATGTTCCAATGCTTCCAACAATACCTCAAAGTAATCCAGGTTTATTGAATGAACGTCATTTAGGTGAACAAACACCTGATGCGTCACTATTACGACCTCAAAGAGAAAAACGTCCACCTGTTTGGTCCAAAGACTACGTAATGGCATAAAATAAGAATTCAAGTGTGTGTTAACAGTAAATAGGAATGTTATATGATTTAAAAAATGTATCCTTATATTGTAAAATAGTTTGTAATAGGGAGGGGAGAATTGTTGTGACCTTTTTATTAAACTTGTTGATATTAATTATAAGATATAAGGGATGTCAGAGAGAACTGTCAAAAATGTAAAAAAGTAATAAATGTCTATTTTCAAAAAGATGGAAATAATCCAGTTTAGATCCTTCTCAGAATTGTAATACAGATACACGTAGTATATAGGAATAAATTAAGATTAAATAACTTCAGTGATACAGCATTATTTTTCAATGAATTTGAAGAAGCGTTAAATGAGTTAAAAAGCACTGGTGCTAAAATAACTAAAAAGGATAAAATGAACTATACGCTAAGAACGCTGCCAGAATCGTTAACTGGAGACTTGATAGACCTACTATCAGAAGATCAAACAGTACACATATGCTATTTCCGAAAAATATATTATTTCCGTAATAAACAAATTTTTAACGGAACTTATTGCATTTTATTTTATCTATTACGCGATAAAATGCATGTTATGTCACGTCTCAGTAGATTATCAGTAGTAATATAACAAGAGAGTGAGAATAAATTGAAAATAACTTGACAGATTTTTTGAAAACTTGTTGCCAGGCAATAGTCACGAGAGCCCGCAGGGCTCGAGTGGCTATTGCCAAATGGCAACAAGTTTGAACAAAATCTGTCAAATTATTTTCTAATTTATGGAACTCTCGAGTTATATTTGACTAGATTATTTTTTGATCCACAAATTGGTGAAGGTCTTAAATTGTCTCCATATAGACTGATTACTTATTAGAATATTTTTCGAAGTAGTTTCTATAATCTTATTCGTTATTTCTTCATCAGAAAAGGTACTAAACCGATGATGTTCACTCATTTTATATATAACGTTGACACAATTAGATAATTATTTCGACAACTATCTGACACTTGCTAGACAAATAAAAGCAACAGTGATTATTCCCGAGAATAATCACAAGAGCTTTATTCCCACTATAATAATGACATGATTGGTTGAAACTTACCCTTGTGTCAAATGAAGAAGCATTTCATTGGTTTTAAGAAACGTCAAAAAATAATCCATTGTATTTTTGTATAACGAAGAACGTCAACAATAAATTTTTCGTGTGTCAAAAATATGAAAAGAAGGAAATATGACATTACAAACATTATAATAGTCGCGTACGATTTGCAGGCACCACTGATTTACTAAGACGTGATGTCATGCGCTGTTTCGGTCAACAAGGCTGATTGCAGTATTTTATAATTTTATTTTCCAGAAACACTTATTAATCTAAATGTTTATATTAAAACTAGGTCGTTTTTCAGAATCCTTTCACCTCTTATATTTTTCTAAAACCATTTACTTTTTGATTCCTTCGTGCATGAAAGACATATGTCATGTGAACCTACCCTAAGCAATGACAATAATGGATGGTCTATGTCAACGAATCAGTCAGTGATAGAATTCTCAGATATAAGTTGTTGATAAAATATTAAACAATCAAATAAAAGTCTTTATAATATAATAACTATATTACATGGTGGTAGCGGAAACACGAAATGGCAGCATCACTACTATTATCACAACCAAAACAATTTCAAACTGAGAATAACTCAGCTGAAGAGTGGGAGAAATACCGCCAACTCAGAAATTTATTGGACAACAGGACTAGACGGAAAACCGCTTAAAATACAAAGAGCAATTAATATTACTACATATTCTGGGAGAAGAATGCATCAATTTGTATAATACATTTACCTTTGAAGCCGAACCAGATGCAGAGGGCAAACCAAAAGACATTGAAGAAGTTCTGACGGTAAAATAGTTATTTGTAAAACAAATGTCACAATGACTCGTTTTGTAGTACGAGTGAAGTTCGCACAACGAACCGCGAAGCGGTGAGTTGTGCAAATCACGAGTACTACAGAAAGTCATTGTGGCACAAGTTTTACACGATATGTTTTATAAATCGCATTCATTTAATTATTCAAATAAAATAGTATTTCATATAATCCCTGTTTTTAATCTAGGGGGAGTGGTTTGAATTTAAGTTGGCAATTCTGTAGATTCCTAATTGGTTCGATCACAGATGGTTTTATTCAGCACTTCTGACTTTTGACATATTATAACCGAATAATTGTGTCAATTGTAAACAAACTTTCATTTAAGCAAAAAGAGGATGATTATTTGTTTAAAAAAGAGCTTCTTTGTATGTGCTCTTGCGATATATTTATATTATATCATGAACAGAATTATTTCTGTAATACATCTTCACATAGATATCTGGGAATTTATGCCAAAAATCGAACGTTTTGTATACCTATATATTGATCCTGTACAATATAAAAATAAACAATTGACAAATCATTGGTAAATAAACGTTAGCGTACTTTATGCATTATTATTTTTAATATATAAATCATTCTAATTTACCTTTAATATAATAATTTGCTAGTTACAACAACGCTAGACCATTTTATTTATAATGTGTGTCAAGGTTAAAGTCAAATGTCAAATAAAAATATAACCAAAAACAATAACCAACTGTACACTAAAAATTACTATAACAGTGTTGAAAGAGCTTCATTGTGACACTGTGAACAATGTTATAATGGAGTCTCTTTTATACGCGAATTATAAAAAATTTTTCAGATACGTTCTCAAACCATTATACTCCGTACAAAAATGAAACTTACAATCAATTGATGCATATATAACCGAACTGAAAATAAAAGCCAAAGATTGTGGGTTTAAAGATCTAACAGAGTCATTGATCAGAGACAGAATCATATGCGGGATAAGAAGTAACAACTTAAGAACAAAATTACTGAGAATAAGAAATTTAGACCTACCTACGTGCGAACAAACTTGTAGGGCTGGAGAAGATGCCGAGAAGCGGGTTAATAAAATGACTAAAGCTACAGAAGTTCTAGCAATAAAAAACAAAACTGTCAAAAAGGAGACAGCACATTACAGTCTTAAAAAATACAGTTGTGATAAATGCTTGTATGATCATGAGTATGGGAATTGTCCAGCATTTAGACAACGCTGTACCAAATGCAATCGCCTTAATCATTTTGCTAAGGCATGTATGGACCAAATCAGTTGATGAAATTGAAGTATATGAACCAAGTACAGATTCAGATGAATTCCATATATATATATATATATATATATATATATATATATAAACGAAATAAATCAAATCAATAACAAATCGGTTGAAGAAATAAATGTTGAAAACACACCTATTACATTCAAATTAGACACTGGGAGCCAGGCTAACCTGATACCATAAACCCTTTTTGGAAATCTGAAGAATAAGAAACTACATCCAACAAATGATAAATTGGTGTCATACACTGGAAATAATATCGGAATAAAAGGGACAAGTTTAATAACATGCCATTCGAAGAATCAAAGTGCAGAATTGAAATTTCACATAACCGCAAACCATTCACAGCCGCTTCTGGGACTAGATGGGATACAGAAGCTTTGAATATAAGGAAGCATAGAAAGTATTGAAGAAAAAAAAGTAAACCAAGAGACATGCAAACAAATAATTGATAACCACAAAGAGGTATTTGAAGGCTTAGGATGTACCCGGTTCAAATATAGAATAACGCTTCAAGAGACTGCAGAACCTTCTATAGCTAGATGTAGAAGAGTTCCTCAAGCCCTGTTATCTAAAGTTAAAGGTGAGTTGAAAAGAATGGAGCAATAAAAAATAATACAAAAAATTGAAGAACCTACAGACTGAGTACACCCCATAGTTACAGTAATGAAACCGAATGGTGAAATAAGATTGTGTATGGACCCCCGGCAATTAAATATATTTATAAAACAAGAAAGATTGGAACTTACTACACTAGAAACAATATTAGCTAACGTTGGAGATGCAAAATATTTCACAGAACTGGTTTCATCAAGTACCGCTTGACGAAGCCAGCTCTAGGCTATGTACCATAGCCACACCGTTCGGTAGATACAAATATCTCAGACTTCCATATGGATTATGCAGCGCATCTGAAGTTTTTCAAAAAGCTATTAACGAATTAGTAGAAAAAGTACCAGGGACAGTAGCTTATGTAGATGTTATCCTTGTATTTGCGAAAACTTTTATCAACTATTAGAAGAAGTCTTAAAACAAGCGAGACAACTTATTGTTAAGTGCAAAAAAGATAAAATGCAATTAGCAGTGACTAAAATCAAGTATTTAGGTCACTGGATATCGCACAACAGGGTAGAAGTCTGTCAAGAGAAAATAGAGGCGATAACACTCGAAGTTCCTAAGAATAAAAAGGAACTACAAACATTCTTGGGAATTATTAATTATTTATCTGTCAAGATTCTTACCAAACTTATCCAAAGAAACTGCAGTCTTAAGGAATTTATTGAAAAATGACACAGAGTGGCTCTGGACCAATAACGAAGAGAGATGCTTTACAAATTTAAAAAAATTAGGTAGATAGATAGATAGATAGATAGAAAATTTATTGTTCTTTCGTACAGAATACATGAAAAAGGAGGTGACAATATTTCCAATCTAAATGTAAAAAATAATAACTAAAAAAAAAGAAATGAATTATAATTTTATAGATATGCTTAGATGATGCCTTGACGGGAGTGAGAGGATACTTACCTACTCGTTTATAATGAATGATCTGATTTTTAAAATATTCTTTGTCACATTATATATTTGATATAATAATAATTGTGGTTCAGCTTCATTAATTACTGTTTCAAAGTCCGTTAGGGACTGATAGGTTTTAGAGAAGAAATATCTAATTTGTTCCTACATTGGACATACAAAAAAAGTCTAAATACTTGAACCAAACATAGATGATCGATCATAGAAAATGGTTGTCAAGGTACGTACTCTTTTATATTTTATATTCATATGTACCCTTACTTTTCTGTGCTATTTTCAATGTAAATTGTTTGTCAGTGTTATCCAATGTGAATTTTTTATTGTAGACTGAAATTAAAATCTTTTGATAAAGCCTTGTAATTAAGGCGAAACGTCAAGAATGACAGAAAATTAGTAGTATATTAATGAACCTATCCCAAGAAAATTACATAAATGAATATATATATATATATATATATATACATATATATATATATATATATATATATATATTTATATATATATATATATATATATGTATATATATATATAACAGGAGGACAGTAACGGGGTACTGGTTAGGTTAGGTAACAAATATAACGGTGGGAAACCCCAAAAGAACCAAGGAGGAAGCAATGAAAATTCTTAGTTATGTAATAAATACGAATACATAAAAGATAATTTTATGGTAGAAAATTTCAGAACACACGGTAAAACATATTTTATTTTTCATTTAATAACAACTGCAACGCGACACACATAATGTTTAATAAAACAATACGAAGCCAAAACAGAATAGAGAAATAAAAAACATCTTACTGGGTCAAAGCGAAATAATTGTTTTGAATACAATTATTTCGATAACTAAAACTAGTACGATTCAAAAAAAAAGCTGTTTTTTGCAACTCGACGAAAACCCCAAAAACCGAAGTCGGGGGAAAACAAAAAAAGGAGTGTACACAGACCAGCAGCGGCAGTGAGTGTGTACCGGGGGTCGATCACGCGAAGGGAAAGGTTTTTCCCCTGCCACGGTGAGAGGTACTAGTGTTTTTTTAGTGTTAGCGGTACGAGTGGTAAAACTTACCCTCTACGCTTATTGCCTTTCGACATAGCACGATTCCGTTTATTGGCACGACTCGCGGTGAACAAGCAGATAGTAAAAAAATCAAGAAAATTCCCGGCGAGACGGAGGACGTTTGTCAAGCAGTAAGTTTTTGAATTAAATTCAGATTGGGATAATTTTTACTAGTGATATATTTACTCGTTATTGGTCGAGCTGGATTCTGAACTTGGGTGTATAGGTCAATTGCTATATACAAGGTGTAGCGATAGCAAATATATTTATTAGATTTTTTTGTTTGATTGTTGATTTTTTCAAAGAGACGGGACATAGCTGTTCACTCTCAGATTAAGTTTATCGTCCTGACAAATATATAATTTACCGTGTGTACTGGAATAATTAAGATTTTGCCGAGAGGCCGTAGCGTATGTTTTCCATATTTTCGCGGGTTTCAGCAGAATTGCGCTGATAAGTCAATCTATTATAGAGACATATTGTTATCAGTCTTTTGTTCAGCCGTAAATTATAAATTAAAACTCTTTCTTATTTTGCCAGCGTAAACGCATAAATTTATCGTAGGTAATTATATTACTGGGGACTTTCGCAACTTGTAACGCCAGTGTCGATAAATAATTTAAATTGTTTTCCTCAGCTCATCAGAATTTTTCTTTATACAACAAAAATTTCACTTTCGTTCCCTGAAGGTCAATGACGACCGAACGATGTAAAATGAATCATTGTTGCATATAAATGTATTTACACGTGATAGTTATTTATTTTTCTCGACACCGGAGAATAGGAGGATTGAGAAACGAATATAGCAAACATACGCCTTTCACGCATTTTTTTTTAATAAAAAGACCAAGCCGATAAGAGGGCTAGTTTTGCCGCACCACCGAACAAACGAGAACTCTGTTCATAAATTTGATTTTGTTTTTATAATTGTAGGATATACAGGAGTAGGTTTGATAATAAACCAATTTCAGATAAATATGTATAGGTAGAGTTATACCAGGGAATTGGGATTAATTTAATCATACGGGATTGTAGTTTAATTTTAAATATATATGTATAGCTGTATATGAGGATTTATAGAGATTATTTTATTATATATATTTTTTGTATAACGTGGAGGTTCTACATTATTTTTCCTATCACCCCTACTCCAAAAATTTCCCCCTCTGGAAGTGTAACAATCGTGGACGTGTGACCGAGACGAGGAGGACAAACCCTGCCCTGGCAAAGGAAGATTCATCCGTTTTAAGACCAGGCGAACCTAGCAAAAACCAATCGGACGGGATTGCCTTACACGCTCAGCTGCGCACTGGAGGCAGAATTTGGTGGAAACGAAAGTAGGGATACTTTTGGCATTTTGATCTAGTTATCTTACATATCCGGAATTAAAGATTACAGTGAACAAGGGTCTAGATTTTATTGAAGGTCTATGTTATTAGAGTGGTGATAGATTTTATTAGAGTGGTGACAGCAGATTTAAATAGAGGTATTCAAGTTATAACACTGTAATTTTGATTAATACAACGAAATAGAGGACTATTTCGTTACAGTTAGCTTCTTAAGTAAATGCCTTTATTCCAAGTTCAAGCTTTCGTTTGTGATTACAAACTTCATCAGGATAAAACTAAAAAATATATTGAGAACACTCCATTACAAATACGTATGAGTTAGTTATTATTACACTCACCAGAATCAGCATTAAAGCTCTAAAAATCTAGCGACCATATGAGTAAAAAGGTGTATGGAGACATAACCTCACATTTGGAAGTATTAAAACTGACTTTAAAAACTAATATGAAAATAGTAAAATATGTATATGGACATGTTTAAAATCAAAAATACAAGTAACCAACTGTCAACAATATTAAAAATCTACCTCATCAAAGAGGATGGATAAAGATTTACATTAATCTGTTTCTCTGCAACTACTACTAATAAGGAAATGGAGAGAGCAGAACTACACATGTCAAAAATTGATTGATGTCATTTTTTTTTAATTTGGAGTAGTTCTGATGTAATTATGCCAACTCCCAGTATTTCTTCTACACTATATACATTTAAATTGAATTCAATGGTTAAGTATTTCTGGCCAACTTATTTATCTTAGTAAGTTGTTGCTGTAATAAGTATGTATACATTAAACTTAAGCCATGTACGTCTTTTTTGTGGTTGAGAGTATTTCTGCATTCACTAATATAACACATCTCTAATATCTTTCGCTGAAATAGATCATTTTCTGAGTCAAGGATAGTAGCATTTTCGTACTGTACTCTGTGATCATTCTGGTTTACATGAAAACTAAGGCTAGTGGCCTGTGGTTTGTTTTTACAATCGCTTTTATGCAAAGCTAATCTCTTTGATAATTTTTGGCTAGTGTGCCCTATGTATAACAACCCACATTCACAAGGGATACCATATACGACGCCAGACTTTTGCAATGTTGGTGTTTTATCTTTTAAGTTAGGGTAGAATAGATTAAGTTTTTTACAATTGTAGTTAGATACTACTATGTTATAATTGGAAAACAACCTAATCAATGAAGGAGACAAATTGTGTATGTATTGCAATTTAGCATACCTTAAGGGTTCTGCTTCATTAGTACTTGAATTACGGCCAGTAATACCGTCATTGTTACAAAACAACAATCTATTGACAAGTTTTACAGGATATTGATTTTTTATGAGTAAGTTCTTCAGAATTACAAGATTTTTTTGTATAAATTGCTCGTATCAAATTCTATTTATTCTATTTTTCATACTGCATTAATTTTTTTGCTTTTCTGGATGGTATGAAGAAAAAGGTATGTATCTACCTGAATTAGTTGCTTTTCTATACCAATCCAGACAAACAAGGTTATCGGTATTTCTAACTACTAATGTGTCTAAAAAGGGGACAGATGAGTGTGACTCCTCTTCCACCGTAAACGTGAGGTTAGAATTAAATGAATTGAAAATATTAAGTACAGACTGTACTTTTTCTGCATAAACAGCTGTAAGTGAGTCATCAACGTATTGAAAGATAAATGGAAAATAAAAATCAACTGTCTCTATTACAAAGTATAGAAGTTTGTTCATGACTATCTCAGCTATTACTGGAGAGGTTGCCCCACCCATCGGAAGTCCCATCTTTTGTTGATAGAAATTATTATTAAATGAAAGATAAGTGTTATTATATAAGTATTGAACAATATATAAGAATTCTCGTTTTGAAATATTACAATGTTGTTGTATAAGAGCAAAATGTTCATCGAAAGTGGTGGTAATTAAGGCTAATGGATTATTCGTAAACACAGATACCACATCAAAAGAAACCAAGTCAAAACCCTCAGGCAATTTATAATTATTTATCTTTTCTGAAAATTGAAACGAGTCTTTAATTCTAAATTTATTAAAGTTACTGAAGACATTGTCCAGTATTAACGATATGAATTTAGCTAAAGGTTGTGTAGAAGCACCTACACATGATACTATCGGTCTAAGTGGTATATCCTCCTTGTGAACCTTCGGTAAGCCATAATATTTAGAACAAGTACCGTTATAGGTGTACAGGGACTTTGCCTGCAAATCAGTAATATATTTTTTGTCTTTCAGTTTTTTTATCAATCTATTGCAACTTGTTTCAAGAGAGTTAGTTTATTCAATAGTTTATATGTGTTCACATCATTAACTAATTCTAAAGAATTTTCAATATATGAAGCTCTGTCCATCACAACTGTAACATTCCCCTTATCAGATTCCGTTATTATCAAATTTGGATTGTCTTTTAAAAAACGTTTAGTTTCAATTTCCACTTTATAGGTTGGAGATGTATAGTTAGAGTTATAATGAAAATAATTTGTAACTAAATTAGTAGCTTTTGATCTGACTATATTTTGTTGCTCTGTAGGCACAAGTGATATAATAGATTCTATCTCAGAAATTAATTTAAAAATGTTAATGTTAAAACGCTAATTAATTTGAAAATGTTAATGTTAATATCTTTTGTTGTAACTGGTAAGCTAAACTTCGGCCCCATAGCCAAAAAACCCTGTATGTGCTCAGGTACTTGGGTGTCCGAAATATTCTTGATCCAATTTGCACTTGTATTATTGTATAAATTTCTATTGCTGTTAATGAGTACTTTAATCTTTTTCTAATTTATATTCTTTATTCTGTTAAGAACTTTATTATAACTTAATCGTTGCATGTAAAAGAAATCGTCCAAAAATTATTTACCTCATGACATAGATTGTTGTTTTGTAACAATGACGGTATTACTGGCCGTAATTCAATTACTAATGAAGCAGAACCCTTAAGGTATGCTAAATTGCAATACATACACAATTTGTCTCCTTCATTGATTAGGTTGTTTTCCAATTATAACATAGTAGTAGCTAACTACAATTGTAAAAAACTTAATCTATTCTACACTAACTTAAAAGATAAAACACCAACATTGCAAAAGTCTGGCGTTGTATATGGTATCCCTTGTGAATGTGGATTGTTATACATAGGGCACACTGGCCAAAAATTATCAAAGAGATTAGCTTTGCATAAAAGCGATTGTAAAAACAAACCACAGGCCACTAGCCTTAGTATACATGTAAACCAGAATGATCACAGAGTACAGTACGAAAATGCTATTATCCTTGACTCAGAAAATAATCTATTTCAGCGAAAGATATTAGAGATGTGCTATAATAGTGAATGCAGAAATACTCTCAACCACAAAATAGACGTAGATGGCTTAAGTTTAATGTATACATACTTATTACAGCAACAACTTACTAAGAAAAATAAGTTGGCCAGAAATACTTAACCATTGAATTCAATTTAAATGTATATAGTGTAGAAAAAATACTGGGAGTTGGCATAATTACACCAGAACTACTCCGAATTTTAAAAAAATGACATCAATCAATTTTTGAAATGTGTAGTTCTGCTCTCTCCATTTCTTTATTACTAGTAGTTGCAGAGAAACAGTTTAACGTTAATCTTTATCCATCCTCTTTGATGAGGTAGATTTTTAATATTGTTGACAGTTGGTTACTTGTATTTTTGATTTTAAACATGTCCATATACATATTTTACTATTTTCATATTAGTTTTTAAAGTCAGTTTTAATACTTCCAAAGGTGAGGTTATGTCTCCATACACCTTTTTTAGTCATGTCGCTAGATTTTTAGAGCTTTAATGCTGACTCTGGTGAGTGTAATAATAACTAACTCATACGTATTTGGAATGGAGTGTTCTCCATATATTTTTAAGTTTTATCCTGATGAAGTTTGTAATCGCAAACGAAAGCTTGAACTTAGAATAAAGGCATTTATTTAAGCAGCTAACTAAGAACTTTCATTGCTTCCTCCTTGGTTCTTTTGGGGTTTCCCACCGTTATATTTGTTATATATATATATATATATATATATATATATATATATATATATATATATATATATATATATATATATATTGGAATATATTTATTATGTGCTTAATTTAATTATTTATTTATTAATGTTTGATTATTGTGGGATGTTTAATTGTTTATGGGCGCCAGAATTGGTTCGCTTACCGCTAATTCCAATTCAAAAATATTACATAAGTTAAAAATATTGTAAATTTGTTTTATCTTGTCGTTACTATATCTCAGGAATGGGATTCGGCACTTGACGCTTGTCAGTAACAGGAAACTATAGGTAAGATATCAAAGAAACGCAAGACGAACATAGACAAACGATTTTAATTAAATATAGATAGTGAAATAACGAAATTTTTATCAATTAATGAATTAGTAATACATATTAGATTCAATGGAATACTATTAGCGAAAATCTTCGCATAAACGATTTTCATTAGTTGTAAATATTATTTACCTCAAACGCAGCAAGTAAATTTCGCTCAATTATCATTATTCTATGTGTTCTCAATGTACATTCATAACGCTTCAATCCCAACTCTCGCTATTGCCAATACGATCGTCGTGTGGTGTGTTATTATGTGGTGGATATAATTCAGTTTACAAGATGAAGAAAAATGTGACGTGTTTAGGATTTATTATTATTATAGTTTATTGTATGAATTTTGGTAAGTAATTGTTTAATATGAGTTTAGTGTTTCGTGTTCGATATATTAGTGGAGATTGAATGTTTAAGACTAATATTTAACTACTAAATTGATACCAAAAATAATATAACCTAGCATATAAATATATCTGTGAATGTTTTTATAGGAGAAGTTCAAAATATACACGAGGAATAGTGTTCATAGTTGGTTCTTCTTGACCCTGAATGTGATGCATTTGTAGAAAACGATCGCTTATGATCGAATAAGCGAAACTCAGGATGTGGAAATGATGAGATGTGAATTATTTCACCAGTAGAAATATCTTATCAATAGCAAGATATATGGATAGTCATCGAAATTATATTAATAAGGTAATTGTTCAATCTTACCAAATCTAGACGATATCACAATTGTTTCACTTATTTATTAATAAACGAATGATATTTTTAGTTAGTTTACTTTTCAAGACTTTGCTAAACACTTTAGTTAACGTTTCATTTTGATTTTGTTTAAATTATATTAGTTTCTTAAAAATTTGGAGAAGAAAAATTTAACACGTCCTCCATCTATTTAATTCACACGGCGTCTCTCAAGCTCAGAATCAACAACATTCATATGTTTTTCCTTTTTGTTTTTCATCGTTCATTTGTTGATAAATAAACATTGTTTTTATTAAATCAAAATATCTATTTCTGCGTTATTGTAGATAAATTCACTGTGTTTCTATGTACTTCTATAGTCACTCCGAATCACTCTACCCGAACTATTAACAGAACGTTGGTTTCCGCGTTGATATTTTGATTTTGACGTTTCATACAAATAATTGAAAAGTTTATACAATATACAGGGTTTCTGAAATTGTTTACAAAATATAAAATTATAATAGTTGAATTTTGTTCCAAAATTCATGTGATCCTATATACAGTGATCATCATAAGTATGTACAAAATTATGTTTGACGTAATTTACTTGTCGTTGTTATATTTTCTGTAGTTTGAAATATACTTTAAAGAAAAATAGTTACTAAATTAAATAGTAATCTCTTAAATCAATTTATCAATTGTATACTATTCGTAAATATTTCTTGACATGTTTAAGTTATATCTTTATGGATTATTTTCTTTTATTGAATATTTACTACTACTACTACTACTACTAAGATTCACATTATCTGAATGATCCTAATGATTTAATTTTAACCTGGTAGATATGTTTCACTTTAATATATATATATATATATATATATATATATATTATTTATATATGATGCTTTATTTTAATTGCCCCACGTTTGGGGTTAGTTAATTATGTTTGGGCTTTATTTCTAATTGTTTATTTTAAATAATGCCCCACGTTTGGGAGCAAGTTATTTATGTTTGATGCTTTATTTTAATTGCCCCACTTTGGGGTTGCAGTTATTTATGAATGGGCTTTTATTTTAATTAAATGCCCCACTTTTGGGGTAAGCAAGTTATATGTGATTTAACTTTTACCTTTACGTTCAATATATATATGTCTTTTACGTTGTGGTACAGTTAAATATGTGTGTAATGATTTGATTTTTTTTTTGTACTCTATATTTATTAATATACTTTATACAAGTTGAATATGATTGGACTTTAAGTATTAATATATATCAATGTATGATTTGAATATATGGATATGTGAATATGAAATGATATTATATTTATTGCAAATTTTAAACCTTTTATACTATTGTTGGGCTCGCCAAATTACATATTTTTTATTCAATGCTTCCTTTTATTTATTATGCTATTTATGAACATGTAGTTTATTTAATTCTTATGTTTTCTTACCTCGGCTGCTCTTATTCGTTTACGACTCTTAAAATCAGTAGGGTTCTGGGCATATTATGATGATAAAATCAACCTTGCTTATTAATGTGATATATTTATGTGACTGATAAAAAAAATTTTGTGAAAATAAAACTTTTGAAAACACATATAAAAAAAAATGATTCATATACAAACTATTTGTTACAGCTTATTATACAGTTAGACTGATGAAACTATTTATTAATAAAATAAATGATTAACCTTTTTGTTCTACCAATTCTTACGTTATACATAAATAATGAGTTATTTTATATATATCTAAATTTCCACTTTGAATATGACTTTCTTTATATTCCAAAAAAATTATACCTTCCTTTTAACCACGACTTTTTTCTGGCTCATTTGCATAACTTGGTCGAAATCTTGTGAGCGTTGAAATTCTTAGAAATTTGCAAACACCTGCTCTTTCTAACTTTGCTTCTATGTTAAACAAAAAAAAACTTTTAAAGTGTTTCCTTTTCTTTTAACTAAGAGGATTTATGAAATGATTTTAAAATGTTAAATTTTAGTTTTCTTCGGGACGTGAACTTGGAAACATATTTGATATTTTATCGATTCAAAATCTACGTTTTAAATATTATTTTACTATATGGTAATAATTGTGTATTGATATAAACTGGAATTAGTTGTGGTCTGTTACTAGTGGAAATTTTTATATATATTTTTGGTGAAGTTCGACATGAAAGAAATTATACATTTATCTACACTTTATAATGGTAAGTTTTAATATTGCTTTTTTCTGGTATATTATATTCATGTAAAGATAACAGAACTTTAAACCAGGTATATGAGCTCTTAAAATTTTTATATCACTTGAAATTATTATTTTAAAATTATTATTTATACGTTCTTGTTTGAAAGTTTCATTTATTTGGTACCAAATATATTTAATAAACACACAACCGACCTTTTGTTCCTTTTTCTTGAAATGATGCTACATCGGAGGAGACGCTTCCCATATATCTTCCCGCCTTTGATGTTGAATACCTTTGCTTTTCATTATCTGGGTGATAATTTTCTTCCTCTGCTACTTGTAGTCTCACAAACGTTTGTTACACTTGATTTATTTTAAAATTGATTAGATTTTATGTTGATTTATATACTTTTCCTTTGACTAATTATAAATTTGTTACATTAAATAAAACTAGGATAACTTATTTAGTGTTACCTATCTGACCACTGACTCTCAACTACCAATTTCCCGCATTTTTCATCGAACATAACCCTTTTTATTGTCTGTCACCGGAAGTGGTTTTTGTTCTCGAAAGTTCGATTGAAAATTTCACCTGTCACTTTGTTTATTGTTGTTTTTATTGTTTTTCTGACTTAAACTTATTGCAAACTATAGTTTTTTATACCTAATATACTTATTGTCATTGACTTATTCACTCACACCTTATTATTATTGTCTTTTTCCATATCACTGTTTATTTGCGCTGTTTTGATTGGTCAATGCAATTTCATTAATTCTACGTTTTCTACAATCTACATATTTACTTATTATACATATATACAATTCATTTCTCATTATGTTTGATATTATTACACCTATATACATAAACTATGTCGGTAATCATTTATTTCATTATTGTTTTTCACATTCAAAATAATTTATGTTGGTATAATTTGTCTCAACTGTTTTATTTTGGTATAAAATTTGACCTTGCCCATATTACAGATTCCTACTTATTATAATATTTCCTATATCTACTTTTGTGATTAATTATTAACTAAATATCTTATTCTATATATTTTATTACTTCTAAATGTCTTTTTATTGTTTAATCATTATAGTTTTAGTTACATTTGTTAGAAGTTTCTATTTATTTTTAAAATATAAACAGATGCTCTGGGTGTCTAAGATTCCATGCAGCGTTATATTATTTCTTGATCTGCGTTTACTTGTGAGGTTCTGTCTAAGGTTGTTTTTATTAAGTTGAAGAATTAATTTTTACAACTGTTTTTCTGATGTTTGTTTATGATTTCTTTTTATATTTATTTACTATCTTTTTGATTATAACCATTGGTCGTACTTAGTTATATTGTTATACGAGGTATTTTATTATTTTGATACATCATTTTTAAAATTATTTTTATTGACAAAATTTTAATTTTATATCCTTTATCAGGATTCTGTATATGTTCTATTCACAACAATATATATATATATATATATATATATATATATATATATATATATATATATATATATATATATATAAGTGTTAATTAGAGTGCTGCTTAAGTAGGCAATGTTTGAAATACGTTATCATAGTGTAATAGTCCAATTATCTAGTGTAATTGGCAATTTTCCCTCAAAATAATACTTTGTTTTCGGAATATATGAATAAGTGCAATTAGAGTGTTTGTTAAGCGGTTGTTTAAATAAAAATTATGGCATCTTGTCTAGTATATATAATTAGAAATCGATTATTATTTTTCAGTTGTTACAAGCTACTTTGCGTTTTGACATCAACATGAGAGTCGCTGCGTTTATATTATTGTTTTGTTTGGTATTCACTGTTATCAATGGTAGTTCTGAAGAGCAAGGTAAACTATAAGTTCCTTTTAAAAATAAGATATTGCCAGTTTTCAACGAAATCTTCCTCATACGACCAAATTTGGGATTTTATCACCAACCCATTCCAATAGTTTCTGCAACAGGAATTTATAGGATGCTCCATCAGTGACATGGAAATACAGCATACAAAAATATTTATTTCTTACTGTTTAACAACTGATTTTATGAAATGGAGAATATAAATTAATTTTCGGTGACTATCATACGATTGCGTAGATTATGGTTTGGCAAAATTATGTTTTATTCTAATATTATATTAAGTTCAAAGTGTCAAAAAGGCTACTTTAGTCACGAGTTTCACTAGGCACGAGTGGAGCGGAGCGGAACGAGTGACTAAAGACGTTTTTAACACGAGGTGCTTACTATACTTTTTCTTCGCCCGCAAAAGGGGACATTTTTTATTATATTTTAATTATATATATAACACTACTGACGATGGTTGACAGCTGACAGACAAATCAAATGACACAGAACAACAAAATTATCACGGAACATGAAATTTAACATACAAACGATACGCTTAACTTGACGTTTAAAAAACAAAAGATAAACGAGATGTGACTTTTCGCATTTTAAACACTAGTGCTTAAAGAGTCGTTTTGTGCATGGCAAACCCGTGTTGAAAATGCGGTTTTAGTAAATGAAGTAGAATTATATACTAGAACTTCCGACTTATTTCGAATTACTGGAACTGTTACTTATACTAAAATTTAGGCACCAGTATAACACTAAATGCTCCATAAACTGAACACTGACAGACTTCTTAGTTTGCTCAACATACTTGTCGTCACAATCATTACAACTAATTTCGTAAATACGCGGGTTCTGTAATAATACACTTTTGGGTTGTCTACTATTTAGATACTTTATTCATAACAAAATTCTTGCTTACTCTAGTTTACAGACGGTTCTCAATATTCACGTTCAACCGTCCGTCTAATCGTTACGTCACTCCTCACTGTCAAGATCCCCAGCTCACTTTACTCAGGTTTGCCATCCGACATACCTTACAGGGTTGCTATCAGTCAAAGTACCTGTTAGAACATCGTCCTTTCTTAGACCTAACTAAATCTATAAACATTCATAGTCATCTAAATACCTCGGTTTTTCAATTTCACGTCTTGGTCTAACATTTGAGTTTTCCATAGAGGGTTTAGGGGAAACAGTGTTATTCAAGTACACATTCATTTTCGGGGAAGCAATCTTATTAGATGGAGTGAAACTAGTCCAGATACTTCAAGAGATTCATCTTCAGGTGCACTAGAAATATCATTCTGTTTATACTCTTTATCTGTTTCTGTTAAATTTGAACTATTATTATAACAATTTAGAGGTTGGTAATTATCGAGTGAAGTATATGCCGGGGTAAACTGTTGCTAAGTATAATAAGGTGCTGGTATCAGGTGCCACATGTTTCTTCGATAAATTCCAGATTTTGATTCAATTAGGTACGAACGAGGTTCTTCTAAAATTTAGAGTACTTTAGAGTAAACTTTTAAATCCGTTACCCAAACAGAATCTCCTACCTCTAGGTCAGATAATTTTCTGTTATTAAATTGTTTGTGGGACTTTTATTTTACCTTACTTTTCCTATTTATCAAAAATTGCTTGTCAATGGGATTGTTAAGTTGGCTTGGCAACAATGACACTCTTCCAAACATCAACTCGCTTGTGGAAAATCCGCATTCTAAGGGTGTCGTTCGATAAGCCATTAAAGCTTTATAAAGGTCATAATTTTTTTAAAAATACTTTCAGCAATTTTAACAGCTGCCTCAACACAGCCATTAGCTTGTGCAAAGTAAGGACTACTCGTTATGTGTATCATATTCAAAGGAAAACTTTTTGAAATCAGAGTGAAATTGTGGACCATTGTCTCATCTAACAATTTCGGGAATTCTATATCTAGAAAATAACTGTTTTAATTTGTTTATGGTGACTAATTCGGTCATCTATGTGAGCTTAAACATTTCAATAAATCTGGAGTAGTAGTCTGTAACAATATTGTTCCAAATATTATTACTCTTAAACAAATCTAACGCAATTTTCTGCCAAGCACGGTCAGGAAATTTTTTTACAATCATGGGTTCTTTAAAATTAGTTCTATTTTCCACACATTGAAGACAATTTCTAACCAAGTTTTCTATTTGAGTAGAAAAACCTAACCACCACACGGACATTTTTGCCCTTTGTCCGAACTTTCCCACACAATTCCTAGGTGCCCATCGTGAATAAATTTCAAACATTTTAATTGAAGTGAAATAGGGATGAAAATACGAGAATTTCGCAATAAGAACCCTTCAGAAAATAGAAAATCAAATCTATACTGATAAATAATTGAACGATGAAATAAAACAATATAATTTGTTCAAAACTTCATTTATTTGAACTAATGTTCAATTTAAACTGGTTGACGCGTTGCACCAAGACAGTAGCTTTGTCAAAACGAATGAAGGTATAATATAAAAATGATTTAATATATACAGTGCATAAATACAGAATTCTATTTACTAATGTTAACAAAGTTACACGATACGAGGACTGCCCAATAAATGTTGATACTTTTATGACTATACAAGGACTGTCCAATACATTTTGATTTTTTATACTTATACAAGGACTGCCCAATAAGTTTTGTTTATTTTATGCTGATACGAGGACTGTGAAAGAACTAAAAAAAGAGCTAGAAAGAAAAAGAAATTGTGAACGTCAAAGTGTAAAACTCTATGCAATAGCTTTACCGCGGCAGTCTCCGAGTGCCACACGACTTTTTTGTAACTACAACGATTGGACTCACCCAATCAGTAGGGACTTCAACAGATTCAATTATCTTAAGAGTTTTTAAACTTCCAAATCCTCCTTTAACGGCTTTAGAAGGGATGACTCGTGGAACTGATTGAATGAAAGTTGGAGTACCCTCAACTAACTTAATGTGCATTTCATTTTTAAAATTACCTACACTATTAAACATTCTAGGGCACTTTTTAATAATCTGGTTTTTTAAAGAATCACTTAATTTTACCGCAGCTATCTGATTACGAAATAAATTCAAAATATTTAATTTTTGAATTGCGGTTCTGCCTAAAATGGCTTTAGTAAGCTTGTCAATTACATAAAGATCTGTACTAAGACTTTGATCTGCAAACTTTTAGATAACATAAATAGTCCCTAGTACAATCAATTTAATCCCAGACGGCCCAGAGACCATTTTATCAGTAACTTTAATTGGTTTACATACACTGGGACTAACTATATACTTAGGTATACATGAAATGTCTGCATCTTCTTCTTCTTCTTCTTCTTTTAAATAGACCTATTGGTCTGTTGCTTGCTGAAGCCGTCTCTGGATGGTTTCTTGCGAGGTGGACTGCCAGCTTTCCTGCCACCTTTTTGGGGGTCTTCCTGGTGGGCGATTTCCGTGTGGCTTGCTTTCCATCATTATTCTCGGTAATCTGTTTTCGTCCATTCTTCGTACGTGCGCGTACCATTCTCTTCGTCTCTGTCTGCCCCATCTGACTATGTCTACTATGCTGCATTGAGCTCGTATGTCAGTGTTTCTTATCCTGTCCCGTCTGGTCTTCCCTAGGATAGTTCGTAGGATTTTCATTTCGGCCGAGCGCAGCATACTTTTTGTTTTATTTGTGTCTTCGCGTACTTCTATTCCGTGAGTAATAATAGGTCTGATGCAAGTCTTATAGATCTTCATCTTGCTATCGGTTCCCATGTGCTGGTTTGACCATATCACATCTCTAAGACATCTGTCTGCATCTGTGTCTACTAAAAAAATAAATTTTTTCCTAAGTTTGGATACAAAAATTGGAGCTACCCACTCACTGGAATCTATATGATTAACCTCTCGATCATTATCTCGATTATGATCAATAGTAATAGATCCCAAAAAGGTGTCATCTACAGTTTTCGAAAGATCTATACTTAGATCTGTATCCAGACTGTTATATTTGGCCTCCAACTCCGCAAAATTATTTAAATGCATAGATCTCACCTTATTTCTTCTGTACACCATTGCCCAATGACCTTTGATCTGACATTTTCTACAGGTAGACTTGTTAGCTGGGCACTGTTCTCGAACATGATTTGGTTGTAAACCACAAAATCCGCATTTTGAAGAGTAGGAAGATTTGTATTTTTCGTCCAACTTGATAGAAGAGTTAGGTAGTGAATTTGATTATCCTGCAGCTTTGTCCTTTAGGACCTGCACTTTTCTAATGTAGCGCTGTCTGCCTTGCAGCTCCTTGTTTTGATTAGCTTGCAATTCAGCTTGATTTGCCTGCAGAACACATTCTTGTAAAGTCAGTTTATCTTTTAATTGCAGTCTTTCCGAGGTTTTGGAATAAAGCATGCCTACTACGATTCTGTCTCTGATAAGATTTTCTTTTAGATTGCCTTAATCACAATACTCTGCCAATGAATGCAAATTTGTGATAAAAGATTCTATAGATTCTCCATGTTTCTGAAACCTAGAACAAAATTTAAACCTTCCGAAAATAATATTCCTTCTAGGAATAAAGTAGCATTCAAAACTATACAAGGCTTCAACATATGTAACAAGAACAATTTGAAATTGGACCATAACATCCTCGGCTTCTTCGCCCATGATATATGTAAAAATATCTATTGTTTCCTTTTCGGACGTGTCTAATTGTCCTGACACTGACATATATCTTTCAAATTTACGCCATACTGGCCATGCAGTTGGCGAAGAAAAATTAAGCTTTTCGGGTGGACTGACATTTATAGGAGTTATTATATTGAAGTTATTACGCACTTGCCCGCGCTCTCCAGTTGATACTGATACGAATGGTGAGGAACCTTCAGACCCTGATGTGGACATAATATTAAATATTTGAATGATTTTGCTTCTTGATTGTAACACGCGCTGTAGCCCTTGCATAGCACGTTCTTGTATAATTTCAACAAGTTTACTCACATTTAAACACCCGCGCTGCCACCATGTTATGTTAGCGGGTTCTGTAATAATACACTTTTGGGATATCTACTATTTAGATACTTTATTTATCACAAAGCTCTTGCTTACGCTAGTTTACAGACGGTTCTTAATATTCACGTTCAACCGCCCGGCTAATCTTTACGTCACTCCACACTGTCAAGTTCTGCAGCTCACTTTACTCAGGTCCGCCATCCGACATACGTTACAGGGCTGCCATCAGCCAAAATTTCTGACAGAACAAATACCACTCTTTTTCAAATCCAGTATTTCATCCTTAGCGTTACCGAACAACGGTTTCAAAGAATTATAATATGAGTTAAATTTAATCCTACGTTGTTGAAAATATTCGTTAAATCTTTTGTATAGGCAGGACCAAAAGGTACCGAACCAAATTTCTCCTGATTGTCATTTCGAAGGGTTACTGTTGATGACAAAACAGAGAGATATGGTTATGACGCCGAAACCAAATACCAATCATCTTAATGGCAACGATCAGAAGTGCCAATAGTGGAAGTACATCACGTTTTATTAAATGTGAAGGTTTTACTGACCGTTTCCTTTCATTTGCCATAGTGTTGTGCATAGTGAACTCTTGTCTGAAGATACGGCCAACGATAGGGCTTTTCGGAAACTATGATCGGGTTAACCCGTTCATGATCTGAACGTTCGGAAAGTAATACGGATCACGTTCACTCACGTTCGGAAACTGAACGAACTGAGCAGATCATAATCATATGTTTGGATCCTTTCTACCCTAGTACATCGGTGGGTAAATTCGATTAGCTGACGGATTGTTTCGTTTGTTTTTGTTTTCTTCAAGCTAAAATGTTATTAATTCTTTAAGCCTAGTAGTGGGCAGGCTGCTGAGGCTTGCGGTTTTTGTACTTTTTGACTTTTCAATAGAAAACATAGCTTATTGGTATTAAAATTTTCTTTTTGTTTTCTTTAAATAAAAAGTTATTATTAAGTGTTTTAAGCCACGTAGTTAGCAAATTGCTCAGACTTACGGTTTTTATAATTTTTGGCTTTTCGATATAAAAAATAGCTTGTTGGTATTAAAATTTAGTGTCAACGATAAGTGAAAACAAATGAAAGCTTTACAAAATGACGAGTAGGGAGAGAAGTACATGAAAAATCAACCCACGAAACTAAAGTAATAAAAATAAAAAGTTTTTGTATTAAATTTGACATATCCACACAAAACAGAACGCGTCGTTCCGAAACTGTGATAAAAATCTCGTTCTGGGTTAGAATCCACAATCAGCTGATAAGTGATCTATCTGATCTAAGATTACCGTTTCCCTAGCCCTGATGATTATCACTTTGATATTATGAGTAAAGCTATACGAAGGAAATTGCTGGATATTTGGTTCAAATAGTTGCCGTCAGTGAAGGCAAGACTGTAATATAGTTATAATATTATAATATATTGTAACATGTCCATCGACCTGATTCGATGTAATATAATAAATTCCATGTAATTTCCGCTTGCCGTCTCACTAGCCACTCCCAACCATAGAATTAAAACTGAACGTTGAAACAATTGACGTTTATCAATTTCCCCCTGTTCGCTACAAGCTGAAAATCCTCCTTTTTCCGATACCGACGTTGAAGAGAAAACACGTACTCACGTTTTCTCTTGTTCTGAAAGTTTTCTTAATTTGCTGTGGTAAGTTGAAATTTATATTTTATAATCTCTAAGCTTCATTCGATATAATCGCTGAGATAATTTTTATTGCATTTCTTTCATTTCTGTTCTTTTACATATTCAGAGATAAATTACAGTTGCACGTGGTCACGGAATCCTTTTATATCTACATATTAATTTTAAACTAAATACACATCATTGTTTAATTTTGTGCAAACACTCGAGAGCTTTTTATGTTGCAAAATATCTTTTTTCAATATAATTATTAACATTATAATCACATTTTAAAACCCATAGAATATTCATTCGTATGAAGGATACTGACACTACAGGTTTCAGATATATTTTTTAAGCACCTTATTTATTCAGATAACAACCTCTGGGCTCTCATAAGTTTTTCAGAACATTAGTACACTACTAATTCAGTTAAATTTTTTTTTATTGTTTCAATATGGGAGATATATATGTTGGGAAGCTTTCAGTAAATTTTATTTTTGTAAATTCAAATAACTGCCTTCCTTTTTAAACCTGAAAATCTGAACAAACACAATGTGCCCCATTACGATCAAGTTCCTACATATCCCTGATTCTTGTGTACTCTTAGGTAAGCACAGCAGCTACGTCAGAGCTACGTGAGAGCTACGTCAGAGCTACGTGAGAGCTATGTGAGAGTTACGTGAGAGCTACGTAACAGCTTTCATTTATCTAAGACAACTTTACCTTTGAAGACAGCTTCCATTTATGTAAGACACCTGTACCGTTGAAGACGGCTTCCATGTAAGACACCTTTTCCGTTGATGACAGCTTCCATTGGTCCGAGACATCTTTCACCATAGAAAACACCGTTTCCATTCCTTCAAAACATCTAAATCACCAGAGTACCGTCTGTTAAGTACATCCTGTATTTTTTCCGTCCCGTTCTAAGGCAGAATTAAATTAATTTTTCTTATAAATATTCTCTTTTATTTCTTATCCAGCCGGCTGTGAGAGCCACAGGGTATCGTGTTCGGGTTGATTAAGTATGAGCACATTTTATTTTTAACGTTTCTAATATTAATTTTTTATAATATTTTAATTTAGAGTAAATTATTTTACACGGTGTTTCCACCTTTATCACCGTAGTTTTGTTCTTGTTCTTTCGTAACGTTTGAAAAGGTGGTGGCGCCCTGAACTTTCATAGTCTGATCATCCTCTGTTATACAAAGTGTGTCATTAACTTGGAGTTGGACCACCCTTGAGAAGTCTCATGCCAGGATTTTGTTCAAGTGAACGAATAAGCATTACCAACTGGCGCCCTCAAACAAAAATAGTTACAAACTATTGATAAACGTCAATTGTCTCAACGTTCAGTTTTAATTCTATGGTTGGGAGTGGCTTATGAGACGGCAAGCGGAAATTACACGGAATTTATTATATTACATCGAAACAGGTCGATGGACATGTTACAATATAATAGTTTAATATTTTATCAACAACTTATATCTAAAAACTCTATCACTGACTAATTTGTTGACATTGACCGTCCATTATTGTCACTGCTTAGGGAAGGTTCACATGACATGTAACATGCCCTCCCTTGAGGGTTACTGTACACAGTCCTGAAACCTAGCTGGCGGTTTTCTTTATCGTTCACTCCTTCTAAGTTGAGTGTCTTGATGAGTCGTAAGATTCTCAGTTGAGTTTGCTTGAGGAAATGATTCTGGCTGTAAACTATTTTCCGGGTGCAGTTGCAGTCTTGCATTGTTTCCTTATACAGAGTGGGGCAATCTTCTGACATCGGAGGATTACTTCGTTGTGGTAAGAGATAAAACTTTAAAGTTTTGTGTGAGTTAATACAGTTATTGAGGGCACATTTTGAAAATACTTTCGATTCTACAGGGTATTCCAAAACTACGTAGCAGCACAAACTTACATTTTTTTTAATGAAACGTACTATATTTTGTTCAAGAATCGAAATGATCTCACCGAGAGCGTTACAAAAATATAGCATTCTAATATTTATATGGGTGTTTTAGAAAGATATGGCCAATTAGTGGCAAAAAGACCTCATCTTTAACACTCTGCAAAACAGTAAATCAAAATAAATTAACAGGTCTTCGTATTCAATTATCATTCACATATCATTGGCTGTCTTGTCTTTTTACAAATTGTTAGTATAATTAATAATGTGGTCAAAAACAAGTATTTTACGTACACAAATTAAATTGTATTAAATTTTTACATGCAACGTCTTGTAAATTTTAGTCGCAATTTTGGATGCATCTAAAATATCTTTTACTTTTACTCTTACCACTAGAGGAAGGAAAGACTTAATCGGAGTTATGTGGGAAGCAATATTTTTGTTTACTGTGAGTAGGCTAATGTCATTATAGTGCAGCCTTTACGAAATAATTAAGTCATCACAAACTGTATATCTTTGTTATGTAAAATGCAAGCTTGTACTTTATTTTCCAACTTTTTCTATTTTTAAAAAACTAACAATTATGGAAACCAACATTATAAAAACACTTACATTTACATAAATAAACATTGACATTTTATAAAAAGTATAGTTTATGCTAAGTGTTCAAAATAACGATCATTTACTTCCATACACTTCTCAATTCTTCTCAAAAACGAGGATCTTACTCTTTCTAACATAGCTGGAGTTATTGTAGAAAATGCATTACGAATCCTTTCTTTCATGTCTTCTATGGTGGTAGGTTCTGTTTGATACACAAGTTGCTTGATGTATTCCCATGAAAATAAATCCATCGGTGTGAGATCTGGAGATCGAGGAGGCCACGATATTGGTCCACCACGTCCTTTCCACCTGTCGGTAAAATGTCTGTTTAACCACCGACATACACAACAAACGTAATGTATAGATGCTCCATCTTGTTGGAAGCACAAGTTAACTCTTGTGTTTAAATCAACTTCCTCCAATAATTCTCCCAAATAGTTTTTTAGAAAATTGTAATACCTTCTTCCAGTGAGGTTACCTCCAAAAAAGTATGGTCCTATAACTGTATCTCCTACGATTCCTCCCCATGACACAAATGTGGATTGCTATCCGAATAAAAATGAAAATTACGGCGGTTGACGAAACCATTTCTGTGAAACGTAGCCTCGTCACTAAATAAAACATTTTAAAAAAAATCTGGATACCCATTAATTAATCCACTGAACCACTCGCAAATATTTATTCTTATTGGAAACTCTCTCTCTAAAAGCTCTTGGTGCATCTGTATCTTGTACGGGTGAAATTTATTCTTTTTTATTATTCTTCCTATTGTTTGTCTACTAATGTCTAATTCAGTACTAAGTTTTCTAGTACTTGTATTAGGATGATCAACCAAATTTGTCATTACTAAAAATTCGTTGTCCTCATTGAAAACACGTTTTGGAAGAGCATGAGGTTGATAGGAAACATTACCTGATGTGTCGAATCTTTCCTTAAGTCTTAAGAAAGCTCTTTCGTTTGGATGTCTTCGATTGGGATATCTTTCACGATATACTCTTGAAGCGAGTAAAAAATTTTTTGAACATTCTCCTGACACGTAAATCATATTGATCATGTCTTCCTGCGGAAAATTCATTACACTTATTTATTATTTAAACCTAACAACACAAACGAAGAATACAGCAATACTTCTTTGACATTTATTAGTAGATACTATTTTGACAGTAGTCCACTTGATATAATCAAAAATATGGCTTGATTATGTTTCGCTATAATAACAATTCTTGAAAGTGAAACATGCATAAATATAAAATTTTTGGTAATTCCAGGTACCTACGGTATTAACAAACATTTTATATCATTGATTTGATATTGTAGATGCATCCAAAATTACGATTAGAACTTATGCCTTAGAAATGTTAAAATTTAAAAGACGTTGCATGTAAAAATTTAATACCATTTAATTTGTGTACGTAAAATACTTGTTTTTGACCATTATCATAAAATATTTACGGTTTTCCATTAACTTATACCCTAAATGTACTACATCGTTTGAAAGATTATTAATTGTACTAACAAATTGTAAAAAGACTTATAGGGTGATTCATTTAAAAATTTTGAGATATTGCTTGATTTGCGTTTTGTGTCACCCTGTATTAAAGAAGCCAGAGATAAAAAAGTAATTAATACTGAGCACAGCCAATGATATGTGAATGATAATTGAATACAAAGACCTGTTAATTTATTTTGAGTTACTGTTTTGCAGAGTGTTATAGTCTATATGGAAAGGACAAGGAGTAATAAATCATTCATTTAAGTAGATTTCATAGACGTACCAAAATATATTTTAAGAGGGTATACCGTAAGGTACATTTTGTATTGAACGAATGAGTTGCAGCTATGCTAAAGAATATACGATTTAGGTCAGAGGTAACGGGATGTACTAATTTTAATAAAAGAAAGTGATAGAGGTAGAGGTCACTCGGAAGCAAAACATGTAGTTCATTTTAAAAAAATTCTACAACTTCCTCAGGACTAAGATACATAATACCGAAATGTACTTTTAAGTATTCGCCAATTACAGAACCTTTCTGTCTGTACTTTTGTACCAAATGAAACTCCTGAATCTTACGAAACCAAGCTTGACAGAGATGAAATTTACAACCAAAAAGAATTTGATCTCTGCCAAAACATTCATATATAGCGTTATGAATGCTTAGTTCAAAATCTACTACGACTTCTTTAGGTTGAAAATTTAAGCCTACTTCTTTACATGTTTGTCTTAAAATTAAAAACAAATTTGAATATGTTTGACTTGATTTGTCCGGCAGCAAACAAAAAACAAGAGGTACGTAATAGCCGTTTTTAAAACCACGAATGGTAAACATTTGGTAAAAAAAAGTTGAACAGTATTTAAAAGTCCCATCCATCAAAATACAATATGAATTACATAAAAAATTAAGGTTGGAAAAACAGGAGAACACAATAATTTTAAATACCTGGTCTGCTGTTAATAGAAATTCCTCTTCTCGGTTCGTTCGTAATTGTAATTCACGAACACTATTAAATACTTCTTCCTGATTTTTAGGCAATAGTGTAAGTGCATCAACATCCTTCCCCTAATCCCCTAAATATCGATCATAACAATCAAGATTTCTTCAAAATATTTAATTCAAGAAATCTTTGAAACCTTTCAGAAATATACATAATTCTATGGGCCTCCGATTTTATCTATTATAAACCCTAATGACTCTAATAGGATTAAACTAAATGGTTGCGGCACAGTTCGAACATCTCAGTAATCCTCAAATTGATACAAGTCAGGTAAAATTTTATTTTGTGGCAGAGTTCGGATATGCCCGTTTATTCATAATATTTTTTATTTGTATTACTCCTATATGTAGTGTTTGGGGAATTTTCTCAGAAATTTTTAATGGCAAGTGGCCTACTGTAATCGGCTTAATACGATTACACCTATTTACAGATTATTCGATTATTGAGAGGGACTTCCCAAACAACCCAGTTTTCTTAGAAACATTATCGGGAATATTATTTTAAAAGAAAGTAGGTACATTGAATCAGTACTTAGTATTAGTTCTTTGAGTAAAGTTGTATGAAGTTGTATGGTTGTCATAATATTGTAAACAGTTGGAATATATTTAAAACATTTGTTGAATGTTAATTGTGCAAGTACCAAACAATGTCGATAAGCCAAGGACCATCTAAACGACCAAAAACAGGTCCATTATCTTTAAATGAAAAAACTCTGATATTGAATTGTTATATATCATTGAAAAACAAGGATCCAAGTGCAAGTGTTGATGATATGATGATATTGTGGAATTAACGGCTGCTATGTTGTGTGTTGCTAAATCAACAATTTATAGATTACTAAAAGAAAGCAAGAATGGAACTCTTCAACCCCCTAAAACTCCTTCAGGCCGAAAACCAATTGAGATCGATGAGTCATTAAAACAAAGACTAAGGCGTAAAGTCTATGGATTTTACTTACGAAAGGAAATTCCAACACTTGACTAAATTATGACATCAGTGCAAGAAGAGACGGACTATCCAAAATTCTCCAGAATGACATTATGCAAACTTTTGAAAGATGTGGGTTTCAGATATACAAAACATAATAGAAAATCTCTCTTGATAGATAAACCGGAAATAGTTTTTTGGAGAAGAGACTATTTAAGAAGCATTCGACATGCCAGAGAACAAAATTTGAAAATCTTCTACTTAGACGAAACATGGATAAATGCTGGATATACAGTTTCCAAATCTTGGCAAGATGAAAACATTAAAAGCGGAAGGCAGGCATTCGTGGAAGGTTTGTCGTTAGGTTTGCAGCCACCATCTGGAAAATGAAAAAGACTTATCATTGTCCATGTTGGAAGTTCTGAAGGTTTTGTTGATGGTGGATTATTAACTTTTATTTCAAAACGCACCGGGACTATCACGAAGATATGAATGGGGATGTCTTCGAGGAATGGTTTGTTCAAATGTTGGATCTGATTCCAAAAGGGGCTGTTATTGTTATGGACAACGCAAGTTACCATTCACGGTTACGAGAAGCATTGCCCACAAGTCGTTGGCGTAAAGCAGAGCTTTCGGAGTGGCTTATTTCGAAAAATATTAAGTTTCCAAAAGATCCACTAAGGAAAGAACTTTACAGAATTGCAAAAATGAACAAGAATAAATACAAAACCTACATTGTAGAAGAAATGGCTTCTTCTCGTGGTATATCAGTTCTTCGATTCCCCCCTTATCATTGTGAACTTGATCCCATAGAATTAATATGGGCTCAGGTAAAGGGGAAAGTTGGAAAAAAAATACTACTTTTAAAATAAACGATGTTGTGAAATTGTTTGAGAGTGCTGTAAGTCATGTGAGTAAGGAAAATTGGACAAACTGTATCGAGCATGTTATCAAAGTAGAGGCAAATATGTGGAAAATTGACAATATTTGTGATGATTTAATCGACCCTATTATTATTAATGTCAACAACGATTCTTCCTCTTCCGAGTCGGATATAGAATAAAATGTAAGTAATAAATGTATTCCAATAATTATTTCTTTTCATTTTTTATTATATTATAATTTAAAACGTATTTTTTCCCAAAATACACACCACTGCATTGCGTTATTGCTTATCTGCTAATCCTTTAACAATGAATAAACCCTAAACTTTGCTACAACTGAAACAAATACGGGGTCGATCTACCTGGTTTTTAGATTCACGGAAGAAATGTAATTTAAAGTAAGAGATTTATCAAAAATTTCATGGTGCTCCCTGTAAAGGTTTTGCATACTTTATCAGGGTTTATTACTCCTCGTACTTTTTGTACATACTATAAAGATGAGGTCTTTTTTGCCAATAATTTGCCATATCTTTTTAAAACACCCATATAAATATTAGAATGCTATATTTTTGTAACGCTCTTTTCGATTCTTTAACAAAATATAGTACGTTTCATTTAAAAAAATGTAAGTTTGTGCTGCTACGTGGTTTTGGAATACCCTGTAGAATTGAAAGTACTTTCTCATACAAAACTTTAAAGTTTTATCTCTTACCACAACGATGTAATACTCCGATGTCAGAAGATTGCCCCACCCTGTATTTAGTTCGTCATCGTTTGTTGACTGTTCCTTTCCTTCGTGTGTATTAGGGGGAGAAACTTCAACTTCGGGCCCCTGACCCTCTTCATTTCTTCCAGTGAAATTCTTTAAGTGATATTTGTTTCGTCGATACACTGCTTCATCTTGAGTTTTAATCCAGTATGAGTTTGGATTTTAATCTCTTGCTAGTACTGTTGCAGGAACCCAGTTCTTCTTATCTTTCTGGACTAGGACATCGTTTCCTAATTCTGGCCGTTACTTTGTATTGCGATTGGAGTAATGTGCCTGTCTCTGTTGTTTAAACTTCAAATTTGCTTCAGTTTATGGCTTAATATTTTGCATTAATGTCTTCTCCAGTATGGGTAAATTGGTTCTTATTCGTCTTCCTAAGAATATTACTGCTGGTGACTCTGAGTTTGGTTTTTGTTCTAATCAACCCTTTTTACGCGGGCTATTAGATGGAATGAAAGTTCTTTGTTTTTATCAGATGTACTCGAAGGACCAACGATTATTTTCACTGATGTAATGATGAAATGTATGATGAAATTAAACACTTATGTCACTTTCATTTTTATATATTGCATGAATTTATAATTTTATTTATTTTTGCGTAGACAATTAAGAACTCACTTGTACATACGCGTTAACTGAGATTATTTTGCACATAATATGATGGTTTACTGGATGATCAAAGATTAAGTACACATGTTTGTTCCCGGGATAAAAAACGCCGGGTGCTCTTATAACTTAAGTACCTTTATTTACCACGGTTAAATGATGGAAGAGGCAAAATGTAAGGTAGATGGCGTATTTATACGTCGGTTGACTTAGGTGCGAGGAAGGAGCAGAATATTAGGATCTGGCCAATGGGATAAAAGAGTTTTAAAACGTAACGGTCAGATACAGCAAGTGAAGGTTGGCAGTTAGGATGATTTTTTTTGGGGCCTGAAATGTTTCGTAGATACATATAACAGAGTTTTTATGAAGCGATAAGATGTCGAGTACTTTGAAATATTCATTGGAATTTCATAAAACTATATTTATCTGTATTTCTTATGTGGTAGTAAAGTTAAATGAATTTTTTTGTTTATGTAAGGAAATATTAAATGTTGAGAAGAAGGATATATTTAGATATATGTTTTGAGCAGAAGATTCGAATTGTAGTATACAGGGGAAGTTGAAATAAAATCACGAGAGAATTTGGTAATTCAATCAAATTTGAACAGTTTTGGTGTGCTATTATAAATCATGGTTAGCTTTTGAGGATCTTCGTCTGGAGTTTTCAAAATGAGATTTTTGATTGTTTGCACCAGTCGCTCCACTTGCCCATTGGATTGTGGATAGTACGGACTACTGGTTCTATGTTCTATATGTTCTTTCCTTAAGTATTCTCTAAATTACTGCGATCGAAAAGGTGGCCCGTTATCTGTTATAAGTTGGGTTGGTTTACCTATTAAACAGAACAACATATTTAAGTCATCATTAACGTTTCTAGCTGTAGTATTCTTCATGGGTTGTATGGCTGTATATTTTGAAAAATCGTCTGTCCAGATCAGATAGTTTTGGTTTTTAATTTCCATGAAATCTATTACTACTCGTTCTAAGGGATATTTTGTGAGTGGTAGTGGTAATATAGGTTCTTTAACGTTGGACCTGGATTGTCTTTGGCAAATGGGGCGAGATGATACAAAGGTTCGTATATCTTCAACCATATCCGGCCAAAACAGAGCTTCTTGAGCTCGTCTAGTGCAGGAGTTGATACCTTGATGTGCACTATGAATTTTATTTAATATAATGTTCCTTAGGATCTTATGTATAATAACACGTTTGTTCAAAAATAAAAACCCCTTATGTTCGTAGATCTCATACTTATGTTTGAAAAAATGTTTTGCTTCTTTGAACACATCTGCAGGTTTTTTAGGGCATCCATTTCTGACATAGAATAATATTTGCTTCATTTCTGAATCAGTTAAATTTGGTTCCATAAGTTCTTCTAGCCTTTGTTTACGGCCACCACAACAGATTGTACTTTCAGTTCTTCTATTTGGAATGGTTGCATTTTTATATCTACTCTTGCCAAACGTGAGAGTGCATCTGGAATGTACATTGATATGCCTGGTTGATATTCTAATGTCACGTCGAATTTTAAGAGTCGAACTACTAAGCTTTGAAGCCTGGGTGATAAATCATCTATTGGCTTATTAACTAGACCTAGTAGAGGTTTGTGGTCTGTTATTGCCTTTATGTCTCTTCCATATACATATAGTAATGGTAATGTTCACATGCTGAGACCACAGCTAATAATACCTTTTCAATTACTGAGTATCGGGTTTGAGCTTGCGTCAGACTTGTTGATGCGTAAACCACTGGGTGGTTGTCTTGCATCAGTACACTACCAATTTCTTCTTTACTGGCATCGGTACATATCGTAACTTCTTTCTTGTTATCGAATAGTGCTAAGACTGGGACAGTTGATACTAATTTCTTCAAATTTGTAAACCATCTCTCTTCGTTATTGGTCCAGAGCCACTCTGTGTAATTTTTCAATAAATTCTTTAAGACTGCAGTTTCTTTTGATAAGTTTGGTAAGAATCTTGACAGATAATTAATCATTCCAAGAAATGTTTGTAGTTCCGGCCGGCGTTGTATAGCAATCACACACCGTTGTACTCTGGCGCGCGGTGAATGTCTTACTGGTACGATAATTTACACACACTCGGTACAAAACTTTGAAGAGGTGAAAATGTCCACGTTGCGCGGTTGAATTTAAAATATAAAATGCATATCCGGATTCAATCACGTTCATATAGCTGTAGGAAGGTTCTGCAGTCTCTTGAATCTTTATTCTATATTTGAACCGGGTACATCCTAAGCCTACAAATACGTCTTTGTGGCTATCAATTATTTGTTTGCATGTCTCTTGGTTTACTTTTTCTTCTTCAGTACTTTCTATTCTTCTTAATATTTCAAGCTTCTGTATCCCATCTAGTCCCAGAAACGGCTGTGAATTGTTTGCGGTTATGTGAAATTTCAATTCTGCACTTTGATTCTTCGAATGGCATGTTATTAAACTTGTGCCTTTTATTCTGATATGATTTCCAGTGTATGACACCATTTTATCATTCGTTGGATGTAGTTTCTTATTCTTCAGATTTACAAAAAGGGATAATGGTATCAGGTTAGCGTGGCTTCCAGTGTCTAATTTAAATGTAATAGGTGTGTTTCCAACATTTATTTCTTCAACCCATTCGTTATTGATTTGATTTATTTCGTTTCTATATATAGCTCCTATATGGAATTCATCTGAATCTGTACTTGGTTCATATACTTCAATTTTATTAACTGATTTGGTCCTGCATGCCTAAGCAAAATGATTAAAGCGATTGCATTTGGTAAAGCGTTGTCTAAATGCTGGACAATTTCCATACTCATGACTATATTTTTTAAGACTGTTATGTGCTCTCTCTTTTTTGACAGTTTTGTTTTTTATTGCTAGAACTTCTTTAGCGTTAGTCATTTCATTAACCTGCTTCTCGGCATCTTCTTCAGCCCTACAAGTTTGTTCGCACGTTGGTAGGTCTGAATTTATTATTCTCAGTAATTTTGTTCTTAAGTTATTACTTCTTATCCCGCATATGATTCTGTCTCCGATCAATGACTCTGTTAGATCTTTAAAGACACAATCTTTGGCTTTTATTTTCAGTTTTGTTATATATTCATCAATTGATTATCCTTTCTTTTGGTTAGTAGTGAATAATATATTTCTTATGTAAGTTTCATTTTTGTACGGAGTATATTGGTTTGAGAACGTAACTAAAATAATTTCTACCGTCAGAATTTTTTCAATGTCTCTTGGATTGCCCTCTGCATCTGGTTCGGCTTCAAAGGTAAATGTATTATTCTAATTGATGCATTCTTCTCCCAGAATATGTAGTAATATTGCCCTTTGTATTTTAAGCGGTTTCCCGTCTAGTCCTGTTGCAATCCAATAAATTCCTATGAGTTGGCGGTATTTCTCTTACTCTTCAGCTGGGTTATTTCCAGGTTGAAATTGTTTTGGTTGTGATATTGGTAGTGATGCTGCCATTTCGTGTTTCCGCGGCCACCATGTAATATAGTTATAATATTATAAAGACTTTTTTCTTCAAGTATATAATAATATCTATATTCTTTTCGGCAACACAGATGGTAGAAATAACATATTCTTTTACTAGTAACATAATCAACGGTCATTATTGTACTAGTAAAAAAAATAATGAGAAACGATAGCAACGTCTCATAATGGGCGTTGTAACCAAGTAGGCAGGAACTGTCATTTAATTTTTATTTAATTTGATGTTTGTCAGTTTTTAAAAGTGTATTTTAAAAATGTCTCAAGAAGAAGAAGAAATTCAATGTACACCTCCGGAATTAGTCGAAATAGCTAATTCCACTATTGAAACACTCTTCTTCTTCTTCTTTCTAAGCCACTTCTTATCCACTCCTGGACGTAAGCCTCTTTCATATTTCTCCATGCTGTCCTGTCCTGTCCTTGTTGAAACCATCTGTTTCCGGCCTGTCTTTTGATATCATCAAGCCATCTTCTCTGTGGTCTTCCTGTGCTTCGCCTCGTTTTTCTTGGTCGCCAGTACGTTAGTTTGGTTGTCCATTTAGCTTGATCCTGCCGGGCCACATGCCCTACCCATTGCCATTTCAGCTCCGCAGTACGCTTTATTATATCCATGACTTTAGTTCTTTGTCGGATATCTTCATTCCTTTTTCTGTCTCTGAGAGTAATTCCGAGCATCGCTCGTTCCATCGCTCTTTGCATCACTCTTAATTGAATTGCTGTCCTCCCTGTCATTGCCATTGTTTCTAGTCCATAGGTCGCTATCGGTAGTATACAGGTATCGAAAACTTTTCGTTTAAGGTTGATCGGTATGCTGCTATTTCTGAATATATAGTTCATTTTTCCGAACCCCGCCCATGCTAATTTTATTCTTCGTTTAATCTCAGCCGTTTGATTTTCTTTTCCTATTTTTATTACATGTCCCAAATATATATACTCTTCCACGTTTTCTAGTTTTGTACCATCTATATATATTTGTTCGTTGGTGTTACTTATTATTTTAGTCTTTGCGATGTTCATTTTTAAGCCGATCTTTTTTGAAGCATTATTAAGTTGTTCTAACATGTTGCTCAGTTCGTGCACGTCACTGCTTATCAGGACAATGTCGTCAGCAAACCGAAGATGGTGTAGATAGGAGCCGTCGATATTTATTCCTTTTGTTTCCCAGTGGAGATAACAGCAACATAGAAAATTATCGGCCAATTAACCTTCTCTCTCATATGTATAAGCTCCTCACCAGGATAATAACCAATAGACTAACAAATAAATTGGATGCGTACCAGCCAGTAGAGCAAGCGGGATTCCGTAAAGGGTTCAGTACTATAGATCACCTACAAGCTATTAGAACACTGATAGAAAAAACAACAGAATACAACATACCCCTTCATTTGGCATTTGTGGATTTTCACAAAGCGTTCGATTCTGTCGAAACGTGGGCCTTTATACAAGCTATGAACGATGCTAGAATAGATTCCAGGTACACAAACTTATTAAAATATATATATATAAAAATGCCACTTTTCATGTCAAAATAAATGAAGATCTAAAAACGGATAAGATTAAGTTAAATAGGGGAATACGTCAGGGTGATACAATATCACCAAAATTATTTACTCTGGCGCTTGAGAACGTCTTCAAAACAATTGAAACACTAATTCCGACGAAGTCACGAAAAGTATATGATTTTGCTTATGTAAAATTTATAAAATGGTGCGAAGAAAATAGTGTACGAAGATACACAGAAAATGTTATGCTTGCGTATTTTACGTATTTGTCAAGAAAATTTAAAAGTTCGACACTATGGGCACAATATTCAATGATTAAAGCTCAATTAAACATCAAACATAATGTAAAAATGGAAAATTATACCAAATTAGCTGCATTTTTAAAGCGACAAGGAGAAAATTATACCCCAAAAAAATCAAAAGTAACAACAAAAGACCAATTTGATAAATTTCTTCAGGATGCACCGAATAATGTTTATTTAGCATCAAAAGTACGTACTTTCTTATATTTTTTTTAATATTATCACACTTATTAAATCGTTGGCAATAATATCCTTTAGAAGATTAATATTCGAATTGACAACAGTTTACGTATTTCGAAACTTAAACGTATATACCTCGATAGCTCAGCGGTAGAGGGTTTTGTGTTCCGACTCGGAGGTCTGTGGTTCGATTCTCAGCGCCGGCCGATTCTTTTTTTACTTATTTCAACGATTGTTTTTAGGTCATATTAATATTTGGAGTCACAGGAGCCTGCAGATGCGATGAACTCGTTCATTGGAAGTACAGCGAAATCCAAGATATAGGAAATTTAATTTTAGTAAATATCACAAAAAAACAAAAAACAACGGTCATTTACTATACTTGGAGATTTTTATTCGAGCTTGGTCAGACAGTATAGGGCACTTCGTCCGGATGATATGGATCTGCAGCGATTTTTTATTAAATATCAAAACGGTAAATGTCACCGTGTGGTAATGGGTATACATAAAATTTCAAACGTTCCAAAAGACGTTGCTATGTTTTTGAAATTAACAAATCCTCATGAATATACGGGACATTGCCTTCGTAGGACTTCAGCAACTATTTTAGTTGACAACGGAGGGGACATTGCCGCTTTAAAACGACATGGTGAATGGAAATCCACGAGTGTTGCTGAAGGGTACTTAGAAGATTCTGTTTCCAGCAAGAAACAAACTGCACAAAAAATACTTCATTGGGAAGAACAACCAAGTACGAGTTCTGGAATCAAGAGAGATTCACATTCAGGAAACATTTCAAATGACAATATTTCTAACATAATAAATATAGACAAACAACTTACTAATCATAACATGTACACCAATGACAAGATTGTGAAAGTCGAAAATTTAAATAACTGCAGTATACAAAACTGCACCTTCAATATTACACTTAATATATAGGTAATGCTTATGCAAGCCATAACTGTTTTTTTCATATTTGTAATAATAAATAGTTGGGATATAAACAATGTATTCAATTTTTTTCTACTTATGAATTGCATTATCTTTACACTTGAAGAAAAAATAGTATATGTCACTCGTAGCAGAAGACCCATTATATGTTTTTCCCAGTTTGCACAGCCTCGGCTAACGCCTCGGCAGTGCAAGAATCTGGGCACAGCAATAATGATAGCCTTCTACTCCTAGTAACATAATGTACTATTATTTAATAGTTTATTATTTTATCAACAACTTATATCTGAAAATTATATCACTGACTGACTCGTTGACGTTGACCGTCCATTATTGTCACTGCTTAGGGTAGGTTCACATGACTTGTAACAAAGACTAGGATCATTTCTACTACATCCCAATTCATAATTGGAAATTTAAATAACCAACAAAATAATTATTACTGATTTCATGAATTTGGAGGTGTAATTGTAATATTTGTGATCATTGTAATAATCACAGTAAATATGTAACGTAGAACGGAGGATTCAAATTAATAATTGTTTTCCATTGTACCAAAAACGTGTAAATATATAAAATAATTTCTCAGATCTTACCTGAACCTATTATCAAAAAACTGTTTGACAAAATATTGTAATTAATCATATTATTTTTATGTTTTTTGCAGACCCTTATGGAGGTGAAACTTGTACGGACTCCTTAGTGGCGTGCGATCGGAAGTGTTATTATGAATCATATAATCTAGGACAAAGAGATTGCGAGGATGGTAAAACGTGTTGTATGCAAATAAGTTTAGGATAATCATTAATGTAATGTTGGTAACACTGATATGTCATATGTCACATCATTTAATGTCAATAGTGTGGTCAATATATACTTACTGATAGTTTATTTTTTAATTACATTTTCATACTTCAACGTTGTTTATTATTACCAAAAACATACCCACTATGCAAATAAATATTACAGTTATGTTAATTCAACATCACATTGTGATAATGCTCTTCCTTTTTTTCCTCTTGTTTTCATCACATGCACATCTATACAACCGCTTATGCCCAGCTTGTGGCTGTTAACTTTTGCGATGTTTCAACTTAACTTCTCAGCGATGTTAAAGCGCTGCCTTTTTACATTACTGTGATGTTACTAGAACTTCCCCAAAAGGAAGTCCTTATAACGAACTAAAAACAACATTTCTGTTACATTCTGAAATGCCTTTTAACATCTTGTCGATGTTAGTGCAATGTCTAAAAAATAACATCTTTTCAATGATCTAAATGCGACATTTCCAAAACAATACAGTGTATTCTCGTAGATGTTGTATGGACATTACATAAACCTCTAAATAATATACCTCAAAACATTCTGGATGACATCCTATAGATGTTTCTGTGCCTAATCAGCAAATACAGGGTGAACAACTAAGAACGCCGGCTGTCGGCCATATTTCAAAGAATAGTCATAGTACAACTTTAAAAAAATACCTTCAGGAAAATGGCCCTAAAAAATCGCTGGAAAATATTTTTGAGTTCCTAAAATATCTCCTATGGGGTGGAATGAACACATAATACTGTGATTATCTCCAAAAAAGACATACTAAACGTATCCTAGAAATACAATGTTTGATATATTGTTGAGATTATGAAAAAATGTAATTAGGGACTTTTTGTCTTTATTGTTCAAGTAAGGGGTGGGGGAAGGTTCAACACAAACAACAAATGTCGCAACACTTTTTTTGTTAATCGACATCCATGTTTTTGGCTTCATTTGAAAGAGTTTTTCCTTTTTAATAAGAAATGCTTAACAAAAATAACAAAATTGGACAATTTTGTCAACGCTTTCATAAAAGTCCACAATTTTCCCATTTTTCTCAGAAATTTCAAATGTAATGAGTCGTTTTTTAAATTCTGATGAAAAAGGGTTAAAAAAATAGGAATCTATTCCAAGATATAAGATTCGCAATATCAGATATAAAAATTAAAAAAATGCTTCAATTTACATTGGAAATTTCCGAGTGGATACAAAATTATCTAATTTTGTTATCAATCTTATTAAACAGAAAAACTTTTAAATGCAGCTAAAATTATTAATATCGGTTGAAAAACGAAAAAGTTATACATAAGTAGGAACCTTTACCACCCATTATTCTTCAAAAAATCGCAAAAAATCTCCTTAATTAAATTTATTCATAATCTCATCAAGATTTCAAAAATGGTATTTTTAGGACACCTTTAGTATGTTTTTTTAGAGTATTATGTTTTCGAGTGTTCATTCCACCCCTAGCAGATATTTTAGAGGCTGCAAAATATTTTCCAGCAATTTTTCAAGATCCCTTACCTAAAGGTAATTTTTTTGAAAGTTGTACCATGATTCTTTACTGAAATAGAAAAAGCAATAAAGGATTTAAAACGTTTAGTCACTATTAATGAACAGTACAGTGGATTTGAAAAAAAAACAGGTACAAAATTAGAAAAAACATCTTGTCCAGCAATCCAACCTAAAAAAAATATTATTGTGTAAGCATATTACATAACAAGTCTGGGAAGTGGAAACTATTGAACACATTCAGTGAAAGCAAGAAATAAAAAAGGGTATATTAATCCGTAGTTACCATAACGTAACATACTTTGAAACTGAATTAATAAAGTTTAACGGATACGAATACATTACAGCTGGTTTACAGAATTTATTAGAATAGTTTTTTAATTATATTAAAACTCATAAAAAATTTACACCATAAAGATTTAATGAAACATTACGTTACATCAACAGAAATCCAATCTGATTAAAGAAAATTCTATCGTTTACTTACGGTTACTTTTTTCGAGTGCCTCAACCATTCCATAACGTACACTTCAAAATCCTTATCTGTGAAATATTTGAAGGTGTTCTGAACAACAGCTAATAAAACAATTACTTTAGATCAAATTGTGCCCATGGAGACCTTTGATCGATCATCATAAACTACATCAAACTTGATTTCCAGCCAATTGGCTGGGACCCATTTTCCATAAGATACATGCGGTGTTCTTCAAAGGAATAATAACATATTTTATTTCGAGAAGTGACTATTCATGATTTACCTCCTATTCCATGCCTCACTCCATTCGGCAGTTAAATTCAGGTGTGCTATGAAAATTCATACTTCTTTTCTGTATAAAATAATATACTATTCTCATCTTGTTATTTTCATCCTGGAACAAATTGTATATTAACATCGTGGAATTATAACTTAATGAAAACTAAGCATTACTAATACACTGTATACAAAAAAAACTACTTATGAAGAAGATATATGAACACATTATCAAGTTAAATGAGTTTATAATTAATTGTATCCAATTGAGTATTCAATAGCTGTATTTCTACAATAATAAATAATTTAATGCTGTTTGTTGACTGGAGCATTCAGTATCATAAGTTACATATTCTTCAACCAGATTAATATAGGTACTATTGTAAGGGACAGCTACAGCTTATTTATTGTATTCAGTGAATTTTCAAATGGAAATGAGTTTCTTAACAGAAATTTCTGTTTTTGAAGTCTTAAACAGTCTCTAATTGTTCACAAGAATTGTTAGTAATAATGTTAAAATTTTCTGCAAAACTATATTGATGGCTAAGACTACTACTAAAAAAACTAGAACTAGAGATACTTGATTCAATATTTTTTGTACTGTTTTATACAATGTTTGTATCAGACTATCTGAAATAGTTACTCTCCTTTCATTACATAATTACCAACTATTTGTTTTTTTATTTTATTTGTGTAAGTAGCTTCTGAAACATCTTCAACATTGAAAATATTTTCTTCTAGATTTAAATATCTGCCAACATATGAGCATGTTTTATTATTAATAATAATATCTACCCTATTGCAATATCAAGTTTTTTGTAGGGTATAATGCATATCTAGGATTTGAAATATTGTGAATCGTTTTCAAAATATACTTACTAGGTACTATCAATGTATAATAGTCGATTAAAGTATTGAATGAGTATTAAGTTTCAATAATTATGATTTTGGAATAGGTACTTACCGATAACAATTGTTGTTCGTCCATTATAACAAGAATTATAACTTAGTATAGAAACTGTAGCTTAGTAGGAACTAACGAAAACGAAGACCACTTTATTCAAGTACTACTTGCAAAATATGTGCTTCCTGCAAATAAAATATAACACATAACTGAAAACCATCCGCCATTTTATGCTTGTCATTTTTGTTTCCACAGATAACTAGTATAACTACTGTATGTTTCGTTCTTCGTTCATCTTCTGTTTTCTTCTTTTTTATGTTACTGTGATGTTTAATATGAGATATTACTGAGAGTTTCATGAACTAACGTCGTACAGACGTAATAAGTACGATATTAATAAAAATTATTTCGAAAGATGTAAAAGTAACTGCAACATGTGATCATCTTAGAAACATGTTAATTTGTAATATTACAGTAACGTTCTGTATGTGACATTAGTGAGAAGTATACAAATTAACATCGTATGAATGTTTCCCATAGGAAGTTACTAAAAAGAAGTTCATAGGATGTGTATGTAACTGCGAATTCAAGTATTACTGTGTACATAAAAAATATGTTTTATTTACATGACATGGATGTTAATAGGGTTGGTAATAAAATTAAGACATCTAGTAGATATTTTATTAACGTTTTAAATAAACATCACGAAAAGTCTCTAAAAAGAACATCACAAAAAATACTTGTTATATTTCTTGTTTAGTGGGTAACCTATTGGCGAAGTTATTTTGAGCAAGTAGTGGAGATCACGTTCGAGATCAAATTATTGGACACGGACGCGGCACAATTTGCACAAATTTTGGAATTGTAGAACAAGCAACAAGAACAAATTACTCAATTATTACACACTTCGACCATAACAACACAGCAACAGTGAACCGCTACTATTTCTTCACAAACGGAAGTGACCAATATCATAAAAAACTGTAAATTTTGAAAATTACGATGCCCTCATTACTGCCGAAACATTCATAGAATATTTTGACGCCCAGTGTCTCATTGGGGACTGGAGAAGAAACCCAACGATGTGGAATACATTAAAACCAAACGGGAGATATTTTTATACTGTTTAAACCCCGTAACATATAAAGAACTTAAAATCGCGTTTGCAAATTCAAAACCTAGGTTCTGGTGCACTTTGCGACCGTCGTTAATTTTAATTTTGTTTGATTGCTTGCCTTAAATGAAGCAGATTAGAACAACAATTTCTGTGATCAGGTGACTTTTAGCGGCGTTGTTAAATGGTGGTTATTTTCTTTCAGAATTAATTTTGTGTTGTAATAGATATAAGAATTTATTATGAGAATATAAAAGTATTTTCAACTATACTTAATAATAAAAATTGAAATAATAAATATCCTTAGAATGCGAAACCACCCAAATGGGTCATTAGCTTCGCTAGTATCGACCCTATGGGCTACAGGTAAGTCCAGCTGTTCCCGGTGACAACCATTCGGGCCTTCAGCTCACTTAGTCGGTGAGTGGGAGTGAGTTCTATGAGATATCCGGGATGTTCTAAAATAAAATGGGCGCCAGCCAGGTTTCTGCTCGGCCAAAATGTTCGTCCTATCCTAAACCTAGCAAATGAATAGAAAATAATAAAGAAAACATGTATCTAAACTTACCAACGTGTTGATTGTCGGAAGTAATAGCACAAGTGCATCATAAATACCGATAATTTTGCATGACAGCGTGTTGTCTAAAAACTGCATGAGTTCATTTTCATATTTTGGATAAAGAACCCGACACCGAAAGTAGAGGAGTCTTTTAACAAAATATGAAAATGACCGAATGCAGTTTTTCCAAGACAACACGCTCGAATGCAAAATTATCTGGTTATTTTGATGCACGAGTGTAATTCGGGGGAATATTTCCCTAATACAAATATTGAACAGAACGGAAATATATAAGTAATAAAACGATTTTTTTTAAAGTAAACCTAAACTAAAAGTTGCAGGAATTGCAATGAAATACACAATTGTAATAACTCTTTGTGTTCTGATTAGACAATGCAGATACCGGTACATTAGCGACTGAAGATGTTTGAAAGTGCTGAGGTACATCATCACCACGCATTTTTGTCACTATTTCTCCATGGTGATTTTCATTCATTTGAAGATATGGTGTTAATGATTTGGAATTGGAATGGCCAGTGATTTTTAAAAGTTGCTGCTCACCGACACCATTTTTATCGAGATTGGAGACAGCCGTGGCTCGTAAGGAATGGTTAATTAGTTTAATATTCTCTGTATTCAAACCTGATATTTTGGCTTGTATGTTAGTCCATTTGCTTGTATTTCGTCCAGCGGGAACATCTTTAAACCATTTTCTGTTCAACTTCCAAGCGGGATTTATGGTAAGAAAAAGTCGATTTGTTTTTATTCAATCCCGTTTTTCTAAGAATTTTTTGTAGGTATAATCGAATGAGACACAAATCAGGATTGATTTTATTCATTATTAGCCATTTCGGTGAAGCGCATGGTTTTTCCCCTCCTTGCGTTGTCTTAGTAAATACAGGGTCGTAAATAATCATTCCTGTTTTTTCACCTATATTTTTTTTTTCTTCTTTAAAGTATGAAATTAAGCACTTTGTAGCCTTCTCCACCACGCCAAGCTAACTCAAAAGCAAAAACAAAAAATACCTTCTTTTGTAACCCATCTGGGGTGTCTTCATTACAACCACGAACCATATTGTAAAATTCATCGTACTTTAGAAAAACTACACTTTCTTTTCTTTTCGCTGGATCAGTTTGTAATTGTTTTCTCTTGGCATTTTTCGCATCTCTGGCTGTTTTGAATTCAATGTCAGTAAAAGGGTCAAAAATAATTTTATATTCGGTGCAAAACTTATTCATTAGTAATTTTGCGGTGACGTTCCAAATTGTTTTAACAGTGAATTCCTTGTACTCTTGACCATTTTGCTTACGCATATTGAATGCCCAGTCCGTTAATATCTCTGCCAAAACGTTGATTTGTGTTGTTTCATCCAATGTATATTTTTTTCAGCACAAAAGCTCATAAACTGTCGCCACACGTATTGTCTGTTGTGTTCAGTGTTATATGGTTCGCTTTCCATTATTTTATTTTCTATAATTCCCAATGAATCACACTCGTAACGAGACATTTTTGAAAATATTTTTTGACTTTACTTGTCAAACTGATTTTATTTTCAATTATCATGGATTCACAATGGGATTACCGTGGATATGTAAACAATGCAATTATCGCAGTGCTCTTTCGGTTTCTACAGTACAGTTACCGCTGTAATCAATCGATAATTGCACTCCTCTTATGGGATTTTTTACACAGGAGGGAAATATTCGCTGTAATTAGGCAACAAACAACAAAAAATTAAAAGACAGATACAGAAATTTTCTTATCAAATGAAATATTTCTAATAATTGATACAATTTCGAAAGATGCGTAAAAAATTAAAAATGACTGGACTATAACGTCTGTCAAGTCATTGAATTAGCTATCAAGTAAAAAAACTATTTGAAAAATAACTGGGCTATACAGAGCACCGAGTTATCAGTAAAACATGTGAACTAATAAAAAAAACGCAAAGTTAAATATAACTGGGCTATACAAAACACCAGTTATCAATTATACATGTGCTTACACTTAGTTAGGATATAACATACGTCATCAACGCAAACAAATAATAATACAAAACCTTAACTCAGAGGATAGCTTTGGTACCAAGGCGATCTACTGTAGCTCAGGTTGTCGGACCTAGTGACGAGCAGGTTAGGATTATGCTTAAGAAATTGTCTAGCTTTTGAATACAACTGTTGACAAAAGGATGCACGAAATCTTGACGACTGAACATAGTTGGTGATGACATTCGTAGAACGTGCAATAATAGCGTTCTTCATGGTAGAATCAGTAATTCTTGATGTTACAGAATCAATATCAGCTAATAGATTTTTTATAGTAAGATGCTTACCAATTGTAGGTTCGATACTAAACTTAGGACCTAAGGAAAGGAACTTAAGAATATCATCTGGAATAGGAACATCAGATAAATTTTTAATCCAACCTGGTTGTGTATTCAGGATGACATTCCTCTCCTTAGTAATTAAGTTAATAATTTTAATAATATTTCTATTTCTTATTCTGAAAAAGATCTTTTTAGGTTTTCAGGGAAGGTCATAACATGAACTACGAGGCAGTGAGAGTATTGGCTAAAGAGGGTAAGCTATCTAAGCGTACATTCTTGGAAATGTCATTCATATTTCAATCTAATAATTGTATGAATAAGAAAACTGATCTTAATCATCTTAGTGAAATCTATTCATATTTGCTGTTGCTAGATAAGAATTACTCATCTGTACAGGAATGTTCATTTGATTCCGTTTAGATCAGATTCGTTTGATATTTTTCTGAATTATAGCTGTTATTTAACAACTGATTAGCTTTTTATGGATTAGTGAGGTTGTTAGTCATCAACCTCATGATCTGTTGATTGTCTTTGTGTAATTGCTGTTAATTTTTGAATAATAATAATATTGATGTTAAATAATTACAATAATAATTTTTAATAATAATAATAATAATTTTTTCCTTTTTCATCTTAAATAATTAACATAATAGTATAAGTAAATATAAATTTATTCGCTCGCCCTATATAATGAGTAAATGATATGTTTATTTGTTGGAGTGGTAGAAATACCAACGTTTCTCACAACTTTTCAGTTGGTAGTCATGATCGATCTTTTGACATGACAGTTTAGTTAACTTCTTTCTGTTAATGTGTAATGTTGCTAAGAGGCCCATGTTCGACCTTCAATTTGTCGGCATTTACATTTTCAAATTTTAAATGATTTTAATTATATGTTTGTGGTTTTCATTTACATATTTTTGTGCTGTTATGGTTGATGAATATGCTTGAAGTTTTAGATATTTTCCATCAATACGTACAACCTCGCTAACATTGTAAGTGAGGTTAGGTTTTTTCATCTATTCGAAACTTTTAAGTATTTAATTATATTGTAGCTCCCTGATGATAACAATATTCATTGTCGAAATATTGGAAATATAATGTTATAAGAGTACACGTTCGTTTTGCTGCTTCTCCCAAATAAATTGGTTTTTTGATTTTATATATACAGTATCCGCCAAAATAAACAGTACCGAAAATAAAAATAAAAATTAATTATGTGAGTGTTCAAAATGTTCACCATTTTGACGCAAACAAGCTTCATATCGATTTTGTAAGTCAATAAACATATTTATAAAAAGTGGTTGATGTAACTGCCGAAAAATATTTTGTATTCTTTCCCGTAGTTCGGCAATATTCGCCGGCGGATTTTACAAGTGAAATATTTTGTTCTACATTATGCCCCAAATGTATGCGTCAGGTGGCGTCAGATCAGGTAAATGAAAAAGATATTCGAAGTCTGTTCCCCGAGAAATTATTCTCTTATCGAAATGCTGACGGAGTAAGTCTAAGGTGCGCACAGCTGTATGGCTCGTTGCACCATCTTGTTGGAACCATTGTGTGCGAAACTGTAGATTTCGTGCACGGCAAAAGTTATTTAGATCTCTCACAAAAGGTATAATAATTTTCTCTCTATAATGCTCTTGGTTGACAGTAAGTGGATTCTGATTATCATCTTCAACGAAATAAGGACCAATCATTCCATGACCAGATACCGCGCACCAAACGGTAACTCGAAGACTGTGGAGTGGTTTCTCGACAATGACATCAGGACGTTCAAATGCAAGGAATCTGGTTGTTTGTCGAATAATATAGCCGCTACGATGAACGTGACTCTCGTCTGAAAACCATATGTTTTTCAAAAATTCGGGATCTTCGTAAATTAAACTCAACATGCGACCACAGTAAATTTCTCTTGCACGTTTGTCCGCAGCATTTAGTGGTTGTCCAACTTGAATACGGTATGGATAACCACCAATTGATTTGAACATGCGACATAAAGACGTTTCACTAATGTTGAGTTTACATGCAGTTCTTACAAGACTTCTTTGAGGTGATTGCACAACTTGGTTAAAACACGTCCTTCATTTTCGTTAGTGCATACTGTTTTTCGACGACCTGAAGAACCTTTACGTTGACACAATACACTACCAGTGCGACGAAATTTTTCAACAACAGCTAACATCACACTTTTACTAGGAGCTGCTTTATTAAATTTTTGTTGATATTTTATTGACACCTGTTCTAAGCTTGGACCATCATTACGACCTTTTCCGTATGAACGAAAATAATGCTCTACCAAAAAAACTTTTTCTTCCATTATTAGAACCATTTTTAAATCAAATTCAACTGCAGCGTACTATTAATATATCAACGAATGACAATTAAGTCAAATATGACAAATCCATATTACATAAACAACTCCACAGCACTCTCTGTATCGGTACTGTTTATTTTGGCGGATACCCTATATATATTATATATATAATCTATTATATCCACACCACGTTATTCCCTTATCTACTCGTCCGGAAGAACGGTGGTCGCCTCATCACCCCGGTCCAGGCAGAACCGAAAGTACCTCAGAAAAAGTACTCCTATAGAAAAAGGTAAGTATCCAAAAAAAGGCGGTATCTCTCCAGAAAAAGGTAAGTATCCAAATAGGAAGGTATCCCGCCAGGAAAGCCCTCTAATTGAGAGCCTAATATTTCCTCGAAACTCCTATCTAAATCATGTAGCCATCTCGGAGTTCAGATTAGAAAAGAAAGTCAAGGATGCGCCAATAGCACAGGTAACTCAACTTCTCCCTACAACGCAACTCGAGTAAGTTTTCCAACCAATAACAATCCAGCTGACAGGAATTCGTCCTAACCCTAGATCATAGAACCACACTCCGTTTAAGTCATCGAACAAAAGTCGAGGAAACCCAAAAATATTAATAATAAATTTCGCATGTCATCTACGAGCACATCGGAGAGGAAATCTGTAAGCATAATGAGTTGTTTATGACTCGTAAAGTCAAACAACGAATGCTAGACAGAGGTCTCGACTACTCCCAGCGCGAAACGACAAACGAACGTAGCTATCCAAGACGTATCAAACAACATTACAACGATTCTAATAAGTATTAGAAAATATTTAAATTATTTTAAACAATAATAGTACCATAGTACCCCGCATATGTTGATGTACATATCCAAAATACCCGGAATTATCACACAAATCAGATGTAATCAAACAGTTAACGTCTTATGGGTAAATGTTTACAACATATTCTAATGATAACCAAGTCGTAAACAAAAGATTCTGAACGATATGGAAATACTTACTGCAACCATGACATGGTATATAAATGATCATCAAATATACAACTATCTCGAGAGACAAGTATGTATAGACTAATCAGCAAATTTGTTTTAACCTAACACTGGTAAAATGTTTTAGACTAAGTTAAGGAGTCGACTACAATCGAACCTTGATAAGTTAGCTAAAGCGGGCAGTTCTTCGGACCACTTAGGCTAACACCCCAATCTGATATAACCATAGCAAAAATCAGTAGTCCCACGGTCACTTATATATACAATAAAAACCACCCATACCACTCATGAAATATACAACAAAAGAACTAACAAGAAAACCTTAATTACAGGACTTTTAAAAAGGTAGACGCAGTCTTTGTATAATACAATAATGAAAAACGCTTCATTCAAAACTTACTCAGCGACAGTAGTGATAAATATAAAATCACTGTCAAGATGTAACGACATATTGGTTACAGCCTGCATTAATTCGCCGGTGAGATGATGGCAGAGTGATCATTAAAATTCTGGGCTGACAGAAATGATTTCAAACGATAACAAATATGATGATATGAAGCAGGGTCGGACTCTGTTCCACATGTACTGTTTATCTTAGATTTGTTTTATACCTTACATTAAATAAAAAAGATTAAAACAAACTTTACTGCTGGACCACAGAGTTTTTTTTTATTACGAATTTTAGTTAAAAATGATATAGGTAGGTTATTCGTTCAATACTAATAAATGCAATTCTATTACCTATCCATATTTCCCTTTATCTTCTAGAGTTTAATATTTTGAAATAAATGAAATGAAGAACTAAAATATAATACATGAAATGTTTGCTGATATAATACTTAGCTTCAAAAAAGCTTTGCGATTTCTCTGTAGAATGCTTTTTCACTAATCACTCTCCTTGATTCTAACAATTATCACTCTCATTTATAATGGAATCAACAATAAACAACAAATTACAAATCTCTTATGGCGATTTTCATACATTATCGATTTGCTATGAAAGGTTTATAGGCAAAATCATTGATAATCTATTCTTGTGGCGTTCCGGTTGCAACCACAGTCGATATTGTATGTGTGTATCGTGGATTGCAGCTGTAGTAATCGCCTGCGCTTAAGTAACGTCGACATTTCGCGAAATTTTTGAATATTCAATAAATTATTCCTTTCCCTTCAACGACAATACGCGGAACGATGCAGACGTTATTTCTTGATGCACTTTACTTTGTTTATGGTCCATGATAAAAGTGTTATTATATTGTTGAGTTTATTATTCGGATAGTATTGGTTGTTAGTAGGCGCCAGTGAAAAACAAATGATAGTATTATGACAGTAGTCAAAATGGAAGTCGAAAACGTTTTCCAACTGAATTCGATTATCAATTTAAACGATGAGGAATTGTTAAATAGGCTCCAAAATGTGAACTTGTTACCGCGGACTTTAAGATGTCCTACTGCACGCTGTCGAAGACAATATTCTCTTCAAAAACGGAGAACGGGTATTTTGAGACATAGTTTTCGTTGCTCTAGGTGTGAGCTTAGAATTAGTTTAGTGACGGGAACTTTTTTTGAGAACTGTAAAATGCCAATTTGTACAATTTTGTTTTTGTTATGGCAGTGGGTATGTGAAATTCGGTCGGGGTCCAGTGCTATGTCAGTTGGTTGTAGCAAGAAAGCCCTAGTGCGGTACTACCGTTATTTTAGAGACATATGCTTTTGGAAGTTGATTGAGAGGAACGATTTATTTTTATTTAGTATATATTACTGTAGCTATTAGTCGCTACTAACTAATATATTTATTTCAGATGGTTATTTTAGATTAGATTTCACTAATTTTAGTAAATTTGGCTCAACTTTCACTTAGCTGAAATCAGTTATTGAAAAAATGTTATAGCAACGATTGTTGTGATAAGTAGTAAACAAATCATATTGTGCTCTTTTCCGAGAACTCGAAATGAAACAATTGAATCTGCTCAGTCATGGTTTAGTGCCAGCAAGACCATATACTGAAAAATGCGCGCCGGTTCGACGTTTCGCATCCACATTATTATGAAATAATACATGGTCAAATAGGTATACCGGGTGGCCCACCACATTCGCCTCGGCATTTCGACGAGAAATGGAGAGAGTTAGGAGAAAACATTTAGCACAGTCATATGTGAGTCTATGAGGAGCGTATTCCAAAATTATTTTGAAATATGTAAGGTGATCTCCAAAAAAATTACATACCAAAGTTATATTTTACTTTTCCGCCCAACCTTTCTATATGCGAGAAAAGTATTGGTTTACCCCAAAAAAAGTTGAAATTTTGAAATTTTTTTTTGAGTTATTTTTACGTTTTCCATCAACAACTACACGAAAAACGGTTTTTAGAAAAAAAATCCTGTGTGTATGTCGTCGTCGTCGTCGACGTCGTCGTTGTCGTCGGCCACTTTTTCTTACATGTCTTGTTATCACGATACAGTCCCCGGAGTGCGATAAGTCAGCAATTTTATGATTGAATATTGTTAAGGACATGTCACAGATGATCCCTATTGATTTTCAGTTCACCAGTGTCAGTACAACGGTTGTTATGGTACTTGAAGTACGACATTTTGTATTTTTTTTTAGTAATTTCAGTTTGTTAGCACGATACAGCCTGCGCGGTTCAACAAGTCACCAATTTTATGATTGATTATTTTTCAGGGCTCCTCACGGATAAACCCTATTGATTTTCAGCTCACCGGAGCCAATACAACTAGTGATACAGTTACTTTAAGTACGATATTTTTGTCATTTTTGGAGAAGTTTCAGTTTGTTAGCACGATACAGCCTCCGGAGTATATACAAGTGACTAATTTTATGATTGGATATTATTCAGAGCGTCTCAAAGATGAAACCTATTGATATTCAACTCAGTAAAGCCAGTACAACGGGTGCTATGGTACTTGAAGTACCAAATTTTTCTAATTTTTGGAGAATTTTCAGGTTGTTAGCACGATACAGCCTCCAGAGAGTATACGATTGATCAATTTTAGGATTGAATATTGTTCAAGGTGTCTCACAGATGTACCTTATTGATTTTTAGTTGACTAGAGCGAGTACAGCGGGTCCTCTAAATCCAGATATACAAAATTTTTGGTTATTTTTGGAGAAATTTCAGTTTGTTAGCACGATACATCCCTCGAAGTGTATACAAGTAACAATTGTATGATAGAACATTGTTCAGGGCCACAGATGCGGAAAAGTAAGTTTTAATTCGTAAAACCGTTTATTTTCTTATGGATCACCCTATATTTTTTATATTTTTAGATACTATAGACAAAATAAAGGTTTAATACTTTTATATTTCCCATGATTAACCTGACCGTTTCTGAGAAATTTTGAGAAATTTAAAAATGCAGACCATAATTTGAAAATTGTTTTCACCCTGTAACATATAACGAGCTGCTCGTGATTAAATGTACTGCTTAGCTCAAAGGGTAAAGTTAACTACTACATGAAATTTTTAATGCTATATTATACAGAGTGGCGAAAAAAATTGTCTCAAAATTTGGACACACATTTAATCAAATAACTTCTTAAAGTTGAACAGAACACCCCGTATTTAGTGGTGTAATTTGACGCAAAATTAAATTCCCTTCAAAACTATATAAGGGTTCCCTATACCTATCTCATTCGCTTCTTACAAAAAAGGTGTTTTTATATTTTACTTATGAGTAATTTTTTTAGATTCGCTTCATATTGAAATAAATACCAACATTACAATATGGGGTCAATAAAAACATACATTACGATTTCCTATGAAACTTATTATAGTATTTTATCAATAATAGTAGACTCTGGCCTAGATGACGTTAATTATTATTATGAAACAAAAAGTATTTGACAGTGACACAACTTGTTAATCAAACCGTTATCATTGTTTTAACTAGTTTAAAATTCTTGTCTTTTTTAAATATTGTAAAATGAGAACTTATCCCAGGAAGAACGAATTGATATGATTTTAATAATCGGTGAGTGTGAAGAAAACTGTTTATTAGCGTCACAAGTATATGCCCAAAGGTATCCTAATAGGAGTCATCGTAACAAGCGTTCATTGGAAAAGTTGTTGCAGCTTTTCCGAGGAACAGGCAGTGTATCATATAATATGCAAGAACGGCAAAAATCGGTTACTGGAAATGAATATTTAGTGATGTTATCTCTAGTTGAACACCTTCACAAAAGTCAGCGAAAAATATGTGAAACAACTGGAATAAGTAGACAGAATATCCAAAGAATAATTAAAAAGTACAAATTCCACCCGTATCGCATTCAAGTACATCAACAGCTTTTTGAAGATTATGATCGACGGCTGAATTTTTGTTTATGGGTTTAGAAAAGTTTAGTGATGAAAAACATTTTTTTGATTATGTGCTTTTTTCCGATGAGCCAACTTTTCATTACAACGGATTAGTTAACAGACATAACTTTCACTATCACAGTGACGAAAACCCTAATATTTTTAGAACCCTTGATCACCAGCACAGATGCTCTGTTAGTGTGGGGTGGAATAATTGGAACGCAAGTAGTAGGTCCTTACTTTTTGATGGTCACTTAAATGGCGAATTATTTCTCGGATTTATTAGGGATAATTTGCCTGTGCTGTTGGGAAGTATACCTATTAATATTCGTCAACGGATGTGGATGCAGCTAGATGGTGCTCCTGCACACTTTGTAACGTGCTTTCTTCCCTCAAAAGAATTACGGACGTCACTATGACACCCGTGGCTTCACTATCTACCAGATTTTCTCGGACGCCAGATTTTTGGGATGGTTTACTCCACCGAACTCTCGAAAATGGTAGCGTCTAGAGTTACCAGGGTAACAACAGATGGAGGTTAAGTAATTCCAGGGGTCTGTTCCTCTTGACCTCTATGCCGTGCGAAGTGGGAAACAGGCTTTAATTGTTTACCACTGTCGGAAAATGAAACTACCTGTGCTTTATAAAATTTTACAATTTATTTCAGCCTCGAAATAATTTGGGAAAAGGAAAATAAAACGAACCACGTAGCTATACATTTAAAAGAACTAAATATTGATGAAAACCCTTCAGTTTTCACGATTTATATTAAATTACAACCCAGACCAAAGCACTTTATTACAGAATAAATGTTTTACGCTTACAAGCATAACGTGCAAAGCTTTAATAGTTTTCGGCAATTGCCGGTAAAAATCAGTGAAAAGTTACTAGCAGTACAGTGAGAATTACACAGAGAAAGCGATATCAAGGCACTAGCGGTGTTTTACGGTAGCATTTCTTGGCATTTGTGTACGGTTTAGAATAGAACAGGGGTAAATAATAAATTTCCCTCGGTTTTTATGCAGATTTTACCCCGGCCGTTGGTGCTAAAATCAATCGCGTAAAGATCAGTTAGCCGGCAGAATCCGAAAACCTCTCCCTGGCGAACCTGCTATGGCAGCGAACGCTCGTGAGATTATTTCGTTCCAGGTCTTGGAAAACCCTCGAGGATGTCTCTGCTATGGCAGCGAACACAGACGAGACTCCTCCAAGTTGCCTATTATCAAATATTTTAAAGTCACGCTACCAAGGCCTAGAATAGAACGGCGGTAAATAATAAATTTCCCTCGGTTTTTGTGCGGATTTTACCCCGGCCGTTGGTGCTAAAATCAATCGCGTAAAGATCAGTTAGCCGGCAGAATCCGAAAACCTCTCCCTGGCGAACCTGCTATTGCAGCGAACGCTCGTAAGATTATTTGGTTTCACGCCTTGGAAAACCCTCGAAGATGTCCCTGCTATGGCAGCGAACACAGACGAGACTTCTTCAAGCTGCCTATTATCAAATATTTTAAACTCACGCTACCAAGGCCTATGATACTAGATTGAGCAAACCCCCGAAATACTTTGAGAATCGCTCAAGAATTTACCTGCTTTGCAGCGAGAATGCTTGAAGGTTTCCCAACGGTATTTCCTTTTCCTAGTGTTGTATACCGGAATCGGGATTCCCGATAAATACCTTGAAAATCCCCCAAGAATTTACCTGCTTTGCAGCGAGAATGCTTGGGAGTTTCCCATCTATATTTCTTCTCCCCTAAAGTTAAAACCAACAGTACATTCTTACTTCGGAATCGTACACAAATACGCGGAAAATCACTCAAATTAAACAAGCAGTAAGCAAAAATGAAATCTATCAATACAGTTACGAAAGACGATAGGAGCAAAATGAATTTAACACAAAAAGAATGATTTATAAAATAATTTCTAAATTCGCTTACCTTGTTGGCGGAAATCAGTCGGCGTTTCGGATACGGCGGAAAAAGGCGGAACTGTAACAGCACAGAGCTATAGAGCTAAGAGAGCACAAGAGCAAAAGAGAGCTATTCCGTCCCGTTTGCCGGTTTTATACATTCTTTCCTTGACCCCACTCCGGAGGTTCCCTACTTAACAATCTTAAGAACGACGCAGACTGATGTGCGCGAACGGTACAGTAAGCAATACATATTAAATATATACCGGATGTATCAAAATCAATATACATATTTAAAGATTATTAAGAGCAAGTAAATTTACAGCTTTTGATGAAAGTAAATAATAACATAACTTAATAATAATACTAATAAAATGAGAAATTATAATGTAAACAGTGGAATGTCGGAACAAAAAATAGTAACATCGTTACAATTTTGATAGACGTGTTAGAAACGAGTTAGATCGACAATATCCAAATAGATGGATAGGACGGACGAGGAGGTCCACAGAACTGGCCAGCCAGGTCTCCGGATCTTACAAGTCCCGACTATTTTTTATGGGGATATATCAGCTAAAAAATCACAAAGCGCCGGGTACGGACGAGATACCAGCAGAACTTCTGAAATATGGGGGAGACGCACTACATCGCCAAATCCACCAGCTAATAACTCACATATCGTTAGAAGAAAGGATACCAGCACGATGGAAGGAAAACATAATAGTGCCCATCCACAAAAAAGGGGACAAAACAAGATGCGCGAATTATAGAGGAATCTCACTCCTAAACACGGCATATAAAACCCTCTCAAACATCATTCTTAGTAGACTAATCCCTTATGCTGAAAATGCCTAGGCGAATATCAAGCCGGGTCTAGGGCAAACAGATCAACAATCGATCAACTATTCACGCTGAGACAACTTCTAGAAAAGGGATGGGAGTATAACAGACCCATACACAATCTTTTCATAGACTTTCGACAGGCATATGATAGCGTAGAAAGAAGCCAAGTATGGAATGCCATGGCGGAGTTCTCAATACCAAAGAAACTCATTGGGATGACCAAAGTCTGTATGGAGGGTGGAATATCTAAAGTACGTGTAAATAATAAACTGTCTGGCAGCTTTGAAATCAACAGTGGACTTAAACAGGGTGATGCGTTATATCCAGTACTTTTTAACCTTGTATTAGAGAAAGCCATGAGGTCGGCCGAAATAAAAACAGAATTGCTATCGGTTCAAGGTCCCAAGCTGTTACTCGCATATGCAGATGACATAGATCTCGTTGGAGACTCCATCCTATCCACGAAAGACATTTTCAACAAGGTGGAAAGAGCAACAAGTGAAGTAGGGCTGAAGATTAATGAAGAGAAGACGAAATATATGTGTATAAATAGAACGACACGAAGAGACAGAATAGGACAAAATGTGACGATCAACACCCTTAATTTCGAAAGAGTACAACGTTTTAAGTATCTGGAGGCTGTAATCACAGCGGACAACGATGTTACCGAAGAAATAAAAGACAGAATCCAATCTGCAAACCGCTGTCTATTTGCACTGAATAAGCTCATAAAATCAAAAAATCTCACAAGAAGTTCAAAGATCAAAATCTATAAATCCATCGTCAGACCTGTAATAACATACGGATGCGAAACGTGGACCATGACCAAAGCAAACGAAGAAAAGCTCAGACACTTTGAACGAAAAATACTTAGAAAAATTTTCGGACCTCACTATGACATCACCACAAACCAGTATAAGATCAGAACCAATATTGAATTAAAACACTCTACAACGACGCCGATATTGTCCAATAAATTGAATCACAGCGACTAAGATGGGCAGGCCACGTGCACAAACTGCATAACGGAAGACTCGTAAAACTGGTATGGGAGGAGATTCCCACAGGCAAAAGACCACTCGGACGTCCCAGAATGCGATGGAGAGATAACATCCAAGCAGATCTCCGGAAAATGAACATTCCATTTGACCCTAGGTTGATGGAAGACCGAACAAATTGGAAAAATGTTGTACAGTCAGCCAAGACCCACCCAGGTTTGTAGCGCTATGTGAAGAAGAAGATATATCAAAAATATTGCTCATGATACACCGCCAACGACACCTCAGGATATGAAAGTACGAATAACCGGATATAAGTTATAGTGTTAATTATTTGAGTAGATTTCAAAATAGCTTTGATTTTACACATTTTAAGTATGCTTTGCGAGTATTGAAGTATTTATACTTGACAAAAAATTCAATTTGAAATTAACTTATACCAGTAGCGAACAACGGATTGGGCAGGTGATGTCGTAGATCGTAAGTCTACAACTGGTTATGTTATTAGATTATTTGAGAATTCAATATTTTGGAAATCAAAAAGACAGGGAAGTGTCTTGAAATATTCTACTTTTGCAGAATTCGTAGCATAATCTGAAGCAGTAACTGATATTAAATTAATTATAGATATATTGAATAATTTTGGTGTAGACCTCAAGGAACCAGTCGAAATATTTGAAGATAATACAGGAGCATTAAAAATAGCTAGATACGGTAATTTTACGAAAAATTAAAAGTATATTGAAGTACATTATCATTTTGTTAATCAGAGTTATATGGAAAAAAATATAGATGTAATTATAGTAGATTTGAATGATGATGTAGCGGATATTTTTACTAAATCTTTGAGTAAACAGAAATTTGTAAAATTTCGTGAAATTTTAAAGAATAGGTGTTAAGTTAAGGAGTATGAAATTAAAAGTGTAATATAAATTATATGGAGGCGTGTTAGATATTATACATTTATATTTCAACTAGTATTTCAGAAAATCAAGTGGTATTAAAATAATATTGTGATGTCCAGTTGATGTTTAAAATATAAAATGTTTTTCAGTTCAGTAAAATAAAGTTTCATATTAAAAGAGCTTATTCAATTAATCAAGCAATATTAAAAAGATAAATTATTTTTAAAATATTCGGAACTGCGGTAACGTAGGTAATAATCTGTTTGAAAATACTTTGTAATCGGGTTTTACGCTATTTTTAAGTTTTGATTAAAATCATCGATTATTTTGTATGTCTGGGACGGCTAATAATAAACCACAGAGGATTATGCGGCCCAATTTAACAATAAATTTCCGGTACGCTTAACTATCTTTTGTATATATCACATACGATAAATATATGTATAAATTAACTAACCACTATTATCTATAACCGAAACATGTTGTTTGACTATGACGCTTAAATCGATATCAAAAACGAGGGCTACTCAAATTCAACGATCAAATCTTGTTAATTATATTCGACGCTAACAACTAATTCTACTTGATCCTCTAATGCACAAACCGCTTCTCTCCCACTAATGCACTAGGAGTTGGATTCTCGTTACAGTTATCCTGTTTACTGGGCTTTGTGTCTGTGTAATATTACGGTCTCATCGAACAGAATTTCAGTTGATTACCATTTTGTACATCGCGTGCTTTTATTAAGAGACTTTTCACGGGTTTTTTGACTCTAATGAAGTTGGAAATAATCAGTTGAAAATTCCTCCTTTTCTCATATTTTCAAAACGAGTCTACTCAAACTAATGGAATTTGAAGGGAGCGTTATATTGCCTAAACTCTTACGTGTTCATTTACATGCAAATTGCTCCTATTAATTGGAAGCATTCTGTTATAAACATTAACACCACGACAAATGTGTATAGTCTGTGGACCATGATTTGGTTTCAACCTATACATTTCGTCGGCACAGCAACATGCTTTTCCTTCAGAGTTATTAATCTGAGCGGAAAATGACATATTCAGGACTGCTAATTGGTAAAGTGACTATCCCAAAACTGACGTGAGTCGCGCACGACAAATTCAGATGTCTGATGTCTACCCTACCCTTTTAGTGTATTTTTTGGTGGGCTATGGCACATAATACCATTGTATTCCAATTGATGTAATAATTTGTTATTTGTGGATTAAAACCCCACTGGTCCTTCGAAGATACGTGGATACGATACAAATTTAAAATTAGAAATTACGCTCATACTAGTTATGTACTAAAGCTTATTTTAATTCGGAATATCGTATATATATTATTGTGATTTGTTAGGTGTGTAATTTTAATGTTTTAATATCAATAGACTCTATTTGCCCTACGTTGGGCCGACAAATTATTGTGGATTGATACACCTGTGGTACCTTTATTATTTTTATTTTAGTTTAGTTAATATTAATTATTAGTTCTGGCTTGCCCGGTATATTAGAAAAATTTAAAATATGTCATATAATAATTATACTTTACATGAAAACTCTATGATCTCAGGATTGGGTTCATATGGTAAAATGAAACTATTTTAATTTTAATTATAAGCGCCAAAAAATGGAATCCTTGTATTTAAATAAAAAAAAATTAATCAAAAATACTTGTTTTTAATTTCTTTATAAAATCCTAGAACGGTCCTGTATATTTGATTTCGAAACCCCTCTCTGAGAACCGTCTGGTCAATAATGCCAACTGTTAAATAATAGATGGAGCAATCATCAAGAAATGAAATTTTTCAACAATGCAATTTTAAGTATCTCAAAAGAAAAACGTTATTTAATATTCAGAAAAACAAATACATTATTCATTTACAAAAACTTCATAAAAAACAACCTATCTACGATGATCATTCATTCAAAGACACATACACTCAAATGAATTATTACTACATGTAAGTACAAACTATGCAAAATTATATACACATTTAAAATCGGACGAAGTTACAAAATTCTCTATGATATAAGATGGCGAATATAACGATGGGCAAAGTGTATGAAATATCAAAGATCAAATATTTGCACAACACAAGTGAGTATATTTAACCTTTTTTATTAAAATGAAATAGTTTTAATTACCTGTTCACTTTTTCTTTTAATTCACCTCATTGATTGTTTTTTAGATTACTTCTTGGGACACCACACAATCTGTCGTGCTTGGGTAATAGCCAAAATTGATGCTATGTTCCATCTACATCAATACATTTTAGACGGAATTCCATAGTCCAGCTCTTTCTGAAATGCATCGTGGAGATACCATTCCCACGATACAAAACTTCACTTGCTTATACAGATAAAATTTTACGGTTAGTATACTACAATTTTTACCAATTTCTTGTTAAATCTATGTTTATCAGATTGATTTATAAATTTGTTTAGTTATATTTAAGCATAATGTATTTCTTTTATAGTTACCACTCCAATGGGCTGCTTTTCGAATGGTTTTTTAATTATCTTCTAAAAATTTTGCTTTTCACTCCATTCATTTTACCAAAAAGATTCTACCTAGTGAATAGTGTACATTATCAACAACTTTTTTCATTCAATTTTCTCAGTTTTAAATCCGCTTGCCGCTGATCAAAATATTTCAAATCTGATTCACCAATCAAAATTGGCTATAAAATTCTTGTTGACAAATCCCATTTCAAATTTTAAACTGCTCATTTATCCTTCTGGGACATTCCGTTTAATATTTTTAAATAATCAAATCTGATATATTACTTCCTTTAAAATAGATTCCAAAATATTTAGAAATGAAAGCTTTTTTTATTTCAATTTGATCTATTCAGAATGACAATTCATTTCACAAACGTCGTACATTTATAAAATTAATGTTGTTATTATTTTGACTTTTTACCTTGAGATATACTAAATAATTTTCTAATGTTACCAGAGAATTTCTTTCAATATCTAATTATTATTTTTGAAAACAAATCATAATGTTTTGACTCTTACTGTGTGAGAAATAGATTGTTATAATTTATATAATGTAACGTTCAAAATGCTCTCTCTCAATGGCTAGAAATCATGTTATATACTCGTATATCACATATGTGTATTTACAAAGTGTATTGAAAATTTCCTTTATGATTCTTCGGTTTGATTCATGTTTATTTTCTCTCTCGAATGATGAATGATATGGATTGTCCATATTTTTGATGATTTAAATAGTAATTTAAATTCTAAATTTTGTATTGATATTTGTAGTATTTCATTCCATATTATAGTATACAGAGTCTTGCAGGTTCCTTTCTATGTTGATATATATATATATATATATATATATATATATATATATATATATATATATATATTGAAGAAATATATTTGCCAACTTATTTGTAATGGATATTTTGGTGGGGATATGGCAATAAGACACCAGAGTAAATTAATTTGGCTACATGATACATATGGTGTATAAACATCAAATATTCATTTCAGAATTGACGAGATATTAAGAGAACATTCATCCGAATTTCGGATACTTTAAAATTAAGTCACAAAAATAGGAATATTCTGTCGTAAGTAATAGATATAGACAATAGTGGATGCTCTACATGATTCACATTAAAGAGGTAAAATTTAGTTTGGTTGGTTTTGGTTAGGTAGGTACACAGAGACATTTTTATTTAACCTGGATGCGTAAAAATGTATTTTGTTATGTTGATTATTTTAAGGGTTATTAATAATTTAAGCTGATCAAAGTGCCACATGTCGGTCAGTAGCAACTCGGCTACGCAAATCTTTGAAAGTTCCTGAAAGTCTCAAATTTCGCAACAATTTAAATCAAATCGCTACCTCTCAGTATGGGCGCGCCATTAGTGTGACAAAGTTCAATATATCCGTTATTATAGAAGATATGGAATAAAGTTATATACAAAAAGTGTAGATATCTGTGCATTCATGAAAAATATCCAATACTTTGTAACGTACATTAGGTTATTCCAGAAGGGGAAGGGTGAATCCAATGATTATATTCCCTCACCTTTCTTTTCATTTTCCCCTTCTCAAAAAATATCCAATACTTTGTAACGCACATTAGGTTATTCAAGAAGGGGAAGGATGAATCCAATGTTTATATTCCCTTCCCCTTCTTGAATAATATTTGATTTCGCATCTTAATAATAATGTGAGAAATACGATGATTCTTAAGTAGTCGATTACAGCTGGCAACCATGCTACAAAGTATCGTAATCTGTTTTGTTGGTTGCATATCTGTATATATACGCTATACTGCTAGAGTGCATTCATAATATATTGTCGGGGTGAGGGGAGAACTCTGACAGGGTAACATGTCAGTCAAACGCCGGGTATAAACCTAGGGAGAAACCAACTTGAACGATTAGAGCGCGCCCTACCTATTTGTAGGTCGACACTGTCCAAATTTGATTTTGGCATTGAAATTATTTTACGTTGGTTGCGGAAAACAGGGATTGTGGAGTGTTTTAACCTTTAACATTATTACCAATGGAATTTGAAAATTTTCTGCTGATGGAAGCTTATAGCTAACCTCAACCCACAGAATAACAATTACTGACGCATTAACCTCTATAAACAAGAACATTTGTGTAATACGAATTACGCATGTCAGAGCAATAATTTCCTCGATCTCGAGTGGGTAACTAAGAGTACACTTTCATCGATTCCCGTGGTGCGTTTATGAACGCTGTGTTACAGAGTGTGAGATAAATATTAAATGTTTTATGAACGGTCACTTTGTACCTAAGTATAACTCTTACACTCAAGACGTTGGTTTGTGAACGCATCTGTACTGATGTAAATGTTCAAGTTGTGGTTTCATGGTATATTATAAAGTATAAAATAAAGAGAACCAAACGTGATATTGATTTAAAATTAAATGGTTCATACAATTTTATTTTTTATAATGACCTAACAAATTTAAAATCATTCGCATTGAATGATGAAAAGAAAATATTAGAGAATACATATTTAGATTTATGGTTTTGGTTACGCATTACGTTTCACGGAAAGGTACCTGTCAATTCTGCCATTAAAATTATTCACATACAAATTTGTTGTATTACAATTATATTTATTTATAAAAGTGGTAATTTAAATAATATTATCAGCAAACTAACCGAAATATATATTGTTGATCATTTTCCTGTACAGTGTGATACATTTGAACTGTTTTTTGTATAAAATATTCAATCCAAAAGTGAAGGTTTAAGTGGCGAAAAAAAATCTTATTTTTGATTTTTCTCTGTAAATTGTGTATAACCCGCAAATTTTTCGACGGATAACCTTCAAAATAGGTGAGTACAATCGATTTTTCGCAAAATCAGTCAAAAATTCGTGTCTCCCTATAGTTCACCGGACCCGACATTCACAAATATATTTACGTATTACTCACAAGATACAGGCTTGCAGCCAGGTATTTGGTAGATTTAACGTGTTATATTTCTACACATTATGTCAAACATAAATAAAGTTAGACGTACTTCCATGAAACGCGCTTCGACCAGATTTACAAACCATTTTCGAGATCATTTCGTTTCGGTCGAAAATGCAGAGCACATCAACATCGAAGATTTGCAGAGTCGGCTGAAAAAGGCCGAGGAACTTTTAGAAGAATTTAACTGTGCTCAGCTTGCAATTGAAAGCGAAGATAAAGATTTTGAAATGAATTATCCTAACATTTATTCACCGGAAAGACAAAAATTCGAAGATGATCTCTATGCAATTACTTCAACCGTTAAAAAATGCATTCTTTCGAAAACAAACAAGCATTAATAAACACTTAAAGTGGAGTCAAATAAAGGTTTAAATTTAAAACTAGATGGTATTGAAAAAAAATTAAATGCATTGAAGGTTTTGAAGCGTCCTACTGACCATTGGGATGATTTAATTATTCACCTCGTAACAATAAAATTTGACAACATTACAAAACGTGAATGGGAATCACGGGCAGACTCGAAAAATATACCGAGTCTTGAAAAATTATTGGAATTTTTGAAAACCGTTCTCGAATTTTGTCGTCATTAGAGTGTGAATCTGTGGAAATATTTAAATATCGCGCTTCGAAACAATCCATCCAAAAACATACGAAATCGTTCGCTACTATTTCAAATAAGGTCATATGCGTCCTATGCAGAAATAATCATAGTTTATATTCATGCTCTGAATTTAATAAATTAACAACAATGGAAAGACTGCACACTGCGAAACGATTAAGGTTATGTATAAACTGCTTAGGATTTAACCATCGTACGAAAGAGTGTAAGTCGGCTGGATGTCGGCGATGCGGCAAAGTGCATCACACTATGTTACATTTTCAGAATAGTGATGCGGGCGAGAGCGGCACGCATATTTGTATACAACACCAAGGATCGCCAGTCGGTTTCCGCCCGAACATCCCTGGTAAATAGCAGACGATATGGCAAATCGCTTGGGTAACTAACACCAACGAACAACAACAAGTTAATACTCACTTTCATTTCCCATAAATTGTCATACTATGGGCTATATATGAAAAACGGCGACATTTTCAGAATAGTGATGCAGGCGAGATCGGCACGCATATTTGTATACAACACCCAGGATCGCCAGTCGGTTTCCGCCCGAACATCCCTGGTAAATAGCAGACGATATGGCAAATCGCTTGGGTAACTAACACCAACGAACAATAACAAGTTAATACTCACTTTCATTTCCCATAAATTGTCATACTATATGCTATATATGAAAATCGGCAAGGAGTCAATACCTTCCATCCCATAGCTGGTGGAGGGAATAGCTATAACATGAAATAAAACCCAGATTATTATTTTTTCAAAGGGTACATTTTAAAATGGAATTGTCTGAGTATGATGTACACACTAGATATAAATTTAGTGAATGAAAAGACAAGTACTGATTGTGTAATTTTATTAAAATTCCAGCTAAGCGCTTTCAGCCGTTAGGCCATTCTCAAAGCTGTCGTCAAGAGAAAAACACAACATGTGTCAAAAAACATCAAACCCTATAAATACTACATACAATGAAATAAAATGTTTGATGTTACATCATTATTTAACGAAAATTTGTTAAAATTACCCTATAAAGAGAGTGAACACACATATAATTTAGTTGATTATTTCACTCAATACAAAATACGCGCCTTCGATTGGTTTAAATATGAGGATTGATATCTGAAAACACCATGTTTTCGATTTTGTATGTCGGCACCTGATTGGATACAAGCAATTTTCCTATCTGTGTTGTTTTATTCGATATTAAAAATCTAGTGACTGACAGAAAATGTCAAATTAATAAAGAAACGTCAGAATTATTGTATCAAGAATGAATTCTGAAATTCTGGTCTGTTTGATCTAAAAGATATTCAAAAGAAAGTAAAAGAATAAATTCCGCAAAATACGGTGCGTTCTAAAAAGTACGTGTGGAAACAATTCATGGAATTCTGCAACGAACGTCATCATAGACCAATTTTAATTGTTTTCGTGAAATAATCTTGACAAATACAACTCGTGTAATTAATGATTATCGAAAATTTCTTCTCTTTTTCGAAAGAAATTGTTGTTTCCAAACAACAATTTGTTTCTCGAAATCGAAGAAATTTGTATTTCGATAATAATCATTACAATTGTTGTATTACTATTGATAATTTCAAATTAGATGTTTCGTTATGTGAATTACAATTGTACACCCTCTTTATAGGGTAATTTTTACTAATTTTACTTAAATAATGATGTAACATCAAACATTTTATTTCATTGTATGTAGCAGTTACAGTGTTTGATGTTTTTTGACATCTGTTGTATGTTGTTTTCTGAACGACGTCTTTTCATTCGCTCAATCTACATTTCAAAATGTCCAAAATTATAGCATGCTATATTAAATACAATAAAACTTACCATCAATTTTTGTTAATTTCCTCTCATATTGGAAGGCAAATCAAACTGTGTTAATAACCTTCCTTCGTTTCTCTCAAATCCAAAGAAACACTGTTTTTGAAAATGAAGGGAACATATCCTCCATCGTTTCCTCCACAGAGAATTATTTGTCTATGGTTTCCTCATCGACAAATTTGATGATTTATTACCACTGCCTTCCAGCCATATTAATTTTATCTTCCGGGGTTGGAGGAACAAAACTGTAAAAATAAATATTTACTTTAGTATTGCAACAATTTTCAGATTAGCTAATGTACAAAACAACCATGATCTCTAAAGTTGTCGATTAAATTAGTAAAAATTCTGCATTTTATAAAAATAAAGAAAATGGTTGTTAATTGAGAAAGAAAAAATGCTCTAATTAATTTTTTTAATAGAACTTACCGAGTACACCACTTATTAGACTCCTTCAGAATACACTTTGACATTGTCTTTTCAATTAATAACAATAAAGCAACGAAACAACAGATACATATCACACTATAGCAATTAAAAAATACACCAAAATACCGAAACCTCATAATAACCTCAACACTTGAACTGAGAAACATAGATCAATACTTTTAATACGGCTAAGAAGCGATAACAGTATAAAAGATAACCTGTTGGACGAGCAATATGACATCGCGCATACACAGTAATTAAAATCAATAAAATTTGATTACTAACGACGTTACAGTTTTCGTTAATTTTTTGGAATTATCTACAGATTTTAGTTACTCGACAGGCTCTATAGTTGGCACGGCCTGCAATGTCCCTAACCTCATACTACTTACAATAAAGCAATAAAATGTTAATTTGGAGAAAATTTTACAATATAAGGCAATATCCCTAGATATGCGGCTGTGTTTATATCAAAAATATCGAACGATGCAGTAATTTGGAATACGAGTTTACATACCAGGTTCCTAAATAATATAAAACCATTTATTGCAGCAGTCTTCCCGTAATCGTTTTCCATAAATTATTATGTCTGTGGGGTATTTCCTAGGGATTTCTCACGTGGCATTGACCCACTTTAGCTCGGAATTCACGTTCAACTCGAAGTTCCCTCTTTTATTTTCATTTTCGGGTGCGTGCACCAATCAATATCGTGCCGACTGAACACATTTGGGAGTTGGATGCCACAAATAATTCACTCACATATTTGTGGAATAAAATAATCAGGGCTGATATGGTAACGTTACAATTAACGATTTTCGTTTTGTTGTGATAAATGGAGGGAGGGTCCGCAACGAGATATCTTGCGCATTATATTTAAAATTGAGGAAAATAGAGCGGATATCGTATTAAAAGGAATTATTTTGAAAATATATTCTCCATGTAAGCCTGGATTTTATAAGTATACAATTTCATTCGTTATACAGAGTATTCCAATAAAAAAACAATAATACGTTAAAAATCATATAACTGGGGTCATCATACGTGCTTGCTAGAAGTACATTTTTGTATTATCCTATAAAAGGAGGTTACAAAAATCTATAATACCTAAAGTAGAAAGAAAATAATTTGGAAGTTGTGTCAAATAGGTGGTGGCATAGTTTACCTTAGAATATTACGATTTACAATAACCTAATACATCTGCTGTAAAAATGGCATACACTTTGCAAGAAAGAATTGGAATTGTAGGTGTTATGTTCTTATGTTTAGGAACGTAATTCAACCCGAGAAGTAATCAACGACAACTTCTTTTTCTTCTTTACGTGCCGTCTCCTTTAAGAAGGTTGGCTATCATCATTGCGATTTTTATCTTTGAAGCTGCGGATCTGAAGAAATCAACAGAGCTACTGTTGTACCACTGCCTTAGGTTGTTCAACCAGGAGATGCGTCTTCTTCCTATACTTCTTTTACCCTGTATTTTTCCTTGTATAATAGTTTGCAACAGTATATACCTCTCCCCTCTCATCACGTGGCCCAGATATTGCAATTTTCTGATTTTGATTGTGTTGATTATTTCCTTCTCCTTTCCCATTCTTCTCAATACCTCCTTGTTCGTTGTTCTGCTCACTCAGCTTATTATGAGGATTCTTCAATATGCCCACATGTCGAATGCTTCCAGCCGGTCAGTGTCGCACTTCTTAAGCGTCCAGGCTTCCATTCCATATAATAGTACTGGAAATATGTAGCATTTAAGCATTCTGATTTTAAGATGTAGACTAAGATCTGTTCTGGTTAATGCATTCCTCATTTTATTAAACACTGTTCTAGCTTTTCCGATTCTTGATCTTATTTCTAGTGAGTAATCATTATTGTCAGTACAGCAACAACTTACTAAGAATAATAAGTGGCCAGAAATACTTAACCATTGAATTCAATTTAAATGTATATAGTGTAGAAAAAAGACTGAGAGTTGGCAGAATTACACCAGAACTACTCCAATTAAAATAAACGTTTTTGAGGATTAAAACTAACTTTTCCGCATCTGTGGCCCTGAACAATATTCTATCAACAAATTGTTACTTGTATACACTTCGGGGGATGTATCGTGCTAACAAACCAGAATTTCTCCAAAAATAACCAAAAATTCAGTATATCTGGATTTATAGGACCCCCTGTACTCGCTGTAGTCAACTGAAAATCAATAGGGTACATTCGTGAGACACTTGAACAATATTCAATCATAAAATTGATCAATCGCATACTCTCTGGAGGCTGCATCGTGCTAACAAACTGAAAATTCTCCAAAAATGACGAAAGTTTGGTACTTCAAGTACCATATTACCCGTTGTACTAGCTTTACTGAGTTGAATATCAATAGGGTTTATCTTTGAGACGCTCTGAATAATATCCAATCATGAAATTGGTCACTTGTATATACTCCGGAGGCTGTATCGTGTTAACAAACTGAAACTTCTCCAAAAATGACAAAAATATCGTACTTAAAGTACTGTAGCACTTGTTGTATTGGCTCTGGTGAGCTGAAAATCAATAGGGTTCATCAGTGAGATGTCCTGAATAATATTCAATTATAAAATTGGTGACTTGTTGAACTCCGGAGGCTGTATCGTGTTAACAAACTGCAATTTCTCAAAAAAATACAAAATGTCGTACTTCAAGTACCATAGCACCCGTGGTACTGGCTCTGGTGAATTGCAAATCAATAGGGATCATCTGTGACATGTCCTTAACAATATTCAATCATAAAATTGCTGACTTATTGTACTCCGGAGGCTGTATCGTGCTAACAAGACATATAAGGAAAACAGGCCGACGACAACGACGACGACATACACACAGGATTTTTTTTCTAAAAAGCGTTTTTTCGGGTTGTTGTTGATGGAAAACGTAAAAATAACTCAAAAAAAAATTTCAAAATTCCAACTTTTTTTGGGGTAAACCAATACTTTTCTCGCATATAGAAAGGTTGGGCGGAAAAGTGAAAAGTGACATCAATCAATCTTTGACATGTGTAGTTCTGCTCTCTCCAGTTCCTTGTCAGTGGTAGTCACAAAGAAACAGTTTAATGGTAATCTTCATCCATCCTCTTTGATGAGGTAGTTTTTTAATATTCTTGACAATTGGTTACTTCTAATTTTGATTTTAAACATGTCCATATACATATTTCAATAGTTTCATATTAGCTTTTTAAATTCAGTTTTAATACTTCCAAATGTGAGGTTATGTCCCCATACACCTCTTTTAGTAATGTAGTCGCTAGATTTTTAGAGCTTTAATGCTGATTTTGGTGAGTGTAATGATAATTTGTAATGGAGTGTTCTCCATATATTTTTTAGTTTATCCTGATGAAGTTTGTAATCACAAACGAAAGCTTGAACTTGGAATAAAGGCATTCACTTAAGAAGCTAACTCAGAACTTTCATTGCTTCCTCCTTGGTTCTTTTGGGGTTTCCCACCGTTATATTTTGTTATGTTACATATATATATATATATATATATATATATATATATATATATATATATATATATAATAAATATATAATAAAACTAGTGAGTATTGGGGAATTGCAGCGGATCATTCGTAATCTTAGTTCTACACAATTATTACTCAATTCACAATATGTAGTTTAAATTATCACAACTTAATGAAGTCTAACCTCACTTCGGAGGTAAGTACACACGTGGTTGTGAATTTCATTTCAATTTATTGTTCCATTGACCATAGTATTTAACTGTTATTTTTTGAATTGTAGTCTCCCTGATGATGAGGATAATCATCCTCGAAAGCTTGGATATTTTAATTTATTATTAGAAGTATTAACATAAGAAACTAGGTCTAATTGGTTTCGATACTTTAAGTAATTTAACGGTATTATTGTGGAGATTGAGTATTTTTATTTATGATGCATTTCTTTTCATAATCATTTAAAAGTAGAAAGAAAATAATTTGGAAGTTGTGTCAAATAGGTGGTGGCATAGTTTACCTTAGAATATTACGATTTACAATAACCTAATACATCTGCTGTAAAAATGGCATACACTTTGCAAGAAAGAATTGGAATTGTAGGTGTTATGTTCTTATGTTTAGGAACGTAATTCAACCCGAGAAGTAATCAACGACAACTTCTTTTTCTTCTTTACGTGCCGTCTCCTTTAAGAAGGTTGGCTATCATCATTGCGATTTTTATCTTTGAAGCTGCGGATCTGAAGAAATCAACAGAGCTACTGTTGTACCACTGCCTTAGGTTGTTCAACCAGGAGATGCGTCTTCTTCCTATACTTCTTTTACCCTGTATTTTTCCTTGTATAATAGTTTGCAACAGTATATACCTCTCCCCTCTCATCACGTGGCCCAGATATTGCAATTTTCTGATTTTGATTGTGTTGATTATTTCCTTCTCCTTTCCCATTCTTCTCAATACCTCCTTGTTCGTTGTTCTGCTCACTCAGCTTATTATGAGGATTCTTCAATATGCCCACATGTCGAATGCTTCCAGCCGGTCAGTGTCGCACTTCTTAAGCGTCCAGGCTTCCATTCCATATAATAGTACTGGAAATATGTAGCATTTAAGCATTCTGATTTTAAGATGTAGACTAAGATCTGTTCTGGTTAATGCATTCCTCATTTTATTAAACACTGTTCTAGCTTTTCCGATTCTTGATCTTATTTCTAGTGAGTAATAATTATTGTCATGTACAGTTGTTCCCAATTACTTGTATTTGCGGACCTTCTCAACTGGCTCCCCTTTGATCCATATAATGTTTCTCGCTGTTGTTGGTGTTTTGTGATTGTCATGAATTTAGTCTTCTTGATGTTAAGTGTCAGCCCCCTTTCTTCGCTGATCCGTACTACTAGGTCTATTAGCCTTTGCAGTTATTCCTGGGTTTCTGCTATTAGTACTGTGTCATCCGCGTATCTGATGTTGTTTATAACCTTCCCATTAACTTTCACTACCGTTGCTTTTTGATTTTCCAGTGCTTCTTGTACTTTATCTTCTGAATACAAATTGAAGAGTAATGGTGAGAGCATGCATCCCTGTCTTAATCCACGTTTTATCTTTATCTCTTCTGAAAGTTCATTTTGCACCGAAAATTTGGCAGTCTGGTTAAAATAGAGATATGTTATTATCCTGATATCATTCCTGTCAATGTTTTTATCTCTCATGAGTTTTATGAGGTGATTGTGGCAGACTTTGTCGAAGGCTTTGTTATAATCGAGGAAGGCTACATATATTGGCTGATTGACGTCCATGAGTCTTTGAGACAACACATTAAAAGCAAACAACGCCTCTCTAGTACCCATTGAATTTCTGAAACCAAATTGTGCTTCGCTAAGATCTTGCTCAATCTTTCTAAAAATTCTTCGATGTATAATTTTAAGGAATATCTTAAGGGTATGGCTCATTAGACTCATCGTCCGGTAATCCTTGCATTCCTTAGCGTTCGATTTTTTTGGCAGTGTAATAAATGTTTATTGGAGCCATTCTCTAGGGATGATTCCGGTGTTATATACCGTGTTGTACAGATCTACCAGTACTCCAATTTGATCTTCTGCAATTAATTTGATAATTTCTGTTGGTGTTTTATCAGGTCCTGGAGATTTATTGGTTTTAGCTGTTTTAACTGCATATATAAGTTCTTCTTTTGTTATATTTGGGCCCTGTTCCTTATCTATGTCCCCATCTGTTGTTTCCTGTTGTCTCTCATCTTCAAACAATTCTTCGATGTACTCTTTCCATCTTTCTAGTTTCCCTTTGGTGTCTGGAATTATCTTACCGTTTTTGTCTAGTAGAATACTGCTTTTGTTTGCTCTTTTGATGCCCGCTAGTTCTTTAATCTTTTTATGGAGATTGGAGTCATCATGTTTTGCTTGGAGTTCTCCTATTTCTACGCATATTCCTTCGTACCATTTTTCTTTGGCGTGTCGTATTTTCTTTCTAATTTCTTTCTGTATGGTCTTATATGCGCTTTCGTCTCTATTCTTGTACGACCTTCTGATTTCCATTAACTGTAATATGTCATCAGTCATCCATGATTTTTTCTTGTTTGTATCCTTGATTGTTGCTAATAGGTCTGTTGTTGGGGTCATAATTGTAGTTTTAAGAGTTTCCCTTTTTATGTTTACGTCGGAGCTCGGGGTTAAAGCAATTTTGCTTACTTCTTCATTTATTTTTTCTGTAAGTTGTTTTTTCACCATTGGGTTTTTCAGATGTGAAACTGGGAGCTGCTTTTTGTTATCTATGGCTGCTTGTTTCTTGAGGCGGATTTCCATTTTAACTATCACTGGATTGTGGTCTGACCCGATGTCCGTAGGCACAAATGAGCGTTTGGTTTCCCTGTTGAAATCCGTTGTTCTGTGTTTTCCCATGTTTCGATTAACATCTTTGCTCCCAAGTTTCACATCCTTATTCGGTTAATATCTTTTGGTGTAAGTTTAGCTTACCAGTTACACCAAAAGATATTAACATTAACATTTTTAAATTAATTAACATTTTAACATTAACATTTTTAAATTAATTTCAGAGATAGAATCTATTATTTCACATATGCCGACAGAGCAACAAAATATAGTCAGATCAAAAGCTACTAATCTGGTCACAAATTATGTTCATTATGACTCTAACTATACATCTCCAACTTATAAACTGGAAATTGAAACTAAACGTTTTTTAGAAGACAATCCAAATTTGATAATAACGAAATTTGATAACGGGAATGTTACAGTTGTGATGAACAAAACTTCATATATTGAAAAATCTTTGGAATTGCTTAATGATGCTAACACAAATAAACTAGTTAATAAAGACCCAACTAACTCTCTTGGAACAAGTTGCAATAGATGGATAAAAAAACTGAAAGACAAAAAATATATTACTGATTTAAAGGCAAAGTCCCTGTTTACCTATAACGGTACATGTCTTAAATATGATGGCTTACCGAAGGTTCACAAGGAGGATATACCACTTTGACCGATAGTATCATGTATAGGTGCTTCTACCAACCTTTAGCAAAGTTCATATCGTTAATACTTGACAAGGCCTTCAGTAACTCTTTTGAATTTTCAGAAAAGATAAATAATTATAAACTTCCTGATGGTTTTTTGTCTTGGTTTCTTTTGATGTGGTATCTTTGTTTACTAATATTCCATTAGCCTTAATTACCACTATTTTTGATGAATATTTTACTCTTATACAACAACATTGTGGTATTTCAAAACGAGATTTCTTAGATATTGTTAAATACTTATATAATAACACTTATTTTTCATTTAATAACAATTTATATCAACAAAAGATGGGACTTCCGATGGGTGGGGCAACCTCACCAGTAATAGCTGAGATAGTCATGAACAAACTTTTATACTATGTAATAGAGACAATTGATTTTGAATTTCCGTTTATCTTTCAATACGTCGATGACTTACTTACAGCTGTGCCTGCAGGAAAAGTACAGTCTGTACTTAATATTTTCAATTCATTTAATTCTAACCTTACGTTTACGGTGGAAGAGGCACACTCATCTGCCCCCTTTTTAGACAAATTAGTAGTTAGGAATACAGATAACGTTGTTTGTTTGGATTGGTATAGAAAAGCAACTAATTCAGGTAGATACATACCTTTTTCTTCATACCATCCAGGAAAGCAAAAAATTAACTCAGTTTTAGCTGTGAAAAATAGAATAAATAGACTTTGTCACGAGCAATTTGTACAAAAAACCTAATAATTCTGAAGGACTTACTCATAAAAAATCAATAAACTGTAAAACTTGTGAATAGGTTAGGTTAGGTAATTCAATTACTATTAATGAAGCAGAGCCCTTAAGGTATGCTAAATTACAATACATATACAATTTGTCTCCTTCTTTGATTAGGTTGTTTTCCAATTATAACATAGTAGTGGCGAACTACATTTGTGAGAAACTTAATCTATTCTACTTAAAAGAAAAACACCAACATTGCAAAAGTCTGGCGCAGTATATGGTATCCCTTGTGAATGTGGGTTGGTATACATAGGGTACAATGGCCAAGAGTTGTCATAGAGATTAGCTTTGCATAAAAGCGATTGTAAAAACAAACCACAGGCCACTAGCCTTAGTATACATGTGAACCAGAGTGATCACAGGGTGCAGTACGAAAATGCTGTTATCCTTGACTTTGAAAATAATCTATTTCAGCGAAAGATATTAGAGATGTGCTACATTAGTGAATGCAGAAATACTCTCAACCACAAGAAAGATGTAGATGGCTTAAGTTTAATGTATACATACTTATACAGCAACAACTTACTAAGAATAATAAGTGGCCAGAAATACTTAACCATTGAATTCAATTTAAATGTATATAGTGTAGAAAAAAGACTGAGAGTTGGCAGAATTACACCAGAACTACTCCAATTAAAATAAACGGTTTTGAGGATTAAAACTAACTTTTCCGCATCTGTGGCCCTGAACAATATTCTATCAACAAATTGTTACTTGTATACACTTCGGGGGATGTATCGTGCTAACAAACCGGAATTTCTCCAAAAATAACCAAAAATTCAGTATATCTGGATTTATAGGACCCCCTGTACTCGCTGTAGTCAACTGAAAATCAATAGGGTACATTCGTGAGACATTTGAACAATATTCAATCATAAAATTGATCAATCGCATACTCTCTGGAGGCTGTATCGTGCTAACAAACTGAAAATTCTCCAAAAATGACGAAAGTTTGGTACTTCAAGTACCATATTACCCGTTGTACTGGCTTTACTGAGTTGAATATCAATAGGGTTTATCTTTGAGACGCTCTGAATAATATCCAATCATGAAATTGGTCACTTGTATATACTCCGGAGGCTGTATCGTGTTAACAAACTGAAACTTCTCCAAAAATGACAAAAATATCGTACTTAAAGTACTGTAGCACTTGTTGTATTGGCTCTGGTGAGCTGAAAATCAATAGGGTTCATCAGTGAGATGTCCTGAATAATATTCAATTATAAAATTGGTGACTTGTTGAACTCCGGAGGCTGTATCGTGTTAACAAACTGCAATTTCTCAAAAAAATACAAAATGTCGTACTTCAAGTACCATAGCACCCGTGGTACTGGCTCTGGTGAATTGCAAATCAATAGGGATCATCTGTGACATGTCCTTAACAATATTCAATCATAAAATTGCTGACTTATTGCACTCCGGAGGCTGTATCGTGCTAACAAGACATATAAGGAAAAGAGGCCGACGACAACGACGACGACATACACACAGGATTTTTTTTCTAAAAAGCGTTTTTTCGGGTTGTTGTTGATGGAAAACGTAAAAATAACTCAAAAAAAAATTTCAAAATTCCAACTTTTTTTGGGGTAAACCAATACTTTTCTCGCATATAGAAAGGTTGGACGGAAAAGTGAAAAGTGACATCAATCAATCTTTGACATGTGTAGTTCTGCTCTCTCCAGTTCCTTGTCAGTGGTAGTCACAAAGAAACAGTTTAATGGTAATCTTTATCCATCCTCTTTGATGAGGTAGTTTTTTAATATTCTTGACAATTGGTTACTTCTAATTTTGATTTTAAACATGTCCATATACATATTTCAATAGTTTCATATTAGCTTTTTAAATTCAGTTTTAATACTTCCAAATGTGAGGTTATGTCCCCATACACCTCTTTTAGTAATGTAGTCGCTAGATTTTTAGAGCTTTAATGCTGATTTTGGTGAGTGTAATAATAATTTGTAATGGAGTGTTCTCCATATATTTTTTAGTTTATCCTGATGAAGTTTGTAATCACAAACGAAAGCTTGAACTTGGAATAAAGGCATTCACTTAAGAAGCTAACTCAGAACTTTCATTGCTTCCTCCTTGGTTCTTTTGGGGTTTCCCACCGTTATATTTTGTTATGTTATATATATACATATATATATATATATATATATATATATATATATATATATATATATATATATATATATAATAAATATATAATAAAACTAGTGAGTATTGGGGAATTGCAGGGGATCATTCGTAATCTTAGTTCTACACAATTCACAATATGTAGTTTAAATTATCACAACTTAATGAAGTCTAACCTCACTTCGGAGGTAAGTACACACGTGGTTGTGAATTTCATTTCAATTTATTGTTCCATTGACCATAGTATTTAACTGTTATTTTTTGAATTGTAGTCTCCCTGATGATGAGGATAATCATCCTCGAAAGCTTGGATATTTTAATTTATTATTAGAAGTATTAACATAAGAAACTAGGTCTAATTGGTTTCGATACTTTAAGTAATTTAACGGTATTATTGTGGAGATTGAGTATTTTTATTTATGATTCATTTCTTTTCATAATCATTTGAAAGATAATTTGAATTATTAACAATCTCTCATACATTATTAGAAAACGTTGTGTGTTGGGATTGCTTTCAGTGTTTGGATATCACTAGATTCTATAAAGTTTGACGTTTAAAGTTGGACGGTTTAATATTTTTGATTGAATAGGCAATTTTTAATTTCTCATAAGGAAAATTATTCGACTTATATTTTAAAGCTTTTCCTGATTCTGTAGCTAATATTTGTTTAATATTATTTAGTGGTATGCTGTACTTTGAGCCTTTATTACTTTTCCGCCCAACCTTTCTATATGCGAGAAAAGTATTGGTTTACCCCAAAAAAAGTTGGAATTTTGAAATTTTTTTTTGAGTTATTTTTACGTTTTCCATCAACAACAACACGAAAAAACGGTTTTTAGAAAAAAAATCCTGTGTGTATGTCGTCGTCGTCGTCGTTGTCGTCGGCCACTTTTCCTTACATGTCTTGTTAGCACGATACAGCCTCCGGAGTGCAATAAGTCAGCAATTTTATGATTGAATATTGTTAAGGACATGTCACAGATGAACCCTATTGATTTTCAGTTCACCAGAGCCAGTACAACGGGTGCTATTGTACTTGAAGTACGACATTTTGTCATTTTTTGAGAAATTTCAGTTCCGGAGTTCAACAAGTCACCAGTTTTGGGATTTAATATTATTCAGGATATCAGACTGATGAACCCTATTGATTTTCAGCTCATCAGAGCCAATACAACAGATACTACAGTACTTTAAGTACGATGTTTTTGTTATTTTTGGAGAAGTTTCAGTTTGTTAGCACGATACAGCCTCCGGAGCATATACAAGTGACCAATTTTATGATTGGATATTATTCATACCGTCTCAAAGATGAACCCTATTGATATTCAGCTCACTAAAGCTAGTACAACGGGTACTATGGTACTTGAAGTACCAAATTTTTGTCATTTTTGGAGAATTTTCAGTTTGTTAGCACGATACAGCCTCCAAAGAGTATACGATTGATCAATTTTATGATTGAATATTGTTCAGGGTATCTCACACATGTACGCTATTGATTTTCAGTTGACTAGAGCGAGTACAGCGGGTCCCATAAATCCAGATATACTAACTTTTAGGTTATTTTTGGAGAAATTTAGCACGATACATCCCCCGAAGTGTATACAAGTAACAATTTTATGATAGAACATTGTTCAGGGCCACAGATGCGGAAAAGTTAGTTTTAATCTTTAAAACCGTTTATTTAAAAATTCTATTCCACTGTTTGTAAAGTTAGTGCCTGAAAGGTTTCCAAATCGTGGTGCAAAGTGTGATGGTATGTATGTACTTACATGATGTCTTGAATTTTATGTTGTATGTATTCATGTTTTTTTAGTTTTTGTTCTTGCTTCTTAAACTTCTTGTGTTTTATTGCGCTCACGCTTTCTCTGATTTTGTCATCTAAACAGTATAACTCTACTGGATGTAGGTGTACAACTTTTATGTAGGTTTTTACTCTCTTTTATAGGTATTCATTTTTGTTTGTGGACTTTCCTTTCCGATGTTCTCATTTTCTCTCCATAGTTGTTTGTTTTCCATTCTCAGTTAGTTTACCTCTTCCGCATGAACTATTCGCTCATCCTTGATAATTCCAAACAATTGAACGATATTATGGAAAGATACTAATTAGCTGAACTCAATTAGCTTATTGCACATTGAATATACTCGTAAATATTTTTAAATAACAATAAGAAAACTATCAATAGAAAATGAAGTTCTAATATTGTTTTAATTAAACGACTGCTCGTGTCAGACACCTCATATAAAAAAAATTACTATTGGCCTACCCTCGTAGACTTGCGAAATGTAGCATGGTAACTCTTTCGATATTAAAGCTAATGCATCAAAGCAATAATCCCAACATGAATTGAAGAGCCCTTTCGGAGCAATATCACATAAATATTTCATTTGCGCGACAAAATTCTGCTCATCATTTGCATTATTGACGAAATATACTTGTACTCCTGCCTCCAGGGTCTCTCCACTTTCGAAACGCTTCCGACTTGAGAGGTGCTTATCTTTACAAACAAAATGCCACAATAACTTTTAAAGCATTGTTGTGTCTACTCTTTCTCTTTATATCTTTTCCGACATCAATATTAAATGGGAAATGTGGAAATAGGACGAGATGAAAGTTTAAAATGTTTTGGAAAAGTATAAGGAAGTTTAGACTATGAACTTATGATTATTAGTGAATTGCACTTTTTGAAATAGAACATAGTGATAACTCTTGTGCTGCTCGAATAGGACTTTTTTATTGGAAATAATGTTCATTCACACACTCAAGATTTAGTAAACTTCTTCGGTCAAAAGAAGACATAGTGAAAATCTGGTGCAGGTTGTGGAACTGTTTTTTGGGACTGGAGCCTCTACTATGAGATTGTACAAATCTATAAAGTATTTCATTGAGATAGAAGTCTAGATGACGAACTTGCTTTTTTAAGTGAATTATCCGCTTTAGAAGAGAGCGTAACAAAAGATCTGGTTGCTTTTGTTGAATTGATTATTTGACTGAAGCCTTGGCAATGAACTCGTGATTTTAGTAAGATGCTATGGTTGAAACAAACCTAGAGGAAGATCATACGCAACGGACTAACGAGCTTTGATTAACTGCTTCCCCTGTAACGAAACCTACGAAAAGATCTTGATCTGCTTCATCAGCACAGAAGCATAAGTAATAGTACAAGGCTGGTAAACAGTTTGACTAGGGAATAAAGCGTAGGGAATAATCTTGTAAGAGTCGATGTACTGTTAGATTGAGAAGACAGCTTGGACGAACTTATGAAACTTAGTTTATTGGCTTCTTTGAAATGGAGCCTAGGTAGAGATCTTGAGCAGTTCGATAAACTGCTCAATCAGGATTGAACTTGTACATGTCGATGAGTTGTTTGATTAAGAAGAAAGCTTAGTCAACTGGTCTTAGTAAATTCGCAATTTGTAATTGAATCTAAAAATAGATCTTGGAGCTGTTAGTTGAGTTATTTGGTTGGGGATACGACTTGAGCAATAAAATTCTACTCTTTCGCAATCTTAAGATTATGGTCATTGAAGAACAAATGAATATCAATAATTCCACCATGGTAGATATTGGGTTTGCAGAAAAAAATATTAACTTTATCTTAGAAATTTTGAAAGTGATATATATATATATATATATATATATATATATATATATATATATATATATATATATATTTATATATATATATACATATTTATATATTTATATATATTATATATATATATATATATATATATATATATATATATATATATATATATTAATACAGATCCTCTATTTGAAATTTAAAAGAAAAGTAGAACATGAGGAAATTCATTTATATTTGGCTGCCATACTTTTGATATACACTGTGTTATATGTAAATTCACTAATTTCGAAAGATTCAGTAGAAATATCAAATTTGACATTTCAAATTTTGATGACATTTATGTAGAATATATCTAATGATAGATGGAACACAATATGATTTGGAGAAAATATTTGATATTTCAAAATATAGAGGTCTCTGCTAGCAATATTACAAGTGTAATAAAAGAATTCAAATCACACTTGGTTATTGAAAACCATAGATTAGTAATATTTTTAAAAACAAGAAAATTCGGTTACCAACGGAAAGGAGATTATTTATTTTGGTAAAAGTTTAGTTAGTTGTGTTTGAAACCCCGAAGAGGCAACATCGTAATTAGAGTTGTCTCAATTTTGTGGTAGATAGTAGAAGTAGCAACCAGATTCAAAACCCATTTCATTATTAAGCCAGTGCGTGCATAATTCGAATAAGAATTGCATCGTGTGTAGTGAATGTGGTACGAGATTTCTAAATAAAATTTACAAGGTACCCTGAATTCTAAGTTCATTTAGAAATGTACGAGTTGTCCACTCATTAGTTGGTTAGTCCGAACCAGTTTTTTTACAATAATTTCTCGAGAAATAGTAAGGCCTATTTTAAATAAAATTTGACATAGATGCATCTATTAGATTTTTGATTGCAAACAAAATTAATAAGTCATATAAGGAAATTCACATAAGAGAAGAAAATTTTGAATTAGACAAATTTGAGTGAAGCTGGTATTTGACATTTATACACATCGAGATTTGAATCAACGATTTGAACTTTTATTAAACGTTTTTCATTAGATTTATTTATAGCATATAGGTTGTAGTAATTTTAAGTTTCGTAGAAATTACGACTGTTGTTTCGTTTCTAATAATTTTGGGGAATACTAATTTGTTAATTTGTATCTGGTAGTATAATATAGAATTTTGCATTCCTAATCAATATAGTCTTTTTATAACATAATTTCATAAAATTAAACATTTTTCATTAAATAAAACTGTCAAACAAATCAGTGACAGTTGATAATTTTCAGTGACAGAAATATTGGAAACGTCATCTGATATTTGAAGTGCCTTTTATAATATTAAACATACAGTTACTATAGGTTCTGAACAATAGTGAAGCAGATAATTTGGAGATACGTATAAATTTAAACAAAATTTTAATAATTAATTTTTTTAACAGTTTGATCCCACCCTGAGAAAAGAGTAATAGGTCGAATATACATATGAATTCATTTTTAGAAATACTAAATTAATATTTATTAGAGCCGGGCATATTTTTGACTGTCAAAGTTGAAGTTTCTTAAATAAATTTTTAAGTTGTATGTACAAGAATTGTCGCTGCGACAATATACAATAACGTGAGGTGAATTGAAATTTATCGTTACAGGAAGGTTTACATTAAAATTAAACAATTAAAACTCATCATAGAAAATTATAAATATATTATAATTTGACTCCCAATGCGGGGCAATTACAATTAAAGAGAATTGAATATATTATAATATATATATATATATATATATATATATATATATATATAAAAGATGAAATAATAACGCGTGGAATATAAAACAAAGACAGAATTAGCGGGCATAGCACGCAAAAGAGGTTACAGAGAATGAGTGGTAACCGTAGACATGCATGTTTCTGGCTCATTAGCCTTCATCGGTACGGCATAACCAAGAAAAGGTGTACAACTTGGGAGCAAGGATGTTAATTGAAACATGAGAAAACACAAACAACGGATTTCAACAAGATAACCAAACGCACATTTGTGCCTTCAAATGGAAGATCCCGAGTTTTCAGGACAACAACCAACAGAGACACGGAGGCGTCTATAGCTCTCCTGTCTGAACCTTCCGACCCTGGAATTAATGAAAAGATGAAATAATAACGCGTGGAATATAAAACAAAGACAGAATTAGCGGGCATAGCACGCAAAAGAGGTTACAGAGAATGCTCCCAAGTTGTACACCTTTTCTTGGTTATGCCGTACCGATGAAGGCTAATGAGCCAGAAACATGCATGTCTACGGTTACCACTCATTCTCTGTAACCTCTTTTGCGTGCTATGCCCGCTAATTCTGTCTTTGTTTTATATTCCACGCGTTATTATTTCATCTTGTCATTAATTCCAGGGTCGGAAGGTTCAGACAGGAGAGCTATAGACGCCTCCGTGTCTCTGTTGGTTGTTGTCCTGAAAACTCGGGATCTTCCATTTGAAGGCACAAATGTGCGTTTGGTTATCTTGTTGAAATTCGTTGTTTGTGTTTTCTCATGTTTCAATTAACATCCTTGCTCCCAAGTTGTACACCTTTTCTTGGTTATGCCGTACCGATGAAGGCTAATGAGCCAGAAACATGCATGTCTACGGTTACCACTCATTCTCTGTAACCTCTTTTGCGTGCTATGCCCGCTAATTCTGTCTTTGTTATATATATATATATATATATATATATATATATATATAGGTTCATATACAGGGTCCAACAAAAATTGAACCACATTCTGGGGTCAAAAGTAACTCGATTGAACATAACTTACCTCCACACAAATAAGCACCCAAAAAAGTTTCATATCTTCGAAAATACAATTTAATATCGATTTTCTACAATATTTCATGAATCGTTCAACATTTTGTAATGATTTTCTTATCGGTAAAGCATCTTTTTCACGTAAAACCATAAAATATGTACGGCCCATGAAAGTTTAAGGATTCACGGCAGTGAGTCCACAGTTGATGTAAGCTTTCACCTCCAAAAGCCATTCCTTTTCCAACAAATTCCCTGAAAATATCCTCAAGACGCACCCGCAGCAGTAAAACTGCATTCAAATCAACCACTACTGACGATGAATTTCCTCTCCTAACAACTGAGTGCAAACCCGAAGACCTTCCAAGAATCCGTGATTCACCTCATAAACACTTCAGCCGAAAACAGATAAGCCTTCTATCAACTTTTCGCCGACTTCACACCATCCTCAAAAACTTCAACCTCCCTACAACAAACCTCTAGAAAGCCCCTCTCCACTCACTCAAAACCTTCCACAATGTTTGAAGAACTCTCAGAAAAATAAAGGTGGTAGTAAGCAATTATCAATTGCAATGGAGCGATGTATTTTTGGCCGCTTGTTGGCAATTGGTCTAGAAAAGAAAATATTAAATATTTTCGTTTGACGTTATGATGCAATCTGATCGAAAAGTTTATACTATATACAGGGTTTATTCGAAAGTAACAATAAGTAATAAAGATACAATTATTGAATTTTGTTTCAAAATTCATGTTATTCTTTATACAGGGTTTCATAACTCATACTTGTTTTTATTCTTTGAAATATAATTATTGATATCTATTCTTAATATTCTATTGTTTTCTAAATGAATAGATGTCTTATAAATCATTTTAAATGTATGCAGTGTGAAGTTTGGCTTATTTCTAGACATGTCCAAACTATGTACACTCATATAGCATGTCGTTATGAATTATTTTTATTGAATATTCAGTAGAAATTGTTATCATTCAAGTGATACTATTAGTTTAATTTTCCTTGTAGCTATGTTTCACTTTAACATTCCCTAAAGTTCTATGAAATTATTCTTGACTTGACAAGAATATTTTATAGAAATTTACCGTGATTTTCTTCTTACAACTTCATAATAATATTTATTATTTATGAAATTGATTCCCTAGTTTTATTCTATCTTATTTTAGTAAAGAGATCTTATAATGCAATGCCTCTCATATTCATTATCACCAGCACCTCTTTCTTTGGTTCAATGCACTGGAGAAATGCACGAAACAGTTAAATCGCATTAATCAAAATATTACGCTGGTTTACTGATCACATACCACCAACTCAAGTTAACGTAGATTTAATTTGTTACCTACATGATCAATAGGTAACAAATAAATGTTTGTGATTATAATCCTAAATATAACCAGTTTGATGACCAGCTAGTTACAGTGGAGAAAGGGGTGGGTAAATCAATATTATCCACATTTAATTACCCTGAAAGGTACTGTGTAACAGTTCTTAACGTTTTATTTTGCGATAGAATAGTGGAGGAGACAAGATGTTCAAGGAAAGTTGAAATTGTATACGGTTTCACACTATACGCAATTCCCCTATTAGTACTGATAGGTTCACAAGGTAAGTAGATATTAAATGTTATTTTATAAACACATATAAAATCTTAGTTCGGCGGAGTCCTCTACTATGGTGGAGTGGAAGTCAGTTTCTCAATAGTCGATAGGCGAATGATGCTATACAAAATAATAACTATATTCTTTCTTGTGGTCGGTAGTCTGGCTATATTAAAAAGGGGCTATCCGGACGTCTAGCTGTGGTGAACCATGCAGATGGTCACAGCAATGGTATTACTGTCAGTAAATGATCCAAAGTATATCCAAAGACAAAAGCCTAAAAGAGTTAAAAGAATATGGTGGTTAGTTGAAACGTGGTTAGGTTAGGTTAGGTACCTGACTTCTTTAATAGTGGTATATATAAACTCAAATGTCCAGAATGTAATGCTGTCTGTTTGGGTCAGACCCTTAGGAATTTTGAAATACGATACAGTGAGCACTTACGAGCATACAGATTAAAACAACCAAATAAATCCCACTACGCAAAACATCTACTTGACACCAATCATTCATTGACACCTAACACAAAACTAGAAGTACTGCATATTTGTGAAAAGAAACAAGAACTGGATTTCCTTGAAGAACTGGAAATAAGAAGACATTTAAGAAACCCACAATATGAAGTTGTCAATGAACAGTTAAATCTAGGGAATTATCCACTAATAAACTGTCTTCTTAAGTGATAATTGTAAAGATCAGCAGATATAGTTTTCCTGGTTTTCTATATCATTGCACAGTTATACTGATCTTAATTGGAAAAATGTTATTTAGGATATCACCATAGGGCTAATAATATCTAAGCTTCAATATTTGTAATATCACATCTTCTTCTTTTTTCTATAAACATATATTAAGCCAATCACAAGCTAGGTTACTTCTTGGTCTAGCCAAAAATAACTACTAAACATCAGGTAGGCATAAAATGAAATGTAACTTCTGTCATTCTGACGATGATAATGATTTATCGAAACAATTGTCAATTTTTTAGAATTTTCAATAACTTGTATTATATTGTGGAATTAACTAGAGACCTTGAGTTTCATTTAAAAACACTAATATAAGCATATTCCACGAAGTAAGGGTCGAGACAGTCAATTTTATTTGTTTTTTATTTTATTTATGTAAGTAGCTTCTGAAACATCTTAACACTGAAAATATTTTCTTCTAGATTCAAATCTCTGCCAACATATGAGCATGTATTAATAATAATATCTATTCTATTGCAATATTAAGTTTTTTGTAAGGTATAATGCATATCTAGGATTTGAAATATTGTGAATCGTTTTTAAAATATACTTACTAACTAAAATATTTTAAAAATTGAAAAAACTCTTATTTTGTAAACTCTATTATATAATGTTTAGTGTACAATTCCGCTACCTGGAATTTCAATGTATAATAGTCGATTAAAGGATTGAATGAGTATTAAGTTTTAATAATTATGATTTTGGAATAGGTACTTACCGATAAAAATTGTTGTTCGTCCATTATAACAAGAATTATAACTAAGTATAGAAACTGTAGCTAAGTAGGAACTAATGAAAACGACGACTACTTTATTCAACTACTACTTGCAAAATATGTGCTTCCTGCAAATAAAATATAACACACAACTGAAAACCATTCGCCATTTCATGCTTGTCATTTTATTCCACAGATAACTACTAACTACTAACTTCTGTTTTCTTCTTTTTTATGTTAGCGTGATGTTTGATATGAGATATTACTGAGAGATTCATGAACTAACGTCGTACAGACGTAATAAGTACGATGTTACTAAAAATTATTTCGAAAGATGTAAAAGTAACTGCAACATGTGATCATCTTAGAAACATGTTAATTTGTAATATTACAGTAACGTTCTGTATGTGACATTAGTGAGAACTATACAAATTAACATCGTATGAATGTTTCCTATAGGAAGTTACTAAAAAGAAGTTCATAGGATTACTGTGTAAATCAAAAATATGTTTTATTTACATGACATGAATGTTAATAGAGTTGGTAATAAAATTTAGACATCTAGGAGGTATCTCATTACCGTTTTAAATAAATATCACGAAAAGTCTCTAAAAAGAACATCACAAAAAAGACTTGTTATGTTTCTTGTTTAGTGGGATAGGACCTAAAGAAATATAAAGTATCGTGCCAGGCGCTTGTCACTAGAATAGAAGTGGCACTAATGTATTTTTTTGACCTTTAACTAGTTGCGCGGCGCCATACAGCGCCAACACAAATTTAATACCCAGTATTTATTTTGAAAATTATCTCACCCAATTGTTCCTCAAATAGGGTATAAAGAATAAGATACTAAAATATGAAATTATATTTTCAAGTGTTTTCAATTATAGAAGCAATAAACTAATACGGTGCATTGAAAGGCTCCGTTTGGCGCCATGCGACTAGTCACGTAGGTATAAATTTGTCGGCGGATAATGAGTGTTTTATTGTCTAGGTAATTAGTTTTTGTCACGTTCGCCTCATAATATTATTTTATGATTACTTGTAAATAAGGGCAATGAAAGAAGCCATTGTTGAAGATCGATTTATTTAGGCTGTGCGACCGAATGTTGAAAATTTAGTTATACCTACAATTGGTACCGTAGTGGTTCAATATTTCTATCTGTGTTTTATTTTATTGAAAACGGCCAGTTCAAGTAAAGATACCAGTAAACGTTTTAGTGCAGAACCAGGTCCCAGTTGGCGAAATAAAGTCCCGCTAACTCAAGCTGAACTAGAACGTTTGATAAAGGATTCTGAAAGTGAACTAGATTCAGAAAGTGATGACAGTGTTGCAGAAGATTTTATGGAATATAGTGAACATGATACAGACTCTTGCCAAGAGGATGAATACGAGGATGATGCTTCTCCAACACCTCTACCGACAGATGCTGATTATTATATAGGTGAAGACAAAAATACAAAGTGGAGAAAAGTGCCCCCGCCTAAAACCAAAACTCGAAAATATAATATAATAACACATTTTCCCGGCTGTAAAGGACCTGCAAGAACTATTTCCACGCCTTCAGAGTCTTTTTATATATTTTTTGATGACTACGTGATGCAACTTCTTGTGACCAACACTAATAATTTCATTACTGCTGAAGTAAAAGATAAGTTTACACGTGAAACAGATGCTCGTTTAGTAACTGAAGGTGAAATAAAAGCGTTTTTAGCGATTTTGGTAGTCAGTGGAGTCATGAGATCATCTCATTTGAATTTTGAAGATTTATTTGATGTTGATGATATGGGCAATGATTTTTTTTATACAACTATGAGTAAGCAGTGATTCCTTTTCATAATGCGATGTATTATGTTTGATGACAAAGCAACAAGAGCAGTGAGACTACAAACTAATAAGTTAGCACCCATTCGTGATATGTTCGATTGCTTAGTGAATAAGTGTGCCGAGCTTTATACACCAAGTGAATATCTTACAGTTGATGAACAATTGGTAGCGTTTCGTGGAAATTGCAATTTTCGTCAGTATATTCCTTCCAAACCTAATAAATATGGAATAAAGATATTTACATTGATGGATGCCAGAACTTTATATAACCTGAAGATGGAAGTTTACTTACGAAACCAACCAGATGGACCTCTCAAAGTAAGCAATTCTGCATCAGATGTGGTAATCCGGTCAATTACTCCTGTAAGTAAAACTGGGAGAAACATAACCATGGATAATTGGTTTACCAGTATTCCACTTGCTAATGACTTACTGGAGAATCATAAATTAACATTAGTTGGAACACTGAGAAAGGATAAAATACAAATTCCTTCTGAATTCCAGTCTAATAAAACACGCATTGAAAGAAGCACTCTATTTGGATTTACGAAAACCATTACAATGATGTCGTATGTCCCCAAAAAAAGAAAATAGGTCATTTAATTTCAACTCTACATAGAGATACTGCTATCGATAAAGAATCGGGAGATGCTCAGAAAGCAGAACAATTGACATTTTATAATAGCTCGAAAGGTGGAGTGGATACCAACGTCAAGCTATGTGCCACATACAATGTTGGAAGAAGAACAAGAAGATGGCCCATGACAATTTTTTTCCATCTTATCAATGTGTGTGCCATTAATGCTCTTGTGATCTATTACTCTGCACGCAACAGCGAGCTAATGAGAAAAAGAAATTTTTTGAAAAAATTAGGTCGCGAATTAGCGCAACCCTATCAGATAATAATAATATTTATTTAAGTAAAATTTTAACAACTGAAATATACAGTACATATATGAATAAATATAATAATCACAGAAGCAGTGTATAAAGCTGCTTGTTTTGTGATGTAAAATACCATTTAAATATTTTTACATTTCGTATTGTTCGATATTGTCTTAATATTAGAACTTGTGTGTGCGACATATTCGGGAATTTTTGACTAAAATTAATGTGTGCGATATATTCGGGATTTTTCAACAAAATTAAATTTTTCGCCATACGGCAATGGGAGTATAAGGTAAAATTTTCTAGTGTCGGGTTCGTTGAATTATTGTCTTTATTTACAATTTATTAGATCAGAAAATATTGATCTATCCGTTTCCGTAATCCATTTCTTAATTTGCCTTTTATATTTACTATATTTGTTTATCGTTTTTAAATGTTTGGGTACCATTGCATAAATTCTCGGTGCTAAGTAATATGCATTTCTCTGTCCAATAGTCTTCACACGCCTAGGCCGAATAACACCATCGTGGTGTCTGGTATTATAACAGTGGCTATATGAAGTAAGTACATCTCTTTCTTTATAAATAAATAATAGAATTTTTTGAAAGTAGAGCTGTCGAATATCTTTGACTTGTAACTCATTAAACAATTTATCTGTTGAGAAGAGAATATTTTCACTGTATATAATTCTTAATACCCATTTTTGAACTACATGTACTCCGTTCAGATACTGGTCATACACCCCTCCCCATCCCAATATACCGTAGGACAAAATCGATTCCACCAAAGCAAAATATACTGATTTTAAACTCTTAATATCTAGAAAATCTCGCAAAATTCTAAATTTTGGTATGTGACCTCTAATTTTATTTACGACTTCTTTACAGTGTAGGTCCCATCTTAAGTGTCTATCTATTAGAATGCCCAGATACTTCACGTTGTGTCCCTCGCATATAGCAATATCATTCCCTACATTTATTGGACCTAATTGTGGTAGTCCAGTTTTATATGAACAAAACGGTAGGTATTTGGTTTTTTTATAATTTATTGTTAATTTATTATATTGTAACCATTTTTCTAAATTTTGAAAATCATTTTCTATTTTACATTTCAGATCCACCCATGTAGCAGATGTATATGTAATTACAGTATCGTCTGCAAAACTGGTTATTGTACCCTGAAGATTTACAGAAAATATACTGTTAACGTATAGAAGAAACAGAACTGGTCCCAGAACAGTACCTTGGGGAACACCGCATGTCACTTTTTGTCGCGTACTTAATGTTTCATCTATGGTGACCATTTGAACTCTATCGGATAGGTAACTTTTTATTAAGTTGTACGCATTGCCCCGTATTCCATATCTGTATAATTTTTCCATAAGAATTTTGTTACATACCGTATCAAAAGCTTTTGACAAGTCCAAAAAGACACTCACCACGGGGACATTTTGATCTATCAATTGGTAAATAATAGACGTGAGATTGTAGATAGCATCTTCAGTAGATTTACCCTCACTAAACCCATATTGATGGTCTGAAAGGATATTGTATCTCTTTAAAAAGGAACATAACCTTGATTTTATAATTTTCTCCATAATTTTGCTTACATTCGATATCAACGATACAGGTCTATAGTTTCCCATTTCACTCCTTTCTCCACTTTTATGTAGCGGTTTTATTATGGCATTTTTAAAAATGTTTGGAAAATGTCCAGTACTGAAACAATGGTTTATGATATAGTTTAATGGAGCTGCTATGTTAACATCAATTTTTTGCAATGTTTCGGAATGTATATTGTCTTCGCCCGGTGATTTTTTAGGTTTTAATTGCTTAATTGTATTTAAAATTTCATCTTCAGTAGTGGGAGTAAGATATATAGAATTTTCAACATGTTCAAGGTTTTCTGTGAAGTTTGGGACTATTGGGATATTATTTGCAAGTTTTTCTCCTATTTCACTATAAAAAGTATTAAAAGCATTTGCAATTTCTTTTTTATTATCAATGTTTCTTTCATCCAACTTAATTAAATCTATTGGTTTCTTAGATTTTTTTTACCACATATAGTAGTAATGCATTTCCGCATAGATGTTGACGAATTTTGATTTTCATTAATGTAATTCTGATAATATTCTTTTTTTGCGTTTTTTACTAATTTTGCAATACTATTTTTACTATTATTGTATTGTTTTTTCAATTCTGTATCTTTAGGATGTTTTAGAGACAACTTGTATAACTTATTTTTTTCCAATATTTGATTGGCTAGTGACTGTGTCATCCATTTTTGTTTAAATTTTTGTTTATTTTTTATTTTAACTTTGTTAGTACACTTCTCGATGTTACTTTTTAATATATTTATGAAATTATTTGCTGCCGTATCTATATTTTTTTCTTTATATAACCTTTCCCATTTTTCTGAAGCTAAGTTGTTTCTAAGTGTTTTATAGTCGATGTAATATTTATAGTTATATTTGCTTGATTGAGTATTCTCCCGCTCTCGTTCAAACGTAAGGGCTATTGGACAATGGTCTGTTATGTTGTATTTGAAAATGTATGATTTACAATTTAATGAATGGGGATCATTTATAAAAAAATGATCTAAACATGTTTGCGAGGGTAGTCTTGTATATTCATTTATATATGAAATGTATCCGAAGGCACTCATTATATTTTTATATTCATCAACGACTTCATTATTATTATTTAACAGATTTATATTTATATCTCCAGTTATTAGCCGAGTGAGATTTCTTTTGCGATCGTTCAAAAATGTGATTAAATTTTGATTAAATATTTTTGGGTCACTATTTGGTGAACGGTAAATCGCATTAATTTCAATTTTTTTATTTTTGTCAATGACTGTCACCGTAACAACTTTAATTTCACCTAGCCATTCTATTTTGGTGGTATAGTTAAGGCTACTTTTCACATAAACCAGTACACCATCATTTTTATTCAAACTGCCTTGGTTGTAAATGTTGTCATACCCCTGTATTTTAAATATTGTGTGATCATATAATTTCCTTGTTTCGGTCAGTATGATTAGGTCGAATTCGACAGACAAATTATCCAATAATACGGTGAGATCATCAATATTTTTCGCAAGACTACGGATATTTGTATGAAATAATTTGAAATCGTTTTGATTCATTTGATTTTTGAACATATCCGCACTATATATTTTATTTGAGTTTACCGGTTGGTTATCATAGTCCCGAATATAAGCATTCATTTTTACAATAAGACTTAATTACACAAAAAAAAGAAAAAACAGAACAAGCTGTTGCTAAAAGAAGACTAAACATTAAAACTAGTATATTTTTTGAATTAGTTGAGGAGCCAAGCTTTAAAATGCGAACAGTATAATATAGAATGAAACAATTAAAATTTTGTATAACTGGACCCAGATCTGGTCTTAATTTTATCTAAAGACTTTTTCGAGTTGATAAACTTAGTTGTTGATGGTTTGGTTCCTTGATTTACTCTTTTATTTTTTGGAGTGTCAGTGGTAGAGGGCGCGTTAGATTTTTCTGAATTTTCCTGGCCAGTATTTTTTGTTTGTTTTTGACTATATATCTGTGTAGGAGTAGCCGGGGCACTATTTGACTGACATTTTTCTTCTTGAATATATCGAAGGTCTTCTATAGTGTATACTTGATCTCCTACGAATAATTTGTTTCCCTTTATATAACTCGTTTCGCTCTGATTCTTTCGTGCTTCGAATAATTTAGCTCTTAGAATTTTTATTTCTTCACGCTGTAGTATAGTAAGGTCCCGCGATATTCTAATATTTGAAGATTTTAGTCTATTGCAGTTCCTTAATATATAATTCTTCGTTAATTCGGAAATAAATTCTATTTTTAAGGGAGCGGTATCTGAGCGGCCTAGTGTGTATAAATTAGATATATCTTTTTCTAATATTTCAATATTTAGTAGACGTTTAATTTCGTCGCAAAAAGATTTAACGCTTATCTCCAAATTAGGTTTGGTTAATCCAAATATTATTAAATTCTTTTTTTTGCTGTTTCTTTCAAGGATTTCAAGCTTGTCGCTTAATTCTTGCTTCTCTGTTTCAAGTGTTTTTATTCTTCTTTTTAAGTCCTCTGTTGTTAATGCAATGCGTGCTTCTACTGCTTCAATTGAATTTTTTAATTCCGCTCTTGTATTAGCAAGTTCCGTGAGGACTTCTGCTTTAAAATCAGATAAGCTCATTAGTATCTGTTGAATTTTCTCCTCTAAAGCCATTTTGTGTATGTGTCATTTAATTATTTTCAATTTTTTTCAATTTAATCGATAGCCCCTGGGCTATCTAAATACCATTTAACTGGATTCAACTTATCAAAGTTACTTTTGATTTCAATAACTATTTCAGGATTAGATGTAATAAAAATAATGTTTGTATAACAAACTTACTAGTGTTGCTTATCTTTCTTGATCTATTGTCAAAACTTTATGTTTATAGGACCACAAACGAAACACGTCCACACTCGAACAACAACGTAAATGCAACGAAATGATGATTCACACATTCCACGAAAAATTAGAAAACGGCTGCATAGTTACTTTCAAGAAGAATCAGAAGAAGAAGTCCAAATCTCTCTTGTTGTTGGTCCAAACCCCAGAAAAAGATGCCATATTTGCCCACGATCAAAAAATAAGTCGAGTAGGATTATTTGTATAGTTTGCCATAAACATGTATGTAAAGATCACCAAAGAAATGTTTGTTCCGATTGTTATAATTATCAATAAAATATTCTCAGTTTTTGTATTATATATTTTGAAGCATATTATTATTTGTAATGCTTTTTATTTTTTTTATATTAAAAGATTTGTACCATTATAAGGATATATAAATTTAATTTTTCTCCTAAAAAAAGTCGACTCTCAAAAAAAATGCCTCTATTGCACATTGGCGCAATATGGCGCCACGCGACTATTTATGTCAGTCCAAGCACGCGACTACTTAAAGGTTAATGAACAAAGTTTAAACTTCAATTTCATTATAGTTTGAACCCGTTCCTCGGTTGGTACAGCAAGGAGAGAAAAAAAATGAGAAAAAGTGTCGTGTAATGGGGTGAGCATCAAATTTAACCCATTGCCCTAGCGCTAAATGGTTTTTTAACACTTACAGTGAGTAGTACCATTTAAAAAGTACTTCATCCAGTAACTCGATAGCCCAGGATTTTTGCAACCAGCTCATTTCTGTAAACACCCAAACATCAAATAAACTCAATTACAGAAAATTCTCTTTCTCTACACCCACATATGCACATATATACATAGGTACGCATAAATCCGTGACAGGGTGTGTACGCTTACAAATTATGCATAATGTTATCTAAAAAAGTGTGAGTTGATAATACGTTTTACATAAGTAACAAAAATACAACGACATCGCTTTTTAAACACTTAAATAATGTTGAAATAAACAAACAATATCCATAGACAACTAAAATGAGTAAATAATACATTGCAATAGATACAAAGTTTATGTACATTTTTTCACACAATCAGTTTGCACTAATTTCTTAAACACCCTCATGCATTACTCTCTTGTATTTATATTGCAACAAAATAATATCTATATATCCACCATGGTAGACATTCGGATAGGAATTACAGATTATGTTCTAAAATTGTCTCGTTAATTTTTCCCAGCTTTATTCAATTTTCACAAAAATATCTTATATATTTCATAGTGTAATGAATTATAAATAAAATTTTAAACAGAAGTTTAGTTTAATTATTGTACTTTATTCAGCCGTAACATTGACATTGTCTAGAATCTAGCTTTTTCCATTATGTGATTATCTGCTATGTTTACACTGCTTTAACGAAATACTAGTTCACGAGCGATTTTGACACGGAACAAAAACCTATTCATCAGTGAAGTTTTGTTTTGTTTTTCGACTCGTTTTTATATCGATTTTGCTCCATGCAATCTGATTTGTAATTGTGCAGCTGTAACGTATTTTGCCATTCTAAAAAATTGAATACACTCTAAACAAAAATGGGAAATTTAAAAACACGTTTTTTCCCTAAAAGTGGCTATGCATATATATTGTCGCGGATGTTGAAACACTCGTTAATTTTTTTATATTCCACCAATTTAGTTTTACGCTTACATTTATTTTTACATATACGTTTCCTTTGAAAGGTGCTTAGTACAACGCCAGTAGTAGTAGGAATCATATGAATTACAAGCTTTATATTAGGATCATAAGAGTATTAGTCCAGGAGAATTAGACCCCAAACGTTTGAAATATGGCTGTGTCGTGACGTAGATTAGATATTGGTTGAAATTGCTCGGAAATCATCTAAGAAAAGAAAATATGAAGGTCCGCTAGCTGAAAAAGTTGTACTGTGAATAAAACTCAAAGTCAGTGTCACAGAATTATTTAATAGTTAGACAATAAAAGCTACTAGTTTCGGCCTACAAACGGCCATCTTCAGGCTACAAAAACAGATTGTTAAAAAAAGGGGACAAACACAAAAACAAACCAGATAGAGATGTGAGGGATGCGGTTGAGGATGCAGGTATAGATAATTATTTGAGGTTGTCAGATAAACTCCACTGGTTGATAGATAAAAACCTTAAACCGAGATTTGCTAATTCGCATGTAAGTGATAAGAAATATTCTTCTTTCAAGTTTCATCCTAGAGTCCTTAACCTCAGTAATTCTGTATTTAATAAACAGCAACTTGACTTACTTAACATGAGTTTAAAATTTAATTTCTCAACTTCTAATGTTAAACGTAATTTGAGAACTTTAGCAATTGACTCTGAATTAATTTTGGGCAATTCTGATTTGACCAATAAAACATCCATACGTGCTGACATCTCTTCCCTGATTCAAAAGACCTTTAACAGGCATTCCAAACCTAACCTTCCCCTATTTTCAATCAACATCATTTTTCATTTTCTTCACTTAGAGATTTAAAACAGAAAATCTCTTCAGACGATTTAGTAGTGACTAAGGCAGATAAGGGTAATTGCGTTGTCGTTTTGGATAGATATGACTATGTCAATAAGGTTGAGTATTTCATTCATTCTGACACTTCTTTTTCTCCCTTAAGTTCAGATCCTACCTTGAAGTTTCATACGCTTTTTAGGAATAGGCTTAAAACTTACTCTGATACATTAGACAACTTTAACACTAAATTCTACCAATTAACACAGATGGCTCCTATCACCCACCTTCTTTATGGACTTCCAAAAATTCATAAAGAAAATATACCAATTAGACCGGTAGTTTCATTATCTAATTCACCTGTCTCTAAACTCTCTTCTTTTCTTAATAATTTACTCCTAGACATCACTAATTTCAATAATAAATTTTCTATTAAAAATTCTTTAGACTTGTGTAACAAGATATCTAATATTACAGTTCCCAACTCTAGTTCATTTTTGCTTTCACTTGATGTTTCTAACCTCTTTCCTAGCATACCCCCTTCAGAATGTATTGACTTGGTTGAGGCTTTGCTCATTTCTAATAATTTGAACCCCAATATTGTTTCTGATGTCCTCGGTTTACTCCAATTGTCTTTAGAACAAATTTTTTTCCAATTTAACAATAAATATTATGAACAGACAACAGGTTTGGCTATGGGATCTAACCTCAGTCCTCTACTAGCTGAAATTTTTATGAACAAATTAGAACAAACCTATTTAAGTGATCCATCCTTTAAAAGTCACATTGTTTTTTACTACCGCTATGTGGACGATTGTATTGTTCTTTTCGAAGGTACACATGAACAGGCCTTTTCTTTTCTTCATTTCATTAATACATTACACCCCAGAATTAAGTTCACTTTGGAGTTAGAAGTGAATAACCGCATCCCCTTTTTGGACTTGTTAATTGTTAAGAATGTCGTCACTAGGAGACTGGAATTTGAGATTTACCGAAAACCCACAACGACAGATGCTATCATTGATTTCAATTCTAACCATCCCCAATCACACAAAGTTTCTTCCATTAATAGTCTTTTACAAAGAGCATTTTCTTTACCTTTGTCACAGGAGGCCTTTATTAATGAGATCAATATCATCAAACAAATTGTTGTCAACAATAATTTCTCTATTTCTTTATTCAACAAATTATACATGAGATTTTTCAATAAATTCAGATTGAGTTTTCCTACTATTAATTCTCTCAACGTGTGTTCTGACGGTGATAAGCTTCATTATGCTGGTTCTCTACATTACTTTGGTCCTATATCCTATAAATTTGGTAATATATTTAAAAAACATAACATTAAATTCGGTTTTAGAACCAACAACAATTTGAGATCATTACTAGTTAACACTAAAGACTGCATGCCATATCTTCATTCTCCTGGCGTTTACAAACTTTGTTGTCAGGATTGTGACGCTGTCTATGTGGGCCAGTCTGGACGTCTGTTGGACACAAGGATAAAAGAACATCTCAGTTGTATCAAAAGGTATCGGAATACTGACCCTCCTGCTTCCCCTTCAGCATTTGCAAACCATATTATTTCAGAGAACCATCAATTTTCATTGTCTGATGCTCGTATACTTCATAAATGTTTTAAAGGACCTAGGATGAATTTACTTGAAATGTTTGAGATTAACCAGACTAGTTCTGATACTACTGTTGTTTGTCTTAATGAACAATTGTTGCCTTCTGAGCCGTACATGTTCCTCAATCTTCCGTTTCAGGGTTTTTTAATTCAATATTTTTCTCAGACTATTGTTTTGTTTATTTTGTATTGTACCTTTTCAACTCCTTTTTATGCATTCATCAACTTGTTGTTTATTCTTTATTTGATTGCTACTTAGTATCAGTTTTTGGTATGTATATATTTTGTTGTTTTAATCTCAGACATTTAGTTTAAGATCTCTTCTTCTTTTTTAAGTGAATTGGACTAAGGTTGACTTTTACAGCTACCTTTTTTATCTATGTATTTTTTATCTATGAATTTGTACACGTTGAATGTTTTATAATTTTGTGTAACTAGTCAATTTTAATTATGTCTTATGGTTCTATAACTTGAACAGTACTATTTTATTAAATTGTACTGTTCTCTTTTTTTTTTTTTTCAGTTAATTCACTAATTTGTTTCTTATGTGTCAGGTAATGTTGGAGATGTTTGTTTTTGTGTTTGTCCCCTTTTTTTAACAATATGTTTTTGTAGCCTGAAGATGGCCGTTTGTAGGCTTTTATTGTCTAACTATTAAATAATTCTGTGACACTGATTGAGTTTTATTCACAGTATCACTGTCAGTCACATTTGCGTTATGGATGATATTCTCCTTTTTGAAAAAGTTGTGCTATTTGCAGGAAAAATCTTAAACTGCAAAAAAAAACGCTCATTTTTTCCGATATTTCTTAATATAACGCTTTAAATATGCAAGATAGAGAAAAATAGCATGTTTACAAATTTGTTCTTTATAAAATTCTCTACAAGATAGAATTGGTTTAAAATGGATATACTCAATTTTTCCGCTGAGAAATGGCGATAAATGCAAAAAAAGTAGCTAAAAACGAGGTTACTTTAAAGCATTTGTTTCGCAGATAAGAAATCATCCAATCACGCTATAAATGGGGATTTAAGAACCTTATTATAGTATAAAACAATATGCCAAAGGCCGATTAAATTGGCCTGATAGTTTTTACATCAATTAATTGTTTTTATCATTTTTTACGCAATTTTGAAAAGTTGAAAAGTTTCGTCTTACAAATAATGAATTTTTGAAGCGAATTTGGATACCGAAGAAAAGTACTCAAAGTACCTAAAAAAATTTCTCGGAAAGACGCTCCTTTCAAAAAGAATGCGTTTAATTTGGCCGAATAGGTGCTGAGATAATAAACGTCAAAGATCGAGAGTGTTTGCGATAAGTAGGAAAAATCAAAAAAAGTTATATCGGTAGTGGTCGGCGCAGCAAATCTGAGGGGAGTGGGGATAGAGTGCGAAACTTGAAATCGACGATTCAAATCAAGCGCGGCGCAAAAAGTTGCTGTATCTCGGCTTCTATTGGGCCGATTTTGATGATTTTTTTTTAATCGATGTAACAAAATGAAAGAAACTCATTTTTCAGAATGGCGTCTACAAATTGTATGACAATTTAAGCATCTACAGTAATTACTTATAATTTGGCATTTTTTTATGTTGGTAATAATCATTGATTATAATTATGTCCATGCTAGGATTGTGTTGTTCATTGAAAATTCAGTTGAAATAAAATAAAATAATATATTTATGTAGAAAAGTAGAATACAATAATGTTGTAACAAAAAAACGAAATATCATTATTTATTGTATGTAGATCTTATAATGAAATAAAATATACCATTAATACACATAACAATTAATTGTACTACCTGTAATCAAGAGTGACTGCTCGTCATTCGCGCCATGTCACGTCTCGACTCCGCCCTCTTTTAAATATTTTTGCGCTAGACGACAGACACTCTTATACCGAAAATTTCGTCTTTTCCCTCTCCCCGCAATTCTATTTTTTTTAATTTATTAAAAAGTATATTATCTACAGGCAAAGTATGCATACATTTGCCATATAATTCATATATCATCTTCCATTTGCAACATCAATGATAATTTTCCATGTATTTATTGGAAAGATATTCAGTTCTAAAAAATAAAAGTTGTAACTTTTGTAAAAATATTTCTAAAGTTGAAGGTTTTTCATGTGTGGTTTCGATACTTCGCTAAAAAAATCAATGTCGCTACCGGTGATTCATTTATTGCAGGTGTGGTGGTCGTTGATTAAATTTCATTCACCCTGATGCCCTGAATTTCGTTATTCTTGACGTCGTTCCCAACGTCAGGCTGTGAATGCTCTATTTGCGAATAGTTCCTAAAAATAATATTCTCGAGCACCGTTCCTACAATCATCGAATTGTATCGTCCCTCACAACAGCGTCAGTTGACGTTACAATACAAATGTCATTTGTCATTTTGTTATGTCAAATAAAAATATAAACAAGCTTTTCAAATATTTTTATCAATTTCTTCTATAAAAATGAGTTCTACAAACCCAAATTGAAGAGGCAAAGAAATAATAATTTACTCATTTGGAACATTTTCTTGAAGTGTATTTAGTCCAGCTGCAAAAGCTATTCTGTAACTTCTCGTTACGGTAACGATTATCATGTTAATGATACTTTCTCAGAGTATATTCTGTAATAATATCGTTTCGTTAAAATCTAAAGACAAAACATAACGATAATATTTTTATAATTTTATAAAGGTTGGTATATTTTTGACATATTGTGTAGTTGTGTTAAGCTGGAAAAGATTACCTATATATTTGTTTATAGAAGTTTTGTTAAATAAGATTTTTATTCACTTACTCATGTAACTTTTTTTATGGATAAAGACAAAGTTGAAACACCAAGACAATATAGGCACAATGTATAATGTATTTGGATGAATTGAATACAAAAATAGACCGTTTAGGAATAACAAATTTGATGCTATAAGCCCTGTTATTATTAAAAACATAAGTACGTATAATACTTGATTTTCTTTTTTTATTAGCATTATCCATAAAAGCAGTAATTACATATGTTTTTTGTTATAGTTTTTACCAATTTCAGATATTTACCGACTGGAAGTGTCAAGTTAAAGCAAAGACAAGAAAGAATAGAATTATCACAAAGGATACAGGAAACATAGGGTATCCTATTAAACCTTTATCAGATACTGAAGAACGATTACTAGATGTTGAAGGTTGGGTAGTAGTCAACGGCAAAACCCATCTCCATGAAATAAGAATAGGTATGAATTACGTGGTTCTTTAAATTTGGTTAAGTCCACTTAAATTTTAAAATTGCAGGCATACCAAATAATGAAGAAATTAGAGAAGAATCAGAGAAAGAGTCCCCAAATCAAAGTAAGATACCTAAGAATCAACCAGTTGAACACTCGGTTGAAGAGTCACTTAAAAAACCATCAAAGAAAAAAAAACGTCAAGTACTGGGGTGCAAGGCTTTAAAAGAAAGTAATTGTAATGATGAATGTGAAAAAATAACAATCCTGAAAGAAATTGCAAAAAATGTCAAAGAAATGAGGGTAATAGAGGAAAAAATGCTTAACCTGCGTTAATTCAATCTTCGGGTAAAGTATCCTGATTATGATTTTGTGTTGGACTTGGATTCATATTTTTAAATTGCCCACAATGTGCCCCCCTGTCCGTAAGTTGGTGTCAACTTTTTTGGTATTGATTTTAGTTATTAAGTTATACTGCATTTTAGATATCCCCGTCAAAGGATCTTGTTCCCATTCCACACATTGAAAACGAAAAACAGACGACAAAACGAAGAGTTGGGAAGAAAGGAAAATGTACTGTTATAACAGTCAACGTACAAGAAGGAATTAGAGAAAGAATTGAAGCATAAAGAAGAGGAGCAACAAAAACGAGATATAACAAAAATGAGAAAAAAATAATTTCAGCAAAGAAAAGACGATAGTTAAAAGAAAAAGTTCTGAAAAAGGAAAACATTTGGTAAAGAAACGGAAATCTGAAACTCTTTGCCAAATTGCTAAACGTCAGATTCACCTTAATAATAATCAACAGAAGAAAAACAAAACTATAAAGAGTGACTCATCTGGGGAAGACGATTGAAATGTGGAAAATGATGCAGCATGTCTTTATTGCAACCATTTATATTCCCAGTCAACGGAAGGATGGGTGCTATGAATTAAGTGCAGATATTCCTATGCTGGAGAGGAGGAAGATGATGACGAAGTACAACATATTTGTGCACTTTGTACAACAGAATAAATAAAATTCATTAAAAAATTATATTTTCAAGAAATCAAGTATATCTATAGCAACTTGCCCCATCTTACCCCACCTGCGAGGCATGATGGGAAATATACACTTTCATAAAAAATGTTTTTTACTATGTTATCACTAAATTAAAAAAATATTAAACAGTATGTAAGTAGTAAATATCATATCAGCCTGTCCAGTTGTTCAAATTTAAAATCGCTAATGCAACAAACAACATATTTAGAATAAGCGATTAAAATTAGGGCGCCCATCTTGCCCCGCTCTTCCCTATAAAAACAAACTCACCTTTTCCGAAGTCCGGAACATTGTTAAAAATGCAATATATGATACTTTGCTGAATTCTTAGGAAAACAGTTTTTTTTGTTAATTGCATCTTTAAATAAATTGTTTTGGCTCTGTATTTTTTTTATAATTAGCAGAAAAAATTGTATTCGAATAACCCTCGAACATTGATAAATGCTCAAAAATTGTTTAACAACTGTTTGTGTGGTGTCGTTTTGAATTTGGTTTGTTTAAATGTTTGTAATTTGTTGTTTGTTTACCATGTTTAACTGACAAAAGCAATAATGTGGACAATTTTAATATGTCTCTGGACCGACTGACGAAGTAAGTTACATTTACTGTTATGTTAGCTTAATAGGACAGTAGTTTGTAGTGTATGTAATTTATTTTAGAGCCCTGATGATGACGTAATGTCGAAAGCGCTTGGCTAAATTAATAAAATATTACACACCTTCTCTACAAATCCATTTATCCTTGTTATAACAACTCCACCTGCGGCGTCGGTCTGTTTCGAAGCAACAAGCTTTCGAAATCTGTTATAACATTTTTTCAAACAATTATCAATGTCCTTCGGTTATAACTACTGGTAACAATTGCAGTGACGTCGAATTAGATGAAAGTGTTGCAACAGATGGTGTTCACGATTTTCGTGTTTACATTTTAAATTTCGCGGTGATTGAACGCCAATGGAGTACAAGCAGTTCTCTAGCCTTTTTCAAGGATAAAGCCTTAGACAAGGAAAGATGGAAGGACTCGTAATATTCGATCTGCTCCTGATAAGTGTTTGTTCAAGATTGTAAAATCTTGATATTTATTCGTTTATGATACCTTTAGGATATATGGGATATTTGTATGTGTCCTTTTTTTATTGTATATATTTAAGGCGTAAATTCATTTTAGTTGATAGCTTTGTAGAAATATGTTGCAGAATTGATAACATCTTTATATTGTTTTAAATTCAAAGGATAATTTCATTTTATTTTCAAAATACTTTTAAAATATCAGGTTTTCCAACAATAATTGTGAATTGTTTTGTAGGGGCATATGAATAGCACCTTTTTCGAAAGTCGACATCTTGACGCATTGTCCTATAGTTAAGAAGTTAGAAAAAGGTCACGTTTCACCCTATTATATATTGTAATGTAAAAACCTTAAATTTAGTGTCAATTCTGCATGAATTTTATGGTCGAGGTTCGGAAGAGATGAAAGACATTTTTGAATAAGCTTTCTGAGTAAGAAGGTTACAATTGCTATTGGAGTATTCTAGAGATTTGACTATTTTTTGGCGGCACCCATAGTTGATTCTTATCTAGGAACCCGACAAGTCAAATGATACTGGCCAATAGGAAATATTTATTTTCGTTTGGTCAACCCAATCCACGTGTAAACACGCCCCTCGCAGATTTCTACTTAACACGTCTCACAACGTGAATAAATCAGTTACACACTCATCGAATCGAGCGCAACGCTCAACAGCAAAGTTAGTTTTCAACTCATCGAATCGAGCGCAATGCTCAACAGCAAAGTTAGTTTTTAACTTTTCGAATCGAGCTTAACGCTCAACATCAAAGTTTTTCTCACTCATCGAATCGAGCGCAACGCTCAACAATAAAGTTAGTCTCTCACTCATCGAAATCGAAGCGAGTTCAATACTCTCGATAACAAAGTTTTACACTCATCGACGCGAGTTTTACACACTCATCGAATCGAGCTCAACGCTCAATAACAAGTTCTTATACTCATCGAAACGAGTTCAACACTCAATAACAAAGTTTTAATATTCATCAAATCGAAACATAAAGTGTCTTCCGATCAGCATTCACAACTTTGTACCATTTTGTAAATTTGTACATAATAAATTATTAATTTCGACATTAATTTTGTCAAATTATTTATTTAGTTGAATGTCCACGCCAGTTGACGAAGTTCAACTAGAAATATAATCAAAAACAGTGTTTGTTGCCATATTTTAGTGGTCGCCATTTTTTAGGAGCCAGTAGTTTCATTGTAGCTTGTGTTTATTTTTGTGATTATTAATTTACGTAGAACTTATTTTGGACTTGTGCAATTTGTATACAATGGTTCAGTGTGTCGCGTATGGTTGTATGAACAGAAATGATAAAAAAGTACCAGGATTATCGTTTCACAGGTAAGAAAATATTTGTATTAAATTGGCCCCATTACATAATAAACCAAATATTTACTTCTTATGCATCCGATCTATCTGATATTTTTAGTACCTATTGCTGAAGATATTAAATTATACTGGGGAAATTTAATTGCTTATTATTTAAAATTTTAATTCATAATTTTGCAAATACCGTTGGTAAGTACACTATAACTTAGTGTAAATACCGTGGGCGTAGGTAACTCTGTAATATTTACGTCGGCGACATTTTAAAAAAAAAATTTCCGCTTTTTATATCTCTATTTGAATTATTTAATTTTACAAAAGTCTATATTATTTTTCAGATTTCCCAAATCTGAGGAAATGAGATCTCGATGGTTGAAGAATATTAAAATTGATAATTGGATGCCAACAGATAATGACAGGGACAGATTATGTTCAGAGTATTTTCATGCCAAAATTTTCTATGTTATCAATTCCAGGATAAGATTTATAAATAATGCAGTTCCAACAATACTCGTGGAATCGTTGATTTACCTAGATATCTGCAACCAGTTAAGGTGACTGCTTTTTCAATATATTTTCTGGTGTTAAACATTCATTATTGAAAAATTCTATATCTAAATAAAATGTGGTAATAATATATCTTGCATCATTAGAGATATTTATCTTGGATGTACATTTCTTTATTCAAAATAACTAATCACAAAACATTTAACTTAACATAGCTGTAGCAAATTGATCATAAAATTGTATTTTAGGATATCTCAAGAAAAAGGACGTGCACTAGAAGTACACCATCACCACAACCATCTACTAGTCGGCAATACATTGACAGCCCTCGTCAAATGAAACTGAGGAGAAAAATATATTTTGAAAAAATAAGAAATCAAGGGAAAACTAGAAAAATACGTGTACTTGGACAATATTTAAAAAGATAGAAGTAAATAGTCATATCTTCAAAACATGTTATTAAGACCTTGCAACCGGAAAATATGATTTCAGATGAAAGTTTTATTGTATTAAAAAGTATGTCAACTTTTCAAAGAGAACTGTTACAACGTAAAGTTGCAAAACAACGGAAATATAATCCAGAATTAAGAAAATTCGATTTATCGTTAAATTTTTTATCTCCAAAGGCATATGATTACGTGAGAAATGTTTTTGACACTTACCTTCCACATCGAAGCACTCTTGGAAAATGGTATGGAACCATTAATGCTGAACCAGGAATTACAATTGAATCTTTAGATGTTTTGAAATTATATGTGCAAAAGGAAACCAAAACTGTTTTGTGTTCGTTAGTAATAGATGAAATGGTTATACGAAAACATTTAGAATGGGATGGAAAAAGTTTTTTGGTTTTGTCAACTATGGGATTAATTTCAATATTGATTCAAATGCATTAGCAAATGAAGCATTTGTAATTATGGTTGTCAACATTAATGGCACATGAAAATTACCAGTTGGATACTTCCTGGCTGATTCTTTAACTGGAAACCAAAAATCTTCCATTATTTCTCATTGTTTATCTGTATTAGAAACAACAGGAATTAAATAATTGATTTTGATGGGGCACCATCAAATATATCAATGCTAGGGTGTAATACTGATATACACAATCTCAAAACCTTTTTCTCCTTTTCAAATGAGAAAATATATATTTTCTATGACACGTGTCATATGATTCAATTGGTAAGAAACACTTTTGGGGAATTGAAAGTTTTCAAAGATAAAGATGGCAATTTAAAATGCTTTCGAAATAGATATTGAAATAAATAGAATTCTAATAAGAATATTATTTTAAGATTAGAGGAATATTCTGATAATAGAATATAAAATAAAAAAACTTCCTAATTAAGGTTAAATGAATTTAAATCAATTGATCCGGTAAACCACCGTTTTTAGCTAAACAATAGCCCGAACGGTTATAACATTCTTGACGAACACGGGTGAGTATATCTCCTTACATTCTTGTAGAATTAGGTCCCTCAGTTCATTCAGGTAGTTGGCCCTGTTTTCCTGGAATCCATAAATTGTCGATTTCACATAACCCCAGAACAAGAAATAGTTGGATGCTGAATCTGGAAATCTAGCAGACCATCGAATGTTGCCATTTATGTACATTATACGATTGGAAAATAATGTAATTAAATAATTAATTGCTAATCGATAATTATGTGATGCACAGCTGTCATGTTGGTTACAAATATCATTGAAGTTGACACCTTATTGTGTGCGGGCAGGAGTAGTTTGATTTTGCAGCTTATTTAAATATTTATATCCGGTTATATTGTCGTCAATAAAAATTGGTGCAATCACCTAATATTCCAGCCCAAACGTTTTACTTTTGGGGATACTGAGTTCTACTATTATAGTGTTTTGTAGGTTTGTCCTAGACCAATATCTCATAACGCATGAATGACGTACACCGCGTATGGGAAAAGTCGATTCAACTGTGAACAAAATATTACTTTTCAGCCCAACATATCTATATGCGAGAAAAGTATTGGTTTACCCCAAAAAAAGTTTGAATTTTGAAATTTTTTTTTAGTTATTTCCACCTTTTGCATCAACAACAACACGAAAAAACGGTTTTCAGAAAAAAATCCTGTGTGTATGTCGTTGTCGTCGTCGTCGTTGTCGTCGGCCACTTTTCCTTACATGTCTTGTTAGCACGATACAGCCTCCGTAGTGCCATAAGTCACCAATTTTATGATTGAATATTGTTAAGGACATGTCAGAGATGAATCGTATCGATTTTCAGCTCACCAGAGCCAGTACAACGGGTGCTATGGTACTTGAAGTACGACATTTTGTAATTTTTTCAGAAATTTCAGGTTGTTAGCACGATACAGCCTCCGGAGTACAACAAGTCACAAATTTTATGATTGAATATTATCCAGGCTCACCAGACCCAATACAACAGGTGCGACAGTACTTTAAGTACGATAATTTTGTCATTTTTGTAGAAATTTCAAATTGTTAGCACGATACAGCCTCCGGAGTTCATACAAGTGACCAATTTTATGATTGGATATTATTTTGAGCGTCTCAAAGATGAACCCTATTGATATTCAGCTCACTGAAGCCAGTACAACAGGTGTGACAGTACTTTAAGTACGATATTTTTATCATTTTTGGAGAACTTTCAGTTTGTTAGCACGATACAGACTCCGGAGTATATACAAGTGATTAATTTTATGATTGGATATTATTCAGAGCGTCTCAAATATGAACCCTATTGATATTGAGCTCACTTAACCCATTAGCGCCCGAATAATTTTTTTTTGGAGAATTAAGTTTATATTACGATAGTGTTAGCCTAAATGATGTTTTTTACAAAAAAGTCTCAACAGAAAATGTTCTTTCGGTTACCGCTTACGAGATAATGGCCGTTGCCATATGGCAACGCTAAGCGCTTTCATTGTCATGTGGTTACCAAGTGTCTGAACGGAAATAAAAATCATTCATCTCAAAAGAAAGCATAACGGCAAATATTTATTCAAAGTAGCATAGTTAACAAAAGCTAATTATTACATAGTTTTATTTCAAATAAACTTGTAATTATTTTGTATGAAAAGTTTGGAAACAATCTAAACAGAGTCCGACGAAATACTTGGAACACATTGTTCTGACTATGGAGTTGCACGTATTTTTTGCACATCTTCGCTTTTTATAATTTGGACATTTTATAACCAAGTGGTCCATTCTGTCAAATCTAATGGCGTCTGATATGCGACTATCCGACGCATTCGAAGACGTAGCTGGTTTACCAGGACCCTTGCTTGGAGTTCCATATCGTTTTATATACGTCATCGTAATTTCTCGTTTGAAATCTAATTGTGGTACTTTCTCATTTTTACTTTTGTTGTGTAATATCCAACTATTTTGGAGAGCTACGTTAAGCATCCAAGTGAAAATGGGCCAATACCATTTTTTTGAACGCATGCTGACTCGATATGTATTGACGTTCTGATCCATCTGGTCAGTTCCTCCCATATAATTATTATACTGCCCAATTGCTCTTGGTCTGGATACATACACATGTCTTTTCTCTTGTTGGGAGTATCATTTGACTTGGGCAGCTTCATGAACACCAAACGATGTTGATAACATAGTGACATCTGAATTATCCATCCAACGTATATACAAAAGCCCGTCATTTTTTTCAATCGCATGTTCATAGTACCCTCTTTCTTTTTTTTTAAATTCAGTTCTGGTGAGCAAAGGACAGGGTTTAGGAATTCGATGATCTCGAAGTGTCCCAACACAGTGATAACCGCGAAATCTTATAAATGAGAATAAAGCTAGCCCAGAAAATAGATTGTCCATATAAAAATGGTATCTCAGATTTCGCTTTTCCTCTGGCAGTTCATCCAACATAACAAGAAGAGGACTGCTGGCCTTTCCAAATAATTTTTGATAATCATCGTTGGACTTGACCAGATATCCAGCTTTTGTATTTATACACCATACTTTGAACCCGAACCTTATTGGCTTAGCACGAATGGACTGCTTGCACCTATGTTTGCCAAAATATTTGATCATACTCTCGTCATATGCAAGGTTTTCTTCAGGTTGAAAATTTCGAATGCAACGATCCTTCAACATTTTCATTATTGGGCGTAATTTCCATGCCTTATCTTGGCTTGGCTTGGCTTTGTATTATCCGTAAAATGCAAGAATCGGCATATCTGCATGAATCTACCTCGGCGCATGGAATCAGATACAGCCAAATTTTTTAAATCCTCCCCAGAACTCCAATAATGTCGTTTTGATGGCAGGTAATTGTAACCACTAACAAACAAGATGCTATGAAGCATTTCATTTCATCGGTTGTTATGTTGGGATCAGGGCAGTTTAGAAACAAAGCGTAACGACGAGTTTCTTTCACTAAGTGCTCAATAAACTCAACATCAATAAATTGTTCAAATATTTCAACCATAGTTAATTCTTTATATTTCGAATAGTCAGGGCTAGGAAACGATAATGGTGTTGTAACTTCCAAGTCCGCATTCATTATCCATTTCGGTACTGATTTTTTTGTTGACTTTCTCTCAGAAATCCACCTTTTTGTTGCCTCAGACATAAGTTGATCAGCCGAGATCTCTTCGGTAGTTTCTAGTTCATCATAATTTACACCAAGTCGACTATTATCAATCAATCTTATTTCTGCACCGGCTGTCAGTTGACGATGTGTGAGATTATCAACGTGGCTGTAAGTAGTAAAACAAAATTCATTTATTTACGTTCCTGATTACATTTTCAATATTGCTTACCCACTCTCTTCATCACCAGAATCTTCGTCTGTCTCAATATTTATTTCAGGAGGCTCTATAAAAATGTCTCCATCGATGTCGTCATTTTCTATCATATCCAATGCCTCAGCAAGCGAAAAGCCTCTTCTGAAACAAGACATATATTATTTGCTCCTGTAAGCGCTTAGCGTTAACATATGGCAACATCTACATTTCCAAGGTCACCGTAAATGAACTATAGACACTAATCGTTAAATAAGTTCAAATAAAATTTCATTTAGGTATATATTACACTGTTGTAATTGTAAAATGATATATGTTTGTAAGAGATATAATACTTACTCAAAGCGAATGTCCATTTTGTTCACTATTCGTCAATACACCAAATTTCAACACACCCGTACAACTCGACTATTCACTGGAAACTGTTGAATATTTATTTTCTAGCACTTCTGGCGTCTTGACCACCACTCCTTACCCTCTCCCTACTCATCTGGTCGCTACCTGACTCACAATGGAATATTATGTAGCAATGTGTTCGCTGTTGCCATATGTTAACGCTAAGCGCTAATGGGTTAAGCCAGTACAACGGGTACTGTGGTACTTAAAGTACCAAATTTTTGTCATTTTTGGAGAATTTTCATTTTGTTAGTACGATACAGCCTCCAGAGAGTAAACGATTGATCATTTTTATGATTGAGTATTGTTCAAGGTGTCTCATAGATGTACCCTATTCATTTTGAGTTGACTAGAGCGAGTACAGCGGGTCCTATAAATCCAGATATACTAAATTTTTGGTTATTTTTGAATAAATTTCGGTTTGTTAGCACGATACATCCCCCGAAGTGTATACAAGTAACAATTTTATGATAGAATATTGTTTAGGGCCACAAATGCGGAAAAGTTAGTTTTAATCTTTAAAACCGTTTATTTTTTGAACAGTTTGCACCCAATTGTATTTTTTGCATAACTATTTCACAAAATACCATTCTGTGAAATTGAGCGTCTGGAAATATATTAAGGCTCTTTTTCAGTTTGAAACTATGTTAGCCATTCTTTCAATACATGCCAAATTTTTTTGGATCAACATTATCATCCTTGGCTAGAAGAGTGAACGACAGAAGAGGATTCTTTTCCACACTTGCTCAGATTAAAATATCTCTTTGTTCTTTTTCAAAAAAATTTATAACCGAGGCATTTTACAAAAATGCAGATAGTGATGTTGTTGCTCAACATGCTTTCAGGTGGGAGTTGCAATTGTTACACCGCGATACTGTATCTTCAGCGAACACCTCCAACCTATGGGTAAGGAATTTCGAAGAAACTCCTGTTACTAAGAAACGAGGTGGTAGTGTAAGGACGGCTCGTACTTCTTAATCGGGTGCGTGAGGGTGTAAAAAGAAGTCCACGGAAATCTGCAAATAGTCACAGCATAGAGCTTGGTCTCAGTGACCAAACACAAGAAAGATCCTGGATAATGATTTTCACTATAATCCATTTAGGCTACTGGTATTCCAAGCACTCAAATTTCAACACTTCATCAGCCGAGTACGCTTTTGTTAACAGATGTTAAATTTTATTGGTAAAGATAGAGAACTGGTCCATAATTTATGGATGAGTGATGAGGTACACTTCTTACTCAGTGGCTACGTTAATAAACAGAACTTTGGGCTTCGTAACTGGTAGATATAATCGCGAAAATATTTAATCCATATCTAACGCTCCTAACAAAATAAACAAAAATAAAATCGTGCGAGGGAAAGTCTTCACAAGATAAACACGATTAACATTATTAGATTTTAATTCATGTAACGACTTTATTTGGTTTGAATTTAGTCACCGCAAATTTTGAGTGGAACTGAGAATATGGCTGTATTATAAACTACTTTATAATCTGAAAGTCCTGGAATTCTGTGTTTTATATCACATTCCAGCTTTGTATTTCCAGAGAGAAATTTAGATTTTAGAGAAATTCTCGGTAAAAGTACTTCACAATTTTTATTCAGCTTAATATGAATTCAACGAGTGAAATTTTAATTTCAAATAAAACCTTTCTCAGATTATTTGTTCTATAAGCAAGCCCACATAATTTAATTTATAGTAAAAATTCTTAAACAAAACATTAATTTTTCATGGGAAATGAAACAAGAACGGCTTTATACGAGATTTATTTGTATTGTAACGGATCCGTTAAAAACAGTGACATTGTAATGACAGTGTTAAGTTAGTTAGATTTTCTTCTTTCCCCTGTTAATTAGTTTTAGGATGGGTATTCTTATTTCCCTTTTGAGTTGTCATATGTCAGTTAGGTTGAACAGCAATAGAATGTTCTGGATTGTTCGATCGATGATTCTGGTGGGTTCAATATGTCATTCTCGAATATTGAAAATGTATATATAAGGAGGTGCGACAGTTGCAAGGGGAGTGGGCAACTATGACGGGACTGAAGTTGAACGTTTTAGCGAGACATTGTGAACGAATTGTAAATTGCATTTCTTGTTTGCTAATAAACCAATTCAGTATTATAATAAGTTTCAAAACAAAGGAAGCAAAGAAACCAAAGAAAACAATGAAAACAATGAAAACAATGAAAACAATGAAAACAATGAAAACAATGAAATCAATGAAAACAATGAAAACAATGAAAACAATGAAAACAATGAAAACAATGAAAACAATGAAAACAATGGAAACAACGAAAACAATGAAAACAATGAATACAATGAAAACAATGAAAACAATGAAAACAATGAAAACAATGAAAACAATGAAAACAATGAAAACAATGGAAACAATGGAAACAATGGAAACAATGGAAACAATGAAAACAATGAAAACAATGAAAACAATGAAAACAATAAAAACAATGAAAACAATGAAAACAATGAAAACAATGAAAACAATGAAAACAATGAAAACAATGAAAACAATGGAAACAATGGAAACAATGGAAACAATGAAAACAATGAAAACAATGAAAACAATGAAAACAATGAAAACAATGAAAACAATGAAAACAATGAAAACAATGAAAACAATGAAAACAATGAAAACAATGAAAACAATGAAAACAATGTAAACAATGAAAACAATGAAAACAATGAAAACCATGGAAACAATGTAAACAATGAAAACAATGAAAACAATGAAAACCATGGAAACAATGTAAACAATGAAAACAATGGAAACAATGGAAACAATGAAAACAATGAAAACAATGAAAACAATGAAAACAATGAAAACAATGAAAACAATGAAAACAATGAAAACAATGGAAACAATGGAAACAATGGAAACAATGGAAACAATGAAAACAATGAAAACAATGAAAACAATGAAAACAATGAAAACAATGAAAACAATGAAAACAATGAAAACAATGAAAACAATGAAAACAATGAAAACAATGAAAACAATGAAAACAATGTAAACAATGAAAACAATGAAAACCATGGAAACAATGTAAACAATGAAAACAATGAAAACAATGAAAACAATGAAAACCATGGAAACAATGTAAACAATGAAAACAATGGAAACAATGGAAACAATGGAAACAATGGAAACAATGGAAACAATGGAAACAATGAGAACAATGAAAACAATGAAAACAATGAAAACAATGAAAACAATGAAAACAATGAAAACAATGAAAACAATGAAAACAATGAAAACAATGAAAACAATGAAAACAATGAAAACAATGAAAACAATGAAAACAATGAAAACAATGAAAACAATGAAAACAATGAAAACAATGAAAACAATGAAAACAATGAAAACAATGAAAACAATGAAAACAATGGAAACAATGGAAACAATGGAAACAATGGAAACAATGAAAACAATGAAAACAATGAAAACAATGAAAACAATGAAAACAATGAAAACAATGAAAACAATGAAAACAATGAAAACAATGAAAACAATGAAAACAATGAAAACAATGAAAACAATGAAAACAATGTAAACAATGAAAACAATGAAAACAATGAAAACCATGGAAACAATGTAAACAATGAAAACAATGAAAACAATGAAAACCATGGAAACAATGTAAACAATGAAAACAATGAAAACAATGGAAACAATGGAAACAATGGAAACAATGGAAACAATGGAAACAATGAAAACAATGAAAACAATGAAAACAATGAAAACAATAAAAACAATGAAAACAATGAAAACAATGGAAACAATGGAAACGATGAAAACAATGAAAACAATGAAAACAATGGAAACAATGAAAACATATAAAATAAAGAAAAAGAAACAAAATAAATTTAGAAAACAAAAAAAAACAAAGAAAACAAAGAAAACTAAGGAAAAAAAAAAGAAAACGTAGGACAAAAGGCAAACAAGGAAAATGAGACTAACGAGAAAAGCTAAAAAAACAGAGGAAAGGGTGCCACGCTCAATTTATTGAGAAGTTTTCTTTTCTTGAATTTCTACAGGTTGTATGAAGACCAACTGTTCTTTTTATCTATATATATATTTTTTTAACAAAATTTAGAAACTAAATTGAATTTAGACTAAAGGCAAATTAGCAGAATCAATAGGCTTCTCTCAACATTCGATCCCAAAATCTACTGACCCAATTTTCTAATTGGTGCAGGAAATGGCGGGTGACTCTTAATCCTCAAAAAACACAAGCAATCGTCTTCCAACACCCTGATACCAAGAGCGAACGACTTCTACCAAGAAACTTCCGCCTCGTGCTCTGGGGAGACCGACTCGAAATCCGCAAGGAGGTCATCTATTTGGGGGTGAAATTCACTTACATCCTCAACTGGACGCCCGACCTAACGGACACTTTAAATAAAGTCCGACGGAGAGTCAATCTTCTCAAGGCGCTCGGCGGCACATTCGGACGCACACACCCTCTCACCTTGCTTCATACGTATAAAACATATATCCGCCCAATAATCGACTATAGAGCAAACGTCTACTGCACCCTCCCCAACCATCTTGCCAAACGACTTCGAACTTGTGAGCAGTCAATCCTTAGATACTGCCAATACAAGGCTCCATACTCGCCCACCAACACAGTATATGTCAACATAGACATCGAGCCCCTTCTACCACGCCTTAATAACCTACAAGCCCGATACGTTAGTCGTACTATCGAATCGGGCAGTGAAATCGCCAGAAACACCCTTCTCACACCGTGGGTCGCCAATAGACGACCCCTCGGTAGGTACCCCCAGAGGAAGCTCCCATTTCCTCCGCTACGCTTATTAGCCACGGCCTATGACGACCTCCCCGACGAATACGTTGACTACCTCGACAGCTCCCCTATCTCCATTAGATAACGACAAATTCAATATTTCCCACACAAATCCAGTCAAATCTCTTCAACAACCTTCTCAACAAAGCCCAAATTCATAAAACAAACATCTCTAACAAATTCTAAATTTCCTTCCAGCTATTAATTGTTCAACACTTTGGACTCACCCTATACTTTTATGCCGCCCCCACACCACCTACGTCGGTGTTGCAGGTTTTTGCGGTTTTCCTGTACACTCTGTGAATTTATTCACTAGCCAAATGGACCGACGATCGACGCACCCGCATTTTTGGATTTAAAGGTTATTATAATGTCGCCGACCACCTAAACAGTCCCTGAACCACCGAAGGCACGTCCCCGCAACTTTCTTAAATCTCAACAATTTATCATATTCTATACACTTTTAAATAAAATGTCTCCTATACACTTTTCTTTCGAAAATTCTCAAAACCAATAAAAATTTCAATTATCAATATTCCATCACTATTCCTCCTTAAAACTTGAGACATCCAAACTGAGCTAAGACACCCTTTTACGTCAAATTACTTCAACAATTTCTGACACCTAGCCAGGTCAACACACAACTATGTATCGGCAACGATACATGGTTCGTCTTCCACATCTAACACCCCTTTCCTGACACTTTTTGTCACGCCATCTCTCCTCACTTTTGAGCTTCGCTGCTTCCAATCAACCAACCCCTAACACCCCAAGATAACACAACCTCCGGTTACTTTCTAGCGAAAAGCCCACTCAACAACTCTCAATCCTATACACTTTTTAGCAAAAGTTTCCTAGTCACTTCTTAAAAAAATTTTTTTCTAGACACTTCTAAACCCCAACCCAATTTCTCGATCAACGCGCACAAAACCACCCAACACCCCCCCCAACCCAGCCCTGAAGAGGAAACCTATCCTACACCAGGGCACCAACAAGAAAGACCAGCCAACCAAGAAAACCCCAACCCATCGTAAATCACTCACGAACTTCTCTCTCTCTCTCTCTCTCTCTCTCTCTCTCATCAATAGGCTACGCTATAGTACCGACCAGTGGTTTAAAAAGGTGCGAGCAACACCGGCTAGGGAGTATTCTGTAAGTAGGTTCGGCGCCACCAGTTTACCAACTAAACTGGAAGTCTCTAGTTGATCACGAACTGGTCGATACTGTACAAGCCACCGTAAACTACAAGGCCACTCCAAAAAAAGAGGGGGGGGGGAATCAAAGTGATTATTGCCTCCTGGACAGTCAGCCAAGTAAAACACAGTCTCTTCAAATGTCACCAATTTAATAAAAATAGGTAAGACACATAGAAATAAAGAAATATATAGGTGTAAACCGCAACGTGATCACGTGTTCAACAAGTTAACTTAACTTTAATAATTAGCTTAAAGTAAAGTAAAGAGAGCGCAATAATAACTATGGCCTCTACTGGCCTACTAAACGAAACAAACAAAGATTTATAATAAAGTAGACTTAGCTGATTTCCGTTTGTCCCTGAGAATCGCTGAATTATGGGAAACTGGAGGGCGTGAAGCACTAGGTATTGCAGTCAATGTCCAGGCAAATTTTTTGCCGAAAAAAACCCTAGGGAAGAAAACATAGAAAATCTCTAATAACTCAACACAAGATACAGGGTAAACGGAGGATACTTTCATAATAATTGTACAAAATAAATTATCGAATAAATTAATTATATTCAAAAAGTTAAATGGTATAATCACAGAAAATAAGAAAATGAAATCATTGTGATTATAAACACATCAGTTAAAAGAAGTCCAATACCTATTGATTATTATATCACACATATTATTTGATCCCCATTTGTAAAAAAAGGAAACAAAAAAAGTTTACGAAAACATTGACCCCCACCCATGAAGTCGTTGACAAACTATGGCACAACAATAAAACTATTTAATATTGACAACTGAGAAATAAACAATAATTAAGAAATTGACTGTCTCGACCCTTACTTCGTGGAATATGCTCATATTAGTGTTTTCAAATGAAACTCAAGGTCTCTAGTTAATTTCACAATATAATACAAGTTATTGAAAATTCTAAAAAATTGACAATTGTTTCGATAAATCAATATCATCGTCAGAATGACAGAAGTTACATTTCATTTTATGCCTACCTGATGTTTAGTAGTTATATTTTTGGCTAGACCAAGAAGTAACCTAACTTGTGATTGGCTTAATATATGTTTATAGAAAAAAGAAGAAGATGTGATATTACAAATATTGAAGCTTAGATATTATTAGCCCTATGGTAATATCCTGGATATCATTTTTCCAATTAAGATCAGTATAACTGTGCAATGATATAGAAAACCAGGAAAACTATATCTGCTGATCTTTACAATTATCACTTAAGAAGACAGTTTATTAGTGGAGAATTCCCTAGATTTAACTGTTCATTGACAACTTCATATTGTGGGTTTCTTAAATGTCTTCTAATTTCCAGTGAGCACTTACGAGCATACAGATTAAAACAACCAGATAAATCCCACTACGCAAAACATCTACTTGACACCAATCATTCATTGACACCTAACACAAAACTAGAAGTACTGCATATTTGTGAAAAGAAACAAGAACTGGATTTCCTTGAAGAACTGGAAATTAGAAATAGGGCTAATAATATCTAAGCTTCAATATTTGTAATATCACATCTTCTTCTTTTTCCTATAAACATATATTAAGCCAATCACAAGTTAGGTTACTTCTTGGTCTAGCCAAATATAACTACTAAACATCAGGTAGGCATAAAATGAAATGTAACTTCTGTCATTCTGACGATGATATTGATTTATCGAAACAATTGTCAATTTTTTAGAATTTTCAATAACTTGTATTATATTGTGGAATTAACTAGAGACCTTGAGTTTCATTTAAAAACACTAATATTAATTAAGAAATCAAATATCAAGTCAATTTAAACTCAAATCAATTAGCAAAATAGAAGAAGTGGTAAACAATAATCATTAAAAAAAACTTAACTCACCTCTGGCCAGGAGGGTTTTTTATATTATGCTTGCGCTTGTCCAAACGATTTAACAACGAAATAACTAAATACGGTATCCAAGTCAAAGACGGGATGTAACCACTGAGTGTCTGGAATCGAATCGACAAGTCCAAAAAAACGTGATTCGATTATCTACCATAAAATTATAATAGGAAGAAAGCAAAATAAATAAAACGCTGAACTTAGCATAACAAGCAGAATCGAGAAAATTACTCTTCAGTTATAAATTATGAATAGCTAACCTGAAGAACGGCAAAAAATCCTACGTAGTAGTATTATCAATAAAATCTCCTCAAAAAAATTCAGAAAATAGCCAAGATAAATAAAAGATAAGCTAACTGAATTGATAGATGGAGATTAATTATACAGGGTGTCCCGGGACTAATGGGAAAAAGTCAGGAGAGTATAATATGAGCCAAAATAATGTTAGTACTTCATATAAACTTTTACTATGCAGGCCCTCGTTTTCGAGTTATAGGCCTCCAAAGTTTTAATTTTGAATTTGGTTTTTATTTTTGTTTTTTGTACTAGTTATTTGATCTTTATAAAATTTACGGCAAAGCTATAATGTAAGTGTATGTTTATTTTGGTAAGGTAAACAGATTTACAGTAGTGCATTGAAGCCAGGGACGGACTACTCGCAATGGTTAGTGATGCAAAAATTTTGCAGGTATGGCACACCCTGTATGAAATTATCGAAATTCACTTCCCCACACATTAAGCTAACGAAAAGGTACTCTTGTTGGAATTCGATAAAATAAGCCGTTTGGCTAATATTTACAGTTTTATTAATGCACTACGTACAAATCTACCTAACTAACTTATTAATACGATGTCCAGAATTTACTTGCTTTTAATCAAAATTACGAACACAACATTATTAAACCATTAAGAAAACCTCGCAAAACACAAGTTATAAAACATTAGACTAAAGCTAATTCCTAAACAACAACAAAAACTAACGTTATTCTAATAAATGTTCAATATGAGCTCCTCCCACTTCCACGCACATTCTAAGTCTACGAAGGTTGTTTCTTTGCACTTGAAAGAGCAATCCCACACTATTTCTAAAAACATTGCAGTGTAACACAATTCTGTCTATTAAATCTTGCCTTGTTTGCACAGGTGTTGCGTATACCTTACTTTTGAGATAACCCTAGAGAAAGAAATCCATAGGATTAACATCTCCTGATCGCGGTGGCCATTGAAAAGGGCCTCCACGACCAATCCATCTATTAGGAAGCCTTGTGTGTAAATGCTGTCGTACATCTAAACTGAAATGAGGAGTGGCCCCATCATGCATGAACCATAAATTCCTACGAGTTTGTAGTAGCACATCATCAAACAGGTTCCATAACTCATTTTGCAAAAACTCCAAATATCTCTGACCGGTCAAAGTACCGTCAATAAAGTATGGCTGTATCAAATGATTGCCAACTATTCCTGCCAAACATTAACCATGAATCTATGCTGGATCCTAGTTTGGATAATGCCATGTGGATTCACATCATCCCATAAATGCATATTATGAGAATTTATAATTCCATCTCTTGTGAAACCGGATTCGTTCGTAAAGAGAACGTTACTAATAAATGTGTTGTCTGCTTGTTGTTGTCGCAGAAACCACTGGCTATACTCAAGTCGAGCAGGATAATCAGCCACTGTCATACGGTGTACTTTTTTCATGTGAAAAGGATATAACAGCTGTTATTTTAGGACGCGATGAACAACTGATTTCGAGACGTTATGCTCTCTTGATAATTTTCTAAAACTCGATGGTTCATTATCAACTGCATTTAACAAGTCTTGTTCAACTGCCACAGTACGTATGCTTCGTACTGGACCGTCTCCAGCTTTTTCTGGCGAAAATCTTCCTAAAATTTAAAAGTTTAATTTGTATACATGGAAAATTACATTTACTTATTTTTGGATCACTAACGATAGCGAGTAGTCCGTCCCTGGCTTCAATGCACTACTGTAAATATGTTTACCTTACCAAAATAAACATACACATACATTATAGCTTTGCCGTAAATTTTATAAAGATCAAATAACTAGTACAAAAAATACAAATAAAAACCAAATTCAAAATTAAAACTTTGGAGGCCTATAACTCGAAAACGAGGGCCTGAATAGTTGAAGTTTATATGAAGTACTAACATTATTTTAGCTCAGATTATACGCTCCTGACTTTTTTCTTATTAGTCCCGGGACACCCTGTATAGAGTTTAAATCAAATCCCATACAAACTGGATAATAAAATTTTAGATTAAAAACTCTAACCACTCTTCAATATGCTTTCTGTGGTAAAAGATGGCCGGAAAAGAGAGATAATTTCCCAAATTTCGTACCAGAATCGTTGCCAAAATACCACATGCGTAAAACTAAACTCCGATGTCAAACTTAATTTTCGGTTAACAACCAGAATAAATCAGATGGACAATCAATTGAATTAAATTAAGGAATAAACTATAAAAGGCATGGATTTTCGATAAATTCAATAACAATCGGCAACTGTGTTCCTAATAGTACTAAGCCAGTGTATGAGCAGAAGGAAGAACATGTGTTCATAGCGCACACCATCACGACAAATAGAACCGATGTAAACATTATATTTTGTTATAAATAAACATACTTAGGATTGTTTACTCGAATATTGTGATCTTTTGGACAAAACAAGCATTCAATAACCGGAGTTGTTAACCAGGGAGAAAAGTGATATAAAAGCTTCCTCCACCAAGTGTTTATTCACATGTTGACCTAGAAATTAAAACGAAGTTTTCGTCATGTGTCTGAATTTAATTAAGAAATTAGAATTATCAAATATCAACTTTAGTACTGGAAAAGGAAGTGAAACAGAACAAAACCCACCGGGATTATCAGGTCAGTAACCTAAAACCAGAAGTGGAGACAGTCAAAAGTCGATACACTCAAACTCTCAACCAAATTATTTGTCTAGCCTTTAGTTGTATAGAGTCTGTTGCAAACAATAGAACTCTTTTTATTTTTTGAATGGCACTATGGGAGTCTGAAAGTATCAGCGCTTTGGGATTTGATTTTGAAAAATCCTTTCAGTGGTCACTGCAATATCGAGGATTTCTGCAGAGCAAATACTGTAGTCGTCAACAATTCTGGATGCCACTTCAAATTGGCTTCTCCTATTCTATTTTATTTGTTTTTGGATCCATCCGTGTAGAAGATGTGACTGTTTTTTTCTTCAGCTATTGTTGTAGGGAAGATAAGGTTGTTGGCAGTATGTTTATTCAGCCCTAAAGATACAATGGGTATATTATAAAATTGGGATTCATATTCTGACAGCTAACATGACAGGTTCTCAAGTTTTTTTATTTTTGGGAATACAACGAATGCTGTATCTAGCCCTTCCAAAATTGGAAAATTGATATAATTTTTTATTTGGTGTATGGATTTCAAAATTATACTATTAGTTAAGGAACTATGTTGGAGAATTTCTTGGCAAGACAAATTCTTCTTCATTAGAGAAGGAGTTCTCCCGATTCTGGCAAAAGTGATGGTATAGGTGAACTTTTCATTGCGCCCAGTACAATTCTCAATGCTCTATATTGTACCCTGTCTAGACGGTTTAAATTTTGCTGTGAGATATTAAATCATGAAATCATGCCAAAATCTAAGTGTGGCCTTACTAGTTCTTTATATATCATCATTAAAACTTTCTGATCGGCTCCCCACCAGGTGCCGAAATTTTGTTTTAGAAATAAAACGTTTATGTGTACGTAACATAAAATCACAGTGATGAATATGAAACACAAGACTAATTTGCATGTTGCACTATAAGTTATTCTATTAGCTTAATCTCTCTGCAACCACATGAATGTACCATTACCACGTACGAGCTTTGTGTGTATATACCGTTTGAGCTCGTTTCCCGTATCGAACAATAACCTTTAAATAATACTCAGGGTAGGTTTAAAGGGATAAAGCTAATTTCCGTGTCCTGTGAGTCCTATATATGGCTGTTTAAACTACCCCAGATAGGGTGACATCACTCATGATCGTTTAGTCACTGTCGTTGGATAAAATATTTAGAGGAAATATTCATCCGGGAATATGGGCGTATCGTAACAGATAATCTTTTATGTATACGTGGGAGGATAAGAAGGCAACCTATTTTTTATATATTATTCATTGGATTGGTCCTTAGTAGCAAAAAAAATTGGTTATATTGAACTAGCTACCCGAACTATTTTATATTTATTCAATTAATAATTACACTAACATTTGTTCATTTAATATTGTATTGGTTTATTGATCTTTTTGTATATACAAGTAACACAAGTTATTAGACAAAAAAGTGAAAGCAAATATGATTTTTTCGAGGTTCATAAAAGATTTATTATTTATTTTTTATTATGCCTGCCTTTTCTGTTCTTTATAAAAAAAATAACACCTACTCAAAATGGAATATTTTATAGTATTATAATTATTAGTTATGGATTATATAATTTTGCACCTTAATAAGAAATAAGTAGGTGTTATTTTTTTGATAAAGAAAAAAAAAGGCAGGTTTTACCTTACGATGATGATCTAAGCACGGCATAAAAGTTGATGATAAGACATCATGGAAAAGGTTACAGTTTCTCCTATATAACGCAGACATATGCTACCCCTCATCCAACGAAGGACTAGATGACGTTAAAATAATTTTATATGATATTGGAAGTTTGATAAGATATAACGGGAAAAACACACTCGTCGTAGGGGACTTTAATGCAAAATCACCCCAAAGGGGCACGGCTGCGATAGATAGAAGAGGACAACTACTCACGGAATAAATGGCTGAGCATGACGTGGTTGTAGTGAATGAAGGGACATCAAGACAAGCATCCAGAACTGGCATGTCGGCGATCTTGAATCATGGAGTGATTTTTGAAATCATAGAAGAAAAATGGTCCTCATCTAAGACAATTATGAAAGATGTAGGAAAATGGACAGGGATAAGCTTCTTAAATTAACGGCAGAAGACTCGGAAAGAATCATACATAATTCGGCAAGAGAACTAACGCACAAACTGAATCAGATCTGTAACAAAAGTATGCATAGGAAAAAAAGCACACCGAGAAAACAGCCTGTTTATTGGTGGAATGCCAAGAGTGTACAAGCTCGTAAAGAGTATGAGCGTAAGAGACGGCTCAATACAAGAACCATGAGGAGAAATCAGCCAGAAGAAAGTCAGTGGCCCTGGGAAGATTATAAGGAATCTAAAAGATTACTCCAAAATGTCTCGACCAAACAGTTCGGTTTTGTAGAGGGAAAGCAGACCATAGACGCTATAGAAAAAGTGTTAAAATTTGCAAGGGTAGCAGTACAAGAATACTCCACAGCCAACGACGACTTTGCTAGATCATCAGCTTGGACATAAGAACGGCCTTCAATAGCTCTAGTTGGCAGAGAATCCTAGATGAACTACAAAGAATGGACAAGAATGGCAGCCTTATTCAAGCAATAAGAGCCTACCTGTCAGAAAAGGAGATCATTCCGGAAGCAGAAGATACAGCTAAACCTAGAAACGTCAGCAGCGGGGTACCACAAAGCTTAGTCTTAGGAGCAACGTTATGGAATATGTTCTATGATGCTTTTGAGAATAGAGTAGCCAGCAGTACTATTATAGGCCTCGATAGATATTACCATGATGGTGGTATTCAAAGGAGAAGGTTTGATGTGCGCATCAAATACAACACTGCCTCGCATATCCAACTGCCTGGAGGATAATATGGCCTGCAACTGGCACTTGAGAAAACAGAAACTGATTTGCTTACGACCAATACGAAAATAAGCACGTTCGAATCCGACCTGCAGAAGGTTCCTGTGAAACCCAATGGAGCAATCGAATATCTGGGAGTTTGGGTAGATACAAAGCTAATAACACTATCAAAGAATTAGAGAAGAGCAAATATCTGGGAGTAATTCTTAACAAACGCGGAAATGATAATACAGATAAAATTCGAAAAATAATCAATTAACGACGAACCTATACACACACACCCTCTCTCTCACACACAAACAGGCCCGCGTGAGAAAACTCGTCCCATTAAGCATCCACCCCCGGACTAAGTCCGCGAGTGGGTGCGAAGTAAGATCTTCCATCCACCCCCCGTTATTCCGATAGGACCTCATCGTAGTTCGCGTGTTGCGTCACGTATTCTCCCTCATCTTTCTCTAATTCTGTGAAAGATTCCGGGATGTCTCCACATCCTTTCGAATGGATAGCTCTGGTGGTTATACTCCCTTGTCCTTTCGCGGTTGTTTGTATCGTCGTGTGTGTGTGATCGGTGCCTCAGCCGTAACTCTTCTGGCCTGATTCGGCGAGGAAGGTCCTAGGCTGAGTGGTCCATCGCCTACTTTATAGCTGTCCCCGATGAATCGGCGACTACCTTATGCAGTGGCGCGGAATTACCGTGTCGGGGGGATTCCTCATACTTCTTTAAAGTTTTAAATTCAATAAAGAAGAAAGTAGAAGATAATAACCTAACAGTTACAAAATCTGACAAGGGGAACGCTACTGTCATATTGACAACTAATGATTATAATTCAAAGATATATAACTTTATAGAATCTAGCGATGTGAAAGTTCTTAGAGCAGACCAAACAAAAAAGTTTTTTAATAATGTTAGAGATATTGTTACTAATTCAAATTATCGTTTCAGTGATTACGAAAAGAGGTCCATTATAAATAAAAATCCTCATTCTCCACAATTATATGGAGCGGTTAAATTACACAAAATAACGAAACCAATTAGACCTGTAGTTTCTTATGTTAATACTCCTAATAATATCTTGGCAAAGAAACTTAACAATATACTCAATAGTTACGGTTATACTTCTGAATATTTAATTAGAAAATCAATGGGACTGATCAAAAAATTAAAAGCATTTAACTTGCAAGATAGCTCTAAGCTTGTTTCATTTGATGTTACCAATATGTTCACTAAAATTCCTCCTAAACCATGTCTAATACTTGTAAGAAAGTTACTAGAAGATAAAAATATTAATCCAGGAATAATATCAGATATACTTAATTTATTTTATGTATGTATTAATCAGAATTATTTTACTTTTGACAATAAGATATATATTCAAAATTAAGGTTTACCAATGGAAATCCATATATCGCCAATTTTAGCAAACATTTTTATGGACAGTTTAGAAAGAAAAATCTTTGAAAGTATTATTTCAAAAAATGTTTCATTTTGGTATAGATATGTAGATGACATCGATGGTGTAGCGCACATATGTGTTAAGTACAAAATATCATGTTTTGAAATACGACAAAATCAAAATTTATCAGCTTGTGATAATTAACCTGAAAACTTTCTGTAGCACAACACTACATTATAATGTCGTACGGCCATATTTACTAAAATTTAAGAACATAAAATTGTAATATTTGTTTTTAATAATTTAAAAAACGGCAGCGTGAGAAAAAATACTTTCAAAATTTTAGCACTTACCACATTTGTCATTCAGAAACTTACGTCCAATGATAAATCAACGAGTTAAGACAAAAACTGTAAAAATGAACATTTTATTAAAAATATAAAAAACATTGTAATCAATGCAGTAATATAAACCTATTATAACACTAATCATCTGAGTCATCATTGGTCGGTCTTGCTGTCTCCGGAATTTCCTGAATGAAACTTTTATATTCTTCAGGGATAATCTGTTTTTCCAGCAAAAAGAGAAGGTCCTTCTTCTTCTTTTGAGAGACCGGAAGTCTGGATTCATATTTTTTGTTCAAACTTACAGATGACCAGTTTTTCTTCCTTCCGGGCCTCCGCTTGTCTGCCACATCTAACTGGAGGAATGTCTCATCTGCAAGAGAATACTTGTATTGGATAATGAAAGGCTTTTCTTCTTGGAAACGCAGCCATTTGATGTTAAGCCAATTCACTTTGTCTTTATTTATGTTGTGAGTTGTGTTAACGACAATGTCGGACACGAGTTGTTGTAAATTGAAAAAATTGCAATACTTGAAATTTTTCACGCGGTATTGTCGCGGTTTAATTCTGGCTGTTTCTATTAGAAGACACCATTCGCGCGTGGAATAAATTTTTTTATGCCGCTTGGCCCTCTCTATAGTAGCATGCATGGAATCTGCCTCTAAATAGGAATGACCTGATTCCATGAATTTCAAGTCTATTGTCTTCAAATGGTCAATTTTATTGACAGCAAACAGCATAGCTGCAGCAACATATTTGTTGCGGTTTTGTCCACCGCAAGTGTCGGAAAATGAGGCAACATGGTTTACTGTTTCTGGTAAATTAAATAGGTAATCCAGAATACAGCTTCCGATTTCAGCACTACCTTTGTTGCCATGGGTTTCATCCCACACAAAACAATATCCATCGGAGTTGAAAGCGTCGTAAATTGTAAAATTATAGACGTTTAACTTATGTTTATAATAGATTTGGTTATCACCTGCATGCGGAATTGAAAGTATTGCCTGGAGGTCAAATGAAATTGATCTGAAAGATTTTCCATTATCTTCTACTGACTTCTTCTTATCCGCTTCTTTCATTTCCAAAGCCTGCTTTTCTCTCTGTTTATGCTTATCATATTCTTCTTGTAAAGTTGCCTTTTCTGTAGCATTTTGATATGCGTTACAATGAAAGCACTGATCTTTTTTTGGTATGTAGAATGCCAAACGAGGTTCCTGATCATGAAAAATTTTCTGATATACAAACCGTGACACTGGCTGAATTTTCTTCTGAGCACAATATTCCTTTGCATACAGTCTATACATTATGGAAATGTTTAGCTCCGGCGAAATGTATTGTTTTTGTGAATCACGCCTGCAGTAATGCGACTCAACCCGAGGGAACGAGTCAATGTGTTCTTTGACAAATCGCTTTGCCTCGTCAGAAGTAGTATTAGGAGGTCGAGTGTTCTTTCTCTTGTCATCTCCAATGTACAACCCGCTGTCGCTCATGTTGTGTGCACAATTTTCTATTACTCTATGTGAAATAGCAAATGTGGCACAAAAAAATTTCAAACACACTCTATGTGGTTTTCCATTGGAATCTTTCAGAAAATACAACGTAGATATTTGACGGTTTTTTGTTTTTGGACTGTTTCGAACTCTAACAACAGGGACCTTTTGCATGAGAGAGGTTAGAAGAATTTTTTGACGAATATCGTTTGCCAAACTGTAGTATTCTTGACATAATGTCGCTCTGTGGGATTCTGGAATATTTTTGTTACATTTAAATCGGCACTTTGTACAGTCAACAATCTTAGGTTTTTTCTCTTGTACTTCTTTTCCGCTGCGATTCACATACTTTTTTCCACTCAGTCTACTATTTTTACTTATTGATCTGGCCCAGACTGCTCTATTTGCTCTCCTACTTCTTTTTATTTGTAGTTTCTCATTGGATTCGGTCGAATTTGTAGGTAATTTATGTTTCCTAGATTTAGCGACCTTTGTTGAAACTTCATCATCTGATTCTTCGCTGTTTGCATATGGCTCATAAGAACTCGACGAATACGCGAAGGGATCGCTCTCATCAGATTCACTGTTCTTTCTGTAAATAGCAGATGGTCCAGCCAAATTAGTTTCATCATTTATCTCCGATCTGTTATTTGTTACTAGTGCTAAAAATAAATTACTAAATTTAATCACTTGTCACATATTTGATATCCTGAACTTACCTCGACTCGATTTACCTGTATCACACGAGAAAGAAGGAGGGCTATTATTTTTTTCAGGACATGAACCATTTGTGCTTCTGGTTAGATCTATGTCTGTAACCTTTGGCAAAATAATCTGATTAGAAATGACTATTATATTTGATCCATGCTTTTTGGTTTCGTCTGTAAAAAAATAAATAAAAAAAGTAAAATAAAATGAAATTAAACTATAAATTAAAGCAAGGTATAATATTATTTACACAAAAAAGTGTAATAATACAAAACTAATGTAATTTTGTTACAAAAATCAGGATTGTTACTTCTTGTTCCGGTTTTTGTAATAAAATTACACGTTTTTTTAATAAAAAAACGAGAGGTCAGAGGACAAGAAAACTGAGTTAAACTTTTTTTAGGCTAATAGGTAAAGAATATTTTATTTAATAAATTACTGAGCACTTTGATCATTTGGACTGGAAAAACCTTTGTGACTAGTTTGGTACTTCTCAGTATTCAATTTACAAATCGTTTCTGTAGAACAAAACAAAAGTATGCAATTTGTTAGTTTTATCAAGTATCTACATCAAAACTTACCGGTACTCTCTGTTTGATTTCTTTCCTCTAATAGCTGGAGAATTTTCTTACCCCGCGAAACCATAATAAAAAACAAAACTAATTTTTTCACTGCACAGACACCAAAATAGATTAATTCACATGTGACGAACCGCGAAATAACCTCACTTTATTAAACACAAATGTGGTAACTACTCACTTACCTCAGTATAAGCATATCATTGTATATGACAAATGTGTTAAGTACACTTAACACATATGAAGTAGAATTCTGCGATTTGCAAGTACTTTTCCCAAACGATAGATGCCACTACTGGCCACAAAATTTGGTTTGCAGTTACCACATTTGGGCATATGAAAATTTACACTAAAATTTATTTTTTAGTGCACTTAACCCATTTTGTGCAGACAGTGCATTTACCACATTTGTGCGCTACACCATCGACATATTAACTTGTTTTATGGGTAGTGAACGACAATTAGATATATTCTCCAACCACATTAATAATTTACACCCAAAAATTAAATTTGCATTAGAAGTTGAAGAAAATAATTCAATCAATTTTCCTGATTTAAAAATGCAAAGAGGTAATAATGTACTTGATTATTCGAGTCACCGAAAACCAACACACACTGATGTGACAATTCCATATGGTTCCAATCACCCCCTGTCACATAAACTAGCGGCATATAATTCAATGATACATAGAGCATTTTCTGTTCCTATGAACAAATGTAATTTTGATAGAGAGATTAATACAATTAGACAAAGAGAGGAAAAAGTGGCATTACAGCTAATATTTCCTAAACAAACTAAAGAAATAAAAACTTATAAAACCATTACATATACACGAAATATTTCTAATAATATTTCAAAGATAAATATCTTTAGCAACAAATACAACGATTTCTTTTAAAACAGGAAGTAACATAAGTACAAAATTGTTAAATGTAAAAACGAAAATATCACGATTAAAGAAGTCTGGTATACGAGGTCTGATCAAAAAATAACCGTTATTTTCAAACTTCGTGAGTTATGTATTTTCGATTTTCGCATTTTTTTCTGCTATGTTGGTACACATGTCTGTTATATATGTTGGCAATATCAGCCATTTTGGATTGTCAGTTTGTTTTTGACAGATAAAAAGGTTAGTCGTGATTTGGTGTGCTCTCCGATTTTTTACTATTCGAAAAAATGGATCAAAGAAACTGTATTAAGTTTTGTGAAAAAATGAAATTAAATGCGCAAGGACATTTAAAATATTGAGTGTGGCGTTTGGCGAGTCTACTATGAGCAGAATACAAGTTCAATTGTGGTATAACCGGTTTAAGGAAGGCCGAGAAGATGTCAATGACGATGCTCGTCCTAGTCGCCGGAGCATGTCAACAACCGATGAAAACATTGAAGCAGTGAAGAAAATGATTTTGGATAATTGTCGAATCGCTATCAGAGAGGTTGCTGATGATGTTGGCATATCGTTCATGTCCAGAATGTAATGCTGTCCATTTGGGTCAGACCCTTAGAAATTTGGAAATCCGATACAGTGAATACTTACGAACATACAGATTAAAACAACCAGATAAATCCCATTACGCCAGACATCTACTTGACATCAATCATTCATTGACACCTAACACAGAACTAGAAGTACTACATATTTGTGATAAGAAACAAGACCTGGATTTCCTTAAAGAATTGGAAATTATAAGATACTTAGGAAACCACAGTGATACTGATCTTAATTTGGAAAAATTATATCTAGGATCCCCATTGGGCTAATAATATCTAAGTTTTAATATTTGTAATATCACATCTTCTTCTTTTTTCTATAAACATATATTAAGCCAATCACAAGTTAGAATACTTCTTGGTCTAGCCAAAAATAACTACTAAACATCAGGTAGGCATAAAATGAAATGTAACTTCTGTCATTCTGACGATGATATTGATTTATCGAAACTATTGTCAATTTTTTAGAATTTTCAATAACTTGTATTATATTGTGGAATTAACTAGAGACCGTGAGTTTCATTTAAAAACACTAATACTTCGGTCTCCGTTGCAAAAAAAGGTAATATTGAGAGACATCATAAAACTGTACATTCTAATTTTGAAAAATCATTCCCACTACATTCTGCCGCCAAAAAGGAGAAACTGAAACAGTTAAAAAAGCAGTTAATTGGACAACAATCAATATTTTTAAGAACAGTCGACAAAAATAACGCTGCAACTGAAGCATCTACCGTGTGTCCCAGATAATTGCACAAAAAAAGGAACCTTATGAAGACGGGGAAATAATAAGACAGGCGTTTTTAGAAGCTGCTGATTCGTTATTTGCCAACTTTAGAAATAATGACCAGATAGTTTCAGCTATAAAATCTATGCAACTTTCTGCTAATACAGTGATGAGACGTGTATATGTAATGAGCAATGATATTTTTTTACAGATAAGAACTGACTTAGATAACTGTGTTTATTTTTCACTTCAACAGGATGAATCAACAGATGTCGTTAACACACATATTTCCTTTTTTCTATTAACATATATTAAGTCAATCACAAGATTGCACAAGCCAAAAATAATTAAACATCAGGTAGGCATCAAATGAAATGTAACTTCTGTCATTCTGACGATGATATTTTGGTAATATCGAAACAATTGTCATTTTTTCAGAATTTTGAACATTTTTCAATAAACTGTGGAGTTAACTAGGAATAGTAAGTTTCATTTGAAACAATAATGAAAATTCTACAAAAATGACAAAAATTTGGTACTTTAAGTACCATAGCACCCGTTGTACTCACATTAGTGAGCTTAATATCAATAGGCTTCATCTTTGAGACGCTCTGAATAGTATCCAATCATAAAATTGGTAAATTGTATATACTCCGGAGGCTGTATCGTGCTAACAAACTGAAACTTCTCCAAAAATGACATAAATATCGTACTTAGAGTACTGTAGCACATGTTGTATTGGCTCTGGTGAGCTGAAAATCAATAGGGTTCATCCGTGAGATGTCCTTAACAATATTCAATCATAAAATTGCTGACTTATCGTACTCCGGAGGCTGTAAGGAAAAGTGGCCGACGAAACGACGACGACGACATACACACAGGATTTCTTTTCTAAAAACCGTTTTTTCGTGTTGTTGTTGGTGGAAAACGTGAAAATAACTCAAAAAAAAATTTCAAAATTCCAACTTTTTTTAGGGTAAACCAGGAACCGGAAAAGTAATAACTGCTAGACAAGAGCGAGGTACAGACATGAGAGCATCAATTGCATCAAAGACTACGAAATCAGTTTTTCCTATGACATACTAGTGTGTCCTAGGATATACTAGTTTGTGCTAGGATAAACTAGTTTGGCCTGAAATATGAAATATTAAATCCTGCAAAACTAGTTCATCTTAAGTGCGCTAGGATAAACTAGTCTGTCCTAGGGGAAACAAGTTTGTCCTAAAAAACAGTTTGGCCTGCAGCATATAGATATATGTAGAACTACCTTGAACTTCCAGTTTATTCGCTGTAGTCTCGTCGAAAGCAAGATATTTATAGAATAATAGTTTGAGCACTAACAAAATTTTGTTCAATCAGAAATTCACCTCTATACCTATCAATTTCGATATCTCTGCGATTCATCATTACAATGTAGGTGGAATTTGAAATCTCTAAGACCACGCAAAATTTAAATTATAAAAATTAATAAATATAAATAATCTTCGATGAACAAAAGATTGTAGAAACAGCTAAATTCACTGATTGAATTAAATTATGCAAATACCTTACATTTTGCCACGTGTCAAAAGAATGATACCTTAATTAGATCTGATAATATTAAAAGCTTCTCGTGGAAACATTATTGAATGAAATAAGTGTTTATTACGTCGTTCTCTATCTCAAACTTGCGAGGAGAGCATCAGAAGAACATTAAACCATTATTGTCAGATGCAGCTAACTTGATAATTTCACGATCTACATCCCTTATCTGCTGAGAAGGACGACGGGAAAAATTTATATTCTTTTCGTGACTCATTTTAAATAACGAAAACCATTGTTTTTTTGAATGATGACTGTTACGTTTTATAATACAGTTTGAAATTTTTCCTGTACGATAAACCCCTGTGGGAATATTTTACCATAATTACGAGGATGTGTAGACGACTATAGATATTTATATTATAAGGATTCTGAGGTAGCAACGGAATTGTTTACTTGAATTCTCATGTCATTGTCCAAGTTAAGTTGGCGTGACAAGAAAAATATTGAAATCTTGCACAAGAAAAGGTACTTTTAGTATATTTTAAAGAACAATTGTCTGGGCGGGAAATAAGCGGACTGTAGTTTTTTTTTGATACTTAATTCAATGTATAGTTTGATATACCGGCAATAAAAATGTTCAAGGAAAAACAGTATAAAAAAAGAGGAAGGAGATAACAAAAACCCTGATTGTGGTAAAAGGTATTCTTGTCGGCACCGACTGAAGATGTAGATAGGACCACCAAGAGAATTTGAAAGTCTGGAGCTATGCAATTAATTGCAAGAAAGTAAAACTACTAGGTAGCTACTACTGGTCTACGTCAAAAATCTAGTTGTGTAACGTTTTTATTTTCTCTATATTTCGCCCTACGAAAGTAGAGTAGCTATGCCGGTTCAACACCACTACTTCGAAAAAGGTCCGCTAGGCGACTGTGGCGCTGGTGTCGTTGGCGCTGTCGGCGGTGTGTGTTGACCATTTTTTGTGAATTTGTATCGCTAGATGGCGCGCTGTGTGTCGACCATTTTTTGTAGATTTCTATTGCTAGATGGCACGCTGTGTGTCGTCAATTTTTTATCCAGTAGATTTTATTTGAAAAAAAAATTCCCCTAGCCCGGATTGGAACCACCGACCTCTGCATACGTATGTATATATTATTAAAATCTAAGTCGAATTGAGGAATTTTAAAAATCAAGGACGTTACTTTTTATGAAGAGAATGGTTATGAAACTTAAATAATAATAATATATCTTAGAAATTCATGACGAGTGAAATCGAAGTGTATATTAGCATAATATAGATTCCAAAACAAAATTATGTTAACATGATGATAGTTATAGCCCCATCCGCCTATGAGTTAAATGTGCCATCTGTCACATGTGCCATCCATCTTGTGTTCCGTGTTATATGTGCCGTATGTGTCATCTGTCTAGCAAATCCTAAGAGAACTTGTGTTCTGTGTCACCTATCAATCTTCTTGTGTTCTATGGAGTGTGAGTGTCTGCTAACCATGTGGTGTGTGTCTTTTGTCATGTGTTAAGTAATGCACCACCTCCCTTAATCCATATCTTTAGGAAATAGGAATAAAACAACACTGGTAGTGATAAACAAAACAATAACAAAACGCTATTTTTTTAATCGTTTTTATTTACAATAATAGCATGTTGAGTTTAATACAAATAATACACACAAAATACAACTCTTTCCTTATTTCTATTAGGCGTATGTTTAATTTTATCTATTTTTATCTTAATTCTATAACTTAGGTCCATTTCTGCTAATTCTCTTTCCAACCAGTAGTTCGAGCAATAGAAGATTTCCGAATTCTCAAACTTTAATATGTAACGAAGTCTCTCTCTGTACTCAACTTCCTTTATAGCGGTAATTACCATTTCTGTTCCTTCGGAAATTTCTCCTAAGCGCTGGCAAAGCTTTAATTTAATACGACCTTTTATCTTCTGCATGGTAATATTTTTAATTTGGGTCATATCTTCTTGGGTAAAAGGAATATCCTTCCATACCTCCGTAGAAAACTTTAAATTTTTTATCTTAGCGAATGCGTTGCCTTGGTAAGACGTAATACCATTTGTAGTAAATGTTACAAACGCTTCTTCTGTAGGCAAACATATCATCTCCATACCATTATTAGAAAGTATTGTAATATAACCATCTGCAATAAGAGCTGCTCTATTGTTGTAAACACTTAGAAATATATTTCTGTAGTAGCCCTTTAAGAAGTAGACATTTTTTATGGCATCCTTTTCCGCTATCACGTCAACATAAGTATATTTGTTTTTATCGTTTATGGTAAATACCGACACTTTATACACACCTGCTGGGTCTAGGTTTATCCACCTGGTGAAGAAATAGTTTTCTAATCACTCCCTCAATTGTGTTATCTTCTCTTTTGTCTCCAGTAGATTTCTATATTCTTCCTTTATTGCAAATGTCTTTTCGAGAAAATCCAGCTTTCACCTCTTGGTATCTAGCACATCCATTTCCTGTTTTCGATTTCTTGTCGATGTAATGTAAGCTTGCGACAGAGAGTCGATTTCTTTAATCTTATAAGGAAAAAGTTTGTTTGTTTCATTAGTTCTCTTCCTTAAAATACGTGCAACCAAATTATCTATAGAGATTAGTCCAGCATCCTGTATGTCAATATCCTCCGGTATAGTAGAAAATGGGGTGCTGGACCTATAAAAGTGAGTCTCTCCAGCTTTAATGTAACACTTTTGTATAATTCGAACATTGTCTCTGTTCTCCTTTTCTTTTAGAATTTCTATGTGGTTTACAGGGAGGCAATTAAAGCTGCATGGTGAGAGAATGTAATTTATAACCTTCTTCCTTGCGTCGGATTCTATTGGTAAATTTATTTGTAATCCCGTCAACTTTCTTGTATTGCTGTTACCCCAATAAACATATTGCAGTATATTGTTAAACACAAGGCAACAGCTGTTCTGTAGACTCTCGGTCAACTTTGTCCACATTTTTAGAATCGAAACAGAGTATAGGGGAAAATTTTGGAAGTATAACTTACTATCTTGTAGCAGAGTTATGCAATCTTCTAAAGGACTGTAGCCTTCTCCATGGCAATTTCCAGTTGGGTAGTTATATATAGTAGCTTCTAATCTGGTAATACCATGCTTCTTGGCCAATGCAGAAGAGAAAGTTTCCTTTAATCTTGCATCTAGGCAGTTGACGAAATCTATAATATGGTTTCCAATGCTCTTGTTAACTCCAGGACTGGTTATTTGATAAATAAATTTGTTGTATAGTTTAACCCTTGCGTTAGATGTGAGCCAAGTCAGGCAATCTATGCCAACTGTTTTATCATTGTTTACAATAACGTTGCACCTTTCCTTGTACTCTCCTTGGATGCAAAAGTTGAAGTTGTTTGTTGAATAATTAATCATTTCCTCTTTGTTAAAAACTCCTGCAAAATCCTGCGTTATTAAGTCCATTAGGTAGTAATCTTCCTTCGGGAGTTGCTCCAATAAATTTTGTATTTCTTCAAGTAGCCTGTCGAGTTTAACGTCCGCCAATTCTACTTTGTATGGAATGCAAACAGGTTTCCCATGTTATTTTACATAAGGAATGGCCTAGAACCGGCCTAGCTCCTATACTTACAAAATCGAATAATTTCTATCCCAGTGCGGCCCTGATGGCGTAACAATATTTTCTTCGGACTGAGTAGAAGATCGTTCCATATGACCAAAAAAAATTAAAATTTGGAGTATTTATTACTAATATTGACATTGTTTTGAATAACTTATATGTATTATGCTGTTTGATAGAATAACCGATAAGAAATTCGGCGTGCACGTCAAATCTAGATTGAATTATTTTCACGATCACTTATATTGACGTTACTTTCACAAAGCCTATGTGTTTTTGGTTTTCAAGTAATTCAGTAATATAATATCCTACATTTTCTTTTTTGATTAAACGGAAAATAATTTCGTAAATAAACTAGTTTTTTTGTTCGCAAACTCTGCGACATTTGTCGTTTGTGTATTTATATGATTTTGATTTGTATATTTCTTGTTCCTTGAAGACGATTTATTCCTCGAACAATTACCGTGTAGTGTTGAGTGATAATTTGTTTTATTGTTTTTATGTACATAATCATTTTGTTTGCGGTACCAGGTTATGCATGTACCCATATTGTAAATTTTTTTGATGTTTTGTTCACTAACGCTGGTCAAACCTGTTAATAGACCGCGTTTTAGTGAGTACTTCCCTAACCTCCACAGACCCACTACCAAAAATACCTCACTTTTCATAATTCCTCTTGCTTATCGCAGTTTTTGAAATTTTTTCTGTGAATTAAAATTTCTGGCGCCCTTTAATTACCGTTCTGGTTGATTAACGTTCCTAAAATGAACCCACGACTCTTAGCTCTCCAACCAAGAGAAGAGTGCCGTTCGCATACGTCCTAATTATTTATTGCCCAGTATCGTTCCAAATAATAATACGTTATCTTGGTCCCATCAAAGGAAACTTGGAGAAACTGGTACCGAACAATTGGGACGGTAACAGTTGGCACGCGCGGAACTATACTAAACTTGGGTACAATGCTTCCAAAAATTAAAACAATTTCTGTGGGGTTTGAATAACAATCAATGACGAAGTAGTCTTCAAGTTTATGGAGTTTATTACCCGATGTTACGACGCACGTTGTTAATTGAAAATGTTTTCGTATATGTCACCTGTTTGCTTTTTTAAAACGAAGCCCCGATTTTAACAAACCAAAAAAGTCCAAAATTTTGACTAAAACAATACTGCAAAGTTTTTACAATAGGCGGAGAATGGAAAATATTTGCCATTGCAAGTGTCAATGGTATTAGGTATAAGTGGAGCAAAAGAAACCGAAAATTTACAAGTAAACAATCTATATAATGGGATAATTATTGATACTAATTCCTGCTGTGGAAGAAGATACAAGAGACAAGTTTTGATTCTGTGTACTTGTTGATGCAACTCAGATGCAGATAAGAACGAATCTTATAATAATGTTACGCAACAGCACACTGGTATAGTCCCTGAATCTGGCTCTGTCGGTATGAAAGTTGAAGTTATGGTGGACGCGCAGCGTTTCCTAGAATTGTTTACGAATAGTGACTATCTTATCAACATTGTTTTTGTGACCAGTCTTATCCAGAAAATGCGAGAGCCAATTGTTTTTGAGTAAACCGCAATCTAGAATTCTCTAGTAAAAAAAGACACTAATATATATGAAGGACCGATCAGCGAATAAGTTTAGTTTATAAAGTGATCTCGACAAATAAACAGTGAATAAGTGAATATAAATCAGCAAAGTGTTGATATGAATTAATAATTAAGTTTGTGTGCATATAAATTAAATTTGAGTGATTAGTTAGATATATATAAATTAAGTGTTTGAGTAGTTTAGTGTTTAAATAAATTAGTAAGTAGCCATACCGTGTGTTTAAAATTTATCCCACCCGTTTACCGTTTAAATAAATAAGAAAAACATCACAATAATTATTCAGTGAAATCTACATGTGTACATAGAATGGAAAAAAGGTAATAATCTGCATAGGAAGTGTACTTATATGACTCTTCTTCCTCGTCTTGCTATGACTAAATAGCCTATTGCCTTACAACACATAATATTAAATGCCACAGATTACAGTGCTTCGATCTTAAGTTGGCGTATTCTCGAAATATTTTCATGGGATTCACTCTGTCGGAAAGTTTAAGCCTGGAATGGTTATTACAAGCATGTCGCACTGATCAACAATATTTTTGGTCGTTATTTAACGCAGTTCGTCTCTTCGACAAGCCTCAGCTATTTCAATAATTAAACAGAGCTGTAATAATATAACAATAAATATATCAGCAAAATAAGTGAAAACATTTTACCTTGCGTAAAAGATAAGTTTCATCTACCTGTCGATCGCGAGCTACAGGTAGCTCGCGGAGGCAATTCTCGTAGCACTCACAACGATTTTAATTTGAAAAATACTAAACGGAAAAAATCAGAGAAACTTCCACAAAAAAATCTAATTGTCATGATATTAAACATAAACAGGGGCAACGTTGCGGTGAGCGATCTGCCGCTGACGCCATCAAGCTAGGATCGGCTAGAACCGACTAGCCGGACCAGCGCGTTAGTGTTCGAGAAAGATCAGGATTGCTTTGAACGGAATAAATACGCACGGCGCAGCGACATTGCGCTTAGTTTAAAACTGAACGCGTAACCAACGTCCAGCGGTTGGGTTAGTAGAGAACAACAAAAAATATCATTATGGCAAGCAGTTGTAAGAAGGTAAAGACATACCACTTTCATTCGGAATGGGAGGAACAATACTTTTTTACAGAAGTTACAGATAAAAATGTGTGTTTGTTATGTAATACTTCAGTGAAATTGACTATCTCGACCCTTACTTCGTGGAATATGCTCATATTAGTGTTTTTAAATGAAACTCACGGCATATTCTACGAAGTAAGGGTCGAGACAGTCAATTTCATTAAAAAACCTTCGAGAGAAGATTTGACCCTACTATACCAGAAGTTACTACAAAAACGTTACAAAGCATCACAAAACATTTGGTTTAACCAAGAATGCCTTAGGAAAAAGGTAATACCAAATTATGTGAATATAAAATGTCACACTAAAACACCACAAGCACAAGAAGCTATAAAATGTGCTCAACGAGTTTGGATAAAATCAGAATCTAAGAAATGGTTCAAAGTTAGAGACTCCTTAGACAACTACATAAAAGTTGTACATTCAGAACTCACATTCCAATTACATCCAGTAGAATTTGACTGTTTGGATGACAAAATTAGAGATAATGTCAGCACGATGAAGCATATGAAATTTAAGAAACAAAAAAAGAAGCTACAGAATCTTGAACACACACAACATAAAATTCAATACTCAAAACATCATGAAACTGTAAGTACCTACATACCAACACACTTTGCACCACGATTTGAGAACCTTTCAGACACTAATTTTACAAATAGTGAAATAGAATTTTTAAATAAAGGTTTAAAGTACAGCATACCACCTAAATTTACGAATAATATTAAACAAATTATAGCTACAGAGTCAGAAATAGCTTTAAAATCTAATTCAAATAATTTTCTTTGTGAGAAATTAAAAATTGCCAATTTAATCAAAAATATTGAACCTTCAAAAGTTAAACGTCAAACAAAGAATGACATTATAGTTTTAAATGCAATAAAAAAGAAGATGGACAATAATAACCTAACAGTTACAAAATCTGATAAGGGGAACGCTACTGTCATTTTGACGACTGAAAATTACAATTCCAAAGTATATACCTTTATAGAATCCAGCGATGTAAAAGTTCTTAAAGCAGACCCAACAAAGAAGTTTTCTAATAATGTAAGGGATATTGTTAATAATTCAAATTATCTTTTAAATGATTACGAAAAGAGGTCTATCATACATAAGAATCCTCATTGTCCACAATTATATGGAACAGTTAAATTACATAAAATAACGAAACCAAGCAGACCTGTAGTCTCTTATGTTATTGCTCCTAATAATATATTGGCAAAGGAGCTCAACAATATACTCAAAACTTACGGATATGAATCTCAGTACTCAATTAGAAATTCAATAGAACTAATCAAAAAGTTGAAAGCAATCCACTTGCAAGATAACTATAAACTCATTTCGTTCGATGTAACTAATATGTTTACTAAAATTCCTCCTAAAGAATGTCCAATACTTGTAAGAAAAGTACTAGAAGATAAAAATATTAATCCAGGAATAATATCAGATATACTTAATTTATTTGATGTATGCATTAATCAAAATTATTTCACTTTTGACAATAAGATATATATTCAAAATGAAGGTTTACCAATGGGAAGCCCTATATCACCTATTTTAGCAAACATTTTTATGGACAATTTAGAAAGAAAGATCTTTGAAAGTGATATTTCAAAAATATTTTATTTTGGTATAGATATGTAAATGACATATTAGCTGGTTTTATGGGTAGTGAACGACAATTAGATGTATTTTTCAACCACATCAATAATTTACACCCGAAAATTAAATTTACATTAGAAATTGAAGAAAATAGCTCACTCAATTTTCTTGATTTAATAATGTACTTGATTATTCAATTTACCGAAAACCAACACAGACTGATGTGACAATTCCGTTCAATTCTAACCACCCTGTGTCACACAGACTAGCAGCATATAATTCAATGATACATAGAGCTTTTTCAGTTCCTATGAACGAATGTAATTTTGATAGAGAGATTAATACAATTAGACAAATAGCAACATCTAACGGTTATCCATTAGATATGATAAATAAGCTAATTAGTAAAAAAGAGGAAAAAGTGGCATTACAACTAATATATCCTAAACAAGCTGATGAAATTAAAACTTATAAAACCATCACATATGCAGGAAATATTTCTAATAATATTTCAAAAATAATATCTTCAGCAACGAATACAACAATTTCTTTTAAAACAGAAAGTAACGTTAGTACAAAATTGTTAAATGTAATATCAAAAATACCACTATTAAAGAAGTCAGGTATATATAAACTCAAATGTCCAGAATGTAATACTGTCTATTTGAGTCAGATCCTTAGGAATTTTGAAATACGATACAGTGAGCACTTACGAGCATACAGATTAAAACAACCAGATAAATCCCACTACGCAAAACATCTACTTGACACCAATCATTAATTGACACCTAACACAGAACTAGAAGTGCTGCATATTTGTGAAAAGAAACAATAACTGGATTTCCTTGAAGAACTGGAAATTAGAAGACATTTAAGAAACCCACAATATGAAGTTGTCAATGAACAGTTAAATCTAGGAAATTCTCCACTAATAAACTGTCTTCTTAAGTGATAATCGTAAAGATCAGCAGATATAGTTTTCCTGGTTTTCTATATCATTGCACAGTTATACTGATCTTAATTGGAAAAATGATATCCAGGATATCACCATAGGGCTAATAATATAAGCTTCAATATTTGTAATATCACATCTTCTTTTTTCTATAAACATATATTAAGCCAATCACAAGTTAGAATACTTCTTGGTCTAGCCAAAAATAACTATTAAACATCAGGTAGGCATAAAATGAAATGTAACTTCTGTCATTCTGACGATGATATTGATTTATCGAAACTATTGTCATTTTTTTAGAATTTTCAATAACTTGTATTATATTGTGGAATTAACTAGAGACCTTGAGTTTCATTTGAAAACACTAATACTTCGGTCTCCGTTGCAAGAAAAGGAAATATTGAGAGACATCATAAAACTGTACATTCTAATTTTGAAAAATCATTCCCACTACATTCTGCCGCCAAAAAGGAGAAACTGAAACAGTTATAAAAGCAGTTAATTGGACAACAATCAATATTTTCAAGAACAGTCGACAAAAATAACGCTGCAACTGAAGCATCTACCGTGTGTCCCAGATAATTGCACAAAAAAAGGAACCTTATGAAGACGGGGAAATAATAAAACAGGCGTTTTTAGAAGCTGCTGATTCGTTATTTGCCAACTTTAGAAATAATGACCAGATAGTTTCAGCTATAAAATCTATGCAACTTTCTGCTAATACAGTGATGAGACGTGTAGATGTAATGAGCAATGATATTTTTTTACAGATAAGAACTGACTTAGATAACTGTGTTTATTTTTCACTTCAACAGGATGAATCAACAGATGTCGTTAACACTACCCAGATGGCCGTGTTCGTCAGGATGGTGTTTAGTGATTTTACGATTAAAGAAGATCTTTTGAAGTTTATTCCATTTATTTCTCATTTAAAAAATATTATTTCTTTCTAGAAAATTCCAATATCCAAAATGGTAGGCTTGACAACCGATGGCGCTCCAGCTATGGTGGGTTGTGATAAGGGTCTGGTGGCGTTATGTCGTAAAGATGAAACTTTTCCGCAATTACCACTGCATTATCCATCAGCAAGCATTATGTGGAAATTTCCTGAAACTAAACAACGTTATGAAACTGGTGGTGAAAATTGTGAACAAGATTAGAGCTCAAGCGTTACAAAGAAGATTATTCAAAACCTTGGCCGATAAAGTTGACTGTCAATATGGGGACCTACTCCGAAGTCCGATGGTTAAGTATAGGACGGGTGCTGAAACGTTTTAATGATGTCCTATCTGGCATAGTTCAATTTTTCTACTAACGCGATGAACCGACTCCGGAACTAGAAAATTCAATCTGGCTTAGAGATTTTGGTTTTCTCGTGGACATTAGAAAGAAATTAAACGACCGTCATTTGCAGCTTCAGGGGAGAGACGAAGAACTAGCGGAAATTATTTCTGATATAAAAGCATTCATCAAAAAGCTGGAGTTTTAGGTACAAAACCTAATTAACAGCGATGCCAAGCATTTTCCTATTCTTTCAGAAAAAATATCTCAGAATCCATTAGAACCCTATGACAGCAAATATCATGTAGAAATAGATTCTACCTTGAAGAATAACTTCAAAAATCGTTTTAAGGATTTCAACCAAATGGCTTTAGTAGCGCAGTTTGTTGTTCGACCCTTTATGGAAATTGATATCCAACAGTATGCAGAAATGGAAGTAATTGAGTCTCAAAATGATTTATCCTCAAAATCGTTAGTCTCAAGTACCACATGTATCTGGCCTATTGTGAGTAAAGACAAATATTCAGTTCTATGTCGTGTTGCCAGTGAAGTTTGTAGTTCCGAAAAGAATGTTTTTAAAAAGCGAAAAATTATTATAATGACTACTTTATTCAACAACTAATCTGACATAAAGAGTAAAAGAGTACATTAACATTTGTATTTATAACTTCGTTATCGGTGCAGCGTCAGCGGGTTCCGTGGCGCTGGGTCATCGTATTCAGGGCCTTAACTCCTCCGGCCTTAGTGGAGAACTATGGGGGATGAACCAGAGTTCGACGAAGAAAGTCCAATATCCACTTCTAAGGGTTTCTCTTGAATGGCTTCCTCTCCTTCTCTGTCCGGTTCGGCATTGGATCGGCAGTACTTAAAACTCATGTAAATAACTATTAAAATTCCAAAAATGTAAAGTAAAATTGTGTAAATACTAATTTTGTCAAAATGCACAGGAACTGTTTTTATATTTTCAATTTTAGTTCTTTCAGAGTCTAAAGCACTATAAACAGTTTTTAATTCGTCTAATTTGATTGAGTCTATTTGAATTGTTGGAAAGTTTATATTTTCCGGATTTGCAAATTCACTAAGTGGTTCTAATCGCGGAATTTCAACATTTTTTAATTTAGATTGATCCTCGAAAGTTTTCAATAATATGCCTTCTAGCTGCACTTCACAGTTATTACTAAGTTCCAGTAAATAGCTTCCTTGAAGAGGAATATTGTTTATAACTTTACCGCACTTCTGCGTTGCCACGATACTATGGGGTAGAATAATTATCCACTGATTTTTCTTCACTTTCTGAACTTGAGGTTCGGTGATCTTGGTAGAAATTTGGTGACACCTCGTAGTGTTTTTTGAATATTTCAGCAACTGGATCTCGCAAGGAGGATTGTTGGCATTTTGGATTGGCTGGATGTCTTCGCAGAGGAACTCTCCTGCAGGAACTTCTTGGCATCTAGTATCCATAAATACGTACTCGTGCTCAGAGGATAGTAGGTATTTTGATTGCGGGATTATTGTTTTGTAGGAATGAAAGGAGGGCGTTGGAAGAGAATACAAATGATAGTAATTATAATCGTTTAACTGAACAATTGGTATTTCTAAGATAAATATTATTTTGTTTGCTTTGCCGTAGCTCTTAATTTTAATAGTCTTCTCAAATAATAGGATATTTTCCAGAATTGGTTCAAATGGGAATTTATTTTTCTTTAGCTGTTTGCTAATTATTAAAATTTCTGAAAGCAAATCGTTCGGATCAGCTATGGAGTTATGAAAGGTATTTAGTTTAGAGAAAGTAACAGCAACTTCTATTTTCTCGAGTAGATCATAGATTAATTGAAAACTTGTAGTAATTTGGGATACAATAGTTTGAATTGCGAAATAATGATAAGTTTCTACTTCTTCCAGCTTAAGATTCTTTATCACTTCCTGCATGCTTGTTATACGATCTTTCAAAATTAATTGGTTGTTGGCGAGTATTCGCGTATTGTTCTCAAAACTATCAATTGATTTTTGAAGCAAAGTTATTTGGTCTTTAAATAAAGTTTTGAATTTCTCTTGATTATTTGAGAGAGATAATATCGCGTCGTCATATCTCCTCGCATCGTTTTGATCGAGATTTCCAGTAATAAATTTTATAGCAGAGCCAATTCCGTCAAAAAGAGATCTTTTACGTCTCAGTTTCCCTATAGGATTAAGTTGTTTTAATTGTATGCTTATTTTATTTTCAAGTATCTTAATTATGCGATAAGAGTTCTCAAATTCATTATGAAACCTATAATATTCGGATTTATTTAAAAGTGAATTTTTAATGTTCTCATATTGGTCTTGAAGTGATATAAATTCGTTTGTTATATTTGTCAAGTCGTAAGTTTGAATGAATGTCCAGAAGTCAGTCTTAATTTGTGCATTACCTATGTATAGTGGTAGGAGTCCAGGATTGTCATTAAGGTTATGGAATTTTGGGAAATTTGATTGGGTGCTGGTCAACCTGATGAGGAACCTGCAATTACGGGAGGTTTTTTTAGTTCTTTAATATGTACTATTTCTTTCTTGTTTCTATTAAACTGTCTAGTAATTTCTATGCGGTTTCTAGATAATTTTTCAGTTATTTGGTAAGGGCCTAAAAATACTTTGTCTTTTTTGTTACGTCGTCTAGGGTTTTGTTTATAAACAATTTGATTAAGTTTGAATTCCGGGTTATCGTCACCTTGATCGTTACGTTTCGTAATTACTTTTTGCTTTTTGTCAGTCAGTGTCTTATTTACCTTGTCATATACGTGTTTCAGTTTTTCCTTATGTTTTTCGGCGTAATCGTTATAAAATGAATGTGAGTCAAATATTTCGTTGGGATTTCGTGTGTCAGTATGTCCGAAAGTGAGTTCAAATGGCGTAAAATTAGTTGAGCTATGTATAGTATTATTGTAGCCTAGTATAGCATAGTCCATTAAATTGCCTTTTTCATCGGGGTAAATTTCCTGTAATATACGTAATTGTTCGATTAGTGTCGAATGTAAACGTTCTGCTATTGAGTTGGACTCATGGTGAGCTGGGGTAGTAAAGTGAACATTAATTTTATGGAGTGCCAGTATATCTTTAACTGTTTGATTATTAAATTCGGTTCCTTTATCTAGAACTAAAGTTTGTGGAACACCAAAAGTTGTAAAATATTTAATTAGAGCTCTACTTATGATAACTGCGGTCTTACCTTCAATAAAAATTGCTTGTGCGAATTTTGAGAAAGCATCTGTGAGAGTTAAGTATAATTTTCCATCGAATGTGAATACATCTACATGTACAATTTGAAACGGTTTAGTAGCTGATTCTGTTAACATAAGCGGCACGTAAGGGGCTTTTCTAGCATATTTAGATCTTTGACAAATGTCACAAGCATTAATAAAATTAGTTACTGTTGATTTTAGATTTTTCCAATAATAATTTCTTTTTAAATATTCTACGGTTTCGTTAATTCCCCTGTGGTTTGTTTTACCCTGGTGATGGTTTCTTATTAAAAGTAACTGTTCCTCTTCATTTGTTATAGTATTTACTTGTTTGGTACATTTTATTAGTTTGGGTCCGGTTTCATTGAAATATTGTGAGTATACATTACAAAACTCTTTGTAAAATTTGTCCTTGTGGAAATAAATATGATAAGTGGTTTTGCTATCAGTATACTCTAATAAAAATGTAAAAATAAAATGATTTGAATCATTTTCAGGAATTTTCACAGTTACAATTTTTTTATTTTCATAAGTCGAGTCCGCAACGTCTAGTTTTTTATATAAATTTGGAAATACTAAGATTTGATGTGTTTTGTTATTAATTATTTCGTCAAGTATAGGAATTCCGTTATTTCCTGAATCGTCGGCATTAGAGTGTTGTGTCATAAGGTCGTTGTCATGTTCGTTAATATTTTCTAGTATTTTGTCGGGAGGTTTGACTTGTTTATTTTCTAATGTATTGATTTTGGGCACGGTTTTACTAGTGGAAGGTTGTTCTTCGTGATCTTCACCAACAAAAGATTCTGCTAAATCCCTGAGGTTGTCTAAGATGTCTAGATCGATATCGCCTGGATTATTGATCATCGATTCGTCTTCCAAAGCGTTTAACGTTATGCGCGATAGACAGTCCGCGTTGGCATTGACTTTACCTTTTTTATATATAATTTTGTAGTCGTACTCTTCGAGACGCAGGCGCCATCTAACTAATTTTGAGTTAGGTTCCTTAAGACTAAAGAGCCAAGTTAAAGGCTTGTGATCTGTGTAGATCAGAAAAGGGCGGCCATACAAATAAGGGCGGAAATGTTTGCATGCCCAAACTATTGCTAAAAGTTCTTTTTCGATAGTAGAGTACCGGGTTTCAGTTTCATTAAGTGTTCTAGAGGCGTATGCCACTGGTCGGTCACGGGGGACGTCACCTTGTGACAAAATAGCTCCGATAGCGAAATTGCTTGCATCAGTAGTTAGCACAAAGGGTTTATTGAAATCTGGGTATACGAGTACAGGGTCATTAGTAAGTATTTCTTTACAAGCGTTAAAACAATTAATAAATTCGTCGTTATGTATGATTTGAGCTCCTTTCTTAAGACATTTGGTAAGCGGCTTAGTTATTTTTGCAAAGTCTCGAATAAATCGCCTGTAATAACCAAGAAGACCTAAAAAGCTTTTAATATCTTTCGTAGTTCGAGGTATTGGGAAATTTTTAATTGCAGAAATTTTTTCAGGGTTGGGTTTGACACCATCCGGAGTAATAACGTGACCTAAATATTTAACAGATTTTTGCAAAAATTCCGACTTATTTAATTGTACTTTTAAATTACTTTGCCTAAGTCTTTCAAATACCTTTTTTAAACGTTCTATATGTTCTTGTAATGATGTACTATATATTAATATATCATCAAGATAAACAATACAAATTTGATTTTGTAAACCTCTTAAAACTGAATTCATTATTCTTTGAAAGGTGGAAGGAGCATTTTTCAAACCGAAAGGCATTCTTTTAAATTCGTAATGCCCTTCTTCCGTGCTGAAGGCAGTTTTTTCTACATCTTCGTCACATACTTGAATTTGATGAAAACCTGAACAAAGATCTATAGTGGAAAAATAATTTGCTTTACCTAATTTATCTAAAATATCTGTAATGAGAGGTATTGGATACTTATCATCTACTGTTTGCTCATTTAGCTTCCGGTAATCAATTACCATTCTCCAAGAGCGTTTGCCAGTGGCGGGATTAAAGGCCTTGGGCACAATCCAGATTGGACTCGAAAATGGCGAATTACTATCCTGTATTATACCTTGCTCTAACAATTTAGAAATTTGTGACCTAACTTCGTCTTTATGAACTTCAGGAAAGCGATATGACTTTGTATAAACTGGAGATTCGTTTTTTAGTTTGATTTTATGTTTTATCTGATTTGTAAAAGTTAAAGGAGTACCCTCGCAATAAAATATATCCCTATATTCAAAAAGTAAGTTTTTAATAGCGTTTTTCTCTTCCGCGTTACAATGATCAAGTCTTATATTTTTTAAATTATTTTTAAGCAATCTATCATAATGTTCGGATATTACTTCATCAGTTTCCATTTTTTCTATACAGTTAACGTGGACTAAATCTATTGGTTCTATATCAAATGGTTCTGAAATTTCTAACTTCACAGAATTTTCATTGACATTAGTAATAGTAGTTATAGCATAATTATTACGAACGTTGACTAAAGCTTTGGGCATTTCAATACCATTACCAAAATTTTGGTATTCTAAAATACCTATTCCATTGCTTTGGGTAACAGGTACTTTTACAACCTGTTGTATTCTACCTGGTATAACGATACGATAATTTTTTATTGAATGATATTGTTTATTATTATTATTTGGCTGGAAAATAATAGGTACAGTAACGTAAGGGGTAGACATCTCCCTTGTGTTAACATTTATAGTTGCTTTTAATTGTTCGAGTAAATCTACTCCTATTATTCCTTCAAAATTCTCGCTAAACTTAAAAAGATAAAATTTATGATATTGTTTTACATTAAAAATACTAAAAACTGGTATATTAGCTACTTCGTCGTGAAAAGAAATATTATGCGCTGTTTGTATATTAAATTTCTCTTTGAAAATAAATTTTTTATAATACTTATGTGCTAAATCAGGGTTTATTAAACTTTTTGTACTACCGGTGTCTATCAAGAATCTAGCATTTATTTCAGGAATTATAATATACGGCAGATTTGCTTTTAATGCATTTACTTGTATTATCTCCGACCGTCGGAGGTCGACGCCAGACAAAAATTTACATCATCGTTTTTCCCTATATTCGCACATGTTTCCGTGTACATATTATCTTGTTTATGAGCACTAACATTGTTTTCTTGAAAATTGTTATCATTATAGGGGTATTGAGTTTCTGTGGAATCATATGGGTGTAAATGTTGATAATTAGAATAATCAAGTTGATCTGGTTCGAATGGATTTTCAAATTGAACTTGGTTAACCTCTTGGTTAAATAATTCATTGGCGGTGAATTTTGGTTGGGGTTTTGATTTTAAGGAAGTATTTGCTGATGACGTGTCCATCGGTTCGGGTTTATATTGGTTTTGAAAAGAAGGACGGTTAAAGGATTGGTTATTATTTCTTTGTTGGATTGTAGAATTATTATAAAATTTTTGGAAATTATGTTGACGTTGTGGTACAAAATGATTATTGGGATTTCTATTGAAGGAGTTGTTAGTAAACGTATTTTGTGGTCTAAATAGAGACGAAGGATGAGACTGACGTGGTATCGAGTTTTGAAACATTATTGGAGACTGTGAGAAATTTGACTGAAAATTCGGACGTGGTTGCGAAGGAAATGTGCGTTGATTGAAATTTGAATTTATGTTTGAGTTTGTATAAGCAAAGTTTGAATTATTTCTCGCAGGAGTGAATCTAGATGATGGTTTAAAATTATTTTGAGTATTTAAATTATTTGATCTCTGGGTCGAGTAAAGAAAATTTTCTTCCTCTATAACCAAACTCATTGCTTTTTCCAAACTGTCTGGATTTCTTAACCTAACATTTGTTTGAATTGAAAACGGTAAACCTCTAATAAACGTTTTTAGCGATAAATCATCATAACTTCTTAATCTCACTGTTCTTTCGGCTGCAGGTAAATTTAAAGAATTTAATTTGGAAACGATTAAGCTCCGTGCGTCTTGACAACGCATGCCAAATGTATACGGTGCTTCATTTTTCGAAGGTCTCAATGCTATTAAGTCTTGTATCAAACAATCTATGTCTCTCTGATCACCAAAACTGAGGTTAAGCGCGGCTTTTACTAATTGCCAGGTAGTTAGCTCAATTCGTGAACCTATTAGTATTTGTGCTCTACCTGTCAATTTGCCTAAAATCGCTCTTAACAAAAAATTATTCAAAGCATTATCAGTTTGACTTGCAAAAGTATTAATTAAACTTTCGCAATTACCTAAAAATATAGTAAGAGTATGTGGATTACCATCGTATGGTGGAATTGAATCTAAGTATAACTTTAATAATTGGTAATTGGGTTGAGCCATTTCTGATTCTATTGAATTTATTACTTCGAAAAGACTACTCAAATTAAGATCTCTATAATCTTCTGTCATGAAATAATAAAACTTTGTTAACTTATATTTCTTTAGTGTATATGAATTATTTCTTATTATCTTATTTTATTTTATTTTTCTCGATTATAAATACTATTATAAAAAAAAATATATATATGAGGAATAAATGTTTAAAAAGGATTAGCACTTACGCAAAAATGACGATTTTCATAATTTTCTTACTTCTTACATCTACTGCCTATAGGATCGGACGATTTTTGTTCTTCACCCAGGACTTGGATTAACTGCTTTTTCGTTTTTCTTCTTCTTTGGAACACTTTCACAGTTCTTGTAGTAACTAATACTTTTGACCCGATTTACCTTCGAATCTAGGCTTTTGTACTACAGGAAAAAGTTCGGTTTTTCCGGTTAATCGTAGAAACGAACAAACTACTCGCGAAACTCGTGTAATTTTCCGGAAAATCCTACTGACTGCGCCAGTGAAGTTTGTAGTTCCGAAAAGAATGTTTTTAAAAAGCGAAAAATTATTATAATGACTACTTTATTCAACAACTAATCTGACATAAAGAGTAAAAGAGTACATTAACATTTGTATTTATAACTTCGTTATCGGTGCAGCGTCAGCGGGTTCCGTGGCGCTGGGTCATCGTATTCAGGGCCTTAACTTGCCTTTAAAGTGGAAGCTGTATTCAGATCAACCTATTTGTGTGAATCTTCTTTTTCCAAAATGAAGTTTATTAAGAACAAATATCGCAATCGACTTACAGATGAACATTTGGATAATTGTATTCGAATTGCTGTATCAAATTTTACTGCAAACATTAAAAAAATTATGGATAAGTCTGAGTGTCAGCCTTTTCATAGAACGTGCTTTTTATATTTCAATGTTTATGTTCATGATAGTGCGTTACTTTTTTGTTGTTATTATTAACTATTTTTAAATCTTACGTGACATGCCATTGTGGCTGGATAAAAGTTTGTGTTTATTTTTCAAACATGTTCGTTTGGTAGGTAGGAATGTAGCTATGAACAAGTACGTACTAGTGATATTGGTTATTTTGTTATTAGTTTATTATTATTACCTATGTATTATGTATTACCAGTTAAATAGTAAAATAAATACATATAATGATAAATTAACTGTGGATTATTTCATTTACGTTGCGTTACGTGGCTTCCGTGTGGGTAGCTCGCTGTTTATTCCAAAATTAACAAAGTAGCTCAACACATTGAGAGGTTGGCGACCACTGATCTAGGGTATCGCGAAGAAATCTGTTTAGTTCATCTCGACTAAATACTCTAGATTTTTGCGCTTTGTACCCAACGCTTTGTTTTTTCAAAAATGCAATAAATTTTGGAAATTGACAGCTTTAGTAGAAAAATGGGGCAGAATATCATTTCATGAGAGATTTTGGACAGTATGTTCCTGATGCCAGTAGTTGAATGTGTTGAATTGTTCTTCATATAAAATTCATGATTTATGGGGGAGTTAGTTCAACGTGGCCGTAGTTTCCAATTCCCGCAGCTCCAGAGGATTGTTACTCATATTCTTATAGCTATCACTATCAAGCATTATGAATACTAATATTCACACTAGAGTCTTATTCACACGTAAAATCTAGCGGATTTCATAAATAATTAATTAACCAGCAGCAAATCACAGTTATTGTTTTTATTAAATCGTGGATTTCCGAAAATGATTAAACGGCCACTCTCGCACCGTGCTGTATCATAGTGAGAGTTTGCGGACTAAAAATCTCTGCGTATGAAAATGGCTTATCTTTGAAAATAATTGATATTTCATCGGAAATTAGTACGTAAAATGTCATTTTTTGTAAAGGTCGACGAAAAAATATATTTAGGGTACGCAAAAGCTAACAGCGTACATAGTTTCCTTACTAGTAAAACAGTATAATTGACAGAGTACACTGATTGAATCTAATTTAAACACTAAATCTACTTAAAATGTTTGTTGATCCAGAGTATCCCACTAGGAAGTTATCTCTGAGATGAGATCAAAATGTCTATTAAGAAACACTAGTTATATTCATGAACTCAGATTTATTCGTACTTAGGTAAATCTTTCTTCTTGCACTAGATGACTCTTTTTTATTGACTCCCTTTGTCATCCGTTGAGTTCTTTTCAATGACCAATTGTTGGATTTTCTTTTGAGTTGCTGAATATATATATATATATATATATATATATATATATATATATTGTTTATACTTGTGTGTATAAGAGGAATTTTTAATATTATTGTAATACTATTTTGATTTATTAAATTTTAGTGTGGCTAGCTCATTAAAAGAAACAGAAAATTTTTGTATATTTATTTATGCGGAGAAAATGAGATACTTTCTCTACTTTTTGGGTTCCAGTTATTTATACACTTTATCTCCAATATTTTATCTTTTATTCATTCAAACAATTTTTAATATTTTTTTTTATATTATTTGGTGCGCCTTTGGTTAATATTTCTCATTAGAATAGTCGATTCCAGATCTCACAGTACTAACAGATGTCAATTCGTATCCATTGAAATGATATTTAAGAAAACAATGATTTCAATAATATTTAATATGAATTAGTTTGTATTGGTCATAAAATATGTATTATAAATTTGAACAAATAAACAAAGTGATGAAATGTCTTATGCTAATATAAAAGTTGAGAAGTCGAAATTTATAAACGTTAAATAGAAATGCGTAAGTACTAATGTTTTTGTAATTACTTTTATCAGATCTGTTTTATATCTTTAACATAAATGTTGGTACCAACAAAGACAAAAAAACTAACCTTGTCCTCACAACCCCACTAATACTCCTTCTTGAAGTGCTGTCTTTCAGAACCACACCATACAGAACTGCCGGGACTCCAATAATTGTTATTTTATATATTTTTATATGTAGCTTCTTTATAGTATTCCTTCTTATATATTTTTATTTGCCGCTTCTACTGTTCATTCAGGACTCTTTTATACAATTTTGATAGTTTTATATCTAAAATTTCTTATCATTTCTCCAAGATGTCATACCTACTTCATTTTCTTCATCAACCAAAACTCCCATTGTTTTTTGTTGCTATGCCCTAATCATATTTGTGCTGATTCTAATTCTTAAGTGTTAATTTTTTTTTAAATTGTGTTTGTGTCCTTTTAAAATGTTCTTTCTACCAAATTATTATTATTCTTTCACATAAACTATCCTCTATTCCTATTTTCTAATTCCTAAATAATAGCTTTATTTACTCAACAACAAAATTCATATATTTCCTGACACAATAAATATAAAGTTCTGTGATTTCTGCTTCTCTTTCGATTTGTTGCATTATTCATTTCCATAGACTTTTTTGACATCTATGTCACTGTGATATATAAACAAACAATTCTCTCCTACGTGACAGTTCCTAAACTTTTGACATTACATATTATAGAATTATCAATTTAATATCACATTAAAACACTAGTAAGGTCATCTTGTACATTTACCAAGTATTTGTATGTTTCTCAGTACTTCACGTTGATAATCATTTTAAATAAAAATTGTTAAAAATTGAAAGCAAGTATTTTTTATAATTCTATTAAGTTTGTAATGGCTGAACTACACATAACCCAAAAATGAAAAGACACTATCATTCGGATACAAAATTAAGTAATTAAATGGCATCAAATCAATTTCTCCATCCAACATTATGATTGAAGTTGGTCTGAAATATATCGATAAGCCAAATAATATTACGAACAGTATAAATTTTATTCTAAACGTAAATCCGAATATCAGCAGCCTTATTAGTTCCGTCACAACGTCAATGCATTCAAAAAATAGATTCAAGGTACTCATTTTAAACCAGTATAATATATATATATATATATATATATATATATATATATATATATATATATATATGTATATATATATATATATATGTATATATATATATATATATATATATATATATATATATATATATATATATATATATCAAATTCGAACCATCAATATTCTACTTAAATTTCACTTATGACTAAACTTTCAAATTAAATAGTTAATTCAAATTTGAAGTGTGTTCCTGAAAACTTAACTTCAATCAATTTTAAACGTGAGGAGTGTCCCTAAAATGCTTTTAGATATAAGGAGAATACTAATTAGGTGGTTGACGTCAATTGACACTTGCATACGCCGTCGAAAGAGCAGCACGGTGGTGTGTTACCGACACTGAACTCCTTCAGACTTCTCAACTTACTTTATCGTCAACAAGATATATCGGTCAAAGGACAATTTCCACTAAGTAGTGAAGATACTTAGAACTTCAGCTACATATTTGATGTATGATTAAGTTAGGGCTATGTTAAAAGTTTAATTGCTCATAGTTAAGATTAAGTGTGCTCGTGAGAAAGTGGTTCGTTATCTATGGTAATGGAGATGAGAGACAAAGCAGAAATTTGTTGCCTTTATCTTTCCTGAATTTAAACAGTATTTTGGCTCTTTGAATTTCAAACTTTCTTAATCACTGAAAGAAAAGCCTTTGTGAATAATATTACTAATGCGGTTATTAATATACTGACTTCTCTTTCAAGATGGTTTTGTGGGATACCTTTAATATATCATCTAATACTTTTTTCAGCTTCGTCGCTCCTTCGTCCCCATCTTCTTGGTTCAGCTTCAAGTCTAAATTTTTGGTTTGTTGAACCATAAATTGTTTTCATTCCCCCAATATATTCTATATTCACTCCTTTTCTCTCAATTTGCTCTACTTTGTTTTGTTATTCTCTCCTTCCGCTATCTTGAAATTCATTTGTATTTCTTTATTCATATTGTTACGAAACAGCACACTGGTATAGTCCCTGAATCCGACTCTGTCTAAGCCATGTATGAAAGGTAAAATAAAAACTGTTTACGATTGTGACTATCTTATCTAGACATTGTTTTTGTGACCAGTCTTATCTAGAAAATGCCAGAAAGCCAATTGTTTTTGTGTGAGCCGCAATCTAGAATTATCTAGTAGAAAAAGGCACTAATATATAAAGGACCGACCGGGGAGAGTTTAGTTTAGCTGATAAAGTGATAGAAATTGCGAACAGTGTTGATATAAATTAATATTTAAGGTTGTGTGCATATAAATTAAATTTGAGTGAATAGTTAAGTGTATATAAATTAAGTGTTAGTGAGTAGTTCAGTGTTTAAATAAATTCGTAAGTAGCCATACAGTGTGTTTAAAGTTTATCCCACTCGTTTACTGTTTAAATAAATAATAAAAACATTACAATATCATCTTCTATGCTTTGTATGTCTTTATTTGTCTTCATAATTTTTCTGTCTAATTTTCATATCATTTCGCTTTTCTCTTTTATTTTATTAGTATTCTCTCCTATTTGAATTTCTAATTCATTTTCTTTAAACTTTCTATTTCTGGCGATTGTATTTCTTCCATTTCCATTAATCTTCCTAACATTTTATTTCTGATTTCTTGTTTTGTTTCATGGATTCTTTCTTCTGTCTATCTTTTAGATTCTTCCAATTGTCTTCTTACATCTTCTATATTCTCCTCCATTCTTAGACTACATGTTTTCATTTCCTCTTTTATTCCTTCTTTCATGATTTGATTATTTGTTTCCATTTTTTCTTCCATTCTTTTCATAGTTTGTGACATTTTCATCATCATATTTTGTTCACCTCTATTTCCAGCACCTTCTCCTTGATTCTGTCCTACCTCTTCTCTATTTCTCATTGTTTCTTCAAGTTCTTCAATTGGTTCAGCTCTTTCGCTTCTACCTGTCACTTCATTGTTCTCCTAATTAGTCTCCTTTGTTCCAATTATTGTACTTGGAAGTCACCCATTCCATGTTTCCTTTCTTCTCTCTCTTCATCTGATCCACTTTCTGGTCCTATTTGTTTAGCATCTCTGAGTGTCATTCTTCTTTTCATTCAGATTTTGTTTTTATCAAACTAATTCTTTTATATTCCAATTTTATGCACAGATTTTATATGCCTCGCCTTTGTAGCGACAATTTTCTTAATGTTTTATATTGTAGATAATATATTATATATATATTATTTGTAAATTGTTAATTTTTTATATATGTTGCATTAATTATTAAAATAAACATATTTAAAAGGCCTCAAATTATAGAAGTTGTTGTAATTTTAGTTTTTGTAATTCAAATTAAATGAACTACACCTACGAAAGAGATCAGCAACGATTATTGCGACTTTTTGAAGATGTCCAGGCAGAAGAAGAATTTGTTGATGAGGAGGAAACAACCGAAAACGATGTTGTAGAAGAGAGATCTGAAGATAGCGATACAGAAGAAGAAATCGAGGAAAACGAAAAAAAGGAAACTGGAAATACTATTGGACCTCATTTCATAGGGAAAGATAAAATTACCAAATGGGCCAAGCATGTACCTCCAAAAATAGTCAGAACTCGTAAAGAGAATATAGTAATGCAGTTACCAGGCCCAAAAGTTAATGTGAAAAATAAATCTAAAATTGATGATATTTGGGGTTCTCTATTCGATCTAAACATGCTACAAATAATTGTTGATGAGACCAACAAAAAGATTGATTCAGAAAGTTCACATTTTATTCGTGAGAGAGATATTTTGCCAACCAATATTGACGAAATTCGAGCCCTAATTGGATTATTATATTTTGCAGGTGTTAGGAAAGCAAGTCATTTGAATACTACTGACTTATGGAACACAGATGGGACTGGCATAGAACTTTTCCGATTAACAATGAACGAGAGAAGATTCAAAGTTCTACTAAGATATATTCGGTTTGACGACATACATACTAGAGCTGAGAGATCTATTTTAGACAAACTAGCTCCAATTAGCACTATACTGACAAAATGGAATGAAAATCAAAAGTAAAGTTTCTCTCATTCTCAATTTGTTACTGTTGATGAGAAACTGGAAGCCTTTAGAGGCAGATGTTCTTTCCGCCAGTACATCTCAAGTAAACTGAATAGATGTGGTTTAAAAATACTCGCTACTTGTGATGCGAAATTATTTTACACTAGTCATATGGAAGTTCATGTTGGGACACAACCAGCGGGCCCTTTCAGTCTAGACAACAGTACGAAAGCTATAACTGAAAGAGCCTGTAAGCACCTTTATAATTCGAACAGAAATGTCACAACAGACAACTGGTACACTAGCGCTGCACTCGATATAGAACTAAAACGAAATGGTCTAACCTTAGTTGGAACTATAAAGGGCAGAAGAAGGGAAATGCCTAGTATTTTCAACCGAGCACAAAGTAGGCCAATTGGATCTAGTGTATTTGCTTTTGGCTGCGGAGATACCTTGGTGTCATATAAACCGAAAAAAAATCAAAATGTTATATTGTACTCGACAATGCATCACGGCGATGATGTTGATGAGGAATCTGGTAAACCAGAAATAATATTACAGTACACTTCAACGAAACGTGGTGTCGATACTGTGGACCAATTGTGTGCACAGTACAATGTAGCACGTTGTTCCAGAAGATGGCCCGTGGTGATTTTTTATAGTTTATTGAATGTTACAGGAATAAACGCGTTCGTTATTTATAGATGTAACAATATTAATTCAACAAAACCAAGACGACAAATGGAAACAGAACTAGCTTTTGCTTTGACGTACAACCATCAATAAAATAGGTATCTGAATCGACATATCCCAGCAAATATTAGAGTGCGACTGAAAGAACTGTGTAATCTGCAAGATCCGCAAGAGGATGAGCCAGCTCAGAGAAATCCAGGGCAAACTGGAAGATGTGGTGACTGTAACGCTCTCTAAATTGGGTATCAACCGTTTGGTCCATTGGACAACTCTAGTTTCCTGATTCCACTCGTCCTGCCATTCTTGTATGCTATGTGCTCTTATTCTCCCTATTCTTGACGATGGGTCTTCTTCTATATGCTCCCAATTTAGAGCCCTTTCTCTTACTAACAAATATATTGGCAGTTCTCCGGCTATAACTTGTAGGGCCTTTGTGGAGGTTGTCTTAAAGGCTGAACAGGTTCTCAGAAACATTTTCCGTTGCACTTTTTCCAGGATATCTTCATATTCGACTAGTCTCAGGATATTAACCCATATTAACGACCCATACAGTATAGTCGAATTCACTACACCATTCAGTAGACGTATTTTGCCATAACATGGTCCTTTAACATTTTGAATCATTTTTTGGAGGTTGCTTACAACGTTTGTAGCCTTTTCGCCCGTTTTTTCTACATATGTCTTCAAGCTTAATTTGTCGTTGAGCCAGAATCCAAGATATTGCATCGATTTCACCGGATTTATAGATGAGTTTTCCATTTTAAAAATGACACTGCTCCTATCTCGTTTGCCTTTTGGGATAATCGCTACGGTTTTCTCTGGAGCTATGTTCAGTTTATTGGTTTTCATCGAATTGGCAATGAGTTGCAATGTGATATATGCCTTTCGTATTAGCTGTTACTATTATGGCGAGATCGTCAGCATACGCTAGGGTGCAGCATCCTGTCAGAACTTCAATCTCAAGAACTGAATTGTACATAACATTCCATAGGGTTGTCTCAATTACGGAACCTTGAGGTACTCCCATAAATGTTGTCATCTTCTTTGTCCGGTTAATTATTAATTCCCTTCCTTGGAAGTAGTTCTCGATCAGTCGAACGATGTACTGACTGACCCGTATCTCCTCAAGTGGATGGATAATTATTCTCCAGGTGGTTGTGTTGAAAGTATTTTTCACGTCGATGGCAATAAGTGTGGTCCACTTTTTGCTAGATAACTTATGGACTACGTATTCTACCGCCTGTATCGTTGATTTCCCTTTACGAAATCCAAACTGTCTATCAGAAAGACCATGCTTTTCCTCCAATTCCCTCTCTAGTCTGTTCCTGAGAATTATCTCGAAGATTTTATAGAAGGTATCTATTAGGTAAATTGGAAGGAATGTTGGGTTGCCTTTTTCATCTAGTTTTCCCTTCGGTATTAGACTAACCTTAGTAGTTTTCCATGATTTGGGCAGACTTTCTTGTGATAAAATGGTGTTCATGATGTTCTTGACCGTATTAGCATTCCACTTAACTACCTCTGTAACAGCTTCTAGAGTTATGCCATCTGGACCTGGGGATTTCTTTGATTTTAGGTTCTTTCCCGCGGACACAATTTCCATATTAGTGATTGGCGGATAGTTCTGGACTGGAGTTCGAATTATTAGTGTTTCATTACTCTCCGGAAATAATTTTCAAATTTGCTTCTCCTTTTCCTCATCTGCCAGAGTGTAGGGGCTTTCAAAATGTTTCAACCCGTTCATGGCTATTTTATATCCAGCGCCCCAGATATCATTCCCAAGATCGGCGCAAAGATTCCGCCAACATTCCCTTTTTGATTTTATTACTTCCTTTTTGAGTATTTTCTGGAGTTCTTTAAGATTGCTCTGGAGGTACATAACTTCGCCTGCCTTCTCGTCCGAATTAATTGCTCTGAGTCTAACTATTTGTCGCTTAATTTGATTTGCTCTTCTTCTGGTATCCTGTATATCTTCATTCCACCAATATGGATGGATTCTCCTCACATTACGATACCTTCTACTTTGTTATTGTGCCGCTTTCACACTGGAATTCATAATTATTGTTATTGGCTTACCTCGGCAGCTAATAATTATAATATTATGGCATGAAGTACTCTTACTCTCAGTTGGGTTCAGGCGCTCAGATAATTTTAGAAATCAACATATATTTTTTTATATAAATATTTAATAAGTAAATTGTTTCAAAAAAAATATTGATATACATATTTCGATTTAATCTTATAATTGAATTATTTATTCAAAAAAACATCTTCAACTGAAAAATAAAATTGAGTGACGCCGCTCGCGTTCCTGCTATATGTCGAAATATAGTAGATATAAGCTTGAGGAATAAAAAACGCTGGCGATAAGTCTTCCGTCGTACACCTTACAATGTTAAACGATAAACTTTCAGAAACCGTTGAAATATTCGTGTGGTTGAATAGATGTTATATTATTCACAATTGTTTATTATGAAAATATTTTATGCTAATAGAAAAAAGAAGGATGAATTATGTAAATAGAAATTATAACTATAAACTAGAAAAGTGTTTTAGAAAATCTATTACATGCTAATATTACATTGATAGACTTTAAAACAGGTTAGTAATTCCTTTTTAGTACTCTTTATTATAAACACTATATTAAAATGTTTTAAACTTATTCTTCAAATTGTTTATTTATGGCCTTTTATTTTATTGTTTTATTTGTTAAAATGATCATTTGATTATATTGTTTGTCTTTGGTACCCAAAGAAATAATTTCACTGACCTGTACTTTGAGAATGGATAAACCCAAATTGTCCTTCTATACTGCCACGAATCATCAATATTGTCTATAATTCTTCTGGAAAACTTGTTCTGGATCGGGAGGCAAAATATTTGATTTTTGTTAATTTTCACTGAAAATGGAGTTACTCGTTCTCCTACCTTCTCACCACTCTCTCCCTGGTTTTTTTATAAAAAAACTTCCTTCACCAGATGTTCATATGTTACTTGATATGTTTTGTTCAATAATGATCGATTGTCACTATATTAATTGTCCTAAATCACTTCATTATTTATATGAATATCCTGTGGTTTTCATTATTATACACTCTACATTGTTTACAATTTCATAATAATTTCAAATTAGTCCTACAAAATGACTTATTAACTTTTTTTATCATTTTAAAATCCTTTGATTGGTTGGAATATAAATCGTATATACATAATTTTGGCAACATAAACAAATACTAAATATATACGTAATTATTCCCTTTTGATATAACTTTTTATTCATCCAATTATTACACATAGATTTTTAATAATTTTATTTATTCATACCCTCATCTAATTCAATCTCATCTGTTGATATATATGTTATTATAATATGATAGATTTATTCTATAACTATTGTTGAATCTTTTATTATAATATCTGTTTCTTTGCTATGATTCAAATTATATTCCATAAGATATGGTGGGATAGACTCCGTGCTGCGTTATGTTAATTTATTTTATTACCACTTATATTTGATTATTGTTATAACATGACTTTATATGTTTCTATCTAAATTAAGTATTGTAAAATTTATTGAGATAATCTCATATTCTTACATTATATTGAATTACTGAAAATTAAACCACAATTGATAGATTTTGTCATATCACTCTTATATATAAAAATATGATCTTTGTTTCTATATCTCAATATTTTACTGGAATACAATATATATTGTTTTGAATTTTTTTATATGTTTTAATCTCTCAACAAAGAGTTTATTGTGTGTGTGTGTGTGTTTGGTCATATTTGGAAAAATTTCGTTTTGTTAGTACGATACAGCCTCTGGAGTGTATAAGTGCGGAAAAGATAGTTTCCATTTTTAAAACTGTTTATTATCTTCACCTTCTGAATTACATATGGGCTTGTCCAACCATTCTGAAATTCATGTTAGTTATCACAACGAAATGAGCTAGCAACTTTTGCGCACAAATAATAATCCTTGAAGAGAAAATATAGAATAACTATTTCTCTTGCATAAAATTACATGTTGAGACTGTACTAAGTGAATAATTGTATGAATTATTATGAAAGGGATGTAATTCTAATAGCTTTTCAAACACACTATTTGCACTTTTATAACTCCCCTGATATCTTTTCGTTTATTTTATCCGTCCTTCACCTTTTTCCTCCACATTTATTGAGAACAAAAACAACGGCGTTACAGTTTATACTTTAATCAGGCCAAGTCCCCAAAGAAGCTTCTGGATTACTTGATTACATCCAGCACAAATAAATATTTGCATACTATTTCGGATGGAAACAGGAGTACAGCTATAGCTCTTGGTGATGCAACACTAACTAGCATAACCTTCTGCTTAATTAAACTAAACTTCTGGTTCTCAAGAGACTGTAGAGTTTTCGGTATAGCTTAGCAATATATGAGAGTGTTATTTCCAAAACAAAGCCATGAAATAAAAATGTTCAGGAATCAACTTTTTTTATAATGGTTTCTGTTGATAATTTGATTTGAATTTTCATTCTTTTTCCTAAGAGTATTTTTGGAAGAGAGCTTTTTAAATACTGCAAATCACAGATGACTTTTATCAATTCTGCAAAAAAAACAAGTTGAATTTGGTACAGTTTGGAACAAACTTAGGATGTGGTACGATTTGGGATCAATAGGCGCAAATTAATATGTGGTTGTTTTTATTACAATAAGAACATATTTTTGAAAACAGTTAAATGAAAAAAATACGATGTTTATTCTGAATCTTATGCGTTATCTTTTTGAATATTCTGCAAAGCGTCTTTGTAATACATAACATTTTCTACTTGGTATCCCATCTTGCGAAGCAGAAACACGACGTCAGCCTTTTTTCTGTTTTAATAAGATTTGAACATAGAATTTCTTGTAAGTATCTCTCTATGGATGCAAGTTTCATTCCCCTTTTGGGAATTGTATGTTCACAGGTGGAAAGTAAGTGATAAGAAAGAGCAAGACCAGTCTTTGAAGTTGATCTATCGATTTTTATACGCCGACAGAAATGTCCTGTCAGTTCCAAGAGAAATTATTTCAATTTCGTTTTGAAAACAATAACATTACTTATATTTTTGATACTATCTGGATTATAATTACAGATTATCGGAGGTATAAATCGAAAAAATCTTTAAAAGAACGATTCATTCTTGGAGCAATATAGTGGTGCTTGCTTCTAGTTACATATATATGTGCAGGGAAGTCTCTTACATCTTATATTTTGTAATACTTTCTAAATGCACATAGGAAGTATAACTGTTTTAGGTCAAATATGTTGCTTTCTCTACATCAGCGGTTCTCAAACTTAATCGATCTGAGAAATAGGTATAAGGATTACGTACAATGCTCTTCAGAAATCTTTTTTGGATGACTTCTAACGGACGAATGTGTATTTTCAGGGCACTTCCCCGAGCCAGTATACCATAACGGAGGTGACTTTCCACTAGTGACTCCCATATCGAAGATGACTTTCCACTAATCCAAAATAAAAAGTGTGGAGATGTTGGTTAGAAATGTACTTTTTCAAGTGCTTAAATTTATGTAGAATAAACTGTCCACTTTAAATTTGTATCTATATTTTATTTAATTTATTAGTATAATAAATGAATCTTGATCATATTGTGATATTTTTATTTGATGAAATTGGTCAATAGATGACTTGCAGTAAATATTAGACATGTAAACATTTTTTTTTTCAATATTCATTGTTAATAATTTAATGAAATTAACTGTCTCGACCCTTACCTCGTGGAATCTGTTCATAATAGTGTTTTAAATGAAACTCACGGTTTCTAGTTAATTCCACAATATAATAAAAGTTATTTTAGAATTTTCATTAACTTTTATTATATTGTGGAATTAACTAGAAACCGTGAGTTTCATTTAAAACACTATTGTTAATAATTTACTTTCAAACCACGATTTAATTAACTTTAGAATATTGTTTTCATCATTCAAATACTTTTCGATAGCAATCACGTTCAATTCCGATATCATGAAGAATCATTTTTTAAATGAATATCTATTAGCTGATTTCACAGGAGCTACTTTTTAAGATTCTGGTCTTTAAGAACCCTTCAGAATTTCACTTTTTATATAATCTCCTCCTTTTCATCATTGTTCTAAAAAAATCAACATTCCAACGCATTTCCATTGAAAGATCGGCAAGTCAGACACGAACGCTGGAACTCAAATCGACTTCAAGTCGTGCTCAAACGACGAACATAAATTTCAAATATATATTCAAATTTGAATTCCACGCCACACTGAATTGAAGATCAGGATTCACTAACAACGAAATAAGGAACTAGCTGCGCGACTTGTTAAAAATGTTTTTTAAATTCCCATTTTAAAACTTACAATATTTCTAACAAATGCAAGAAAATTATTATTTTTACAATATCTCAAAGAATAGTTTTGTATATTCATGAATGTTTGAAATTATTGGATTACTGAATAATTCTCCAGCTTTCCTGAATAATAAGAGAGTGGGACTTCATAGCCTGAAATATATACTGAGGAGACTTTAGGTCGGTAAAAGGTGATCAAAAGTAGAAACTAGATCCCCACGACATAAACAATCGATTTTGTCCAGGCCAAGTTGATTAGTGAGTGTTGTGACAACCTGCAATTAAATATTGATTCATTGTTATATTTCGAGTAACGCATTGTTTTTATTTCAATTAAAGATCTCTCTAAAACTTTGTCTGAACTTTTTGAAAGTAAAATATGCAGGTTTGAATGACATTTATTTCAACAGTTCTTACAATTTTACTTAAGATTTGTTTTATTGTTTCCTCCTTTATCACTTGTTCGGGGTGTGTGGTACGCTTTAACAGTGGACAGTTGATGTTAACCGTTCTGTGAAATTCGCCAAATTCTTTTATAAATAGAACTTCTATTTTGATTTAATCTACGTAGAAAATCTTGATAATGTGCAATCTTCTATAGACCGAATGAAACGAACAATTTAAATCATCAAAACAAAGTCAATTTAAACATATCCGTCTGTTGACAACTAGGCCAAGCCACTGGGCAAAATAACAGCCATTTTTTGACATAAATACTACCTGAAAACCAACTGTGCGATTTTGTGTATGACAGTTAGTAGATGAATTCTGCACACTTTCCAACTCCTGAATCATCATTTTCAATTATTTATTAACAATTTAGATGAAAAATTCGCACTTTTTTTTGCGTTTTCCTTATAAAATGGAAACTGTGCCAGCAATCATCATGTAGTCAAGAAAAGAATTGTAGAGAAAAGAGAATGAGAGGTCGAACGATCCGATCAGTTGGTTGGAACCGGAGAAAATTCGGAAAAACCGGAAAATTTGACGTTTTTTTGAAAAATTCGGAACTCTGCCATTTTTCAATATTAAGAAATGAAACTTGGCATCCAGGTAGCTGTTTATATGTTTTTTATGTGTGCAAAACCCTAATTCTGTCGGACGAATAGTTATCGCACAATCGCGATCGTAATTTTTTTGCTAAGTGTCAACAACGGAATTTGAAACTACTCAGGCATAGCAACAAAATTTCTATTCTGGTTTTTCAATAAAATGAAGCGAATGAATTGATATCTGATCATGATTCCGACGATGAAATAGATGATTTTATATTAAATATGCCAAATATAGATTTTATTAACGATGAAGTCGAGTATTCAAGTCCAACTAAAAAACGAAAATTTGTTCAAAAATAAAAATTAATTGTATGCATGCATACCATAAGTATATTAGATTTTAAGTGATGTAAAATATTTGTAAATGTTTAACCCTGCATCACTCGCGCTATGAGCGTTTTTCTCACGCCTGCTAATAAAACGCACATTCTATGAACAGTAAATCACATATACTGCTACCCCCACTTCTAGCTGACTCTTCTTGAATATGCATCGGCATGTGCAATATTTAGTGTGAATTGATATTAGTTACCAGATACTTGTTGAACCTTTGCAGACCTCCGTGAGAGTTTCTCTCATCGCGCGAGTTCTAACGTAGTTTATAATTTTTTGTGATCGAGTAAACTCGTGTTGGTAAGTGAATTTGTTTTCTATATACAAAGTGTCCTACTACATTGAATTTATTGTTTTAGATTATAAACAATGAGTAGAGGACGGATGCTTGCGGAATTAGGGCGACTGAATTATGAAGAGAGTGAAAGAGAGCAGATGTTAGCTAATATACCATGGACGGGTCAAGAAGGCGAGCAAAACCAAGAAATTATGGAAGATGATGAACGCGAAGATATCGAAAGTGATACTGCCAGTGAACATAGTGAACACAATACTGATTCGGAACAAAGTGATGAAGATGTTGAAAATTTTGTCCAGGAGATTGAAGAAAATCGTGCATACGGCTCTATACACCATTTTACTGGTAAAGACAAAAAAACTTACTGGATGGCTTATCCTCCACGACCTAATGTACGAACACCAAGAAGGAATATTATCACTCATCTTCCTGCGGTCAAAAATATTGCAAAAATGCAAATACTGTGGCAACTTGCTGGAGATTATATATAACAGAGGAGATTATTGAACAAATTGTACATTGCACTAATATTTACTTGGCCAAATTACGGAATGATTATAGCAGAGAAAGAGATTGCCGTGACACGGATACCATAGAAATAAATGCCTTCATTGGCCTTCTATACATGGCTGGGGTACGGAAGGCTCAATACGGGAATACTAAAGAACTTTGGGATAATTCAATATTTGCACCTGCTTGCTTTAGGCTCACGATGTCGCGAGAACGATTTCATCTCCTAGATAGAGCATTGAGATTTGACAATATCAATGACAGAAACCAAAGAAAAATGTATGATAATTTGGCTCCCATTCGAGAAATCTTTGAAAAATTTGTATCCAAATGTCAAGAAAATTATCAAGTTGGAGAGTATTGTACAGTGGATGAAATGTTAGAGAGCTTTAGAGGCCGTTGTAAATTTAGGCAATATATAGCCAATAAGTCGGCCAAATACGGCATTAAAATATATGCCCTAGTTGATTCCAGGATGTTTTATACGAGTAATATGGAGATATATGCAGGAAAACAGCCGGCTGGGCCTTTTCAACTTGACAATTCTACTTCTGCTGTGGTAAAGCGTATTGCATATCCCATATTAGATGCAGGTAGAAATATAACTATGGACAATTACTTTACGTCAATGCCGTTAGCCAAAGAACTAATTGGTAGAAAAACCACTATCGTTGGTACCCTCAGAAAAAAAAAAAGGAAATTCCACCAGTGTTTATAAATGCGAAGCGACCTGTACCTAGTAGCATGTTTGGTTTTCAGAAGGACACTGTAATATTGTCATATAAACCAAAACCCAGAAAAAATGTGCTGATGTTGTCTACATTTCATTCTGGAGACAAAATAGATCCTGAGTCTGGCGACCTGCAGAAACCTGAGATTATCACATTTTACAACCTAACCAAAGGTGGCGTCGACGTGGTTGATGAGTTAAAATCAACATATTCTGTTTCTAGATTTTCTTGTCGCTGGCCCCTTAGAATTTTTTTTACAATTCTAGACATTGCTGCCATTAATTCCAATATTGTTTATAAAACTAATACCGGCGTCATTGAAGAACGTAGAATTCATCTGAATAAACTGGCGGAAGATTTGATCAAGCCGTTGTTAGTTGGGCGTTCATCAATTAGGTCCTTGCCAATTGATATCCGAAGCATGTTGAGGTCATACTTAAATTTGCCTCAGATTGATCACAACAGAGATGTTTCATCAGGTTTTTGTGCTTTTTGTCCCAGGAGAAAGAGCAGGAAGTCAAAAAAGCGATGTGTTAGCTGCAACGCTGCGATTTGCACAGAGCATACGACATTCACATGTCGAACGTGTTGTGGTGTAAACGACAACAGTGATAATTCAGATAATTGAATTTTTATGATCATTTGTTTCTACTTTAGCCTATATTAACATAACTTTTATCTCAGTAACATTTAAAAGATATATACAGGGTTGTTTCCATTGTTGTGTTCACATTGTTGCACAAGTTTATTTGTGTTGTTCAAAGTATACTGGCAGTTTTATTTTTCGTTAATATTATAAAATAAACCCTTCAACATTATCTATATTTTTGTTTTATTTTCGAAAAATTAAATAAAAACAATAACATCAAACATAAGTTTGATCTAGTCTGGGTGTGAGAGAAACTCTCACACGCGAGTGCTCATGTAATTTTTTGGGGCGCGAGTGATCGAGGGTTAAGATATCTTGAAAGATTGTAATAAAAATTCTTATAAAACCCATGCCACATTTTATTTTTTCACGAACCTTAAATTCCTAGTCAAGCATCCGATTCCTTGAATCATGTTATCCAGAAATAAAAAAAAAATCAATGAAATACGTATAGTAGTCGCTAAAATAATGGAACATAAAGATTCGAACGTTGCGCGCAGCGAAGCTGTCGTACTGTATTACTGAATATGCGCGCTCCTCCTCAGCCGCCGCTCGAGCTGCCGCTACCCCCACTATTCCAGTTTTTCCGCGCGCTCGACCATTTCAGCACATATTCAAGGCCGTATTTCACCGACTCCTCTTCATTTTATTGAAAAAACAGAATAGACATTTTGTTGCTATGTCTGAGTGGTTTCAAATTCCGTTGTTGAAACTTTAATCAGACACTCACACGAGTATCCAGCCCTCCGCGAAAAAAATTACAAAAAAAATCACGATCGCGATTGTGCAAATGCTATTCGTCCGACAGAATTAGGGTTTCGCACACATAAAAAACATATGAATAGCTATCTGTATGCCAAGTTTCATTTCTTAATATCGAAAAATGGCGGAGTTGCGAATTTTTCCAAAAAACGTCAAATTTTGCGGTTTTTCCTAATTTTCTCCGGTTCTTATCATTGGATCGGAACGTTCGACCTCTCATTCTCTTCGCAATTTTATTTTCTACAATTCCTCTTTTAACCGCATTAAGATTGTTCAAATAGTTTCCATTTTATAAGGAAAAAACTAAAAAGATTGCGAATTTTTCATCTAAATTGTTAAGAACTAATTAAAAAGTATGATTCAGGAGTTGGAAAGTGTGCAGAATTCATCTACTAACTGTCTTACACAAGAGGGTCGGATTTAGGGACTATACCAGTGTGCTGTTTCGTAACAATATTTAGTATTTTCACATGTATTAGAATTAGAAATAGGTACACAGGCATGGATGATTATATCAGAGATTTTAATATTTTTGAAGTAGAAACGAATGACGTGCCTGATATTGAGTATTTAAAGCAGTACTTTAATAAAAAAAATAACCAAAATAATTTCACAGTTTTCCACACTAACAGACGGATGGATGAGGTGAAGGATCAATTTTCTTTCTAATCTATTGAAAATTATTTTGTCTATGACCTTTGCTTTGTTATTCCATAAGGACATAAGTCTGTAGCAATCCAAGTAACATAGTTTCGCATTTATTGTTCTTCTGATACGTCCTCGTATGATAACCCTGTTCTAATTTCGTCGGACGAATTTCTGATGAAAGGGAAAACTTTTACATCGAATGTCGCGAATATTATTATATCTTGTAAACCAAAAGTTGACTGGATACAATGCACCAATTGTTCTGGTAGGCTTCATGAGACATCTACCAGCCACAGAAATATTTTCAGTGTGCCAATAAGAAGACGCATAATTAAGAAATAATCAGTAGTGGGTCGGTCGTTTTTACCATTGTAACCGGCAAAATGGCACCTCTGCTCATTTTTTGATACCTTTGAAGAGTAAAACTTTATTTATATTATTTATAAGATATTAATGTTGCATTTTTCAGATTATATAATAATTTTTGGTATTAAATATGTCCTTTCCTAATTGTAGATTATTTTTAAAATTAGTGTTTTTAAATGAAACTCACGGTCTCTAGTTAATTCCACAATATGATAAAAGTTATTGAAAATTCTAAAAAATTGACAATTGTTTCGATAAATCAATATCATCGTCAGAATGACAGAAGTTACATTTCATTTTATGCCTACCTGATGTTTAGTAGTTATTTTTGGCTAGACCAAGAAGTAACCTAACTTGTGATTGGCTTAATATATGTTTATAGAAAAAAGAAGAAGATGTGATATTACAAATATTGAAGCTTAGATATTATTAGCCCTATGATGATATCCTGGATATCATTTTTCTAATTAAGATCAGTATAACTGTGCAATGATATAGAAAACCAGGAAAACTATATCTGCTGATCTTTACAATTATCACTTAAGAAGACAGTTTATTAGTGGAGAACTCCCTAGATTTAACTGTTCATTGACAACTTCATATTGTGAGTTTCTTAAATGTCTTCTAATTTCCAATTCTTCAAGGAAATCCAGTTCTTGTTTCTTTTCACAAATATGCAGCACTTCTAGTTCTGTGTTAGGTGTCAATGAATGATTGGTGTCAAGTAGATGTTTTGCGTAGTGGGATTTATCTGGTTGTTTTAATCTGTATGCTCGTAAGTGCTCACTGTATCGTATTTCAAAATTCCTAAGGGTCTGACCCAAATAGACAGCATTACATTCTAGACATTTGAGTTTATATATACCTGACTTCTTTAATAGTGGTATTTTTGTTTTTACATTTAACAATTTTGTACTAACGTTACTTTCTGTTTTAAAAGAAATTGTTGTATTCGTTGCTGAAGATATTATCTTTGAAATATTATTAGGAATATTTCCTGCATATGTGATGGTTTTATGAGTTTTAATTTCATCAGCTTGTTTAGGATATATTAGTTGTAATGCCACTTTTTCTTCTTTCTTACTAATTAGCTTATTCATCGTATCTAATGGATAACCGTTAGATGTTGCTATTTGTCTAATTGTATTAATCTCTCTATCAAAATTACATTTGTTCATAGGAACTGAAAAAGCTCTATGTATCATTGAATTATATGCTGCTAGTCTGTGTGACATAGGGTGGTTAGAATTGAATGGAATTGTCACATCAGTCTGTGTTGGTTGTCGGTAAATTGAATAATCAAGTACATTATTAACTCTTTGAATTTTTAAATAAAGAAAATTGATTGAGCTATATTCTTCAATTTCTAATGTAAATTTAATTTTCGGGTGTAAATTATTGATGTGGTTGAAAAATACATTTAATTGTCGTTCACTACCCATAAAACAAGCTAATATGTCATCTACATATCTATACCAAAATAAAATATTTTTTGACATATTACTTTCAAAGATATTTCTTTCCAAATTGTCCATAAAAATGTTTGCTAAAATAGGTGATATAGGGCTTCCCATTGGTGAACCTTAATTTTGAATATATATCTTATTGTCAAAAGTGAAATAATTCTGATTAATGCATACATCAAATAAATTAAGTATATCTGATATTATTCCTGGACTAATATTTTTATCTTCTAGTAATTTTCTTACAAGTATTATACATTCTTTAGGAGGAATTTTAGTAAACATATTAGTTACATCGAACGAAATGAGTTTATAGTTATCTTGCAAGTGGATTGCTTTCAACTTTTTGATTGATTCTATTGAATTTCTGATTGAGTACTGAGATTCATATCCGTAAGTATTGAGTATATTGTTGAGCTTCTTTGCCAATATATTATTAGGAGCATTAACATAAGAGACTACAGGTCTAATTGATTTCGTTATTTTATGTAATTTAACTGTTCCATATGATTGTGGACAATGAGGATTCTTATGTATGATAGACCTCTTTTCGTAATCATTTAAAAGATAATTTGACTTATTAACAATATCTCTTACATTATTAGAAAACTTTTATGTTGGGCCTGCTTTAAGAACTTTTACATCGCTGGATTCTATAAAGTTATATACTTTGGAATTGAAATTTTCAGTCGTCAAAATGACAGTTGTGTTCGCCTTATCAGATTTTGTAACTGTTAGGTTATTATCCTCTATCTTCTTTTTTATTGAATTTAAAACTGTTATGTCATTTTTTGTTTGACGTTTTACTTTTGAAGGTTCGATATTTCTGATCAAATTGACAATTTTTAATTTCTCATAAAGAAAATTATTTGAATTAGATTTTAAAGCTATTTCTGACTCTGTAGCTATATTTTGTTTAATAATATTCGTAAATTTTGGTGGTATGCTGTACTTTAAACCTTTATTTAAAAATTCTATTTCATTATCTGTAAAATTAGTGTCTAAAAGGTTTTCAAATCGTGGTGCAAAGTGTGTTTGTATGTAGGTACTTAGTTTCATGATGTTTTGAGTATTGAATTTTATGTTGTTTGTGTTCAAGATTCTGTAGCTACTTTTCTTGTTTCTTAAATTGCATATGCTTCATCGTGCTGACATTTTCTCTAATTTTGTCATCCAAACACTCAAATTCTACTGGATGTAATTGGAATGTGAGTTCTGAATATATAATAACTTTTATGTAGTTGTCTAAGGAGTCTCTAATTTTGAACCATTTCTTACATTCTGATTTTATCCAAACTCGTTGAGCACATTTTATAGCTTTTTGTGCTTGTGGTGTTTTAATGTGACATTTTATATTCACATAATTTGGTATTACGTTTTTCCTAAGGCATTCTTGGTTAAACCAAATGTTTTGTGATGCTTTGTAACGTTTTTGTAGTAACTTCTGGTACAGATACAGAATATCAGACATACTTAATTTATTTGATCTATGCAATAATCAGAATTATTTCACTTTTGACAATAAGATATATATATTCAAAATGAAGGTTTACCAATGGGAAGCCCTATATCACCTATTTTAGCAAACATTTTTATGGACAATTTAGAAAGAAAGATCTTTGAAAGTAATATTTCGAAAAATATTTTATTTTGGTATAGATATGTAGATGACATATTAGCTTGTTTTATGGGTAGTGAACGACAATTAGATGTATTTTTCAACCACATCAATAATTCACACCCGAAAATTAAATTTACATTAGAAATTGAAGAAAATAGCTCACTCAATTTTCTTGATTTAAAAATTCAAAGAGTTAATAATGTACTTTATTATTCAATTTACCGAAAACCAACACAGACTGATGTGACAATTCCATTTAATTCCAACCACCCTATGTCACACAGACTAGCAGCATATAATTCAACGATACATAGAGCTTTTTCAGTTCCTATGAACAAATGTAATTTTGATAGAGAGGTTAATACAATTAGACAAATTGCAACATCTAACGGTTATCCATTAGATACGATAAATAGGCTAATTAGTAAAAAAGAAGAAAAAGTGGCATTACAACTAATATATCCTAAACAAGCTGATGAAATTAAAACTTAGAAAACCATCACATGTGCAGGAAATATTTCTAATAATATTTCAAAGATAATATCTTCAGCAACTAATACAACAATTTCTTTTAAAACAGAAAGTAACGTTAGTACAAAATTGTTAAATGTAAAAACAAAAATACCACTATTAAAGAAGTCAGGTATATATAAACTCAAATGTCCAGAATGTTATGCTGTCTATTTGGGTCAGACCCTTAGGAATTTTGAAATACGATACAGTGAGCACTTACGAGCATACAGATTAAAACAACCAGATAAATCCCACTACGCAAAACATTTACTTGATACCAATCATTCATTGACACCTAACACAGAACTAGAAGTGCTGCATATTTGTCAAAAGAAACAAGAACTGGATTTCATTGAAGAACTGGAAATTAGAAGACATTTAAGAAACCCACAATATGAAGTTGTCAATGAACAGTTAAATTTAGGGAGTTCTCCACTAATAAACTGTCTTCTTAATTAATAATTGTACAGATCAGCAGATATAGTTTTCCTGGTTTTCTATATCATTGCACAGTTATACTGATCTTAACTGGAAAAATGATATCCAGGATATCACCATAGGGCTAATAATATCTAAGCTTCAATATTTGTAATATCACATCTTCTTTTTTCTATAAACATATATTAAGCCAATCACAAGTTAGGTTACTTCTTGGTCTAGCTAAAAATAACTACTAAACATCAGGTAGGCATAAAATGAAATGTAACTTCTGTCATTCTGACGATGATATTGATTTATCAACAATTGTCAATTTTTCAGAATTTTCAATAACTTTTATTATATTGTGGAATTAACTAGAAACCGTGAGTTCCATTTAAAAACACTAATATGAGCATATTCCACGAAGTAAGGGTCGAGACAGTCAATTTCATTATTCTTAAAATGCTTGGTTTGCCCTATTGTTTGGCTCCTCTTCTCAATTGTTTTTTCCCACTCCTCCATTTATTTCTACTTTCTTTTTTAGTTTATTTCAACTGTCCTTCTCAGACTTGTTACTTTTTTCCACTTTATTTCTATAAATATTTCATAAAATGATATTTCTTGTATCCATTTTTTGATGTCTTACTAACGATATGACCCCGTATATAAAAATAAATTGACCTTTTTCCAACTTGAATATCTAAAACTTTTCTTCGCAAGCGTCTTCAAGTTGGCACAGAAGCCAAATATCAATGTCCTCCAATAAATTACCCCGCCGTTTTCCCGGAGACAACTTAGATAAAAATTGTCATATCTGCTTCCATCAGCATTTCCATAATGCTGAACATTTCACTATAATTGTCTTGAAGGTAGTAAGACTGAACATATGTGATACTCTTTCGTTATTATTCATTTTCAAACAGACGTACTATATTGCCGATTCAATTTCCGGATAGAAAAGGTGAAATCGGATTCAATCATGAATTGATGATAATTTAAATGATTTCCGTTTTTATTAGAGTTTTAATTTAATTAAAGTGGTATTTAATCTCCGACCCATTTTTTGTCCGCCACTGAGAATGGTGTTATCGTTTTGTTGGAAAATTCTCCGAAATGAGGTCAGCGAATTAAATTCGTGGAACTAGGGGAAGTTTTTGTTTGTCCTATTATATATAACAGGAGAATTAGAATCTTGGCATTGTTATCAACTACAAACCGGTGATTTATAATTTCCATAAGCATTGTTTTTATAGAGACAACAATACACAGAAAATATATATTTCGTGAAGAACAATAAGTCTATTTTTGAAGTATCAATCAGTTTGAAAACATTTTTCGAAATAATTCAAAGAAATAATCAGGAATTTCTAGAAAAATTTAAAGGAAAGATCTAAAAAGTTGATATTTCAGATGAGCTCAAATTGTTACATCCATAGTTGTAATGAATGCAGATTCGTTAACGGTTTTGCAATCTCAGTTGTTATGGCAATGCTTCAAAGTCACAAACAGCAAATACAAACTTCAACAAGAAAGCTAAGATTTGAAATACCTGAAACCTTGTTGAGGTTTTATGATATTCCTTATATTCATTACAAAATTAAATAAGAAATTAGAATTTAGAATCCATCTCAAGTTTTATAAAAATTTGAAACCACAAAAGTGTTTTTTCATTTCAGATGTATAACCAAATTAAACTAGTAACAACTAGATCTTAACTTGTTGTTTTTGCTCCACGTATTGGAATTAATAAAGCATCTCATATTACAAACTTTCCCATACTTCTCAAAGTTAGATTCAACTCAAACAGATACGATGCATTTCGAAATTACAACACCAATTTGGGAAGTTGTGTTAACATGTTTCAAACTCACATGCTTAATTTACTTCAGCTAATTTCTTCTTAAAAACACCTTTCCCACTAACATGAGGCACTGTCACAAAATTGCGAATAAAATCTTTCTGAACTGAAACTACGCACGTCGGAAAAGTCTAGAATTATTTTTATATAAATCTAAGTCTAATAAAAATAAATTAGGTAGGTTCCTTACATGACCATGTATGGTTACAAGTGTCCACTCTGTATTTATGGTTGAGAAAAAACACAAAGTGATAATGACCAGTTTATCAAAAATTTTACAGTATAGGTAAAAAGTAGCATTTTTATACTTATACAAAAATCTGAAATGTTGGTAAATGTCTAGTAGATTTATAAAGGTTGTATACCTTAAAATTTATATCTCGAATCTTCGCTTAGATAATAGATATTCAGATGCGCTTCCTACCCATTGTTTTCAAATTCTATGTTCTTTCTAGTAAATAATTTTAAAAACATAGCATCGCGTTTGAAATATCCAAAAATGTTAAAAAATAATAATTCTTCTAATAACGCCTCCTAGCGATCGTTACAAAAAACTTAAATGAAGTTGTGATATAAAATTTTATTGAGTATTCAATTCTCTTTCAAATGATACTAAATTTGTCAAAGTCCATGAAGCTGTACAAAAGTTATGTTACGAAATAGAACACTAGTATAGACCCTGAATCCAACTCTGTCTTAGCCATGTATGAAAGTTAAAATTATGGCGGATGTGCAGGGATTTCTTAGAACTGTTTACGATTGTGACTATCTTATCTAGACATTGATTTTGTGACCAGTCTTATCGATAAATTGCCAGAAAGCCAATTATTTTTGTGTAAGCCGCAATATAGAATTATCTAGTAAAAAGGCACTAATATATAAAGGACCTACCAGGGAGAGTTAGTTTAGTTTATAATTTGACTTCGTGAGATTGAACATTAAATACGTGAATATAAATTAGTGAAGTGTTTATATAAATTAGTTGAAGTGCATATACTGTGTATACAATATAAATTAGTGTATTGAATAAATAAATTGAGTTTGTAGACATGACGTGTGTGTATAAATTTTTCCCACCCGTTTACTGTATAAATAAATAAGAAAAACATTACATTGGTGTCAGGTGTGGGGTAATAGAAATACATGCCTACGTAAAAATGGCCAAGAGACTATGTGCCTTCAAAGTGAATGAGTTAAGAGCAGAATTGGAAGATCGTGAGTTGAAAACGTCCGGTAAGAAAAGTGAATTAGTAGAAAGACTTAAAGTGGCACTGGTAAATGACGGCTTTGATCCAGAAACAGTTTTATTTGATGACGAGGCTTCCACCTTAATCTCGTCAATTTCTGCTAATATTTCTGCCATGGGAGAGAACATGGACGCTAAGATTTCTGCTATAAACAACGATATTTATGCCATGGAAGAGAAAATTTGAACGAATGTGAAAAACGATATTTCTGGTATGAAGAACGACATTTCTGCTAATATTAACGACAAGATTTCTGCTTTGAAGAACGATATATCTGCCGATATCTTATTAATGAAAAACGGCATTTCCGCTGACGTTGAAAATTAAATTTCGTGTCTAAAATTTGAAATCAAGAATAAGATGTCAACGATGGACGGAAAAATCGAGAATAAAATGTCAACGATGGACGAGAAAATCGAAAATAAGATTACAACGATGGACGAGAAGATTGAGAATAAGATTACAACGATGGACGACTAGATTGAGAATAAGATGACAACAATGGACGAGAAAATCAAGGAGAAAAAAAGATGAAAGAAATAAGAACTCAAGGCACGCCAGAGGAAGAAAATGAGACCGAGCGAACGAAACCTTGCAAAACAGAAACACACCTTAAGTTAGAAGACATTGGCAGTTTTACCCGAGTCAAGGCCCCAACGTTCGATGGAAAAATGTCGTAGACCAATGATGTGAAGCAGTTTTAAGCAGCCGCTTGAGTGAATAATTGGTCCGATAAGAAGAAAGCAGGGAGCCTAACTGAAGCGCTTCGTGGAGATTACTTAGGTGTACTTCAGACGATACCGCTTGAAGAAACGGATGACTTCGAGCAGCTGAAGAAGAGATTGGACATGCGATACGGTCACGAACATCTAGAACATTTGTACCAGTCCCAGCTGAAGAACTGAATGCATAAACGTGACATAGCCCTTCAAAAGTATGAAGTGGATATTGCCCGACTCGTTTGATTTGCTCATTCCTTAGCACCAGAGAACATGATGGAATGTCTGAGCATCCAGGCCTTTATTGATGGCTTACGTGCCCCAATGTGCAGAGGAGGCATCGTTTAGCCCATCCGAAAATATTAGACGACGCATTGACAGCTGCTCTTGAATATGAAGCAGCTACGATGACTTCAGGATACAACAAAGGTAGGACCATACAGGAAGAAGGTGACGATGACAGACTTAACCAGATCGTCAACTTGTTGAAAGGTATGGTAGAAAAGAAGCCGAAGGAAATCAGGTGTTGAAATTGTGGCGAGCTAGAGCATGCAAGTAGTTCATGTAAGCGTCCTACGGCTCCTGCAAACCAAGAACCTCTTAAATTCAAAGCAGCCACGAAGAGGTCGCGGTACAACAAAGGTAGGACCATGCAGGAAGAAGATAACGATGACAAACTTGACCAGATCGTCAACTTTTTGAAAGGTATGGCAGACAAGAGGCCGAAGAAGATCAAATGTCGGAAGTGTGGCGAGGTAGAGCACGTACACAGTCCGTCTAAGCGCCTCAAGACTCCTGTAACCCAAGAACTCCAGACACAGGGGAAATCAGACAGGGGTGAACATCCAGCTGATGTGAATCACCGAAGAGCCATCTCCTTGCCTAGAAGGCCATGCCCTGTAGACTATTCACAATGCAACAAGTCTAAATCTAAGGAAGCTACAGTTTCAAGAACTACTGTAGTCAATGAATAATGGTCACCCACCCGGATCAGAAAAGATCAGGAGAATGATCCTCATCTGAAGATGATCCGGCAATGGAAAAAAGAAAATCGGCGACCTACCTGGCAAGAAGTGTCAAAATTTTCACCGAAACTCAAGGCGTATTGGTTCTGAGATGAGGAGACAGCTAGTTATCCCGAGAACGAGAGTAGCTGAGGTACTGAAGAAGTTACACGACAGTCCATCGGGAGGTCATCTGGGACTGAAGAAAACCCTTAGCGAGTTCGTGAAAGGTTTTATTGGATGAACAGCTCCAACGATGTGAAGGACTGGTGTAAGAAATGTACGACTTGTGCTACGAGTAATGGACCACATCGCAAGAGAAAGGCACCCATGAAACAGTACAATGTTGGAAGCCCCTTAGAAAGGATTGCTTTAGATATCGCTGGACCATTTCCGACGACAGAAAATGGTAGCAAGTACATATTGGTTGTAATGGAGTATTTCACAAAGTGGGTGGAAATTTACGCTATCCCGAACCAAGAGGCCACAACTGTCGCGGATGTATTGGTGAAAGAATTCATCAGCCGATATGGAGTGCCCATGGAAGTCCACAGTGACCAGGGAAGAAATTTAGAACGCCATCTATTCAAGGTGATTTGTGACCAGCTGGGAATGGAGAAGACCAGGACAACAGCATTACATCCACAGTCAGATGGAATGGTCGAAAGAATGGACAGGACTATTGGAAAATACCTGTCCAAAGTGGTTTCCAGCCATAAGAGAGATTGTGACCAGTATCTTTCCACATTCGCATTGTCTTAAAGATCTGCCGTCAATGATTCCACGGGTGAAACACCTGCGAATCCTGTGTGGACGTGAAATGAGGCTTTCTTGTGACCTGGAATTTGGCTGCCGGCCTGGAGAAGATCTAGCAGGCGAAGACTACGTCATCCAATTGAGAAAAAGGCTGGACGATATTCATGAACTAGTTCGAACAAATATTCAAGCTGTCAGCGACAGAATGGAAAGTCGGTACGATACGCAGGCCGCAGTAGGCGGTTTTAAAGAATGGGACAAAGTATGATTACACAACTCGACGAGGAGAGAAGGATTTTCTCCAAAATTACAAAAATCCTGGGAAGGTCCATACTTAATCAAGAAAAGGATCAATGATTTTATATATCGCATAAGCAAGATCCCCAACGGAAAACCAAAAGTAGTTCACCAAAACCGACTAGCGCCATTCGAAGGAGATCATGACCTAGAGAAAGGAGTAAACCATATTCGAGATGTGTCTGGCCCTACCTTCGATAAATATATGGGCGCGTATGGAGGTACCGGGAAAGCTAGATATGGAATCACCTCAGAACAACGACAAGATTTGTTCACTCTCCCGGAAGATTACTGGCATACAACATCCCTGCCCGTATCAAGAACGCACGAGGGTTGGTATCCGTCTTTCGAAAGAAGTTCGGGCAATTAGAAAAACTTGAAGACCAGATTCCAGCCCCTGGCAAGACACTGAAACTGAAACATAATTCGCGGTACGTCTTCTACGTGATAACTAAAAATGAATTTCAAGAACAATCAACCTACCGCGATGTGTGGGAAGCACTTCGAAACCTCCGAGACCATGTGTTAGAATCCAACGTGAAGAAACTGGCTATGCCTAAGATAGCGAGTAACCAGTTGGAACATGGTAGAGGTTACCTTCCAAGATACCGGTGTCCAGATATTTATTTGCAGCTACAACCCCCGTTATCAGTATCCGATGAAGACGGTGCCCTGTTATTTCTATAAGATCGGAAAGTGTAGAAATGGAGCCAGTTGCCGATTCAAACATACAGTCTCGGCTACACAAAAGTTCTAGGAGGAACTTCCATTGAAGGAGGGGGTAATGTTACGAAATAGCACACTAGTGTACACCCTGAATCCGACTCTGTCTAAGCCATGTATGAAAGTTAAAATTATGGCGGATGCGCAGGGATTTCTTAGAACTGTTTACGATTGTGACTATCTTATCTAGACATTGCTTTTGTGACCAGTCTTACCGAGAAAATGCCAGAGAGCCAATTATTTTTGTGTTAGCCGCAATCTAGAATTATCTAGTAAAAAAGGCACTAATATACAAGGGACCGACCACGGAGAGTTAGTTTAGTTTATAATTTGACATCGTGAGATAAACAGTAAATAAGTGAATATAAATTAGTGAAGTGTTTATATAAATTAGTTGAAGTGCATATACTGTGTATATAATATAAATTAGTGTAGTGAATAAATAAATTAAGTTTGTAGACATGACGTATGTGTATAAATTTATCCCACCCGTTTACTGTTTAAATAAATAAGAAAAACATTACAGTTATAACTAATTTATTGGGTATTAGGTTTCCCACTCACTCCTACCAGTTATACTACAAGATAGAGGAAAAAGTATCCGAGTAAACTTACGTAAAATTATCCAAATATTACTAATATTTTGCGGCATTATCCTTGCACATTTTGTTTGTTATATCTATAAAAATTATATTATTTTGTTATCATTATGAACTACGCCCTCTAGCGGAAGAGTAAGAAGCTTGAAAATAATTTCCAGTATTTTCTCGTATGCAACTTTGTGATACAATTTTTTTCCCTGAGTTGTACGATTAATAGTTTCTGAGATATAGCGTGTTACCTCTCCTAATCGGACACCCGGTACGTATTTTCAATAATAACATTATTCTGCTTTACATGATAACGCTGTGGGATGGGACACATTTACAAAATGTCTTTGAATTCATCATAACAAATCATCGTATGGTTACCATTACAGAAAATCGTGGAATTGTTTGCTTACACGTGATTATTCGGGTATTTGAGCAGTTATTGTAAAAATGCAGACTTCGTAAGAGTATTTATTATAACTCAAAAACATGGTGCGTCAGTGTTATATTTGCAAAATATTGGATGATTTGAACCTAAACATTTCTTTTCAACGATAAGTTGACATTTCCATTTGACCTCCAATGTTTAAGAATCTGTGTCGATCTACTTTTTGAAAGTTACGCATCTTAACAATATGAAATACCTACATTGTCTAATTATTTTTTTTACTGATCAGTAGAGCCATTTTTCCATTTATAAGTGTAATGTATGAGTAAGTAAATTTCAAATACAGTTCAATATATCCTTTTTTGTATAATTAGTGCACTCAGTAGATTTTAAACCATATATATTGCAGGATTTCAACGAATGATTAGCAAAAAAATTTGTTATCATTGATTGGTATTCAAAAAGATGATATAGTTCTAATGCATCCTTTAATATGTTCCTCTCATTTTGTTCCTAGTGATATCTTTGTTAATGCTGTGTTAATGCTGTGATGCTTTAATTTTTGGGTGTAAATTATTAATGTGGTTGAAAAATATATCTAATTGTCGTTCACTACCCATAAAACAAGCTAATATGTCATCTAAATATCTATATTTTTTGAAATATTACTTTCAAAGATGTTTTTTCTAAAGTGTCCTTAAAAATGTTTGCCAAAATTGGCGATATAGGGCTTCTCATTGGTAAAACTTCATTTTGAATATATATCTTATTGTCAAAAGTGAAATAATTCTGATTAATACATACATCAAATAAATTAAGTATATCAGATATTATTCCTGGATTAATATTTTTATCTTCTAGTAATTTTTCACAAGTATTAGACATTCTTTAGGAGGAATTTTAGTGAACATATTGGTAACATCAAATGAAATAAGCTTAGAGCTATCTTGCGAATTGAATGCTTTTAATTTTTTGATCAGTTCCAATGACATTCTAATTGAATATTTAGATGTATATCCGTAACTATTAAGTATATTGTTAATTCTCTTTGCCAATATATTATTAGGTGTATTAAATTCATATTAGAAGTTGAAGAAAATAGTTCAATCAATTTTCTTGATTTAAATATTCAAAGAGTTAATAATGTAATTGATTATTCGATTCACCGAAAACCAACACACACTGTTGTGAGTATTCCATACAGTTCCAATCATCACATGTCCCATAAACTAGCGGCATATAATTCAATGATATATAGAGCATTTTCACTTCCTATGAACAAATGTAATTTTGATAGAGAGATTGACACAATTAAACAAATAGCAACATCCAACGGTTACCCATTACATATGCTAAATAAACTAGTTAGTAAAAAAGAGGAAAAAGTGGCATTACAACTAATATTTCCTAAACATACTAAAGAAATAAAAACTTATAAAACCTTTACATATGCAGGAAATATTTCTAATAATATTTCAAAGATAATATCTTTACCAACAAATACAACGATTTCTTTTAAAACAGAAAGTAACATAAGTACAAAATTGTTAAATGTAAAAACAAAAATATCACTATTAAAGAAATCTGGTGTATATAAACTTAAATGTCCAGAATGTAATGCTGTCTATTTGGGTCAGACCCTTAGAAATTTTGAAATCCGATACAATGAACACTTACGAGCATACATATTAAAACAACCAGATAAATTCCACTACGCCAGACATCTACTTGACAGCAATCATTCATTGACACCTAATACAGAACTAGAAGTACTGCATATTTGTGATAAGAAACAAGAACTGGATTTCCTTGAAGAATTGGAAATTAGAAGACACTTAAGAAACCCACAATATAAAGTCGTCAATGAAAAGATAAATCTAGGGAGTTCTCCTTAAGTGATAATTCTAAAGATCAGCAGATATAGTTTTTTTGCTTTTCTATATCATTGCACAGTTATACTGATCTTAATTGGGAAAAATGATATCCAGGATATCCCCATAGGGCTAATAATATCTAAGCTTTAATATTTGTAATATCATCCTTCTTCTTTTTTCTATTAACATATATTCATCAGACAGGCATCAAATGAAATGTAGCTACTGTCATTCTGACGATGATATTTAGGGAATATCGAAACAATTGTTAATTTTTTAGAATTTTTAACATTTTTCAATAAACTGTGGAGTTAACTAGAAACAGTAAGTTTTATTTAAAACAATAATATGAGTAGATTCCACAAAGTAAGGGTTGACACAGTTAATTTTATTCAAATTTACTTTTAAGACTATTTAATATAATAGTTTGCTAGCTAGAACAACGCTAGACCATATATGACACTAAAAATTACTAAAAAAGTGTTCAAAGATACTTCATTGTGACACTAAACAATGTTATAATCAAGTCTGTTTTAAACATGAATTATAAAAACTAAATTTTGTAGACGTAACGAATAATCTTACCATCAAATTCATACATGGCATTATGTGAAAGTCTTTGTGAATTTCATTTGAACTCGTAGATAATATAGATTTTATCTATATTACATTTGGAGAAGTATTTTATAATCTTATTTTGCAGGCATCAACTTCAGGACCTGCTACAAATATCTTCGAGAGAGTGATCAAAGGATCAAGTACTCAAAAGTACGAACCAGAGTTGCGCTGACCATATCGTTCTATTCACCTAGAAGAGCATACAATTTTGGAAAGGATACATTCAATAAACCTACTCTCTCAAAATGGTAAATGTCAGTAGATGTTCAGAGAAATATAGGAGTAGGTCAATATTTACTAAAACCATTTTGTTTTGGAACTAGTAGTGAATATTTTATAATTGTGTCATTGACAACAAAAGTGCGTGCTAAGCAACGAAACTTATTTATTATTAATTCTATCACAAGTAGTTGTCTTCTAATATAAAGTATTTTATCAGGTAATAGGAATCATTATACGCAATTATTTTCATATAGTTTAACATGGTTTATAGAAATTTTGTTGTTCGATAAAATTTAGTTTGTTTGTTATCTATTGTTATTTTGTTCTTATTTCAAAATTGAATATAAAATTTTTCAAAGGTTTAATTATCTCCCAATATCCTTATCTATTTTTTTCAGGTATTGATTGAATTAAGTAGATTCAAAGTTTGTTTTTAATTCTGTATTTTTGATAAATTAAATTTATTATTTTCAATTCAATACTCTCTTTACGGTATGTGATTATACAGCGTTTCATTTACACATCTATTTCTAAGTTGATAATAGGTTTGTTCTCACACGAGTTTCAAACCATCAGAAACAGTCAGGATTCGGCGCAATCCATTTCTCCGTGTTCATACATAAGTTTCAGATTGTTAGAAAACAGCTGGACGTTGGACAGTTGGAAAACCATCAGTCAAACCTGTGTGAACATCGTCCAGCTGTTTTCAAACAATCAGAAACGCGGAGAAATGTATTGCGCAGAATCCTGACTGTTTCTGATGGTTTGTGACTCCTGTGAGAACAAACCTAGTATCCTCAAAAATTATCAATTCTATGGCTCCATTTATACAGCGCTGCCAAACCAGGAAAACGGAAGTATTGTTGTTCATTTCTAGCACATTTTAATTTTGGAAGTTCTTCGTAAACTACCAATAATGATTTTTCTATTGATTGTGTCATATTTCTAGAGTAAAACGTGTTGTCAAATAACTAATTCAAAATTAAATAGTTTCCTATTCTGTTTGTAATAGATCAAAACCAATGTATTGATTTCAAAATTACCATAAAGAGATACCATAGTGTGTTGCCCTAAATTCGATGCACCTCAATTTACAAGCTCGTTACCGGTATCATTGAACGGTTCATTAAATTTAATGAAATTGTCTTTGTAAGCCTTGTTTAAATTATCTATTCTACACAAAATTGATTAAACTCCGATGGAAAAAGACTACGTTTCATGTGTGTTTTTGTAACTGCAATGTGTAAAACTAATCTTATCAGTTCCAGTCAAATCCCAACAGTAGGTTTCGCATATAGTCGAACCGATTTCAGCGGATTGGTGTGCCTCAAGCTTTAATGTCGCATAAAATAAAAGTTAAAGTGTTTTATTGACCAAAAAACCGGCTTTACGGACGGACTGAATTAAATTTTCTGCTTTAATATGAAATTTCGGCACTTTTTATCGTCATTTTCTACGAAACTTTTTTTATTTAGAGTAAAGCAAACCTTTTGAAATGTTGGAATGAATATATTTACGATTCCTTGCGCGAACTAAAAAGGATGGAGCAATACCTGGAAACATCAAGATCACACCACAACTGGCACAGAGTTGATCTCAAGGAAAATGGATAACTGTGGAATAATTTGAAAGATCGATATTTAACAAAACATTAGGATAAGTCCTTTAGTGATACTATTGACGTTGATAAAATTTTTCAATATATAGGGCTAATAATATCTAAGCTTCAATATTTGTAATATCACATCTTCTTTTTTCTATAAACATATATTAAGCCAATCACAAGTTAGGTTACTTCTTCGTCGGAGCTGTTCATCCAATAAAACCTTTCACGGACTCGCTAAAGGCTTTTCTTCACTCCCAGATGACCTCCCGATGGACTGTCGTGTAACTTCTTCAGTACCTCAGCTACTCTCGTTCTCGGGATAACTAGCTGTCTCCTTATCTCAGAACCAATACGCCTTGAGTTTCGGTGAAAATTTTGACACTTCTTGCCAGGTAGGTCGCCGATTTTCTCTCTCCCATTGCCGGATCATTTTCAGATGAGGATCATTCTCCTGATCTTTTCTGATCCGGGTGGGTGACCATTCTTCATTGACTACAGTAGTTCTTGAAACTGTAGCTTCCTTAGATTTCGACTTGTTGCATTGTGAATAGTCTACAGGGCATGGCCTTCTAGGCAAGGAGTTGGCTTTTCGGTGATTCACATCAGCTGGATGTTCAACCCTGTTTGATTTCCCCTGTGTCTGGAGTTCTTGGGTTACAGGAGTCTTGAGGCGCTTAGACGGACTGTGTACGTGCTCCACCTCGCCACACTTCCGGCATTTGATCTTCTTCGGCCTCTTGTCTGCCATACCTTTCAACAAGTTGATGATCTGGTCAAGTTTGTCATCGTTATCTTCTTCCTGCATGGTCCTACCTTTGTTGTACCGCGAGCCCTTCGTGGCTGCTTTGCATTTGAGAGGTTTTTGGTTTGCAGGAGTCGTAGGACGCTTACACGAACTGCGTGCATGCTCTAGCTCGCTACAATTGCAGCACCTGATTTTCTTCGGCTTCTTGTCTACCATACCTTTCAACAAGTTGACGATCTGGTCAAGTCTGTCATCATCACCTTCTTCCTGTTTGGTCATATCTTTGTTGCATCTCGAAGCCATCGTGGCTGCTTCATATTCAAGAGCAGAAGTCAATGCATCCACCAATGTCTTAGGATGAGCTAATCGAAGCGTCTTCTCCATATCGTGGTCACATAAGCCGTCAATAAAGGCCTGGATGCCTAAACATTCCATCATGTTATCTGGTGCTGATGGATAAGCAAATCGAACTAGTCGGGCAATGTCCAGTTCATACTCTTGCAGGGTTTCGTCACGTTCTGGCCTTCGGTTCTTCAGCTGTAATCTGTACAAATTTTCCAATTGTTCGTGACCATATCGCATGTCCAACCTCTTCTTCAGCAGTCATCCATTTCTTCGAGCGGTATCGTCTGAAGTACATCTAAGGCATCTCCGCGAAGCGCGATGGTTAAATTCACTGCCTTCTCTCTATCGGACCAATTATTCACTCTAGCGGCTGCTTCAAATTGTTTCACATAATTGGTCCACGACATTTTTCCATCGAACGTTTGGGCCTTGACTCAGGTAAAACTGCCAAGGTAGTGTTTCGGCTTGCAAGGTTCCGTTTGCTCGGTCTTCTTTTCTTCCTCTGGCGTGCCTCGCGTTCTTGAATCGGCAATCTGTTCCTCTAACTCCTTGATTTTCTCGTCTATCATTGTAATCTTATTCTTGATTTCAGATTTTAGGGACGAAATTTCATTTTCAATGTCAGCGACAATGTCGTTTTTCATTTATAAGATGTCGGCAGATATATCGTTCTTCAAAGTAGAAATCTTCTCGTCCATGTTCTCTTCCATGGCAGAAATCTTCTCGTCCATGTTAGCAGAAATATTAGCAGAAATCTTCTCCTCCATGGCAGAAATCTTCTCGTCCATGTTCTCTTCCATGGCAGAAATCTTCTCGTCCATGTTAGCAGAAGTATTAGCCGAAATTGACGAGATTAAGGTGGAAGCCTCGTCATTAAATAAAACTGTTTCTGGATCAAAGCCGTCATTTTCCAGTGCCACTTCAAGTCTTTCTACTAATTCACTTTTCTTACCGGGCGTTTCCATCCCACGATCTTCCAATTCTGCTCTTAATTCTGCCACTTTCAGATCCCTTAATCTCTAGGCCATTTTTGCCTAGCAATTTATTTATATTACCCCACACCTGAAACCAATGTAATGTTATTCTAATTTATGTAAACAATAAACGGGTGGGATAAATTTTAAGCACATGGCTACTTACTAATTTATTTAAACACTAACTCACTAACACTTAATTTATATATACTTAACTAATCACTTAAATTTAATTTATATGCACACAAACTTTATATTAGCACTTTACTGTTCGGTGTATTTTTGTTTATTTCTCGAGATCACTTTATCAACTAAACCCCTCCGCTGATCGGTCTTTATTTATATTAATGCCTTTCTTACTAGAAAATTCCGGGCTGCGGCTTACACAGACACAAATAATTGATTCTGGCCTTTCCTAGATAAGTCTGGTCACAAAAACAATGCTTAGATAAGATAGTCCCAAACAGTTATAAAAACACTGCGTATCCGCCATGATTTTAATTTTCATACCTGGCTTAGACAGGGTCGGATTTAGGGACTATACCAGTGTGCTGTTTCGTAACAGTATTATGCATGCAACTCCTGCTGCCGCTCTTTTCTCATTTTCAATACCACTATATATGAGTGTCCTTTTTCTTGTCTCTGTTATAGCTAGTATTTTCAAGTTTGTATCTTTAAACTCTTCTTCCAATTCTTTTTCTTTTCCTTTAATACTTCTAGCATTCCATATTCCAACTCTCCACATTTCCGTTGCTAATTTTACTTTATTCTTATCAAATTCCGTTGCCGTGTCTTTTTCTCTGTTATCATGAATATCTGTTTCTTTATTTCGTTTTTTGAATGTACTTTTAAGCTATTGCATTAGCTTCTATCGCGGGCCTTGAGCGTGGAGACCGAATCCAGAAATTCCGTAACGAAAATAGCCTGACACGATACAAGGACTGTCCAGTAAATTTTAATACCCATATGCTTATACGAGGACTGTCCAATAAATTTTGATTTTTTTATGATGATACCAGGACTGTCCAATAAATTTTAATTTTTTCATACTTATACGAGGACTGCCCAATAAATGTTGATACTTTTATGACTATACAAGGACTGTCCAATAAATTTTGATTATTTTATGATGATACGAGGACTGTCCATTACATTTTGATTGTATTATACTTATACGAGGACTGTCCAATAAATTTTGATTCTTTTATACTTATACGAGGACTGCCCAATAAATTTCAATACTTTTATGATTATTTTATGCTGATACGAGGACTGTCCAATAATTTTTGATTACTTTATGATGATATGAGGACTGTCCAATAAATTTTGATTCTTTTATACTTATACGAGGACTACCCAATAAATTTTAATAGTTTTATGATTATTTTATGTTGATACGAGGACTGTCCAATAAGTTTTGATTATTTTATGCTGATACGAGGACTGTGAAAGTGAAACTTCTAATGCTAAAAAAGAGCTAAAAAGAAAAAGGAATTGTGAACGTCAAAGTGTAAAACTCTATGCAATAGCTTTACCGCGGCAGTTTCCGAGTGCCACACGTCTTTTTTTTCAGTGTTTTCATTCTATTTGTTTCTTCATCCCATCTCCATTCTTGCCCATTTACTGTTACCTTATTGTTTCCCATTTTTACGTCTTTTCCCTTTTGGATTTCTAATTCTGCAAACATCCTTATCTTATCTTATTTTGTCTTTATTTTTTAAATTTGACAACGTCGCAAATTATATCGTCCTGGACCCGCCTTAAATTAATTGCTTCTTATTTTAGTTACCTAACACTAACCTATTTATTTAATTGTTTTTACAAAATCTAACGTTTTTCTTTGTATTGTTTTGTAGCACTACGTACTTTACCTTTTGTTGGCACAATTCAAATTCTAGTTAATTATTTTCGTTGCCCTTTCCGATATATCGAAATAAATGCTGGCGAATTTTATAAAAAATTTATTATTTCCACGCACCCACTATGGTATTACGTATAAACAAATAACAGGTGGTCGGAGTTGGCAATTTTCTCGCGGCTGGCTTGACCTTTTTTTGTCAGATTGTTTTCATTTCAGTTTTATTACAAGTTCTACTTAGTTTCACTTGTTACTGATAATTCATAACTCCGGTGACATATTATCAAATTTTTGTCAGAGAAAAAAATGGTGGCGTCGTGATTATGCTCTGATTCTATTCAAAACTGGTTTGTGGTAGTTTTTCTCAGATTATGAATTTTTTGTCAAACCTCTTAAATTCAATATAGCGGTTCCGAAATGGCGGACGAGGTTTGTGATTGATGTCCAATTTGCTTTAAAATTGATATATTGGGGTTTTTGGTGTCAGGGATTCTGAATTATTTATTGAAATTCTTGACTCCAAGATGGCAGCTGCAAGATGGCGGACGTGCTTTGTGATTATGGACGGATTTGATTCAAAAATTGGTATGTTGGGTTTTTCGGGGTAGAAGATTATGAATTTTATGTCAAAATTCGTAAATTCAAGATGACGACGAGATTTGTGATTATGGCCCAATTCTGTTCAACATTTTTATTCATGGGTTGAGGTTACGGTTTAGTCGGAGATTGTCGAAATTCCATATCGCGGTTCCACGATGGCAGAACAGTTCATAATAATAGCTCATAACTCACATCTACATATCGTTTTCCTGCTTACAATGTTCCCTCATCGGTTTTGTTATTCAATTTTCATATTGCTTCGAATGGAAAAAGTTAGTCCATTGCAAGGTATTCACATTTTGTATTCTACAAGCTCCTTCTAATAAGTAAGACTTTCAGTGAAATAAATAATAAAAAACGAAATAATTTGTTATATATACAATTGTAAACATTGAAACCGGCAGAAGTAATTTTCCTTATCAGGAATCAAACCATTTACGGCATAAAGCAACCCCCACACTTGTGAACAATAATCGTTGGGATGACCGAAACAATTGGAATGAGAATAGAGGAAATCAGAGAAACAAAACGGGAATTAAAATCAGTAATTGAAGCAGTGGAAGTGCGGCTCATCTTGAAGGTTGAAGAAATCAAAAATAGACTAACTAAACTTGAAATAGTGAACCAACAACTGGAAGAGAAAGCAGAACGACTGGAGACGAAAAATAAAGAAAATAACATCATTATATTCGGATTGAAGCATACGGGACAGAACATTACAACAGATTTCATCACTGTTGAAAAAAGGAGACTTGTTGGAGTAGAAGTACAACATTCAAACAATTTTTACACACTAGGCAAAAAAGACTCCTGTCCAGTTAAAATAGAATTCGTTTCTTTTCTGAAAAAGTCCTCGATACTAGCGAATGCAAAGAAACTCAAAGGAACGAACATATCAATCTCGAATGATTTGACCATCAAACAGCGAGAAGATTACACAATACTGAGAAAATATTTGTATCTGGCTAGAGAGGATAAAAATACCAACTGCTACATAAAAAACAACAAACTTCATGTGAACGGTATAACCTATAGTGTTGAGGACTTGGAACAAAGTGAAAACGTCAAGGAAATCGAAGAAAAATCCAATAGTGCTCCAGGAACACCCTCTGGTAGGGTAAGGTATTTGAAAAAGTACTGATGACAAGAAATCAAAAACAAACATCCACCGAATCTCCAGTTCTACCACCCAACGAAACAGTGAAAAAAACCCAAACGAGAAAAGACTCAGAAGACAAAGCTAAAATTGAAACCCGCTCTAAGGTAACAAAAAACCCCATAAGAAACACTAATAATTCTTAAGTGAAACTATCTTTTTAATAAACTCATCTTATAGATTAATACCTGCAAATGTTTTTATTCCTCTTGTTTATACAATTACACAAAATTTTATTCTTTGAATATTATTCACCATAGAAATATTACTCGTAATTTCAAGGACTATGAATCAATATATTCGAGATTTTATTGTTGAAAAAATTGAGACTTATACATTAGAAACCACAGAAGAATGCTGTCAAATCTTGAATGTAAATGAACGTAACTCTAGCTTCAAAGTAGTACACAATAACATACGAAGTTTGAACAAAACTCTAGGCGAATTCAAGCTGTTTTTAACAAATCTGAATTCCGATATTGATCTGACCATTTTAACTGAAACCTGGCAGATACCAGACACTAGCTTGCATCAAGTTGATGGGTATGAATTAATTTATAATGATAGTGAATACAATCAAAACGACGGCGTTGTAATATATATAAAAAACAGTTATAACTATTCATACGAAATTATACAATAATATAAACATATTGTCGATGAAAATACATCTATATAAAAATCGTTGTGCTATAATTTATGCGTTATACAGATCAACCGATACAAATCCGAAGGAATTTATTACAAATTTACAAAACTACCTCGGCACACATGATACAAATTCAGTAGAACTATACATTTTCATTGGAGATCTAAACATCAATATCTTGGAATTCGATCTCACCACAATTGAATACACAAACCTTCTAAACGAAATCGGCTACATCTCAGCTATTAATAATCCAACAAGACAAAGGGCGTGTTTGGACCAAATATTCATGAAAGCCAAAAATAATATTACTAACATACTACCAATCGTACTCCAAAAAAATATAACAGACCACTCCACTACTATCATCACAATCATATTGTAATATTTTTGTTATTTATTTAAACAATAAACGGGTGGGATAAATTTTAAACACTCGGTATTGCTACTTACTAATTTATTCAAACACTAAATCACTAACACTAATTTATATGTACTTAACTAGTCACTTAAATTTAATTTATATGCACACTAACTTATTAATTTATAACACTTTTATATTCACTTAATTACTGTTTAACTCACTATGGCAAATTATAAACTGAACTCATCCGCTGATCGGTCCTGTATTTATATCAAAAAACTTTCTTTACTAGAACATTCGGGACGGGACATGCCTTTCGCGATATTTCTTAAAATGCCTTTCGAGAACATGTTTAAAAAGGACGGTCACAATAGATCCCAATAGACCTTCTCAGAATTCGGCGCGCTCGCCTTTTTCTTAACTCCGTTAACATAAGGTTACAGGGCCGTACTTACTATCTGCTTCGGTGTGCGAGTTCGTAACAAAACCCCTTCCTTAAATGAAAGTTCCTCCTGGAACTTTTGTGTAGCCGAGACTGGATGTTTGAATCGGCAACTAGACCCATTTCTACACTTTCCGATCTTATGAAAATAGCAGGGCACCGTCTTCATCGGATACTGATAACGGGGGTTGTACCTGCAAATCAATCTCTGGACGCCGGTATCTTGAAAGATAATCTCTACCATGTTCCTGATGATTCGCCAATCCAACTGGTTACTCGCTATCTTAGGCATAGCCAGTTTCTTCACGTTGGATTCCAACACGTGGTCTCGGAGGTTTCGGAGTGCTTCCCACACATCGCGGTAGGTAGATCGATCTTGAAATTCATTTTTAGTTACCACGTAGAAGACGTACCGCGAATTATGTTTCAGTTTCAGTGTCTTGCCAGGGGCTGGAATCTGGTCTTCAAGTTTTTAAAATTGCCCGAACTTCTTTCGAAAGACGGTTGCCAACCCTCGTGCGTTCTTGATACGGGCGGGGATGTTGTATGCCAGTGAATAATCTTCTGGGAGAGTGAACAAATCTTGTTGTTGTTCCGAAGTGACTCCATATCTAGCTTTCCCGGTACCTCCATACGCGCCCATGAATTCATCGAAGGTGGGGTCAGACACATCTCGAATAAGGTTTACTCCTTCCTCTATGTCATGGTCTCCTTCGTATGGCGCTAGTCGGTTTCGGTGAACTACTTTTGGTTTTCCGTTGGGGATCTTGCTTATGCGATATAAAACATCATTGATCCTTTTCTTGATCAAGTATGGACCATCCCAGGATTTTTGTAATTTTGGAGAAAATCCTTTTCTCCTCGCCGGGTTGTGTAACCATACTTTGTCCCCTTCTTTAAAACCTACCTCTGTGGCCTGCGTGTCGTACCGCCTCTTCATTCTGTCGCTGGCAACTTGAAGATTTGTTCGAACTAGTTCATGAATATCGTCCAGCCTTCTTCTCAATTGGATCACGTAGTCTTCGCCTGCTATATTTTCTCCAGGCCGACAGCCAAATTCCAGGTCACAAGGAAGCCTCATTTCACGTCCAAACAGGATTTTCGCAGGTGTTTCACCCGTGGACTCATTGACGGCAGATCGATAAGCCAATGCAAATAGGGAGAGATACTGGTCCCAATCTCTCTGATGGCTGGATACTACTTTGGACAGGTATTTTCCAATAGTCCTGTTCATTCTCTCGAGCATTCCATCTGACTGTGGATGTAATGCTGTTGTTCTGGTCTTCTTCATTCCTAGCTTGTCGCAAATCTCCTGGAATAGATGACTTTCGAAATTTCTTCCCTGGTCACTGTGGACTTCCATGGGCACTCCATATCGGCTGATAAATTCTTTCACCAATACATCCGCGACAGCTGTGGCCTCTTGGTTCGGGATAGCGTAAATTTCCACCCATTTTGTAAAATAATCCATTACAACCAGTATGTACTTGCTACCATTTTCTGTCGTAGGAAATGGTCCAGCGATATCTAAAGCAATCCTTTCGAAAGGGCTTCCAACATTGTACTGTTTCATGGGTGCCTTTCTCTTGCGATGTGGTCCATTACTCGTAGCACAAGTCGTACATTTCTTACACCAGTCCTTCACATCGTCGGAGCTGTTCATCCAATAAAACCTTTCACGAACTCGCTGAAGGGTTTTCTTCACTCCCAGATGACCTCCCGATGGACTGTCGTGTAACTTCTTCAGTACCTCAGCTACTCTTGTTCTCGGGATAACTAGCTGTCTCCTCATCTCAGAACCATCATCGTTTTCAAGGACTCTTTTCAACAGCCCTTCTTCCAGGACAAGGGAGTCCCACTGAGCCCAATACGCCTTGAGTTTCGGTGAAAATCTTGACACTTCTTGCCAGGTAGGTCGCCGGTTTTCTTTCTTCCATTGCCGGATCATCTTCAGGTGAGGATCTTTCTCCTGATCTTCTCTGATCCTGGTGGGTGACCATTCCTCGTTGACTACAGTAGTTCTTGAAACTGCAGCTTCCCTAGATTCCACCTTGTTGCAGTGGGAGCAGTTTGTTGGGCACGGCCGTCTGGACAGGGAGTCGGCATTTCGGTGACTCACATCAGCAGGATGTTCACCCCTGTCTGATTTATTCTGTGACTGGAGTTCTTGGGTTACAGGAATCTTGGGGCGCTTAGACGGATTGCGTACGTGCTCTAGCTCGCCACACTCCCGGCATTTGATCTTCTTTGGCATCTTGTCTGCCATACCTTTCAACAAGTTGACGATCTGGTCAAGTTTGTTATCGTCATCTTCTTCCTGCATGGTCCTACCTTTGTTGTACCGCGAGCTTTTCTTGGCTGCTTTGCATTTAAGAGGTTCTTGGTTTGCAGGAGTCGTAGGACGCTTACACAAACTGCGTGCATACTCTGGCTGGCCACAATTACAGCACCTGATTTTCTTCGGCTTCTTGTCTGCCATACCTTTCAACAAGTTGACGATCTGGTCAAGTCTGTCATCGTCACCTTCTTCCTGTATGGTCCTACCTTTGTTGTATCCCGAAGCGATCGTGGCTGCTTCATATTCAAGAGCAGCAGTCAATGCATCGGCCAATGTTTTAGGATGGGCTAATCGAAGCGTCTTCTCCATATCGTGGTCACACAAGCCGTCAATAAAGGCCTGGATGCCTAAACATTCCATCATGTTCTCTGGTGCTGATGGATAAGCTAATCGAACTAGTCGGGCAATATCCATTTCATACTCTTGAAGGGGTTCGTCACGTTTCCGCCTTCGGTTCTTTAGCTGGAATCTGTACAACTGTTCCAAATGTTCGTGACCATATCGCATGTCCAACCTCTTCTTCAGCAGCTCGAAGTCATCCATTTCTTCCAGAGGTATCGTCTGAAGTATATCTAAGGCATCTCCCCGAAGCGCGATAGTTAGGTTCACTGCTTTCTCCTTATCGGACCAATTTTTCACTCTAGCGGCTGCTTCGAACTGTTTTACGTAATTGGTCCACGACATCTTTCCATAGAACGTTGAGGCCTTGACTCGGGTAAAACTGCCAGTATCATCTGTCTTGGGTTGTGTTTGTGGCTTGCTGATCTCGATCTTCTTTTCTTCTGCTGAAGTGTCTTGTGTTCTTAACTCGGCAATCTTCGTCTCTAACTCCTTGATTTTCTCATCTATCTGATTTTCCATCGTTGTCATCTTATTCTCCATGTCTGATTTTATTTTCTCGTTCATCGTTGTCATCTTATCCTCAATATCCGATTTTAGAGACCTGATTGTATTCTCGACTTCAGCAGCAATGTCATTTTTCAATTATAAGATATCTGCAGAAATATCGGTCTTCATAGCGGAAATCTTCTCGTACATATTAGTAGAAATCTTGTCCATGTTAGCAGAAATATCGTTCTTCATGGTTGAAATCTTCTCGTCCATATTAGTAGAAATTGACGAGATTACGGTGGAAGCCTCGTCATTGAATAAAAATAATTCTGGATCAAAGCCGTCATTTTCCACAGCCACTTTAAGTCTTTCTACTAATTCACTTTTCTTACCGGACGTTTCCAACTCACGATCTTCCAATTCTGCTCTTAATTCCGTCACTTTGAGATCAATCAGTCTCTTGGCCATTTTGATGTAGCTATTTATTTATATTACCCCACACCTGACACCAATGTAATGTTTTTGTTATTTATTTAAACAATAAACGGGTGGGATAAATTTTAAACACTCGGTATTGCTACTTACTAATTTATTTAAACACTAACTCACTAACACTAATTTATATGTACTTAACTAGTCACTTAAATTTAATTTATATGCACACTAACTTATTAATTTATAACACTTTTATATTCACTTAATTACTGTTTAACTCACTATGGCAAATTATAAACTGAACTCATCCGCTGATCGGTCCTGTATTTATATCAAAAAACTTTCTTTACTAGAACATGCGGGACGGGACATGCCTTTCGCGATATTTCTTAAAATGCCTTTCGAGAACATGTTTAAAAAGGACGGTCACAATAGATCCCAATAGACCTTCTCAGAATTCGGCGCGCTCGCCTTTTTCTTAACTCCGTTAACATAAGGTTACAGGGCCGTACTTAGTATCTGCTTCGGTGTGCGAGTTCGTAATAATATTCCTTATCAACAGATGTTTCGAATCAGGAATATGGCCGTCAGACTTTAAAGAGTCACTCATAATCCCGCTATACAAAAAAGGGGACCGAACCACAATCATAAATTATCGCCCTATTTCTCTGATAACACACATCTCCAACATTTTCGAAAAGGCTTTAAAAAATCATTTAGATTCTTTCCTGAAGAAATATAATATCTAATAATCAGTTTGGTTTTAGAGAGAAGAAATCTACCGAGGATGCGATATTAACCTTGACATCAAGAATAACCACAGCACCAAATGATAGTAATTCGTGTCTTTGCGTTTTTATAGATATTTCCAAAGCATTCGATACGGTTCACCACAAATTGCTTTTGAAATCACTTGAAAACATAGGTATAAGAGGACAAAGTCTGAAGCTGTTCGAAAATTACTTATCAAATACATACCAGCGAGTAAAACTCGGTGAAGTCATTAGCGAGACAAGGAAAATTGAATTCGGAATACCACAAGGTACAGTATTAGGGCCGACGAATCCCAAAACGATTTTAGTAAAATAAAATCTTTTTTAGATAGTAAAACTACGTCCATTTTAGCTGTAACAGAACTGGCTTACCGATTTTCGATAACTTAACTGTAAATATAAATGATAAGTATCATATTTCACCGCTTAATAAAATAAATATCTGGGAGTCATCATTGATTCACATTTAAGGTGGGACTCTCACATTAAATATATCATCAAAAAACTACAAATGATTTTATACAAATTCAGATGCCTTAAAAACATATCACCAAGCCACCTCCTAAAAATACTATACTACGCACTATACCAGAAGTTGTGAATAATAGTCAGTGACGTCAGCATTAGTTCGGAAACAGTACATTAGGAGCGGCTCAAAATAATATGTCATTCCACATTATTTATTTAAAAACGAACTGTTTTCGCGTCTGGAATTGCTTCTCTCTGCCCTTGCCTCTCTTGAGATACCTATGTGCTAAAAATTAGTCACTGACTATTATCTCCGACCCATGGTATAGTGGAAAGCCATATCCGCTATGGAATACTAGAATGGGGAGCTGCAGCGAAAACCTACATACACCTTTTAGAAATATGTCAGAAACGTTTTTCTCAAACTCATTTTTTCTAAAGATCGACAGTACAACTCTGATCAACTGTACCTAGAAACAAAAATTATGGACACCAGACAACTATACTTCTTTCACACACTCATAAAATATCACACCACAGAACAAACAGCATTAGTAGATAATCATCCATACAATACACGAAATCGAAATCAACACCCAGTTCCCTACATGATGAAAACAGTAACACGTTCCTTCAATTTCTTGGCACCAAAATTTTATAATAACTTACCTGAACGAATGAAAACATGTATATATCCACCGCAATTCAAAAATGCATTGAAAAAATTCATTCTTGACAATCAAAGACAATTAATTCATCGCCATTTCGATACTTACGCAAGCTGATCAGATCATGATCCTAATATGTTACAGTGTGCTGCTTGCATAAATGAGGAGAAACTAATTGTTATTCTATATATCGTCTATTTATTTTTATCTCCATTGTTTATTCTTTATAAGTATGTTATATTATCATCTCTATTTTTAGGAACTACTTATAAGTATATATTTGTGTAATGTATGTGATAATTCTTATAAACTTTTTTATATTTATGCGAAACAAGTGGAACAGCACTTATCGCTCATTAGCTTTATTCATTTTATTTTTTTTTGTAAGATACTCCTTTGTATTTGTATTTATTGAATAAAGATTACTATTATTATTATTATTATTATTCCTGTTCGTATTGCATTTTTAGCCGCACCCCCATGTAAATCTAAAGTTTTCTTCAAAAATCAATGATTGTATCATATTAAAGTTGATTTCTCGCCGCTATTACTTCAGTATGATTGAATTTTCAAATATTGGCAATCGATTTGGAACCTTGACCTTCCCTCAATACATTTTCGTGATTTGCGTGATTTCTATTCCAGCATGAAATAGCGTGTAAATTACATCAATTATCGACTTTTCCGTCCGGTATTTAGCACATTACGGCAACATTGATTTATTTTTGCCAATTGATCGTAACTTTGATATATTTTTAATAATAGTTAATATTTGGGTACACATTTGAGTTATATTTCAAAATTTAATCCATTAACCGATCTATTTCAATTATGTTCAATACACTATATACGGGTACATATAAACTATATAACCAGGTCAATTTTAGATTACATAGTTTTTCTAGCTGCCAGCTCTCCATTTTTAAATGCTAATTGAAAAGACTTAACAAAATTGTTATAACATATTAACATCGTAATGAATGACAATGTCATGGTGTTGATTATCTATGTAAACATGATTAATCTTAACTATTGTAGAAAGTATTCAAATATTTTTCCATGAATCTTGTCATAAATATTGAATCATTCTACACCTATTATTTGTCTGTTTAACCAGGTGGTTTGATTAACAGGCCGTGTAGAATTTGGTGCTGAGTAATGGTGTTATATTTTCTTCTTTCTAAAACTCTTCAAACAGTTTTTCTTCCCTCCCTCCCATTTCTCATGTTCTCTTTCCAGTTAGTGATATTTATGGTCGCTAAGTCTTCCAAAGGTTGATTGCTAAGTCTTCCAAGGCTTTGTTTTTTCATCTTTGCCTTGATCTTCTTTTACTCTCCCAAACAGGTTTGCCTGACCTAACCATCTTCGGCATTATTTCTAATCTCTAACCGTTTCCCGTATCCCAACCATATCAGTCTTTGCGCTTGCACAAAACATGTTGACTAATACGGTCAAATAATTATCTGAGGTGGTGGTTCGCAATTGAAAGTGAAGATGGCACCAGCTGACAACTTCTCGCATGTATGTAACCACACGAGCCAAGTAGAAGTTGTCGGAGAACGGAATCTTCAGTTCAGATTAGAGACTCTGAACTAGAAGGCATTACGGCACTCTTGACGAGACCCAAGAAGGTCAAAACTAGTCAGTGTACTATGCTCTCCTCCTTTTGGTTGCGAATCACCACAGATGTCTGTATCGCCAAAAGGGTCAATCAAGGTCACGTTCTTCGAAGGGGATGTAATTCAATATTCGGCGTGGTATTAGCCAGGAATGTAGTTGTTTTTCTCTTCGAAGAACGGTCAGGCTAATGTCGAAATTATTGAAATTTTGACTAAAACGGAGGTGTAGTAGAAAACCGAAATTTATTTTTCATATAGAAACACCTCGTATTTTATGAAATTTTAAGTCATTTTATATAAATATATATGTATATATATATATGAATATATTGTTAATATCTTTTAATTATTACTGATGAATTTATTTGTTATTTTATTATTATTTTACCTTAGTCGTACCTTACTATTTATGAATTTACTCTTTATTTAATTATTCCTTCAGCTTTCTTATATTTTTAAAAGTATGATGATTCCGAATTTCAGTAGGGTTCAAAAATAACTTAAGAAATCAACATTTGCTATAATTATTTTAATGAAATTTATTTTGTTTACGAAATATAGATAACTGTTTTTAAAAGATTTACAACTTATATTTAACTATTTTATTACCTTAAGAATTTAGTTGGTTAAAAATAATGAATTATGAGACGCCTTTGGTGTTTGATTTGCATAAAATATCCAACATTCAACCTTGAATATCTACAACACCTGCGCAGAGCAGATTTCCGCTATAACTTCTTGCAAAGAACAATATTACACTTAAGAAAACTATTAAAATATATACGTTTATGATATATGATGCAGTGATTTTCTTAAACTTGAACAAACATATTTTATAATAATAATAATAAGTAATAAATAGTTGAACTATATGTGAAACAGTGAAATTTATGAATTATGAAAGTGTTTAAAATTCGTACAAACTAAATCTATACATAATACATACATTGAAAAATCAGGTAAGTCATTATAATTATTATGCAATAATTATATGATGTTACTATATAGTTTTTATTCTTTATGGTTTATATATTATATAGCCTTTATTATTTGAATAGTATATTAAAATGATAATTTTGTTTCTGTTTATTGTTATTTGGATCCAAATAGATAAAAATATCACTAACCTCGTTTGAAAAATTCCCTTTCTTAAAATGTCCGCACCCACGCTTCACTTCATACTGGCGACAATTCTTAAACTCTGGATACTTTGATGAAAACTTGTCTCGTTCGGAAATATTTCTTTGCACTAATTAATATGTTTTTTAGACACAAATTTAGTTTGTTGAATAATTAATTATATATAACTTAACCACTTTTTTCTTTAAAAATCTTAAGCAGCTCGACAGTGAGCTGCTGTTTCCTTTGGCTTCCTCCTCACTCTCCTTTTTTTCACCAACCAATCACACTTTTTTAAAAGCGAAAGTTCCAAGACTACTCGATTTTTTAGCAGTTTACTGCGTCCGACTTTCATCCTTTAATGTTCTAAATCACTTATTTTCTGACACAAACGTGCCGTAGTTTATTATTGTTTACATTTTAAATTGTTAATTGGTAATAAATAGTATATTATAATTATTAATCATTGTCTTTATAATTATTAAACATAATCAGAGTCTTCTGATTGGTCGCAACTTATTTCCTATTTTCACAATTTTAGCAACATGAGTAATATTATATTATGTGTGTACTCATTCCATTTTTTCCCTGTTTGTAATTCATTATATTATTGAACATAATATCTCAATAGTTTTTCAAAATTTAATTTTAATCATTCATATGTACGTATATTTTATTAACAGTTGGTACTCATGTCAACATACCACGATATTTCCGTTTTCATTGGCATTTCTTATATAAATATAGGTCTCTATAAATTTATGTTTTTTCAAGGTGTAAATAATTGAATGTTATTTTATTAAGTTCATATGGTTTCCTTTATTCGAATCTAAATTGTTTATATTTTAAATTATAGCTCTGTTGATATCTCATTATTATTCTGTCATTCATTCTCTGTTAAATTTTTCTTCCGTGGCTAAATTTACGTATTGCGTTAAGTTAACTCATCGATGATTTTTGTTGTGATTATTTCATGACTCTATATTAATTTTTATTTACATTTAGTATCTTATAACTTTATCAAAATAACTTGATATTTGAAATTACTTGAAATTGATGAAATTCAAAATATTATTTACAGATATTAATTTTACTATTCTTATAATTAATAAATTGAGTATTATTCATGTCTCCATTCATTCTACAACAATATATATATATATATTATAGTGGATATGTTTTATTTTAATATTCATACTTATATGATTTATCTTTATTTACCCGTTTTTACCTTCGGCTAGCCCTATATGATTATATGAAAATTTTTTAATTGTATGTATTGTTTAAATTTTATATTGCAGTCGGAAGCATGAGACTTCTCTCTTTGAGTCCTGGACACCTATTAGAAAAAATTTTTACATATATGAACATTTACTTATTATGATTTCGTGATAGGTCTATTCCTGAATAAATTATATATCTTTATTTCAATCATCTCACCATATGATAATCGAATGAATGATTTAAACAATGTTCGTGAAAAGTGTTATGGACATTGAATGGAATAAGAAAAATACCAACACTTAAATAAAAATATTTTAATAAATTGTTGATGAAATCTTCAAAATTTTACACACACAAATATTCCTGAACCTCCTCTGTATTCTTTGATGGTCATGCGCACTGAACGCTTATAGTAGCTGCTTCGGCGCAACGGAGCAACTCTTCCGGTTCAACGTTTCTCGTCGTCACAAAATTATAGTACACAGTTAACATGGAGGATGCAAATGTTTAACAGTTCAATGTGCATCAATTTAGTGAATTTAGAATAATATGGTTGAAAACTTATATTAAACAGTTACATATATAATTCAAGTTGTGAATTAAGTGTGTGTTTGATAGTTATAAGAATAGGTCAGCATGCAAAGCGGAAATTAAGATTGGAAAAGCATTTTTGAGTGGTGTGAACTTTGATTATTTTACAAACGAAAAACTTTTTACAAGTAAGTACATATTTAATATCTAAAATTATTGTTGCAGAAAATTAGAGTTCTTTAATTATCCATGGATAAATTTTTGTATTGATTATTTTAAAGTTTCTTTGGCCAATTTGAGATTATTCAAATTTAAATGTTCAAATTAATTTCAAAAGTTCACTTTTTCTTTGTTTGTTTGGAATTCCAAATTAAAAAAACTCAAATAACACAGACCTTATATTCCATTCTCGGCGTGGTGGACCTGCAACATCTCGTCTCTTTTCTTAGGTATTCCTTACCCAAGAAATACTCGTTCGGCACGTTTCACTTTTTTACAGGGGTTAATCGACATTAATATTATGAATTTTTTATTGATTTAGATTTAAAATTATTACTTTTACTTTAAAGTTTTTACAAAAATCTACTCAGAGAATTACATCCCAGTTCATCATTCCCCAACTCACTCTCGACTCTCTTTTTTTTTCAAAATCAACAACATTTTTACAATCTCTAAAACACAGCCTCCTAATTTGTTATTTTATTCAACAATTGTCAATGATAATGTTTTTTTTTTATGGAAATACTGAATTCTTCAATTAAAATAGTCTTGGAGAGTGAAATCACTTGTATAAATGGTTTAACAATATCTTATAGAATATATAAATAATCTTTTACATGTATTACAATGGTTTCAATCCTTGTAATTCCTTTTTTTTTAGTAAATTTGTTTACAATTAATATACAATTTCTACAATCTAAATTTATGATTTATATATATGGAACTGTTTATTTTTTAATTCTTTAATTAGCACTAATTTCGCTTTATATAAATTCTAACTTATTTTCAAATTTACATTCTCTGTTTTATATTAACTTCCAACTCATTGAATTTAGGTTGGCAATATTATAACTAGATTCAATCACTTCCTTCATTTATTTCGATTTGATTACTAGATTTCTATGACATACAATATGGCTCTTATTCCGAATGTCATATTTCATACAGTTTTATTTTTATAAATTACTTTTTTCAAATTGCAACTTTTTATTGTATTTGCATATCGTTAATAAATTAGTGATTTGATTATTAATTCTTATTATTTTAGGTTTTGAACAAATTAACATCCTTTTCCCGATTCAAGTGTGGACATAGCAGCGTTCAGATTGATTTTAATGAAAATTGTTGACATTGACTTGACCTTAGGATTTATTTGTGAAGGTAACATTTTCTTAAGAATTAATTTCTATATTATCATTACCATTCTATTCCTTATCCTTAATCCATTTCTTAAATTGATGTACTCAATATTTTATAATACATTTGCTTAAGTCATTCATTCGTTTTATGTTAAATTTTGTTCTTAATTAGGTAGTGTCTAATGATACACCATACGTATATACAAAAAAAATTCCTTTTTAATTCAATCTAATATATGAATATTTATCTATACTAGAGGACTGGCTCAACTCCCCTCAAATTTAAATTTTAAAAGGTGTCTATTTAGATAACTTCTTAAAATTTCAATTTTCAATCTGTAATCCATGCTAATCGATCTATAGATTTCAGCTCAGTACTTACATTTCTGATAACATTTTTATTTTTATTCTTATTATTAAAATTTTTATGATATTCATATAATTTAACCATATCAAACTCATTCCAAAATAATTTCTCATTAGGGACATAACAATAATGATTCTTACATTTTATTCTCATAATTCTTATTCTTATTAAATTATTCATATCTTATATTCCTTACTCTTTTCCACCGTTTCTTATTCAAAATCTCAATACTCATACTTCCTCCTTTACCTATCTACTCTTCTATTTTTTCTATTTCATCTTTTATACTAAGAACATAATTTTTAATTATTTCAATGATTTCCTATAATTTCATATCAATTTTCAACCTATATTCATGTCAATTTATCTATTCTTATAGTCGAACCTTTAACTCTTTACTTTCTATCCATATTTATATTTATTTTCATATTTCTTAATCATAATTCATCAACTTTATTTCATAACTATATTCATTATTTCATAATTTTCTCATCATATCTCCCTATCTCATAATAATTAATCATATCATATACTTTATAAATATTTCTTTCCATTATTTCACTATACTTTTCTCCCTAATTCCTATAAAATTTTTCTTGACATGAATATTTCCTACTTATATCTTGATTTGAAAACTTTCTTTCCTCCTCATCTCTTTTACTGTTTATCTAATTATTTCCTATCTTATCCTTCCTATTTCCTACCTGTCCTTATTAATGAGTGTTTATTTAATTTTATTATGTCCTTTATTTAAGAAATTCTCATAAAAATTTACTATTATACTAAAGCTTAACTTGCCATCTTTCTTTGATATTATTCATTTATCATTAATACATTATATTTCCTTATGTTTCAATTTTTTAGATTACATTAACCACTGATACTGTATGCTGCCTACTAGTACACTACCTATGAAAATTGAAAATCTTATGTTTAACTTGGTCATTATCTTCACGTTGTATATGAGAATACGTCTTATGAAGTAAAATCGACAAAAAAAACCTTACATCTACCTATACTACTATCTATTTACATGTAAGTAACATAATATTATCTATTCCTCTTATCACTCTTTTATGGTGAATTATACTTATAAATTGATTCTATATTAAAAATACCCCTAATCATGTTTGTTCCTGGGTATGCCAATTTATAACTATTTTGTGCATTATCATTTATTATTTCATAAGGTCCCTCGAATGGCAATTGCAATTTAATACATTGGTCTTCTGCTTTATTAGATGTCTTTAATGCTCTGATTATAACCAATTCTCCTTTATTAAAGGTTGTTTTCTTCTTAATTTTCTTGTTCTGATCCCGTATATATTTTTCTGCATTCCTCCTTATTCTGATATTCACCTTTTCTAGTGTCTCTTCTAGAGTAGTATCTCTATTCAGAATCCAGTTTCTTTTAGGTTGGATACCTTTCATTAAATAAATTGGACTTTCACCTGTTACCCCATGTGGTAAATTATTTATAAATTCTTCAATTTTGTCCAAATTTTCATCCCATCTAATATGTGTCTTTTGACAAAGAATTCTTAAATATTTTAAGATTTCCTTTATATATCTCTCAGCTGGATTGGAGCTAGGTCTTCTAATACTAATAAATTGTAGTTTTATTTGTTCTTTATCACAATACTGCTTTAATTTTTTACTTTCAAAGTATGTAGCATGGTCAAGTATAATTCTCTCAGGTCTTCCTACTTCTTCTATATATTTTTCCAAACATTCTATTACCACCTTAGCCGTTGATCTCTTACATGGAAAAGTTTTAACAAATTTGGTATAAACATCAACTATTACTAGTAAATCCTTATTACCCGATTCACTCCTAATTAAGTTTCCTATAAAATCCATTGCCACAATCTGTAATGGTTTATTTGTAATTATCGATTTTGCTGTCATGCTATTGTGGTAATTTTTTTCTTTGGCCAGTTGACATATTTGACAATATTTACATATTTCTTTCACTATACTCAAATCCTTCTTTGCCACATAATTTTCTCGAAACAAAGTCCATAGTTTTCTTGTTCCTATGTGTCCATTCTCTTTATGTAGATGACGAATAATTTCCTGTGCAAACTCCTTACTTATTACAAATACTTCTCTGTCCTCCAATTTCTTATACCACACTTCATCAATTTTATAAGCACCTTTAACTTTCTCGTTATCAAAATGTCTCTGATCTTCTTTAACCTTTTCCAATGTAAATATCCCCTCTGTTTGGTACAATTGGTTTATTCCAATTTGAAATTTGGTTTGATTGTTCCCTACTTCATCTACTCTACTCAATGATCTGCTACCACGTTTAATTTCCCTGGAATATATTTGATTTCGAATTCATATTCTTGTAACAACAAGATCCATCGGTGTACACGATTATTGGCATAGCGGTTTTTCAACATAGCTGTAAGTGCTGAGTGGTCAGTTTCTAAAATAAACTTAGCTCCTAATAGATAGAATCTTAGTTTGCTAATGCAAAATACAACACTTGCCATTTCTAATTCTGTTATTGAATATTTCTTTTCTGCTGGCTTAGTCACTCTGGATATAAAACTAATAGGTACTTCTTCTCCATCTTGTATTTGAATTAATACCCCTGCCAATCTTTCTATTGAAGCATCCGTTCTCAAGATAAAAGGTTTGTCATATTGTGGATGAAATACTTTTAGGCTGTTTAGAAAAATTTCCTTTAACTCCTGAAATGCCTTTTCTCTTCTCTCGTCCCATTTCCATCTAATATCCTTCTTTAATAATTCTATAAGAGGAATTTCTCTCTTACTTAGATCAGGAACTAACTTCTTGAAATAATTGATGATACCTAGAAACCCTCGTAAAGTTCTTAAGTTATGTGGTGTTTTATACTCTAGGATTGCTTTAATTCTCTCAGGATTCATTGTTATACCAGTGTCACTTAAAACATATCCTAAATAATCCACTTCTCTTTTATAAAACTGACATTTCTCTAAGTTTAATTTAAGTCCGGCATTTTCTAATTCCTTTAATATTATTTCCAGATGTTTATAATGCTTCGTTTCTGTTTCAGAAAAAATCAAAATGTCATCTATGTAGTGGAGAGTGAAATCTTCATACGGATTCAAGATTGTATGCAACGTTCGTACTAAGGCTGCACAAGAACTTTGGAGTCCAAATGACACTACACAAAATTGATACACCACTCCATCTACCATAAATGCAGTGTATTGTCTACAACGATGATCCAATGGAATTAACCAAAAGCTATGCTTTAGATCTAATTTTGAAAATATATTAGCCTTTGTAATTCTTCCAAATATACCTTCAATATTTAATGGACTTTCGTATTGTTTTTTAGTAAATGTATTTATATTCCTAGCATCCAAACATATTCTAATATCCCCCGATTTCTTTTTTACACAGGTTATTGCACTTATGTATTGTGAATTAGATCTTTCAATAATACCGTCTTGTAACATTTTATTAATTTCCTGATATACCTCTTGTTTTAATTTATAAGGTATAGGATAAATTTTGATCTTAAAATTTTTTATTTCTGGTATGACTTCAATTTTGTGAACATATCTAGTCGCAACGCATACTTCCTCATTGAACAGCTTTTCGTGAGAATCAAGTAATTCATAGACTCTCTGTTTGTATTCCTCCGGACATAATTCCTCCCTCATGTTTTGTTCTTCTTCAGCAATGTGATTTATTTGTCCAATTGCACATTCGTTTTTTCCTATATCTGTTTGATAATTTGTTATAAACGGTATTGTATGATTATTATATATTATGTTTTGCATTTTATAATTTATTATAATTTTATGTTTACTTAATTCATCTGTACCCATGATTATGTCATATTTTAAATTTTTCACAATCAACAATTGTACTGATAAAACCTCACCATTTAATTCTAGGTTTGTCATAATGGTTTTAGTAGTTTCATATAATTTTCTTTCATTTGCCCCTATTAATGATATTTTATTTGTATTTATCACCATAATATTGTCCTGTTTTAAATTGTCTACTATATTTTGATTTATAATGGAAACTTCGGAACCCGTATCTAATAAAATTCTACATTTAATGTTATCTAAATTTCCCTCTATAAATACTAATCTATTTAATTCTGGGTTTGTTGGTTCTTCATCTAATATAAATTCTCTAGGATGTTGATATTTAGAAGAATAGACAATATTATGCACATAAGAGCAACTTACTCGAAATTTGGATCAGAACTCGGGCCCTGATCACTATCCCTTCTTATCTCTTCCTGGTTTTGTATCATGTTCACCTGTCTTCTATCTTCACCTCCTCGACTATCTCTTTGATCATAATTCCTGTCTCTGTTTTCATTTCTTCTGTCCTCTTCATTATTTCTCCCCTCTCTTCTGTATTGTTGCCAGTTCCGATTACGATTGTCGTTATCATTCCGTCTTCCATAATTTTGGTAATTTCCTCCATTATATCCATTATTCCGATTCCCATTATTACCATTCTGATACCCATTACGATAGTTTCCATTTCCGTTTCTGTAATTATCATATCTCGGATTTCTATCATCCCGTCCTGGTCCTCTTCTCTCGTAATTTCGATTTTCATAATTTCTCTGATCATTTCTCCATTCATTTTCTCTTCTATTCTGTCCATTCCCATTTTCATTTAATCGATTGTCTCTTGTATCGTTATGATTTGTATAGCTCCGTTCCACTCTTTGTAGATATCTTGATAAACTATTCATGGCTTTAATATTATGAAGCGCTATTGTTTCAGCTACTTCTGAATTGAAATGTCTGCCAATGTATAGCACTAATTCCTCCTCCTTCATTCCCGGATCTAAGTACTGGGCTACATTATATAATTGCATCGCATAATTATTCAGGTTTTTGCTTTTCTTATAATCAAATTTCCCGAAGTATAACCGCTCTCTGAATGTTGCTTGTTGCAATTCTCCCCAGAAATAGGCTAAGAATTGTTGCTCGAACTCTTCTAGGCTTTGTATTAGTTCTTCCTTATTACAAAACCACAATAAAGCATGGCCCTGTAATATGCTCCTTATAATAAGCTTGATCTCAACAATATCTCTGATTCCTTTAATTTTGTTTCTAATTATTTTGAGAAATACTTTGGGATGTATATTGTTAATATTCCCATCAAATTTCACTCCGATTTCTAAATTGTGGAAATTTCCTGGGTATATATTGTTTCCTCCATTTCTTCTCAAATTTTCCTCCATTTCCTCTATCGTGATCCTTAATTTCCGATTCATTTCTTCGATTTCTTTATTCATTTGTCGATTTATGTCGTCGGTTATTGTTAGACTCATCCCCGTTCTCTCTTCAATCCGGCCATCCAAATCCTTAAATTTTCTATTTACGTTATCTTTCATCTGTTCCACTTCCTTTGTTATTTGTTTATTTTGTTTTGAGACCTCTACTTTAATATTCTCTGGTAAATATTCTTCTAGATCTCTTCTAAATTCTAATACTTCTTCTACTATGTTTTCTCTGATTTTCATACCATTTTCCTGTATTTCTTGTCTTATGTTTTTATTATTTTCCTCTATGTCTTCTTGTATTTACCGAATACTCTTCTTATGTTCTTCTTGATTCTCCTTAAGTTCCTTAATCTCTTTGCAGTTTTCAAATCTTACCTCTTCTATCTTCCGTTCCAATCTGTTCATGTTTTCATGATTATTATGAATGTCTCCCCTCAAATTAAGCTCCATTCTATCCATATTTCCGTTAATGCTATTTATATTTCCATTCAACTTTTGATCCATTTTGTTCATGTTTTCATTTAACTCTCCCTTCATTGTATTCATCTGGTTCAACAATTGTTGCATCAAATCTATCATTTGGTTATCATTCCTTGTTCTTGTTTGTTGTTCCCTTCTCTCTTGTATTTCTTGACTTCTATCCAATCCTTCTTCTACTCGTTCTACCTCTATTCCATATTCTTCATCTCCTGTTCTCCTTTCTTTCTGTGCATCATCTTCCGATTGCTGTCCTTGGATGAGGTATTGCACCTGGAAATCTCCCATTCCATGGCTTCTTCCTTCTCTTTCCTCCTCAGATCCACTATCATTTCCAACCTGCTTCCCATCGCGCAACATCATTTTCCTATTTTCCATTGTTCTTTGTTTTTAATTTATTTTTAATTTTTTAATATATTATTTTTATAATCGCCCCACGTTTTTGGGTGCCAATTTATAGTGGATATGTTATATTTTAATATATTTATACTTATATGATTTATCTTTATTTACCCGTTTTTACCTTCGGCTAGCCCTATATGATTATATGAAAATTTTTTAATTGTATGTATTGTTTAAATTTTATATTGCAGTCGGAAGCATGAGACTTCTCTCTTTGAGTCCTGGACACCTATTAGAAAAAATTTTTACATATATGAACATTTACTTATTATGATTTCGTGATAGGTCTATTCCTGAATAAATTATATATCTTTATTTCAATCATCTCACCATATGATAATCGAATGAATGATTTAAACAATGTTCGTGAAAAGTGTTATGGACATTGAATGGAATAAGAAAAATACCAACACTTAAATAAAAATATTTTAATAAATTGTTGATGAAATCTTCAAAATTTTACACACACAAATATTCCTGAACCTCCTCTGTATTCTTTGATGGTCATGCGCACTGAACGCTTATAGTAGCTGCTTCGGCGCAACGGAGCAACTCTTCCGGTTCAACGTTTCTCGTCGTCACAAAATTATAGTACACAGTTAACATGGAGGATGCAAATGTTTAACAGTTCAATGTGCATCAATTTAGTGAATTTAGAATAGTATGGTTGAAAACTTATATTAAACAGTTACATATATAATTCAAGTTGTGAATTAAGTGTGTGTTTGATAGTTATAAGAATAGGTCAGCATGCAAAGCGGAAATTAAGATTGGAAAAGCATTTTTGAGTGGTGTGAACTTTGATTATTTTACAAACGAAAAACTTTTTACAAGTAAGTACATATTTAATATCTAAAATTATTGTTGCAGAAAATTAGAGTTCTTTAATTATCCATGGATAAATTTTTGTATTGATTATTTTAAAGTTTCTTTGGCCAATTTGAGATTATTCAAATTTAAATGTTCAAATTAATTTCAAAAGTTCACTTTTTCTTTGTTTGTTTGGAATTCCAAATTAAAAAAACTCAAATAACACAGACCTTATATTCCATTCTCGGCGTGGTGGACCTGCAACATCTCGTCTCTTTTCTTAGGTATTCCTTACCCAAGAAATACTCGTTCGGCACGTTTCACTTTTTTACAGGGGTTAATCGACATTAATATTATGAATTTTTTATTGATTTAGATTTAAAATTATTACTTTTACTTTAAAGTTTTTACAAAAATCTACTCAGAGAATTACATCCCAGTTCATCATTCCCCAACTCACTCTCGACTCTCTTTTTTTTTTCAAAATCAACAACATTTTTACAATCTCTAATTTGTTATTTTATTCAACAATTGTCAATGATAATGTTTTTTTTTATGGAAATACTGAATTCTTCAATTAAAATAGTCTTGGAGAGTGAAATCACTTGTATAAATGGTTTAACAATATCTTATAGAATATATAAATAATCTTTTACATGTATTACAATGGTTTCAATCCTTGTAATTCCTTTTTTTTTAGTAAATTTGTTTACAATTAATATACAATTTCTACAATCTAAATTTATGATTTATATATATGGAACTGTTTATTTTTTAATTCTTTAATTAGCACTAATTTCGCTTTATATAAATTCTAACTTATTTTCAAATTTACATTCTCTGTTTTATGTTAACTTCCAACTCATTGAATTTAGGTTGGCAATATTATAACTAGATTCAATCACTTCCTTCATTGATTTCGATTTGATTACTAGATTTCTATGACATACAATATGGCTCTTATTCCGAATGTCATATTTCATACAGTTTTATTTTTATAAATTACTTTTTTCAAATTGCAACTTTTTATTGTATTTGCATATCGTTAATAAATTAGTGATTTGATTATTAATTCTTATTATTTTAGGTTTTGAACAAATTAACATCCTTTTCCCGATTCAAGTGTGGACATAGCAGCGTTCAGATTGATTTTAATGAAAATTGTTGACATTGACTTGACCTTAGGATTTATTTGTGAAGGTAACATTTTCTTAAGAATTAATTTCTATATTATCATTACCATTCTATTCCTTATCCTTAATCCATTTCTTAAATTGATGTACTCAATATTTTATAATACATTTGCTTAAGTCATTCATTCGTTTTATGTTAAATTTTGTTCTTAATTAGGTAGTGTCTAATGATACACCATACGTATATACAAAAAAAATTCCTTTTTAATTCAATCTAATATATGAATATTTATCTATACTAGAGGACTGGCTTAATATATATATATATATATATATATATATATATATATATATATATATATATATATTAAATAGGATTACTACTTCATTTTATATAATGCCCCACGTTGGGGAGCAAGTTAAATATGAATGGATTTTTATATTTAGTAATATGTTTTATTTATTTATGTATGATATGTTGTTTGAATACTATAATTTATTTATTCCACGTTTGGGAGATAAATTGTATATGAAATTTATACATATGAGAATTATTATTTTACTTGTGAATTTAACTTGTCTATTTAATGTATTAATGTTTTACTACAATTGAAATATTACACTCTTGGGCTAGCTAATTTATATATATTTTACCTTTAATTCCTCCTATTCATTATGCTATTTAATAGCATGTGGTTTCCTTTAATTCCTAAAATTTTATTACCTCGGCTGCTCTTATTTATACAATACTCTATAACTCAGTAAGGTTCTGGGCATATTATAATAAAATCAACATTACTCATCAATGGAATTTATTTTATGTTATTTATGAAAAGATAGAGAAAAAAATTTTGAAACATTGAAATATTACTTATATGTAAAATATAGTTGGCGCTTTATTTTATTGTTGGAGTCATATACCTATTATGTATAAAAAATGAATGATAATCCTTTTTTACTTATTAAAATTCTTATGCTATAAAATAAAATAATGGATTTTTCTATATACATCCAAATTTCCACATAAAAACAAACTTTCTGTATATTATAAAAAAACTATTCATTCTTATTGAGATGGCTTTTGCAGACTCATTTGCATAAACTTGGGTAAATGTTTGTAAACATTATATTTCTTTGAAAAAAAATATGAACACCTGCGTTTAAAGTTGTTCAACTATTTGTAAACTTTTTTCTGCTTGTTCTTATGAATAGGATTATTAAAAATATTTTAAATACTACTTTAGTTTTATTCGGTTCGTGAAATGGAAAGGATATCTGAAATATTTATCTACTTAATTTCGATTTTTTTTAAACATTATTTTAACGTATTATAACAATTGTGCATGTGATGAAAACTGAAATTAGTTGTGGTTTGTTGTTTTGTTTCAACATGACAGAAATTTATACATCTATCTACAAATTTGATAATGGTAAGTTTTTTTATCATGTTTCCTAGTACATTATATTCATTTTAAAACTTTCACTACCAGGTGTTTATGATTTTAAATTTCACTTTTTATTATTTGGTACCAAATATTACTAATTAAAACACACCACAGACCTTGGTCTTGTCGCCAAAACGACGCCTTCAGTTGGATCCATCCATAACGCTTTCCCGCTTCAGGTGACAATCTCCTTTCTTATAACTATCGGATGATAATTATTATTTGGCTTGACTTTGTTTCAAACAGATTTGTCTTTGCACTTATTTTAATCATTAGTTACTTTTTATATTTCTGATTTATACATATTCACACTTATTACTTAAAATTTTTATAACAAAGAACTGGATCACATTCAATTTACTTCCTGTTTCTTCAGTTACCAACGCCTAACTGACTATCGCGGGTCTTTTATCCGCCAAAACCCTTTCTATTGTTTATAACCGGAAGCTGGCAATGTTCTAGAAAAATCTTTGATTATTGTTCACCTGTCACTTTGTTTATTAATGTTTTTATTGTTTTTCTGACTTAAACTTGTTATAAAATATTGTTTTTTATTCACTATAACCTTATCGTCATTGATTTAATTCAATAACATCTTATTATTATTGTTTTTTCATGTTATTCATTATTTGAAATCTTCCGATTGGTCAATGCAAATATATCATTTTTATATTTCTTACAACCTAAATATTTACATAATATACATGGATACAGTTCATTTCTTATTTTGTTTGATATTATTACATTTATACATATAAATTAGGTCGGTAATCATTTATTTTTATTCTTATATTTCATATTCAAATACATTTTATGTTGGTATACTTGTCTCAACTGTTATGTTTCGTATTGGTTTTTGACATTTCCTGTAATTACAGTTTTCTACTTATATTATTATTTCCTATATACTTTTATGATTAAATATTAACTAACATATCTTATATATTTTTTCACTAATTCTAAATGTCATTTATTGATCAATCATCGTAGCACTGTTGATTTTATTATTGCCATCCTATTTATTCTTTAAATATAAGCAGATGCTTTGGGTGTCTAAAATTACGTGTAGCGTTACGTTATTTTATTGATCTTCGTTTGCTTGTTAGGTTCTGTCTAAGGTTGTTTTTTTTTTAAATACAGAAGTATTTTAAAACTGTTTTACGAATAATTGTTTATGAATTCTTTTATATTTATCTAATTTCTCTATGATTATGCCCATTGATTGTAATTGATTATTTTGTGATATAGATATTTTAATAATTTTAGTACTTTATTTCGAAGTTATTTTTATTGATAAATATTATTACTTTATCCTTTATCGGGATTCTATGAATGTTATATGCTCGTTCTATCTACAAATATATCTATCTATATATATATATATATATATATATATATATATATATATATTGTAATGAAAAGTTTCCATAATTATATAATTAGTCGAATTAAATTTTTTTATATAGTTTCATAATTAAATCATTATTATTCAGTGAAATTATGTAAGCAACGAATTTCATTCACAAAATTATTTAGATGAGAACTGCAATTAATACCCCTAGTTCATTTGAATTACATATTTTTCTAAATTATTTTTTACAATACCTTGTACAGGACAGGAGAACCAACTGCAATCAAAATTCTGCTGGATTGCATCATGAGGATTACCTGAAACAAAATGTTCATTTACCGGCTATTCATCTTGAATTTAATTTTATATGTAATCATGCCAAAAACAGGAACTAAATATCTTCTCATAACAGGCACAAATCATTTTTTTTGGATGAAAATTTCGATCGTTGAAACTGTTTATCTCCTTTTTCGTTGTATAGTTCCTATCTGACCCCCCGTGGCGAATTTTTCTTTCTATCTTTCAACAAACCCTTTTTCCGCAAATAAAATTCAACTGTTTTCTTCCCCTTGTCGAAACATTATATCCCAATGATATTTATTTAACCATGCACCTATCCTTAAATACAAGGTATACCACCCTAAACTAAATTCTAAATTTCGAAGTTGTCATTAATCATCAATAAAATAAGGAAATTCAAACTAAGGGTTTTTATTATTTAAAAGTTTTTCTCGCACACTAACTACACTAATATTCCCGTTTCTTATCTATCTCTCTACTTTTATTTTCCTTCTACACCTTATATTTTCACACTTCAGACATTTAGTACTCCGAGTCTTTGTACTATAAGTTCATTCAGTTTCTGATGCAATCTTCATAAAATGTCCACTAAATATTTTTAACGTCTTCCATCCAAAACTATTACTCAAAATTATTAATAAATTTATTTTTCCCATGATTTGATCTTCCATTTATAGTCATCAAAATTTTCCTTTTAATATCGTCTCATGCCTCATTATAAAAAAACTACAATTTTCTATTACCTATTTTTCTCTATCAAAAAACAAACAACCCTCGTCAAATGATGAGTAGTCCCTACAATTGTTATTCAAAATGAAATAATTTATTTATAATCAGTTAATAAGTAAAACACATCTCCTACATCGTATGTTGCTCTCTTCAGTTACCTTTCCCATCGTTCCATCTGTTGTTTCTTCTCTGGATTGATTACCTATAGACCAGGGTAGAAGCCTTTAAAAATAATAAAAAGTGAAAAAAAATAATAGTAGGATGAAACCCATTAGAAAAGGAGGGGAATATTATAAAAATGAAAGGAAAAATAATTTACGGGCGATCTGAGGTCGGGAAGGGGATGAGGGGGAGTTTTTAAGGGTAAAAAACGGTTTTTCTCGACGCAAAACTAAAAGTCCTATCGAAAAAATTCAGATGGCAAAGTTGTAGGTAATAAAAAGATCTAAAACATTTGTATCAACACTTTTTTCACATAACCTCAAAATTTATGTGAAAAATTCAAAAAACCAATTTTTTTTTCTTTTACAAAAATTTCTTTTTCAACGAAATTTGGTGGAAACTTACCTTTTTATGTCCCAAATACGCTGTAATTTATTTAATTAAAAATATTTATTTTTTCACCTTATTTTGAATTAATATCGAAAAAATACCCTAATTTTCAATCGACAACTCACCCGTCAAAATATCAGCTTTTTTAAAAAAGTTGGTATATTTTCTGTTCGTTGAAATCTCTACTTTCCGATGGTGAAAAAAAATATATGTTACTATAGTTAATCGTCTCAGAAAATGCAAAAAATCGAAAAAAACTCGAATTCAATTTTTTTTTTAATTATTATGAAAAATTTTGAGCTATTTATCAAAATTAACACTTTAATTACTCGAAAAACGTTAGATCACATGTTACATTGATAAAAAAAAATTCCAAATAAAAATATACTACTATAATTAACAAACAATAAGTTAATAAAATTAATATTTAATAAGACATCTACAATATTTGGAGAAAGTTGTCGAATCTTCTTTAAATGATATGCGTAGATGTCTATTTATAACTATTTTAAGATAAATTATATACATGAGTGACCTAGGAAAAATAGTAGCCCATCAAAAGATATTTCATGGAGAAGTGGGGAAGGGGCTAGGCGGGTCTGGCTCTTATTACATACATACCTACTATCAGTGTTGGGTTTGCTATTACAATTGTACTAAATCTATTACTATTACACCTTGATTAGTACGCCATTACGACAACAGATAAAACCTCAATAATCTAGTACGTTCTTGATATGCGATTCGAATATTTGACCCTGAGAAAATCCCTGCCACAGAACACCTATTTTTCACGTCTAATAGTTTCAAACATGAATCATTAAGAAACATTGTTGCATTTCTGCATTGTTTTTCTGGTTGCGATACAACATCTGGATTTGCCGCAAAAGGAAAGAAAAGTATCGTCAATTCATTATTAAATGAAGGACATCAAATGATGCTGGTGGCTGTGTACACGTATAGGGTAACGAAGAAACATTACATTTGTATCACGTGTAAAATTTAATTTATTTTTGCATAGCGCGCTTTCAGCTCTTTAGACATAGAGCCATCATCAGTGCTTAATCTAAAATACATACTCAAATCACAACCAATAGTACTAAATTACAAAGTTAAATTCATGTTGAGAAAGTTAACAATACTAATATATGAATTTAATTTGAAGGTGATACAAAAAGGTTTTTAATATTAGAAATTTAATAATAAAATTGATTTTAATTACATTGAAGCTACCATTATTTAAATTTAAAAAATGAAAGGTTGACTAGGTTCTTATAAATGAAAGATTTTTTACTTTAAAGATAAAAAGGTTGATAAAAAATACGTACTGTCAGATTATATATAACAAGATTTCCTGGCTTCATCGCCTCCATTAATATTGAAACAGGTTAATAATTTTATATTTACATTACACCAACTTGGACATCACATTTAAAATCGAATTTTACTTCCAAAGAATCATTTTATTTTCTTAAACGCCCGCCATGCTGGAACCTCTACAGGTGGCTGTGTCGGTTTAACTGACAAATACAAGAACTTCAACTGTCAATTGGGTTTGTTCGATTGTTTGTGAATGCTCTGTTCGATTTGAGAGATCAAATGCAAAAATGATTATTTATTTAAGTCCAGAAAAGTAGTTGTAAACAACAATTAAATCTGTTAGGTGTAATATTTTATTTAATGTAATAATTGTAATGAATGATTAGCAATTTAATCAAGATATTTAAAATTATTTAGAAGGTTATGTTGAGAGAAAAAATAAAAATAAAAAAAAAACCACAAATTAGAATTTTCTCATGTTGGAAGGGTGATATCTAATGATGTATTCACACTATATTTTAAGGCAACACAAAAAACATGCTCATGATTTAATATCATGGTCCTGAAGCAAGTTCTAATGTATTGTCTCTAAACTAACCTATTTTAGCAAGCGTTATTGGCCCAGTGACCAGCAGGTTAGGACATTATCATTATTGAGGGTTACATGAGTTGACGATGTAAGGGTATATAGTTCCTATTTAGGCTCTCTTGTTTGTTTAGACATTTATCATTAGTTTTAAGCTCGTTACTGATTTCAAGGTCTTCATAAAAATCTAGTAAAGTAAAGTTTTAAGAGTTGATGTTAACTAAAATCTTTGAATTTTCTGTGGGGCTAAAATTATGATTATTATATTTTAAGTGATGACCGAATATTTTAGATTAAGCACTGATGATGGCTCTATGTCTAAAGAGCTGAAAGCGCGCTATGCAAAAATAAATTAAATTTTACACGTGATACAAATGTAATGTTTCTTCGTTACCCTATACGTGTACACAGCCACCAGCATCATTTGATGTCCTTCATTCATTGACTACAGTATGGTAGACTTGGCTGACAAATATAAGAAAATTTCCATTAGCAGAGCCCTTACGAAGATCGACATTTGGTTCCTCAACAGATGCATAGATGAACAGGTTGTACCTAACTTTGCTAAAATTAAAATCTCCAACAACGTTGACTTAGCATCGAAAAATACCTTAGAGCTTAACATCATTAAGAGAAATATTTGTAAACATTACGCTAAATTGGACGATCTCAACTGTCAATTAAAAGTCACTTTTGATCAAATGCAACTAAACAATCAAAATTTTTTATTAAATCAAGACTTCTATAATTCAATGCAAAATTCAGTAAATTTTAAAAAAAGTATAAAATTCAACATTGTCAAAAACAAACTAAATAGATTAATAAATTCAAAAAAACATGCAGAAACTAATAGACTAAATCAAATTGGCAAAAAATATTCTAATCACAAGTTTTTCGAAAGAGTTAAAAATCTTTCAAATGTTATTTTTGATGAGGAAGAGTTGGCGTTACTGAGACTGGGACTTAAGCATGCGTTTCATCGACAAATTTCTGAGAGGGACCTATTGCACTTTTCAATAGAATTAGACCCAATTATAGAATATCTCCCTCAAATTTTTAATAAAAGCGAATTTAGAAAAACAACTCTTCACAACTTGTTGTCGGTTAAAAAATCTTTACTATCTAATAAAAAAAAACCAAACAATAGCTATTATAAACATCAAAATAAGATTCTTAAAAACATTCAAGACAAAATCAAACAAAATAAACTGATAATCACTAAAGCAGACAAAGGAAATGCACTAACTATTATTAATCAAGAAAGTTACATATCTAAGGTAGAGGGTTTTTTGAACAAAAACAATTTTAAAAGTATTAACTCCAATCCTTTGAACAGATTTATAAAAAAGTTTAAAGATACACTAAACACACACAAGTCTTTTCTAGATGAACACAATGCAACAGGGAGGCTCATATCAAGCAACCCCATGATGCCTCGTTTATATGGTCTCCCAAAGCTTCACAAGACTAATATTCCGATAAGGCCTGTCGTAAGTTTCATTAACACACCAGTATCAAAATTAACAAGTTTCATTAGCACACTTTTTCGAGAATTAACCAACTTTAAACCAGTGAACACAGTAAGTAACAGCTTTGATTTAGTTAACAAAATAAAAGACTTCTTTATACCACCTGATGCCATTATGGTTTCATTTGACGTTAGTGACCTGTATACATCAGTTCCCAAATTTGAAACCTTCCCTTTAGTTAAAAACATTCTTAGAAAATCGAAAATTTCAGATAACACAAGCGAACATATGATTAAATTAATTGAACTTTGCCTCTCACAAAACTTTTTTGTATTCAACGATAAATTTTATGAACAATCAGATGGCCTAGCCATGGGATGTGGCCTTTCTCCTCTAATAGCTGACATTTTCATGGATCACATTGAAAGTAACTTAATTATTCCACAACATATTGAAATCTTATTCTATGTTAGATATGTGGATGACATATTCTGTGTGATAAGAGGCAACAATACCACTGCTTCTAACATATTATCTTCCATCAATGAAATACACCAAAACATAAAATTCACTTTAGAAATAGAAGAAGAAGCTCACATCAACTTTTTAGACCTTAACATACAAAGAGATGGCTCAAAATTTAAGTTTGGTATTTTTAGAAAACCCACTCAGACAGACCATGCCATCCACATGTCTTCCAATCACCCAAACCAACACAAAATGGCCTCGTTTTATTGTTATATTCATAGACTCTTCAACATACCATTGGAAAAAGTTGAATACAGGAAGGAACTTAATATTATTAGACAAAAAGCCTACAATAATGGTTACGACCCCACAATAGTCGACACCCTTGTTCAAAAAGTAAATTCTAAGAAATTACATAAATTAGCTTACCCCGAAATAAATATCCCTAATCAAATTTATATTTCATTACCTTTCATTAACTCTAATATCACAAAAATATTTTCACAAAGTTTTCTAGATATTGATAAATCAATTAAAGTATCTTATAGAACTTCCAATAAATTGGGTTCCTTTTTGATCAATTCTAAAGATAAAATTAACCATTTACAAAGAAGTGGAGTATACAGGTTACAATGCTCAGATTGTGTGGCAAGCTACATTAAAAGGACATGCAGACCTTTGGGAGTCCGTATAAATGAGCATATTAGTAAACCCAACAAGTCATCATTCGGTCATCACTTAAAATATAATAATCATAATTTTAGCCCCACAGAAAATTCAAAGATTTTAGTTAACATCAACTCCAAAAACTTTACTTTACTAGATTTTTATGAAGACCTTGAAATCAGTAACGAGCTTAAAACTAATGATAAATGTCTAAACAAACAAGAGAGCCTAAATAGGAACTATATACCCTTACATCGTCAACTCATGTAACCCTCAATAATGATAATGTCCTAACCTGCTGGTCACTGGGCCAATAACGCTTGCTAAAATAGGTTAGTTTAGAGACAATACATTAGAACTTGCTTCAGGACCATGATATTAAATCATGAGCATGTTTTTTGTGTTGCCTTAAAATATAGTGTGAATACATCATTAGATATCACCCTTCCAACATGAGAAAATTCTAATTTGTGGTTTGTTTTTTTTTTATTTTTATTTTTTCTCTCAACATAACCTTCTAAATAATTTTAAATATCTTGATTAAATTGCTAATCATTCATTACAATTATTACATTAAATAAAATATTACACCTAACAGATTTAATTGTTGTTTACAACTACTTTTCTGAACTTAAATAAATAATCATTTTTGCATTTGATCTCTCAAATCGAACAGAGCATTCACAAACAATCGAACAAACCCAATTGACAGTTGAAGTTCTTGTATTTGTCAGTTAAACCGACACAGCCACCTGTAGAGGTTCCAGCATGGCGGGCGTTTAAGAAAATAAAATGATTCTTTGGAAGTAAAATTCGATTTTAAATGTGATGTCCAAGTTGGTGTAATGTAAATATAAAATTATTAACCTGTTTCAATATTAATGGAGGCGATGAAGCCAGGAAATCTTGTTATATATAATCTGACAGTACGTATTTTTTATCAACCTTTTTATCTTTAAAGTAAAAAATCTTTCATTTATAAGAACCTAGTCAACCTTTCATTTTTTAAATTTAAATAATGGTAGCTTCAATGTAATTAAAATCAATTTTATTATTAAATTTCTAATATTAAAAACCTTTTTGTATCACCTTCAAATTAAATTCATATATTAGTATTGTTAACTTTCTCAACATGAATTTAACTTTGTAATTTAGTACTATTGGTTGTGATTTGAGTATGTATTTTAGATTAAGCACTGATGATGGCTCTATGTCTAAAGAGCTGAAAGCGCGCTATGCAAAAATAAATTAAATTTTACACGTGATACAAATGTAATGTTTCTTCGTTGAATTCATTATTAGACGTTAAAAATTTGTCAAATTTGGCCAATGTTTTTTATAAGGAAGATGCGAGTAAAGAATAAATAAAAAAAATGGATTACAACTAATCAAATCTATTTATAAATGTTTCAAAAATATCAATTGGCAAAAATGAAATCATCTTTCGTTTTGGCAAACCTCCCACCCACAGAAGGAGCAGCAGAACAACATTGTTACAGGGCATATTATCAGCTTCAAACTTGGTTGGGTAACGAACTAACAGCAACAGATTGGGGCTGGAAGCAATATCAACGTGGAATTATGCCTAAATTTACACAAAAAGAATTAATTCCGGAAATATTGCTCAAAACTATTTGCTGCAGCTGTGAAACTGGATGTAACAGTTTGAAATGTGGTTGCCGAAAACATGGTTTAAATTGCACAAATTTATGTTCAAACTGTCATGGTTCAGAAAATTGCTCCAATATTGAAAAAGAAACCTACGAAGAAGTTAATGATTCAGAAGAAATTGTGGATGAAGAACCAACGCAGTCTGGAAATAATGTTGGAGAGGAAGAAGGTGATAGTCATGAAGATTTCGAAGATCTACTAGAATCGGAGATGTTTGACGAATCTAACGATGAAGAAATGCCATCAAAAAGACAGAAACCAATGGATAAGTGATTAGTATTGAATATAAGGTATTTATGAATGATGAGATAATTAAAAATATTGTAATGAATAACGTAATCAGAATAAAGTATCTACATTTAATTGTACGATTTACATTTATATTTATATCTAATGAGATTTTCTATGACATAAACGTAATTAGTATTAAATAAATCAACTTTTCAATTGAAACAAATTGCAGCAATAACATTTTTTAGATGAAATTATTTGTAATAATTAAAAAAAATTTTGAATACGAGTTTTTTTCGATTTTTTGCATTTTCTGAGAAGATTTACTATAGTAACATATATTTTTTTTTCACCATCGGAAAGTAGAGATTTCAACGAACAGAAAACATACCAACTTTTTCAAAAACGCTGATATTTTGACGGGTGAGTTTTCGATTGAAAATTAGGGTGTTTTTTCGATATTAATTCAAAATACGGTGAAAAAATAAATATTTTTAATCAAATAAATTACAGCGTATTTGGGACAAAAAAAGGTAAGTTTTCACCAAATTTCGTTAGAAAAAAAATTTTTGTAAAAGAAAAAAATAAAAAAGCAAAAAATTGGTTTTTTTAATTTTTCACATAAATTTTGAGGTTATGTGAAAAAAGTGTGATTACAAATGTTCTAGATCTTTTTATTACCTACAACTTTGCCATTTGACTTTTTTCCATAGGACTTTTAGTTTTGCCAAAAATCGAGAAAACCCGTTTTTTACCCTTAAAAACTCACCCCCCTCCCCTTCCCGACCTCAGATCGCCCGTAAATTATTTATCCTTTCATTTTTATAATATTCCCCTCCTTTTCTAATGGGTTTCATCCTACTATTATTTTTTTTGGTTCTAAAAATTATCGACCCTGGTTACGATTACTGTAGTATTTTCTTACTTTTGTCTTTCTCGAGTCAATTTTTGATCTCTTTAGCATTACCCTTTGCTATTCCACCTTGAATTACCTGCATTTCGTAGGATTTTTTGGCTGTTATTACTCCTGAATAAAAAAATTCTTCAAACCTTTCGAATGCGTGTTGTTTGCCACCATTTTCCACTATAATTTTTCTGCTTCCTCTTTTCTTAGTTCCATTATCATACAATTAGTTGCATTTCCGTTAATTGTTAGTCCAAACTTTGCAGGTTCTTTTTCCAACCTTCTAGTTACCCTCTAACTCATAATATCTCGTTCTTTTCATCATAGTAAGTCGTCTACAAACGCTAGACATTGGTGATTATTATTGAATATGGTTACTGCCTACTACACTTCACATGTAAGTCAGATAGTGTAATATGTTCAAATTTGATCTCCTTGTTACCAGACATTTCCATTATTCTACACAAAATGAGTTACGTTGTTGAATGACGTGCATTAAGACACATATTATACCAAGTAAATTGCAGAATTTAAGATTGTTTAACTCCCGAATCACCCATTCGTAATAATATATTCTCTCTCTGAGTTCTGAGTGTAAAGTTTGTTGTGACAAGGTAATAAGTCAGTTTCTGCTTAAAATGTATTTATTTTTAATTAAATAAACTTGAATAATACAGACACAAAGTTTGTTCATATATTTTTGTGAGTTCTTGAAATTATATTTGTACCCAATGTGAAAATAAGGGCGTTATTGGCACAGAAATAATTGTACAGTCTGGTTTGTTTTGACATTGTGAATTGTAAAAGTTTATTACTTATATTATTTAAAGTAAAAAGTTTTCAATATAATAATATAATATTCTCATTTTACTTATTCTTAGCAAATTACAAATGGGCGATTCTATAAATAATGGGCTATTTTGTTTACTATAGTTTTTGAATCAAATTTTTACAAATTCCCGTATTTAAGAAAAATAATATACAATGTCCACCATAAAGTTGGAACCATATGGGAATTTTTTTTATTATTGAAGTTAAATAACAACTTTGGATAGCCAATCACTTCTGCTTCTGAAATAACTTAAAATGTGCCAAGTCAAAGTTGACAGGTAACATCTGTCAATTGTCAAGTTCGTAATTTTGGAAAAAATGTCCTAATTAAAACCATTTTTGTACTATCCAACTGAAGTTTAATAAAGAAAAAGTTGGAAAACAATTTCTGATTTTTTTGAAATTTGGAAAATAATCCAGAGACTACCTCTTTTTTAGTTGAAAATATCAATAATCTTCAAAACCAACTTACGTACGAATATTATGATCACAATATGCAATGGAATGGTAGCCTTTATACTACTTTAAAGAGTTTTAAATGGTTTTAAAGTAGCCAGATACGGAGATGAATAAAAAATACGAAAATATGAAATTTATTGAACATCAAAATTTCTCTCTCAAAATCGGCAAATAAGCATAAAATGTGATTAGAATCATAATTTCCAAGTAACATTTTTCGAAATTTTAACAAATTGACCCGTTTTTAGGACATTTTTTCCAAAATTAGGAACTTGACAATTGACAGATGTTACCTGTCAACTTTGACTTGGCGCATTTTAAGTTATTTCAGAAACAGAAGTGATTGCTATCCAAAGTTGTTATTTAACTACAATAAAAAAAAAAATTCCCATATGGTTCCAACTTTATGGCGGACATTGTAATACATATATTGCTTGATTACCAGGGGACTGACTAGGGTAACGCAATACTGATAAAATATACAACTCCTTTAAGTAATGTATGAAAGAACCAGGCAGCCGGCTTATGGAGAAATGGGCTTCGGTGAAATTTCATGAATTGACAGTAGATTGTAGTTGACGACTTTCTGGATAATAGTGTCCATGGGCCCAACTCAATCCTATGACCAGTTTCAAAGATACAGGGTGTTGAAGTTGGAAAATAGCAATTTTTTAAAAGCATGTATTTATTTTTTTTTAATGTATCAAGAATTTTTTCCCGTGATAATGTTTTAATAACACTAAATATCAGTACCTCAAGAGAGAAAGTGTCATTTTCCACAGGGATACTTCGTTATCTTGAAATATAATTCAACTTTTATGAAAACATCCCCGTTTAACAGTCTCACCGTTTTAAAGACATTTAATTTTTATAAAAATTAGGAACTTTTGAATTTTTACCCCTCTGACTAGTTTTTTTGTGCTGTTGATCCAATTTTACACTTTTCTAATTCATTTACTCGATAAAATATTGTTGAAAAATTATTCTAACTTCTACGTTACGAAAATACTCCAGAGGAGGGCTGTGAGAAATGTTTTTAAGTTACAAGTTTTGGGAGTAGATTTTTTTCATGAAGTTTAGCCCATCGTAGTGAAAACAAAATGTTCTGGGCTACTGCTGTACACTAAATTAATAAATTACCTATTTTATGGTGATTTCAAAATCGTTTAACACAAGAGATTTCTAATCGCAATAAAAGTATATTGTCATTTATCTCCAAAAGGAGACGTTCATAACAAAGTATCAATCGACGGTTTTTATTTAATTACTCATTGTAGATTACTAATATTTCCAATGACATTATAATCATTCATAATCATTGTAGTACACGTTCGAAACGGCGACCTTCTTCACCTATACAGGTGTTACATCGACTGAGAAAACCCCTTTTCACTGCCCTCAAACTTTTTACACGATTTTATTTGTCATCTGAATTTGACGTTTTTCGTTATATTATAGCGAATACTTACGTCATCAACAGGTAACCCATTATCATCAAACTCTTCAACTTAAAAACATCAACACCCTGTATTTTTCTAAATAAGAATATGAAAAGTCCTTTCCCCAGTTTTCATGACTTTCCTTAAAGTCAGTCAATCGAAATAACATGAATTCATACTGAAAAACCTGCTACAATGAAAACCCGTAGTAATGCAACAACGAATTGTTGATATTTAGACGTATCTGTCAAAAATAAACTGTTAGTTTATGAGTGCATCGTTTAGACGTACCAATTGTGTTATAAACGATTGATGTTAGCATTATTCTAAACAGTTTTTCATAAATACTTTTGTTGGGTTAAGTTTATGTTTGGAAAGTGTTTATTATGGCTTTCGCGAAAAGAGCAGCAGAAATTATAATAGACAACAAACGAATCGTCGTCTTCGTGGAGGACCCCTTTTATTGTTTATTCCGATATCAACAATATCTTATATTCATTTTATTTGTTTTCACGTTTATTTTCTTTCCGATGTCAAGATTAGCTTATATTGATTCTATTTGTTTTTATGAAATGTCGATCATAGAATAACATAAACAACATCGAATATACCGATATACATATATGAAGAAAATAATGATAGACTTGTCATCATATTGCCGGGATAACTGATCATAGCAAGTTGACAAAACTTCTACATCCGACCAACAAACTCAAAGTAAAGGTAATATGAAAGCATCACAGAAATTCGCCCAGGAAATATTTAATTACAGGGAGATTTTCAAAAAAATTGATTCTCGGATTTTCTTAAATGTAGGATATAGGGGCGATCAACATTTTGACTCGCTCTGTAAAATTTTTGCATATCTAATTATTATAAAATAACCAGAAGCAAATCCAGTCAGATATTGAAATTCCTGAAAGTTGAATTATATTTAAAGTCAACATTCCGTTTTTTTTTCATTTTTGAGTATCCCTGTAGAAAATGAAACATTCTCTCATGAGGAACTGATATTAAGTGTCATTAAAACACTATCACAGGAAAAAATTCTTGATATATTGAAGAAAATAGGAAATACATGCTTTTAAAAAGTGGCTATTTTCCAACTTCAACATCCTGTATCTCTGAAACTAGTCATAGGATTAAGTTGCGCCCATGGACACTATTGTTCAAAAAGTCGTCAACTACAATATACAACATTTCATGAAATGTCACCGAAGCCCATTTCTCCATAAGCCGGCTGCCTGGTTCCTTATTTAGAATGATATCAAATGTCTTCAACTATAATAATAGCACATCATTTCAGTCCTAAAGAACTTGAGTGACAATCACAAAAACTATTTATATGTGATAAAGGAGAAAGAACTATCTCCGCCTATAAAATATATTTCTAATATTTTAAATAACGTTTTTTTTTACTTAAGTTACATTACTTTGAGGTAGTTTTTCCTAAAAATATACATTTTATAAGTAATCACCAAATAATTGATACAAAAAAATGACTTGTCTGCCTTGAAGGTACCAATTATTGTTGAATTTAAAACAATTAACAAGTAATACTACGAACCTTAAACTAACTTAGTTTTCAAACCAGCCTTTTGCCATTCTTGATAACTTTACAGTAATTTATAATACTTTGATTTTTCAGTTAACAGCGTACATTTTCCAAGAAATCAACAAATAATAGTACTAAAATATGTCCATCTACAACCTACAACTTAAAGGCATCGACATGGAATTATAATAACTGCAAGTAATAGAAATGAGATCTTTTTCTCAATAAAAAATAATGCTTGAAAATAGTTACACTACCATATTCACTTTTTAAAAACTCCAATATTTTCCTTAAATTGGTAAAACATTCTAATCTCGTTTGTAATGATGTGTGGTACCTGCAGTTTTTTCATCACTGGATCCATCGCAATATCTGATATATCTCTTTCATTCAGTTTAAACACAGTGCCGTTTGGTTCACAAACGATGACGAAAGTTACTCTAAATTCACCGTCTTCATCAACAGAGGAGTAGATTGCTACATAACGATATTCTATATTCCTTTTGAGATAATTGTTCAAAGCCAAATTACCACTGCTATAACATTTTGTTGTTGTCAATAGCCGAAAACTATCAGCAGTGAACCGCTGTTTGGGGCGGTGAGACCCCACCGCCCGAGACGTCTGCGGTGATTTTAGAAAATCGCTTCTAGTTTTTGGCTTGCGATTAGAGAAATCTAGATCCAGTTCTTTTTTTTTCAACTTTCAGTTAGAACTTATGGAAAATATGTTGTTTTGTTTGTTACAATGAGATGACATTTTTTAGTAATCGATATTTTTAAATTTTTATTTTTAATATCAATAAACATGTAAAAAGGCGTTTCATTTCAGATTCACTATGGTCTATTATGCATCAATTAGAAGTTGAAGAGACAATATAACGTTTCGTATTTGGGAATTTTAGCACTGGGGTCTGCTTGACACCACCTTGCTACTGACGTTCTAGAAAATGTACCATACCAGTTACGGATTCATATAAAATATTATAACTATTGAACCTTAAAAAGGATAAAAATGGTTTTGCTGTTGGCAACATCACCTGGATGCCACTTCTGACAAAATATTAACTTAGGGTTGCCGATTAAATAAGAATATAGACCTTTTTAAACAAAATGTATATATCGGATGCTATTAGAAGCGTAATCTCGAACGGATGCCGCTTCAGATGTCTGCAAGGACGTTTTCCTATATATAATATACGTGTATATTGACATAACGGTTCAAATCTCGACCGGATGCCACTTGATATTACAACGCTATATATATTTTTTTATGTAGAAGGCGGCTTTATGTTTTAAACTTAAATAAGTGAAAAATGCTTACACGCGCTAATAGTTGAAACACATCAGTCTCCTGGCACAATACCAGACAAAGGAGTGACGCCAATGGACTGAAGAAAAAGACTTGAATTTGAAATTGACTGTCTCTACCCTTACTTCGTGGAATATGCTCATATTAGTGTTTTCAAATGAAACTCAAGGTCTCTAGTTAATTCCACAATATAATATAAGTTATTGAAAATTCTAAAAAATTGACAATTGTTTCGATAAATCAATATCATCGTCAGAATGACAGAAGTTACATTTCATTTTATGCCTACCTGATGTTTAGTAGTTATATTTTTGGCTAGACCAAGAAGTAACCTAACTTTTGATTGGCTTAATATATGTTTATAGAAAAAAGAAGAAGATGTGATATTACGAATATTGAAGCTTAGATATTATTAGCCCTATGGTGATATCCTGGATATCATTTTTCCAATTAAGATCAGTATAACTGTGCAATGATATAGAAAACCAGGAAAACTATATCTGCTGATCTTTACAATTATCGCTTAAGAAGACAGTTTATTAGTGGAGAACTCCCTAGATTTAACTGTTCATTGACAACTTCATATTGTGGGTTTCTTAAATGTCTTCTAATTTCCAGTTCTTCAAGGAAATCCAGTTCTTGTTTCTTTTCACAAATATGCAGCACTTCTAGTTCTGTGTTAGGTGTCAATGAATGATTGGTGTCAAGTAGATGTTTTGCGTAGTGAGATTTATCTGGTTGTTTTAATCTGTAAGCTCGTAAGTGCTCACTGTATCGTATTTCAAAATTCCTAAGGGTCTGACCCAAATAGACAGCATTACATTCTGGACATTTGAGTTTATATATACCTGACTTCTTTAATAGTGGTATTTTTGTTTTTACATTTAACAATTTTGTACTAACGTTATTTTCTGTTTTAAAAGAAATTGTTGCATTCGTTGCTGAAGATATTATCTTTGAAATATTATTAGAAATATTTCCTGCATATGTGATGGTTTTATAAGTTTTAATTTCATCAGCTTGTTTAGGATATATTAGTTGTAATGCCACTTTTTTCTCTTTTTTACTAATTAGTTTATTTATCATATCTAATGGATAACCGTTAGATGTTGCTATTTGTCTAATTGTATTAATCTCTCTATCAAAATTACATTTGTTCATAGGAACTGAAAAAGCTCTATATATCATTGAATTATATGCTGCTAGTCTGTGTGAGACAGGGTGGTTAGAATTGAATGGAATTGTCACATCAGTCTGTGTTGGTTTTCGGTAAATTGAATAATCAAGTACATTATTAACTCTTTGAATTTTTAAATCAAGAAAATTGATTGAATTATTTTCTTCAATTTCTAATGTAAATTTAATTTTCCCAACCTGCAAAATTTCTGGCGCTATTACACCGCTACTAGTTGAGATTCCCACCATATCAGTGCGAAAAGCTGAGGGTACCAGTCTAAATCGTCTGACTGGTTTCAACAAGGATGAAATAGCTAGATTTTATAAACTGGTGTCAGAAGTGATGTCAAAATATAACTTTTCCCCTTGCAAAATATATAACGCATATGAAACGGGAATCACAACTGTCCAGGATCCAGGAAAGATACTCGCAACCAAAGGACAAAAAAGAGTTGGTGTGGTAACTAGAGGCGAAAGAGGCCGGAATATTACCGTCATGTGTGCTATGAATGCTGCAGGGGGATTTATTCCGCCCACGTTTATCTTCCCCAGAAAGAGACTAATCCCTCTTCTGGAAAAAGATGGACCTGCAGAAGCTCTTTATAAATGTTCACTGAATGGCTGGATCGATGAAAATATTTTTGTGACTGGTTAACGCATTTTAGAAATCACGCTAAACCCACGAAAGACGAGCTGGTTTTATTAATTGTAGACAACCACTCCAGCCATATGTCTTTGATGTCGTACGAGTTTTGCAAAGAGAATCATATTGTCGAAAAGAAACCAAATTTTGTATTTTGGTACAAGAATTTATTATTAGCAGAGCGCTTTCGGTTCAATGATAAACCATCATCAGTGCCCCATAGTCAGGGTGTACTCCAAATCCTCACAAATTAGAAGATACATAAAATGAATTAAAATATAGTGCTTGAAACACAGTCACATACATTATAATGTATTGAGTTATATTTTAACCCCTATTTTAGGGATTCATTCATTGTACAATGGGTTGTGTGTGCTCTTTATTATTATTTTAATTAAATAGCGACTGTGTTTCAAGCACTATATTTTAATCCATTTTATGTATCTTCTAATTTGTGAGGATTTGGAGTACACCCTGACCATGGTTTATCATTGAACCGAAAGCGCTCTGCTAATAATAAATTCTTGTACCAAAATACAAAATTGGGTTTCTTTTCGATAATTGTTTTTCTCTGGTACACTCAGCTGACTTCACTCATTTATTAAATCATATTGTTATGGTATCAATTCCACCACACAGTTCACATAAAATACAGCCATTAGATGTGGTCTTCTACGGGCCCCAGAAAGCCGAATACAGAAATCAGTGCAATTTATTTATGAAGACACAGTTGATGAAAAGTATCACTCCTCATGATGTAGCGTCTTTATTTAATAAAACTTATTTAACTGTGGCTACAATTAGCAAAGGAGAAGCTGGTTTCAGAAGCGTTGGTATCTATCCTCTCAATTGCAACGTTTTTAATGAACAAGACTTTTTGCCTGCCGAATTATTGAATCAGGACGTCATTGCCATACAAGATAACGAAGCTGATATGTCTTTCAGCAATGATCCCCAAGCTGTAACAAGCGATGATGTTCTACCAAAGACTTCTTAAAGAGCAACATGAAATTCCTTCAACTTTTTCAGGATTTCTCTCTATTCAACAAATTCTTTCCGTTCCTAAACTAGCAGAGAAAAAGAAGAGAGCAGGCAGGTAAAAACAGCACGCGAAAATACTTACAGCTACACCATTGAAGCAAGAGTTGGAAGAAAGGGAAGCCAAGAAACAGCTAAAGGAAAAGAAGAAATTAAAGGTACAACCTTCTAAAATGAATCTTGCTGAAAAAAGGAATAATTTAAGAAATAAGAGAGAATCCCATAAAAGAAAATTATTTGATGAAGACTCATCAGATTCTGATGTTGATGTTCAATATGATGATAATGAAGATGTCGATGAAGATATATGTTTGATATGTAATGATTATGGGAAGAATAATGAGCAGTGGTACAGATGCACCTTATGGGGAAGATGGGCACATTCTAAATGCAGTGGATGGGACACACCTGTAGGATACACATGTGATAAATGTCAGCCTTTTACTTAGATAGTTGGATTGTTTTCGTTTTTATTTTCTTTTTATTTCAAATAAACAATATTTTGGTAAAAAATGTTTATTTAAAGTTTACTTGATTATATTTAAAGCATTTTTCTGCTTGACCGATATTGCCCGCATAAGTGACCGGAATTCCCCTATCTGTATGACAATGCCAGTCAAATGCACACTTTTGTTTTTTTTTGTTATCATGAAAGTATAGAAAACATTTTGAAAGATTTTCAGATCAAAAAAGTTTTTAAGTTCATTAGTGATTGCTATCTTAAAATTATTTGAAATTACGACTTATTTTTTTACTTAGAAAAAAAAATTTTCTTAAGTGACCGCCATATACATTATTAAGTACATCATAGATGGTAGTGGAATAGTAAGTTTTCTTAAATCGAAGGTAATGTTCAATACACAGCCACTTTTTGCGCATTTTTGAGATTGTGACATGCCAAAGAACTGACGATTATTTGAGAATATATTGCAGTGTTTTACAAACTTTTATTTCAAGTTCATTCAAATTGAGTAACGAAATAAAACATTTTTAACTGTTTTAAAATCATATGAAATAATAACAAAACATAGTAATACTTCGTATCTATTGACTTATGACATTGAGTTACCCGTTATTTGCAAATACTCAAAATATCAAGCCATACATTTTATTTTTCTGATTACGTCTCTGTTGAATTCTCGCATTCACTTGTATCATTTGCTAAAACTTGGAAAACTGTTTATTGTGAGTAAGCTGAATTACTAGTTTCTTCAAGCCTACGTCATTTTTATTCGTTCATAAAACCCCCAGCTTCCAATACCTTTATTACCAATATCGATTTTCCGGACCTTCATTCCAACTTCAATATCAGAGAAAGCCCATTAATATTAATTTCATAAGATGGTGGTCGCTCGTATATTTCTTGAACCGTTGAGGAGAATAAGAAACGAAACCAGAACTTGCTTCAGCGTTGTCATTAACTCAGAAATTTTCCTCGCTTATAATGTGTTTGAATCACGTATTAAATCTGAAATTTTCCTTAAACGAAATGCTGGCTGTTGGAAAATTCATAGATATAATATTATATAGACGCCCTGATTACATACAAAAATGAAAATCAATACTTTTGTCACCGTATTTGTTACAGGGTTATGTATAATTTTGAAATTAAATAAGTGCTCCAAAAGTTACTGTGAGTATTATTTATACATTTTTCTACCGCAAAATTTTGTACTTTAATCAAAATAAACGGTAAATATTAATATTTACTCAATGCAACCCAATTGTTACTGGTATGGGTATTTTATAGTCAATTCAAATACAGCAGATAACAAAAAATAATTCATGCTCCGTTGGTATTAAACGTTGTACGAGACATAAATGAAAACAAATTTGTAAAATTTTATGAAAAAATGGAAAAACATCATGTGGTTTAACTTGATAAATAGCATTAGTTGGTCAATAGAATACTCGACGTGGATCAATTATTAATATTTTACTATTGCACTGAATGATAGTAAGACGAAAGATAATTATTTTGTATTAGTGTTTTAAATGAAACTTACTGTTTCTAGTTAACTCCACAGTTTATTGAAAAATGTTAGAAATTCTGAAAAATTGACAATTGTTTCGATATTACCTGAATATAATCGTCAGAATTACAGAAGTTTCATTTGATGCCTACCTGATGTTTAATTATTTAAAAAAAAATCCGAAAACGTCAAATTTATTTATCTATTTTTGGACGTTAAAACCAAAATAAATACCATGGAAGATACTTTTAATGTAGTTGATGAAATAAAGTCCGATTCAACAGAAACGTTAAATATATCTTTGGAAGCCAAATCAGCAGATATATCGGAAACTACTCAAAAACCTAAAGCGAAAAAACATTAGAAGCCCAAGGATAGCACAGCACCTAGAGTTCCACTTACAGGCTATGTAAGATACCTAAATAACCGAAGGGAAGCGGTTAGAAGTGCAAATACCAATTTATCATTTGCAGTTACAACGAAAATGTTGGCAAGCGAATGGAGCAATCTACCTGTAGATAAAAAACAACAATACTTGAACGCAGCGGAGGAAGATAGAGAACGGTGCACTAAAGAATACAATGCCTACAAACAAACAGAAGCGTACACAGTCAAAAATGAAGGTAAATTTACATGTACTTTACATAAGAAATAGGTGGAACTTTACTGTAAATGAAATGTAAATGATTATTGTACCCTGGATTATAAGCGAAATTACATTGTACATGTAGTTATCCAATACTTTTGTGGTTATACACACATTTTCCAATTTTCCTTTAAGATTACATAGCATTTTTACGAAATACATATGGACAATCTATCACTCTATTTTACTTTATCTTGTGAATTTCAACAATTACTATGTGAATTTCAAAAATTGTTGTAGATGTACATTAGACTCAGACGAATAATTCAGTGTAACTTTACTCAAAATAAATCAAACTTTCTTTTTTATGTAGTTTTCAAGTAAAATCAGATTTTGCCTGTAATTTCACAATATGCATATAATTATACTCATATTTTTTAATAATCATGTAACTTTACATAGGATTCTGATGTAATATTTGTGCAAAATCTGAAATGATGTGAATAAATTGTTTTAAAATCTAAATTTTAACAGTGAACATGCGACGTCAAAAAATATACAAGTATACATGAAATTTTGGTGAATTAACAGAGAATAAAGAACTTTATTGAAAATTTATTATAAAATTTTGTAATTTAAATATGTATGGGGTCTAAACAATGTGAAACTATATCGATTCCTAAAAATTCATCTTTTGACAATAGAGAAAAAGTGATACGGCTGAATATGCGGTTTTTTGGAAGAGATCGATATGATTTTACAGCTATTTTTTTCATATTTGGCAAACTAAACAACTAAGTTACTCTTAACATATTCTCAAAATACATCAAGGGTCTAAAATGTTATTGTGTTCCAAATATTAGCCAACGCTTTTTTGCCAGAGGTATGGCATTACATTGCCCCTTAAAAAATTTTAAATTAAATATAAACATCCTTCTTACATAAACTAGTGAAATTAATTATAAAAATTTGTAAACATTTTTCCCTAAATACTGTGATTTTTACAAAATCCGTGTAATAGAATTACACCATTTAAGGAATTATACACATAATTAACCTAAAATCACGTGATTTGCGTAATTATTACATTATATGTGTGACACTATACCCCACGTGATTAGTTAATACCAATGAAAGGCGATTTCTCTTACTGGCAAAACAACAGCGTGTGTCTTTGTTAATTTATGTTTGCAGTTTGTAGACGAGTTTCACGTGAATTGTATTGTTTTGCAGGATAAATAATTTTTAGGTAAATTCCTATTATTTATCAAAAATGTTGTTGGAGATACTTTAAATGTATGGCCAATTTTTATGAACAAAAAAGCAATTTTATGACATTTTCACAAACTGACCAATGTCGATATAGGTTCTCTTCCAACCATCATGATAGTGAAATTAGAGAGGTATCAGTTGTTTGCAAAAAATCAAAAAAATATGAAAATTCCAGAACCATTAGACAATCCAGTCCATGAATCCTTATATATAATGACGATACACTTTAAGGAAGATATTTCTCACCTCTCTAGGGATATTAAGGTAAACGAACATTACTATCACTATAATTATTTCGTAATATGAAAGCTGATTCCTATTTAAATAAAATAATATAACAATAGTTTAGTAATACTGTAATTTTTCTTTTCAGGAAGATTCAACAAATGATGTGAAAATGGATACTCTGTCACCTTGCATAATTAATATAGTTAGGTGAAGTGAAGCAATGTACAAACAAACAAATATTTGAAAAAAAATTGTGAATTAAAGCTTATTGAACAGCTGATATCCACCAACTATAACATTTTAGTCATTATTTTTAAGTAGATGGTTAAAAAGGAACAATGGGGAAATAGTTTTTTTCAACATATTTTAAAATCTTTTTTATATAGCAAAACTCAATTTTTAGAATCAATATACTATGGTAAAAAAATACTTAAATTCGAAATGTTTATGAATTTTTTATGGAAGAATTCCTTATAAAATGTATTCATTTTAGGAAAAAGATTTAAGCTTTTTTTCTTCACAAAAAGTTTAGTTTATTGATTTAGATTTATTGAAATCAATTCTACAAAGAACATTTTAAAATACAAAGTATATTGGGTTATTTTATTCGAGATAGTGATCATACCACGTATGACTTAAAAAATATATCATCCTAAATTTACGTTTTCTCTTGAAACTTGTGATGACCAAATATTCTTTCCCATTTATTTTGCTCGTGTAATTACACTGAACTCTTAACAAAAAATGTACAAGGTCTGGCGAAACTTCGCGTCATATAATTGTATAGTAATAGTAATTTATAAATGTTTGCCATTACTTTCCATCTCTTCATTAAACTGTAGACAATACTAAAACAACTTTAAACTCACGTTGTAACTAAACTAAAGCTGTGACAAATGTGTGTTTAACTGGATCGATAAATGTGGTATGATTTAACCTATAAATTGGTTTTTAGAAGGAAGCTACAAAATCTTTTTCGAAAAGGTACCAGTTATACTTGATTCAAGTTTTCCAGAAGAACTAAAGTTTTGCTTCGCGGTTTATTTCATTTATAATCTAGAATGTCCGAAAGAAATTTTGTGTGTTCTAGAAATGATTCAAATATATTTTTTGAAAATTCACCCAGATGAAGGAACTAAATGAAAAAATTTAGCAACTCAAAAAAAGGTAAGTTTTTTGTCACGGTAACTAAGTAAATGTATTTTTTCAAAGAGTTTTCATATTTATTTTACTTTTTATATGTATTTATTTATTATAGTTAGGTACTTGTTGCTTGGTAGAGAATTATGAACTTTCTGTTTCTCTATACAGTTTGTCCAAACTTACTATAATTGATAATATTAGGGAGATATTCGATCAGACATAAAAAAATATCTAGTATTGAATATGATTCTACTAACATTTTTAAGAATTTCTTGTGTTCGCCTAATGTGTAATAAATTGTATTTAGTCTCAAAAATGTTTTTTCAAATTTTGATTTTTATTAAAATGTGCAAATATTAGAATAATAAAAGTAATAATATTAGTTCTTAATTTAAGTTTTTTACTGTATCCATATTAAAACTATCTAATCAATAACACATGTTTGTCACATTAGAAATTTCAACATTTCATTTGAAAACATAATTCGGGCACATTGTATATACTTATGTTATTAATTAGATACCCCTCTAGGTATTTGATTAATAATTTTATTTATGTATTAAACCAGATGAGTTTATTTTCTAAGTGTTTCATAAATTGTGAATTTATATATTTTATTTCAATAATTTTTTTAAACGATAGACATTGTTTCCTATTACCTAATTTAAAAGATTTACCTTTTATAAGACAATTTGCTACACTCAAAGTTACTAATTTCAGAAGTCTAAGGAGAATGTAAGGTCGATTTATGTACCGTATTTGAATTAATAAATATTTGGAATTTTTAATATTTTAATTTGAGTAATCACGGAATGTCAAAATTTTTAATTTTTCAACTGTTGTGGATGTGTGAATTTTGACAGAAGACAGTTAAAAAATTAAAAAATTTCACATTCCGGGATTAATCAAATTAAAATATTGAATATTTGAAATATACAATACATGAATCGACCTTCACATTATTTATGTAAAACAAAATTACATTAATACTATGAAATTCACACATTTTAGGTAAATTCACATCTTATTTGTACAGTTATAGGGGAAATTTACATCAACCATGTAAAACAAAATTACACTGATTTTGTAAATTTCACATAGGTATTTTACGAAAATTCACATCTTTATTCTATTACCAAAAATATCTAGCTTTACATCTATACAGTAAATTTACATCAACCATGTAAAATGGAACCACATATATATCGTAAATTTCACACAAATTTAGGAAAGTCACATTTTTAATGTATCGGTAAAATTATTTAATTTCACAAATATATATAAAATCTACATTAATCATGTAAAATAAAATTACATAATTCCTGTGAATCTTGCATATAATTCCGGAAAAATCACATATTTAGTGTATTACCATAAACATGACAATTCACAATAAATAAGAAAATTTACACTTTTTCTGTAACAAAACATACAGGGATGGCTTGAAGTTCACACATACCTACGAGTAAAATTCACTTGTTTAATATAATTATTTAATTACATGAAATATTTGCTTTTACAACACAAATGTAAATTATGGGTAAAAAATTATTTCTATTCAGAATCGTTTCACATTTATCCTGTGAATAACAAATTACAACAAAAATGTGACATTATATTATTACAAAGTTTAAGTATATTTACTTAAAATTGGTTGGTCACCAAAAAGCATGTATTATAGACTTTTTACTGTGTACAAGTTATTCACACAGCAACAGAGTGAAAAGAAATTGAAGGAAAGTAAAGAGAAGGAAGAACCTGTTAAGGTACGCAACCCAACTTTCCATAATTAACCTACCCCACACAAAGATCTGTAGGATATGGATTTTAGTAATTTGGACATTCCCATACTTACCGAGGAATTCCTGGATCATAACAAAAGTAAAGATGCGGAATTGAGGCAACTGAGAAAAGTGAATACAGACTATGAACAGAAAAATGCTATACTATCAAAACACATAGAAAATATGAAAGTATGTAATGATATAAATTAATTACTATAAAACTCGATTCAAGAAACCAGTTAACACCGCGATGACGAGGTACCCCACCAGAACAGCAAAGCCCCCACGCCAGGATGCGCACGAAGAATTGACAGTAGAAGGGAAGGAGACTTCCACCACCACCACGACGATGGATATAAAAATGCAAACCAACAGACGAACAGACGACTTGGTTTACGGACTCCTGCTCCTCCAAGTTCAGCCGCCTCCAGTGCGAAGCGTAGTTCGAGGGTATTGACTTTAACCTTAAACGCTTCACACAATCCACCGCCGAGTGTTGTATTAAGTCGGAGTATTGATCCGATTTTATACATCATTCACTAGAACGGCCGTTGGTTTCTGGTATTGACGGAAACGAGAACGATTGTTCGAACTGTTAGAAGAATTTCGGTGTGGTATTGACACACTGAAAGCTCGACAGTATCTTCGTAGGGAAGCGCCGTTAAGCCGGGTACTGACTGGCTATAAACGATCGCTTTAACTGTTAGAATAATTTCGGTGTGGTATTGACGCGCCGTAATAACTACAGTCCCTACAAACCGAGATGTTCGTTAAGCCGGGTACTGACTAGCTACAAACGATACTCTCACATCTTGAGATTAAAACCGAAAGAGTATTGATCTGCCGGTTGCTCATACCCCGGCTGTCTGAAAATTTCATAGGACGCAGAGGATCCCGTGCACCGGAATAGAAATACACTCCGCTGCTGTTACACCTACCTACCGTTCGGACCATCAGTGTCTATCGATCGACGAAAGCCTACGGACCATCGAAGCGTGATCTTCAAAATATTTACGCACCAGAGTAATATATATATATATATATATATATATATATATATATATATATATATGGAATATTCAATTTTAGTTTATTTTGTCACTGTAAATAATATTTTTTTAGAAATAAATCAGTTAATTTAATTGAACTCTGGCTCCTTTGGGCTTACCTGGGCAATACGCATTACAAGTAGCTATAACAAAATTGGAAGCAGAAATTATGCAACAGGAAAAAAATAATTCGTCCCTTCAACAGCACCTGAATCATTTGAGGACTACACTAACAAATGGATTTGGAGGTGTAAAATTACCAAGGATCAATGAAGTAGCCACACTGCAAAACAATTCATAAGTCAAATTTTTTATTCCACCTTTTTCACGTGATCTGTACATTTTACCCATTTAGTCAATAGCTTGTAAAAGAATATTTAGAACATCTGCGAGTTTGAAGGCTCTATTTAACCTTGGTACTGGATATTTTTTCTTGAAACCTACTTTTGATGTCATCTTTTCGCCAGATTCTTGTTGGTAATTTTTGAAGAAGGCGCCTATGGTAGAAGGCATTGTCCATAACTACAACCGAATCGAGTTTGTTCTAAATATTTTATTCGTTAAGGTTAGTATAATTTTAGAAAATTTAGGAAAACTTTTCGATTTAACCCTGCCTGAACTTACGAACTGTTCTTATATCTATAGGAAATACCAACAGGCTTTAAAAAATTATAGTTTTGAGAAGCAGATATTGATTAAATGACCAGAAACAAGTTTCGAGACAATTATTGCAATATTCTAGAGTAACGACTGCAAATTATCCTAATATCTAAACTATAGGAAGCTCAAAGGACAGCTGTAGGAGTAACTCTTTTCATCACGAGAGTTTTCTGGGCAACTACGACGTATTTACAACGTCTATAGATTTTTTGTGGACAGAAAAACGCCAAATCAATCAAACTCAAGGCCTCTTTCTTTTTCGTGGAACATTTATTCACAGCATATTTTATACGGTATGTACTGAATTCTATAACATTATATTCAGCTGAGTATTTTGAACGGTCACATATTATATTCAAAAAATGAGGGTGTTCTTTTGGTCTATAGCAAATTTTGTAAAACTAGTACTGTTTTTCGCGGTTGTTTTTTTGATTGTTTGATAAATCTGATAGCCATTAAAACTTAAGTATGCGTTTTTGAAGAGATTATGTGGAACTTCTTAGTAATTGATTGCGGCCTTTTGTGATGAATTCTTAGTTTATTTTATAATTTTTTTTGCTACGTTTGGAGTAAATTTTATGAAAATAAAATTTTAGAGTGAAATGTGAAATTGGCAGAGTTCGATAAAAAGTTTGTCGATCGCTTGAGCCATTCCTCTGGTGTATCAATCAATCTCTTAACCTTCATGGGACGGACATCAAAATTTTACTAAAAAGACTAACTGGTGTCCGAGAAGACCCCATGCGTAAAATTGCAGAAATGCTGTATTTTTCTTTAAATTAAATATATATAAATGAAGTTTTATTGAAGTTTTACTATTAACAATTTATTAGTCAAAAATCATCACGAAAAAATACAAAATACCCTAATCTCTAACTACTAGCTACATATCATTTTAACATTTTTTACAAACTATCTCCGATTTTGAATGTTCTAGGCACACAAAGTTATTACACCTAATACATATTTTTCTGGATTTTCTGTCTTTTCCTCTTTGACACATATGGCAGCGCCCCCTGGTAATTTTTTGTTGTTCAACTCTATGTTCTCTTGCATCCAGTAGTTCATGAAAAACGTTTGTCATATGCCGTTTTCTATTCGTTTGAATGTATTTATTATTATATCGCCGGAAAACGTTTTTCTTTATGAGTTCTTTTCCTAGTCCCAAAATATACATTTTACGTTTATCCAAACTGTTTTTTCGCCAATCCGGGTTTTGCAGTAACCACAATTTATAAGCATTTATTCCTGCGATATCTATAAGATGCGAAAATATTGCCATTGGCCAGCGGTTTGACTTTCTCTGCACTGTATATTCTTTGGCCAACTTTTCTGAAGTGTCGACAGCACCTTTTGTTTTGTTGTAATAAAGAATAATTTCTGGTTTATAGTGCTGTTCTTCTCCAGCTACTTTACTATCAGTATTCTCACTTGAAAGTAAGATGACAGCATGTTTTTGTTTTGGAACATAGGATACTAGCGTTCTTTGATTTCTAAAAGCAAACATACTTGAAAACTCTTTCTTGTACGATGCCAGTAGAAGTTCCCTGGGAATAGATGTTTTATTTTTCCGGAGGGTTCCACATAAAGTAATCTTTTTTTCCACAACTTGTCAGCAAGTTCTAAACTTGTAAAAAAGTTATCGGTCGTTATTCCAAATCCGCCTTCCAACTGGTCTGTCAAATCTAGGACAACCCTTTGACCTTGACCCTTTTCCGCTTTGTTACCTTGTTTTCCTAAAAATTAATAGATACATAGGAATATAAAGTTTGCCTATATTGCTTTTCAAATAACTTACCCAAATAAACTTGCATGTTTGCAATATAAGAAGTGGTGCAGTCCACAAGAGCCCATATTTTGATTCCATACTTATCAGGTTTACTCTTCATATAGACTCGGAATGGTGCCTTACCCCTAAATGGTACAAGCTGCTCATCTACACATAGATGGTCGCCAGGATTAAGTGATTTTTTACAATTAGAAGTGAAAATATCGAATATATCTCTTCTCGGAGCTACCTTATCTACTAATTTTCGTTCTTGTCTTGTTTGAAAATTATCAAAGCGTAAAAATGAAGTAATTTGTTTGAATATGTCTCTTGACATTGCAGCAGGAATTATAGGACGACAGTAAGAAATATCTTGACACCAGAGCATATCGATAGCCTCTTTCGATCCGTGAAGTGCGCCAAGAATGAGCAACAGTCCAATATGAGCTTCAATCTCTGTAGAATCAACAGGTACAAAAACTTTAATTTTATTCGGATTTTCTATATTCCATTTATCATAATATGTGTGTGCCTTTCTGTTTGTTTCGGTTACTATTATGCTCAGAATATCCGGAGATAGGAAAAGAAGAAAAGCGTCTTTTATAGTTGAGATATCAGAGCTGTAATTTGTAAGGCCTAGAGCATGTCTCCGAATATTAGCTTTTGAACGTCTAACTTTTGTGTTTCCTGGAATTTTTGACCACTCAGTTCCATCTTTAGATTTATATACTGGAATGCCCTGGCTGTTACTAACTGTTGGTTCCTCTGGGTTAGTTTTCTCTATACTTTGATCAACAACTATTACATCATTTTCTTCCTCTACTTCTGTGACAATGTCTTCATCTTCTAAGTCACTCGATGTTTCCTCATTGATAACACTATCAAACTCTGGATCATCACTTTCAAGTATACGTAACATCTCATCGTCAGTAAGCCTCTTGCGATTGTTTGTAAATAAAAACTGACTCATTTTCAAAAGGATGTACTCTACTCGCAATATCACAAGAGACTAACCCGAATATTCAAGTCTAAAAATTATATCGCAGTGCGGGGAATCCCCCATTTGAACTGGTAATTTACATTTTACAATTATATGGGTAAATTCCCTGTGAGTAAACAAACGTTAAATGTATGGGATTCCCCGATTTTACTAACAGTTACCGGGATTATTTTATCGGACGTAAAAGGCTGACTGGGGTCTGAAGAGACCCCTGGAATATAAAACTATTTGTTGTTCATACCAGCCAATAAAAACTACTAAATACATCATATTTTATCAAAATAATTCATAAACTGCAGCTAGATGAAAGATCAATGTTTAAAAATTTGCGTTTGCAAAGATACAGCAAAAACATACGTCATGGGGTACAAACGGACCCCGGCCAGTCCTATGAAGGGTAAATTTGTGTCTAAATTCATAATTGTTTTTTGTATCTGTAGATTTTTTCGGTCGTTCATGTTTTGAATATAATCAACCAAGTGGCCAGTTGAGATTGATATCACTTTTAAAAGCTAAAGAGTTTAGTAATTTGAAAGTAATTAATGCCTTACATTGTCTGAGGTTTGCGACTCATAGACGCTAGAGTCTAACTTTGAATTCAATTTCATGTTTGAAGTTTATTTGAATAAACTCACTTCAAGTTTTTGAAGCTGTTTAATTCCTTGTCTTTGGTTTCAATATAGGGTAAATAGATATTAATTACATTTTAAATACGTCGTTTCTCGAGACAAGTAATCATTTGTGATTTAATAATTGTCTGATATAGAAAATCATTATTTTTATTTCGTAAATTGTCTTCTCACATGGGTGTTGTATAGCTAATTTGAATTTAAAGGATATTTTACAGTGTTTATTTTCTCAGCAAACCGGTTCTTTCATCGATTTCTTTCCAAACAGTGATAGCAAAGAAAAAAGTTAATTTGTTCGGCTTTCATACTATCGACGTTGTGAATAACTACGAATTTTATTTTATTATAATGGAACTGTTGTAATGTAGGCTAACGAGGAAACGTTGAAAAGTCAATTAGAAGCAGTAAATTACTTGTACTTCATTAATTATTATATCACGTGAGATTGTGTAGTAATTTTTTGATTTGGAGGATAAATTATGGGTTTTAATATGACTTATATTTTTTTTATAATGCAATGATCAAATCGGCTCTTATAAAGTTCGCATAGACTTTAAAAATAGTTGTTTTTTGTTAGAAACAGGCAAAGTTTGAAATAAAAACTGAAATTTGTCAAAGTCAAAGATCATAAAGCAGCACTAAAATGTAATTAGAATACTTCTTTTTGTAAAACTTGCTTTCACAGTAAAAGCTATTTAAATTATTGTCGAGTCCAGATACAGAGTATGTTGGTGTTGGTTTTTGAAGCTCTATAAAATAATAAACCTTCTCTCTATCAAAACAAATTTAGATTGCGTGTCCTCCTCATAAGTTTTCATATAGTGAAGCGAGAACGTCACGATATTATTCCACTTATTTATTTAAGTCTCATTCAAAAACGCACAAAATATATGTCAATTTCAAAAGCTTAATTCAATTTCAGTGGAACAGCTTGAAAACCACAAAGATGAATGTAACGAAGGTACAGTAGGCAGTAATAAATTACGAACGAAACTCTAAATTCAGGAGAAGTTGGAAAAGATACATTACCTCCGGCCAATGAAATAATAGCGGTTATATTTAATTACAATTTTTTTTAACTGCTATACAGATATCAAACTTTTACGACGGTTTAACTCACGAAAATCGAAACTAACTACATAGTACGTGGAAAGTTAGAAGCGGCCGTAATTTATGCGATAATATGAAATTGTTATATTCCCACTCACACAAATGCATTTAGTGGTTAATTAAAACACGCAATGTTTGTCAAATTCGTACTGCGAAAAAAAGTTTCATATTTACAGTCACTATAATTTTACTATGCACAAAAATAATATGATTTTAGACATGAAAAAGTGTGAATAATCATCTAATTATCACAAGTCGTGCGTATAAGGTAAGTGTTGGGAACATTACGAGGGAACATAGGGTTTACCTTCAATGTGTTAGAAAGAGACAAAATACATATAAATTCAGTGCATCATTCTTTTTCGCTAACAGGATATCATAAAGTGGAAAACGTCCAATACAAGAAGTTAAAAATACAGATGTGTAATGTAAACAGTTTAGTTTATTATTTGAGAAATAATAAGATTGTATGTACTATACTGATAGCTTAATGCAATGAACAATAAAAAAATCAACACTAATTTCGTTTATCCCTTCATGATTAATTTACAAAGAAATAATTCAGTAGTAATAAAATTCACTATATTAGTTCGGTTAGTATTGGAGTAAATAACCTAAATAACCGTAACATGCGAAATAAAATTTGTATTAATAATAATATGCGTTTCCAAATATCTCAATTCTCATTTTTCGCTAACAGGATCTCATAAGTGGAAAACCCACAACGCCAGCCTCATGCTATTTGTAGCTTCTGACAGTATTGCCAATTTTCATTGTATATTTATATTAATTGTAAAATGCATTGTTCTAACACGAGAACAAGTTATAAGAAGATTTTAATTATGATAATTCAAGAGGTTGTAACAGATCAAGATATAATTAATTCCATCTATTCGTTAAATATTTTATTGTAATGCTGGAAATTGTTCTAGTTTTCGAAAAAGTATAAAATGAATAAATTAGAGAATCGAGTATAGTTAGAAAAGTTTTAAAATTGCCAATAACTTTTTTATTATTGTAAAAATTATTTTCTGTCACCTTAAAATAATCTTCCATCAGATAGTGATTTCGGTTTGGCAATGCTGCTTCAATCGTCAACAATGTTATTCTTGTTAATTTCTATTGGTTAGGATCATCCGTGACCCTACAACTCACTAGGCGGTAGTCTTTCCGAAGGCGGTGCCTGGCATACAATTGATTTATCGAAAGAATTGTCGACCCTTACTTCGTGGAATATGCTCATATTAGTGTTTTTAAATGAAACTCACGGTCTCTAGTTAATTCCACAATATAATAAAAGTTATTGAAAAATCTAAAAAATCGAAACAATTGTCAATTTTTTAGAATTTCCAATAACTTTTATTATATTGTGGAAGTAACTAGAGTCCGTGAGTTTCATTTAAAAACCTTCATGATGAATTTACAAAGATATAATTCAGTAGTAAGAAACTAATTCACTATATCAGTTCGGGTAGTACACGCTAATATGATTTGAACAATAAATTAGAATCTAACTAATAGGTATTTGAAATAAGTACCACTAAAAAATCACTGGAAAATAGCTAAAAAAATTACATTCGTCGATATTGAGGGTACAATTAATGAATGTAAGCATAATAATTTTCATTAACATCATAAGGAATAATTTTAAAGATCTCAATGTAAACCGCCTGTTTCCTACGCTCCTGTTAAAACGATTTCGCTTACAGCTCAAATTCTACTTTTATCTGTCCCCTCTCTTCATTTTCAATCTACGCGTTAGATTGTAGAGTGCCTTCCAAAAATTCCTTTTTATTTGTGAGAGAAATCAGTCACATTTAATTTCAACGTAAAACGATATCCTCTCACGTCCAAAAAGAAATTATCATGGTCACATGAATTCACCAGTGTGTTGGAGAAGGACAATCATGAGACAGAGAATTAAAAGCCAGCGTAGATTATTACACCAGACGGATACGAATCGCGCGTGCGCCTCTTGAAGATGTTCAACTGTACAATCTGGGTACTTCACTAAACGTTTGTTTGCGAATGAGTAACGATCTTTTGCAAATCTTATTAAAATGAGTATGCAAGTACACCATAAAGTGCAAATTGTAAAATGATACTACCAGGGTCATTCATATCGAGAAATAGCAGAAAATTTGTTTATTGTGGCATTCGAAAATACCCGACCAATTAGCAAAAAACAAGTGAGAACGGTTATAAAAAAATTTGAAGAGTAGGGATGTGTCAATCCTACTAAACATGGACCCCGTACACAAAAACGTCAAACAAAACCCGAAAAAGAAGAAAGAGATATTTTAATTTGTGCCAGTGTGGAAAATAATCCCCTACAATCGTCCACTCATATAGCAAAGAATTTTGATGTTGATCCGAAAACGATTCGGAATGTATTAAAAAAAAATGGTTATCGTAGTTTCAAACTGAAAAAGAGCCATGAAATTTTTCCAGACGATCAATTTCGTAGAATGGAATTTTGTGAAATAATTATGGAAAGAATACAATTGGACGCAAACTTTTTGAAAAATATTTTGTTCACAGATGAATCGACTTTTCCCATATACGGTGCACATAATTCATCCGTTATTCGATATTGGTCAAGGACAAATTTATAATAATAGGACTCAATATCCCCAAAAGTTAAATGTTTGGGCTGGAATATTAGGTGACCATTTAATTGGGCCATTTTTATTGACGGCAATTTAATCGGACAGAAATATTTGGACATGCTGGAAAATCAAATTACTCCTGCCCTTATACAATTAGGTGTCAACTTCAATGATATCTGGTACCAACATGACGGTTGTGCATCACATAATTATCGACTAGCAATAAACTTTCTAAATACACAATTTCCCAATCGGATAATCTCCACGAATGGTAACATAAGATGGCCTGCGAGATCTCCAGATCTGGCTCCCAACGATTTTTTTTCTGGGGTTATATAAAATCGAGAATTTATGGGTTTTAATAAAACAGAGCCTCTTCTCTAAATGAACTAAGGGAACAAATTTTACAAATTTGTATGCAAATAACACCTGAAATGCTCATACGTGTTCGTCATGAATTTTATAACCGTCTCGGCTACTGCTTAGCGCAAAACGGGGATTTATTCGAAACTCATTGAAGAATTAAGTTTTATTTTTTAATTTAATACATATCATAATATTACTTTTATTTAAAAATTGTAGGCATTAGAATTCGATTTTAGTTTTATTTTGCACCGTGTGTGTGTTTACACAGAGAATTCGTTCTCATTTGCATACAAACGATAACAAACGATAAAGAAACCAATTTTTTTTACCAATATTCGAAACACAGCAGATGTTTGGAGGCCAATTTCACGTTGCCAAATCTGAAAAAAAAGTAAAGGTTTTAACCGCTTTCAAACTGAAAACTAGAACAATTTCCAGCATTACAATAAAAAATTTAACGAATAGATGGAATTAATTATATCTTGATCTGTTACAACCTCTTGAATTATCATAATTAAAATCTTCTTATAACTTGTTCTCGTGTTAGAACAATGCATTTTACAATTAATATAAATATACAATGAAAATTGGCAATACTGTCAGAAGGTACAAATAGTAAGAGGCTGGCGTTGTGGGTTTTCCACTTATGAGATCCTGTTAGCGAAAAATGAGAATTGAGATATTTGGAAACACATATTAATATTAATACAAATTTGATTTCGCATGTTACGGTTATTTAGGTTATTTATTCCAATACTAACCGAACTAATATAGTGAATTCTATTACTACTGAATTATTTCTTTGTAAATTAATCATGAAGGGATAAACGAAAGTAGTGTTGATTTTTTTATTGTTCATTGCATTGAGCTATCAGTATAGTACATACAATCTTATTATTTCTCAAATAATAAACTAAACTGTTCACATTACACATCTGTATTTTTAACTTCTTGTATTGGACGTTTTCCACTTTATGATATCCTGTTAGCGAAAAAGAATGATGCACTGAATTTATATGTATTTTGTCTCTTTCTAACACATTGAAGGTAAACCCTATGTTCCCTCGTAATGTTCCCAACACTGTATATAACTTGTATACTCGATATCTCACTGGTTATTATGAGTGACTTCTAAGGAGAAGAGGTGCAATAGTATGAGTAATAGAGCCAAGCTTGAGAAACTGAAAATAAATAAACTTCATTAATTAATATTAGTATATCTTGGCTGTAGACCCAAAAAACCAACAACGGTAAGAATGGCGATGGATGGTCAGATAGATAACGACTCGGCAAAAATAAAGGATTATGATTTTGCAATACATCTTGAAAATAAAAAGACAGGCAGGACAAGGAGCGAGGAATAAGGTAAAAAAAGAAAGCAGCTGAATAAAAAAATTCATAAAAAACTTTTGAAAATTGGGACGTGGAATGTAAGAGGAACTTACCATGAAGAAGCTTTGAAAAAATTAAAATAGCGGGATACACCTTTTTTAATAGCGGAAATGACAACAGGTATTTTCGAACAGGGTTCATTGTTAGTAAAGACCTAACACAATATGTTGTAAATTTTGAGGCAATATCAGATAGACTGTGTAGGTTGAGGCTTCAAGAAGAATATAGAAAACTTAGTATAATAAACGCACATGCACCAACGGAAGATAAGGACTTAACTATAAAAACTGAGTTCAACGAAGAAATGAACGTTCTGGTCGGGAAAATACCAAAGTTTGATGTAAAAATAGTTATAGGTGATATGAACTCGAAAATCGGATGCGAAGGAGAGTATAAAAATGTGACAGGGGGAAAAGTTTACACCTGAAAACTAATCAAAATGGAAAGTGTTCAATTGACTTCGCAGAATTAAATAATATGGTGATAAAGAGTACACAAATATATCCATAAAATAACCTGGATAGCGCCTGATAAGAAGACGAAGAACCAAATTGATCATGTACTTATTGAAAAAATACATGCAAGGGCCATAAAAAATGTAAAAAGTTATCGTGGAGCTGACGCGGATTCAGACCAATCCCTAGTTATATTAAAAATAGAACAACACGTACCTACGTTTAAAACCTATGATAGATAATAGGAAGATAAAAAGATTTAATGTGAAAGAACTTAAGAAGAATGATGTGCAAAAAAAATTACAGATCGAGATGGAAAATGAATTAACAGGATTGCCAGAGTCAGAGGATATAGAGATGGAGTGGAAGCAGATAGAAAAATCAATCATTAAATCCTTGCAAAGTAGCGTAGGACAACCAACACATAGAAATAACAAGGATTGGTTTGATGATAATTGTAAAAAGGTATCAGATCACAGGAACAGAGCACGGTTGAACGTATTGAGAGTAAATACGGAACTTAACAAAAAATATATGAGGAAACAAGAAGAAAAGCCGAAAAAGTGTGCCGGCATAAAAAGAGGATGAATATGGAACAAAAGTAAGAGATAATCGAGGAGCATTATAAAAATTAAGAAATCAGAAATTTCTATCAGGAGGTAGAGAAAACGCAAGGAAAGGGATATAAAGCTATTGATTTCTGTAGAAATAAAGAAGGACAAATGATAACAGATCCACAAGGACGATTAGACAGATGGGCTGAACATTTCGAAGAGTTGCTGAATAGTGGAAGGGTACAGACTGAACTGGAAGATGATAATTTAGAGTATGGGGACCCCGGAGAAGTAGAAGAACCATCAGACGACGAAATACTGGAAGAAATAAACAATCGAAAGAATAATAAAAGTGAAGGGGAAAATGAAATAACAGCTGAAGTCGTGAAAACAGGTGGAGCTATATTACAGCAGAGGATATACAAATTAATAAGAAAAATTTGGAGAAATGAACAGATACCGAATGCTTGGAACAATGGAATGATCTGCCCGATTTTCAAAAAGGGAGAGAAAACGTATTGTGAGAATTATAGAGGAATATCTTTATTAGACGTGACTTATAAGGTATTAGCCACAGTTATCCGCACTAGACTTACAGAAATATATAACAAGGAAATTGGTGAATAGCAAGGAGGTTTCAGACAACGAAGAGGAACAGCAGACCAGATATTCACACTAAAAATGATACAAAATAATAGCTATGAACAAAATTTAGGACTACACTTACTTTTTATCGACTTCAAGCAGGCTTATGACTCCATCATAAGATCAAAATTGTATCAATCTTTAGGAAATCTCGGAGTTCCACAAAAACTGGTGAATTTGATAAGACTAACTCTGCATAGAACAGCATCGAAAGTTTTGGTAGAAGGAAGTTTATCGAAAAGCTTTACTTCAAGACAAGGACTGAAACAGGGAGATCCATTATCTGCAGTTTTGTTCAACGTGATGTTAGAAGATATTTTGAGGAAAGCTGGCCTAAATACTAAAGGAATGATAAACCATTGTAGACATCAGGTAGTTGCATATGCCGATGATGTGACTTTGATGACTAGATCAAAAAGGGAGCTGCAAGTGGTACTGAATAAATTTGTAGATACAACGAAGACGTGTGGCCTAATAATAAACACAGCTAAAACTAAATATATGGAGATGAAAAATCATACAATTGATGGGATAAAAGAGGTAACCTTCAGAACAGACAACCAGGTATATAACTTCGAGAAAGTTGACAATTTTGATTACCTAGGGGTAACAATTAATAATAAAAACGACGAAACAGATGAAATAGATAAGAGGCTTTCCAAAGGAAGCAGAACAATAGAAGCCCTCAGTAATATATTGAAATCAAAAGTACTCTCCAAAAAAGTGAAGATAAGAATATACAGAACGATAATTAGGCCAACAGTACTATACGGTTGCGAATCCTGGATACTTACACAAAAGAATGAAAATAAAATTGGAGTATGTGAAAGAAGAATACTCAGAAAAATATTTGGAGGCAAAAAGCTAGAAGATGGAGCTTGGATAAGACTACCAAATAAAGAAGTGGCGGAAACTTATCGTTATCCGGACATAGTTCATCATATAAAGGCACAGAGAATAAGATGGCTGGGGCATGTCAGCAGAATGGCAGGAGAAAGACATCCCAGTAGAGTTATTTTCGAAGCGAGAGGGGGTAAATGGCGAAAGGGCAGACCGAAGAAGAAATGGTTAGAGGCAGTCACGACGGATCTGAAGAAAAAGTGAGTGGAAAGATGGAGGGAGATAGCGGATGACAGACAAAAATGGAGACTACTAGTAAAACATATAGAGTAAGAAAGTTTTTTAAAATGAATTGTAATTCCTTTTTAGGCTTGGGCCTTTGAGGCCTGTAGTACTGTAATATATATATATATATATATATATATATATATATATATATATATATAGACAAGTAATCACGGCTGAACTATTAACAAACAAAATTGAAAATATCACGGGGATTGCAGCCTAAATAATATTTATATTCTTGTTATACAAAACCGAGCGCTTTCGAAAGACTATTTCTTTCTTTTTTAAGGTTGCATGTTAGAATTATAAGAAATCAAAGAAAACAGGATACATAGTAATCACATCCGACTTAAGTTCGAGCTAAAATCAATGCCTCAACATTGAATTAAAATGCAATAGGAAACCAAAAAATTGAAAAAGTGAACAAGTAAAAAATTGAAAAAATTGAAACATTGAAAAATTGACAAATTGCAAAATTGAGTTTAAATTAACAACATAAAATTAATACTTAGCTAAAATCCCTCCTGAAGGAAACACATTTTGGTTTTTTTAACTTCACCACTACTACATTTTGACAGAGAATATTTAAAACTGATTCGGTTGTTTCAAGTGTATCTAGTTTTTGGATAGACAGTAATGTTTTTTACTTTACCATACCTGCTTTCAGTCGTATTCTCTTCAAACGAGTTTGTTTTATACTATGTCAAACATACCAGGGTAGTTAGAAAATTGCAAAGTGGGATACCAAATGCTGCACCAAAACTAGCAATGAGATTAATATTTAAAATTTTGGATCTTGATGTCCAATTACTGTTAAAAATTTTTTCTTCTTGCAAAAAAATTCTTTTTCTTTCATATAACAGTTGCCTGCTGTCATCATTTGGTAGGTTATTTATAACAAGGAGTTGAATATGCTCAGAGCCACCAAACAGCATGAACTCTCACTTCATCCGTCCCGCGGCTGTGAACACATCCAGGCAGTTATCGCGTGTAAAAAAGCACAGGCTAAAAGAGGACAACACCAATAGGTGGTAAGTTTTATTATCACAAGAGGTTTCCTTACAGAAAAGAAAAAATTAATCAAAGTCCAGTCTCTCACCCTGGAATTTAAGATTCTGAAATTGCCAACTTCAGAGGCTGTCACCCTCTGAGTAGCAAGAGTTTTTTTATATTTTAAATTTTTTAATTTAATTATACAACAAACTTCAAAAAGGGAAATGGCAAGCCCCACACCCTGTCAAGTTTGTCAGTCCCGACAGAGGTAGGAACTCACCACAACCTCCCCGAAATGCTGTTGGTTTAAGTAAGTACTCTCAATGCCTGGTGTTATTTGATTCAACATGCTATACTATTACTTTTTTGTGAATTATGTTATAGTGTGAAAAAATGTTTATAGCGGAGTTAGCTGATAGTGCAACGCCCGTGAAAGAAACGCCACAATTTCCACACAGACATCCCACAGCAACTAACTAAGGTAGGAATCGTCACTGCTAGCTGGGTTGACATTTGTAAAATGTAACAAATATGTATAAATCTTACTTATATCATCGATGTCAGATTTCTTATTCATAGTTAGGTCATTAACTTGGATGTGGTACATTTCTAAGAAATAGAAATAAACGTAAATTCTTAGAAATGTACCACATCCAAGTTAATGACCTAACTATGAATAAGAAATCTGACATCGATGATATAAGTAAGATTTATACATATTTGTTACATTTTACAAATGTCAACCCAGCTAGCAGTGACGATTCTTCCCTTAGTTAGTTGCTGTGGGATGTCTGTGTGGAAATTGTGGCGTTTCTTTCACGGGCGTTGCACTATCAGCTAACTCCGCTATAAACATTTTTTCACACTATAACATAATTCACAAAAAAGTAATAGTATAGCATGTTGAATCAAATAACACCAGGCATTGAGAGTACTTACTTAAACCAACAGCATTTCGGGGAGGTTGTGGTGAGTTCCTACCTCTGTCGGGACTGACAAACTTGACAGGGTGTGGGGCTTGCCATTTCCCTCTTTGAAGTTTGTTGTATAATTAAATTAAAAAATTTAAAATATAAAAAAACTCTTGCTACTCAGAGGGTGACAGCCTCTGAAGTTGGCAATTTCAGAATCTTAAATTCCAGGGTGAGAGACTGGACTTTGATTAATTTTTTCTTTTCTGTAAGGAAACCTCTTGTGATAATAAAACTTACCACCTATTGGTGTTGTCCTCTTTTAGCCTGTGCTTTTTTACACGCGATAACTGCCTGGATGTGTTCACAGCCGCGGGACGGATGAAGTGAGAGTTCATGCTGTTTGGTGGCTCTGAGCATATTCAACTCCTTGTTATAAATAACCTACCAAATGATAACAGCAGGCAACTGTTATATGAAAGAAAAAGAATTTTTTTGCAAGAAGAAAAAAATTTTAACAGTAATTGGACATCAAGATCCAAAATTTTAAATATTAATCTCATTGCTAGTTTTGGTGCAGCATTTGGTATCCCACTTTGCAATTTTCTAACTACCCTGGTATGTTTGACATATAATAAAACAAACTCGTTTGAAGAGAAAACGACTGAAAGCAGGTATGGTAAAGTAAAAAACATTACTGTCTACCCAAAAACTAGATACACTTGAAACAACCGAATCAGTTTTAAATATTCTCTGTCAAAATGTAGTAGTGGTGAAGTTAAAAAAACCAAAATGTGTTTCCTTCAGGAGGGATTCTAGCTAAGTATTAATTTTATGTTGTTAATTTAAACTCAATTTTGCAATTTGTCAATTTTTCAATGTTTCAATTTTTTCAATTTTTTACTTGTTCACTTTTTCAATTTTTTGGTTTCCTATTGCATTTTAATTCAATGTTGAAGCATTGATTTTAGCTCTAACTTAAGTCGGATGTGATTACTATGTATCCTGTTTTCTTTGATTTCTTATAATTCTAACATGCAACCTTGAAAAAGAAAGAAATAATCTTTCGAAAGCGCTCGGTTTTGTATAACAAGAATATAAATATTATTTAGGCTGCAATCCCCGTGATATTTTCAATTATATATATATATATATATATATATATATATATATATATATATATATATAACAACAAAGATATTCATGGGTAATTCACGCAAAATAAAGGGCTACTCTATTTCAGTAGCCCTTTATTTATTTTGCGTGAATTACCCATGAATATCTTTGTTGTTGTTGTTAACATATCACGCGATATTCCTACATCTTCTTTGTTATATATATATATATATATATATATATATATATATATATATATATATATATATATATATATATATATATATATATATATCTATTGAACTCATCACAACATCTATAGGAGTTTGAAGGTGTTGGTGTGTGAGGGTTTCAAGCTGAATTTGGTTGTAAGTTGCCAAAACATAGGGAATTATTTGTTTTTCATGATATGAATGAAATAAAAATGGGTTATATATTGAATGTGTACCTATCATATCGTTCGTTTAATGTAAATATTGAGATGCTAAAATAATATTCAAAACATTTACCATTTCAAGGCTTCATAAAATAATTCAACTCATACCTGTAGACCAGAAACCATCTTTAAACAATATAATAACTTGTAAATGTGTCATATACGTCATTAAAAGTATCTAAAACCTTAAAAGAATAAATAAATGTATTTAGATTGTTTAATAAGAATTAGTAGCAGAATCATTATTTTAGAGGTTTATTATTATTCTGACACAGATAACTGTCAACTGATTGGAATGTCAAATTTACTTTCATAGCATGAAATTTCCGCGACATAAGCTTGACGCCACCACAGAGTTCAATGTCAGCGACAGGAATTCGTTGTCAAAGAACTATATATAATTCTGACAAGCGTATAAAGCGACAATGAAATATAACACATAAAGAATTTTTGTAAATATAATTTTAGGCCAAGTTTATGAGAAATAATAGTCGTTACCAAATTTTAATAGAAATTGAAAAGAATTATATATATTCTGAAAAATATCAGTTTGTAGATTTGTCTAATTTAGAATGGAAAAGTATTACACAATGAGAGGTTTTTTTTTATAAATAAATTTTTTGAGAAGTAGAGTTTTAAATAGATAAATTAAATTATTTTGGAAATAAACAAAACATTAAATATCATCAAATAGTTAAGAAAAATATGAAATTAAATGAAAACCTCTGATTTGTAAATTATTCTTAAAAAAATCTAGTGAGATGATGAGTTTTGTCCATAGCAACGGACAGGGAAAATAGGGGTTGTTGATTGAAAAAAAATTGGAGGATAATTTTATGATATTTTGGAGAGAGGACGTAGTTAGATAAAATTTTAAAATTATAATAAAATAGAAGTAAAGTCCTCATATAAGTAAAGAAAAGTATATAGAAAGTGTAAATGAAGTTGAAGAAGTTAATTGAAAAGATTTAAAAGTGAATTGAAGGTACACAAGATATAGGAACACAAGATATAGGATTAAAATACATAGAAAAGAAAGGTATTGGGTTGATAAGACAAACAGAGAGTACCATTAGATCATATTTCTAAATTAATTGAAGTCTGAATTGGAAAAGGAAAAAGAAAAATATGGCATCTTAAATTATACCTGAAATATAATTTTAAACTTACGTGTAAAGTTCCAGAGTATGTGTATATGGTAGACACATTAATAGAAGTGTTGGTGTAGAAGATTAATTGTTGGTTCCAGAAGAAGACATCGGTAGTGCCAGGTTAGTGTTGAGTACTTTATTGGTTAACCAATTAAATAACTAAAATAATTTTGATTTGGCCATTTAAATTCAAATTTCTAGCATACGGGTATTTTAATTCAAAGTTTATTAGGTTATAGTTAATTTTTCATTTCATCGTATTAGATTTAAATTTTGTTTGTATTGATATATATACTTCTTTTCGTATTTTCATTTCATAGTTCTTATAAAATATATAATAAGAGTGTATGTCATTGTCGTTCCTTTCTGATAAAAAAAATAAACAAAAATAGGTTCCATAACTTAGGCGTACCAACGTATTTAAAATCCAGAACTCGAAGGGAGTAAAGAGTCTCATGCCCGACTATATATATTTGAGCTAGCCGAACCAACATTTGTATATAAATTAAATAGAAACTAAATATTAGATTTACCCGAATCATAAAAATAAAAGAATTGATTATAAAATCATAAATATATATATATATATATATATATATATATATATATATATATATATATATATATATCTTGGCTGTTAATTGAATTAGCCGGTGGGTAGTGAACCAGCACTCTGATTAGTTGGTAGTACTCACGTGGTTACAACGGATCCGTGATCACGTACTCATGTGGATGCACACTCAAGTATAATTACTATTAATTTGTTCATTGTGGATGTAACTTGAATATTGAAAAATTAAAATTATATATTATTATTGGTATAAACAGAAATATGACGATGCAATAGAAGATTTGCAGGAACCATTACCACATGATTATAACGTAAGAAGACGTGATATTCGTGATAAAAACAGGAATTATTATGAAGAAATATTTCCAGCGTATAATGTAATGTATTTTATTTCTGTATGTATTGCACTAATATAACATCACAATCTGCAACGTGTTGTACTCCGTGAGCGCACTTGAAAACTGCTCACAAAAATGGCGTCCGCTCACCAAACAAGTTGAGTTTCGCTCACTGATCAAAGTGCGTTCATAGAACATTCACCCAACGGTTAGGCAACAGTTGTGTTTTCTGAACGCACCCAACGGTTGTAATTATCGCCATGCTGAAGTTACTAGATGTCATCAGTCTTTATTGGTTGAGCGTGAATTTAAAACTAATGGCATTGTTATTCGAATAATTTTATCGTGTTAGGTAATTTCAAACAGCAAATACATTAAAGATATTCTCCTGGGTATACAAAATTATGTTGCACACGTTTTTGTTAAACTACTATTCCTGGATTCTCAAAACATTTGAATTTGTTAATTATTGACCTAGGTTAACAATAGAAACAATCATTAACCACTAATAGAGAAATTCAACTTCTCAGTTGGCTAGAAGACGCAATAATTGTCAACTTCATAGCTAGTACTGAAAAAACATTTTTATTGTGCTAATTTGAAAAATGTATGCCTGTCACGAATTATTTGATTGCAAATAATTTTATCCGGCGATAAAACGTCATAATAATAATATGTTTGCAGTCGAATAACTCGAAAACCGATGGTCCAAATATAGACATTATATATATTTTTGCAAGGAGGAATTTAAGAAGATTTCAAAAATTACAAAAAACATGACGTTTTTGCTCGAGAGAGATCGAGAGAAACGAGAATTTCTCGACTAGAGAGGGAACTTCTCTCGTCTCGTGAGACGAGAGAAAATAAGTCCCTCGTCTCGCCGAGAGAGGGCGAGACGAGACGAGAGACGAGAATATCTCGTCTCGGCGGCAACACTAGTATCGAGTAAGTAATGGACCGATTAATTATAATTATCGCGAGCCATATTTCATAATTTCGAAGGAGGACTCGTCAAAAGGAAATTATATCGGGCGGAATTGCAGTTGCTATTTTCATGAAGGTTCTAAAGCAAAACGTGCACGGGCCTTCTTGTTTGGATTTTGCATACCAAATCAGGGAATATTTCTCCTCGCCTTTATTTTGCCAACTATATATTTTTTCATTTGTTTCACGAATCAATTATAAGTCGGTGATAAATCAAAGTTATTTCATGAAAGTTTATTTCAGGAAGTAAAATTTATATTCTAAACAGATCCATTATCCCGACTTATCTAAAGCCGATCAAAATTGGATTATAAAGTTTCCTAAAACAGGATTGACTGTCCTTGGATCGTTGAATAACAAAACTTTTTCGCGGCGAGATGTTTAAATTTATGTAAAGAGGTCAACATTGACAGACTCTTTATCCAAGATTATTCAACAATTTTTTTATTGGGCGGCATGGTTACGGAGCAAGTGCGGTTTGTATTTAGAGTGCAAATTATTATCCATATCATCTTTTGATATAATTTTTTCAATATATTTTTTTGTGAGCTTTTTTTATATTTTTATGTAGTTGATCAATCGTTCCTTCTATTGTTTCTGTCAAGAAAATTATATTATATGCGTAATTTTTTATTTTGAAGTATATTAGGTAATCTGATTGACAGTTTACGATGTACTGTATATGTTTTGTTTTAGTTTGAAGTTTTCTTTCCATTTCCTTTTAGGTTTTATCATTTTGAGTGTCTTTTTCTTCCGATTTCGTCCTTTTTTTCATCAGCCATCTCTCTCTTTTCTGGGTTTTCTCGGAGCTACTTTTATCATCTGTACCTTTGTACATTGGGGTATGTGCCTAATTTTCCAATATTGAGTTCATATAGTTGATCTGGGATATGTTGAATTTTTCACTATTCTTATTTATTAGAAGACAAATAAACGTCGTAGGAAGATCTCTAAATGATAAAGGAAATTCTTTTTCCAAACATGAAATCAGCTTTTTAACTTCATTTTCATCCTGACCAAGAAGAATGCCATTATCAACATGAATTCCAAGAAATTAAAAATAAGGAAAAGAACCGACCGAATAGTTCGTTTTAATTAGTTGAAAGTCCCAAAGAATAATAAAAGTACAAAAATACCATTACATTTCAGAAAATTAGTAAGCTTTAATCCTTACAAGACTTTTTGTAAAAGATAAACTATGTCCTCCTTATTGTATTCCTCTCATAAGGTTTTATTTCTTTGTTCTCGGAGATATCCGTGAAGGAACGCAGTTTTGGCATACAAAAACTAAAATGCATATTTTTTTTGGACAACAAGTGCAATAATTAGTCTTATAGAACTTATATTTTATTCAAGACCAAACGTTTCTTTGAAGTCCAATTCTTCTTTCTGTTCATATCCTCTACTACCAGCTGAGCACATCATCATTGACTTCAAAAATCCATTTATTAGAAATGAACTTCTTCTCTTTTACTTTTTTTTATTTGCCAGTTTCAATGTTTTTTTGTCTTCTGTGACGTGTTTTCTTTCCTCAAAAGACTTACGGACGTCACTATGACACCCACGGCTACGGTACTTCCTAGATTTCCTCGGGCGCCAGATTTTTGGGGTGGTTTACTCCACCGAACTCTCGAAAATACGGCGCCGAGTGTTACCAAGGTAGCCACAGATGGAGGTTCAGTAATTCCAGGGATCTGTTGTTATTGACCTTTCCGGATACGTAGTGTGAAAACAGGTTTTAATTGATTACCACTATCAGAAAATGAAACTACTCGCTACTGGAGAAATTAGAAATTTTAATTCCACAAACAAAATTGAATTTTACATAAATGAGAAACTAAACCAATTTTAGTGTTTTACAAAAATATCAAAATCTACTACTAAAGATCTACGTTATTAATAAAACCAAAAGCGGCCTGACACCAAGCAATAAATATTCTAGCTATTTTACAACGGAGGCGGAAAATAACGTGCAGAATTCTACTAGTAAGTAGCAGGTGAAAACAATACAAAGTTCCTAGTGATAATATGTCAAAATGCTCAGAGAAAGCGTTATGGTTGCACTAACAGAGCGTACTAAATCGGTTCCTAGTATTTGTGTACTTATTAAATAAAGCGGAGAAAAATAATCAATTAACTAGTCTCGACTGCCGGTTTAATCTCAATAGCCACCGGAATTTGTTAGCGATTTCACTAGATTCAACTAAACTAGGTTTTACTGATCAACACAACGGCCTATCGTATGAAATCAAATATTCCAGATAAAGAAAACTACCAGCAGAATGCGAAAACCTCTCCTGGGTATCCCTGCTCAGCAGCGAATACTTTTGAGATTATTTCGTATCCCTTAAATCAAATCTGCCTTAGAGGCCTCTCGAATTGATTCCTGCTCAGCAGCGAATCCAGACGAGATTTTTCTAAGCAAGTGCAAACGAACTAAATTTTCTTAACAGTACAACGGCCTATTGGGCGGCATTAAATACTCAGATAAAATAGACTCTGAATGTTCTAACTAAGGTTTTACTGGCAAAACAACGGCCTATTGAACGAAATCAAATTTTCAGATAAAATAGATTAACAGTAGAATCCGAAAACCTCTCCTTCGTACTCCTGCTCAGCAGCGAATACTTTCGAGATTATTTCGTATCTCTTAAATAAAATCTGCCTTAGAGGCCTCTCGAATTGATTCCTGCTCAGCAGCGAATCCAGACGAGATTTTTCTAAGCAAATGCAAAAGAACTAAATTTTCTTAACAGTAAAACGGCCTATTGAGCGGGATTAAATACTCAGATAAAATAGACTCTAAATGTTCTAACTAAGGTTTTACTAACAAAACAACAGCCTATTGTACGAAATCAAATATTCCAGATAAAGAAAACTACCAGCAGAATGCGAAAACCTCTCCTTCGTACTCCTGCTCGGCAGCGAATACTTTCGAGATTATTTCGTATCTCTTAAATCAAATCTGCCTTAGAGGCCTCTCGAATTGATCCCTGCTCAGCAGCGAATCCAGACGAGATCTTTCTAAGCAAGTGCAAAAGAACTAACAACAGTACAACGGCCTGTTGGGCGGAATTAAATATTCAGATAAAATAGATTCTAAAATATATTACTACAAATACTATGAATTCAAACGTTAAAAATAAAAGCGGCTAAGTGTTGGATGATAATAGTTATTCACAGAACAATTTTATATCCACTTACCTGATTCACAAAAACCAGTCACAATATTCGGTGTAAACAAAATGAAATTTTTAAGCCGGAAAAGAAAGAAAAAGCCCCCGTTTACCTGGATGCTACGTCCTTTTATTAATTTCTCAGACCCCACTTACGAGGTCCCCTTCTTAAAATTTTGAAAAATGCGCGCACATTAGCAGACTGATTTGAGTGAACTCGACAAAAGAATATACCGGATGTCTCAAAAGTAGTACAATTATATAAAATTAAATACTCATAGGTAAATCTTGAAAGAGAGGCGATTTAATTATTAAATAAAATGAAATGTATACTGCATGGTATCTGGGAATGAAAACAATAAAAAGTAACATCGTTACACTTCTAATGCTTTGATTTCCTCATTTATTTCTACATTAAATTTGTCTTTGATTGGTCCTTGAGTAGCATAACATAATCATTGAACTTTCTGACAGAGACGCTGTGGAAGCACTGCTTCATCTATGTCTTTGCACCAGTCAAGACATATCATATGCTGTTGCAAGTCGTCATCTGGACGAACTATCGAAACAGGATATAAATATTGTCAAGAAAACAATAGAATACCTTTCTACATATATGAGCGAAGGGATCAGCTACAGAACAATGAATGGTGAAAATTTTGAGATTTTGGGATTAAGCGATTCAGACTACACTGACTCGACTGCAAGAAGACTACAGCAAGATACGGGTACGTGATCTTTTATGCTGGTGCACCAGTGTCACAGTGTTATAGTAAGCAGCCCTTAGTGCCTCTTTCAAGTATCGAGGTTGAATATATAGCTGCTGCAGAAATTGGTATCAAAACAGTGAGTCTAACTTTAAGGCTCGATAATCAAAGTTCAATTAATTTAACAGAAATCCGTAATTTTGGAAAACGGAGCAAGTGTATTGTTGTTCGCTATCATTATGTCAATGAAAAAAAGTCAGATTTACTTGAACTGAAATATTATCCTACAACTGAACGAGTTGGTGATTTACTGATAAAACACTTGGATAAAACACAATTTGAGAACCATGAAGCTGAGTTTAATGACAGATGCTTTTGTATTGATGTTCAAAATGCTAAAATTAAGGGAAATGTTAAGAAAATAAATTTGTATGTATTTTTTTTATTTTGAAGTGTGTTGGGTAAGAAAGCTGCTCTCTGTTTACGATTTACTGTACATAACTTGTCTTAGTTTTGTTTATACCATGATCTATTCTGTTATTCAAAATAAATATTAAAAATTAGTAAGTCAATTCATATTATCCCGTGCATACATTCAGCATCCATTAGAATGTGAGTCCTACTTTTCGAAAGTGAATTATTCCAAGATTCAGTAATATTTTGTGCAGTTCTCTTAATAAATTAGTTTGTACTTTTTCACTATATTCAAAAACTGTTTAGAAACTCAGAAACGCACTGCGCTACAAATCTTTTGTCGATCACTTTCAGTATTCGAGATGTCCTACAAAATACTTCTATTCAACGAACTTTAACTTCTTCAACAATATGTGTAAACAATCAACCTTCTTTTACGAACTCTCTAAATCGATGCATTTCAATCTGCTCCCGTATTATTTCCCATATATCCCTGTGGAGACTGTCCCGGGGCCATTTACTGTCAAACTAAAACCATTACGAACAACTTTGTTCATTAGTCAGAGGCTGCCAACAAAAACTTCTCGTTTCTCTCGGCCTAGACTTGCGCAATATATCGCTTTTTATTGTAATATATGTCCGTAGTTTGATTATTTCCAACGACTTTACAGTTATCTATATATATGAAGGGTAACGAATGGGAGATGATAATGTTGCACGAGAAATATCTCAAGGGATTTATTTTTGGGAGAGAATATTTTGTGCATTCTAACAGTTCAATTATAACTTTTCCGATAATTATTTGCAGTCATTGTTTTATGAAACAAGAAAAAACAGAAGCAGCAAAAAGTGAAATATTGTGATTAGGACACATATTCAACTAACTTTATAATGAAAAACAAGGTTTGAGTGAAGCTTTTAGCTTTATTGGATTATCATCATATATCTCTCGTGTTTGACAAAACTTTTGCGTCTATAGACTTTTTCATTGAGTGTTTCGTTCAATACCAAAGTGTTGAAGAATGTTTAATATATCACTTATCTCAGCTTATATTTTTGTATATCAAAACTGTACAAAAAGACATGAAATCAATGTGATAGTTGAATATATTTTTTTTATTGATTCCTCATATTACCTTTTTAAAGCACGCGTCAGCGTGTTTAAATCGAACTTTCAAACACGCGCGTTTTTTTAAGTCCCCATGGTAACAACAACAACTTTAGAAACGTAAGTATCAATGACAACTTTTTTTATTAGTTTTTAAATTGTATATTATCATTGGGAACCAATGTCTTATTTGGTTTTTTCTGCAAAATATATTTATATATTCATATATACATTGTTTCCCTTTAAATATGAATAAAGAAACTTTTTGATTATTGATCTGACGTCAACTAAAAATAAATACTATTTGACGTTCACGAAACTTGGCTGGGCATCGAGGATGGACTTCCATTTTTTTGTAGTAATAATATAATAATAATATTTTATGATTCCATAGTGCTCCAATAAAAAAAATAGCGTAAAGTATTCGTGGATAACTGGTCTTTCAAACACTTGCTCTATTTCGAGCACTCGGCTGCGCCGTCGTGCTCGAAAAATCGCGCGTGTTTGAAAGACCTCTTTATCCACTTATACTTTAATATACTAATCTTATTTACTAATCTATGATACAATTGCATAACATGAACAATGCATATATTCTTAAAAATTTTCAAATGATCTTTCTGGTGGTAAAATTAGTAAAATATCATTTATAAAGCAGTTATCTACATATAATATTGAAGGCAGACACCTGACGATATTGTTGAGACGATTTGGAAATATGTGGTGGATCCAGCTTTACCCAGAAGTTCAAGATCGTTTTTAACCCAGCGTCTTAAGCAATCAGTAACCTACGACGGTCCCTAGGAATTTTAAGACATACACACTGACGCAATCTCCATGCTTCTCATTGTTTTTGTCTAATGACTTTTTTATACTCCTTGGGGTGAGACTTGTATGCATTCCAAGCCTCTTCAAGTCTGGTTCTTTTAGCCTCATTGAAAGATTTCCTCGCCGTCCTCCTGAGCTGATCAATCTTATGGCACCACCAGGGAATGGAGGGTCCATCAAGATCGACTCGCCTGAGTGCGCAAGTTATCTTATAGGCATTAATTATAGAAGTGTTTTTAAATGAAACTCAAGGTCTCTAGTAATTCCACAATATAATACAAGTTATTGAGAGAGACAGTCAATTTAATTAATTATAGAGTTTTGAATGGTTTCATAATGAATTTCCAAATCTCCTTTATTGTTAGGCAATATGTCCTCGACTCTTTGCAGATCCCCTTTCAAAGAGTGGACATATTTTGTCGCGTCCGTTTTCCCGGGGCCACGAGTTATTGTGGAGGTTGTGAGCGACGTTTTTATTCCAAATTTTATCCGGCGGTAGTCCGACATTGAAATGATGTCGGATACATGACAGCCGGAGATTATATTCGAATTAGTGTTTTAAATGAAACTCACGGTTTCTAGTTAATTCCACAATATAATAAAAGTTATTGAAAATTCTAAAAAATTGACAATTGTTTCGATAAATCAATATCATCGTCAGAATTACAGAAGTTACATTTCATTTGATGCCTACCTGATGTTTAGTAGTTATTTTTGGCTAGACCAGGCAGTGACCTAACTTGTGATTGACTTAATATATGTTTATAGAAAAAAGAAGAAGATGTGATATTACAAATATTGAAGCTAAGATATTATTAGCCCTATGGTGATATCCTGGATATCATTTTTCCAATTAAGATCAGTATAACTGTGCAATGATATTGAAAACCTGGAAAACTATATCTGCTGATCTTTACAATTATCACTTAAGAAGACAGTTTATTAGATTCAATTGTTCATTGAAAACTTCATATTGTGGGTTTCTTAAATGTCTTCTAATTTCTAATTCTCCATGGAAATCCAGTTCTTGTTTCTGTTCACAAATATGCAGCACTTCTGGTTTTGTGTTAGGTGTCAATGAATGATTGGTGTCAAGTAGATGTTTTGCGTAGTGGGATTTATCTGGTTGTTTTAACCTGTATGCTCGTAAGTGTTCACTGTATCGGATTTCAAAATTCCTAAGGGTCTGACCCAAATAGACAGCATTACATTCTGGACATTTGAGTTTATATATACCTGACTTCTTTAATAGTGGTATTTTTGTTTTTCCATTTAACAATTTTGTACTAACGTTAATTTCTGTTTTAAAAGAAATTGTTGTATTCGTTGCTGAAGATATTATCTTTGAAATATTATTAGGAATACTTCCTGCATATGTGATGGTTTCATAAGTTTTTATTTCATTAGCTTGTTTAGGAAACATTAGTTGTAATGCCACTTTTTCCTCTTTTTTACTAATTAGCTTATTTATCATATTTAATGGATAACCGTTGGATCTTGCTATTTGTCTAATTGTATTAATCTCTCTATCAAAATTACATTTGTTCATAGGAACTGAAAAAGCTCTATGTATCATTGAACTATATGCCGCCAGTCTGTGTGACATAGGGTGATTGGAATTGAATGGAATTGTCACATCAGTCTGTGTTGGTTTTCGGTAAATTGAATAATCAAGTACATTATTAACTCTTTGAATTTTTAAATCAAGAAAATTGATCGAGCCATTTTCTTCAATTTCTAATGTGAATTTAATTTTTGGGTGTAAATTATTGATGTGGTTGAAAAATACATCAAATTGTCGTTCACTACCCATGAAACAAGCTAATATGTCATCTACATATCTATACCAAAAAAAAAGTATTTTTCGAAATATTACTTTCAAAGATCTTTCTTTCTAAATTGTCTATAAAAATGTTAGCTAAAATAGGTGAAATAGGTCTTCCCATTGTTAAACCTTCATTTTGAATATAGATCTTATTGTCAAAAGTGAAATAATTCTGAGTAATGTATACATCAAATAAATTAAGTATATCCGATATTATTCCTGGATTAATATTTTTATCTTCTAGTTATTTTCTTACAAGTATTAGACATTCTTTAGGAGGAATTTTAGTGAACATATTAGTTCATCGAACGAAATGAGTTTATAGTTATCTTGCAAGTGGATTGCTTTCAACTTTTTGATTAATCCGGTCAAATTAGACTAAAAAATAATAGTAAAGGTACATAAATTTACAACAAGCTGCAAATGCGTGTAACTGTTCAAAACATAATTAAAAATAACATGTTAAAATTCCGAATCATTGCGATGCCTGGAAAAAAATTTATTCGAGGTCAAAGGTCAAAAATCTTGAAAAAAATCGGTTTTTCGCGATTTCCAGCAAAACGGTAAGTTTTATCATATAAACACCTCAGATAAATATTGTTAATCATAAAATTCTCTACAAAAAATGTATCAATACTTTTTTTTCTGAGAGCCACCGTTTTTGAGATACAACGAATCAAAGAGTTGTAAAAGTTGTAATCGTCAAAATGTGCATAAGTACGCCACGTATATACATCTCTGAAGCTGTAATTTAAGTAAAAACATTTGTCAATTGGTATACATAAGTATAAATATGAGAATATCAGGTATAATGAAATCCAGTCCCTTAATTTGTACGCTAGTGTAACCTTGAGACAACATCTGTCTCCCTGTTCAATTGTGTGCGTGGCTAGGGTCGTAACAATACTAATACGACATACATCATTGACGGAGGATACTTACTACACCGTGTTGTGTGGGATAGTGAAGAAACATTTAGCATTATTTTAGATAAATACGTTCAGTATGTACGACATTTTGGTGCCAGAATAACTGTCGTATTTGATGGCTATGATGATTGCACGAGGAATCTTAAAGCTGCAGAACAACGTCGTCGAACTTTAGCAACGTCTTCATCTTCAGATATTCTATTTGAAGAACTTATGACAGTTCCTACTAGTCAACAGAAATTTCTTGCAAATACTCACAACAAATCTCGGTTCATTTCAATATTGAAAGATAAGTTTATTGCCGAAAATATATTGGTTAAACAGGCTAATAACGATGCCGACGTACTGATTATTGAAACAGCTATAGAGCAATTTAATTTGACAAATACAACTATTGTTGTTGGTGAAGATGTTGACTTACTCGTACTACTTACTGCTCGAACTCCAGCTGAAATAACTATTTTCTTTTTAAAGCCAGGAAAAGCTCAAAATCAAACGGAAATATATTCATCAAAAAGTTTATCTACTTTTCCAAAGAGTCAAAATCATGTACTATTTTTACACGCAATAACTGGCTGTGATACGACGTCTGCATTTTACAGGAGAGGTAAAGCAACAGTCTTTAAAATGTTTGAAAAACAAGATTTAGTTCCATGTGCTGAAGTCTTCAAAAAAAGTAATTCAACTCAACAAGAAATTATCACGAACGGGATTCAGTTTATTCTTTCTATGTACAAAGCTCCGAAAAAAACCACCTGCCTAGATAAGTATCGATATGCATGTTTCGTTAAAAACACTAAAAATAAGAAACAGGTGCAATTAGCTTGTCTTCCTCCAACCTCAGTTGCTGCTCATCAACATCTTTTCCGGGTGTATTACCAAGTTCAAGTGTGGCTTGGTTATCAGCTAGACCCAAAAGACTGGGGTTGGAAGTTGGTCGACAATACATTAGAACCTATTCAGACTTTACTCCCACCTGCGCCGGAAAAACTGCTGAACACTATTTTTTGCAACTGTAAAAAGGGATGCAGCGCTAAATGTGGTTGTAAAAAAGTTGGACTGTTGTGTTCTCTGGCAGGTACACATTGTCAAGGCCAGTCATGTTCTAATGCTGAATCACAAATAGTAGAGGATTCGTTTGATACCAACGAAGAAACATGCGATACATCGCTATTGATGGAATTTACTTGCACCCAGGATGAAGAAAACGAACAAGACAAAGATCAAGAAGAAGAAGAAGAAGAAGAAGAAGAAGAAGAAGAAGAAGAAGAAGAAGAAGAAGAAGGAGAAGAAGAAGTAGAAGAAGAAGGAGAAGATCAAGAAGAAGTATTTGAAGGTTATGAATCAGATGAATAAATTTCTGAATTTTTTTAGTTTCAATCGCTTTTATCATTTCCAACTGTATCTAATATATTTTATTATGCAAGTTTCCAATTAGACAGAATCACAACAGACATGTGGAATAGGCCTACTGGGGAAACCACGTTAAAAAAACGCGCTAAGTACACTACCTCACAGGTGGCGTGGAAACGTGTGCATATAATGACGATTACAACTTTTTAACTCGTTATATCTCAAAAACGGTGGCTCTCAGGAAAAAAAGTATTGATACATTTTTTGTAGAGAATTTTATGATTAACAATATTTATTTGAGGTGATTATATGATAAAACTTACCGTTTTGCTGAAAATCGCGAAAAACCGATTTTTTACAAGATTTTTGACCTTTGACCTCGAATAAATTTTTTTCCAGGCATCGCAATGATTCGGAATTTTAACATGTTATTTTTAATTATGTTTTGAACAGTTACACGCATTTGCAGCTTGTTGTAAATTTATGTACCTTCCAATGTCTAGATTGACCGGATTAGTTCTATTGAATTTCTAATTGAGTACTGAGATTCATATCCGTAACTATTGAGTATATTGTTGAGCCTCTTTGCCAATATATTATTAGGAGCATTAACATAAGAAACTACAGGTCTAATTGGTTTCGTTATTTTATGTAATTTAACGGTTCCATATAATTGTGGACAATGAGGATTCTTATGTATGATAGACCTCTTTTCGTAATCACTTAAAAGATCATTTGAATTAATAACAATATCCCTTACAATATTAGAAAACTTTTTTGTTGGGTCTGCTTTAAGAACTTTTACATCGCTAGATTCTATAAAGTTATATATTTTGAAATTGTAATCTTCAGTCGTCAAAATGACAGTTCTGTTTCGTATATCAGATTTTGTAACTGTTAGGTTATTATCTTCTTTTTTATTGCATTTAAAACTGTAATGTCATTTTTTGTTTGACGTTTAACTTTTGAAGGTTCAATATTTTTGATCAAATTGGCAATTTTTAATTTCTCATAAAGAAAATTATTTGAATTAGATTTTTAAGCTATTTCTGACTCTAGCTATAATTTGTTTTATATTATTCGTAAATTTTGGTGATGTGCTGTACTTTAAACCTTCATTTAAAAATTCTATTTCACTATCTGTAAAATTAGTGTCTGAAAGGTTTTCAAATCGTGGTGCAAAGTGTGTTGGTATGTAGGTACTTACAGTTTCATGATGTTTTGAGTATTGAATTAAATGTTGTGTGTGTTCAAGATTCTGTAGCTTCTTTTCTTGTTTCTTAAATTCCTTATGCTTCATCGTGCTGACACTTTCTCTAATTTTGTCATCCAAACAGTCAAATTCTACTGGATGTAATTGGAATGTGAGTTCTGAATGTACAACTTTTATGTAGTTGTCTAAGGAGTCTCTAAGTTTGAACCATTTCTCACATTCTCCCTTTATCCAAACTCGTTGAGCACATTTTATAGCTTTTTGTACTTGTGGTGTTTTAGTGTGATGATATTGATTTATCGAAACAATTGTCAGTTTTTTAGAATTTTTAATAACTTTTATTATATTGTGGAATTAACTAGAAACCGTGAGTTTCATTTAAAACACTAATATGAGCAGATTACACGAAGTAAGGGTCGAAACAGTTGGTTTATATTCGAATTGTTTATAACAGATAAGGTAATATTTATTCGCGTTTGACTTGAGAATTTATAAAAGTTGGTTCAGTACCTCTATTTAGAATACAGAGATTCTCGTTAGTTATGTAATCATAAAAAGACGTATCTTTAGTGTTCATATCTTTGCTGCTCCAGCTCACGTGGTGAGAGTTTGAATCGCAACCTATTAGCAATTCAAGCTTCTATGTGAGACAGTATCCCACAAGGACCCCCAACTTCTTTATTGGTGGTGGTTTAGGTGCGTCTGAGGGGAGGTATGCGGATGCCAGTATTAACAATTTCTATGGACCTTTCTGTGCATATTCACTACCGTTAAGTCGGAGAACGAAAAATGCGTCAGTGACTAGGTCTTAAAATTCCTAGGGACATATATGGCCGTCCTAAGTTGCTGATTGCTTGGGAAGCTGAAAACTGAACCTTTTGGATTATTTAGACCCATGATTTTGGTTTGTCTTATCGAAGGTTTCCCCCAAGCAGCTAGAATCTAAAAAGCCCTTTCAAAAGATCCCCACCGTCATATCGATATACTAACCAAAGAGGATGGCACAAAAACTACCAACCTGAAGTAAAGTCTTCAACTATGAATGTCAACTCACTTCCCTAACACCAGAACCACAAACGCGGCAGCCTGGGAGGAAGAGGAGAATCACTACCCAACGGACGTTGACTGGCGTATATCGCGACAGATCGTCGACGCGAACAGGCTGAGATGGGCCATCTCTGGCTGCTCCCCCTTGGAATCCCCAGGAACGGAGGGCATTTATCCAGCTCTACTTCAGTGGGTCCTGGATGACATAATGCCGCGACTGGTAGGAATCCTCAGATCCTCACTGGCACTGAGGTATATTCCAAAAGGTTGGAGAGAAGTTGTGTTCATACCAAAACCAGGAAGAATGGATCATTCCATTCCAAAAGCATATCGACCCACTAGCCTCACATCGTTTTCAATGTAGACCTTGGAGAAGAGATGTAGTGATAGCACAAAATCCACTGCATCCAAATCAACATGGATACACTCCAGGGAAATCCACCGATTCGGCCCTTAATCGCGTGGCGAGCCGCATCGAGAGATCTTGGGAAAAAAAGTCCACCCTGGGTGTATTCATAGACATAGAAGGTGCGTTCGGTAAAACCACTTTTCCTAAAATAAAAAACGCACTTTCCAACAAGAATATCACCCAAACCATAAATGGCTGGATATATAACATGCTCTCAAAAAGAGCAATAAAAATCAGTGTAGATGATGTAACCATCAGAGGCTTGGTTGTGAAAGGTTGTCCACAGGGACGGGTACTGTGGAACATGGTCTTAGACTTCTTGGTCAGCTGCCTCAACAATGGCAACGTTCACACAATAGCATATGTAGATGACCTAGTGATTCTACTAACAGGAAGATTTGAGGAGATACTCTGCGCTTTAATGCAAGAGGCCCTCAATATCATAGAACAATGGTGCAAAGACCATTCACTATCAATAAATCCAAAAAAGACGGAGCTGGTTCTTTTCACGAAAAATAGGAAGCTTGTAAAACATCAAGCCCCAAAGCTCCTAGATACCAAACTTACATTTTCTTCAGATGTGAAATACTTAGGGGTCACCGACAGTGAGTTAACGTGGAACTATCATTTAGAAAGCAGAATTAGAAAAACATATATCTCTTGAGAACAGTGTTGTAGAACTATCGGCCGTACCTAGGGAATGTCACCTAGGGTCACTGCCTGGATCTATACTGCCATCATCACACCTATGCTGACGTACAACGCGATTGCCTGGGGAGTTAAAGCAAACCAGCTGACAGTCGTCCGAGAACTGGATCAAATCCAAAGAACAGCATAGCTCAATACAACAGAAGGCATGAAAACCACACCAACAAGGGCTATGGAGGTAATGCTTGGTCTCACTCCCCTTGACATATACATCAAGGAGGTTGTTTGAGGACCATGACACGTCTACGCTCTACCGGTATACAATCTGATGTAAGATCCGGTAAAATGAGACACAACTTGTTGCATGAGGCCCTCAGAGAGGTCCCACTGCTGCAGGCCAATATGGACTCGATTCCACCACGATGTGCCTTCCACAGGACCTACAAGGTGATCTTTAAAAATAACGCACAAGACCCATTCGAAGAAGACGCAATCCGCATCTTCATAGATGTGTCAAAAACCAATGTAGGCTCAGAATGTGGATTTTTTTCCAGATCCCTGAATCTAAACATAAAATTGGCAATGGGCTGCAATGCAAGTGTTGCTCAAACAGAGCTCGCTGCTATCTGCATCGCTGCAAAAGAGATTACCAAAAGGAACACCACAGGTAATAATATATTCATCCTTACGGATAGTGGACAAACACTACTAGCCGTGAACAGACCACGCATTACATCAGGCCTAGTACTAGAATGTCACATGGCCTTAATAGAAGCCTGTAAATAAACACGGCCACTTTATGCTGGATCTAGGGCCATGAGAAATAGAAAGGAAGCCGTATTGCAGACTCGCTAGCCACAAAGTCTTGGGACCCGGCACTCTCATTGGTCTACCGGCGCCAGCGACGGCTGATCTATTAAAGTAACATTCTCTTAACGAGTTTGAGGGTAGATGGGACGACGCAGAAGGCTGCAGGCTTGCCAAGGAACTGTTACAGTATCCGGGCAGCAAATTAGTGACGATGAACAGGCAGAACGTACGAACAGCTGCGGATATTCTGTCTGGTCACTGCCACCTACGGAAATACCTTCACAGACTGGGTCTGTCTGACACCTGAAACCTTACGTTTCACGTTCACTTATTATTATCCGCCGGGAGGTTAGTCAGTTTGATGGTGAAATAGCCACTCCCGTTATCTATCAGTAGACTTTCGAATAATCAGTGCTGTTCGAGACTTCGAGCGGAGGTAGTTCGTTTACGAAGGGAAGCGGTCAAAGCGTTCGAGCTTCAAATACGAGCCGCTGTAGGAAACCCACTAATTTTGAATATTGCAACTAACCATCTAGATTTAAAATGGGGCCAGATCTTTCTACAGCGGTTTCCGTAGGGCTTCCGTATAACTTCCGTATTACCTCTGTATTACTTCCGGATGATTTTCGTATAATGTCCGCATGGCTTCAGTTATAGCTTCAGTATGGATTATGCCCAGCTTCATAACCTGGTTTCAGGACAAAGTGAGATGTTAGCTCACATATAGAGAGAATATCGTTATCTCAACAGCACAGCATTTTATGATTCTATGGTTGTTTTGGTGCCACAATCACGATCAGGTGGAGTTGAGAGGACAACAATAATTAATTTTCTTTCTTTGGAGTTTAGATATTGTTCCCGTCTGTGGAACAATAAGAAGATAAGTACTTTTATTTTTTGTGGATTTGATGTTCTAACTCTGGCGATTGTATCAATCGTTATTTCATTCAACAAGTTTAAGCAAAATCAACTTAATAAATTTGCATCACTTAGTCTTTAAAAAGACAATCCCTGTTTTAGTAACAAACCTACTTTAATTAAATACTAGTAAATAGTATACTAACCGATACTAATTTTAATTACATATATTTATTCTGATTAAAATCTTTTTATTATCATCTCATTGTAAATCAAGATTAATACAATGTAATACAATTTTTATAGTAACTTGTTTCTTTACTTAACTTCCTAGATCACTGAAATTATACATACTGCTAAAACTGAATCAATTATTTAGACAGTGAATGCCTATACTTGAACAGACTATGTTTATGATATTGTTTCTAGGTTCAACTAAATCATTAAAAACCTAGTGGCGCTCAACTCATATCTTATCTTTGTCTGAAAACAAATTGAGTTGCTACTGTTTTGTGTCTAGGTTCGGCGATGCTCACACCTAAAGTTAAAACTTTTCAATAATTTCTGTAACGAATGTGTTTTATGCTAATGAACCGATGAACTAGGTAATTTGTCAATATCTTCTCAAACAAACTGTTGGTCTGTAGCATATTTTGGCTGACTAATATTTGGGAAGTGTTTCGGTAGCACACCCCACTTTGTAGAGGATGTGAAAAAGAAGATGAGACTGTCGAACACATTCTTTGCGAATGTCAGACACTCTCTCATTTTAGCTTTCATGTATTCAGAGAGCACAGGCTAACTAACATACGCCAGTACGAGGGAACTTAATTCAGGCGACGTTACCGCCTACTTCAAACAAGTAGGCTGGATGATGAGTTAAAAGGAAGTTTTGAACCTCAGAAGGATGCACAATGGGCCAATTGTGGCCTAAGTGCTGTGGGTTCACCCACCCTTCAAACTCTTACAGATACAGACACCCACTGACGTACTTTTTGCCCTCCGACCAAACGGTAGTGAAGATTAAATATTCGCAGGAAGGTCAAAAGAAAGTGTTAATACTGACATCCAGATACCTCCCCTCAGACGTGACCAAACCACCACCAATAATAAGCTGGAGGACCTTGTGGAACACTGTCTCACCCAGAAGCTTGAATTGGTAATAGACTGCGATTCAAACTCTCACCACGTAAGCTGGGGCAGGAAAGAAACACTAGAGGTAAATATTTTTATGATTACATAACTAACAAGAATCTCTGTATCCTAAATACAGGTACTAAACTTTTAATAATTCTCGAGGTCTAATATTTCGAATACAATCTCCAGTTGGCATATATCCAACGACATTTCAACGTCGGACCATCGCTGGATAACATTTGTAATAAAACTGGCACTCACAACCTCCGCACTAAATCACGACCCCAGGAAAATGGACCAAACAAAATATGTCCACTGTTTAAAAGGGGCTCTGCGAGGAGTCGAGGACGTTTTGCGTAACAATAGAGGTGATTTGGAAAACTATTCTGAAACCATTCTAAACTCCATAATAAATGCCTATGAATACATGTTTCCAACAGCAGTAAAAACGGACAATAAAGTATTACTAGAAAACATACCAAAATTCATGTTAGTTCATTCTTCTTCTGGCTTTAAATACTCTTTACAAGAGGTCCTCCAAGATCCATCAGTAGTTAATACAATACCAAATACTAAAGCTGCAAGTGTAGTCAAACTTTTGGAAAAATTTTTTACCATGCTGCAATGTGAACCATCAATAGTTTTCTATGGTAAGAAACAAGTGAAATCTGCTAACGCTGAACAAGCCGTTGAAAATTTGCTCATTACAGACAACTTATTCAGATACCAAGATGTAAAGCTACGCAAGGAATATGTGAATCTAGTTGATTCTGTCAGAGATTCTGGTGGTGGAGTTAGAGTATTTTCAAGCCTTCGCAATTCTCGAGAACATCTGGAGCAATTAACGGGTATTGCAGCAATTTTAAGATTTCTCATGCCTGAATTTGAAGAAAATTAATAATCAAGTTGTTATTTTTGTTATTGCTAGACAGATAATCGTGTTTTCCTTTAAAATTCGCATATTTTTGTGATTCGTCGCAAACAAATTTCATAAATTCTACAAAGAAAAACATTCTACATAAGTCAATCGATTGCAAATTTTCATTTCTGATTTTCTCAACTATATTTGGTTCTAGTGTCTTTTCTATGTTGATTTTTCCTATTATTTGTACCAAATTTCTACTTTTCTTTTTCCGGTTTTAGTTGTTTTTTTTACAAACTCCACTAGAATGTGATTGGAGAGAAAACCTTTTTGTTAAAGGCATATTATATTCTGAGGAATCGGAGTCTTTGTTTGCGACCGTTTGTGTATTGAGATGTACTACATTCGCTTCTCTTTCTTGTAAAACAGTGAATATTTCTAGTGGCTAACGCAAAACCACTTTCCCAATTCGATGAATATTGTAATTTCCTTGATTTTCACTTGGAGCGTCGTCTTTATCGCTGTCATTACCATCCTTTGGCGGGAAGAGGACCAGATCTAGATGCTTACATTTCATCCTCCACTGCCCAATGCCTCATAAATTATCCAAATTTCACATCTTTGCCCAGCTGTTCAAATGCGACTACCAGCAAAGCAGCTACAAGACCTTTGTGAAACACCTCTAATATTACTTCTTCTAGAAAGAACTTGATTAAACCCGCAGATATTCGGCCAATACCAACTTGTTCTTCTGCACCTCCCAGTAAAAAAGGAAGACGGGTTCCACTGCATTATTAACGTGATCACCATACAAATTGGAATTGAAGAGTCTCTAGCTGAAGAGAGTTAATTAAAAGTTGTCCCTAAATCCGTTTTTGCCGACCTTAGCCAATCAAAGAAAACAGGAACCAAACAAAGCTCCAAACCAAAGAAAAAAACAAAAAAAGATCGAGATTGCTTCAAGCGAAGATGTGAAGGTGGAGCTGATAGACACCGATGATGACATGGATAGAGATGAAGAAGACGCGGAGTGTCTGTACTGCACCAATCTCTATTCGCGGGATACCAGAGGAGAGTTATGGATTAGATGCAACATGCGTTTTCGTTGTAGCCATGAGTAGTCAATCACAAGGTAGGTCACTTCTTGGTCTAGTCAAAAATAATTTATTATCGTCAGGTAGGCATCAAATGGAATATAACTTCTGTCATTCTGACGATGATATTTGATATGGAAATAATTGCCAATTTCTTAGAATTTTTAACATTTTTTCAATATATTGTGGAATTATCTAGTATCTAGAAACAGTTAGTTTCATTTAAAAAGTAATATGAGTAGAATCCACAAAGTAAGAGTCGAGACTAGAGGTGAGCGATATTTCACGAACTGTTGTTTTTTAACTGATATTTTAAAATCACATATAACGATCGTTACTTCTTTTTTTCACAACGCGTGAATTGATATCTGTTCTCTTTTTATCGCAGTTATACATGTTCATAGATCGCGATTTAGCATTCGTTATCACGAATCACTACGAAAGCCGGGTAGCATTTTCATATTTAATGTAGCGTATCGCAGTGTAGTTCTATCGAAATAAATTTTGTCAACCACGTTCATGGTAATGGATAATGATGATAGTTTATCAATTTTGGAAGACTTCGACAATGATATAACACAATTTAGGCCTAAAAGTACAGCATTGTCTACAGCTATAATAGAAATGCAGCGAATTTAGAGACCGACTTTGCACCGCGATAATCAAATCCATTGGAATGGTGGAACAAAAATAAATTTATGTTCAAATATTTGTCAATTCTAGTTCGTCAAATATTTTGTAATTTCTGAAAGAAGAAGTCGTTTAAGCAGTAAGATAGCAAACATGATTCTATTTGCTGGAACAATCGACAAATTAATGGATTAACATTTATCATGTTTTTAAATTACATATTATTTTTTACATATGTAATATGTAGTAAACACTTTCTTATGTTTAAATCATCAACCTATTGATAAACCCTACCAAAACCGGCAATCCCGTTCATGTTCCTATATAAAATGTTAAACTGTAACCAAATCCTATATTTTTATAAGTACTGCTGTTGTTTGTTGGGCAAGGTCAAGTTTGGTCGTTGTTATAATTGCTATTGTTTAATATCAAAGTCAAAATAAATGAGTATCTTGTCTGATTTAATAATAAGTATCATAATTTTGTGTATTAAATTGAATAACAAACTGAAAAACAGGATATAGTTCTCAGAATCTAATTAAGCAGAAAAGAAAATAAATGCCATTAATATAAGTAAACTGTAGACCAACTAATCTAAACATACTCAAAACGAGCAGTATCACGACGGCTAAAACTCGACTTACGCGTACTTAAAACTGTGATCACATCACGTTTAAAAATCACTGATATTGAAAAATCACAATAACAAATATCAGTGTGATTGAAAAATCACGATATCATCTCTAGTCGAGACAGAAAATTTCATAAAAAATATAAACTTACCCGAGACGCACTAATTTTACAACGTAGCACGTTATGAAAACAACAGTGGCGTGATTTGTTCTTGATACATCTTAAATTTACACCAAAGACACCTTACTGCTACACTCAGAACACATTACTGTGCATTGTATGAGTAATAGCATAACCTCAGAAAAACATATCAGCTGAGTATGAAATATCATACGGTAGGCAGTAATGGGCGACAAATTATTTATTGATATCAAAATCACAATATTTTACCTCTTATTCCGAAGATTGACATTTTTGTTTAATTTTGTTGAGTATTCGCTCTTACCGTAAATTTTTCTTACTAGTTCTGTTGACTATTTTTCGGAAACGATTCAATCACTTTATTGATATACGTCTAATATTTTTTCAAGGGATAAGGGCCAAAGCCCGACGATTATTTTGCTGTCAATACAATAATAAAAAATTGTGATAAAGAATTTATTACATCGCCTTAAATTTCATATGAAGAGGATCTTGCGTCGAAATATATTTCTTATATAGTTATTGGCCTTAACTCGAATCCCGTTTCAGAATATGAGAAGGCTCAGGAAATATTATATACCAAGAACATAATCTCGTCTTTTAAATAGGATTTGATATGTCGGAGAGCGTGATAAGTATATTCTGAAGACGATGTAATTATTGGTATTGCAGTTCAATTAATATTGTGAAATTTACTAGCAACTGCAATCACCTTGTGCTTGATCCTGTAATCTGAAATTGTTGACAATGGCGTCTGGTATTGATAAGATGTGCTGGTATGTTGGAACGATTAAATAATGGCAATAAAAAAGATACAAAACATAAATAAGAGCTCGTTTATAATTTTACTATTTATTTATCTATTTATTCATTTATTTATATATACCCAAACAGGTTCACAACCTTATTACATGGATATTTGAAATTGAATAAACAAAAATTTACTTATTATTAAAATCATATAATAACATGATCTACTATACAAATACTATAGACACAAGGATTCTAGAACAAAGACGACAGAACTCACACCTCTCAATTTCTACATTCGATTGAAATAATTTGACAATTGAAAATTTAGAATTAAATATTAAGCATTAAGTGGCGAAAAGAGCCTGATGCCCACACACCCTCCCACGATACTCAACAATGGGTACTATCCAGTCAATGTCAATAAATGTATTCAGATTATTTGCCAATATCAATATGGCTTCTAATGGAGGATGTACACAATTTCGTATTCTTTTGAATAATAATGGACAGCGGGTTGGCCTCGCTGGAGCTTTAAATGGTATTATACTCAACAGACTACTTGAATTTATATCATTATTAATTATCTTATAGAGAAATATCATACTTTCAATTTTCCTTCTATTCACCAATGGAATTGGTCCAAATTCCTCACGCAATCTGGATGACCTTATTGTCTCGTAATCTTGTCATAAATGGTACTTCTTGAAATATAATTGCCAAAGAAATTTGTTTTGTACCTTTTCTACTAAATTTATATGCACTTGTGCCTGTTCACCCCAAATAAAAGATGCGTATTTCAAGTTTGATCTAACCAACGTATTAAATAAAATCTTCATAGTTTCTGTACTTGAGAAGGAAAAACTTTGTTACAAACCCTAGCTATTAGCTTTTTTTTACTAATCGGTTAATGTGTGGTACAAATGATAGTTGCTCGTTATATATAACCCCTAAATCTTTAATTTCACTAAGTCTTTGTAGAGACTCCTCCCCCATCGAATAATTAATTATTATAGGTTTCTTTTTTTTGTAACAGACATACTCCCACATTTATTAATATTAAAATTTAATTTATTTTGGATACTTCATTCTATTATGCTATTGATATCCCTATGAATCATGACGCAATCCCTAACTGATCTAATTTTTTTATATTTTTTTTTTATTAAAATTAACGTGTTCGGCGACTATGGCCACTTGCACAAAACGATTACATTGCTATATAAAATACAATAAGACAATAATATCATATGTAGGTTTGGTTAAATTTTGCTGTAAAGCTGCACTTAAAATGTGTTTTATTGTCAAATGCGATCGAGAAATTTGACAATAGGTTCGGTTGCTGGATGTCATTAGGTATCCATGCGTTAACTTAGAATGTCCGATCCATAGTCTCCTTATTATGGCTAGATCTCGCCTTGTAAGTTCTGTAGGAGCAAGGAGAGGGCTATTGATTGACGGCTGTATTTCGTGTAAAAAAGAGCGGTTTGTATCCCAGTGCTGTTGCCATATAATTTCCGTTCATTTTTTGATGTGTGCCTTCAAGTCATTACATATTTGGATATTGTCAGTAATGTCAGTGAATGTTGAGGCAATTTCCGCGTAATGATCAGCGAGTTCATTGCCTGCTATACCAATGTGGGATGGTAGCCAAATTATAGTAACTGATATATCTTGGGAAGTGATAAGCTTGTGGTAAGTATCTTGGATATTTTGGGCAATTGGATGTTTGGTAAATATATTTTGGATAGTCTGGATAGAGGCTAGTGAGTCTGTGCATATAGCTACATGCTTATTTGTTAAAGTGATATGTTTGAGGGCTTGAAGTATGCTAAATAATTCGCCAGTATGGACGCTGCATAAAAGAGGGATAAGGGAGGAGTTGGTATAAGAATGGGACGTTGTAACAGAGCAGCCTACTCCTGTTTCATTTTTTGAGGCATCAGTATATAGAACTAGATCGTATTCATTTGTTAGTATGATGTTATCAAAAGCTTTCATTATGAGTTCCCTTGGGGATATATGTTTGTCGTATCGTGTAAGTGATGTGTTGAGCTGAGGGCTGATAATGACCCAAGGGGAGTCTGGGGTAGTGGGAGAGGAGTTGTTTGCCGTAGATTTATGTCATTAAGTAGCTGTGCTAGCACTGATGGAATGGGTTTAATTGATGATATTGGGTGTGCGCTATGTGAGGTAGATGTCGGTGATATAAAAAGGGGGTGTACTGGATTATGGGGGTTCGAGGAAACGGAGGCTGCGTAAGAGAGAAGTAGCTATTGTCGTCTTATCCAAAGGGGTGGTTCATTGCCTTGACAATAAAGGTTTTCAACAGGTGTAGATCGGAAGGCTCCTAGGCAGAGACGTAGAGCTGTATTGTGTATGGGGTTCAAGAGGTCAGTGTATGTTTTGGAAGCTGACATATATATGTAGCAACCATAATCTAGTTTGGAGCGTATAAGCGATCTATATACTTTAAGGGGGAAATTTTCGTCGGCACCCCAATGAAAATGTGAGAGGGTTTTAATTATGTTGAGCCTCTTACTTCACTCACCTTTTAATTCTAGTAGATGTTGTTTCCAGGTAAGTCGTGAGTCATAAGTAACACCGAGTATTTTGCACGGGCCAACTAGAGGGATACAAATGTTGTTTTTTCATAATACGAGGGGATGGGGAGGGAAGGCGTCGGCTGAATTTAATGATTTTAGATTCTGTGTAGGATAAAGATACACCTAGGAGATTAGTTCTGTAACCAAGGGTATCGACAGCAGATTTAATTAGTTTCGATGTGGTAGAGACAGAACGTCCGTGGCAGTATATTATTAGATCTTATTCAAAGTCGTCCGCAAACAATAAAGAATCAGAAAATTGTATACATTCGCCTATATCATTAATGAATAATAGGAACAGAAGTGGTCCCAAGTTAGAACACTGGGGGACCCCAGAATTCGCGTGAATCTTCCCCGATGTATTACCATTGTGCTTGACCACGAAATACCTATCTTGAAGGTAGCTTTCAAACGAACATAGTAAATCGTTTGATAAACCAAATGTGTTCAATTTCTTCAAAACTACGTTATGTTGAATATTATCAAATGCTTTTTGAAAATCTGTGTGAAGTCTTTCTTCAAAAGCTTGGTTTGCCGATTCTGTAAACAACATCAGATTCGTATTTATTGATCGACCTGACATGTATCCATGCTGTTTGTCTATAATACTATTTTTAACATGGTTGTAAAGATGGAAATATAAAATTTGTTCCAACAATTTGGAAGGAGTGCACATGATTGATACCCCTCTATAATTTTCAGTATCTTTCTTGTTACCTGATAAGTGAATTGGAATGTATGTTGACAATTTCCATTTTACTGGAAAATATGATTGTTTAAGGATAATATTAAAAATATGCATTGAGGGTCATTTCAAAAATTCTCTACAACCTTTCAAAATATAGGGCGGTATTTCGTCCATATCTGCGCATTTCTTGGGTTTTAATTTTTTTAGGGCCATATTGTAATCGTTATCTGATACGATAAATAATTTTCAGACAGTATTATTATTATTGATAAGTTTAAGTAATTCAAATCATAACTTGATTTTTCATCGTTGTGAGCAATAGATAAATAATGTGCGAATTTTTCAGCAATCTCATCATCATTTAGTATTTGCCGGTTTACGTCAAATGTTTCTACCTGACTTCCGTTAGATCTATTTTTTTAACGTATGTCCAGAAGGAACTCATATCACTCTTTACATTATCTTCAATTTGCCTCGAATAATTATTGTGTTCATTATTAATTAAATATTTTAGATTCTTTCTGGACTGTAAATATTTGGAATTGTAATAGCCTGAAACATATCTTAGTTTTATAAAATAATGTTTTTCTTTTAATAACCGTTTGATTTGTGGGGTGAACCATTTTGGAAATTTATTGTAATTGTTGTAAGTTTTATATTTCGGAACAGTGACTTCAAAAATATCGTAAGTGCTGAATCTACATTGTCATTATTTGTAACGTCTATCCAACATGTATCTCTCAACATTTCGCTCATCAATTGAAAATTAGCCCTTTTAAAATTAAATTTGTATTCAGTTGCCTTCTTTTGTTCTTGTGTATTTTGCTTGGCCAACGTTATATTAATATATAGAGATAGATGCAATATATGTTCAGTAACTAAAGGTAATTGTTGTACGTATTCAAATCGAGGATATGGCGAGAAGCGGCTGGTGATGTTTTTGCTAACAACTATGCTTCCACTGCTTCTTGAATGTAGCGATTTACAAAAGGGTCAAACTGTAATTCTCTTTAGTGATGGATATATAATGTAGCAGGTAGGAACTCCTTTTGGATAGTCCTATCAGGGAGAATGAATCAATCCCTGCCTACTGCAAATTCCAGGCGTCTCCTGACCCGGGAGGCTAGTACCTGTTTAGGGTCCCTGGCCCCAGGATACGGGTGAGGACCATACCGGCAGAGAAGGCGGAGGATAAGGACTTCAGTACGGCGAATCTGGCGCAAATGGGGACATATGAAAGCAACAATATAAGGGCACTCTTTTGTCCTAGGATTAAGAAATTGGCCCTAAAGGCGAAAGAACTATTATTAGTCAATGGCATAAGAATGTAGAAGGCAAGGAGAAACCACTACATTAAAGATCCACATGGATTTCTCTAGTATAATCATCATGGCTATACAACAAAACACAAACTTTACTGATCATGGATATCGGATACCAAGATCAGGCAGGGGAGGAAACCCAAAGCGAGACCACAGGGCCTCCCAGGTCGTTAACCTGCGAAATCCCTGTGACAAATCGAAGCCAACAACAGCACAACACCAAATTGGAAATAAACTAGAGATTGGCACATGGAATGTCAGGAGTATGTTTGAGTCGGGAATGTGATACAAGAGATGCGCCAGCAGGTGGCCAGATTCGGGCCAACTCACCACGGCAAACGGTATAATATATTTCTCTGGAAATAATGAGGCCCACCATAGAAATGGAGTTGCAGTTCTTGTGTCGAAAAATATTATGTCATCGGTGATTGGTTTCACTCCTATATCAGATAGAATCATGCGTTTACAACTTCAATCAGATACGAGCAAACTAAACATCATACAAGTATATGCTCCTACAGCCGAAAAACCTGATGAAGAGATCGAGCTATTTTACGAAGGTGTTCAGTCAGTCCTATCTTCAATAAACTCAAGAGATATTACAATTATCTTAGGCGATTTTAATGCTAAGATTGGGAACGGAAAATGTGATAAATACGTAGGCGAGTACGGACTTGGGATGAGAAATGAAAGAGGTGACAGGTTGCTAGAATTTTGCCAAGTGAACAACTACATAATAACAAACACTTTCTACAAACTTCCCATGCGAAGACTATATACCTGGAAATCTCCGCAAGACAACAAAAAGAAACCGGTAAGAAATCAAATAGATTATTTTTTGGTAAATGAAAGATACAGAAATTGTGTTAAATCGGTAAAAGCATATCCAGGCGCTGACGTGTTTTCCGACCATAATCCATTGATAGCACGAATTCACATCAAATTAAAGAGGACAATAAAAAGCACTAAAAGGAACCAAGTGGATATTGGACATTTACAGAAGGGAAAAACTCGCCAGAACATCAAAACAAAAATAAACAACAACTTACGAAAACTTGATCTGGAAGAAGAAAATCAGAACTAACATGATATAAATAAGAAATGGCATCACTTTAAATCAGCGTTGATGGAACCTATGAAGGAAATTTGTGAGAATGAGATACGTACAGCAAAACACGACTGGATGACCGACGAAATTCTACATCTCATGAATAAAAGAAGAACTTTTAAAGACAAATGCGAACAACAATACAAAACAATACAAGTCGAAATACGAAAGAAAATCAGAGTTGCAAAGGAAAATTTCTATAAAACAAAATGTGAAGAAATCGAAGAACTGCAACAAAAACATGACAGCTTCAATATACACAAGAAAGTAAAAGAACTAGCAGGAATGCAAAGAAGGAAGCGACTCAATACATTATACGACATAGATGGTAGAATAATAACAGATATAGAAGAAAAACTAAAAGCCTTGAAAAATGTTGTCGAGGAACTCTTTGAAGACCATAGACAGAAGGAATACCTTGAATGCGCAGACAGAGACGAAGGACCAGAAATAACGAAGGAAGAAGTTTTATATGCTCTGAACTCGCTGAAAAACAGGAGGGCACCAGGCCCAGATGAACTACCAGCCGAAGTTCTTAAACTTATTGAAGAAGAGCAGATACATGTCTTGGTGGATCTGTTTAACAACATCTATAAATCAGGAATCATACCACAGGAATGGCTGACATCAACTTTTATAACGCTACCAAATAGAAGAAATCCTAAACATTGTCAAGATTATCGCACTTATAAGTCTAATGAGACATACCTTGAAAGCATTCTTAAAAGTCATACATACCAGAATATATAGGAAACTAGAGCAGGACATCAGTGAAACTCAATTCGGGCTTAGAAATGGCCTGGGTACCCGTGAAGCGTTATTCGCACTTAACGTTATGTCCCAGAGATGCCTAGACATGAACCATGGTATGTATCTATACTTTATTGACTACACTAAAGCCTTTGATAAAGTGCGCCATGATCACCTTATAAAACTGTTGCAGGCAAAAAACTTAGACTCTAGAGATATCAACATTATTTCAAATCTCTATTATGGTCAAAGAGCGGTAGTGAAGAGAGAGAAGAAAATACAACTGACAATATAGAAATAAAAAGAGGAGTTCGTCAGGGATGTGTGCTTTCACCAATCCTTTTTAACGCATACTCGGAAGATATCATGAATAGAGCACTGGCTGATCAGGAATATGGCATTAAAATCAATGGAAGACCAATCAACAATCTAAGATATGCCGATGATACAGTGCTCATAGCCGAAACACTTCAAGACCTACAGAAACTTGTTAATGCAGTTGTGGAAGCTAGTGAGGAATATGTACTGTCACTAAACACAAACAAAACCAAATTTATGGTTATAACAAAATCGGTCCAAAACATCGGAAATATATTAATACATAACCAACCAATTGAAAGAGTGAGCAAATACAATTATCTGGGAACTCTTTTCAATGAAAATGCGGACTGCTCTCAGGAAATGAAAATCCGAATTGAAAAGGGGCGGAGTACTTTCACGAGGATGAAACGAGTATTCTGCAGTCGAGATCTCATCTTGGAACTCAAATTGCGCCTTATGAGATGCTATGCTCTGTCAGTGCTGTACTATGGCATGGAATCATGGACATTAAAGAAGAACGATGTAAAGAAAGTAGAGGCATTTGAGTTCTGGGTGTATCGCAGGATTTTGAGAATCTCATGGGTACAGAAAGTCACTAATGCCGAAGTGTTAAGAAGGATAAAACAAGACAAGGAAATTGTCCTAACTATTAAAAAAAGGAAGCTGCTCTACCTGGGTCACGTTATGTGGGGGGACAAATATCAACTGCTCCAGCTTCTTGTGCAAGGAAAAATAAGTGGAATAAGATCAATAGGAAGGAGAAGACATTCCTGGTTAAAAAATCTTCGCGAATGGTTCAACGCCACCAATAGTCACCTTTTTAGAGCAGCAGTATCCAAAATACGAATAGCCTTAATGATTGCCAACCTTCGGAACGAAGAAGAAGATATAATCTACATCTCAGAACAGGAACGTCACACTCTCAAATGCACTTCTTAATATGGCCAAAACATACAACGAAGTAATTGAGCAAAACTTTCTTGAGAAGCGACATACTCAAATGGAGGCTGACTCAATACACTCCCTAGTCGGAAGAAGGTTGGAAATAATTATTATTAATGTCCCTGCAGAGTATAAGTTTGCTTGCGCATACGAACCAACCAAAAAAACTTTATTATTGAATATCTGGATTTCAACTTATTCAAAGACCTCAGTTCTATCAAACTACTGATATCAATTAGGCCTTGATACAAAACTGGAGATCCCATTGTAACATTTCAAAGTCCTTAAATAAACTCCAGATGGAAATATACTTTACAAATTTAGATATACAGATGAATAGAATGTTTTAGAGCAAATGCTGTGGACCAAAAACAAAGAAACCAGAAGTTGTTCTTATGATTCGTTACCCCTACTCTACAAGGCAGCATCTCAAAAAATGTTCACACTTACGACACTAAAAAAGCTATTTTTTAATTCTTCTATCAGTTTTTTTTAATTTTTGTTGTAAAATTTGAAAATGTGTTTTTCATTTAGTGATGTTCCATTTTCAAGAACAGAGTTTCATTTCTTATTACTTGTCTGCATTATTTATCAACTTATTTCAACTGGTGAAGATATCGTAACTTCTTTAATTGAATACCTGCCCCAAACAAAGTTGTAACCAACAATATTTTATGTAACATGTAAAAAAGTTATCGGTCGTTATTCCAAATCCGCCTTCCAAATGGTCTGTCAAATCTAGGACCACCCTTTTACCTGGACCCTTTTCCGCTTTGTTACCTTGTTTTCCTAAAAATTAATAGATACATAGGAATATAAAGTTTGCCTATATTGCTTTTCAAATAACTTACCCAAATAAACTTGAATGTTTGCAATATAAGAAGTGGTGCAGTCCACAAGAGCCCATATTTTGATTCCATACTTATCAGGTTTACTCTTCATATAGACTCGGAATGGTGTCTTACCCCTAAATGGTACAAGCTGCTCATCTAAACATATATGGTCGCCAGGATTAAGTGATTTTTTACAATTAGAAGTGAAAATATCGAATATATCTCTTATCGGAGCTAGCTTATCTACTAATTTTCGTTCTTGTCTTGTTTGAAAATTATCAAAGCGTAAAAATGAAGTAATTTGTTTGAATCTATCTCTTGACATTGCAGCAGGAATTATAGGACGACAGTAAGAAATATCTTGACACCAGAGCATATCGATAGCCTCTTTCGATCCGTGAAGTGCGCCAAGAATAAGCAACAGTCCAATATAAGCTTCAATCTCTGTAGAATCAACAGGTACAAAAACATTAATTTTATTCGGATTTTCTATATTCCATTTATCATAATATGTTTGTGCCTTTCTGTTTGTTTCGGTTACTATTATGTTCAGAATATCCGGAGATAGGAAAAGAAGAAAAGCGTCTTTTATACTTGAGATATCAGAACTGTAATTTTTAAGGCCTAGAGCATGTCTCCGAATATTAGCTTTTGAACATCTAACTTTTGTGTTCCCTGGAATTTTTGACGACTCAGTTCCATCTTTAGATTTATATACTGGAATGCCCTGGCTGTTACTAACTCTCTTGGTTCCTCTGGGTTGCATTTTCTCTATACTTTGATAAAAAACTATTAAATCATTTTCTTCCTCTACTTCCGTGACAATGTCTTCATCTTCTAAGTCACTCGATGTTTCCTCATTGATAACACTATCAAACTCTGGATCATCACTTTCAAGTATACGTAACATCTCATCGTCAGTGAGCCCCTTGCGATTGTTTCTAAATAAAAAATGACTCATTTTCAAAACGATGTACCCTACTCGCAATATCACAAGAGACTAACCCGAATATTCAAGTCTAAAAATTATATCGCAGTGCGGGGAATCCCCCATTTGAACTGGTAATTTACATTTTACAATTATATGGGTAAATTGCCTGTGAGTAAACAAACGTTAAATGTATGGGATTCCCCGATTTTACTAACAGTTACCGGGATTATTTTATCGGACGTAAAAGGCTGACCGGGGTCTGAAGAGACCCCTGGAATATAAAACTATTTTTTGTTTATACCAGCCAATAAAAACTACTAAATACATCATATTTTATCAAAATAATTCATAAACTGCAGCTAGATGAAAGATCAATGTTTAAAAATTTGCGTTTGCAAATATACAGCAAAAACATACGTCATGGGGTACAAACGGACCCCGGCCAGTCCTATGGAAATTAAAAGATATGCACTGCTCATTACAACAATTGCTGCTGCTGCCTCTGTTTCACTATCAATTTCCATGATTGTAATTATCTTTCACAAGTACTTGTAGTATCCGCAAAAATTGGCATTTGCCAAGTAGCCGCGTAATGTATCGACCATACTTGAACTTGTACATGTACATGATCAAGTACTAGTACTTGTCAAGTATCGCGTAGTGAGTAGCCGGCTTTAAACAATATATGTTCTTTCATAATGACATATGAACTATAATTTATATTTTTGATATAAAATAAAGTTAAACTTGTAACTTGTTACAAATGAATTTTATCTCGCAATTTTTATGAATTTCAATCCATTCGAATTAAAATTACTGTTTTTGAATGTCTACCCAAAATTTTTTTATCAAAATTATTAAAAAACATTTTTTTGCTTTCTTGTATAATTCGTCAAAATAGGCCTATGACTGCTGCGAATTGGGGAAACGAACACTTTTTGTTTTGAAATGGTCCTATAAAAATATGATTATACACTCAACTCATTTTTTTCTAATGAAAAAAATGCCTCTAGCAACAGTTTTTCCAAGTTTATCAAGATTTTCTGAGACTAATTTTAGTTGGCAATTATACTAATGGCATTTTGGTTTTAGAAAGAAACTTTTAGCTGTGATATCAGTATTAAGAGGATTACTTCAGAAAATGGACGGAGTAGAAAACCCCCAATTAAAGTTGAGTGTTTATAATCAGTTTTCTGTCTTTAAGTTTTTCTGGTTAACCGAAAAACGCGAGTAAACGATTTTCTTTAATAGTTAATTTCAGAATCGAAAAAAAACTTTTGATATTATATTATGTCCAGAAATAAAGTTATTCAAAACGATCAAATTTTATTATGGTTGAACTATGCAGATAAGTCCTAAGTTTAGCTTTAACAGATTGAAAAACAGCCTTTGACAAAATAAAGAATAAAAAATATGGGTAATTTTAGGATAAAAGAAAAGAGAAACTGAGGACTATTTTATAAAAAAAAATAAGCAAACAGGGATATCCCTAGTCTTGGTATTTTTTAATAGAATATTAGAGAAAAAGGAAAAGCGCTCAAACATCAAATATAAATACAAATAGAGAATGATATTTCAAGGAAACTTTCGCATCTGGGCATATTAAATAGAATAGAAGAAACAGGCATCTGGGCAGAAGAAATACAAAAGAAGAAAATGGATATATAAACATGGAAAAGGGCAAAAGAATTATAATAAATGCACTAACCGATAAAGAACTTACTGACAACTAATAGACAGTATATGTTGATATAGGCAGTATAATAACAGGCGATGCAAAATAGATCTTGATACAAACAATAGAACTAAAAAGCGAACGAATTATACTCGTATCAAATATTGAACATAATAGTCCAGGAGAATTAGACCCCAAACCTTTGAAATATGGCTGTGTCGTAACGTAGATTAGATATTGGTTGGAATTGCTCGGAAATTATCTAAGAAAAGAAAATATGAAGGTCCGCCAGCTGAAAAAGTTGTGCCATTTTCAGGAAAAATCATAAACTGCAAAAAAACGCAAAAATCGCTCATTTTTTCCGATATTCCTTAATATAACTCTTTAAATATGCAAGATAGAGTAAAATAGTATGTTTACGAATTTGTTCTTTATAAAATTCTCTACGAGATAGAATTAGTTTAAAGTCGATATATTCAATTTTTCCGTTGAGAAATGGCGATAAATGCAAAAAAACGAGGTTATTTTAAAACATTTGTTTCGCAGATAAGATATCATCCAATCACGCTATACATTGGGATTTAAGAACCTTATTAAAGTATAAAACAATATGCCAAAGGCCGATTAAATTGGCCTGATAATTTTTACATGAATCAATTGTTAATTAATTTCCGCAAAAAATTTACGTCATTTTTGCGTTCATGCCAGGCTTACATTTTTGAGTTGTAATAGGCGCCGATTTTCTTACAACTACTTAGACCTCTAAACTAATATACACAATAGTTATAATGAACAATTTTTAATGTTTTATTATTTTTTTACGCGATTTTGAAAAGTTGAAATATTTCGTCTTATAAATAATTAATTTTTGAAGCGAATTTGGATACCGAAGAAAAACACTCAAAGTACCTAAGAAAAATTCTCGGAAAGACGCACCTTCAAAAAAAAATGCGTTTAATTTGGCCGAATAGGTGCTGAGATAATAAACGTCAAATATCGAGAGTGTTTGCGGTATAACTATTAATGTTGTAACAATAAAAAAATGCCAGCAGATAGATTTTTCCCAGAAGTTATTGTATGTGCTTCGAGATATAACATCGCCCTTGTGCATGAAGTAGGAAAAATCAAAGAAAGTTGTAGCGGTAGCGTTCGGCGCGTCAGATCTGAGGGGAGTGAGGATAGAGTGCGAAACTTGAAATAGACGCTTCAAATCGAGCGCGTCGCAAAAAGTTGCTGTATCTCGGCTTTTATTGGGCCGATTTTGATGATTTTTTTTAAATCGATGTAGCAAAATGAAAGAAACTCATTTTTCAGAATGGTGTCTACCAATTAATGAGGATATTATAAATGAAAGCGAAGTAATTAATGAAAAGGAAGATAGCGACGATGATAACGCAAGATCATGTAAAAAACGGAAATATAAGAATTAAGTAATATATTTATGTAAACAAGTAGAATACAATAATGTTGTAACAAAAAAGCGAAATATCATTATTCATTGTATGTAGGGGAGGGAAAGGAATACATTATTAAGAACTATTATTGGACTATATTAGATTATCTCCATAACTTTTAGAATCTTCGAGAACAATCTAAGGAACACCGATAATGAGGTATCGGACCTTGTAATTCTTGGCTTAAGCCAAAGCCAGAGGAATGACTCCAATAAATAAAGCATCAGGTGAGATAAATGAAAGGCCAGACTTCCAGCAGTTATCTATTTATTTAAATAAACAGCTGGAAAAACTATAATCGAAAATTGTCTAAGTACTTAATTACCACTAAAGAAGATGCTACGGTGGGTATCAGTTAGAGTACTTCACCACTATTACTAGGAAAACATAAAAGGTTTTAACAAATTAATTCATAGGTTTGACTAGCTCGAAATTATACGGTTGTTCTATTCGGACCGGTAGAGTGGGTCGTGGAGGAGCCAAAAATAAAAGAAATAGATTTCTAGGGTTCCTTATAATCCTCACACTGAACAGCTTAGTTACCCAACTTGTCTAGTTGCTTATTTACAGGTAATATGGCCCCATGTAGTACTACACGGTGTACATAGTGCTATATATATAAATATATAAGGTGCTTCTAAATAATATTTATCTTGAAAGCAAAACTAATGGACTAAATAATTTATAACTCTAACAACTAATTGACCAGACAATATTTCTGGTACGGAAGCAGGACCCAGCCACAATATGCAGAACTAAGAAAAGAATTGAAATCTCTTACTTCCTACTCCAGGTGGTGCGACTCGACCTTTACAGCAGGCTGTACGTTGGTATAATTTGTGACAGTGTTAGATGCTACTGGAACTAATGTGATGGACAAGTTGCTGGTAAATAGTTCGCAGCTAATTATTTAACTGGACATTCCAGTATTGGCCTGATATTGCGAATATTTATGATTAGATGAGCATCTCCGGAAATCAAGGTATCTTACCGAATATAGGCAGCGGCCGTGTAAAGAAAGGTACGTAAATCCACAGAATGTGTGCATCAACTGATGTCAATCGTACTCTCTCTTTGATGTTACTTTCTTTGTACTAGGGCTCCTTAGATCCGAAATAGAATTCGATTTTAATTAAACCACATGGTCTACATTCGGCCCAGAAAAAAGAAAAAGACAGAAGGAAGAGAGATAGACAACCTGAACATTTCCTTAGCTAGGCAGTTTTTGGTGACAATCAATTCCATAGTACTCACAGAACTAGAGTAAGATTTATATTTTGTATTCAAGAAGAATTTTAGTTCAAGGTCAGCGACATTAAACAATGTAAACAATGACTACAGGTTATTTCAATAGATAATTAGCTGATCTTTTTTAGAATTTATAATAAATTGTAAGTATTATTTAATTAAATCCCTATTCAGTCAAAAAAATATAATGAACCCGTAACAAAGATATACACAAATTATTGAAGTCCGCAATAGGTATAAAGCTTCTGACCCATATTATTTAAAGTCTACACTAAATTAATAGTATATTGTGTAACTAGTGCGGAAAATAGGATATTTCGTACGAGTGTGACAAGATAATGAACCACGAGCCGCAGGCGAGTGATTCATGATCTTGTCACACGAGCACGAAATGTCCAGTTTCCGCACGAGTTGTACACTATACTTTTCCGACGACCTACAAAACAAAATAAATCGGATTTTAAAAATATGTTTGAACCACTAATAATACAAGTTTTCACTCATAGACATTTTTCAAGTGAATTGCATTATTAAGAAAGATGTAACAGGGAAAAAGGTCAAATTTTATTGAACGTTCAACATACATGTTTGGTACATTTTGGTCTGTATTCAGGTACTAGTAGAATAGTAATTATTAATTGTTATATTGGAACAATTGTTTAACACCAATGGAATATGACCAATTTCTTCAATTACACTTTGAACTGCCTGAGCCTTCATTCCTGTCACATTATTAGTTTCAAATACTGTACTCCAAGTTGATGGTCTCACAGTGACTGATTGTAATTCCGAACTGGTTGTGAATGATCTTGATGGTAGTTGCTCTGTGAAGGCTGTTGCATGTTCTATAGACTGGGTTATACGATTGGACATTTCCATGAAAATAAAATCTACCGCCTCATCGTCGGACGAATATTCCATGTTTTCATTACAGATTCAACTTATACAAATAAGTATTAATTTGATTACTAAATAAATCAAATCAACGCACTGACAGTAGGTATTAATATGTCATGAATTTATTTAAATATATGTCAGCTGCCTACAATTGTGTGAACATCAGAGTATAGGTACCTATTAGGTGAATAAGCACAGCAATCCATCAGAACAGGTGACTGCGGAATATTTCGCACTAGTGCGAAATGAATATTTCGCACTGGTACGAAATAGATAACTTTGTGCGCTACTTTAGAGTTTCATGCAGGTCGTCGGGAAAGAAAACAACCGCACAATTTACATTTCACTATTGAAGTTAATATATTATATTATTAGCAAATAGTCTGAAGTAATCAGCGAAAATAAAATATGGTAAATTCAAAATATAAACGATTTGGCAACTGTGTAAGATAGATGGCTCCCATTTGGAACCTCGTGAAAACTTGATAGGTAATCTCTCAAAGTAACAAATTAAATTTACAAGTAACTGTACTTACAGTAATCCTCAAAACAATCACTAACTTAGATGAAATATAATAAAACCCATTTTTTAGTGTGAGAAATAGAAAAATATTAAAGCGAAGCACTGGGTTCCACTCGGCAGATTGCCATGCTAACGACTGATTGAATCGGCTAACATCACCTAATTTTCGCGCCAAAATGGAACTTTGGTCGTTGTAGCGTAAGGGTAAAAATAAACAGTATAATCAGGGCCGTATGGACCCGCTTTGTGCGAATTTTAATTGAAATTCGTACATGTAGATCTTATAATGAAATAAAATATACCATTAATAAACATAACAATTAATTTTACTACCTGTAATTTTGATTACTAATTATTTTAACTCTACGAATTTGCAATGAACAACACAATCTTAGCATGGACATAATTAAAATCAATGATTATTATCAACATAAAATGCCAAATTATAAGTAGTTACTGTAGCCATGTCAAACATGCGGCCCACTGAGCATTTTCCTGCGGCCCCGAATCAATTTTAAAAACAGCCATGTAATGCGGCCCGCGAGCCTGTTAAAAACCGAAAATAAAGTACTGTGATGATGAACTAAGATGCGCGCTCAACCTAAAAGCCTGGCTTGTTCCGGAAAGTTCTATCGCGCGAGAACACAGATGACGCTACCTGAACATAATGAAAAGGAACTGTCGAGAAATCACAATCCGTATATAAGCCAATACCGCTCGATTGAGTTCAGTTGTTCAGTCAGTTATGAGTCAGTTGCGATAGAATTGCGAGTTTAGTTGCGTACTTATTGTTACAATACGTAACAGTACTTATTGTTATTTATTTCGGATAAAGTTTTTAACATGTTTGTTTCAAAAACAAGTGGAAGTAAGAGGAAACTTGGAGATGAGCATCGTATCTTTCAAGAAAAGTGGGAATTAGAGTTTTTTTGCTGTGAAGTGAAAGACAAAATTATTTGCTTGATTTGTAACAGTACAGTCGGTGTCCCAAAATTATATAATATAAAACGTCACTATGATAGTCATTAAACTAAGTTTGACAAGTATACAGGCATGATTAGAAACGTAAAGTTAAAAGAGTTAAAATCACGGTTAAGAGATCCACAGCTTATGTTTACACGTCCAAAGCAAGAAAAAGAATCTGCCGTTCAAGCGAGCTACGTACTGTCGGAGTTGATCGCAAAACACTCAAAACCATTTATTGAAGGTGAATTTATAAAAGAGTGCCTTGTAAAGGCCGCGGAAATTGTAAGTCCCGGGAGCGTGAAGGCTTTTCAAAATATATCCTTGTCCCGGAATACTGTCGCTGAAAGAGTTACCGAGTAGGCTGCCAATATAAGCGAACAGATAAAAACAAAATCAAACTCTTTTCATTGCATTTTCTATTGCCTGTGACGAAAGTACAGATGTGTGTGGTGTGGCGCAGCTCGCTGTTTTTCTTCGTGCTGTTGATAGAGATATCAACGTTTATGAAGAATTACTGGAATTAGTACCATTGCATGATACAACAACTGGGGAGGATATTTTCAATGCTGTTTATGGACTTCTGCAAAAGTACAATTTAGATTTGTCAAAACTGTATTCCGTTGCAACAGACGAGCTCCTTCAATGACTGGAGTAAATAATGGCTTCATTAAAATATTACAAACAAATATCAGAGAAACGGACAGTGACAAACCAGATTTTCATCATGTTCATTGCATAATCCACCAAGAAGTTTTATGCTCGAAAGTGATCCAGTTGGAATGCGTTTTAAAGTCAGTGAAAAAAATGATAAACTTCATAAGGTCACGTGGCTTGAATCAGCGACAGTTTTCTGCGTTTTTACGTGATATAGAAAGTGAGTACACAGGTTTACCTGATTATGCAGAAGTGCGATGACTTTCGTGTTCTATGGTTCTCGATCGGTTCTGGAAACTCAAAGAAGAAATACGACTTTTCATGGAAGTGAAAGAACAAGATGTCAGCTTATTATCCGACGTACCTTTTTTACAAGATCTTTCATTTATGGTAGACATCACAAAACACTTGTCGGACTTAAATACGAAATTGCAAGGACCACGTCAAGTTATAAGATGATGCTGTGGAAAAACCAGTTAGCGGTGGATAATCTGTCACATTTTCCGACTTGCAAGGCGTATCAGGAAAGTACAAGTGGCCCAATATCATACAAAATGGGAAGCCTTCTGTCAGAATTTGAAAAGCGATTTCAGGATTTTAAGTCCAAAGAAAACGATTTTTCTTTATTTACTGGTCATTTCACTATCGATATTGATAAAGTTCCCCCTCACTTGCAGATGGAAGTGATTGAGATTCAGTGTCAAACCCATTTAAAAGAAAAATTTGATAGTGTTGATACATTCGAATTTTATAAGTACTTGCCTTTTCAATACCAAGAAATGAGAAAACTTGCCTGTAAAATCCTGTCAATGTTTGCAAGTACCTATAAGTGTGAACAATTATTTTCTTTGATGAAAGGTAACAAATCTCCCGCAAGATCGCGATTGACGGACGCACACTTGGACGCAGTTTTAAAAGTTATTTCCGCCGATAAATTCACGCCACAAATTAACTTAATTAAAGACAAATATCTGGCAAAAGAAGTTAATGTTTGTAAGTTTTTGTAATGTCCTTTTTATTGGAAATTTAATAAATATACTTCTAACATAATAGTACTTTTTTTCGTTAAGATTTTCAGTAGTTTGTCTTCTTAAAGATTAGGTTTTGCGGCCCACCTAGTCTATGGTCTTCATGCTTTTGGCCAACCAGTGACTTTGAGTTTGACATGGCTGCTGTAGATGCTTAAATTGTCATAATTGGTAGACGCCATTTTGAAAAATGAGTTTCTTCCATTTTGCTACATCGATTTAAAAAAAAATCATCAAAATCGTCCCGATAGAAGCCGAGATACAGCAACTTCTTGCACCGCGCTCGATTTGAAGCGTCGATTTCAAGTTTCGCACTCTATCCCCACTCCCCTCAGATCCTCAGGTACAAACTCCAGATCTTCTCGACTCTGCTTTATCGGATATCCTACTAAACATATAATTTTTAACTGATTTCTTATAATTATACATAATAAATAGAGTATATAAAAGTGCTGATAAATTATTTAATTTTACCTCAAGTGAATCTTTCAACACTTCACATATGGCATCACACACCTGTGGTTCAAATTTTTAAATTGTGGGTCTGCAAACTCGAAAAAAGTGAGAAAGGCTTTGGTAGCTGTTCCCGGTGGCTAAAAAGTTCAGTGTTACTTGAACTTTCACTCTCGCATCTATTGCATCTCTCATTACAGTATCTTTCTTTTGTATTCTATCTTTAACCAACTCCAACAGTTCTTCAAATACTCTGACGTCATTCTAAGACAATTTTAAATTCCAACGCATTCTCTGATACTGACTCCTTGAGCAGAAGTGAAGTTGCTCCACGTGAATCCCTTATTTTTAGCCACTCTCTTATCCATACAGTTCTTCTTACTTTCATCTCCTCTTCTATAGCTTCTACCATTTTTGGTAAAAGAGCTTTTGCAACCTCCCTCACACAATTATGAAACATATTCTTTTTTTTAATAATCCTTTTTTCTCTCTGTACAAACACAAACCAAACAACACCAGGACAGCTGCAGCACTACTGATACGAACTCTTATCTCGTGTAAACAGTCCCAAGCTATTAATTGGTGAGTAGCGAGAAGAGTGGACTCTACTCGCTACTCTATTCAACTCAAAACTATAACCGTGTAAATCAGCCATTAATAATTGTTAAAAATCATTATTTTAACGATAACGATGAGGTATACGGTAACACCACGTCAGTAGTGGACAACTTCTTTTATAATTTATTCTAAGCTTATTAATAGAATATCGATTTCACATTGTATACGTTGGAAGAAGTCTGATAATTCCAGAGCGACTATTTACGGCTTGAATAAATCTAATCCACTGTTTAAAATGAGATCGAGGGACAGAGAAACAATCAAAAATTAGCTGTACTTTAAATCGGTATTGATCAGATTTCAATGAAATGGGATTAAAACGATTAATTAGATGGAACAAAGAGATAATGTCAGTTCTTGTATTTTGGAGTTTGGACCATACATTTGCAACAAAAGTAGAAAGAAGTCATAAACATTTAGTTTTGGCATATTTAATATCAGTTTTATTTATTTATGTCCAAAAAAGGAAATGCAAAGTTTATTATCAACTTATTGACTTTACTAAATACACAAAGGTGGTATAATTAATCAAATGCTCACCTTAATTTCGGAGAAAGGGCGTATCAGATAACTTTATTCTATTATGAGCAGGGCAGCAATTAGGATGACTTGAAGCAAAAGTAAAAATTATTTAGAAAAACGTCGGTGCCTCTTTTCTTGGTTTGTTTATTAGGTTTTCTGTATATTATTTATATTATCTGCAGCTTTCAAACAATAGGTGGTAACGTGTGTAGTATCGGTGGTGTCTTGGAATCGTGAATTCAGTGGAAAGAATCAATACACAAAGTTATATTTTATATCAGTTGCTGGAGAAAATGTGATTCAATAGCAGCAATTGAAAGTAATAACTGTACGATAATACTAATAATAATAATGAGTGCATTTTGCATAAACTGAACTGAATGTTTTTGTTTATTTCATTCCATGAATAAGCTGGAGTTTTTTTTAATTCAAAGCAAAACAAGTCATATCCTCTTTGGTGTTGATGACATGCCACCAGTGGCGTACTTGATATAGTTGAAGGTGATATATGCAGTTGTGTGCGTTTTATTGGTGGATATATCTATTAAGAACACACAAGAGCCCCAAGAAACGGTGTATGTATATAAATATATATATATATATATATATATATATATATATATATATAGAAAATTAATAAAATAGATTGAGATCTCAAATAATGATTTACTGTCCAAGATAGAGATACTCATAAATGATAAAACTACAGAATTAAAATCAGAAATACGAAGCATTAGAGCCTGATTAACAGATTGAAAGAATTGGAAAAAATATGCAATAATATAGAACAACACAAAATCGTCGAAATAGAACTGTTCAACAAAAGGAATAATATTGTTACGAAACAGCACACTGGTATAGTCCCTAAAACCGACCCTGTCTAAGCCAGGTATAATAGTTAAAATTGTGGCGGATACGCAGTTATAAAAAACTGTTTACGATTGAGACTATCTTATCTAGAACTGGTTTTTGTGACCAGAGTTATCTAGAAAAGGGCAGAAAAATTATTTGTGTGTATAAGCCGCAGCCTGGAATTTACAAGTAAAAATGGCTTTAATATAAATAAGGACCGATCAGCGGAAGAGTTAGTTGATAATTTGACATCGTGAGATAAACAAATAAATAAGTGAATTACCGAACTGTTTATATAAATTAGTTTAAGTGAATATACTGTATATATAAATTAAGTATTAGTGATTAGTTTAGTGTTTAAATAAATTAGTAAGTAGCCATACCATGTGTTTAAAGTTTATCTCACCCGTTTATTGTTTAAATAAATAACAAAAACATTACAATATTGACATTTTTGGGTTAGAGGCAAATAAAGATGATGTACTCGAAGTAACTACTGGAAAGCTGAACGAGATATTTAACTGCAATCTATCTGAGAAAGACGTGAACAACATATACCTCATCGAAAAAAAAGGTACAATCATCTTAGAGTTCCTTTCTTATTTACAGAAATTGAAATTTTTTCAAAACATGAAGAAATTACGAGGCACCGCTATTTACATATCTTATGATTTAAGACCTGAAGATCAAACTACAAATAAAATCTGGGTCAAACATCTGAAGAGTGCCAGGGTAAATAATTATCAAGCACATACAAAGAACCATAAATTATATGTTAATGGTACTCCATACACTCCAGAAGAATTAGAGAGCGGCAACAAAGAATTTGAAGCTGATGAATTACTACCCAAAGCGAACAGTGCACCTCCCACTCCAAGTACTAGTCACAAAATAGATTACAAGAAAGATACCATTGAAAATACAGGGAAAAATCCGAGAAACATAGAGGAATTAGCAAGAGAAGAGACCCCCAAGAATACGAAGACAACGGTGGAAGTGAAGAAGAAACCAACAACACCTACTATACAAGCCAAAAACAACCAAATTTGGCCGTGCTACAAGGAACAATTCGACTGCAAGTAGTAAATGAAATTTTTATAAACTTAACATAGCAGAACATTAACTAACATTTACTAACATAAAATCACTTCTCCATCATAATTCTTTATTTTCCAGTATTAGTCTAAGTTATTATATTTTCCAATGATAAAACCTTTGTTCAAGCATAAATGCCAAATAATCTCATGTTAAACGCTCGAACTAATATTTATTGAAATACATGTATCGATAAAAACTAGGAACATTTCGAAAGCCAGCGAACGAGTATTTTATTCCATGCATTTTTGATGTTTCTTGAAAATTGCATATTATATCTATATAAGTGAGCGCTCTGAAATGAATCCATATATTAGAGATTTCAAAGTAGAAAAAATAAGAAATTTTGTGTTAGAAAATGCAGACCAAGCTAAACAGGTACTAAAAGTCGATAGATGTCATTGCAACTTCAAAATAATACATAATAATATTCGAAGCATAGCTAAAAATCTGGATGAATATATTTTATTTCTAGACTCCTCAATAGACTGCATAGTACTTACAGAAACTAGAATTATAGATGACATCGGAGTATATAATATTGAAGGCTATACAACTCTTTATAATTTTGGCAAACTCAACCAGAATGATGGAGTAGGCGTTCATTAAATCGAATTTATACCACTCTCACCAAGAAATTGAAATAAATGGTACAAGTCTACTCCAATTTCCAATTGACGGTGACTATTGGCAAAGAAGTTATCATTATTAATGCATTTTACAGATCACCTTGTAATACTCAAATCGAATCGATTATTGAATACCTGGACAATACATTAAAAAATCACCCAAAGAACTGCACATACAGTGTGTTTATCAGAGATATAAATATCGACTTGAATGAAAACACAGACGATTCACACATTTACATGAACACATTAGGAGAGTATGGATATAACTCAGTAATAAATACTATTACCAGACCACAGTCAGGTACATGCATAGACCACATTTTCATTAAGTCGAAAAAGGGAAACCTTGAATCTTTCACTCCGCTGACTGTTGAGACTTGTATTACCGACCATTACACAATACTGGTGCAAATAATATTCAACGATAAGTTTGCAAAAGAAACTACAGCCAATTCCAAATTATATAAACAAATGAATGAAAAAAAAATTATACAAATCATTAAAAGTACGGATTGGAAATATTTCTTTGAAATTAATGATTTGGAAAACTCGGGTACTGAATCTGTTAGACTTGTCCAAACTGCAATAGATGGATCCTCGAAATTCATAAAAGTCAAAAACAAAGATATAAAGAGGAAACCATGGGTTACTGGATCATTACTGGAATCCATTAATAGGAAGAATACTATGTATGCTATATTGAAGAAAAATGTACAAAATGAAATTTTAAAAACGGAATACAATACATACAGAAGAATACTTGAGAAAGCAATAAAAGACACATCCTGAACTGGTTATAAGAAAAGCTGAAGCCTTATCCCGCAGTAGAAGCTTCAGCATGGCTAAAAATATCGTTACAAACTACTTTGAACTGCTGGCTTCTACAATGAAGGAATACCAGTTGTTCCACAAACCCGCTTGTGTTTACAACATAGACGAGACGGAGCTCCAGCTAAACAACCGCCCAGGCGAAGTCATTGCCAAAAAAAGGTTCTAAAGTTGTGTCTACTTTCACGGCTACGAAACGAGGCGAAACAATAACAGTTATAAGCTGTGCGGAAGGCACTTTCTTGCCGCCTGCGTGCATTCTCAAAGGTAAAAATAAGAAACCAGAATTCGAGGATGGAATGCCACCCAGATCTATTGTTTACATGAATCAGAAGTCAGTCTACATCATCACAGAGATTTTTCTTGAATGGCTCAAGTTTCATTTCGTCCCAAGAGAAGCTGCGTGAAAAGTGCTCCTAATTCTTGATGGCCACGGATCTTACTGCAGCTCAGTGGACGCTCTGACATACGCTGATGATAATGACATAATCCTGCTTTGCCTTCCCCCACATACTACCCACTATCTCCAATCTCTCGATAGATCCTTTTTTAAGAAGTTGAAGGCAGCAGTATATCAAGCTTGCGATATTTGGGTTAAAATCGGAAGGCTACAGTTCGGACGACTCCTAGCTGTTGCTTGGGGAAAGGCTGCAATTGTTCAAAATGCAAGATCAGGTTTTAAGGCGGCTGGAATTTATCCGTTTGATCCGCAAACTATTCCGGACTACGGCTATGGAGGTATCGATGTGGGAATACAAGAAACGTCTGCGAACATTCTGTGCCAAGAGGAGGAACGAATTACCAAACCTCAACCTCCATCTTCACGTGCTGCCGATTTAGCTGATGAGCCTATAGTTCAAACCCAAACATCTACTTCTCCAAAAATTATGCCTGGAAAAGCCTTGGATATTGTATCTCCTATTCCAGCTGCTGCTGTGCTAGACGCTAAAAGAAAAGGAGGGAAACTCGCAGATATTTTAAATAATGCAGAAGCCATAGAAAGGCGCAAAGGCATTCAGGAGCACAAACAAATGAATCTCACCAAAACGAAACGTGGCACAAAGGCAGCTAAAACACCTGTGGTATCTAAAAAGGAGAAATTTACTGCGAAAACGGTGCCAAAAGGAAAACAGAAGACCCTAAAACTGCAGGTAGAGGAGTACAGTGACGAAGATTCAAGCTTGTCTCTTCATGGTAGCAGTTCAGATTAGGAAAATCGTGATGACGCAACCTGCACTGGATGTGGCGAAGAGTATACGGAGACAACTAAAGATGATGATTGGATTCAATGCATTCATTGCCAGCAGTGGGTGTATGAGGGATGTACCAAGTATCAAAATACGTGCGAGATCTGCTAAAGTGCTTATTAAGAGGCGTATAGTGTAGTGGCATCTCTACCTTAAGATGGGCCTCCTCACAGGTATATATACCTAAAAACCTACACAATACTAGTTACTAATTTAGTAATTATTTGGTTCAAAATATTTACGATAGATGTCGATAGTAGTACTGAATCGGCTTTTACTTATTCAACATATTTTCTCTCTCTGTCTTTCCACTCTTGAAGGTTCAAAGAAACGCATCTATGTTCGAATGTTTTGATTCAAATATTTCAACTTTTTGTGAGCACAGAAACCTTATCTCTGTTTTTTATGTTGCATCCAAACCACAGCACACCTGTGCATAGATAAGAGAATATTATATACACGGATCCAAACAAAATTTGTTGACATAATTTCCATTTGAGTGTAGATTTTTAATTATTTGAGAGTTTAATAAATGTTTTTGAAAGGAATAAATTGTTAAAAAGTACGTAATCGTATCGACCCGATATCAAAAATTATAATTATGATAATGTAAATTATCCTGCAATCCGTATTTTTTAATATTAAAAGACATGTTTGAGGCTATGTTTACTGGATTATTTGATTAATGTGAAAATATGCGATTAATAATACTGATGGTTTGTTCTAGTATCATCAAACCATCTTTCAACATTATCTTGAAACCCTGTTTTAATGATAATATAGGTTTGTTAGCGAAAAGCGAAAAATGCTTAATTGAAGTGGAGTGACCTTTGAAGTATCTGAATGAAGAATGAAGAAAAATTAAAACCCCTCTCAAAAGACAAGAATTGCATAATTCAAAGGACATGTGCTATTTAATAATATGGATACCAAGTGACAGCATTGTGGGAATTGCTAGAAATTAAGAATGGAAGAAAAATATACATACTTTAAAAATATTCTACCTTTCAAAATTAGTACCATTTATATTAACGTAATAAAATGTTTTCATGATTATAAATTTTTGTTTGTTTCATGCTAAGAAAATTAAACTGTGAAAAAGTTGCAAATTTACATGATTTAAAATAGGCCATTTAGTCTGAAAACACAGAACGTCGTGTCACAACTTTGCCTCAATCTAATCATATTTGTATCAGTTTCAGAGTTTCTGTTGGTTGCTTCCAAATTTTATTTGACATGTAGGCTCTTTTTTCAACTACATGTGTGAATATATTCAATTTTATCTAGAAACAAATGATATAAACAAAGAGTTTCCAAATTTATTATACAAAGAAATATTTACTTGTAATAGAAAGAGGAAAGTAAGGTACAGTGAGGAATTTCAATTTAAAATATCAAACGTTTAAAAAACTTACAAAGCAACTATAACAACTAATAAAAAATTTAAAGCAAAAGATCTGTAATGACAAATAATAATGTATACATTGTGGGTAGATCGATATATACAGTACAATCAACATGTACAAGTTTGCTTCTACCTTGTTTGCAAAGATTGATCATATGTGTTGTGAAGATTGGAACTGAAACATTTTTCCTTCATTGTACAAAAAAAATAGTTGGTTCATTCTCTTTTTTCCATGACAGATACACATATGTGTGATCACCTGAATGGTAAATATTTTTTTTTGTTTTTGTATAATACATTATTGGTATTATTACTTTTCCATCCAACCCATCGAATATGCGAGAAAAGTATAGGTTTACCTAACCAAAAAAAGTTGGAATTTTGGATTTTTTTGAGTTGTTTTCACGTTTTTCAGCAAGAACAACACAAAAAAATGGTTTTTAGAACAGGAAACCTATCTGTATAACTCGATACAGCCCCCGAAGTGCAACAAGTAGACAAAATTAAGTTTTTAGTCGTCTTTTGTGTTACAATTTTTTTAATATCAACAACTAAAGCTATTACTAAGTCATCCTTTAATAATAATTTGGTTTCTTATTTTCTTTGATTTTTTGAAATGCTCATACTTATAATCAAACAATTTGCAAAGAAATTTCGACTATTGGCTAGACAAAGTTTTAAAATATTTATGGTTCAAAGATTTTTAAAATATAATGTCACCTACTTCATTCATTAATTTTATTCAACAAGTACTATTACCTATGGTGCATAGGCTAAGGCAAGCTAAAGAGTGGATAACCATCCTAATTTCTTATAAAATCTTTGGACAGGTTGTTAAGTGAAAAACAAATACATTTTGCCATTCTCTTGTTAAAACTGTTCTTAAAAAGACTTATTGTATGACGGAGGTAATGGAGTATCGAACTCTTAAGGAAAAGGTGGCTAAGAGCATATTTGAACAAGTACAATATGTTGTGGTGGTTGATTCAGGATTGTGGGAAGATGTTCAACACGGTTTTCTAGGCGCTTTTCCTGATGGTAAATATATTTAACATTACAAATAATTACCATGTGTTATAAATTCTTTTTGCATATTAAATGACATACATTTATTGATAAAATATTTTAGGGCTTGTAGGTGAAGATGCAACTACTTGAAATACAATGCCTCCACTCTGCATCAAAACTGAATTTACGAACAAATACAATAAGCGAAATAATTGTCCTCATAAAGAACAAAATTAGTCTAGAAAAACACAACAATAAAATTCAACTTAAGCGGAATCACAATTACTATTATCAGGTATAAACATGATATATTAATACCAAAGAACAAAAACTCAAAATCATTCTCAAATAATATATTCAATCACTTTGATGTATTAACCAACAATAAATAAGAATAACATTAGAAAGTAGTTTTTTGTGTAATAGGTGCAAAACGTGCATTTTTGTTGCAAGGAAGCATGAAGCACTAAACACAATCTTGTGGAGTAAATATAAATAGCATTTACGAAGCACAAATTTACTTATAATCACTTACAATACAAATACAATACACACTAAACTATAAATGTGGGATATTTTCATGAACACAAAACATATGACAACAGCATTTGACTCATAGAGAAAGTTATAATATTATTTGTCTATGAATTGACCGTCATCTTCTGTCATTGTTCTATATTGTTCTATACAGCGCCATGCATCAAGACGGTGGAGCGGTTGAACTAAAGTAGAAAGATGTTCGTTTTCAAAAATTTGCGCACAACAAATCTCAAAAAATACATAGATTTGAGATTTCATATTTTGGGGATCAGGTTTTGGTGTCCAGATTGGTGACCACAACTTGTCAAAACTGTCAAAATCACACCATCACTTAATGGCTTATATCTTTTTTATAACAATATAAAACTCGACCTAAATACCTGATCTCCAAGACAAAGGTCCAAGTTATATTGTGTTAAAATTTCAACACTTAATTTCCATGCGTTCTATAGATTTGTTGTGTACAAAATGACCTAAATTTTGTTGAAAATCACGGGTGCCAACTGTTTTCAGGTTCCTAAAACGTGAGGCCCCTCTTAACCTGATGGCGTCTCTCCCGCAGGGTTAGGTAGTGAAACAAAAACCTCTTACTCTCAGGGTAAAAATTATTTAAATAATTGAAAGAATTGAAAGAGAGTAGGTTCTTTCCAAACTGACAAAGAGATTGGAGATAACGGAGCCAGTTCTCAGGGCTCTGTTATCTGAAAGAAGTTAATTAAAGGAAAAAAATGTGAAAAAGAAAGAGATAGAGAGAGAGAAAAACTGAAATACAGTAAAGTTACATCAAAAGTAAGGGCGCCACTAACTTTGTTCCTAAACAAAATTAGAAAAAATCAACCTCCTTAATCAGTCAACTCTTACCTGCTGTGCTCTGCTAGTTTTTAGACAATACTTATGAAAAAAAGTGTGCTGAAGGCTATTTCTCAGGTCTTCCTGTATAATAAATAAAACAACAGACTACTAATATGTATGAATATAATGAATGAAAAAATATTTAAACGTGTTACATAGTTTGACAATGATAGGTTAGTAAAGGTGTGTATGTGTGAAGAAAAAGAAAGTATAAATTAAAACTGAAACGAGCTGTACAAATATGAATGGTGAAGCCATACAATATAATTTTACTTATCTTGAAGTAGAAAGTCGAAGTCGATTCTCCATAAAATCTTCTTAGGTTAAATAATTCTCAGTATAATACACAGTTGAGTATCTAGATCATGAATTGGCTCTTATGGAAACACCATTTCTTGTGAGTCAATACAAATTGCCGACAAATCATCATCTAAGTTCTTCCGTCGGGTGATTTTAGTTAAATTTACCGATATAATTAAATTATTCCTGGCGGTATCGCTACAAGAACACCAAGTGTGTTACAGATAGACCTTTATTAATTAACACGATATTTAGATATCTGTCCAGCGACATATATAAAACTGTACTTATCATTTTTTTACAGAAATACAATCTAGTTTAAGGATTTGTCCTGGACAAAAACCTTTATCAATTTAAGAAAATCTTACACAGAAAAAAAATAAAACATACCAGTAATCCCTGCGAATTTGTTCTTAGAACAAGTTTTTTTTAATAAATATACGGAATATTTAAAACTTTTATCAGGATTTCTGCGACTACCATTCTCTATTACACTCTCTTGTATAGTGCCGCATTCCGAATTTCTATTCAGGATTTTTTTCTGTGAGATATCTATACAGTTTATTCCACCAACATTTGAATAGTTGTTTAAAACATTGGCAAGGAAGGACGTGTGGTCTATTCCACCAATAAATTTAACATTCATCGCTGAATTATTTATTTAAAACTCTATTAGAAATGTTAACTGCTAAGTGAACGTTTCAGTAGAGATGCCGATTTGCAGAGTTTTGAAAAATATTTTTTTAATATTTGTTACATGTTTATTGCGAAATAAAACTTATGTTTCTGTGTTGATAAATAAACGTTGAATCTAACGACGTATTTTTTGATTATCACATGTTAATTTGGAAGCATTAATCAAAGTCGATATTAAAAATCGGAATTTCTCCCGGACTTACCCTACAAAAAACTCTTTCATTTACATCCCACATACTTATTCTTCGTCAAAAATGGTTTGCAATAACAGGTTAGCTAAAATATACACACTGTACTTACATTTGAGGCGTCCATTTCCAAAACTTCTTAAATCCATCGGATGTGATTTCGAGAAAATCCAACTTTTCTGATAACTTTGTTGGGAAATCAAATAGGTTTATGCGACTGGTTTATTATTTTGAGGCTGTCCTTTGAAACTGTCTTTCGGTCAGCAATAAAATATTAGATAATAGTTTACTGAGTTATTTGAAAAACAAAGTAGGATTAAACAAGTTTTGGACACATATTGCGGATTTAGACAGTTTTGGAAAAGTACCTGTAGGGTTGCGATCTTAAAGAAACTTATATGACGCAAAAATATTATTTATTCAACTTAAAAACTCTTAAAACAAAACTTCAGATTCTCATTTGATAAAAAACAGGTCCAGAATGTAACATATTGTAAATTTGCAAGTCATCATCTTCTGTAATATTTAGCTCATCTGGAGCAACATTTGCCTCAGAGTTGTTATCGTCATCTGTAATGGTATTAAGAACACGTTCATAAAATGACAAATCATCTTCTGCACCATTTCTCCAATCAGGACCATAATGTTTTTTTAAAAGCGCTTCGACATCGGAGAGCTTCTCTTTTTTTACTGGCACTTTATTTTCGAGGGGCTCTGGAATAATGTTTTTCAAACTCTTTCCCTTTCTAACTACTGTCTTAAATACTCCAAGGTCATTTCGCCTTTGACGACTACTGTTGGCACTCTTTGTTTAAACTGTTTCCTCAAAATAATTCTTTTTACTGAAGAAAACTTAAAATGCCACTGCCCAGGAGGCTCAATGACGGACTGCACATGTTCCTTGCAGTTATACGTTTGATAATCTTTGCCTAATTCCAGAACCGTGGCATAATTGGAAATAATTGCCCTGTATTCATTGGGTAAAGCAATGGTATCTTTGGTCTTTATAACCTTTTTTATCCGCCCAAACACGCGGTCAGGAGGTAAAAATGAGTGACCCACCACAAGAAAAATAATGGATACATCTTTGACAGAAGAACCTGAAGAATACAGCCATTTCATCAACATACCTATCATAGTCACATGTTTATTCTGGCCAGGACATCTGTCACAAAAGAGCTGGATACTTTTTATAGAATCTTCTAGATCTAAAGATGAAAGTTTATGGTACAGCATTGAAGATATTTCGTTGGATCCCTTTTGTCTCATATTCTCAGTCCATGTAAAGGCAGTTACACTATCTTTGATTTGAGGGGATTTGGAATGACCTTGACAAACAGTGAAGTTGTAAAAATACAGTTGCCTGGAATAGTAAGCTGACTGATCTGGTACCCGTGGTAGGAACATATTTTTTTGGCAATCAAAACTGAGCTTAATAACATCATCCTCGGGACTTTTAATTTTTTCATTAAAAGCTTGGGCTTTTAAATTGTGCACCCTTAGTTTCGTTATTAACTCCAACTTGGCCTCTTCTGATTTCGTTGAACGTATTTGCACTTTAAGACTTATGCATTCAGAGCAAGCATCTGTTGCTGGACTTTTGAAACTCATGGTTAAAATATGTATCAAAAATAGTCCGAAAATAGTCATACTTTAACTTTAAACTCTTCATTATCATGGCAATATAGTGTCTAGTTTTCCAATACTACCGTCACTGGACATGTACTGGCGTTCCGATTCATTTCTGGTATAGTGTGATTCAATGCATTTCAATTTCAAAGTAAAATCAATTACTCTTTCTCTGTGTGTAGCATAAACTTTACTTCTTTTATCCCCACCTCTTCTTTCTTCGGGTTGAGTACCTTCTTTAAGATAATGCTTACTTATGTTTTGCACCCGAAATCTAGATATTTGTAGTATGGTCAAAAAGGCTTTGCTGCAAATTTTTGCCATTCTTTTATGGGTTTTTATAAAGTAGAACACAGAAACAGTGTTAGTTTTCCTACCCTATGTAGGACGATGCCTTTTTGGTGCGCACTGCGATGTATGCTTTAAAATAAAGTTATCTTGCTCAGCTTTTGATTTATTATCATAAAACGCTTGATGAAATTTTCTTATATCTTGCATGCTTGAAGTTGGACAAGAAACCGTTTTACTATGTTTGCACTGCGGTTTTTCAGGAGGATTCTTTGGTCTATGCCTAAAAAATAATTTAGTTATATATGGAATGCCAATGATATAAATTTTCGTTCTTACCGTTCTATTTTTTTCTTATTTTTTTTCCAGTTGGATTCATCTCTTATTCTTTTTCTTCCCCTTCCATGCGCTGATAAGGTAGGAACTATTTCCATGCTTAAAACTATTTTTAACTTTATATTCTAAACCAAAAAATGTACTAAATAACTGACAACTACTGCTTCACGTTCAAACACCTACTTACATAATTATAAAAACAGTAAACAATCCTTGTGCACATACGAACGGGATCTAACAAGTTTTGAACCGTAGCATGCAATGAATAACATAATAATATCGAATCTATGCAGTTTTGGAACAGAAATTACATCGGTGGATTTAAACACTTTTGTAACAGTGTTTATGAAGAATGTAGCTAGTTTTGGAAACGTACTGTTTTATTGATATCATAGTATTAATGGAAGAAATCAGATTTGGTACAGTAAAATTATACAGGTATGTGTCAAAGTTGTCAAAGGAGGGATCTTTTCTCAATTTTAGTGAAAAATGGATCTAGTTAGTTATGGAAACGCGCGCCTCATTTGTAGATTCAGGTTGTTGACTTTTTGGTAAGAAAAACACTCTTTTAGCAAGAACACTGACTACGCCATAAACAACTTCCCGCTATTAGAATAAACTATGTTCTCAAAAGTCAAACGGTTTGAAGTAACGAGTGAATACTTGTTGCCAGTTCTTATTTATTTTATGAGAAATCCTTTTAATTATGCCCATTCTTTAACAAGTATATTTAAATAAAAAACGGCCAATCAGTACCCAACGGTCAATCTCTCCCCTTTTACCCTAGATATTTTGTAATCATATTTAAAATGACCGTACTAAGTTTTGCATTTGAAATTACGTTTTAATACTCTCTCGTTCATAAAAATAGACTGTTGTACACTGCAATATTTTTATTTTGCTACGCTAGGGCCATCTCGTGGCCTAACTGCTAATAATTTCGAGTCGTGTTTAAACTATTTTAACGAAAGTTGTGAGAACGCATGATAAATGAATGAAATAATCGCAAGACCATGTGGATTTAAAAAAATTCTTCATGTATCAGTGGTTTTCGTAAAATTTTCTTCATTCTTTTTACAGGCTAAAATTCTGCATATCTGGAAACATTGCTACAGGACTACAGCATCGTAATTCATCACCGAGAGCAATCTCTGCCGAACAGTATATAAAAAAAAACTATTCGCTGTATCACCTGGTTCACCATCTATCCCCAAATTACCGTAGATCTTCTGAATCAATTTAATAGAGAAAAGAGATATTATATTATTTAAAAAATTGAAAATTGAAGAAATTGATAACAATTTCAAAAAAAATGATGTGGACAATGAATTGATAATAATTTGTTATAAATGAAGATAAGCTATAAATTGATGGAAATTTCTGTAAGAAATAGCTTGACAGCAGTCGTTAATAAATTAAGATGAAGAATAAATTTCTCCATTATTGCGCTAGTTTACAATCTACTTTAATTGAATAATATGTAAACATAATCGATGATCCTATTCATGTATAAATGTTTAATTTCCAAACTTCACTTATGTCTTGTCGTGAACTGAAGGTGCAACAGAAGTGTTGTATCTTTATTATTTGACGTTCCCTGTATCAAATCTAAATTCGTATTCTAATGATAAGTAAAAGATTTACTTGAGTTGGTAATTATTATTCGCGGTTTCCGGTTACATCATGAACAAATCGTATCAACCAAAAACACCAACAGTGAAAAATCCCATAATAATAAATTTTTTATTAGCATTACTTATTTCATACATGAAGTAAATGATACACAAAACGAGTAGAATGACAAATTTGATATTTTTGACAGTATTCTCATATATATTTGTATTTGTGGTTAGTGACTATATTGTGAGCATCAATGTTAAGGCGAAAAAAAAGTTTAGTGTCTATATAGTACCTGAAGATATAATTAAAAGTTGTAGATTCTTTCCAGGAAACATACATGCCAACTTGAATTTCCTCATTACAGGCCTAAATAGTGTTTGTGGTTGCAATTTCCCAGATCCAAAGCTAAAAATTACATTTAAAAAAAAAGTAATGCAAGAGCATTGTTTTAAAAAGATTTACGTTGGATATGGTGAGCATCTGGCACTTGCAATTGACGAAACTATTCAATTTCTAAAAATTGAAGCTAATAGTGAACCATTCGTTTTCAAAATAACTGGGCAAGAAAATAACGAGAAATTGTGGTTAACAGATAAGGAAAATTACATCATATTTGAGGAAAACAATGGAGTTAAAGATCATGCTGATTCCAGTTTACTACATTTTTTAAATGCAGTGGTTGTCGGAGATTTTACAAGAGCGATAGAATCTGACGAGAAACGATATTTAGAGTGTATACATAATGATAACGTAATATTATCATGTGCAATAATTTTGCTGATGTTTGTTGTATTGAAATTTGCTGTTGGTGTTTTCTGCAATTATTCCTTATTAAGAAAACGTTTTAAAACTCTAAGTAGTAAAGCAATGCTGGCAGCATGTTTTTCGGACACGTTTATGAGCTACCAATTATTGTTACGGCATGTAGATGGCGCTATAGCTAACCATAACGACACAGTGAATGAACCTAAACTAGAGCAATCTGAAAATGAATATTATTATAGCGAATTTAATGAAAATAGTAATAAACATGTAGTATAATTTTAGAAAATAGTGTGATTTTTAGAATTAAACAGTAATCAATGTATTGAATTTTTCTATGTACATTATCATAAGTGAGAAATTTGGCTGTAGAAATATAATCTCTACTAACGCTGGACTGTCCATCAAGGTAAGTTCTGATAAATCAAGATGATGATAAAATTGCCAGGAAAAACTGTCAGAAACCTCTTATGATTAATAGAGTTGAATAGTTAATTAAAGGGCCTGGAAATAAAAGTGGATTTTTGGTAGTTTAGTGGTGTGATATTATCAATACTATTGATTATGAATGATTGAATATATAAAATGGATACACCTAAAACGTTTCTCATAAATATGCCCGAAACGTATCTTATTTTTGACTCAAATATTGTCCGATTTGAAATGATAAACACTAATAAATAAGCGAACAAAAATTGTTTGTGTAGAAATATTCTTTCAATTCAAAACAAGATGATGGGAAAGTTTCGAATTTATGTGTAGTAATAAATGAACTAGACTTCCTAGATCTGAATGTTATTCATTTTTATGTCTTTGAACCTGGAGATTTACGATGTACTCAACTTCTATATAATAGAAAACTTTTCTTGAGTGTATTTTGAAGGACGAAATATATAGGACAAATAGACAATGTCGTTTAAGGATCAATACTTCCAATATAATTCAGTAGAAGCACCAACTAAATACTATAAATTTAAGTTATTGTGTCAGTCGTGTTGGCCTGGATAATAATTCGATAACTTCTATTTTAGTCGTCCCGGTGTGATCTAGGCGTGAATAATGTAATTCAATTTTCATAATGTAGATGAATCTTGATTCCGATTTAAGCGGAAAATAATTTGAAAATAACGATCAGACATTAATTCGATTACAGATTTCGGTTTGCTTCAGAAAATGATTATATGGGCATACAGTTCTAACTTTTAACATCATTTTTATGAATTGAAAAGAGAAATCAATTCTAAAAATTTTGTCTGATTAAATTATATTATTAGGATGCGCTACGTACTACGCTTCCGATTTATGAGCTGATGAGTGTGTGTTAAATCGAGAGCTCGAATTAGCATAATCTACGATCAAACTATTCGATTTGTAGTTGGTGCTAGCCAGGCTAGGGACACTGCAGACCGTGCCATCTATAGAGCATGTCGAGTAACTAAAATCGGTATATAATTCCAAAAAATTAACGAAAACTGTAACGTCTTTAGTAATAAAATTTTATTGATTTTTGATACTGCGTATGCGCGATGTCATATTGCGCTTTATCTGTTAGTTCTGTTATACTGTTACCGTTTCTTAGTTTAAGTGTTGAGGTTATTATAAGGTTTCGGTATTTTGGTGTATTTTTCAATTGCTATAGTGTAATATTCATCTGTTGTTTCGTTGCTTCATTGTTATTAATTGAAAAGACAATGTCAAAGTGTATTCTGAAGGAGTCTAATAAGTGGTGTACTCTGTAAGTTTTATTAAAAAAATCTGAGCATTTTTTTTTCTCAATTAACAACCATTCTCTTTATTTTTATAAAACACAGAATATTTACTAATTTAATCGACAACTTTAGAGATCATGGTTGTTTTTTTGCATTAGTGTAGTGTATCGCCCTGTAAGTGTGACAATTACATCACTCACCGTTTGGCTGGTAGGCAACGGAATGTTGATTCATTCGGTGTTTGACCAGAGAACCGGTGTATATTCATAGTAATATTATAATAAGAAACAGTGAGATATAATAGTAAATGGTTATTAATTAGTGTATAATATAAAAGAACACTACATAGTGGCGACGAGGATATAAGGTAAGCAAAGCAAGAATTTTCAAATACAAAAATAACATTTAAAATTAGATTACGTATTATCGGTGAGTCACTAATGGCTAATTCTTAATACGAATTATATGAAGTATATATGGGACATGTTTCTGTACCAGAAAAGATAACTAAGTTGCTCCCTGCTGTTTATGCTTATGAGAAATTTTCAAATTGGCTCTAAGAGTGTGTCATAAACACATTAATAACAATGACATTTTAATGTGTTATAAGCATTTTAACAAAAAGTAAATGGATAGGAGTGTGTCATAAACACTCTGACATTAATAACAATGGTATTTTAATGCGTTATAAGCATTATAACAACAAATAAATGGATAAGAGTGTGTCATAAACACTGTAACATAAGTATTAATGATCTTTTAATGCGTTATAAGCATATTAACAAAAAGTAAATGGATATGAGTATGTCATAAACACTCTGACATTAATAACAATAGTATTTTAATGCGTTCTAAGGATTATAATAACAAGTAAATGGATAGGAGTGTGTCATAAACACTCTGACATTAATAACAATGGTATTTTAATGCGTTATAAGCATTATAACAACAAATAAATGGATAAGAGTGTGTCATAAACACTGTAACATTAGTATTAATGGTCTCTTAATGCGTTATAAGCATATTAACAAAAAGTAAATGGATAGGAGTGTGTCATAAACACTCTGACATTAATAACAATAGTATTTTAATGCGTTCTAAGGATTATAACAACAAGTAAATGGATAGGAGTGTGTCATAAACACTCTGACAATAATATCAATGGTATGTTAATGCGTTATAAGCATTATAACAACAAATAAATGGATAAAAGTGTGTCATAAACACTGTAACATTAGTATTAATGGTCTTTTAATGCGTTATAAGCATATTAACAAAAAGTAAATGGATATGAGTATGTCATAAACACTCTGACATTAATAACAATAGTATTTTAATGCGTTCTAAGGATTATAATAACAAGTAAATGGATAGGAGTGTGTCATAAACACTCTGACATTAATAACAATGGTATTTTAATGCGTTATAAGCATTATAACAACAAATAAATGGATAAGAGTGTGTCATAAACACTGTAACATTAGTATTAATGGTCTCTTAATGCGTTATAAGCATATTAACAAAAAGTAAATGGATAGGAGTGTGTCATAAACACTCTGACATTAATAACAATAGTATTTTAATGCGTTCTAAGGATTATAACAACAAGTAAATGGATAGGAGTGTGTCATAAACACTCTGACAATAATATCAATGGTATGTTAATGCGTTATAAGCATTATAACAACAAATAAATGGATAAAAGTGTGTCATAAACACTGTAACATTAGTATTAATGGTCTTTTAATGCGTTATAAGCATATTAACAAAAAGTAAATGGATAGGAGTGTGTCATAAACACTCTGACATTAATAACAATAGTATTTTAATGCGTTCTAAGGATTATAACAACAAGTAAATGGATAGGAGTGTGTCATAAACACTCTGACATTAATATCAATGGTATGTTAATGCGTTATAAGCATTATGACAACAAGTAAATGGATAGCAGTGTGTCATAAACACTCTGACATTAATAACAATGGTATTTTAATGCGTTATAAGCATTATAACAACAAGTAAATGGATAATAGAGTGTCATAAACACTGTAACATTAGTATTAATGGTCTTTTAATGCGTTATAAGCATATTAACAAAAAGTAAATGGATAGGAGTGTGTCATAAACACTCTGACATTAATAACAATAGTATTTTAATGCGTTCTAAGGATTATAACAACAAGTAAATGGATAGGAGTGTGTCATAAACACTCTGACATTAATATCAATGGTATGTTAATGCGTTATAAGCATTATGACAACAAGTGAATGGATAGCAGCGTGTCATAAACACTCTGACATTAATAACAATGGTATTTTAATGCGTTATAAGCATTATAACAACAAATAAATGGTTAAGAGTGTGTCATAAACACTGTAACATTAGTATTAATGGTCTTTTAATGCGTTATAAGCATATTAACAAAAAGTAAATGGATAGGAGTGTGTCATAAACACTCTGACATTAATAACAATAGTATTTTAATGCGTTCTAAGGATTATAACAACAAGTAAATGGATAGGAGTGTGTCATAAACACTCTGACATTAATATCAATGGTATGTTAATGCGTTATAAGCATTATGACAACAAGTAAATGGATAGCAGTGTGTCATAAACACTCTGACATTAATAACAATGGTATTTTAATGCGTTATAAGCATTATAACAACAAGTAAATGGATAATAGAGTGTCATAAACACTGTAACATTAGTATTAATTGTCTTTTATTGCGTTATAGGCATATTAACAAGAAGTAAATAGATAGGAGTGTGTCATAAACACTCTGACATTAATAACAATAGTATTTTAAAGCGTTATAAGCATTATAACAACAAGTAAATGGATAGGAGTGTGTCATAAACACCGTGACATTGATAACAATGGTATTTTAATGCGTTATAAGCATTATAACAAAAAGTAAATGGATATGAGTGTGTCATACACACTGTGACATTAGTATTAATGGTTTTTTAATGCGTTGTAAGCATTATAACACCAACTGAGACTCATGATTATGTTAAATATTCTAACAATAATATTAGTAGCCAATTAATGCATTACAAGTATTGTAGTACTAAATCTGGAAAAGTGTCACTCATCCGATCTTAGGAAAAAAAGTTTTGTCACTAGGAAATCATTGAATTGAATACAAATATATAAGAAGCCAATGCTATGGAATCTGTTAATAGACAAATGGAAGAGTTTGAAGAAAATAAGTCTTCACTGGATGTAAACAAGTTGTCGGTCAAGAGTAACAAACTAGATACCTCACGAAATCCTTAGACAGCAGAAAATTCACATAACCTTAAGTTCGGAAGTATACGACGCTGTTATCGATGTGAATCAACGAATCATTTAGCCAATACCTGTCCAGACAAAAGATCATTTTGCCAAAATTGCACTGGAAGGGGTCATGTTAGTCAGCACTGTAGGAACAAAAGAAACAAGTCGAGATTCACAACTACGGTGAAACCATATAAGCGGACAAGGTACGATAAACCCAATAAAGAGGATGATAAAGACGATAATTATGTTTTTCACATTGATAATGATTGTGAAATACAATGTAAAATTGGATGAGTGTTAGTACAGCTGGTTATAGACTCAGGAAGTAGATGTAATATTTCGAACGAAAATACTTGGAACTATCTAAAGATTTCGAAAGTTGTAGTGTTCAACCAAATACGGAAGCCAGATAAAAGTTTGATGGACTATGCTAGTAGCAAACCTTTAGAAGTTTTGGGTTGTTTCGAAGCCAATATAAAAATTAATAATGTTTCAAATACTACAACTTTTTATGTTGTAAAACATAGCCTTAAACATCTACTACGAAAAGATACGGCAAATTATTTAGGGGTTCTTCGAATAGGTATGGAAGCACAATCGCAGGTCAATGCAATTTGTACATTTCCAAAATTTAAAAATATTGTAACGATACCCATTGACAATACAGTGAATCCAGTCATTCAACCATATCGTAGAATTCCAATATCTTTGGAAAGTAAAGTCAATGCTAAGATTCAAGAATTGCTAGATTTATATATAATCGAAGAAGTTGATGAACCTTCAAAATGGGTATCGCCACTGGTACCTATATTGAAACCTAATGAACAAGTACGGCTTTGCATTGGCATGCGAAGGGCAAGTGTAGCCATTTCAAGAGAGAATCGCCCATTGCCAACAATGGATCAGTTACTTCCCAAATTGAAAAAAGCTAAAATATTCTCTCGATTAGATATCAAAAACGCTTTTCATCAAATTGAAATAAGCGAAATTCAAGATATATAACAACCTTTATTTCAAGCAAAGGCCTTTTCAGGTATAAAAGGTGTATCGCCCTGTAAGTGTGACAACTACATCATTCGCCGTTTGGCTGGTAGGCAACGGAATGTTGATTCATTCGGCGTTCGACCAGAGAACCGGTGTATATTCATAGTAATATTATAATAAGAAACAGTGAGATATAATAGTAAATAGTTATTAATTAGTGGATAATATAAAAGGACACTACAATTAGCTAAACTGAAAATTGTTGCACTAAAGTAAATATTCCTTTTTACAGTTTTGTTCCTCCAACCCAGGAAGATAAAATTAATATGGCTGAAACTAAGTGGTAATAAATCATTAAATTTGTCGACAAGGAAACGATGGAGGATAGGTTCCCTTCATATTCAAAAACAGTGTTTCTTTAGATTTGAGAAAGATAAAGAGAGGTTATTAAGACAGTTTCATTTGCCTTCCCATATGAGTGGAAATTAACAAAAATTGATGGTAAGTTTTATTGTATTCCATATAGTATGCTATAATTTTGGACATTTTAAAATGTAAATTGAGTGAACGGAAAGACGAGTACTGAGTCTGTAATTTTATTAAAATTCCAGGTAAGCGCTTTCATCCATTAGACCATTCTGAAAGCTATATTCCCTCTACCAGCTATGGGATGGAAGGTATTGATCCCTTGCCGATTTTCATATATAGCCCATGCTGTGGCAATTTATGGGAAATGAAAGTGAGTATTAACTTTTGTTGAGGGATTACGTCTAAGTATTTGGTCTAGCGGTAACCAAAAATCCAAAATATTCAATAAAGACAAAAAATAGAAAAATAGTAAAAATCAAGAATTCCTAAAAAAATCGAAAGCTTCAAAAAAAGGAATCAAAAAAACCAAACAAATGTATACATTCAAACATTTTTTGATATTTTTTAGACTTAGTACAACAACATGTGTAAACTTATTATTTCGATAGTATGCGCATTTTGTTTTCTTTTGTTGACATAAATTTTCAAACATATTTGTGTGTTTACTTATTTATTGTTGTTATTTTGTGTGTTTACTTGTAGAACCTCAACCAGAAACGAGAAAGGACTTTCACGAGACAGTGGGATTTTTAAGAAACATTTTAACAATCATAGACTGCCAGGAGCTGCAGAGTAACTTAAACTGCCTTATGCAATGGTTTCATAAGAACGGAATGCTTTTAAATGTAGAAATATACAAATATGCAATATACTAGGTTTAAGCTTGTGATATAAACCTATTTAATACTTCCAGTGAAGATATAAAGATGTGTTTTAAGTGGAAATGAAATGTTGGATATATTATTTTAAATGTTCTACAGTCACAAGTGCTGTTTAGCACTCTTATATGTAAATACTTGGCACCTTGTATTTACAGAGCTGGGCAGTATTTAACAACTTTTCCTATAAAAATATTTTAATCACTTTTGTTCTAACATTCACAGTAATTATACTCAAATGTTTTCTTTCACAGAAAGTTGCCAAAAATAGTAGTTATAACACTTTTTTCGATTAGGTAAGTAGCAGTTATACTCCTGCAGTTTGTCCAGCTCTGTGTGTTTATACGAGTGTCATAATAAATTAATTTAAACTTATCATACATAATTTTCTACTTTTATCTTGATTTAACATCATTTGAAAATCTAATGTATTTTACTCAAAATATTTTTTAATTATTGCATGCTTTTTACACTATAATTTATTTGTTGTCATTATGTTTGTTAAGAAAAGTACTTTGTGAAAGAAATTAATTGTTGTGTATTTTTATACCAAAATAAATAAATTGTTTATATGATTATTTTTTTATTTTTTTCAATTTCATTAACCATTTATGGTCCATCATTTGATATTTCATTTAATTTAACTCAACATCTAATCATTAATTAATGGAGATAAATTGAATGAAATGTCAAATGATGGCCTATGAATGGCTATTTTGAAATAAAATAATTAAAACACAGTATATTTGAATATACCGCCAATCCGCCAAAACCTAAAATTAAAGAAACCTTTCCAACATCACTCAGTTGTTTACTCGACGGGCTCTTTAGATGGCGCCACAATCAGTGTCTCATCTATCTGTGGGTTATATGTGGTTTCGTGTACCTTCATAGCCTTTAGTGTTCTTACAGATGTCTTAGTGGGAGATCCGTCCGTAGTTTCATTTTGGAATTATTTACATAGCGGAGTCTAGTAGACGCATGGTCACCATTAGTGATAATATAATATGGCTTGTTCTCGCCCCACTGTAAGCGCAATAGATGACGATTTCGAGGAAGTATGCACAAAATGGTTTAATGAGGCGAACAGTGATATAAGTGATGATGATGTGGACGAAGAATACTGTATAAACAGTGATCATTTTACGGATAGTGAACAAGAAATGAGTGAAAATGAAGCAGAACATGACCCGGAAATGATATCCAGCGAAGACGAGGAAGAGAGCGTCAATTCCAATAATTATTACTATGGAAAAAATAGGTTTAAGTGGAGTAAAAAAGAGCCAACCAGAAACGTCCGTACAGGCGCTCATAATATAATTGTACTTCCATCAATGCGTTCACATGTAGAAAAGTCAGAGAGTCCTGTTTATTACTTCAATAAAATGTTTTCGCCAGATATGTATAGTCTTGTTGTCAAGAGTACAAACGAAAAACTCGCAACTTTTCGGCCAAAATATAATAAAGAAAGAGCGGAGTTGGCTGATACCAACGAAATAGAATTCAGAGCTTTTTTGGGACTGCTTCTCTATACATCCATATACAAGTCAAATCATGAGTATGTACGAAGTCTTTTTGCTACGAACGAGAAAGGAAGGCCCATATTTAGAGCAGTTATATCACAGAAGCGTTTTCTAGCCCTAATGACTGGTTTAAGATTTGACGATGCCTCGGACCGAGAACAAAGAGCAAAGGAAAATTCAGCTGCTGCTATCCAAGAATTTTTTGATTTATTTATCCGCAATTCAAAAAACGCATATAAAGTTGGAGCCAATGTGTGCGTAGACGAGATGCTTCTAGGGTTTAGAGGAAGATGTCAATTTAAAATGTATATTCCCAACAAACCCTGCAAATATGGGATAAAAATCTTATGCATGACTGATGCACGAACTGGGTATCTACACAACGCCTACATTTATTCTGGAAAAGGTTGAGATGGATTTAGCCTGACACCCGAAGAAAGATAAATGAGCATACCTTCTCAAGCAGTAATTAGACTGGTCAAACATATCTACAATACTAATAGAAATGTGACTGCCGATAATTGGTTTAGTTCAATCGAGTTAGTGCATAATTTACAAAAAAAATAAGCCTACCTACGTTGGCACAGTTAGGAAAAATGAAAAAGAAATTCCCCCACAGTTTCTTCCGTAATGAAATCGTAATGAAGGCGATACTTTATATGGATTTACAAAAGACATAACATTTCTATCCCGTACACCTAAGAAAAACAAAGCTGTAATAATAATTTCTTCCATGCATCACTCTATAGAAGTCAATCCAGAGAATGGATTCCCAGAAATAAATTCTTTTTATAACTTGACCAAAGGAGGTGTGGATGCGATGGATGAAAAATGTGTAAAATATTCCTGTAGCCGCAGAACACGCAGATGGCCTATGGTTATTTTTTATAAAATAGTAGACATATGTGGTGTTAATTCCTACATTATGTTTACTTCTGTACTCACAAATAATTGGACTAGATTCAGGTTCATAGAAATCCTGGCAGATGAGCTAGTTTCCTCACATTTAAATAGAAGGTTTGAAATGCCAACGATACAAAGGCAACTAAAACAACTTATTGGAAGTATCCTTGACATTCCCGAAAATACTGCTAATGAACAAGAAGGAAAGAAATGCTTGATATTGCCACATCTGCCCATCCAAATTAAGAAGAAAGACTGCATATCTATGCACTAAGTCTCAAAAGCTCATTTGCTTGCAGTGTTCGCGAAAGATCTGTAAAAATTGTGCCAGACAGGAGCGAGACTGATATATTTTTTTGTCTCTTTTAGTGGTTTGCAGGTTTTGTGTAGAATCTATATGACAATAGTAACAATTACTAAATCTAATAAATACCTACTAAAACTAGAAACTAAGAAAAAATTGACTAAAACAAAATGAAAATCACCGCACTATTAAAATATTCTGACTCGGAAGAATCAAAGTGAACGAGAGCGCGATTGAAATGAAAGTGCCTAAAATTGTTGAGCTAGGTAGTAGGATCTTATTTCAAACGTAAATTAGTAGCTCTACTCGTTTTCCACTAACTTTACCTATGATAATGTCGTTTGTTCTATGAAAATCCGACCAATAAAAGCTGAGTGTATTTTTGAAATCTTCATGTCGACACCCTGTATATTGAACCTTGTAGGGACGCACCACACGACACAAGCGCCTCATTTGAATCACCCGCCAACGATCAGCGCCATCTTATGGCGTAAATTGGAAACAGTGAGATTGATGGTTCAGGATCAACATAAATTATCTACTTGTTTGTCGTAAAACCAGCGAAACTCAGTACACACGAACAATCTTAAAAATCTCGGTATTGCGAGTCTGTGAAAAGGACTAACTTTTCTATCTGCTCCCATTCTTGTACAGTAGTTATAGGTATATGTTTACGTTGTAAATAGCATGTAAATTTTCATTTAGGTGGTTGTCGCGGGCAGAATGTTCGATAAACTGTAAAATTCTATGTTGAATAGAATTTACAAGACATTTGTTCTGACTGAAAGAGATTGCTAGCCTTTTTGTATTCCGAGAACGATTGTCCGCACTGAATACCTTTTGTTATGCATTTTAAATTCTTCTGTGGTTTCAAACTCTCAAACTTGAAAGATATCCTTAGTTATAAGTGTTAAAACTTAGTGAATATTTAGTTAATGTAATGCTGTAATTTACTATGTAGTTGAATGATATTGTAAGTGCTAATGACCCTTAGCGGTCGAAGCACATCTTCACACAAAAAAAATATTCTATACAAGGCCACATTTTTTTCTAAATTTATGGAACATCTCTTTAGCAAGTGGCTTAGTAAACATGTCTGCCAATTGATTACTACTTTCAATATAACTAAGTTCGATTATACCTTCAGCAATTTTTTCTCGAATAAAATATTTAATATCAATATGTTCCAAACGTTTATGATGTTCAGGATGTTTGGCTACTCTTATTGCAGATTGATTATCTTCATATATAATTACTGATTTATCAACTGATAAATCAGTAATTAATAATAATCAATCTGCAATAAGAGTAGCCAAAAATCCTGAATATTATATTGGGTATTTTGAAATCCAATAACACATTTTTAAGCCAACATGCTTCGCTCACTGCCATACTCAATGCTACATATTCTGCTTCAGTTGAGGATAATGTAATACTGGCTTGTTTTTTACATGACCAAGAGACTACGCATCCAAAAACTTTAAAACAATAACCTGAAGTAGATTTTTTGTCATAACAATCTCCTCCCCAGTCAGCATCAACATAACCAACAATAAAATCATTTTCATTACATTTATAAATTAGATCGAAATTTAACGTCCCTTTGATATAACGCAAAATTCCTCTTAAAGCTTTGTATAATTGTTCAGTAGCATTCACTTGGTAATGACTTAAAAGTGTTAATGATGTACACAAATGAGGTCTAGATCCAGAAACAGCATAAATTAAATTTCCTATTAATTGTCTACATTTATTTTCTGACGTTTTGTCCTTTTTATCATTAATTTAATTCCCTGATCAATATTTTGTTGAATACTAATTCCAAGAAAATCAGATACTAAACCTAAATCCTTCATTTCAAAATTAATTTTAAAAAATGATTATACATTATTCATTTCATTACCATTATTACCAAAAATCAATAAATCATCTACGTATAATAATAAATAAATGATAATTAACCATATTGTATAAGCATTAATCATTTTTAGATCTTACAAATCCTAAGTGTGTTACTACTTAATTAAACTTCTTATTCCAATATTTTCCTGACATTTTCAAACCATAAAGTGATCTTAGTAACTTGACTATCTTCTTTTCATAATTTACTCCATCTGGTAATAACATGTAGACTTCTTCATCAATTTTACCATATAAAAATGCACATTTTACATCCATCTGATATATTGGTAATTTTAATTAATTTGTTAGCTACTGCAAAAAAAAACTCATACGGTGGTCAATTTAGCAACTGGACTATAAATGTCACTCTCATCTAAGCTATCTTTTTGTTCAAAACTACGAGTTACTAACCTGGCTTTGTAAATTACGCCTCCATTATCATCTGGTTTAATTTTATACACCCATTTACTACTTATTGGTGACTTATTTTTTGGTAGTGACACCTCAATCCAAACTTTATTATTTTCCAAAACTTCTAGTTCTTTTTCAATAGCTTCTAACCATTTTTCAGAGTCATCTCTTTCCATAGCTTCCCCATAATTTTTTGGTTCATCATTTATACTTATAAAACCCGTTTCATAATCATTTAACCAAATAGGTGTTTTTCGTGTTCTTCTATTCAATTTACTTTCTATTTCTTGTTCTTCTTCTAAATCACTAAAGAACTGTTCATTTTCACTTATATTATTAATTACTAAATTTTCTTCTTCTAGTAATTCGATTTCTTCGGCTTCTTTCGATTCTTCAACTTGAATTAATTCTGATTCATTAATTCTTTCAAGATTAGTCTGTTCAGGGATAATTATTGGCTCTTCAATATTTCTAATTATAAATTCTACATCGCGTTTAATTTCCACTGTTCGTTTAATTGGAAAATGAATTCTGTAACCTTTTGTGTTTTCTCCATATCCAACAAAAATTCCTATTTCATTTTTTGCATCCCATTGCAAACGTTTCTGTTTTGGAGTATGTACAGAAACTTCAGATCCGAAAACTGTCAAATAATTTATATCAAATTGCCTGCCAGACCAAACTTCATACGGAATTTTATTCTCCATTTTGATTTTCCCGGTTCGATTTATAACATATGCTGCTGTATTAACTACTGCTTCAGTCCAAAAATATTTTTCCATGCCTTTTGCTTCAATCATACTTCTGGATGCTTCTACCAATATTCTGATTTCACGTTCTGTTTGCCATTTTGTTCCGGAGTATAACTAATCGTTGTCTGATGTTTCATTCCATTATCTTCAAATAACTTCTTTGTTTCTCTATTAATAAATTCAGTTCCATTATCTGATCTTATAATCTTGATTTCATTTCCGGTTTCATTTTCAGCAAGCTTGATAAACATTTTTATATATTTCAATCGTTTCAGATTTACTTTTCATGAAGTAAACAGTCGTATAATTGAACCAATCATCTTTAATTAATAAAAAGTATATTGAATTTCCAATAGACTTATTCTCATTGGGACCGCATACATCAACATGAAAATTCACATACCTTCGTTGTTTTAAAATCACCATTTTCAAAAGGAATTTTATGTTGTTTACCTTTTAAACATCCAATACAAGTATTTTTTTCACCAGCAGTAACTTTTACATTATTTTTCTCGAAAAATCTTCTCTACTTGCTCTATATTTTGATGTGCAAATTTTTCATGCCACTTTTTCAACGTGGTTGTAGAATGACCAATATTTGCTAACACATCCTTTACTATCTTACCTGAATATCTAAATTTCATTTCATATAATTTTCCATTCCGAATAGCAATTGCTCCAATTTTATTGTTTTTGATAAATTGACATTTTCCTTTATCAGTTAGCATAATAAAACCTTTGTCTGTAGCACATCTGAACGAAAACAAGTTGATGACCATACTTTGTATAAATAAAACATTTTCAAGTGTTGTTACAATCCATGAATATCCGTCGAAAGCTTCTAGTTCAATTCTTCCAATACCTACAGCTCTGTGTCTTGTACCATCTTCAATTATAACAACCTTTTCTTCAATTAAATCTTGATAATCGGTAAATAAATTTTTCATATGACAAATATGTTCAGTGGCAACACTATCAACAAACCACTTATCGTTCAACGATCCACTAAAAAATGCCGTAGCTTTGATTTTATTTTGCTTTGCTTCTCTCTTCTCTTTTGCGATACGATTTCTGCAATCTTTAATTGCGTGGCCATTTTTCTTACAATAAAAACATATGTTTTCTTTAGTCTTTTCTAACATGACCATATTTATTACATCCATAACACTTTATTTTTGAATTATTTTCTATACTTATCAAAGCAACAGTACGTTCATTTTTCATAATTCTTTCTTCTTCTGATAAAAGTCTTGCTATTAAATTATTAATTGTTTTATTTTCCTCGGCAACTGATTCCTATACTGATATAAAATATTTATATTTTTCTGGCAAAGACATTACTATTTTGGTCATTATAAAATTGTCAGACATTCTATCACCCAAATCTTTTAACTGACTAGCCAATTCTTGTACTTTTGATAAGAAAACTGAAAACTCCATACCTTCTTCATACTTATATGCAAAGAAACGCTGTTGGACCGAATGCATATTAGACTCTGACTTCTGTTCATAAATGCTCAATAGTTTTTTTCACATATCAGCCGCAATTTCGCATGTTACATTATGAGCTATAGTATTTTTCGTCAATCTTGTAACAATTGGACTTTGAGCTTTTCCATCTTTCGCAATCCAATCTTGAGCTTCTACTTCTGGTTTCGAATTAGTTCCATCCACAATGTTATAGATTGCAAGACCATTCAGCAAATCGGTGATTTGAAACTTCTAGGCTACCCAATTTCTTTGTCCTTCTAATCTGATTACTCCACTACTACCAGAATTAATGATTGAATACATTTCCGCTAGTATTATTATAATATATATTATAATACTACCGCGGCCTATAGTAATGTATACGAGTTTTAACTTTTAGTGACTGGGCGCATAACCTGTTAAAACTAATTGGATTCAATAATTATACGTGGATGAATTTTAATAAACGTATATTACTTTATAGATTGACGTACATATATTATATACTGACATATATTTAACTAAACAACAAAAACGTAACTATTAACTACGATCTTCACATGTTTAACATACATCAATTCAGTGCTTTAAATGAAACTCACGGTTTCTAGTTAATTCCACAATATAATAAAAACTATTGAAAATTCTAAAAAATTGACAATTGTTTCGATAAATCAATATCATCGTCAGAATGACATAAGTTATATTTCATGTGATGCCTACCTGATGTTTAGTAGTTATTTTTGGCTAGACCAAGAAGTGACCTAACTTGTGATTGACTTAATATATGTTAATAGAAAAAAGAAGAAGATGTGATATTACAAATTTTGAAGCTAAGATATTATTAGCCCTATGGTGATATCCTGGATATCATTTTTTCAAGTAAGATCAGTATAACTGTGCAATGATATAGAAAACCAGGAAAACTATATCTGCTGATTTTTACAATTATCACTTAAGAAGACAGTTTATTAGTGGAAAACTCCCTAGATTTAACTGTTCATTGACAACTTCATATTGTGGGTTTCTTAAATGTCTTCTAATTTCCAATTCTTCAAGAAAATCTAGTTCTCCTTTCTTTTCACAAATATGCAGCACTTCTAGTTTTGTGTTAGGTGTCAATGAATGATTGGTGTCAAGTAGATGTTTTGCGTAGTGGGATTTATCTGGTTGTTTTAATCTGTACGCTCGTAAGTGTTCACTGTATCGGATTTCGAAATTCCTAAGGCTCTGACCCAAATAGACAGCATTACATTCTGGACATATGAGTTTATATATACCTGACTTCTTTAATGGTGGTATTTTTGTTTTTACATTTAACAATTTTGTACTAACGTTACTTTCTGTTTTAAAAGAAATTCTTGTATTCGTTGCTGAAGATATTATCTTTGAAATATTATTAGAAATATTTCCTGCATATGTGATGGTTTTATAAATTCTTATTTCATCAGTTTGTTTGAGAAATATTCGTTGTAATGCCACTTTTTCCTCTTTTCTACTAATTAGATATGATAAATAAGCTAATTAGTAAAAAAGAGGAAAAAGTGGCATTACAACTAATATTTTCTAAACAAACTGATGAAATGAAAACTTATAAAACCATCACATATGCAGGAAATATTTCTAATAATATTTCAAAGATAATATCTTCAGCAATGAATACAAGACTTTCTTTTGAAACAGAAAGTAACGTTAGTACAAAATTGTTAAATGTATAAACAAAAATACCACCATTAAAGAAGTCAGGTATATATAAACTCAAATGTCCAGAATGTAATGCTGTCTATTTGGGTCAGACCCTTAGGAATTTTTAAATCCGTAAGTGCTCACTGACTTACGAGCGTACAGATTAAAACAACCAGATAAATCCCACTACGCAAAACATCTACTTGACACCAATCATTCATTGACACCTAACACAAAACTCGAAGTGCCACATATTTGTGAAAAGAAACAAGAACTAGATTCCCTCGAAAAGTTGGAAATTAGAAGACATTTAAGAAACCCACAATATGAAGTTGTCAATGAACAGTTAAATCTAGGGAGTTCTCCACTAATAAACTGTCTTCTTAAGTAAATGAAAAAGACTATCCATCTCGAATGTAGTCTGTAGGTAAATAGCAGTAAGTAAAACTCAAAATCAGTACTACAGGCTTAATATAGTTTCTACTTTATGATATTGTTACAAGACTCTGTGCTCTTACATTTGCTGTGTTTTAGATAATTTCTTTACATGACAGTTACTATGTCTCATTCATCTCTGTTTTGAAAGACTTTTCTATCTTTTTGTTATTGAGGGCCGTCATTGGTCCTTGTTATTTGTCAGTTCTCCGACCATCTTGTCTATTTGGGATTTACTGAGTGATTGTTCTTAGTGCTCTTACACACTACAATACTGGGCTTAGCTTAGGACATATTCTGTCATACGACGATGTCCAGTTTTGTTTTCTTTTATACTTTGACCAAAAATTTTTATGACTTCCCTTAATGTTGTCCTGCTTCGTTTTGATGATTTCCCCTACAGTAAATCCCCATATTTTCCACTGACATATGTCGGAGTCTGCTGGATGCCAAGGACATGTGACGGCTTTCTCTCTCAATTCATTAAGGTAATTCGACATGTGAATTCCTATTTTTTCTTGATACCTTTTACAGGCCTGATGATGGCTCAGTGAACCAAAACTAGTTGTCCTTCTTCACCTTTCACTAATATATGCTGTAGTACTGATTTTGAGTTTTACTTACTGCTATTTGTCTTCTTAAGTGATAATTGTAAAGATCAGCAGATATAGTTTTCTCGGTTTTCTATATCATTGCACAGTTATACTGATCTTAATTGGAAAAATGATATCCAGGATATCACCATAGGGCTAATAATATCTAAGCTTCAATATTTGTAATATCACATCTTCTTCTTTTTTCTATTAACATATATTAAGTCAATCACAAGCTAGGTCACTTCTTGGTCTAGCCAAAAATAAGTACTAAACATCAGGTAGGCATCACATGAAATGTAACTTCTGTCATTCTGACGATGATATTGATTTATCGAAACAATTGTAATTTTTTTAGTAATTTCAATAATCTTTATTATATTGTGGAATTGGCTAGAAACCATGAGTTTCATTTAAAACACTAATATGAGCAGATTCCACGAAGTAAGGGTCGAGACAGTTAATTACATCAATTCAGATCGTTATATATGAAATATTCTATTGTCTATAATTTCAACAATAAGAATTTCAATAAGACATTTGTAAAAATATCTATTTGATTTTATTGATGGCATTATCTGAAAAGGGTTTTGGGTAGCAAATATCTATTGAATGTGTCCTTTATAATTTGCGCTCATGACCCATATTGGGAATTCCAGAAAAAGTGGAATTCCGTATTTTTAGTTTGAGGGGGGGGGGGGCTTACGAGCTTTCTTCTGGTTCGGTTTAGCTCGGTTCTATCTCAGTACTCTTAGTGAAGTAACGCAAGTGTTTTATTTCCGCTCAAGTATCTCTCGTCAACTAAATTAGTAGACGGGTATGTTAGTAAGTTATTGGTAGCAAATTTTCGCAACGAAAAGAAACAGTTTATAATTATAATACGTGTATAAAAAGTAGTTTGTGTATAGTTCTGTAAATATATTAATAGTGTCAGACTTCGATTTTTATTTTATAAACAATTTAACAACTGGAAATACAGTGCATTAACTATCAATGTACGTGCAATACGTAACAGTATTTGTTCTCTGGTTTCAGTTTGCACCTGTATTACCTCATCAAATCGACTAATTTAAAATTTGCGCTTCACAAGTTACGCTTTTTTCATATTACGATGTGATTACGATATATCATTTCAACAAGTAAGTAGATAGAATATGTTTTTCGATCTCCGTTTATACTGAAAATTTTATCAGAATTGACAAAATCTGTTCCATCAAAACACTTACTATGAACTTAATTATGTTTTCGATTAATTAACATCAAATGCACTCAAGTGCTTGTTGGAAGATAGAATGAGAATTTGAAGGCTGATTTAAAAAGTTATCTTTAAATTACTTCCTCGAAAGGATTCTAATTATGTTTATTTTCGTCGAAACTTCTTAATTATATTTGTAATATCTATTCCTGATTTCAAATTTCAGTAATAACGTCTCTAATAATAAACAATAAAGTATCGTGTTGTATATTAATATCAATTAGACACTCCCATCATCATTATAGTTGCTAACACAAATAAATTTCAAAGCTGAAATTTGTTAAAAGTACATCATTATTATAATTACTGTTGAAAATGGATACGTTGATATTTCTAGAGCAAGCAAAAGCCGTATTGTGTATGATAATGAATATCATAACGATTACTAAAGTGAATCGTTCCTTGTGGAAAAAACTCGCAAGGTCGTGTGTAAAAAATTTTTCGGATAAAATGTAACTTACAAGTACGAATTTTATGTTTGTCATACTTGACAATTCCCCACTTACGTTTACATAAAAAGTAATAACTACCAGACTTAACGTTCTTTTAACATACTTGTTAATGTCCTAACATTAACATTGATGAAATTGTCAAAATGGATTACAATGGGAAGACAAGTCTGAAATATTTATACAAAATGAAAAAAGAATATTCAACATATTTAGATATGAATAAAAGATAACTCATAATCGAAATTCTAAATGACCACCATTATTGTTCATTCATAAACATTTAACAGGCACTTCAAGTTGTTGTTTATTTTTATGTTGCCTAATAACAGTTTTGAAATAGCAATGGGGTGTTAAACTTAACTACTCGTAAATATGATGTTTTCTCATTGTTAATAGTTAGTGATGGACAAAATCATAATGGAGAATCAATTATTTTTAATGTTTTTATTGTTACAAGGTTTCTATGTCGATTTGAAAATTCAACATTTTGATGATTTAAATAGTTCGCCATTTATGCTGTGACGTACATTACCTAAAAGAGAAGTTAGCTACATAAGGGTCGACATAGGACCGCAATTCAGTCGTCTTTGACTTGAAAATGGTGATATAGGTTATGTTTATGTTGTATTATGCAATCCAAACCACGTGACTTTTTAGCTGTCAATATGGCGGCAACGATCAAGCATTGGATTCAGTACCGTCATTTATGTTTAGAAAGCTGCAGAGTTTTATATTCATAAAACAACAAGAGGGCAAAATACAAGTGCACTTTAGTATGAGCTCAGATATGGTAGAGTTACAGCCTCTAAAGTGTATGAAGTTTCAAAATGCAAAAAAGTTGATGGAACTTTAGTATCCTCTATTATAGGAGCGCACAAAAAACGTAATACAAAAGCAATGACTAAAGGAGTTAAATTGGAAAAGATGGTTCTAAAGGTTGCTGAAAAGCAAGTTTCTGCCAAATTTAAAGATGCTGGATTATTCATCATTGCTGACAATCCTATTTTTGGAGCTTCTCCTCATGCAATTACAAATGAATATGTAGTGGAACAGCAAAAAGTCTAGAGACTTATATTAAAAATGGTGACATTACGAATAAGTACGAAGCTCAGCTTAATTTGCAAATGATGGCAACAAATAAAAAAAGGGACTTATTGTTGTAGCAAAACCAGATTTCGAAATTTCAAATGAAATAATCTTCCAGTGGCTTCCTCATGATGAAACGTTTATAACAGATATAGTTACTAACTCTAAACATTTTTAGAAAATTTTATTTATAATAAACTGCTCTCTGTCGTGTATTTTTTCAACATAATGGATGAACAATCCTCAATACTGACAAGAAACTTTGTTTGAAACCACTATCTCAGGTAAAGTTTGCAGTTCAGATCTTATTGTTTACACGTGAAACAATAAACACCACTTTTGCAAACTTCACAGCGAAACACTATTTTTCTTCAGTAAATGTATCCAAATTAATTCACAAAACTTAAAATAATATATACGAAGATGTACCACTGAATTGATAAGAAACCAATTTTAAAACAATACTTAGGTAATATAATACACACAACAAAAGTAAAAGAAAGTGGAATGGTAGTAGTAATTACTATTATTAAGTAGAAAGTTGAAGTCACTTAATTGCTAGGATTTTTTAATCTATCAACTGTAATTCAATAGACAAATATTCAAATATAGGGTAACATTTACAGGCGTATGTATCAGATCAAGTATCACTAAGAATAAATCTATATAAATAAACTAGGTATTTGATGAATTTGAAAAGTACACTTATGATTTGGTATACTTGTAGTATGATTTAGTTATTTCACCAAGCTAAGAATTTGAGTTATGTTTATTTATATTTACACTAGCAACCCGTTCTGGCTTCAGATAGAAACCAAGTATCGGCTAGACCAGTGGTCGCCAACCTGTCAATGTGTTGAGCATGTCACGTAAGATTTAAAAATAGTTAATAATAAACAAAAAAGTAACGCACTATCATGAACATAAACATTGAAAAATAAAAAAGCACGTTCAATGAGAAGGCTGACACTCAGACTCATCGATAATTTTTTTAATGTTTGCAGTATAATTTGATACAGACATTCGAATACAATTATCCAAATGTTCATCTGTAAGTCGATATTTGTTCTGAATAAACTTCATATTGGAAAAAGAAGATTCACACAAATAGGTTGAACTGAATAATGCTTTCACTTTCAAGGCAACACGGCATAGAACTGAATATTTGTCTTTACTTACAATAGGCCAGATACATTTGGTACTTAAGACTAACGATTTTAAGGCTGAATCATTTTGAAACTGAATTACTTCCATTTCTGTTGTAGCGATGTCTTCGCCAGAGTTTTGCATAACACAAGTTGCAAACTGTTGTATATCAATTTCCATAAATGGTGAAACAACAAACTGCGCTACTAAAGCCATTTCGTTGAAATCCTTAAAACGATTTTTGAAGTTATTCTTCAGGGTAAAAACTATCTCTATATGCAATTTGGTATCATAGAGTTCTAATGGATATTGAGATATTTTTTCTGAAAGAATAGGAAAATGCTTGGCATCGCTGTTAATTAGGTTTTGTTCCCAAAACTCCAGCTTTTTGATAAATGCTTTTATATCAGAAATCATTTCCGCTAGTTCTTTGTCTCTCCCCTGAGGCTGCAAATTAAGTTCGTTTAATTTCTCTGTAATGTCCACGAGAAAACCAAAATCTTTAAGTCAGATTGAATTTTCTAGTTCCGGAGTCGGTTCATCGCGTTGTTTGAAAAATCGAACTATGCCAGATAGGACATCATTGAAACGTTTCAGCACCCGTCCTCTACTTAACCATCGGACTTCAGAGAAGGAGTAGGTGCCCGTTTTGACAGTCAACTTCATCGGGCAAGGTTTTGAATAATCTTCTTTGTAACGCTTGAGCTCTAATTTTGTTCACAATTTTTACCACCAGTTTCATAACGTTGTTAACCCTAGAGTACTAATATGATTTGATTATTCCGTAATACTAATACGTCGTAAAATTTACGACTTTGGATTAAAACACATTTTAAAAAAATCAAAACATATTTTCCAACAGAAATAATAGGTTTTTCATCTTAAACTAATCAAATAAATGGATATGGTTTGAAAAAAAATGAATTATGCCGAAGAAAATGGACATTCTGGGCAACAATTTCTGTTGTGCTGTCCGCAGATTGCTCGTTTACACTGTACACAAAAGTTTGTTGTCATTCTTCTCAGACGGCTAGGGCAGAAGGAGCACACTGTCCGCTTCTTTGCCATAGGGTTATCTGGTTCAGGAACAGGCTGTATGTTTAGAATTTCGTTTATGTCCTGTCGAATATTGCGACGTAAATTGGGGATGTTCAATCTTTGGCGCATCCATGGCTCAGCAAGGCTTTTGCCCAAATTTAACATGAACTGGAAGCGGGAAGCAGGCTTCGTATTAGCTTTGTGAGAATTATGGCAGTATACTACAAATGAATTGATGGTAGCTATGTTAATCATTCCATAAAAAACACACATAGGCCATCTCCGGGTTTTTCTGGAGCAGGTCATATTACTGCATAGTTGATCAAAAGTATCTACACCTGACTTGGTTTCATTATAATTTATAATTATATCAGGTTTTCCATTTTCGGAAATGCTTGCACCTTCATGCAGAGTGGAAAGTAACAACACTATTTTATTAGGTTTTGGTGCATATGAAACTAATGTCTTTTTCCTATCAAAGCAAAACATTGATGTGCCTCGTTGCCTATTTTTCAATAGTTCTGGTGGTATTTCTTTTTTATTTTTTCTCAGAGTTCCTATAATTGTTAGTTTGTACGGCAACTCCAAAAGTTCATCCGCCAAAGAAACTGACGTAAACCAGTTGTCCATGGTAATGTTACGGTTACTACCATGAACCGATTTTGTTAACTCTTTCACATAAAAATTTGCAAGAGGTAGTCCTCCAGTATCAGTGCTCTTTCCTAGATATGGACTAGCATCTATCATATATTTGGAGGATGTGTCGCATAACATAATAATCTTTATACCGTACTTCGACGGTTTGTTAGGTATGTACATACGAAATGGACACCTTCCTCTAAATCCTAAGAGCTGTTCATCGATGGTGAGATAAGATGATGGAATATAGGAACTTCTGCATACATCTATTAGCATATTCCATATGTCACGAATAGGAGCGAATGAGTCGGTTTTTCTCCTTTCCTCCCTCGAAGTTTTATCGTCAAACCTGAGACAGTTTACTAAAAACGTAAAACGTTCTCTACTCATACAGGCGCGATAGAAAGATCCCGATGTGGTCCCTTCAAACATATGTCTAGCATTTAGATGATTGTCTTTTTTGGCGGCAGAAAAAACTAGTATTCCCAGGAAGGCTAATAACTCATCTTTGCAAAGTTTTGATACCGTAGCAGAATTTGCAGCGTATTTAGAAGACTGCCTAACAATCTCTTCATTGGTGTGAAGAATAACTATGTCAAGAATGTTGTCGTGAAAGAAGTGCAGAAAGTGGTCCTTTATTGAAGAACAGTTACGAGATTCTCCTTTGCAACCAGATATAAAATGAACAATATTCCTAGAGCTGACTCTCTTTGACAAGACTGGCTGTTTAGATGACCACTTATGACCATTCTTACCTTTTATATTTATTTGTTTAGGAAAAACTATATTTGGATCCCTTCGACCCTGGCTTCGACATAGGCTGGCTAAAGGTTCATCGTCATCCGATGATTCTTGATCATATGACAAGAGAGCTTCTTCTGGACGTTCCTCTGCTAATTCTGGATTTTTTTTCTCGATGGCATGGTTGGTTGGTTGGTTATATTCTTCTGAGCTGTCAGAATGTACCGAATCCTCTTCTAAATAATCTTCCTCCCAGTCACTTCCACTGTCCTCGTACGGTTCATTATAATCATCTTCTCCATTCATAATCTTTTCCATTTCTTGTTGCAACTGCGACGCAGTAAGTGGTTTATTTGCCATTTCTCAGTTTCTGAAATTAATAAATAAATAAATCTTAGCTTTATACTTTGAAATTTGCATTTTGTTTCTACAAATTATGAAATATTATTAGTCTACTTACACAATAAATCGAGTATTCAGCATAAAACAAAAAAAAACATTCACAATAATCTTATCGCTAATACTATCACTAACACTAAAGCGTCGTAATATTTACGACGCGATGCGTAATTTCTGCACTTCCGCTAAAAATCCGACTGACGTGGACTTACCAACGTTTAGCAGAGTACTAAAGAGGAAGCTACTGGGAGACCCAAATCTGCAAGATTTTCCGTTGTTGCCAAATTTCGGGAAAAATAATTCGGCGTCGTAAATTTTACGAGTATTAGTACTCTAGGGTTAAGTTTCAGGAAATTTCCACATAATGCTTGCTGATGGATAATGCAGTGGTAATTGCGGAAAAGTTTCATCTTTACGACATAACGCCACCAGACCCTTATCACAACGCACCACAGCTGGAGCCTACCATTTTCGATATTGGAATTTTCTCGGAAGAAATAATATTTTTTAAATGAGAAAACAACTCCTGTCCAGTAGTGTGTCCTTTCAGTGGAATAAACTTCAAAAGATCTTTAATCGTAAAATCACTAAAAACCATCCCGACGAACACGGCCATCTGGGCAGTGTCAACGACATCTGTTGATTCATCCAGTTGAAGTGAAAAATAAACACAGTTATGTAAGTCAGTTCTTAACTGTAAAAAAATATTATTGCTCATTACTTCTACACGTCCCATCACTGTATTAGCAGAAAGTTGCATATATTTTATAGCTGAAACTATCTCGTCTTTATTTCTAAAGTTGACAAATAACGAATCAGCAGCTTCTAAAAACGCCTGTTTTATCATTTCCCCGTCTCCTTAAGGTTTCTTTTTTTTGTACAATTATCTGGGACACACGGTACGATGCTTCAGTTGCAGCCTTATTTTTGTCGACTGTTCTTAAAAATATTGATTCTTGTCCAATTAACTGTTTTTTTTACTGTTTCAGTTTCTCCTTTCTGGCGGCAGAATATAGTGGGAATGATTTTTCAAAATTAGAATGTACAGTTTTATGATGTCTTTCAATATTTCATTTTTTAGCAAAGGAGACCGAAGTATTACATAACAAACACACATTATTATCTTCAACTTCTGTGAAAAAGTATTGTTCTTCCCATTCCGAATGAAAGTGGTATGTATTTACCTTCTTACAACTGCTCGCCATAATATTATTTTTTGTTGTTCTCTAATAACCCAACCGCTGGACGTTGGTTACGCGTTTAGTTCCAAACTAAGCGCAATGTCGCCGCGCCGTGCGTATTTATCCCGTTCAAAGCAATCCTGATCGTTCTCGAACACTAACGCGCTGGTCCGGCTAGTCGGTTCTAGCCGATTCTAGCTTGATGGCGTCAACGGCAGATCGCTCACCGCAACGTTGCCGCTGTTTATGTTTAATATTATGACAATTAGATTTTTTTGTGGAATTTTCAGAAGCTTCTTCGATTTTTGCAGTTTGAATTTTATAAATTAAAATTGTTGTGAGAGCTACCAGAATTGCCTCCGCGAGCTACCGGTAGCTCGCGATCCACAGGTTGGCGACCACTGGGCTATACAAACAAACGACTTTAAATTATATATTATATATAGATAGATAGTAGAACCGACTAAATTCAAAATAACTAGATAGATGAAACTTAACAACTTCATTTATAATTTATATGTAGAGAAAAATAGAGTACAAATATTCCTGAAGAAAAGGTAATCTTTAGATTTAATTAATAGAGATTATAAGTTTATTACTACAGATGCTATGGAAACAAGAGCATCTGTATGTTCTAATAAATTATGGACAATAAAAGGATGTGGTTTTAAAAAAGCAAATTCTCTTAATCTACTAATTACCATTTCAATGTGAATTCTCAAACTCGCTATAACTTTCGTTTCCATCGCCTCCTCATGCTTTGAATTTTATTGAACTACTCACACTTGGGGATCTTAAGAGCTTACGATGTTTTGATTGTAACACGGATTAAATTTCTTTAAAACCAAGATCTGCTATTACCACAGCATTGTCAGGTGGACAATTTAAATAACCACACTCTTGCGTGAATTTTGTATCAGTAATGCGTCCACCATAGCCTGTTGATACAAAATCAGGGGTAGAATATAAATTTTCCATATTTCATATGCGAACTGCCAACGTTGTGAGGCCGTCCGATAACAAATTATGAGTTTGTATTTGGTCCAAAGATCCACTTTGAATGGAGTTGGGTTATTCTAATGCTACGTTTTTCTAATGCAGTGGAATTATTTAGAAGCAAGTTTAATTTCGGTATAACGAGGTATATTTTTATATACACATTTTTTTTAAATTAACTTTTGATATATAACTTGTATTGCTATATATTTAATAATTTAAAGACGCCAACTTACCATAAATGGGTAAGTGAAATTTAATATAATTATTCTGTATATCTATTTGCTTCGGATATATATAATATCTCTTATGCTCAGGGAGTCGGTTCTCGAAAGAATTGCAGTGTTCAAATATATCTTTTGTTTTTATTTTCTTTTTTTTTGAATCTAACTTAATATTTTTACACAGTTCTACAATTATATATTTATTCTAAATTTTAATTCAAGAAACACCATGTATGTTAATTTTCTCTAATTTGACCTAAATTTATTCTGTTCAAAATTTTACCAACACAATATCTAAATTGTATACTCTTACCTTTCTTCATACAGGACTGCTTCTTTCGAATTCCTCAAACAAAGATCTTTGTTCTGGATGAATTTCAATACTTAGCTTACCTTATAAAGAAAATCTATTAAAATTACAATTAACTAAACAAAAGTTCTATATCCAATGATCCAATAACTAACAAAATAATTTCAATAATTTATACGACTTCCAAAAATTTCAATCAAATTAAATAGAACTTTCTCAAATTATCAACGAAATAACCAAATTTAATGATTACACAACTTTGAAAAACTACTATAAAATTAACTAGATCTTTCTCAAATTGTTAACGAAATAACCAAATTTGATAATTACACAACTTTAAAATAAAAACTAACTAGTATAAAATTCAACCGACCTTTTCAACTTAATGTTCTTTTTCCGTATACTCGTCTGTTTATGTTTATTTGTGTAGTTCCGCTATCTTATATTGGGTTCATGTATTTCTTTACCATGTTGCTTCTCTCCAAAATATTTATTTCTGTTTCCAATATAACGTTCTTCTTCAAATTATTTATTAACGTCTCAAATTATTTATTTTGCTCACAATCTCCTAAATATGTTTGTATTTATGTCTACTATTTGTGTTAAATTAATCACACGTACTATTTTCCCAGTCTTGCATCATTCCATAATATGTAATCACTGTTTTTCATATACTGTTTTTGATTTTCAATTATATTTGGTCTATTCCTCGTATTGACTATGTTATTGTTAATTTTCAATCTCTGAATCGTCTCCAATATCATTTATTTCGTTATTTTCCTTCTTTTCGGGGTAAAAACCTCCCGTCACCAAAAATGTCAAGTGAATAGTCTCCAGTTTCAACAACAACCTCACTTCCTTCCTTAGTTTCCTTAAAGGCTTGTTCAGATAAATTTTTTTTATTTTAATCAATGTCATGTATTGTCAAACTTAGATTTTATTCGATGGAAATTAATAGATCAAGTACCAACAATACAACCGCATTGAACATATAATTTTCCTTTCTAATCATAACAATTCTCAATAACACACTTCTTATTTCCTACTTCCGTATACCTTGTCAGACGTTAACACCCGTTTCTCAGCTTCTCGTCTTACCTACACTAATACATTTCTCGGTACACTCAAAATTATTATGTTTCTCAAAATACCACTTTCTTTCAAATAATTAAATATTAAATATGTGATCCACACTTGTCACTACAATGGTGACATTATATATATATATATATATATATATATATATATATATATATATTATGTTAATATTTTCAATCTGTGAATTTAATAATTATATTTATTAAGTTTTTTATTATATGGTAATTCGATTTACCTCGTATATTATTCTGGGTCTTGATTGAGTACTTACCTCGGCTATAGCTCAATAGATGGCGTGAACTGTTTTATACGGAATTGAGAATGATAATATTTTTATTATTAATAATAAGGCCTTTGTTTTTCCGCAGACTATTTTAAGAACAATTTAAATCAGCGTCGAACTCAAATTAGTGAACAGTTTAATAAATTTCAACATATAAAAATAGAATAAAAGGACATAAAATAGATGAGAAATTTGAAACGTGATTTGGCTCGGAAATACCAGACAATAAATATTTGTGACTTGTGCAAAGATAACAATTATTTGTTGTTGTAACGCAAATTTAGGTTATGTTATTTTATTTTGAAGTCTGAGGAAGTTATATAATTTCGAAGCCAATTATGGATGAGTAAATGAAGATGATTTAGAAACAATAGTGAATGAACAATTAACAAGTATGTAAGTAATCCTTAAATCTAAATAAACACTTGAATACTATCTAATTTACAAAGAAGTAGAGTGTCTTACCACAGTTCAATAATTCTCTTCACTGTTCCAGCAAAGAATAAAGTTCGGGGTTGAAACTGATGTAGTCAGGTCAGGAATGCAATACAGTCGTTAAGGGATTTAAACCTTAAAACTCCAACAAGGTTTATCTATAAATCAAAAACTGCTACACACAGGATACAGGAAACACTGTTGATGTTATAATTGTTAACTGCAGGATGTTATTAAGTAATTTCAGATTCGGGAACCAGGAACAAAGTTTTTTATGTGGATAATTCAAAATATGTTTTGTTGCGAACACGCAAAATATACAAATGGACAATATACATTTGTAAGGTATGTTTCTCTTTAAGTTTTAAATTATATTGTTATTGATTTTGTCAATATTTCATAAAATCTCTCACCAAATTCAATATGGAGATCTCTTCCATTCAGCTCTGAACAACCAACTAGTTTCTTTTTCTTAAAAATTTATTGATAGTCCTCCCTCTTAGCAACCAAAATCTGACTTCCTGGATACCAAAGTTTCCTTCTCCTCCGATTGGTTTAAATCTTAAACAGGATCTACTCAAACAATTCATTTTGATTGCTAAATTGGTGTCATCAATCAATATGACATTTCATTGGTTGGTTTTTATAAAACTTTGAACATTAGTAAAAATTATGAAAATAACTATGTCACAATATAAATAATAAATTAAAATTTTGTTATTATTTTCAGAAATCATTGTACATAACTGTAAAAGAATTTTTATTCGCAACAATATTAATAATATTCTTCTATTTTGACTGATATAATTTCTATTTTGCCATACAGGGTGTTCTTTTTATAAATGAATGTTTATGACAAGTGTATGCTTATTATGAATTAAAAAATTTACCATAATATATATATATATATATATATATATATATATAAGCTTTATTCACTTAAATGTGTTACATATTTATGTCATTAATAAGGTGGCGAGTAAAGCGGTGCCCAATAAGTGTTATACACACTTGTTTCGGGAGACTAAAATTAAAAAATATATACAAAAAACATTACATACATACATTAAACTTAAAATATTATAAGATATAAAACACTGAATACAAAAATATAACATGAATGGATCAGTATAAACACATTGAATTCCCAAACTTCAAAATAAGGATTCATTTTTCGAACAGATCTATTATGATTTTCCTATGAATCTCAAATATGTGTCTTTTTAGCAGTTTTTTGTATTTATTGGGATTTGTGATATTTTTTTATTGCTGTGGAACACTATTGTACAGTCTGGGTGCTAAAAATAAGAAAGTATGTTGTGTTAGAGTCTTTAACATTAAAGGGATTGTAAAAAGATGTTAATGACGGGTGTTATAGTTGTGGGACGGAAGTTGTGCTGCTTGTTTATTTATGTGATACCTAATTTTCGAATTGTAAAAATAAAGTCTTAAATCCATCACTTGTGTCTCAGAATAGAGATCATCTGTGTGATAAAGAGCTTTTTTAGAGTAAATAAGTTTTAAAAATCGCCGTTGTAAAACTTCCACTGGAAATAAGTGACTTTTAAATGCACTGCCCCAACTTAGGATTCCGTATCGAAGATGACTTTCAACCAAAGCATGATACAATGTTCTCAGAATATGCACAGGTAGTATCTCTTTGAGTATTCTGAATTTATATAGCATACTCCTAAGTTTCATAACCAGAAACGCAATATGAGATTTCCATTTCATATGCTGGTCTATACTCTCCCCCAGATACTTTATACTCTTTACAGGTGAAATTATAAATGGTTCACTAGTACTCATCCAGAGTTCGTTGAAAGTTGGGGAGCTGAAGGAGCTACATGAAAAAGGTAAGTAATTTGTTTTTAAAATATTTATTGTTAATAATTTATATTCTAACCATTTTTTTATTTGACAGAAGTCAGTTTCAACCTTTGCTTTCAAATTATCGCAAGTATCAGAATCATAAAATATTGCGGTATCATCAGCAAATCCCAAAATATGTCCTGAACATCACAACGAAAACAAGCCATTTACGTATATATTGAATAGTACCGGGCCAAGTACAGTTCCTTGAGGGACACCAAATTCGACAATTTCGCTATCCCTGTATATATCATCTATTTTTACAGCTTGCTGATTGTTTGATAGATAGCTTTCAAAGGTTGTGGCGTATTCCTATGTCTTCTAGTGATTTCAAGAGTAAAGGATGGCTAACAGTGTCAAAAGCCTTAGAAAGGTCTACAAATACGCATAATCATGGCTAACTATCGTTGAGAGATTCAGTAATTTTTGATGTTAATGCTAGGATGGCTTCCTGCGTTGACAATTTCTATCTAAAACCGTACTGATTATTGGAAATGATTTTATATTTATCAAGATGAGACATTGAACGGTTTTTGATAATTTTCTCAAATATTTTTGAAACATGAGTTATTAAAGAGATGGGCCTGTAGTTATTTATATCCAAGGCATCCCCTTTCTTGTATAAGGGAATGACTATTGACTTTTTAAAACTATCCGGGCATATTCCCTCTTCCATACATTTGTTAAATATATGTTTTAAACGTTTAGAAATAAACTCTGATATTAATTTGAGTGTTTCTGTTTTAACACTGTCTATTCCTGTAACTTTTCTATTCTTCAACTCTCGTATTGTAGTTTCAATTTCAGGCTCAAGTACAGGTGCAAAGACAAAGGTATTTGAAACGAGATTATGGACTGGTTTATAGTGTTTATCTTTTTTTATTTTTTTTGCTAATTTTTTATTTGTTTCTTTGAATTTTATATTAAATTCGTTAGCAATATCAATTTTGCTTTTTAAAATTTTATTTTGCTCGTCTTTGATTCTATCTATAAATGTTCTTCCTTTCTTGGTGTGGTTAATTTCCTTAACAATGTTCCATAAACTCTGCGGGTCAACTTTATTTTCGTTTATTTTCTTTGAGAAATAATTGTATTCAGTTTTTTTAATTAATGAAATTGATTTATTTCGATAATTTCTATACTCCGTTTGCAGTAGTATATCAGTTGGATATTTTAGTGTATTTTGAAATAACTTATTTTTTTGGTTAATGGTGTTTAAGAGACCATTTGTCAACTAAGGCGCTATTTTTGTGTTTTTTCCTTTTACGAATATAAGTACATTTTTTATAGCTTCTAAGACAATTTGTGAAAATTTTGATGTTGCAATATTTGGATCTTGGGCCGAGTACACGTGGTGCCAGTTTAATGTACGAAATTCATTTTTAATTTTTTGTTCATCAATAACAACTACTTTTCTTTCATTTTCGTTTCTTTTTATACTGTTTTCCAAAATAATTTGTAAAATGGTTGTATAATGATCTGTAATATTTGTTTTTAGGACTATTGGAATAATATTTTTATACATACTCTGTTCTGCTCATAGAAATATATGATCCAAACAAGTTTTGCTTTCACCTTGCACTCTTGTGGGATTATTAATAGTTGATACAAATTCAGATTCGCCCAGAACATTTAGATAGCTACCAGTTATATTATCATTATATCAATATTCAAGTCTTCAATCAAAATGTACATGTCATTACTGTTGTATCTGAACTGCCTAAAATAATTTTCCACATGTTCGGTAAAATCACGTGCATCAGATGCTGGAGATCTGCACATACTCATGATGATAATACTTTTATTTGACTGGAAATTAATTTTTATTTGTATTAACTTAATATTATCAAAAAGATCTACGATATCATATGAAAAGTTGTAATCCGATTTTATGTAGACTACAACCCCATCGCACTGATTCAATTTGCTTTGATTATAAATTAGACTGTAGTTTTCAATATCAAATAAACTTGTATGTTGAATTTCTCTAGTTTATCTTAAAACTATACAGTCCATATCACAATCCATACTCTATAGGGGTATCTTAAATTCATCTAGGTTTTTACATAGACTGCGTATATTTAACCCTATTGAAATCTAGTATTTTCTTTATTTACATTTAAAATGTGAGAGCATTGAATGTCCGTATTAATAGAATATGTTTTGATAGAGTCCATTTCAAATTCCCTAATATACTGATCCATCATAACATTTTTTTAATAAATAAAACAATGCAAATTCAGTTAAAAACAAGCGCAAAAGATACAATAATGGTTGAATCAATATTAAAATCAAAACTGAATCCAGTTAAAGATTCAGCCTTGAGCAAACATCAAACAGTTGAAAGAAATCAAAATAGACTCTTTATAGAAATGATGATACTAGCAGTAATAATATTGACCAATTGGAATATCTATAAATCGAGAACTGCTGAAGTTATTTTTGGGAATTTGATCTAGATCTTGTAACCTTTTCTAAAGCAGGGTTGGTTGGCTTCAGTGGCTTTGTCGAGGCTCCAATAGATTTAGGAAGGTTCTCAGCTTGTCTTCTTGGTTGATTCAAGTCTATGTTTTCCGGGTGGAAAGTATGTAAAATTTCCGCTTTTCCACTTATATAATGATCGGTGTTTACAATTTGTGACTGAGTTGGGGTCGAAGGGGTACTATTGGTCTTTGTTTCTACTTGTTTGTCTAGTTCGTTCAGATCTTCTATGGAAAATTGCGTGTTCTCTATAACGAGTTTATTGCCCTTGATATAATAGTTGTTGTTATGTTGTCTTTCTCGAAGTAGGAATTTCCGTAAGATTTTATATTCGCAGCGTTATTGGACAGTCAGATCGTGGGATATTTTTATACCACTTCCCTTCAACTTTTCACAATTTCACCAGCTTTCTTTTTTTTTTCAAATATGATACGAACCCTACCTTGACTGGTCGATTTGTTGTTTTTCCAAGGCAATAATAATTATTTATATCTGACTCGTTGAAAACTACGTTCAACATATTATTGAGTTCAGTACAGATAAATTCTGAAATTATATTTTTGTTGGGGACATCCAATCCAAAAATAATTATGTTATTTTGTTTCTCGTTCCTCTCTAGTTTTTCAATTTTTTCCTTTGAATAACAATTCTCCTTCCTAAGGCTGTTTATCTTAAACTTCAAGTCCTCCACTTTCAGTAAAATATTACTTTCACTAGCCTCAATACTGCTTTTACTTTTCCGCCCAACCTATCTAATATGCGAGAAAAGTATTGGTTTACCCCAAAAAAAATTGGAATTTAGAAAATTTTTTTGAGTTATTTTTACGTTTTCCATTAACAACAATACGAAAAAATGGTTTCTAGAAATAAAATCCTGTGTGTATGTCGTCGTTGTCGTCGGCCACTTTTTCTTACATGTCTTGTTAGCACGATACAGCCTCCGGAGTGCAATAGGTCATCAATTTTATGATCGAATATTGTTGAGGACATGTCACAGATGAACCCTATTGATTTTCAGTTCACCAGAGCCAGTACAACGGGTGCTATGGTACTTGAAGTACGACATTTTGTCATTTTTTAAGCAATTTCAGTTTGTTAGCACGATACAACCTCCGGTGTTCAATAAGTCATCAATTTTATGATTGAATATTATTCGGGACATCTCACAGATTACAGAGCGAATACAACAGGTACTACAGTATTTTAAGTACGAAATTTTTGTCATTTTGGAGAAGTTTCAGTTTGTTAGCACGATACAGCCTCCGGAGTATATACAAGTGACCAATTTCATGATTGGATATTATTCAGAGGGTCTCAAAGATTAACCCTATTGATATTCAGCTCACTAAAGCCAGTACAACGGGTGCTATGGTACTTGAAGTACCAAATTTTTGTCATTTTAGGAGAATTTTCAGTTTGTTAGCACGATACAGCCTCCGGAGAGTCTACGATTGATCAATTTTATGATTGAATATTGTTCAAGGTGTCTCATTTTCAGTTGACTAGAGCGAGTACAGCGGGACCTATAAATCCAGATATACTACATTTTAGGTTATTTTTGGATAAATTTCAGTTTGTTAGCACGATACATTCCCCGAACTGTATACCAGTAACAATTTTATGATAGAATATTGTTCAGGGCCACAGACGCGGAAAAGTTGGTTTTAATCTTCAAAACCGTTTATTTTGTTCCACTTTACATTTCCTGATCTCTTCCAATATCCGTTTGACTGTTTCTCCCATTATCTTAAGTATTCACATCGAGTTCCCAACAATGATCATTCTTAATAATATTCCAATAATAACCCAGCTAGAACTCTGTGTAAACGTTTGAGATGTCGGAGAAGCTTTGAAAAATATCCAATTTTCACTGTATTGATAGTTTATAGGAGGATAATCAGGAACAGGGAACGGAAATCTTGTTAAAAATGTTTATAGAAAAGTGAATTTAGCAGTGAAATATAGGAGACCAAAATTTCTAACTCACTGGTTCAAAGAAAAACGTAGAATATTAGTTCCGCTTAAAAAAATTAGAGTCACGCCGTTACACAAATTTAATAGTCTTGCTGAAGGAAGATTTAACCATGCAAGAGGAATTATTAACGAGGAAACACTCTTGCTATCAATTATGGCAGCTTCGCTTCAGTCTTTGCAGTAATTTTAAAATGCAAACACCCAAGTTTCAGCAGGAAAGAATCACTTAAAATTTCTTTTGCGCAGCTCATATAATCTGACAAGGGTTTCCTTTTTGATGTATTTCTTTTATATTGAATAAAAAAAATTATGCCGATAAAAGAAAGTCGAAAAACAACATAGTGACAACCAAACGACATGGCTTTTGATGTTGAAGCTGAAGAGGCAACTCCCGTCGTTTATTTTGTGTAGATTACCACTGTTTGTCGACTTTAATTTCCGGTGCGTGCGATAAAAGCGCCATTGCAATTATAAATTGTTTTATACGACAGTGTGGGGTAGGAAATTAGCGAATTTATTCATTTCAATCGATACGGAAAAAACGCTTTCACGTATTTTATTTAATTGGAACGGAGATAGAACATTTTTTATTTGAACGACATTTTTTCAGTTTGACGTAATCTGGGCTATTTATAAATCTTATTAAGCTTCTCATTAGCAATTAATTGAGGTCTTTTATATAAAAGTATATCAACCAATAGATTAATTGATCTTATAAACGTGAACTTGGAGTACTACTTTCGAATTGATAATGCCCCAAGCCACTTAACGAATTAATCTGACGTTTATCCGCATTAATCCAATTGATGGATTGAGATGCTATATCAAATTTCAAAGCTAATTATATGCAACAAACAATGAGAAAATTGTATGAAAAAAACTAATGGACAGATGAGAGATTTCTGAATAATAATTGCGGAAATTGTTCAATATTCCTACAATAGAACCAAACGGAATCTTATCACCAGAGCGAAATACTAACCATTGTTAGGAGCGGCCTACACTTGTAGCTGAACTGATAATGACGATAACCGGTCAAAATATTATTAGAAGAGATTAAAAGCAGTAAAAAGGAATTGATTTCACTTGTAGAAGCCGTCGAGGTCAGACTGTCCTTGAAAATTGGAGAGCTGTATAAAAAATTAAGAAAAGTTGAAGCTGAAAACTAATACATTTTGAATAAAATTGAGAAGATAGGAAGAAAGACAAAAGAGAATAACATCGTCATATTCGGACTTCACAGTAAACCTGATGACATATAGCCTGAATTTATCTGCTCGGAACTGAAAAGACTAGTAAACGTCAATTTATCTGAATCCGATCTCAACAATACCTACGCATTGGGCAAGAAGTATAACGCACCAGTCAAAGTTGAATTCTTATCTTATTTGAAAATGTCATCGGTATTCAAAAACGTGCAAAACCTCAAAGTTACTCATGTAACGATTACCGATGATTTGACAATGTCACAGAGAGAAGAGTACAGAATCCTGAAACAACATCTGATCCTTGCAAAAACAAACAATTGCAATACCTGCTACATCAGAAGAAACAGACTTTTTGTGGATGGTAAGTTATATACAGTAGAAGAATTAGAAGGAACCGAAACCACTGATAAAAACACTACAAAAACAAACAGCGAACCTAATACCCCGACCCCCAGTAAACCAAAGGCAGAAAACAATAAAATAATCACTGAAAAAAAGGACCTAACAACTAAATCTACTCAATCAACCTCGTGAAACAAACAAGAACGGCCTTTACTGAAGGATATTGACAAACCAAATATAAAAACTCGTTCAGGGTCTGTACACAGCAATAGATAAATCATTCCTTTCTCACATTTTTGCTCCGAAAATGGTAGGACGATAAAAAAGGATACCTACTACAACACACTTAATTTTATACTATTTAATAAACCTTACCACTCACCATTTTTTAACTGTATTATTTTTATTTATATTTTTATTTCAAATGGATCAATTAATACTCGAATACAACGAACCAACAATTACAAATGAAATAAATAGCCTTAACTGTTTTAAACAAGTCTTCGGCCCTTCTGACTGTTTCTCAATCTTCCATAACAACATACGATGCTTGAATAATCATTTCGATGAGTTACAGCTCTATCTATCTGAAGTTCTGAAGTCATATAGCCTCATAGCTCTTAGGCTTAGGTTAGACGGGCGCACATACGCTCAGCGTATTTGCGTCGCGTATTTTGCGCTTTAACGAAAACCACAGATTTTCATGGACGTGATTACACGAGCGTCGAGTGCGACGCAAAAATGCCACTATACAGAGACAACCAACGAGACTGCTAAGCTAATAGGAAAAATGGTTCTGTTGTGAAGCGATTGCTTCAATCAGGTCAACTAATAATCGATCCTTTTCTTGCACGATTATCTCTTATGGAGAGTAGCTCTCTTTTCATCTATACTTCGTCTTTCTCTTGTTCATTAGATTTTTAATTAAACGATTTCGCTTCAATAAATTGAAAGCCACAGGCTGATGGCGCTACCATCACGACATGGAGTGTAACAGTGTTGACAAAATTCACTATTTATCCCTACAAATGTCAATATCCAACATTCAACTGTGTGTAAAAATTAAATGTTTATGTTTATTGCGTAGAAAGTAAAAGCGTAACTCGTACACACAGTTAAAATGTAGCGCTTTAAATTATTCGCTATATAAAAATTTTGTAAATAAAAACAATTATTTTTTTGAATTATAATTTTGAACACCTTCATAAAATTCGATATTAAACATGGCAACAGTGTATGTTCTTTCCATGTGACTGTGATGTTCTTTAACCTCCAAATTTTTTATGTGGTTTGTATTTTCAGAGACTTCTCTGGTATTTTGCTTGTATTACGTTTGTTGTGATATTGTTGTTGTCTTTTCAACTGGTGGATTATCGAAAAGTAAGGATATTAAAAAACAATGTATTGTTTAGTGTGTGGTTGTGATGAAAATGAGGTGCCCAAGATGCATTGCTTTCCAAGGAATGCTGAAAAGTAAGTAAGGAATTTGGAAAATAGGCATTCCTTGGTGGTGCAAGAGAAAAATGCGTGAACATAGAGAGCAAAAACAGCATACTCATGCTAAAATATTACAAAAGTTCGAGCACTCATAAAACAGTAAACTGGAAGAAGATGTGTTTGCATGTACATTATAATAACGACTTGAATTATATTTTTTTAAATAAAATATTTTGTTGCCTTCCAATTTGTCGTCTTTATTATATATTATTTATTATGTATAACCATAAAAGTATTTTTTATTTAAATAAAAAACAGTAATTACATTCCTAAAAATGAAGATAAATGTGGCAAATAGCAGCAATTTCTTAGGAAGGGATATAATTCTACACATTGTAATTGCAAATATAAAACAGTAGCTTGCCTGCGGAACATAACAAGTCTAACTTATCTGAAATTGAGTTAGGACTCTATTCTAGTATCGCAAATAGAATAACACCGGATGGATATAAGTTAGAATACATGTATCCAATCAATGTTTTTCTATTTTTGGTACTAGAATCGACTCCTTACTCAATTCCTGACAATTGTGGAGTTGTTGAGTTTTGCTAACAAGCAACTGAAGTTTAAATGGGAGGTCTAGAATAAAAGGCGTTATATTTGAATTTTCCCGCCACAGTTTAAGATTTCCGAAGGGGACACGAATAGTGCCGAAGCTAAGCAATTTCACTGCGCGCCCTCTACAAATGGCTTTCGTTACAGTTCGCCAGAGCAGTTTTCACCGATCAAAATTTCATCATTGAGTTACTCGTCTCGTTGGTTGTCTCTGCACTACACGTCCACCGCTACGTATTGTAACATGTATTCGCCGGCACGTCGGGGCACGCTAGAACTGGAACACATTGTTTAGTATTTGTCGAAATACACGAGCGCGTGGGTGTACACTCCAAGAAAAAATAATCAGTTGAATAATGTGGGATACAGAAAAATTAATTGCTGAAATTGAAAAACGGCCTCCTCTGTACAACATAAAATAAAAAGAGTACAGCAATAGAGAGCTAAAAATGAAACTCTGGGATGAAGTCTGTGCAGAGTTCATTGACAATTGGAAAATTTTGCCGGCTACAGAAAAAAGTAATAAAAGCAAGTAGATATTTATTTATTGATTTTAATAATAAACACATCAAATTTTCTCAAGTTGCCAAGATACGGCTCCGTCATTAGTCATAAAATATTGTGTAAAGTATTCTTTGACTGCAAAACCGCTAAATTTACCTCCCGTAGCCACCTTTCCGATATCCTCTAGTGGATTTGTTAAAATGTCATCCTGGTCAAATGCATCCCTCCTTACAAAATTGTGCAGTACACATGAAGATTTGATAATATCTACTGCAAAATCCTCCTCCACCAGTAAACTTGTGTGAAATACTCTCCATTTATTTGCAAGAATACCAAACGTACATTCTACAAACTTATGGGCTCTTGTTAAACGGTAGGTAAATACCTTTTGAGGAATTTCCAATCTTTTCTTGCGCACATATGATTTTAGTATATGTTTATCAATAGCAAATGCTTCGTCTGTTACAAATACATGTGGTAATAATGGCAACATTGTACCTGGAAGTGCTGTTTTCTCTGGTAGGTCAAGCTGATTTTGTGCCAGTGCCAGTGCCAGCCCAAAATTCGATCCTTTAAAGACATTACTGTCGGCTTCTCGTCCGTAAGCCCCTACATCTATTGCAGTGAAACAATAATCCGCATCGGTGACAGCTAGTAAAACGATCGAATGGAATTTTTTGTAATTAAAGTATTCTGTCCCAGAATTCTGAGGTCGAACAATTCGGATATACTTGCCATCGATCGCCCCCAAGCAATTTGGAAATTGAGTTTTTTCATAAAATCTATTTACCAAATGGGTCCAGGTTGCTGTTGTTGGGATAGACAATTCTAAAGGTTGTAAAATGTTCCAAACAGCCACGCATGTTTCCCTTACGATACCTCTAATCGTACATCTTGAAACTTGGTAGACATATTCTAAGCACCCGAAATCTGAGCCAGTTGCCAGGTATCTGCAATAAATTTTAAATTTAGTTACCTAATTGCTTATTAATGTAAATGTTGTCTTTCCGGTGAATTCGTTCAGACAAAATGGAAGTCGGTCAGGGACCAATTTAAAAGATAGGTTACTATGATGAATCGTAGCAAAAGTGGGCAGGCTGCCAAAAAAAGAAAAAATACCTTTTTTTATCAGCTTCTTTTTCTGACACCTTCTATTGAAATGAGAACTACAAGTTCGAATATCAGAAGCCCAGAGGATAGCGGTGAGGAAAATGACGATGAAAATGGTGGGGAGTCCACACAGGAGATAGAAGATTCCCAGTCACCCCTTGCATCTACCTTGCCTGAATCTGAAGACACTCAGTTGCCCTCTACATTCGCAGCGTCTCAACGGTTTTAGACCCTTCCTACTGCCTCAGCTCGCGTAAAATCGAAGGAAAAGAAAAAACAAACGGAAGAAGTTACAGAAATTCGAGCGATAACAAAAGTTTTAAATGAAAGCGTTGCTCTCCAAAAAGAGGTGAACAGCCAGCCCAGAGATGATTCTGAGAACAGGGCATTTTTGATGTCGCTCTTACCATTAATGGAGCAAATATCGATCCCAGATATGTTGTCTTGCAGATTACGTTCAATGCAAGTGGTACAAGAGTGTCGTTCCCCTTCTCAACCGAGATCTCAAGGCAACGCTGCCTATACACCGGCTAATCGAAACCGATATGCTTCGGCTTCTACAAGTTCCAACGATAATTATGAGAGATATCAGTCTCCACCATGGGATACACCAGTTTCCTGTGCTTCTGCTGACTCCCAGGACATCCAATACGGCGGTGGTCAATATTAAGAGAGACTGTAGTTCTTATTTAGTTTTTCTAATATTTAGTTGTTTTTTATATTTGTGAATTTTCTAATGAAGTTCACACATACCTTAGAGTGATTACCAGACGTTCTGTTGGGGAAATTGGAATCCTCATGTTTGTTTTTTCCTTTTGCAAAGCGTTGCATAACAAGTTGAGTAGTTCATCAAAACTCTCTACAGACATTCGGTAAAATGAAAAGAACTTTTGAGGATGTAATCTGTGTTGACTAATTTTTGTTTGAAAGTAACCCGTCGATAACCTGTCACTCAATAAGGGATGAACCCACCATCTACGTTTAGCTCTCCTTTTCTTATTTTTATTTTTAAGTAATAAACTTATACAGCTAGCCAGTTCTATCTACTCTGGCTGTACCCAACGTGATGTTTACGCTCGTATAATTTCGCAAACAACCAGTGTAAACAATACGCGACGCAAATACGCTGAGCGTATGTGCGCCCGTCTAACCTAAACCTTACAGAAACTTGGGACGTAAAAGATTCAGACTCGCTAACCTTAATTGGATATAGAATGATATGTAACAGAAATAGAATTAATCAGAATGATGGATTTTTGATATACGTCCGTGATGATTATTATGAATATTATCAATTTATCAAAATTGGTGAAGTTAATGGAGTTATAGTCAATATGAAGTGTGAGAATGCTAAAATAAACGTTATTATTTTGTAAAGACCTCCTTGCATTAAGATTGAGGATTTCAACTTGAATATGAATACTTTTTTTGAGAGAAAAAATTTCCTGTCAACGATTATACTTTTTTTTTGGAGATTTAAATATAAATATATTAGAGCAAAATAATAAAGATGTGGAAAATTACCTAAATGTATTGTCATCAGAAGGATTCAGATTCCTGATAAATAACCCTATTCGAATAACTACTGTCTCGAGAGCCTGTCTGGACTACATATTTTTAAAATATAATTCTGACATTATTGAAAATATGTACCCAGCCGTAATTTTTACTAATATAACCGATCACTTCTCCATAGCTGTAAAAATAGTTAACTTGAAAAATAAACATGAAATTGATGATAGTAATATGACTCAAAATTATCTAAACGAAAGAAAATTGTTAGATATAATCAGCACTGAAAGCTGGATAACTGTTTATGGAGAAAGAGAAGTTAATTTTGCTACTATTAGTGTTTTAAATAAAACTCACGGTTTCTAGTTAATACCACAATATAATAAAAATTGTTGAAAATTCTAAAAAATTGACAATTGTTTCGATAAATAAATTGATTCATCGAAACAATTGTCAATTTTTTAGAATTTTCAACAATTTTTATTATATTGTGGTATCAACTAGAAACCGTGAGTTCCATTTGAAACACTAATATGAGTAGATTCCACGAAGTAAGGGTCGAGACAGTTAATTTAATTTTGCTACTGATAACTTAATTGAAACCCTGAATGAAATAATAAAAAAATCTACTCACTCCAAAAAAAAACTTTCAAAAAGAAGAAACCGTGGATCACCAACGGCCTTATAACTTCGATTGATAATAGAAACAAATTAGAACAACTTTTCATAAGAGATCCTTTCAACCTTAGAGAAGAAAACTGTATTTAATAATTACAAAAATAAACTTACTTACTTCATTATTAAAAAAACCAAACATGAAAACCTCAAAAGAAAGATTGATAAAAACAAATCATCAACAACAAGTATCTGAAACGTCATTAAGGACAATAAAGAAAATTAAATCTGATAATGGTGATGATATAACTGACAAATTGCAAAACACTTCAATCAATACTTCTCTAATATTGGTGAAAAAATGGAAAATTCGATTCCTCAAAGTCCAGAAATAAAAACAAAAACTAAATATGTCTATTCCTCTATATTTCTGAAGCCAACAGATCACACCGAAATAGAGAAGCTTATTAGGGAATTGAAGAATAAAAAAGCTAGTGGTCTCGATGGTATATCAAACGAAATACTTAGAATAACAAGTGATGTTAACCGATATCGTATATTATTAACTTAGCTTTAGATAATGGAAAAGTCCCTAATCACTTTAAAAAGGCAGTAATAAAACCAATTTACAAATCAGCAGACGTCTAGTAAGCAACTATAGACCTATATCTTTGATTTCTTCAGTAAAAAAATTGTTTGAAAGAGCTGTAAAAAACCGCTTAGTTAGTTTTATTAACAAGAATAAAATAATCTCTTCTCACCAATTCGAGGGTTTCAGGTGCGAAAATCTAATCAGGATGCTATCGCCAGCTTAACATCCATCGTTTATTCAGCTGTTGATCAGAAGAAATCTTGTTTGGGAGCATCTGTTGATCTGGCAAAAGCTTTTGACACAGTAAATCATAAATTATTGCTTGATAAATTGGAAAGTCTTAAAGACCGCAAACAAGTTGTTAAATCGGACGATATGTGTAGCCAAGAAGAGTTAAAATAACAGTCGGAATTCCCCAAGGAACCGTCCTTGAGCCGATACTATTCATAATTTACTTGAACGATTTGCTACAGCTGGACTCAATTGGAGTAATCTTGTCATTTGCTGATGGCACAGCGATTATTTGCGAAGGGCAAAACTGGTCTGAAATCCAACAAATTGCCTCTGATGATATGCAGAATATCGTTGAGTGGTTTGAATCGAACAAATTGACTGTCAACGTCACTAAAACTATACCATTCACTTCATTTCAACCATTTTTACCGGAATATAATACTATCTCTGTAGGAAATCGTACTCTAGAGCTCGTGCACACAGTCAAATATCTAGGCATACATATTGACGCCTTTTTAAAATGGGACGTTGATGCTCGCAACATCACCAATAAGCTCAGAGGCCTAATCTACAGATCGAAACAACTAGTAGAATTTTTATCTCATCAACCACTGAAAATTGTATACTGCGCTTTTGTTGAATCCATATTACTATATGGTATCATTGGTTGGGGAGGAATTAGGAATAATTATCTAAGCTCGATAAATATCATCCAGAAACTCATTCTGAAAATTATTCTAAAAAAACCTCGCAGATTCTCGTCCAATCAAGTATACATTAATTCAAAGGTAATGGACATTCTGCAACACTTTTGCTTGAAACTCCTTTGTTTTTTGTACACAAACAGGCATTATACATATAATATACCACAAACTTACGGAACGTGACAAAATACACAATCCGCTATATATGCCCTTGTTACTGTTAAAAACACTTGGCCAGAGAAGCTTCTGCTTTATCGGATCAGAACTGTTCAGTTTCGCATTATCATTTTTTAATTTTTAAAAGAAAAACAAAGTCAATAGGACGGTCTGTGTACCTTAATAAAGTCCAGCCAACTGTGTGACAGTCCTGTCAAGAGTAATAAAATATCAATCAAAAATAAGAGCAGTGTTTTTTCATAAAAAATAATATAATTTCTCACAAAGTTCTCGTTCATTCAGAACCATATAAGGAACTGACGGTAAGGGAACGCAAAATTGGTCCTTCTCAGCCAATAGTTAGCCAGAAAACAAAGCTTTACCGAAGCGAAAATTGAAATCGAAGAGCAGATGTCAGACACACGTGTGTGCAATCATTGAAAACCGAGCTGGAAAACAGATTGAATCGACGCAGACGATAAGTATTCAGCAGTTTAGCACCTTTTTAGTGGTACCATTGTGATAGCACGCCACATAAGAATACCCCATCCATCAATCAAGCTCTTGACAGAACAGAAATAATTACTTCCGAGGTCAGGTACAAATTATTTATTAATTATCCTTGCATTGCTGCTGATTTTACGTTACCTAGTCGCGTTTCCACTTGTTTTAATATGTATTTTCCAATTTTTTCGCATTATTTTCAACTACTTGTGATAATTTCGTGAATTTCTCGGCAGGCTATAGACAGCAAAACTCACTTAAGTCTCAATACATTTCTATTGAATAAAATATTTGGGTTGTTAAAATTTATCAAAACACCCAAGTTTCTCGTACACTCGTTTATATAATCAATTTCAAGCTTTAATTAACTTTATTTAAAAAAAAATTTCGATACAATGGAAAATGCAAATGAAGAAAGAAAGTTAATAGCTCGTCGCGCACATATTAAAGCTGAACTTACACGTTTTCGAACTTAATTAGATAAATATAGTCCCGAAAAATAATCGCTAACAGAAATCGAAACTCGCTACGAAGTCACAAAAAACATTTTATCCGAATTTAAAGTTATATAGGGTGAGCTCGAAGATATTTTACTCGTTACAGGTACCTTAAATGAAGAAAAAGGTAGTTCGGTGTTATGTATATGAGATGACATGTCAAGCTTCGATGATCTGTGGTCGCGTGACAGGCGACAGACCAGAGAAGGCGGTTATGTCATAGAGAGCAGAATATACACATGTTCATGAATAATCTTGTTTTATTCATTTAACATTAATATTATTAAAGCCAACTTGAAACATGGTGTCAGGTGTAAATTAATAAGAAGAGGAAGTTTAAGAAACATAAAAGACAGAACGTTAATTGGTAATAAAATTTTAAAATGGATTCAAGCGGATTTAAACCGCCATCTAATCTTGTGTTTGATCAAAACCTTCATAAAAATTACGAGAAGTTTAAACAACATTTCGAAATTTACTTGAAAGCAGCCGATTTAAGTGGAAAGGCAGACGAACGAAAAATCGCTCTGTTTTTAAATTCCGCTGGTGAGGAGGCTATAGAAGTGTTCAGCACATTGAGTCTAACAGAAGACCAAAAAGGGAAATACAAAGAAGTCATAGCAGCTTTTGATAATTATTGTAAACCACGTAATAATGAAACGTTCGATCGTTTCAAATTTTTTTCAAGAAATCAAGCAGATGGAGAAAGTATGGATCATTTTATAAAAGACCTAAAATTATTAGCTAAACCATGCAATTTTGGAACTCAAGAAGATAGTCTTATAAGAGACAGGATAATTTTAGGGGTCCAAGATCATAATTTGCAAGAAAAACTATTGGGAATAAATAATTTAAATTTGGAAACTGCAGAAAACACTTGTAGAACAACAGAAGCTACTAAGCTTCAAGCAAAGGACCTAAACAGGGAAGAAGTAAATTTAATTCGAAGAAGATACAGTCAAGGTAACCCTAGCACTAGCGACAGTGGCAATTATAATAGTAAGGAGTACAGTTGCTTGAAATGTGGCAGAAGGCACATTAAAGGCAAATGTTTTGCATTTGGGAAAAACTGTGCAAAGTGTGGACAGGAGGGACATTTTGCTGTCGGATGCAAAACTGGCAATAATAAAAAAGATAATTTTGGTAACAGTAAGGTAAATCAGAACAAAGGTAAATATTTTAACAGTCATAATAGAAATATGAGCAGTAATCAGTATGTAAATGTTGTCGATGAAAATGATTCGAGTGATGAAGATTTTGTTATTGATAATCTAACTGTGTTTAACATTTATGAAAATAATAATTCAGAACTAGAGAAAATTTGGACAGAAAATGTATGTATTGATAATAGTGTAATTAAGTTTAAGGTTGATTCTGGGGCTCAATGTAACGTACTTCCATTAAGTTATATAATAAAATTAGAAAGGGAGAATGATATAGTACATTCAGAGCAAAGTATTATAGCCTATGGCAATAATAAAATCAGAGTTGTAGGCAGTATAATCTTAAAATGTTTAATTAAAAACAATGTTCAAAATGTAAAATTCTTAGTTACAGATATACAAGGCAAACCTATTCTTGGATTAAAAACCTGTGTAAAATTAAATATAATTTGCAAAATAGATGAGATTAACTCAAACAATAAAAGAGATACTAAAGAAAATTTCATTAACCAGAATAAAAAGTTGTTTGAGGGTACTGGTAAAGTTCCGTTTAAATATAGGATTGTATTAAAAGAGGGTTACAAACCAGTTGTAAGTAATTGTAGAAGAGTCGCTGAAAAAATTAAAGGTAAGCTAAAAAATACTCTGAATGAATTAGTAGACAAGGATATAATTGAGAAGGCTGATGAACCTTCAGAGTGGGTAAGTAATATAGTATGTGTCGAAAAACCTAATTCAGACAAATTAAGAATTTGCTTAGACCCTATACATTTAAATAAGTATATTTGCATAGATAGGCATCCGATACCAACAACAGAAGAAATAAGTTTAAAATTAAGAGGGAAAAGTGTTTACAGTGTGATAGATATGTCAGATGCCATTTATCACATAGGGTTAGATAAAGATAGCCAAAAGTTATGCACATTTATAACACCATTCGGTAAATATCGTTTTAAAAGGTTATGTTTTGGCCTATCATGTAGTCCAGAAGTTTTCCAACGAGTAAACGAAAGAATCTTTGGAGATTTAGGTATCCCAATATATTTTGATGATTTAATAATTGCAGGTAAAGATGAAAAAGAACACGATTTGATAATGAATAAAGTATTAGAGAGAGCTAAACAGTTTAATGTTAGATTTAATGCTAATAAGTTACAATACAAAGTAAATGAAGTAAAATACTTGGGGCAAATTTATTCCAAAGAGGGAGTAAAGCCAGATAATTCATACGTAGAGGCAATAAGGGCTTTAGAAGCGCCAAAAAATAAAAAAGAGTTGCTGAGAATTCTGGGAATGGTAAATTACCTAATGAAATTTATACCAAATATGTCAGAAATAGTAGCACCTCTAAGAGGTTTAATAAAAAATAATGTAAATTTCCTATGGACTGCTGATCATGATAATACATTTAGCAATTTAAAAAAAGTTATAGGTAATTTACCAACTCTTAAAATATTTAACCCAAACTTACCTATTACAATACAAAGTGATAGTTCCCAGTACGGTATGGGAGGTTGCCTCATGCAAGGAGGTCAACCCATAGCATTTTGCTCAAGACGTTTCACAGAAACTGAGACAAGGTACGCACAAATAGAAAAGGAGTATTTATCAATTTGTTTTAGTCTAATTAAATTTCATCAGTTTGTTTATGGTAATAGAATAACAGTACAAACAGATCACAAACCAATAATTGGCATTCAGCAAAAAGATATTAATAAAATTACTTCCAGACTACAAAGAATGCGCTTAAAAATTTTAAAATATAATTTTGAAGTAGAGTACATACCAGGTTCAAAGATGTATGTAGCCGATCTCCTAAGTAGATCGTTTATAAAAGATAAAGTAAATGAAGATGGTGAAATGGAAGAGGTTGTACATACAATTGACATTGAAATTTCCATCACTAATAGACGATTAGCTGAGGTAAGCAAAGAAACTTTGAACGATAGTAATCTTAAAAAAGTTACTGAATTTTGCATTAAAGGTTGGCCAGATAAAAAACTATTAGAGAACACTGATCTAAAGCAGTATTTCAAAATAAAAAATGATTTACTTGTTCGTGATGGAATTCTATTTTTCAATGAACGAATTTGCATACCTAAAAAACTACAAAATCACATGATTAGAGAGCTACATAAATCACATTTTGGTATGGAAAAAACAAAAAAGTGGGCAAGAAAAATATTATACTGGCCTGGTATAATAACTGATATTGAAGATTACATCTCAAGGTGTCGCATATGTGAGAAGTTCAGCAGAAATAAAACAAAAGAACCTCTAATACCGCAAGAGGTACCTAAATATCCGTTCGAGATAGTGGGATCTGATATATTAGAATATGCATCAAAATATTATTTAGTTGTAGTTGATTACTATAGCAACTGGTTTGAATTAAAAGAAATACAAAGTAAGTGTGTGGATGAAATTATAAAACAATTAAAAGTAATGTTTTCTAATTTTGGGTTACCTGCAAAATTTATATCCGATAACAATCCATACAACAGCTTAAAATTTAAAGAGTTTTGTAATCAATACAATATACAATGTGTTTTTACGAGCCCCAGGTACCCAAGATCGAATGGGTTGACTGAAAAAACAGTACACATCTGTAAACAGATATTAAAAAAGTGTAACAACGAGGACGAAATGTTTCTTCATTTGCTAAATTATAGAGTTACACCACTATGTGGTCTTAATGTCTCACCATCAGAGATATTACAGAGCAGGTTACTAAGAACAGGTTTGCCTATATCCAACAAATTATTGGAACCCAAAGTCACTAATGAGTATGAGAAAAAAGTAGAAAGAAAATTATTATCAAAAAACTATCATGATAAATCTGCTCAAAGCAGCTCAGATTATAATGAAAATCAAGATATACTATTTAAATTAAAGAAGGATGGGTGTTGGACACCGGGAAAAGTTATTTCAAATAGTAACACTCCACGATCATACTTTGTGAGTGATGAAAGTGGCAGAGTTTATAGAAGAAATTCTTCCTTTCTAAAAAATACAAAAAATCCAACGTTTATAAATGCGTCAAACAACAACGAAAATGTAAACGCAAACTGCAAACCCAGTAACGCTGATAAATCTAGCGAGAACACTTGTGTGGCTAATAGCACTGATTTATATAATAACGAAAATGATTGTAAAACTAACAATAATAAAAAGCCAAATGAATGTCAAGGTGTCATTGACAAGGAAACAAATAGCAAATGCACAAGATCAGGTCGAGTCATCAATGTACCAAATAAGTTAAGAGACTATTATACATAGCAAAAAAAAAAATTATATTGCAATGTTTACTTTTATAGACTTGAGTAATTGTTATTTGTTTTAAAAAAAAAAAAAAAAAATGTTAATTTCATATCTAGTATATAGTCTTTAATATTAGTTATTTGTATTTCAATAATTTTAATATTGACAAAGTCCAAAAAAGGGAGATGTTATGTAGGTATATGAGATGACATGTCAAGCTTCGATGATCTGTGGTCGCGTGACAGGCGACAGACCAGAGAAGGCGGTTATGTCATAGAGAGCAGAATATACACGTGTTCATGAATAATCTTGTTTTATTCATTTAACATTAATATTATTAAAGCCAACGCGAAGAATTCCAAAAAAAAAATTTTAAAGCAATTTCTACCGCTAAAGATTCAATTTATAAACGTGCCCCAACTCCTATACAGATCGCTACTCCCGTAACATCAGTACCACAACAGGTACAATCAAATACAAAATTGCAATCCGTAAAAATTCCCGAATTTTCAGGACAATACTCTGAATGGCAGGGTTTTAGAGATACTGTTACAGCCTTGGTACATAATAACGGTTCATTACAAAATATTGAAAAACTCTACCACCTTCAATCATGCTTGAAAGGTGAGGATGCTCATGTTATCGTATCTTTACCTCTTTCTAACGCTAATTACGTCACCGCCTTCAATTTATTATCTGAAAGGTATGATAATCGGAAGGCCATTATTAATGCACATCTTAAAGGAATATTTGAGTTACCATCTCTACATAGAGAATCACACGTCAGCTTACGCAATTTCCTCGAAACATTTTTAAAAAATTTATGCGCTTTGAAAAGTTTGGGTGAACCAATCGACAGTAGTAGTACCATTTTATTATATCTTTTGAGTTGAAAGCTAGATTTTCCTACAAAACGTGAGTGGAAAAACTTCAACAATAAAATTAGTAAGCCCAAAGATTTTTCTAAATTTTTAACTCGAAGGTGCCAAGTCTTAGAGGCCTTAGATATAAAACCACCAGCTAACCACCCCGTAAACCGCACAAAACAAAGTTTTCAGTCTTTTGAACAAACCGATCCCGTTTGTCCTTCTTGTAATGATAAACATTTTATTTATGTGTGTCCAAAATTTAAATCTTCTTCGGTGTCCTCTCGTTTTAATGAAGTAAAACGTTTATCTTTATGCTCAAACTGTCTTCGAAAGGGGCATAGGAATTCGGATTGTAGGTCATCTGGTTGCAGGATTTGCAATGGACGCCATTCAACGCTTTTACATCAACCAAAAAATGTTGCAACATTCAATAATAGTAATAATGATAGTTCTTAGCCAAAACAGCAGAATCCTCAAAGAAATGTTAATTTTGCACAGATACTTCCTTCAATAAATATTGATACAAGTAATACTACTCACGATAATTATTAAAATGCTCCAGAGCCAAACGAAGTTCAAAATTGTACAGTATTGTCTCATCATTCTCAGAAAACCTCAGAACCCTTTGTTTTATTAACTACTGCTCTTATTCACGTTTTTAACGTAAATAATGTTCCAGTGTTGTGCGGTGTTTTGTTCGATAGTGGTTCACAATCAAATTTTATTACTCGAAATATGGTAACACGATTAAATTTAAATACTCGAAAGGTAAATATGCCGGTTTCTGGAATAAATCAAATAAAAACAATAATTAACGAACAAGTTAATATAACTTTTTCCTCGATTCGTGTTTCACACAAGTTAAATATTTCTTGTTTAGTTATCGACAAAATAAGTGATTTCACTCCGCAGGTGTCATTTGATGTTTCGAATTTAACTATACCCGATCTCCCTCTCGCTGATCCCGATTATAATGTTGCTTCAAGCATCGATATGCTTATTGGTTCATCATTGTTTTATAATTTACTTATTACGGGTCAAAGTAAGCTTGGTAAAGGGCTGCCCATACTACAAAATAGCGTTCTTGGCTGGGTAGTAGCAGGTCCCATACCGATAAATCTGCAACAGTCAAAATGTTTCTTTCTATATTCGCAAAATAATAATAATGAGGGTAATTTAAGTGCACAAATAGAAAAATTCTGGAAAATCGAGGAAGTTCCTCAAAACCCAGAAACTTCTTTGACCCTTGAAGAACGCGATTGCGAACAACACTTTCTAAATACTTCTTCCAGAAGAGCAGGGAAGATTTGTTCTTAATTTTTTGAGTATTGGAGTTTCAGAAAACCGCGCGTTAAATCGTTTATACTCGATAGAACAAAAACATTCGAAGAACGAAAGCCTAAAAACACAATATACTGATTTTATGCACGAATATGAAAAACTCGATCATATGAGACCAAATTTCATCAACCCCGATTTTTTACTTGCCTCATCACAGCGTTTTAAAATTAGATAGCGTCACAACTAAAGTGAGAGTTGTATTCGATGCTAGCGCTAAAAGTTCTTCAAATTTATCTCTAAATGATGTTTTAATGAACGGGCCTATTCTACAAAACGATCTTTTTTCAATTTTGTTACGTTTCCGAAGACACACGGTGGTTTTTATTGGAGACTTAGCAAAAATGTATCGCCAAATATTGATACATTCTGATCATCAAAATCTGCAACGGATACTTTGGCGAGATAATCCCCAAGATAAGGTAAAATATTATAATTTACAAACATTAACTTATGGTGAAAAACCCGCATTATTTTTAGCCACGCGTTGTCTCAGACAAATTGCAATCGAAAAAATCAATAAGTACCCCATTGAATGCGATATAATTAATAAAGATATGTATATCAACCACGTGTTAACAGGTGCTTCGACTAGTGAAGACCTAATTAAAATTCGCGCAAACTTATTTACTCTTTTATTGGAGTATGGTTTTGAAATACGTAAATTACAGTCCAATGATAGAGATTCTTTGATTTCAGATACACAGTATATGATAACGGATGACTCTTCTACTAAAACGTTGGGTGTAAGTTGGATTCCTTCTTTAGATGTTTTTCGATATAAAGGCCAGGAGAGAAGTTTGAGTTCTGGTGTTATAATTACAAGGAAAAAACTTTCTTTTATTGCTTAAATTTTCGATCCTCTTTCTTTTTTGGGCCCAATTTTAATACGTGCAAAACTTCGGCGGGCGTAATTTCGGCCGGTAATCCCTTGGCCTACCTGCATAAATCAAAGGGTACCATTTATGACAGGGGTAATTTCGGCCGAGGGGTTGATGTTTACGATGAGATTAAAATATTGGTAATTACGCTTAATAGTTTCCTTTAAATGTATAAAATTCACAAATAACAGGTATAAAATTATTATAGCTAGTCAGTATTATAACTTATCTTTAAGCTACTAGTCGATAGAAAGCATAAAATATATTATTTGTATACGATGGCATCAGTTTCAGTAATTAAGAGTTCACGCGGTTGTGACTTACTAGTTGTAGAAAAGTTTCAGTTTTGTAAACAGGACGTATTAAAAAGTGGTGAAGTACGTTGGAGGTGTATAAAGAAAAATTTAAGATGTTTAGCCAAACTGTACACTGTTGGTGCGGAATACACAGTTACTAGAAGTGAATTAATCCACAACCACGAGTCCGATGAAACTACGTTGGAGAGAAAAATAGTGACGACTTCATGCAAGCGCAAAGCTGAGGAAGACATATCGGAGAAACCTTCAAAAATTATTAAAAGCGTTCTTTCAAATCATTTGCCAGAGAATTTGTCATCGATAGATGTCAGTCTAATAAGAAGAAATTTGTACAACAGCCGCCGTAAGCTCTTACCAGCCCTGCCTAAGGATATTCACGATGTACATTCTGTACTCGATAATTATGGACCGAAAACCACAACAGGTGAAAATTTTTTGTTTATCAACAGCACAGCTGATAATATCATTGTTTTTTCTTGCCATACAAATATAATAAGTTTATGTAAAATGAAAGATTTTTACATGGATGGCACATTTTCTTATTGTACAAAATATTGTTATCAGTTATTTACCATCCATGGACTGGAAAATGGGCATTATGTTCCTATTTTGTATTGTCTGTTGCCCAATAAGACCAGTGACACATATATGAGACTTTTTCTGTTGGTAAAATCTAAAATTTTTGAACTTTATAATATTGTTTTTGAACCGAAGGAGGTATTTGTGGATTTTGAAATCGCAATTCATAACGCATTAAAAGTTGTCTTTCCCAAAACCAAACTAAATGGTTGTATATTCCACTTGCACCAGGCGTGGTATAGGAAAATACAATCATTAGGGTTAACCCAAATGTATAAAGATAAAAACTGCGAGGAAAGCAAATGGCTTACTCATACTTTTGGGCTAACTTATTTAGACCCCTCTGAAGTTGAAGATTGTTTCATATTTGATCTCATGTCATACAAACCGGACCATAAACTTATAGATAAATACGCAGACTATTTATTAGAAAACTACATAGCGCCAGAATCTCATTTTCCACCAAATATATGGGCATATGAAAACCCATCAATTAAAAGAACCACAAATGCCTGCGAATCATTCCATTCGCACTTTAATTCTAGTTTTTATTCAAGTCACTCTTCTATATTTATTTTATAGAAAAATTAAAAGATTGTCAGATCGATGCATATTTAAAAATAAAGACAAACAAGTAAAAAACAAACTAAAATTTATCGAAAACATGGTAAATATGCTTCGATCTGACAATATTTCTAGAATTAATTCCGTTAAATCTGTATCACATCAAAACGTTTTTTAAAAATTTATAGTTTACCTAAGTTATAGAAATAAGTTGATGTAATAATTTTATTGAAATAAAGAAATATTTTAATATAAAGCATTCTGTTATTTTATTTGATTTGCGGCCGAAAATACCTATGAGATAAGGAAGCAACTTAAAACCTCCGGCCGAATTTACCTACCGGCTTTTAGTACCTGCCCTTTTTCCGGCCGAAATTACATCCGCCCCAAAACTTATTATGCAAAATTTATGGCTACAACAATTAGAATGGGACGAGCCTTTGCAAAAGCGAAACGAGCCAATTTTTGTTCAACTTTCTACACTATGGCGTAATTTTCAAACTGATTTATATGGAATTCAATCTTTGCAAATACCCAGGTACATCTTAGTTAACAATTCTCGTAACATTCAAATTCATGCTTTTTCGGATTCGAGTGAAATGTCGTATGGATGCGCGATATATTTACGTTCTATCAATGACCAGGGTCATATAGTGTGTAATTTACTTTGTGCAAAATCCCGCGTAGCTCCGCAAAATACTATTTCCCTACCTCGTTCGGAGCTTTTTGGAGCACTATTAATGTATCGACTTTTATCGAAATGTTTATCGATGTTAAATATTGTCATTGATGAAATATATTTCTGAACAGACTCTACAATAGTCCTTTCATGGATAGCAGGTGAACCCCGAATGTGGAAAACCTTCGTTCGTAATCGAGTTTCTGAAATACTGTCGTTAACCTTGGTAAAACATTGAAATTATATAGCTTCATCTCTGATTTAACTAGTGAGGGTTTTTTAAATGTTCTAAAAAGATTCGTTTCTAGACGAGGTATTTGTACAAATTTATATTGCGATAATGCTACAAATTTTGTAGGCGCCAATAACGAGCTGTTAGCTATCCAAAAATCAACATATACTGATAGGGTACGAAACTATTAACTTGAAAGTCAAATTAAATTTCATTTTATACCGCCACGATCCCCAAATTTAGGTGGACTTTGGGAGGCCGCTGTCAAATCCACGAAACATCACTTGAAACGTGTTCTAAACCAAACATTTTTAACTTTCGAAGAATTTTATTCCGTATTGACTCAAGTGGAGGCGGTACTCAATTCACGACCTATTATCCCGTTGTCTCATGACCCACTGGACCTGGAAGCTTTAACACCCGGACATTTTCTTATTGGACGAGTTCTAACTGCTGTTCCACGGAAAGATTTAACCGATGTAAAAACCAATTATGTCAAAAGATATCAGTTTACTCAACAAAAGGTTCAACATTTCTGGTCAAGGTGGATGAAGGAATACCTGCACTTGCTATAACAACGAACGAAATGGCAATACGATAATCCACTACTCAAAGTTGGAGAGATGGTCTTATTAATAGAGGAAAATATACCTCCTCTTTGCTGGACACTTGGCAGAATCGTCGGAACACATCCTGGTTCAGACTCGATAGTACGCGTCGTAAGTGTGTTGACCAAGAATGGTCTAGTTCAACATGGTATTAACAAGATATGTGTCTTACCTATTAGTTAAGGGATTTATCAAAAGTATGCTTAATAAGTTGATTATGATTATGATGATTTCAGTATTTAAAGATAAACTTTCCTTTCATTGAAAGCCGAGCCTTTTAAGGGCGGCGGAATGTTCAGTTTTGCATTATCATTTTTTAATATTTAGAAGAAAAACAAATTCAGTAGGACGGTCTGTGTACCTTAATAAAATCCAGCCAACTGTGTGACAGTCCTGTCAAGAGTAATAAAACATTAATCAAAAATAAGAGCAGTGTTTTTTCATAAAAAATAATATAATTTCTCACGAAGTTCTCGTTCGTTCAGAACCATATAAGGAACTGACAGCAAGGGAACGCAACAAAAACTAAAGAACAATTCACCCAACACCTTGAAAAAATATAATTCAGGTCGTCTTTTCAAAAACAAATTAAAGGAAAGTATTCCGCTGATGTAATTGATCCGGTTTTAGTTATATAAATGTTGTTTGTTATTTTATACATTGTGTTTATATATGTGTATATGAGTGTATATTCTTAGTTTATAAAAATATTAACTGTCCTAAATATATGTCTTTCACCTTAATAAAGGTTATTAGTGCCATAATTATTGATAAATGTGAAAAAAAAATCATTATATTTGTAATTTTTCATGAGTCAAAGCACATTATAATATAATACTCGTTATCACTGTTTATGTTTTTTAAGTTTCAACATTTGTCAAATACATTGAAGATATATTTTCTATAAAGAATCAATACCCGAAGAGAAGTTCTTTGATGAACTTAGTCGGGTACCCTACTATTCTTGTTTATTTAATGTACATCGCATCTGTTCATGAACATTATACCGATGGCTTATTAAATTTTGTATCTATGTAATTTTATTATTCAGATTATTTTGTAATTATTATGTTATGTTAAATTATTATATGAAGATATGTATTTTCATGTAAATATATATCTATGTATGTATTTATAGACAAATAAACATTCATAATATCAATATAGTATAAGAAACATGAATCTTTTTTGAATTCAGGTAACGGGAAAATGTTAGAAAGAAATATGTAAAAGGGAATAAGATGATATTTTTATTCAATTTTTCCCATAAATCAAATAAATATGGCACAACTATTCAAATGTCCACCCTTTGCAAGAAAAGAATTTCTCAAGCTTGCTTTGGATTTGGCAATAAATTTAAAAATTTACCACAAATTCCATATTCACACAAAAACTGCAAAGAACGTTTTCTACTATTGATTTTTAAAGCGCCACCCGGATCTGTAATTGCGGTCGCCAGACGCTACTAGCTTGGCTAGAGCTGTTGGTTTTGATAAGCCACAAGTTAATCTGTTTTTGGACCAACTTGATATTCTTATGAATACTCCCAATTTTCCGCCATCTCGTATATTCAATGCCGATAAGACTGACGTCTCATGTGCTCATAAAATGCAAAAGTATAATCTCAAAAAGGAAAAAGACAATTTGAAAGAAGACAGAATGTTACCGTTATGGCTTGTATTAATGTCACAGGAACCTTCATCTCTACACAACTTATGTGCAAGAGGCAAATGATGAATGATACCTTTATGTTCAATGCCCCCACACCAATGGTTAAATGGACAGTTACGTATTTCTAACATGGCTTGAAGATTCCATCTGAATCTAGCTCCGTTCTTCTAGTTTCATGAAACCTTTTAAATTATTGTAATGTTTTTCTTATTTATTTACACACTAAACGGGTGGGGTAGATTTTAAACACACGGTATGGCTACTTACGAGTTTATTTAAACACTAAACTACTCACTAACACTTAATTTATATACACTTAACTATTCACTTATATTTAATTTATATACACACAACCTTAATTATTAATTTATATCAACAATTTACTGTTCGCTATTTCAGTGTATTCTTGTTTATTTGTCGAGATCACTTTATCAACTAAACTAATTCTTCCGCTGGTCGGTCCTTTATATATATTAGTGCCTTTTTTACTAGATAATTCTAGATTGCGGCTTACACAACAACAATTGGCTCTCGCATTTTCTAGATAAGACTGGTCACAAAAACAATGTCTATATAAGATAGTCACAATCGTAAACAATTCTAAGAAATACCCGCGCATCCCGCATACTTTTAAATTTCATATATGGTGTTCGGAATTCATATTCCTGAAAAGAACAATGATAAACATATCCATTTTCACGCCGTCATTCAATGGATCGTGACAGTTAGCGACAACTGTCATCGGTATATCCGATTAAAAAAAAGATCAAGTGACAAGAAAGGTAAAAAGTCAGTGTGACATTTAATTTCCAATTCTCATTACGAGAAATTTCTCATTCCAAATTTTCTTTCTGTTCCTTCGACGCGTCAACGGCATACACTATTTTAGTACAAGAACAGTGATCGTAAAGTGATATTCATACAAGTCCAAAAAAGCAGGACGGGTTTTGGTCTAGTTAGAAAGCTATATATTCTGTATATAGTCATATTTTATTGTGTTTTAAAAAAGTGTTTGTTTTAATTTGAACTCTATAAAGGCAAGTAGCCGGTAGGGATTGCATGCTGTGGCCTTACAACCCACTATTGCAATAGAAATAAATACTCCTCCACAAATAGAGTATTATTTCACCCCATTTTTCATTGGTTTTGATCAGGATAAAAGAACTTAACTATAGTCCACCGTCTTTGACAACAGCGAGTTTGTTCAAGGCGTCGCTGCGCACGTTGGTAGAGCGTAGCTCCAAAGTGGATTAATACACCAAATTACTCCATATGGCTTAGATCAGCCACGTCAAACTCAAAGTCACTGGTTGGCCAAAAGCATGAAGACCATAGACTAGGTGGGCCGCAAAACCTAATCTTAAAGAAGACAAACTACTGAAAATCTTAACGAAAAAAAGTACTATTATGTTAGAAGTATATTTATTAAATTTCCAATAAAAAGGACATTACAAAAACTTACAAACATTAACTTCTTTTGCCAGATATTTGACATATTTCGTCTTTAATTAAGTTGTCTATTTGTGGCGTGAATTTATCGGCGGAAATAACTTTTAAAACTGCGTCCAAGTGTGCGCCCGTCATTCGCAATCTTGCGGGAGGTTTGTTTCCTTTCATCAAAGAAAATAATTGTTCACACTTATAGGTACTTCCAAACATTGACAGGATTTTACAGGCAAGTTTTCTCATTTCTTGATATTGAAAAGGCAGGTACTTATAAAATTCGAATGTACCAACACTATCAAATTTTTCTTTTAAATGGGTTTGACACTGAATCTCAATCACTTCCATCTGCAAGTGAGGGGGAACTTTATCAATGTCGATAGTGAAAAGACCAGTAAATAAAGAAAAATTGTTTTCTTGGGACTTAAAATCCTGAAAACGCTTTTCAAATTCTGACAGAAGGCTTCCCATTTTCTCTCTATACATTTTGTATGATATTGGGCCACTTGTACTTTCCTGAAACGCTTCGCAAGTCGGAAAATGTGACAGATTATCCACCGCTCACTGGTTTTTCCACAGCATCATCTTACACTTGAAAGCTTTAACATGATCATGCATATCTGTTATAACTTGACGTGGTCCTTGCAATTTCGTATTTAAGTCCGACAAGTGTTTTGTGATGTCTACCATAAATGAAAGATCTTGTAAAAAAGGTACGTCGGATAATAAGCTGACATCTTGTTCTTTCACTTCCATGAAAAGGCGAATTTCTTCTCTGAGTTTCCAAAACCGATCGAGAACCATAGAACACGAAAGCCATCGCACTTCTGCATAATAAGGTAAACCAGTCTACTCACTTTCTAAATCACGTAAAAACGCAGAAAACTGTCGCTGATTCAAGCCACGTGACTTTATGAAGTTTATAATTTTTTTCACTGACTTTAAAACTTGAATAGATGAGGCTTTTACTTGATGAAGATCCATACTGAACGATGAAATAAAACAATATAATTTGTTTAAATCTTCATATATTTGAACTAATGTTCAATTTAAACTTGTTGACGCGTTTCACTAACACAGTTGCTTTGTCAAAATAAATATATGGAAAATTAGTTGGAAACGCGAGAGAAGTTTACAGTATTTGCATAAACAAAGATTGGGAAACAGTTAAAAGCACTCTGGTAGCTCACTTTGGCGACCAGAGAGACGAAAACGGATTACTCTTTGATTTAGATCAGTTGAGACAAAATTCTAACGAACCTGCTCTTAATTTTTACACTAGAGTAATGTCTAATTTGAGTGCTCTTCATAATTACGTTGATTGTCATGAAACTAGTCAAGCTGGTGCAACCGTAAAGAAAAATTTTTACAATACACATGCTTTAAAAATATTTCTGGCCGGTTTGAAAGAACCTATGGGCTCCACAATTCGAGCTATGAAACCCGATACTCTTGCAACAGCTAGACAATTTATTATTGCAGAAAATAATATCCGTCACCTTCAAAAATCAAATAACGAAACTTTTAAGAATAAACCATATCCAAAATTTAATCAAAACTTTCAAAATCAAACTAATTATAATATCCCTAACTTCGGTCACAATTTAATGCCAATACAAAATTTTTCAAATCCATTTCCTCGTGGACCAATCAATGTTCAACCCAGATTCATCCCACATAGATTCCCGACTAATAGACAAGTTTTCGGTCCTCAACAACCTTCAAGAGCACCGAGTAATGTGTGGAAATCTAATTCAAATTTCCGTCAGCCCAAACCAACTCCTATGAGTGGCATCTCGTCAAATACATTTAACAGATCCAACTTTAATCGAAACCAAAATCGATTTGCACTTCCACCTCCACAACAATACCAACCATCACAACCCAGATTTACTTCTGAAGAACTGCACAATGTCGACCAAACGCAATATTATGACTATTATCAATCAAACACTCCTTACTACCCTCATGAAAATAACATGCTTGACCAAGATAACGTTTACGACCAAAATTGTATTTCTCCCTATGAATTTAATGACTATGTAGACACCACAAATTCAATATCTGACAATCCAGAAACACAAAGCAACGACGAACAAAATTTTCAAGACGCTCCCGAACCAACAAATCAGACGTAGAAATTTTTTCAATTTATGACAAGAAAGATCTTCCATACATAATAATTTCTGATCCTCCCTTAAAATTATTGATAGATACCGGAGCTTCAAAGTCATTTATAAACCCCGAAATTGCTGAAAATTATTTCCCAAATTATATCTATAAAGAACCAATTACCATCAGCTCAGTCTTCCAAACAACTACTAGAGATTTTTGCGCTAAAATTCCAGCTTTTCGCGAATTCAACTCAAATAAAATCATGAAATTCCATCTTTTTAAATTCCATCATTTCTTTGACGGCTTGATAGGTTACGAAACTTTAAAGGATTTAGAAGTACATATCGATCTAAAAAATTCACTTTTAAAAACACAAAACGCTAACCTACCATTATCTCACTACTCTTCTAAAGGCAAACTTTTATTTTTCGCTCATGTTGAACCCAATTCCATAGAAACCGCAAAAATACCTGTCAATATACCAAATGGTACTGTTAGAATTCCATACACTGAACTATCTAGTTGTAGTATCAAAGAAGGTGTCACTTTCTCAAAAAATGGATATGCCTCTGTTGATATTATAAATACCTCCGAAAATGTTCAAGATGTCTTTCTATACAAACCCATAGTTGTAGAACCTTTTGAAGACAATTACGAAATCTTCCAAATTTCTGTTCAAAGCCCTGCCGACGATCATCCCTATAATTTCGACACTGCCCAATGCATTCGAACTTCTCATTTAAATTCAGAAGAAAAATTCGAAATCGAAAAACTCTGTAAACAATTTCGTGACATATTCCATAAAGAAAATTCACCCCTATCTTTCACCAACCAAGTCAAACATAAAATTAAAACAACAGACGAACTTCCAGTCTATACTAAGTCATATCGATACCCCTACATCCATAAACCTGAAGTCGAACGTCAAATTAACGACATGCTAGAAAAAGGGATTATTAGGCCTAGCGACTCACCGTGGTCATCTCCTATATGGATTGTTCCCAAAAAAGCTGATGCATCTGGAAGAAAGAAATGGCGCATCGTCGTTGATTACCGAAAAATCAATGAAAAGACCATTGACGACCGTTATCCCATTCCAAACATAACTGACATACTTGACAAACTTGGACGCTGTTATTATTTCACCACCTTAGATTTAGCCAGTGGATTTCATCAAATTGAAATGCATCCCGACGATATTAAGAAAACCGCTTTTAACGTTGAAAATGGTCATTTCGAATACGTCAGAATGCCTTTCGGTTTAAAGAACGCCCCTGCAACATTTCAGAGGGTCATGGATAATGTACTAAAAGAACTCCGTAATAAAATTTGTTTCGTCTATATGGACGACATAATTGTCTTTTCAAGCTCACTCCAAGAACATATTAATAATTTAAAAAGTGTTTTCCAAAAGCTTCGTGAGAGTAACCTCAAGGTTCAACTCGACAAATCCGAATTTCTTAGAAAAGAAGTATCATTTCTAGGTCATATTATCACCCCTCAAGGCATCAAACCCAATCCTGATAAAGTAAAAGCTATTACCAACTACCCCTTACCGAAAACCACGAAAGACATAAAAGCTTTCTTAGGCCTTCTCGGGTACTACAGAAAGTTTATAAAAAATTTTGCCAAATTAACCAAACCCTTTACAAGCTGTTTAAAAAAAGGCGCTCACATCAATATACTTGACCCGATTTACATAAAAACATTCGAAGATTGCAAATCTCTTCTAATCAATGAACCCATTCTCATCTACCCCGATTTCACCAAAGAATTCATTTTGACCACAGATGCAAGTAATTTCGCAATAGGAGCAGTCCTCTCCGAAGGACCAATCGGTGGAGACAAAGCCATAGCATATGCTTCTCGTACACTTAACGCTGCTGAACAAAATTATTCAACAATTGAAAAAGAGTTGTTAGCAATAGTTTGGGGTACAAAACATTTCCGGCCATATCTTTTCGGCAATAAATTCAAAATCGTCACCGATCATAAACCTCTACAATGGCTAATGTCTCTAAAGGAACCAAATTCCCGACTTGTCCGTTGGAGACTGAAGTTAGAGGAATTTGACTACGAAATCGTATATAAAAAAGGTTCTTGCAACACGAATGCGGATGCCCTTTCCCGTATAGAAATTTATCCAATAGATAACGAAAATAGTTCCGGCTCTGATCTACCGCCAATTTTTCAATATATGAAAGAATTTAATGAAACTAACGCTACAACCAAATCAGACTCACAATCTCTCGTTCCCGAAGTAGATTCAAATGACGAAAATGACGATCAAACAATACACACTAGTTTAGAAAACCCAATACTTGGAATCGAAATAACCGAGAAACCATTAAATGTATTTTTAAATCAAATAGTAATAATCAAAACTGATCAAAATCCTCATCAAGAAATTAAAAAATTATTCGATAACCCTGCAAGAACCAGATGGTTCTTACACGTGAGTGAAAATTCTTTTGAAAACCAAATTATTCAATTCTTAAAAGACTATGCTGTTCCGAAGAAACGGTATGCCTTTTATTTTCAGAACGATATCGATGAAACTCTTTTCAAAACCATGTGTAGAATAGTTCCCCAGACCTTTAAAAGCTCTGCATTTATCTTAATCAAATCAAATATTATACTACATGACGTTAAAATCGAATCCCAACAACAAAAACTTATAAAACAACAACACGAAGGCATTACAAATCACAGGGGAATTCACGAGACTGCTAAACAACTAAAAACCAAATTTTATTGGCCAAAACTAAATAACGACGTAAAAGATTTTATCAATAACTGTTCCATTTGTCAACAAGTTAAATATGAGAGACACCCGCCTCTAATAAAACTTCAGCTAACCCCAACTCCAAGAAAACCGCTCGAAACGTTACACATAGACACTTTTAAATTTGACAATACAATTACGATGACAGTATGTGACAGTTTTAGTAGATTTGGACAAGCTTACATAATTCCAGCATTATCTGCGATTCACATCTATCAGTCATTATTACAATTCATTTCTACGTATGAAATTCCAGAAAACATTGTATCTGATAATGGCACAGAATTTACTCAATCCACTCTCAAAGGCTTTGCTACATTATATGGTATTAACTGGCATTATACTCTTCCACATAATCCTAATAGCAATGCAATCGTAGAAAGATTTCATTCTACAATATTAGAACACATGAGAACATTATCCCTAACGAATCCAAAATTAAACCCATTCGAAAAATTGAGATTGTCCATTTTGGGATACAATAACTCAATTCACTCTGTCACCAAACATAAGCCTATTGACCTTCTTCTAGGACATCTTCACCTAAAAGATCCCATCGAAATCGACGACGAAGCTCAACCAGATAACATTCAATTAAATGAACATAAAGAAACTATGAAACAATTATATGACAGAATACATACTGACACTAGTAACAAAAAACAAAAAAATATTGAAAAATTAAACGAAAAACGTACAGATCCCCCAGACATTCCCCGGCACTACCCTTTACAAGAAACAATCGGAACGACAATCTAAAACTAAACCTCCTTATAAACCCGAACACATTTTGACATCAAAAGATATTACAGTAACGACTTACAAAAACAACTATCATAAACAACTATTTAAACCCGTAAGAAAACTAATTAATGTAACTTCACAGGACGTTGACTCTTCAGACAGTGACGAACCAGAAGATACAGATTAAATCCTTGAAAAGTAATCCTGGCATCCTATCTTTCGAACTAGGACCAGCTAGGGTAAAAATCGCTTCCCATACATTTTTACACTATATCCCTACAAACCCCATCCGAAATCAAATTACAAATCTAAGTTTACAATATTACTCATTAAACAACTTATTTAATAAGACGAACCATATTCATGAACATTCTTTGAGAAATGTTTATAAACAATTGCAATTTGAAGTTAATAGTATAAATGTTAAAATGAACTCCATATTTCCATCTAATCGAATTAAAAGAGGAATAATCAACCCTCTTGGCTCGCTAGTGAAACTCGTTACTGGCAATATGGACCAAGAAGATGCCAACAAAATATACGCAAGTATTAGCGAACTGCAAAATGATCAAAATAAAATCATTAGAGAAGTAAATTCACGAATAACTCTTAACAAAAATCTTATGGATAGCGTTAATGAATCAATATCAATAATTTCAAATAATCAGCTTCTAATATCCAATAAAATTAATGAATTAGGAAAAGCACTCAACGAAACATCTTATGATTATTCACACTACATAGAATTTCAAGAAATTTTTAGTCAAATAAAAATCAATCTGGACTCTATGTCCAGCTTTCTTAATGACATCGAAAATGCAGTAAGTTTTGCCAGTTTAGGTGTTCTGCATCAAAGCGTAATCTCCCGTGAGGACCTTAAAGAAATAGTCCAAATTTTATATAACACATACACATATGATCAATTATTATTCAATGAAAACCAAATATTAAAATATTATGCTATTGTTAATACTAAAGTTTATTATGATAAAGATAAAATCATATTTTCACTAGAATTTCCACTGGTCCATCCAGACGTATTTACCTACTACCACTTATATTCCGTACCTAATATAAATAATTCTGTCCTTATTCCTCCTTCTACTTACCTAATTATGAGCAACAACCAATATCAGTATCAAGAAGAAGAATGCATCGATCTCCAATCCGTCTACTACTGTAAAACCAACAGGCTACAAGTAACCAGAGAAACAAAAGACTGCATCACATCTCTCCTCTCAGTCACATCATCGCCAGAGAATTGCCAACAAATCGCTGTAAAAGTCTCCGAACCAATAATAGAAGAAATTAACGAAAGCCATTACATTGTAATATTCCCAGAATCACAGAAAATACAAACAGATTGTGAAGAATCAGGAGTTTCAGTCTTACAAGGAAGCTATTTATTAACGATCCCGCCAAGATGCTCTATAGCTACTACAAAATACACATACAAAAACGAAAAAGATATCATCGAAGGACATCCTATAGCTCTCGAAGGAATCCAAGAAGTACCACTTCCAATTTTGAATATCCAAGAGATTCAGCTAAAGAAAATCAACTTAGACAAACTTCATAAACTGCAACTTCAAGAAAACAATGCAAATCCGCTTGATGAACTCAAGATGCCTGTGGCCTTTTCTCGAATTGCTATCAATTCAAGTACCATAATCTGCATACTTCTAATCTGTTATTTCCTATTTAAATATAGAAACTTTATGAGAAAGGTTTTTCAGCATAAAAAGAAGCCTACCAACATCGATCCAACTCAAGTGGTTCCACCCTCGCTTCACCCTTGAGTTTTCTTTGGGGATGGAGGAGTTATGAAACGATAGATGTCCCGTCAGCTGAATTCGTTACCTCATATGGCATTGTTACATCGAACCATCATCGGACGATCGACTACGTCATAATGCTGAATTGCACTACTGGACACCGCATAGCTTCATTATACATATTTTATATTCAGAATGATTATAGACTTCATATTGTTAACTTCAATAAATATTAATAAAGTGTAACTATTGTAATTAAATAATTTTTAAAAAAGTAAAGTTTTAACTTGAAAACATAAAGTACCCCATAATTCTAAATTCATATCGTTCGATGTAACAAATCTATTCCCTAGTATACCTCCTAAAGAAACTATAACTCTTGTTGATAACTTGCTCACATACAATAATGTTAATCCTATAATTCACTCTGATATCATTACTTCATTAAAAGTGTGTTTGAATCAAAATTATTTTCATTTCAATGGAGAGGTTTATAGCAGTAAATATGGTTTGATTATGGGCAACCCTCTCAGCCCCCTACTAGCAGAAATATTCATGGATAATATAGAAAAAATAATTCATGAACACCCCCTTAGTAAAAAATTTATGTACTGGCACCGATATGTGGACGACATTTTAGCTAGCTTCATCGGTATAAATAGACAATTAGAGAGCTTCATTACATACATAAACTCGATTCACAATAATATCAAATTTACCGTAGAACTTGAACAAAATAAGTCTATAAACTTTCTAGACCTTACAATTTCAAATATAAATAATAGACATGATTTTTCTATATTTCATAAACCATCACATACAGATATTACAATTCATAATAGTTCGGTCCACCCATTCAGTCATAAACTAGCAGCTTTCAATAGTATGATACACAGACTCTTAACAGTCCCATTAAATATTAATAATTATACCAAAGAATTAAATATCATAAAACTAATAGCAGTTAATAATAATTACGATCCAAATTTAATTGACAATATCATAAATAAAAAGATAAAAAAACAGACTTTAGAACAAGTATTCCCTTCAGATAAAAATAATAGACAATTTAAAAGCTTAACATACTTTGGAACACCATCCTTAAAAATTAAATCATTTTTAGAAACTTTAGACATGAATATTTCCTTTAAAACTGATCACAATTTATCCAAATTCATTAAAAATAATAAATCTAAATCTTCAAAATTAAACAAATCAAGAGTTTATAAATTGAAATGTGGTAATGACAATTGTGATAAAATTTATATCGGTAGAACTTTTAGAAATTTTGAAACTAGAATTTCGGAACACAAACGTAGCTATGACAACAAAAAATTAGATTCTAACTATTCAAATCATTTATTAGAAAACCAACACATTTTCGACCCAAATTTTGAAATTCTCCATGTAATCGGTAAATCCTTTAGTTTAAATTTAATAGAAGCCCTAGAGATTAACAAAAATAAATATTCAGGTAATCTCCTTAACGGCCAAATAGATATCAATTAGTCTCCTTTATTGAACCTCTTTACCTAGAAGATAGCTTAGGAATGTTTGTAGTGAATGAATTTCCAGGTAATATCTTTTAATACCATTGTTAACCTTAGTAAATAGATTTAGCACTGTATATATTAAGACATTTTTATATTTTACCTTCATTCGTTTTGACAAAGCTACTGTGTAAGTGAAACGCGTCAACAAGTTTAAATTGAACATTAGTTCAAATATATGAAGACGTTAAAACGCTTTCCAACTTGATTACTTTTGAGCATAAAACTTCTTGGTGGATTATGCAATGAACATGATGAAAATCTGGTTAGACACTGCCCGTTTCTCTGATATTTGTTTGTAATATTTTAATGAAGCCATTATTTACTCCAGTCATTGATGGAGCTCCGTCTGTTGCAACGGAATACAGTTTTGACAAATCTAAATTGTACTTTTGCAGAAGTCCATAAACAGCATTGAAAATATCCTCCCCAGTTGTTGTATCACGCAATGGTACTAATTCCAGTAATTCTTCATAAACGTTGATATCTCTATCAACAGCACGAATAAAAACAGCGAGATGCGCCACACCACACACATCTGTACTTTCGTCACAGGCAATAGAAAATGCAATGAAAGAGTCTGATTCTGTTTTTATCTGTTCGCTTATATTGGCAGCCAACTCGGTAACTCTTTCAGCGACAGTATTCCGGGACAAGGATATATTTTGAAAAGCCTTCACGCTCCCGGGACTTACAATTTCCGCGGCCTTTACAAGGCACTCTTTTATAAATTCACCTTCAACAAATGGTTTTGAGTGTTTTGCGATCAACTCCGACAGTACGTAGCTCGCTTGAACGGCAGATTCATTTTCTTGCTTTGGACGTGTAAACATAAGCTGTTGATCTTTTAACCGTGATTTTAACTCTTTTAACTTTTCGTTTCTAATCATGCCTGTATACTTGTCAAACTTAGTTTTATGACTATCATAGTGACGTTTTATATTATATAATTTTGGGACACCGACTGTACTGTTACAAATCAAGCAAATAATTTTGTCTTTCACTTCACAGCAAAAAAACTCTAATTCCCACGATGCTCATCTCCAAGTTTCCTCTTACTTCCACTTGGTTTTGAAACAGACATGTTAAAAACTTTATCCGAAATAAATAACAATAAGTACTGTTACGTGTTGTAACAATAAGTACGCACTAAACTCGCAATTCTATCGCAACTGACTCATAACTGACTGAACAACTGAACTCAATCGAGCGGTATTGGCTTATATACGGATTGTGATTTCTCGACAGTTCTTTCCAGAATGGTCAGGTAGCGTCATCTGTGTTCTCGCGCGATAGAACTTTCCGGAACAAGCCAGGCTTTTAGGTTGAGCGCGCATCTTAGTTCATTATCACAGTACTTTATTTACGGTTTTTAACACGCTCGCGGGCCGCATTACATGGCTGTTTTCAAAATTGATTCGGGGCCGCAGGAAAATGCTCAGTGGGCCGCATGTTTGACATGGCTGGCTTAGATAGAGTCGGATTCAGGGACTCTACCAGTGTGCTGTTTCGTAACATTATTTTACAACAATGCTTGTTCTATGTGGTTAAAATCTTATCCTGGTGCGAGTATTGAGCAATATAACATATCAGGGTTAGTTGCACATGCTTTTTCCCAGACTGCTCGATTGGATATTGCACAAAAAGACTTCCAATGTATTGGAAAATATTATATTATTAGAAACATATTCACAGACTTGGACTTTCTTCCATATATGATAAAGGATGTTCCAAATACTACCGAACCGATCGAACAAGAAGAAAGTCCCAATCCAGCAAATCAAGATACTGATGAAGCTTCTATGCAAAATCAAAATGTTCACACCATACCATCAACAGCTAAATGAAGAGCCAATCATGGAATAGGTGAAGCTTCTATGGAAATGGAAACAAGTGACTCCCAGTATATAAATTCAGGATTTATGAATAATAAACAGATTAAGACCATTCTTGTCGAAGTTCAACTTCTAGGCATCATCTCACCTGTTTATCTCATTCTACTTCGATTTATCCAAATATTGAAGCAGCTAAAAAGTTTTTAAGAAATGTGGCCTGTTCCGAACTGTAACAAGAGGAGAATGAACTATCGAAAGGGAATAGCCGTGAAAAGTGAAATACTAAAATCCACTTCTTTCAAAGATTTCTTGGAAGAGAAATAGACACAAGCTAAAGAAGCCGAAATCAAAAGAGTAGAATTCGATGGGATTAAAACTGGGAAAGTGATAAATAAAGGTACAAAAGTGAAGAAAGAAAATAATATGAAGAACAGCAATGATAGTGGAAATGGAAATTATGCCTGCTTAGACTGACACGAAAATTTCGAAGAAGATTGAAAGAGCCGTGAAGAATGGGTACATGAAGATTGCGACATCGATTTGATGTCTCCTTCTTATACATGCAACTTTTGTAAAGATCAATAAACCTGAATTAGTTGTTTAAATAATGTTATTTGACACGTTTTTCTATTTGATCAACTGTCACATGTTACCCTCAATAATTAAGGATGGCAAAAATGTGTCGATTTTTTATGGGTTAAAAACTGGATTGCAGTAAATCATAATAATTTATTTTATTGAACATTTTGATTTCCTTTTTCTTAGGTTGAACTAGTAATGTCAATTTTCAAATGTCGTATTTATAAATAAAAAAGACTTTAGGTGTGTCTTGTGCTACCCGACTTCCCCCTAAATAACTTAATAATGACAAAACAATCAAATAATCCTTTTATTCTACACTCCTTCCTCATTGACCCCAGAAATTAGGAGATGGGATTTTATTAAAAATATGTTGTACAAGGAATTGTAAAATTTCATTTTAAAAAATGGTGAACGCACCATATAATATAGTGGTGGGTGCACCTTATCGACTAGGCTTGATGACAAGTAATTAAATATCACTGAAATTATGTATTCATTTAATGAAACTTGAGTCATAGCACGCATTTATTTTCTCAATTGAAGCGAGATTGATAAATATTTTCATAGAATGAAACTACAAAATCGGAATTCTGCCATGATATTGTTACGAAACAGCACACTGGTATAGTCCCTAAAATCGACTCTGTCTAAGCCTGGTATAAAAGTTAAAATTATGGCGGATACGCACTGTTTTTTTATGACTGTTTACGACTTTACGACTATCTTATGAAAACTTTGTTTTTGTGACAAGAGTTATCTAGAAAATGCCAGAACCAATTGTTTTTGTGTAAGCCGCAGCCCAGAATTCTCTAGTAAGAAAGGCATTAATATAAATAAGGACCGATCAGCGGAGGAGTCAGTTGATAAAGTGATCTCGAGAAATAAACCAAACTACACCGAACGGTAAAGTGCCAATATAATCAAGTTTGTGTGAATATAAATTAAATTTTAGTGATAAGTTAAGTATATATAAATTAAGTGTTAGTGAGTTAGTGTTTAAATAAATTAGTAAGTAGCCATACCGTGTGTTTAAAATTTATCCCACCCGTTTATTGGTTAAATAAATCAGAAAAACATTACATTGGTGTCAGGTGTGGGGTAATATAAATAAATTGCTACGTAAAAATGGCCAAGAGACTATGTGACCTCGGAGTGGCGGAACTAAGAGCAGAATTGGAAGATCGTGAGTTGGAAACGTCCGGAAAGAAAAGTGAATTAGTAGAACGACTTAAAGTGGCACTGGAAAATGACGGCTTTGATCCAGAAACAGTTTTATTTAATGACGAGGCTTCTACCTTAATCTCGTCAATTTCTGCTAATATTTCTGCTAATATGGACGAGAAGATTTCTGCCATGGAAGAAAACATGGACGAGAAGATTTCTGCCATGGAAGAGAAACTTTCAACGAATGTGAAAAACGATATTTCTGCTTTGAAGAACGATATATCTGCCGATATATTATTAATGAAAAACGACATTGCCGCTGACGTTGAAAATGAAATTTCGTCTCTAAAATCTGAAATCGAGAATAAGATTACAACGATAGACGAGAAAATCAAGGAGTTAGAGGAAAAAATTGCCGATTCAAGAACGCGAGGCACGCCAGAGGAAGAAAACAAGACCGAGCAAACGAAACCTTGCAAGCCAGAAACACTACCTAAGTTTGAAGACATTGGCAGTTTTACCCAAGTCAAGTCCCCAACGTTCGATGGAAAAATGTCGTGGACCAATTATGTGAAACAATTTGAAGCAGCCGCTAGAGTGAATAATTGGTCCGATAGAGAGAAGGCAGTGAACTTAACCATCGCGCTTCGCGGAGATGCCTTAGATGTACTCCAGACGATACCTTTGGAAGAAACAGATGACTTCGAGCAGATGAAGAAGAGGTTGGACATGCGATATGGTCATGAACATTGAGAACATTTGTACCAATCTTAGCTGGAGAACCGAAGGCAGAAACGTGATGAATCCCTTCAAGAATATGAAGTGGACATTGCCCGACTAGTTCGATTTGCTTATCCGTCAGCACCAGAGAACATGATGGTATGTCTGGGCGTCCAGGCCTTTATTGATGGCTTACGTGACTCTGATATGCAAAGGACGCTCCGTTTAGCCCATCCGAAAACATTAGTCGACGCATTGACAGCTGCCCTTGAATATGAAGCAGCAACGAAGGCTTCAGGATATAACAAAATCAGGACCATCCAAGAAGAAGGTGACGAAGACAGATTTGACCAGTTCGTCAGTTTAATGAAAAATATGATGGACAAGAAGCCGAGAAAGATCAGATGCTGGAATTGTGGCGAGCTAGGGCATGTACGTAGTTCATGTAAGCGCTCCAAGAGTCCTGCGAACCCCAGTCACAGGAAAACTAGAACGGGTCGGTTACGAGGGGGCAGCATCGACCCATGATCGTTCCAAAGACCCTCTCATACTGATATCTTCTCTCAGATGTCGCAACGACAGTGTATATGTGGATGGCGAAGTAAATGGCAAGAAATATGCTCTGCTGGTTGACACTGGAGCACCTAGAACCATTATACGACCAGAACTAATGAACTCCAAGAAGAAGCTTTCACCAACGAGACTGCGACTGCGGACCGCCACAGGTGAGAGTGCCAACGTTTACGGTGAGACACAAATCCAATTGGGAATTGGCGCAGAAAAGGTCACGCATACGGTAATCTTAGCTGACATTGAAGAAGACGTGATTCTGGGAATGGACGTAATGAATGTACATGGTTTCCAATTAGACTTCAGAAACAGAACCATTAAAGTGGGTTCCGAGGAGGTATTCCTGCCTCCATAAGAAGGCAGCGCGGTGTTGGCAGCTGTACAGGAAGATACCGTTCTACCTGCACGAAGCGAAACCATGATAGTAGCACGGCTACAGGGAATCATGGAGGAAGGTACACCGTTTATGATGGAGCCAAGGAACCACGATAAAGAAGTTGGCAAAGGAGTACCAATTGGAAAAGGTTACATCGGCGAAAGAGATCCCAGTACGTGTGATAAACGTGAATGATTACCCAATTACCATCAAGAAGGAAACCAAGATTGGATCCTGCGTACCAGTGACGTCTATAGTTCGTCAAACAACGACCACTGACAGATTCGAACAAATGTTATCAGTAGCTGATTAATCTTTGGATCAAGCTGAAAAAAAGAGAATGAGAGAATTTCTCTTGCAGTATCGAGACTTATTCGTGCCAAAAGGAGGAAAGACTGGTAGAACATCAGCCGTCAAGCACAAAATCGATACTGGTAATGCTAAGCCAATTAGACAATCAGCTCGAAGACTTCCACGAGCGAAGAGAGAGGAAGCTGAAAGAATAATTCGAGGGATGGCAGAAGAAAAAGTAATAGAACCATCTACTTGTCCATGGGTGTCTCCAGTAGTGCTCGTCAAGAAAAAGGATGGAACTACGAGATTCTGCGTGGATTATCGCCAGCGTGACGAAGAAAGGCAGCTATCCTCTGCCTCGAATTGACGATACGCTAGACAATTTGGCCGGCAGCAAACTGTTTTCCACCTTGGACCTGAAGTCTGGTTATTAGCAAGTGGAAATGGACCCAGAAGACTAAGAGAAGACTGCATTTACCACCGGATCTGGATTATGGCAATTCAACGTCATGCCCTTCGGGCTCTTAATGCGCCTGCGACATTTGAAAGACTCATGGAAAATGTCTTGAGAGGGTTGTCTTGGAAGACATGCCTGGTCTATTTGGACGACATCGTAGTACTGGGAAAGACATTTGACGAACATCTGAAGAATTTGGAAGACGTATTCAAACGACTCCAAGCTGCCCACCTCATGTTGAACCCGAAAAAGTGTCAGCTATTCCAAAACCGTGTCACTTATCTAGGTGATATAGTGAGCAATGAAGGAGTGGCGGTGGATCCAGAGAAAGTTGCTTCCATTCAGCAATGGCCGCAACCAACCGACAAACATCAAATTATGAGTTTCCTTGGACTCTGCACATATTATAGAAGATTTATCAGGAAGTTTGGAGATATTGCTAAGCCTCTAACTCGACTTACAGAAGAAGCAAAAGCTTTCCAATGGGACGAAGATTGTCAAACGGCTTTTGATACCTTGAAGAGGCATTTAACCACGGCGCCGATATTAGGATACCCTTAACCAGGGGGAGACTTTATTCTGGACACTAACGCAAGCAACGTAGGAATTGGTGGAGTGCTCTCACAGATCCAAGGAGGGCAAGAAAGAGTGCTGGGATAGTTTTGTAGAGTCTTCTCCAAACCAGAACGAAACTACTGCGTCACAAGAAGAGAACTTTTGGCAGTAGTGAAGTCCGTGGAACACTTTTACCAGTATTTCATGCAGCACTCAAGTGGTTGATGCAGTTCAAGAATCCCGAGGGCTAGATCGCTAGATGGATTGAACGACTTCAAGAGTACGATTTCAACATCGAACATCGAGCTGGTGTGAGTCACCGAAATGCCGACTCCCTATCCAGACGGCCGTGCCCAACAGACTGCTCCCACTGCAACAAGGTGGAATCTAGGGAAACTGCAGTTTCAAGAACTACTGTAGTCAACGAGGAACGGTCACCCACCAGAATCAGAGAAGATCAGGAGAATGATCCTCACCTGAAGATGATCCGGCAATGGAAGAAAGAAAATCGGCGACCTACCTGGCAAGAAGTGTCAAAATTTTCACCGACACTCAAGGCGTATTGGGATCAGTGGGACTCCTTTGTCCTGGAAGAAGGGCTGTTAAAAAGAGTCCTTGAAAACGATGATGGTTCTGAGATGAGGAGACAGCTAGTTATCCCGAGAACAAGAGTAGCTGAGGTACTAAAGAAGTTACATGTCGGTCCATCGGGAGGTCATCTGGGAGTGAAGAAAACCCTTCAGCGAGTTCGTGAAAGGTTTTATTGGATGAACAGCTCCGACCATGTGAAGGACTGGTGTAAGAAATCTACGACTTGTGCTACGAGTAATGGACCACATCGCAAGAGAAAGGCACACATGAAACAGTACAATGTTGGAAGCCCTTTCGAACGGATTGCTTTAGATATCGCTGGGCCATTTCCACTTACAGAAAATGGTGGCAAATACATACTGGTTGTAATGGATTATTTCACAAAGTGGGTGGAAATTTACGCTATCCCGAATCAAGAGGCCACAACAGTCGCAGATGTATTGGTGAAAGAATTTATCAGCCGATATGGAGTGCCCTTGGAAGTCCACAGCGAGAAGGGAAGAAATTTCAAAAGTCATCTATTCCAAGAGATTTGCGAGAAGCTGGGAATGAAGAAGACCGGAACAACAGCATTACATCCACAGTCAGATGGAATGTTCGAGAGAATGAACAGGAATATTGGAAAATACCTGTCCAAAGTAGTATCCAGCCATCAGAGAGATTGGGACCAGTATCTCTACCTATTCGCATTGGCTTATCGATCTGCCGTCAATGAGTCCACGGGTGAAACACCTGCGAAAATACTGTTTGGACTTGAAATGAGGCTTCCTTGTGACCTGTAATTTGGCGGTCGCCCTGGAGAAGATCTAGCAGGCGACGACTACGTGATCCAATTCAGAAGAAGGCTGGACGATATTCATGAATTAGTTCGAACCAATCTTCAAGTTGCCAGCGACAGAATGAAAAGTCGGTACGACACGCAGGCCACAGTAGGCGAATTTAAAGAAGGGGACAAAGTATGGTTAGACAGCCCGACGAGGAGAAAAAGATTTTCTCCAAAATTGCAAAAATCTTGGAAAGGGCCATACTCAATCAAGAAAAGGATTAATGATGTTATATATCGCATAAGCAAGATCCCCAACGGAAAACCAGAAGTAGTTCACCAAAATCGACTAGCGCTATTCGAAGGAGACCATGACCTATAGAAAGGAGTAAACCGTATTCGAGATGTGTCTGACCCTACCTACGATGAATTTATGGGCTCGTATGAAGGTACCGGGAAAGCTAGATATGGAGTCACATCGGAACAACGACAAGATTTGTTCACTCTCCCGGAAGATCATTCACTGGCATACAACATTCTCGGTCGTATCAAGAACGCACGAGGGTTGGCAACCGTCTTTCGAAAGAAAATCGGGAAATTAGAAAAACTTGAAGCCAGATTCCAGCCCCTGGCAAGACACTGAGACTGAAACACAATTCGCGGTCTATGTGGTAACTAAAAATGAAGTTCAAGACTGATCTACCTACCGAGATATGAGGGAAGCAATTCGAAACCTCCGAGACCATGTGTTGGAATTCACCGTGAAGAACCTGGCTATGCCTAATATAGCGAGTAACTAGTTGTTTTGGCGAGTCATCAGAAACATGGTAGAGGTGATCTTCCAAGATACCGGTATCCAGACATTAATTTGCAGCTACAACCCCTCGTTATCAGTATACGATGAAGACGGTGCCCTGTTATTTCTATAAGATCGGAAAGTGTAGAAATTGGGCCGGTCTTACTCTTCAATTTTTGACTCAATGACTTCACTTCCTAATTGTCACATTACACTCATTACAAACATTATCAGTAACATGGCCAAACTATAGTTACTCACAAGTGCGGATTATAAATTTGGTTTTTGCCGAGAAGAATAGCCAAACACTTGATTTCGCTATGCAATCATTATTTTGACCATAAATATATTGAATATACTGGAACACCTCTAGTTCAACAAAAATTTGTTACTTCATATTTCGGGGCTATATATTATCCGAAACTTTGAAAGACATGACCCAATTAAGACACTTAATGACTCAATTTTTTTGTGTCAGTCAGAATTCTTGTTGTGTAGTCATCAAGTTTTTGAGCAAAGTCGATAATGTCACATATCAGACAAAACACGATATTTTCACAAACCTAAAGTTTTCGTTTCTATCTCGCTCGACATCGTGTCTCAAGAGACATTCTACATTCCAACGTAATATTTCTTTTTGTAGAACATGGTTCGTAGCGTTCACTGTTCACGTATTCTACTCTAACAACAAAATTGGGAAAAGGAAATAGGAGAAGCTTGAAGTTATATTTGAATATTATCACAAAGCTGAAACGTTAATACACACATAAATTTGAAGTTTTTCTCTTAGAATATATTTCTTACCGAATTTTTGTGTGTTTTATAGGAAAATCAGAAAATAGTCGATTAGGGTAAGTCCGGTATAGTTGGGCCACTTTTATTGAAATTAACAAAACTTCATCGAAATGTTTAGTAAGATTCTGAATATTCGTGTAAGTATTTATTACATACAAGAGTACAGGTTGGTGATAACAAAACTAGAAAATATTATTCTCAAAAAGATGAAACTAAAAAAATATAATTGCAAAAAATTTGGGTTAGACGGACCTTCTCCGGTTTAGATGGACCATCGACATCGTGAGAGACGGACCAGTAGAAAATGTATTCCTAGAGCTAATAACAAATGTCTTAAATAATAATTAACATATAATTATAACTAATATCAGCACACAAAAACTTTTATTTCTTTTTTGCGGCTATTTTCCACATTCATTGCATAAGTTGATATAACCAGTACATCCTTCATGCGTCCAACCTTTGTAAATAATGCAACAGAGTCATTCATCTTTCTGTTTTGTACGAAGAAACTCCTCCCCACAGCCTATGCACTCAGCATTGTCTTCTGTTTCACCGTCACTACTCTCATCATCTAGTATAGGGCTATCAGAATCAGAGGAGCCTGAGGTAGGAACTGTTGCTCTTCTTAACGGGCGTTTTACCTTTTTTAAAATATTTTTTTGCTTCTTTAATGGAGCTGTAGATAAGGGACGTTTCTTGTTCTTCACAACTTCCATATTTTCAGGCGTATTAAGTACTTCTGAAAGTTGACGTCCGCGTCTCTTGGCTTTTTGTAAACACGCAGAAACAGGAATTGGTGATATGTCATCCAGAAGCTTCCCAGGTGTGACAGTTTTTGTAGACGGAGGCGTATTAATTACTTTGCCACTATGATGAGAACAACTTGGCTTTGAAGAATCGTTAGTAAATGACACATCGTTGTTGACAATATCCGTATTGGATGGCAAGGAAGTTTGGATATTGTTTTCTGAAAAAGCAAAATCAGCGTTTTCCTTTGGAGTAAGGTAAGCGTAATCTGGGATTGCATCGGGCCAAAATGGAACAATACCTGTGGCTTTAAATCCGGACACAGCATTCTGTACCGTAGCAGCTTTGTTCCAAGAGCAACCCAATAGTTCACCGAACTGAAGTCTACCCAATTTTCTTGCAGGATTTCCTTTTATGAAGCTAGTGCAGGCCGAATAATAGTAGGTCTTTAAGGACTTGAAAAGGGATTGATCCAATGGCTGCAGGAAATGGGTTGTATGCGCTGGTAGGCACAAAATAATGATATCATTCGTTTCCGAAAACACCAACACACTGAGAGAGTTTGTGTGGAAAGCATGTCCGTCCAAAATAAGTAAGACTTTTCCTTTCGGTTTTCTTGGCAGGAAATGAGTTTTCAGCCAATGAAGAAATATATCGGCATTAACATATGCAGACTTTTCTGACATTGCGATATATGACCCAGGGGGTATTCCCGTTGAAAATTCTTCCTTTCTATTCTTCCCCTTAAAAATACAATATGGAGGCAGAAACACTCCTTCAGCATTGCAGCAGGCCACTACGGATATCGTGTCCCCTTTTTCTGCTGAAGTAATGTTTGCCACACATTTTGACCCCTTCTTGGCTAGAACCTGACCTGGTTTATTGTTTAACTGTAGTCAATCATTTTGATCCAAAACCTGAGCTAGTAAGCGAAAATTTTTTCTAACATTTCCTTTGCACAAACCTGTTGCTCATGAATAAGAAATTCCCTGGGCTTTACGGATTGAAATCTCAGGATGACGAGTTAAAAATAATTGGAGCCAATCATAGCCTGCTTTACACGTATCTCGGTTAAAAGTATGCCTAATTTTAAGTTTTTCTGCAAGTTCGTATGCCATTTTTCTAACGCTGTCTCTGTCTGGAGCAAAACCATATTGCTGTAACTTAAGTATGTGAGCCACTAATTTTTTCTCCGCCTCATCACCTAGCTGAGAGTCAGGTCCAAGGCACTTCATTCTATTACTATTACTAGACTTTAGTCTTCTTTTTAAGGTCGTTTTCGGTATCCCAAATTCTTTGGCTGCCTGATTAACGTCCATTGTCTTATTTGTCACAGCTTCCATTGCATTATGGAGTGATTCCGTAGACCAATTTCCGCGTTCTGATGTTCCTTTGCGTTTATATTTAGTCGGCATGGCTCTGTTAAAGGAATAGATGTATTGAATTGACCTATATATATATATGATTTTTGGCAATATAATTTATGGTCCAACTCACCCTAAAATATGCGATCCATCTATCCCAAACTTACGGGAGAGATGGACCACTGGTTATTCATACTTAATCAAGGTGACAGAGCTCTTATTTTTAGGTTAAAATAGTCTACAGGGGCCATATAATCTATATTATGCATAACTGTCTTGTAAAACTTACCTAAAATCAATTCACCATTACACAATAAAACTCTCGAATAATTTATTACGTAGTTTTAAACGCTAATCGGTCACAAAAATGTATTTCAACGTTGTTTAACGACCACCTTCGCTCAACTGGTATGGCGTGACTGGCATTTCGTCAAATTAGGATCGCGGGCACCATCTGATAAACTCGTCTGGAAATTCTCGCTCTGGTCCGTCTATCCCGCTGGTCCAACTATACCGGACTTACCCTATATAGGTTGTGCGTTCATTTAGTGACGACAAAATATCGATACGGCAGTTTAATTAGGACAGAAAATCAAATTTGTGTTACATAATACCTCAATTAAAAAATAATAAGAAAGTTTTAGATTATAATCAATGTTATAACCAGCTTCAAACAGTCAAAAAGGTAACTCATTTATGAAAAGCTATTATCGCAGAGTCGTTAGTAATTCAATTTTAATTACATAAGAAACCAGAGAGCGGAGAAACAATGTGGAAATGGAAATCAATTCATTTGGAAATTGGAGATACCATCAATAATATTATTATAAAATTAAAATAAAATGAATAACATTAAAAACGATTTCCAAAAGTAGGAATAGGTGTGGTATTAGTACCAAATGCCGACTAGTTTCGGGGCAGGTAAGCTACAATTAAGGAAATTTGGGGAACAAAATCTTGACTCCTATGCTAATTTTCGAGCTAGATAGCGAGATTATTTCCTGCTTTGTGAATGAAAGTGTTTGTCCATATTTTATAAATTTTCTTTGAAAGTTACTGTGTTTTATATAAGGGTTCAATAGAGACAGTTCTCATTGAATTCCTGACCATACCGTCTCCATCCACAACGAGAACCATCCCGTATGAGACTGAATACACCCGCAGGCTCAAAGCGAAAATGTATACCCTAGAAGTAACAAAACCCGGAATATTTACTAGTGGAAACTTAACAAACAATAAGAACGTCCGTGTTCGTAAAAATATTGTGTCGGTCAAAACATCTCTCAAAGCCTCAAAAACGTTCAAATACAAAATTATTAAAAAAAAAGAAACTCTAAAATCTCCATAGGGAAAAAATAGACGCGAATACCGACACCAGTGATGAACTAGGGCCGCCAGCCAACACTAAAAATAACGTTATTCAATCTAAATATAGTGAAGAAATAAACAGAATTAAAAATAAAACTAAATTACCTAAAAATAAAAATAAAAAGTATCACAAACTTAGTATATATTAAAGACGAATCGTTGATTACAGACAATACTGAAAACGAAAACATTTTAACCGAGATAAATATACCAAAACAGTGCTTAGGCAAAATCGATATCGAAAAATTAACAACAGCGTTAAACACCGCTAATGACAATAAAAAGTGTATAGAATACAGCGAAAAGTGTCTAGAAAACAGTAATAACGATCCGGCAAATAAAGAAATTAAAAAGAGTCTAGAACACAACGGAAGGTGTATAGAGTGCCATAACAAAAAGTGTATAGGAAAACAAAAAAAGTAAATAGGAAGCGTAGAAAACATAACAGAAAGCGACACATCAGATATACCAGACATAACAATTCCTACTTGACGCGGAAACGACACCAATTACTCGTCCACACCAATACACCCAATAATAAATAGTGAAAAATAATCTATTACGGAGGAAGACACAATAGGGACAAGAAGCTGTAGAAATACTACTGACGACGAGGAAGAGGCACAAAAATCCCTCAATAACCAAATAAGAACGATAGAGGCGATAGTCCACAAACCTGCAAATTAATCATGGACGCAGGAGAAAGAAGATAAAGAAAATTGTGAGAAAGATGAATTTATCTCACAATACGAAACATTAAACAAATCAAAGCAAGGCAAATGTATCCAACTGATAAAACATCAGCACAAGAATTGAATAAAATAACCTTCGAACCCATGGATACCAGGGGAGCTGATTTTGTATTTCCTAAGAAAACCTCAACATTTAAATAAATACTCAGTCAAACAAATCGTAATAAAGAACTATTAACAACTCACAACAATTATGAAACACTATCGAACACCTCAGACGAAGAAACAAGAAAATCGTCAACAATGCAAAAAAATACATTTCCATAAATTCACTACAAACGATATTTCTACCGACGAAGATGACGCCTCGACCAAGGAACCAAAAAGAACACAAACTACTACATTCTCAACAAAAAAAAACAATAGCCAACTGTCCACCGATTGTTATCGATGGAAACATCTCACACCATTATGAAATGGTGAATAAGCTTAAAGAAGAAATAAAAAAGACATTCGAAATTAAATACACAAATAATTCGTCTATAGTCTTTACAAAGGATGTAGAAGATTACAAGAATCTGAAAAAGGTCCTTAAAAGCAAAAAGTCCAGTTCCACACTTACGCAAGGCGAGAGGATAAATCTCACGCCTTCGTATTGCGTGGATTGGCGGAGGGCCTTCAATTAATTAACATTAAGGAGGAAATAGAAAAAACGTACAAAATTCAAGTAAGAGACTTATACCGAATGACAACAAAAGGACTGATGCCAAGGTAACCCTAGACTACCTCAACACGAACGTAAGAGTTATCAAACACACCAGAGTGCTCTGGGAGTTCAGAAGACGGAATAAGCCTATTATTCAATGCCACATTTGTCAACAATGGGGAAATGCTACTTCGAATTGTGGCAGGACTCCCAGATGCCTCAAGTGCGCCGGAGCACACCTCGCCCCCAAATGCACCAAAGAGAGGACCACCCCAGCCAGATGCGCCAACTACCAATGCGACCACCCAGCTAATGTAGAGATATGTCCTGAATTTATCAAAAGGAAAATATGGCTCGATCAGAAAAGAACACTTAATCAAAAAACCAAACCCAACCCTCAAAAATTCATCCCAGCAACCCCTCCAAAAAACAATCCCTAGACAAAAAATAACAATAATTCCGAATACAATTTAAACCTCACTTATTATAGGCCAGAAAGCCATTAAGTACTCATCTTAATAAAAGCGTAACCTGAATACATAAGTCCTTAATTGGCGTATATAAAAACAACACAATAAAAATGAGTGTGTGAGTGAAAAAAGCTTTTTTAATTAAACCTTCAAATAACCTCCTAAAACACAACAGCTGGGGTTGATATTTACAAGCCACAGAAAGATAAATATAACGAAGCTTTAAATACTCAACTAAACAACCCGAGTTCCGATTTAGATGGTAAACATGGCAAAAATCACACCACTCTTTAGAACTGGCAAAAGAAAGGAAGAATGTTCATGGCCGGCCAGAGCGAGCAAATATTCCATCACATCTCTATCGCTTCTCAACGCACCCATACGAATCAATTGACTGTGTTTCATGTAATATGTCTCAACAAAGATGGTAGTATTGTTTTCTCTAATAACTTCTCTAAAATACTTATCCACTAATTTTGTTGTTAATTACAAACCAACTGTGCTTGGATGATTTTGTACAATTTTCATCAAAGTTTACGTACGAACTATGGCATAAATCTATTCGTTTTGTGTCTACATTATCCAGCGGGAACACGAAATTTATCATTTGTAACTCCGTAATTCTATACGCTAACTCAGATTACAAATTTCCAGTCTCGATAAATTCCAGTTCTAGCTATACAATGAACTCTTTTCAGTCTCGTTAAGCTTGAAACTTTCAGGTTCAGGACATGATGTGTAAGGTCGAACAAATGAAGAATGTGTTTGTTCTCTTTTGAACGAAACTTCGATTTTTCAGGCAATTATCATTAGTAAGTGAGCCGATCACTAAATAACTTTTTCAACACTAATTGCTGGATTAGTTTACTAGGAATACGTTGACTGCTTAAAGTTTTTGCTAATATTACTAAACCATTATTTGATAGAGGAGATGGTACAAATATGGGCTACCATTTCGTTTATTTAACATATTTTTGGTGTATATTACGTTTTTTTACAGGACAAGTAGAACATAACTAACATTATAATGACAGTTATTTAAATTTATAAGAAAGTATTTTTAATTTTTTTCTTAATAAAAATGACATTTAGCAGTCAATGAGAAAGTGATACAAATATGAGCTACAACAGAAAATACCTACAAATATTTCCTTGAGCATTTTATTCAAGTGCAAAAATGAAAAAAGTCAGGAAAAATTAACAAAAATAACACATTATTTTTCAGTGCGACAAAACTGACGAACATAACTCTATCAGCACCTGCACAGTCGACATGATACCACAAATTGCACATTAAACATTGAACCCACAGTTCACCTTTGCGGTTTTCAGAAAACCTACTTTCATAAAATATGCATTCTGCATCTAAATCATCTGGTTTATTTTGTCCTGGCATATTATCCATATCTAAGTCATCATCGGCTGGCGTAAACTGCGTTTCATCTTCTTCGCCTTCAGAATTTTCTATTGGTTGCTTCTTTGATGTTTTGGACGAGATAGTTTCGGTTGATTGAGAGAAAACCTTTATTTAACAGCTTTAACATTTTCTTTGTTTTTGTTGGTAGTGCTCAACAATAATTCGTCTTTGTAAGAGGACGAAGTAATTACCGCTGCTTGCGATGCTTTCCTACCCCTATTCGTTGTTTTCTTTTTAGAAATCGGAACTGGTGAAATGTCAAAGGGTGAGAGAAATTTTCTGTGCAGTCCAGATGGTTCAGGTTGAACGTTGTCTTGACTGGGTGGTCCTATGTCTATCTTTCGGAAACCGAACCGGAGAGATCATTCCTGGTGTCAGTTAGGTCACTTTCAGCGGTGCAGTGTTCGTTTTCCGTTTTGATTTCAGCAGCAAGAAAGTTCGCTTCTGAAAAAACATTTTATTAGGCGGGTAAATTCCAGTTGCGCTGAATCCATTTACTGCAATTTCGCTGGTCTGAGTTTTGAGATAGTCCTTTCTAAAAAGTTAGTCAATATAATATTGCGTTAAGGGACGTTGATTGTGATGAATACATTGTCTAATCTCCTCGCTGTATTAAGCTTTTAACGTACCCATGAAATTTTTGTCAAGAGGATGTAGTTTGTGGGTTGAATGAGGGGTAATGAGATTATCACAACATGATTTCCTCTAGCCAAATTAACAAAGTCTAAATTACGAGTGTTACTATATTATCCGTCTAAAAATAGGAGAACAGGTGATGATGCAGTCGATTTTACCGTGTCAATGAAATGTCTGAACCATTGGGCGAATGAGATGGCCTGAACACATCCACTAGGGTAAACTGCTGATATAGATCCTGGAAGAGTGGCATTCATAAGTTGAATATTTATAGTTTTTCTCGGAAATATGCGCATCGGTGGTACGAAGTAGTCTCCCCCTGCATTTATGCAGGATATCAAAGAGATTAAAGAGCCTCTCTCCATTGAAGTTAAAAAGGCGATTTGTCTTTTACCCTTACAACCAACTACTTTTGCACAACAGTTAGGCCAGTCTCATCCACATTAAACACGCAATTAGCTCAGAAGTTGTGTTTTTCATATTCTATCTGCAATAGCGTAAAAAAGTTGTATTTGTTAAACCCTTTGGCGCGAGCAAAAGATGTCCCAGTAGGTCTTCTAACTGACAAGGTATGTTTATGCCTTTGTACAAATAGATCTACGCAGCCCCTTCTTGCTGTTTTTGTATCCCCAAATGGATGCTTCATCCTGTTTCTTTCTTGCAAGTTAAATGGCATACGTTGAATGTATTTGCAGGTCAAGCCATAAAATTTGGCTTCCATTTCCAGGATATAACGAACCAATGTTTCTTCCAATTCTGAATGCAAAACTGTACCTCGTCCCAGTTTAATTTGAACAGCCTACTCCTCGCTAATATGATCCATTTTAGCTAATCGCTACACTGTAGTCCTTGGAACGCTAAAAGTTTTAGCTGCCTCTCGAGTGCCCATACATTTTTCACTTACTGCTTGAACAGCCCTTTTCATGTCCTCTATATACCACGTCTTTCGCCACTTAGGGCTCAAATTGGAAGTCACCATAAGTGTTTTCCGTGACATTCTAAATCAAAGCGCACTATTTTCAATATCGCTACAAATATGGGCTAGCCCATATTACAAACATAACAATTATTAGATAATAGGAATAATATTAAAAAAAATTATAGCTTCATAAATATTTTATATCTTATATCTGTGTAAATTTAAAAACAAAATCTGAAAATACGAACCTTATATTCAATCTTGAGAATACACTGTATTGTTTTTGATATGTCACATTCAGATCATTGATAAGATGTTATTTTTTAGACATTGCATTAACATGGACAATATGTTAAAAGGCATTTCAGAATGTAACAGAAATGTTGTTTTTAGTTCGTTATAAAGACTTCCTTTTGAGGAAGTCCCAGTAACATCACAGTAATGTAAAAAGGCAACGCCTTAACATCGCTGAGAAGTTAAGTTGAAACATCAAAAAAGTTAACAGCCACAAGCTAGGCATAAGCGGTTGTATAGATGTGCATGTGATGAAAACAAGAGGAAAAAAAGAAAGCACATTATCACAATGTGATGTTGAATTAACATAACTGTAATATTTATTTGCATAGTGGGTAGAGTACACCCGGAACGCGCCCTTAAATCCGTATCATTGCGAATACGTGACAGGTGACGTCGAAGATCAAGAGTGGCCTTCGCCAACCATAACCTATGATATCGAAGTATTCCCCGCACCCTTTTTAATTCACTTTATATCATTCGTTCGTTTTAAAAAGCGTATGTTTTAGGTAGATGAATCGTAAAGTAAGTACTAAATTCACTAGTTTACCGCCCTATACAGGGTGTCCCAGGACTAATGGGAAAAAAGTCGGGAGCGTATAATATGAGCTAAAATAATGTTAGTACTTCATATAAACTTTTTCTATGCAGGCCCTCGTTTTCGAGCTATAGGCCTCCAAAGTTTTAATTTTGAATTCGGTTTTTATTTTTAATTTTTGTACTAGTTATTTGATCTTTATAAAATTTACGGCAAAGATATAATGTATGTGTATGTTTATTTTGGTAAGGTAAACAGATTTACAGTAGTGCGTTGAAGCCAGGGACGAACTACTTGCAATGGTTAGTGATCCAAAAATTTTGCAGGGATGGCACACCCTGTATGAAATTATCGAAATTCACTTCCCCACACATTAAGCTAACGAAAAGATACTCTTGTTGGAATTCGATAAAATAAGCCGTTTGGCTAATATTTACAGTTTTATTCATGCACTACGTACCAATTTACGCATTCGCCATTTTTATAAGTACACAACGAGGTAAACGTAACTTATTAATAGATGTCCAAGATTTACCTACAGTACTACAAAAAAATAATAGCAGAAGATGAGAAACATTAACGACTTATTAATTCGAAAGTTGGTAAAAACTTTTTATAAGTGTTTTTACCGTTTATCAAGTTACCATAGGATTAGTTGTCAAACGTTGTGTAGAATAGTTCGTAGTCAGTACTTGTCAATAATTCATAAGTCCTTAATTTAACAGTTACAATGGCAAAATTCGCTTTTATCGAGTACGCAGATATGCATCTAATGTATGGACTGGCTTCTCGAAACTGTTTAGAGGCCAGAAGGCTTTATGAAGAACATTTTGCAAACAGAGCATTGCCAGACCGACGAATGTTTGAGTGTATTGATCTCAGGTTACGAGAAACAGGTATGAATAAGTAAATGTAATTTTCTATGTATACAAAACAAAATTTTTAATTTTAGGAATATTTTTGCCAAAAAAAGGTGGAGAAGGTCCAGTACGAAGCATACGTACTGTGGCAGTTGAACAAGACTTGTTAAATGCATTTGATAATGAACCATCAACGAGTTTTCTAAAAGTATCAAGAGAACATAACGTCTCGAAATTAGTTGTTCATCGCGTCCTAAAAGAACAGCTGTTATATCCTTTTCACATGAAAAAAGTACACAGTATGACAGTGGCTGATTATCCTGCACGACTTGAGTATAGCCAGTGCGACAACAACAAGCAGACAATACATTTATTAGTAACGTTCTCTTTACGAACTAATCCGGTTTCACCAGAGATGGAATCATAAATTCTCATAATATGCATTTATGGGATGATGTGAATCCACATGGCATTATCCAAACTAGGAGCCAGCATCATGGTTAATATTTGGGCAGGAATAGTTGGCAATCATTTGATAGAGCCATATACTTTATTGACGGTACTTTGACTGGTCAGAGATATTTGGAGTTTTTGCAAAATTAGTTATGGAACCTGTTTGATGATGTGCTACTACAAACTCGTAGGAATTTATGGTTCACGCATAATGGGGCCCCTCCTCATTTCAGTTTAGATGTACGACAGCATTTACACACAAGGTTTCCTAATAGATGGATTGGTCGTGGAGGCCCGTTTCAATGGCCACCGCGATCAGGAGACGTTAATCCTATGGATTTCTTTCTCTAGGGTTATCTCAAAAGTAAGGTATACGCAACGCCTGTGAAAACAAGACAAGATTTAATAGACAGAATTGTGTTACACTGCAATGTTATTAGAAATAATGTGGGATTGCTTATTCAAGTGTAAAGAAACAACCTTCGTAGACTTAGAATGTGCGTGGAAGTGGGAGGAGCTCATATTGAACATTTATTAGAATAACGTTAGTTTTTGTTGTTGTTTAGGAATTAGTATTAGTCTAATGTTTTATAACTTGTGTTTTTTGAGGTTTTCTTAATGGTTTAATAATGTTATGTTCGTAATTTTGATTAAAAGGAAGTAAATCCTGGACATCGTATTAATAAGTTAGTCAGGTAGATTTGTACGTAGTGCATTAATTAAACTGTAAATATTATCCAAACGGCTTATTTTATCGAATTCTAACAAGAGTACCTTTTCGTTAGCTCAATGTGTGGAGAAGTCAATTTCGATGATTTCATACAGGGTGTGCCATCCCTGCAAATTTTTTGAATCACTAACCATTGCGAGTAGTCCGTCCCTGGCTTCAAGGCAGTACTGTAAATCTGTTTACCTTTCCAAAATAAACATACACCTACATTATAGCTTTGCCGTAAATTTGATAAAGATCAAATAACTAGTACAAAAAATAAAAATAAAAACCAAATTCAAAATTAATACTTTGGAGGCCTATAACTCGAAAACGAGGGCCTCCATAGAAAAAGTTTATATGAAGTACTAACATTATTTTGGCTCAGATTATACGCTCCTGACTTTTTTCCCATTAGTCCCGGGACACCCTGTATATAAATATTGTTTTCCAACATTATTTTTTTATCTAGTGTAAAAATTTGGTGTGAATCGACTCTTTGTATGTCAAATTGTTATATTTTTGGTTTGTTGACGATGTATTTATATACCAGAAGTAAAAGAGACATGGGGCACCCCTATAACTTTAAAATGGGTTATTTGATGTTATTGAAATTTCGGTAGGTTATAAATATTAGGCCTAGCTATTAATCATTTGACATAAGTAATTGGGTTTCATCGGAAACGATATGAAGGGTACCCCGCGTATTTTTAAATATTTGGATTTTGCGCCTTCAAATATCAATTCTTACGCCATTTTGGTTAAGTAAATATTCTCAGAGGAAGAATACAGTAACATATATGTTTGGATGAGATTAGTGAACATTTTCTTTTAGAAGTTATCGATCTTTCAACAACATGTAAAATTAGAGATTAATATTTAGTAGACCCTTGTTACCAATATATGTTTCTTAAAGAATTTCCCATGTAACCAAAGTGCAGGATACTAAAGCAAAACATTTTTTAAATTTCACTTTAAGTGTAGTTCTATACACTGGAAAATTATGTAACAGGTCTGAATGCTCTAATGTATTGTTCTTGTTTCTAAAACAAAATTCGTTTTTCAGTGTAATAAATATCTAGAAGTTTCTGGGCGGAATGGACCGGAGTTCATAACGAGGAGCTTGGCTGCAATTTTTCATAATAAATTGGCAATACATTGCTCCTGGACGGGCCAAAAAAATAATTTTAAAATAAAAGACTGCATGATAATCAATATTTTAAAAGGTTTTATATTGGACAATTTTTATTCAATATTTATATTTAATCATTGATATTCATCTTTAGATGTAGCACAAAACTGCTACACTGTAACTGATAAGGAATTCAAGATCATAACTATGGATTAGTTTCGACAAGCCAACCAACGGCTCAAGAGAGCAGAGCTGCAGCAAAGGAATTGATATATATATAAATATTTTTGAACAATATTAGTAAACATTTACATGAGTTATATTATAATTCTAATATTTGATTCATTTTTCAGAGGTACGTGTGTGCAGTAGATGCTTTACATAAATCTCTATATGAACATAATTATTGTAATGTTTTTGTTATTTATTTAAACAATAAATGGGGGTGGGATAAATCTCAAACACTCGGTATTGCTACTTACTAATTTATTTAAACACTAACTCACTAATCACTAACACTTAATTTATATATACAGTATATTCACTTAGACTAATTTATATAAACAGTTCACTAATTTATATTCACTAATTTATTTGTTTATCTCACGATGCCAAATTATCAACTAACTCACTCTTCCTGATCAGTCCCCTTATATACTAGTTCCTTTTGTACTAGAGAATTCCGGGCTGCGGCATATACACACAAATAATTTTTCTGACCTTTTCTAGATAACACTAGTCACAAAAACCAGTTCTAGATAAGATAGTCTCAATCGTAAACAGTTTTTTATAAATGCGTATCCGCCATAATTTTAACTATTATACCTGGCTAAGACAGGGTTGTTTTAGGGACTATACCAGTGTGATGTTTCGTAACATTACCCCCTCCTTAAATGGCCCCATTTCTACACTTTCCGATCTTATGGAAATAGCAGGGCACCGTCTTCATCGGATACTGATAACGGTGGTTGTAGCTGCAAATTAATATCTGGACACCGGTATCTTGAAAGATAATCGCTACCATGTTCCTGATGATTCGCCAATCCAACTGGTTACTCGCTATCTTAGGCATAGCCAGTTTCTTCACGTTGGATTGCAACACATGGTCTCGGAGGTTTCGAAGTGCTTCCCACACATCGCGGTAGGTAGATCGATCTTGGAATTCATTTTTAGTTACCACGTAGAAGACGTACCGCGAATCATGCTTCAGTTTCAGTGTCTTGCCAGGGGCTGGAATCTGGTCTTCAAGTTTTTCTAATAACCCGAACTTCTTTCGAAAGACGGTTGCCAACCCTCGTGCGTTCTTGATACGGGCGGAGATGTTGTATGTCAGTGAATAATCTTCCGGGAGAGTGAACAAATCTTGTTGTTGTTCCGAAGTGACTCCATATCTAGCTTTCCCGGTACCTCCATACGCGCCCATAAATTCATCTAAGGTGGGGTCAGGCACATCTCGAATAAGGTTTACTCCTTCCTCTATGGCATGGTCTCCTTCGAATGGCGCTAGTCGGTTTCGGTGAACTACTTTTGGTTTTCCGTTGGGGATCTTGCTTATGCGATATAAAACATCATTGATCCTTTTCTTGATTGAGTATGGACCTTCCCAGGATTTTTGTAATTTTGGAGAAAATCCTTTTCTCCTCGCCGGGTTGTGTAACCATACTTTGTCCCCTTCTTTAAAACCGCCTTCTGTGGCCTGCGTGTCGTACCGACTTTTAATTCTGTCGCTAGCAACTTGAAGATTTATTCGAACTAATTCATGAATATCGTCCAGCCTTCTTCTCAACTGGATCACGTAGTCTTCGCCTGCTATATCTTCTCCAGGCCGACAGCCAAATTCCAGGTCACAAGGAAGCCTCATTTCACGTCCAAACAGGATTTTCGCAGGTGTTTCACCCGTGGACTCTTCGACGGCAGATCGATAAGCCAATGCGAATAGGGAGAGATACTGGCCCCAATCTCTCTAATGGCTGGATACTACTTTGGACAGGTATTTTCCAATAGTCCTGTTCATTCTCTCGACCATTCCATCTGACTGTGGATGTAATGCTGTTGTTCTGGTCTTCTTCATTCCCAGCTTCTCGCAAATCTCCTGGAATAGATGGCTTTCGAAATTTCTTCCCTGGTCACTGTGGACTTCCATGGGCACTCCATATCGGCTGATGAATTCTTTCACCAATACATCCGCGACAGTTGTGGCCTCTTAGTTCGGGATAGCGTAAATTTCCACCCACTTTGTGAAATAATCCATTACAACCAGTATGTACTTGCTACCATTTTCTGCGGTCGGAAATGGTCCAGCGATATCTAAAGCAATCCTTTCGAAAGGGCTTCCAACATTGTACTGTTTCAAGGGTGCCTATTTCTTGCAATGTGGTCCATTACTCGTAGCACAAGTCGTACATTTCTTACACCAGTCCTTCACATCGTCGGAGCTGTTCATCCAATAAAACCTTTCACGAACTCGCTGAAGGGTTTTCTTCACTCCCAGATGACCTCCCGATGGACTGTCCTGTAACTTCTTCAGTACCTCAGCTACTCTTATTCTCGGGATAACTAGCTGTCTCCTCATCTCAGAACCATCATAGTTTTCAAGAACTCTTCTCAACAGCCCTTCTTCCAGGACAAGAGAGTCCGACTGAGCACAATACGCCTTGAGTTTCGGTGAAAACTTTGACACTTCTTGCCAGGTAGGTCGCCAATTTTCTTTCTTCCATTGCCGGATCATCTTCAGGTGAGGATCATTCTCCTGATCTTCTCTGATCCTGGTGGGTGACCATTCCTTGTAGACTACAGTAGTTCTGGAAACTGCAGCTTCCCTAGATTCCGACTTGTTCCATTGTGAATAGTCTACAGGGCATGGTCGTCTAGGCAAGGAGTTGGCTTTTCGGTGATTCACATCAGCTGGATGTTCATACCTGTCTGATTTCCCCTGTGTCTGGAGTTCTTGGGTTACAGGAGTCTTCGGGCGCTTAGACGGACTGTGTACGTGCTCTAGCTCGCCACACTTCCGGCATTTGATCTTCTTCGGTCTCCTGTCTGCCATATCTTTCAACAAGTTGACGATCTGATCAAGTTTGTCATCGTCATCTTCTTCCTGCATGGTCCTACCGTTGTTGTACCGCGAGCTTTTCTTGGCTGCTTTGCATTTAAGAGGTTCTTGGTTTACAGGAGTCGTAGGACGCTTACACGAACTGCGTGCATGCTCTAGCTCGCCACAATTACAGCACCTGATTTTCTTCGGCTTCTTGTCTACCATTCCTTTCAACAAGTTCCCGATCTGGTCAAGTCTGTCATCGTCACCTTCTTCCTGTATGGTCCTATCTTTGTTGTATTCCGAAGCCATCGTGGCTGCTTCATATTCAAGAGCAGCAGTCAATGCATCGACCAATGTTTTAGGATGGGCTAATCGAAGCGTCTTCTCCATATCATGATCACACAAGCCGTCAATAAAGGCCTGGATGCCTAAACATTCCATCATGTTCTCTGGTGCTGATGGATAAGCAAATAGAACTAGTCGGGCAATATCCATTTCATACTATTGAAGGGTTTCGTCACGTTTCCGCCTTCGGCTCTTCAGCTGGAATCTGTACAACTGTTCCAAATGTTTGTGACCATATCGCATGTCCAACCTCTTCTTCAACTGCTCGAAGTCATCCGTTTTTTCAAGCGGTATCGTCTGAAGTACATCTAAGGCATCTCCCCCAAGCGCTATAGTTAGGTTCACTGCTTTCTCCTTATCGGACCAATTATTCACTCTAGCGGCTGCTTCAAACTGTTTCACATAATTGGTTCACGATGTCTTTCCGTGGAATGTTGGGGTCTTGACTCGTGCAAAACTGCCAATGTCCTCTATCCTGGAAGTTATTTCTGGATCGCAGTTTTATATGTTCAATATTCTTTCCTCCTGCTGGCTTGTCTTCTGTTCTTAAATCTGCCATATTTCTCTCCAATTCCTTGATTTTCTCGTCTATCGTTGTTATCTTGTTTTCAATGTCTGATTTTAGAGACGTAATTTTATTTTTGACGTCAGCAGCAATGTCATTTTTTAACGATAAGATATCCGCAGAAATGTCATTCTTCATGGTGGAAATCTTCTCGTCCATATTAGTAGAAATATCCTTCTTCATAGTGGAAATCTTCTCGTCCATATTAGTAGAAATATCATTCTTCATAGTGGAAATTTTCACGTCCATATTAGTAAAAATATCATTCTCCATAGTAGAAATTTTCTCGTCGATATTAGTAGAAATCTTGTCCATGTTAGCAGAAATATCGCTTTTCACATTCGTTTAAATCTTCTCTTCCATGGCAGAAATTGACGAGATTAAGGTGGAAGCTTCGTCATTAAATAATCTACTAATTCACTTTTCTTACCGGACGTTTCCAACTCACGATCTTCTTATTCTGCTCTTAGCTCCGCCACTTTGAGGTCACATAGTCTCTTGGCCATTTTTACGTAGCAATTTATTTATATTATCCCACTTCTGACACCAATGTAATGTTTTTGTTATTTATTCAAACAATAAACGGTTGGGATAAATTTCAAACACTTGGTATGGCTACTTACTAATTTATTTAAACACTAACTCACTAATCACTAACACTTAATTTATATATACAAAATATTCACTTAGACTAATTTATATAAACAGTTCACTAATTTATATTCACTAATTTATTTGTTTATCTCACGATGTCAAATTATCAACTAACTCACTCTTCCTGATCAGTCCCCTTATATACTAGTGCCTTTTGTACTAGAGAATTCCGGGCTGCGGCTTATACACACAAATAATTTTTCTGGCCTTTTCTAGATAACTCTGGTCACTAAAACCAGTTCTAGATAAGATAGTCTCAATCGTAAACAGTTTTTTATAACTGCGTATCCGCCATAATTTTAACTATTATACCTGGCTTAGACAGGGTCGGTTTTAGGGACTATACCAGTGTGCTGTTTCGTAACATTATGTACATAAGTAAAATAGAATATTAGTGTTTTGAATGAAACTCATGGTTTCTTGTTAATTCCACAATATAATAAAAATTGTTGAAAATTTCAAAAAATTGATAATTGTTTCGATAAATCAATATCATCGTCAGAATGATTTATCGAAACAATTGTCAATTTTTTAAAATTTTCAACAATTTTTATTATATTGTGGAATTAACTAGAAACCGTGAGTTTCATTTAAAACACTTATATGAGTAGATTCCACCAAGTAAGGGTCGAGACCGTTAATTTCATTAAAATAGAATATATTTTTTATTTCAATCTACATAAGTATATTATTAAAACTACCCAGAAAATTTTTTAAATTGATATTTGGAGCATGTATTTAATTGGTGTGCGTTTAGGTTAGAGTGGTTAAAATAATAAAAACTCAATACTAGTGAAACAAAATGAATAATTAGCAAAATATAAACGCCTCCATCACATAAATACATTGTTTGATAAATATGGTTACAGTTGCATTACTTGATGTATGAATCAAGCTATTCTGATACATACACATATAAGATGTGAAGCAAGTCATATAATAACTACTGAATTTTTAGTGGGATCGGCCAAATAAAAATAATTATACTTTCTTTTATCAAAAGTTCAATAGGAATTCAAATCAATAGAAAAAAACTGTTGCTACAAAGACAGTTCTTTCTGTCGGTATGAACTTGAACTTTTTGGTAGAGAAAGTATAATTTTTTTTGACCGATTTCCCATTAAATATAGGTTTGCTTTAGTTTCGATTAAGAAATGTTACATTAATGTAACATTTCGAAAACGAAACTAGTATGTTATAGCTTCGAAATGGAAATGTAACTTTAGTCACATAATCGTAACGTTAAAATTACGAGGTAACTGGAACATTCCAAGAACGGAAATAATATGTTATAGTTTAGTAACCAAAACGTTTATTTGTAAACGTTACTGGGATTTAGTCATGTTTGCGGACATTTTACGTAACTATGAACAAGAAAAGGTCGTAACAAATCCTTTTTGAATAACGTAATAATATAACTTTCAACGTATCAGTAACGAAACTGCGATGTTTTTTGCTTAGTGGGCTGCTTCTATCATTATTTTGTGTAATTTTCAATAATTGAATGATTATTTCAAGACAGATACATTTTATTCATGCAACTGTTCCAGGCGCTTATAATATGAAATTTTATTCTTTTAACAATTCTTTCATTTCTAAGAAACAGATCAGACAATGTTAGGAAATCTATTAAAGTTCATTGGCCAATCAGTTTTTATCATTTGTTGGGCGCAACAAATTCGATTGGTTCAACATCAAGATTGGAATTTTTAGTTTAAAAAACAACTAAATAAATCAAGGTTGCTACAATGTGAGTTTTCCTGGGTGGAGCTTAATTTACTGCAAACTAAGGCGGTAACCGGAAAATAAATAAATGGGAGGTTCTTCAGAAAGTGTGTAATGCCGTTTATAAATTCATGGGTTTCAAATGTATCTGGACATTTTTTGTTCAATTATTGAATAGTCCTGCACATTTCACTTGTATTTCTGATACAAAATATTTTACTGATAATGTATTAATAAAATAATGGATAACTCACCTGTTACAAAGAGGACGACTAGGCCGATGAAACAGTCTGTAACACCAAACTTGAACTGAATTAGTTAACTTACATCAAAACCACACCTGCAACCAACAATTCAACTTAGACCACACTAAATTTGTGTTAAAAAATCAATTTTTATTTTTGTCACACAATTACCCAAAAATAGAACTTGTTTTTGGAAAGTATTTCTAAAAATATCTGTGAATATATGTTTATTTCATTATTTATAAATGATATTTGTACCACTCTAATTTTTCCGTAAAATGAGGTGGAATTGATACGTCAATCTTATTTATATTTTCACACTAAAACCACACAATTTATGTCTTATTTTTAAATTTATAGTAGGTACTTTAATAGTGAAAGGAAAGTAAAATTTACATCGAACAAAGCTTAATATGAAATTATTTTCACATATTGCCAATGGAAACATGTCAATCCCATACATATACACCGCGATTGAGTCCGATATGTCTTATGCAAATATGGCAGGTGTTCCTGATACGGACGTTAGAAGATCAAGTTTGATGCTTGAATTTTGCAATGTTCTATCTTTGACTGATCTCCACTTGTATATAGGTAGAGTAACACAAGTATAACGAATTAGAAATCTAGTATACCATAAAATCTTCAATTTTGTATAGCAAAAATAATTAGTCATAGTATTGTCCTTTTTATCCGCCAGGAATCTAAGAAATAACACAATTGTTAGCTTTATTGATGACACAGATATATACAGGGTGTCTCAAACAAGAGTGACTGATTTTAAACATAAATGCCCAGCCTATTAATTGCTCCAAAGAGATGGGGTTTTCACTAGTTTATCAAAGAGATTTTTTTAGGCTTGGCTGGCATTTCATCTCATCAACACAGGGTGTTTTACTAATGTTGGTCAAATTCAAAGGGGAAAGTATGTATTATTTTAAATAGAACAACCTATAATTTTTGATCACATTCGAAAGAGCAATCATTCTACTTTCCAAAAATGTATAGTTTTCTATCTTTTGTTTAATTAACATCAAAGATATTGGAGGTTTCATGTAGTAGTACATTTTTAATTAGTAGTTTTATATGAACGCATTTTGATGCCTAAAATCAACTCATGCTGTGACCGTTTGACGCATAACAACAAAATCAGCAATTTTGACAATAGCTCAAACTGTAATAATTTATGCAGAAACGAAATCAATAATTCAAACAAGGAGGGTATTCAGAAGGAAATTTATGAAAAATCCGCCGTCAGTCCATATAATTAAAAAATGGTATATACAATTTATCGAAACTGGTTGCATTGAATAATGATGGTTTTTTAAACAAGTTGATGTCAATTAATGAAGTGCTACATGATAACGATCATAAAATTTCAATTAGAAAAATTGCTGGAATTTTAGAGCTTAGCAAGAGTGACGTTCAAAGATGTCTAAGAATTTGAAAACTAACTTCATACAAAATTCATACTTATCAAAAATTTTACGAGTCAGATTATGAAAAACGAGTAATGGTATGTGAGACTTTACTTGACTTATTAAGAAACGAACCCAATTCGTTATTAATTATGTCTGATGAAGCAACGTTTCACATTAACGGCATGTGTAACAAACATAATTGTAGAATATGGGGTTCTCAAAAACCAATTTATTTGAATGAATTTCATAGAGATAGTCCAAAAGTTAACGTTTGGTGTGCATTATCTCGACGGAAAATCTATGGTTCTTTTTTCTTTTCGGAACCAACAGTGACGGGTACTAATTACACGGATATGTTGGAAACTTTTTTTTATCCGCAACTAGTTCAAGATGGAATTAGCGACGACGTTTACTTTCAACAAGACGGTCCACCACTACATTATTCGTTAATAGCACGTGATGCATAAAAAACGTTTTTTAATGATAAGTGGATAGGTCGAGCTGGACCGATTGAATGTGCACCGCGGTCTCCTGAATTAACTGTCCCACACTTTTTTCTCTGAGGATATGTGAAGGATGGGTGCTACAATCCTAAGCCTAAAAATTTAGCAGAACTAAAAAATAATATCAGGAACATTATTGAAAACATTCCGCAAGAAATGTTAGAAAATTAATTTTGAAAATTTAAAATTTCGCTAACAGTTATGCATAAACGGTAGGCATATGCAGCATTTATTGTAACTTTTTTGTTCTTCGTTACTAAATAAACTGGTTGTCAGATTTGTTGGCAATTATTTACGTTATTAAAAATGCATACTACATGAAACCGACTTGAATTATTTTGTTATGCGTCAAACGGTCATAGCATGAGTTGATTTTGGGCATCAAAATATGTTCATATAAAACTACTAATTAAAAATGTACTCCTACATGAAACCTCCAATATATTTGTTGTTAATTAAACGAAAGATAGAAAACTATACATTTTTGGAAAGGAGAATGATTGATCTTTCGAACGAGATCAAAAATTATAGGGTATTCCATTTAAAATAATACATATTTTCCCCTTTGAATTTGACCAACATTAGTAAAATACCCTGTGTTGATGAGATGGAATGCCAGCCAAGCCTAAAAAAATCTCTTTGATAAACTAGTGAAAACCCCATCTCTTGGGAGCAATTAATAAGCTGGGCATTTATATTTAAAATCGGTCACTCTTATTTGGGACACCCTGTTTAATGCAAAATTAAGTCGAATACATCGATAATAGGACTATAATATTATAAATCAGCTGAAATATTACTGAGTCTATTTAGAAGTGAAACCAATCGAAATCTACCTATAAATAGACAGATCCTACATGGTAACTCTTCAACGTATGACTGGACGTAAAACTGAGACGGTAGGGTCCATGTTACATATATAAGAAATGGAGCTCATCATTAGATACAACAGATTCTGAAATTATTTTGAACACTACTACTATAGGGAAGACGGGAGCCGTATAAAACTGATTACATGATTTCAGAATAAAGTCTTCTTGTTCTTCTTCTTTAGAATTTTATCAGCAAATAAGGTAAACGTACGCTTCACAGACCTAGCAGAATATACCGACCACTTTGATTTTTCCGCAATAAATAGAATTCGGTACTTAATATCAAATAATGACCTTTAGTATCCGATACTCCCACTCTTAACTAATGACGCCTTTATACGATTTTATCTAGTCTAATTTTTTAGTACAGAGACGTTCTTAGCGCAGACAGCACGTTTATGCTATCCAGCTTAACCTAGAGTCCTATTTGAGTGTAAATTTAAATTAGTCTATACGCTAGGTAACATCCTGTGTTTTTGAGAGGTCCACGATGTATTTTTGTGGGATAATATTGTCTTAGACGTACATATTCAGAATCATCTGGTTACCAGCCCCAAAAATGGCCAATTTGGTTTTTATACAGGGTGGTCATATATTGAAATAAAAAATATTATTGAAAAAATTGACTGTCTCGACCCTTACTTCGTGGAATATGCTCATATTAGTATTTTAAAATGAAACTCACGGTCTCTAGTTAATTCCACAATATAATACAAGTTATTGAAAATTCTAAAAACTTGACAATTGTTTCGATAAATCAATATCATCGTCTGAATGACAGAAGTCACATTTCATTTTATGCCTACCTGATGTTTAGTAGTTATTTTTGGCTAGACCAAGAAGTAACCTAACTTGTGATTGGCTTAATATATGTTTATAGGAATAAGAAGAAGATGTGATATTACAAATATTGAATCTTAGATATTATTAGCCCTATGGTGATATCCTGGATATCATTTTTCCAATTAAGATCAGTATAACTGTGCAATGATATAGAAAACCAGGAAAATTATATCTGCTGATCTTTACAATTATAACTTAAGAAGACAGTTTATTAGTGGAGAATTCCCTAGATTTAACTGTTCATTGACAACTTCATATTGTGGGTTTATTAAATGTCTTCTAATTTCCAGTTCTTCAAGGAAATCCAGTTCTTGTTACTTTTCACAAATATGCAGCACTTCTAGTTCTGTGTTAGGTGTCAATGAATGATTGATGTCAAGTAGATATTTTGCGTAGTGGGATTTATCTGGTTGTTTTAATCTGTATGCTCGTCAGTGATGATCACTGTATCGTATTTCAAAATTCCTAAGGGTCTGACCCAAATAGACAGCATTACATTCTGGACATTTGAGTTTATATATACATAACTTCTTCAATAGTGGTATTTCTGTTTTTACATTTAACAATTTTGTACTAACGTTACTTTCTGTTTTAAAAGAAATTGTTGTATTCGTTGCTGAAGATATTATCTTTGAAATATTATTAGAAATATTTCCTGCATATGTGATGGTTTTATGAGTTTTAATTTCATCAGCTTGTTTAGGATATATTAGTTGTAATGCCACTTTTTCTTCTTTTTTACTAATTAGCTTATTTATCATATCTAATGGATAACCGTTAGATGTTGCTATTTGTCTAATTGTATTAATCTCTCTATCAAAATTACATTTGTTCATAGGAACTGAAAAAGCTCTATGTATCATTGAATTATATGCTGCTAGTCTGTGTGACACAGGGTGGTTAGAATTGAATGGAATTGTCACATCAGTCTGTGTTGGTTTTCGGTAAATTGAATAATCAAGTACATTATTAACTCTTTGAATTTTTAAATCAAGAAAATTGATTGAGCTATTTTCTCCAATTTCTAATGTAAATTTAATTTTCGGGTGTAAATTATTGATGTGGTTGAAAAATACATCTAATTGTCGTTCACTACCCATAAAACAAGCTAATATGTCATCTACATAAAAATAAAATATTTTTCGAAATATTACTTTCTAAGATCTTTCTTTTTAAATTGTCCATAAAAATGTTTGCTAGAATAGGTGATATAGGGCTTCCCATTGGTAAACCTTCATTTTGAATATATATCTTATTGTCAAAAGTGAAATAATTCTGATTCTGATATTTTTATCTTCTAGTAATTTTCTTACAAGTATTAGACATTCTTTAGGAGGAATTTTAGTAAACATATTAGTTACATCGAACGAAATGAGCTTATAGTTATCTTGCGAGTGGATTGCTTTCAACTTTTTGATTAGTTCTATTGAATTTCTAATTGAGTACTGAGATTCATATCCGTAAGTATTGAGTATATTGTTGAGCTTCTTTGCCAATATATTATTAGGAGCATTAACATAAGAGACCACAGGTCTAATTGGTTTCGTTATTTTATGTAATTCAACTGTTCCATATAATTGTGGACCATGAGGATTCTTATGTATGATAGACCTCTTTTCGTAACCATTTAAAAGATAATTTGAATTATTAACAATATCCCTCAAATTATTAGAAAACTTCTTTGTTGGGTCTGCTTTAAGAACTTTTACATCGCTGGATTCTATAAAGTTATATACTTTGGAATTGTAATTTTCAGTCGTCAAAATGACAGTAGCGTTCCCCTTATCAGATTTTGTAACTGTTAGGTTATTATTCTCTATCTTCTTTTTTATTGCATTTAAAACTGTAATGTCATTTTTTGTTTGACATTTAACTTTTGAAGGTTCAATATTTTTGATTAAATTGGCAATTTTTAATTTCTCATAAAGAAAATTATTTGAGTTAGATTTTAAAGCTATTTCTGACTCTGTAGCTATAATTTGTTTAATATTATTCGTAAATTTAGGTGGTATGCTGTACTTGGAACCTTTATTTAAAAATTCTATTTCACTATTTGTGAAATTAGTGTCTGAAAGGTTTTCAAATCGTGGTGCAAAGTGTGTTGGTATGTAGGTACTTACAGTTTCATGATGTTTTGAGTATTGAATTTTATGATGTGTGTGTTCAAGATTCTGTAGCTTCTTTTCTTGTTTCTTAAATTTCATATGCTTCATCGTGCTGACATTTTCTCTAATTTTGTCATCCAAACAGTCAAATTCTACTGGATGTAATTGGAATGTGAGTTCTGAGTGTACAACTTTTATGTAGTTGTCTAAGGAGTCTCTAACTTTGAACCATTTCTTACATTCTGATTTTATCCAAACTCGTTGAGCACATTTCATAGCTTTTTGTGCTTGTGGTGTTTTAGTGTGACATTTTATATTCACATAATTTGGTATTACCTTTTTCCTAAGGCATTCTTAGTTAAACCAAATGTTTTGTGATGCTTTGTAACGTTTTTGTAGTAACTTCTGGTATAGGTCCAGAGTCAGAAATAGCTTTAAAATCTAATTCAAATAATTTTCTTTATGAGAAATTGAACATTTCCAATTTAATCAATAATATTGAACCTTCAAAAGTTGAACGTCAAACAAAAAATGACATTACAGTTTTAAATGCAATAAAAAAGAAGATAGAGAATAATAACCTAACAGTTACAAAATCTGATAAGGGGAACGCTACTGTCATTTTGACGACTGAAAATTACAATTCCAAAGTATATAACTTTCTAGAATCCAGCGATGTAAAACTTCTTAAAGCAGACCCAACAAAGAAGTTTTCGAATAATGTAAGGGATATTGTCAATAATTCAAATTATCTTTTAAATTATTACGAAAAGAGGTCTATCATACATAATAATCCTCATTGTCCACAATTATATGGAACAGTTAAATTACATAAAATAACGAAACCAATTAGACCTGTAGTCTCTTATGTTAATGCTACTAATAATATATTGGCAAAGAAGCTCAACAATATACTCAATACTTACGGATATGAATCTCAGTACTCAATTAGAAATTCAATAGAACTAATCAAAAAGTTGAAAGCAATCCACTTTCAAGATAACTATAAACTCATTTCGTTCGATGTAACTAATATGTTTACTAAAATTCCTCCTAAAGAATGTCTAATACTTGTAAGGAAATTACTAGAAGATAAAAATATTAATCCAGGAATAATATCAGATATACTTAATTTATTTGATGTATGCATTAATCAGATTTATTTCACTTTTGACAATAAGATATATATTCAAAATGAAGGTTTACCAATGGGAAGCCCTATATCACCTATTTTAGCAAACATTTTTATGAACAATTTAGAAAGAAAGATCTTTGAAAGTAATATTTCGAAAAATATTTTATTTTGGTATAGATATGTAGATGACATATTAGCTTGTTTTATGGGTAGTGAACGACAATAAGATGTATTTTTCAACCACATCAATAATTTACACCCGAAAATTAAATTTACATTAGAAATTGAAGGAAATAGCTCAATCAATTTTCTTGATTTAAAAATTCAAAGAGTTAATAATGTACTTGATTATTCAATTTACCAAAGACCAACACAGACTGATGTGACAATTCCATTCAATTCTAACCACCCTGTGTCACACAGACTAGCAGCATATAATTCAATGATACATAGAGCTTTTTCAGTTCCTATGAACAAATGTAATGTTGATAGAGAGATCAATACAATTAGACAAATAGCAACATCTAACGGTTATCCATTAGATATGATAAATAAGCTAATTAGTAAAAAAAAAGAAAAAGTGGCATTACAACTAATATATCCTGAACAAGCTGATGAAATTGAAACTTATAAAACCATCACATATGCAGGAAATATTTCTAATAATATTTCAAAGATAATATCTTCAGCAACGAATACAACAATTTCTTTTAAAACAGAAAGTAACGTTAGTACAAAATTGTTAAATGTAAAAACAAAAATTCCACTATTAAAGAAGTCAGGTATATATAAACTCAAATGTCCAGAATATAATGCTGTCTATTTGGGTCAGACCCTTAGGAATTTTGAAATACGATACAGTGAGCACTTACGAGCATACAGATTAAAACAACCAGATAAATCCCACTACGCAAAACATCTACTTGACACCAATCATTCATTGACACCTAACACAGAACTAGAAGTGCTGCATATTTGTGAAAAGAAACAAGAACTGGATTTCCTTGAAGAACTGGAAATTAGAAGACATTTAAGAAACCCACAATATGAAGTTGTCAATGAACAGTTAAATCTAGGGAATTCTCCACTAATAAACTGTCTTCTTAAGTGATAATTGTAAAGATCAGCAGATATAGTTTTCCTAGTTTTCTATATCATTGCACAGTTATACTGATCTTGATTGGGAAAATGATATCCAGGATATGACCATAGGGCTAATAATATCTAAGCTTCAATATTTGTAATATCACATCTTCTTCTTTTTTCTATAAACATATATTAAGCCAATCACAAGTTAGGTTACTTCTTGGTCTAACCAAAAATAACCACGAAACATCAGGTAGGCATAAAATGAAATGTAACTTCTGTCATTCTGACGATGATATTGATTTATCGAAACAATTGTCAATTTTTTAGAATTTTGAATAACTTGTATTATATTGTGGAATTAACTAGAGACCGTGAGTTTCATTTAAAAACACTAAAAAATATTATATTTTTGTACAAATTTTCTTTATTCACTCAAGATGTGGGTTTGTAAGTATTGTAATTTTGGAATGGAATTTACAATATATATGTAATATATTTAAGTTATTGTTATTATACAGGGTAGTCCAACATATCAATGTCAGTAACAAAAGAAAAATTCAGGTAGGTGTAATTAACAAGAAGTAATATGGAATCATGTATCATAAAGATTAGTACACTCGTGTGTTATGTTGCAACGACAAAATGAACAACAATTGAATCCAGCTGCCCGACAATAACAGCTCTTTTTACGTGAACATTTACCACAGTTGCAATTCGGAACTAATTCTTCGGATGAAGGAAAAATATTGTCCACGGATTTAGGTATAAGATCATCATTTTCCATCTTGTATCCAAACAAAAGGGGATCTAAAGATGTAATGTTTTCTCCCAAACAGTTGATTTGGTTGTAAACAATAAAAAATGCTCGCGAAATATGTAGTTTCATTGATGCGCTCGTAGGAGGTAACTCTTTCACAGAAAAAGTTTTTCCATGGTAATACATCCAATACCTTAACTCATCAAATGTTTTTGAAGAGTTACCTGGGCGAAGCACCTGAATAAGGTACTCTTCTGCACTCTGCACTGATTTTTCGATTACTCTTTCAGGCGTACCTGTAAAAATTATGCTAGTAAATTGTTTCTTGGGCATGATTATTATATTCATACCTTTAGCAAAATTAGTGAGAAATTTTACTGGGCTAGCACCAAGAGCACTACGCTTGGTTCCAATTTTGCTTGTATAATCTGCACCAGTCAAATCGTAAAGAGCTGGAAGAACAGAACACAATTCTGAACCGTGATGTTCAGCCATCAGGTGCAACGGAACATCCTTCCTAGTTGCTCCTACCCCTGTTCTACACCAAAGTTCCTAAAATAATAAAACACTCCATACCGCAAACAACAAAAATATAACTAAATAAGTTACCTGTAACCCTCCGGATTTATATGTTCTGAAATGATACAGAGCCATAACTAATATGTCGGTGTCGGAAGATAGTATATACATGTTTTTATGACCCTCTCGCACTGCATGAGCAATATGTACCATAATTCGCATATCTGCTTCTTCAATGTCATTTTTTTGTAACACGTCCAGGGTGCTAGAAGTACGTGATGATGCACATGATTGACAGGGTTCGATATTTGTTGCACTGCACACTATTTCAACCCCTTGCCAAAAAGGATGGGCATATTGTAGCAGATATTTCCGAATAAATGTTTGAAGCTTAATTTAATTTTCTACACAACCCCAAAATGTTTGAGCTTGTACAGGTAATGGTACATTATCTGTGATTGAATGGATTGTGATATACTCTTTGCCATATCTTCGTAACCTCTCTCCAGACTTAGGTGACATTTCTAAATAGCTATTAAATATAAAGTCAATTCTATTAAGATGTCCTTTCAGTGTAATACTTATCATGTTGCAGAAGGCAACAGCAAGATCTTGGAAAGTTGTCAAATTTTTCCACTGTACTTTTCGAATACCCATCATAACATCAACCAGTAGACAAAATTTGCCTTAATCAGGTGTTAGAGAGTAGTCCTGGTTAACTAGTATCTTGTTTAATTCAACAAAAATGCTAGACTTTTGAGTTTCTTTTTTCAAAACGCCTTCTTTTTCAAAAAGGTAGTTATCGTGTGTCAATTCGTATCTTAACAGTAACTTTAGACTATATCCCCGTTCTTTTGCTAGCTCGATAATACGCTGAGTTTGTCTATTTTCTTTTGAAACTTTCTGTGGTACAGTTGCAGCTGCTGTTTTAAACGGTGGAAGCTTAACTCTACTAATGGTGTCAGAAAGGGGTTTGGTTAAAGTCTCAAATCTTTCCTTGTGAAATTGTTTGTATGCTTCACAACCAGTTTCAAATATGTTCAAAACAGCTTTGGTTACATCTAGTGGCGTCTGCTCCTGCGTAAAAATGTTACGGAGTGGTTGATTTTCTTCCATAAATGGATTTACGTGCTGAGAAATATATTGAATCATTTTTCCAATAATTGATTCTATTCGATCCGTTTTCCCTGGGTAATATTCATGATGGGTCTTCAGTTCATAGTTGTCATTTTTAAAAAATGTTTTTTCTCTGTACAAGTTAGATATTGCCAGAATTTCGTGATACACAAGTTCCCAAGCAGCAACAAAATACTTTTTACGAGTCGAACCAATGATTCCTGCAGTACTTTTCTTGGACCGGTTAATGGTTTGCTCTAAAGCTTGATCTATTCCAACTGATGTGAATGATGTTTTACTCTGCTTTACGGTGAATTTTCCCTCCTTTAATTCGTTGTATACGTCGGAGGCCGTCTTCTTTAGCATTAACATGTCATGGAGGTAAATTGAAGACCAACGCGCGTAATTGGTACGATCCATAACGTGAAAATAGGTTGCAGTTGTTCAACAGTTTGTACGTGGAGGTTCCAATCTCCAGTACGATCGACTCGTATTTAATTTCTTAAGAGATTAATGAGTGCTGAGACGTTATTCCAATAACAAAAAAGGCTAGACTCTTTTCATCTCTTAGCTACAAATTGGTTAAATTGTAAAACAATATTGTGTGAATTACCTTTAAAGTAATCAAAGATAGCCTGCCCTTCTTTTGAATTTCCCTCAATAAACAAATTTTGCAATAGTTCAAGTCAGGTTAATTCTTGTTCGTATTTTGTTAAACCCTGTTCTTTAAAAAATGATTGCAACTGCAATCTTTGCAGAACTTCACCCAGTAGAAAAAAACCTCTAATAGATCTGGCATAGTTTGTGCCATTGAATGTTCAGTTGTGCCTACACCAAAGGCTCCAGTTTCAATCAGTATGCTTTCAGCACCACTACCACGTAGATATTTCCCAATGCACGCTAGCAATACTTTGATCATATGAAAGCTTCCAAGCAATAATGTTATATTTTCAAATTCTTTTTCTCTTAACAACATTATATGCCTGGCAAGTCGGTAGACACCTTCATCACAAAATACTGGAAGATTGTTTTGATCTAGCTGTTGTAATATATCTTTGAAATTGCAAAGAGCTGTATACACTGTTGAATAGTCAGTTACAGGAAAGGACAAAACTGGCAGAAATCCAACAATTTGTTCCTTACGTTTATCCTCAGAAAGGAATGCGTTAAAGGCTGGCCATGATGGAATCTGCTGATCTATTTTTGTTATGTTCAATTGTCGAGGTAATTCTGATATATCCATTCTACTTAAAAACCATGCTAAATCGTCAGCTCTTAATTGAAAATATTTTTCTGGTTTTATTGGATCGTGGTCATCACTCGTTTCTGATAAACAGTTTTCTAAAATTGAAATGGGTCCAGGTAGTTTATAGAATTCCTTCAATACCTGACATTTCAGTTCTTCGTGAAATGATCGAGTAGAACGACATACATCAGTTTCTGAAATATTTGGTTTTCTATGCACTACGTCAGATTTATCTTGAAATATAACTGCAACAGTATCATGTGTTCCATTTAATCCAGATTCAGTCGCTTCGTCGTGGTCAAAGTTGTCAAACGCTGCAGTGGTAAATTTGGAATGGTCAAAATGTGAAGCGAGTGGTATATGGTTTTTATCATATTCAACAGTAAAAGATGCCAGGCTTGTTCTACATCTTTGAATTTCATCATAGGAGATACCCATACCGGTACGATTTAAGCTCTTAATTAAGGAACTATTTTTACAGGTATTGTGAACTGCCAACCCTGTCATAGTCTGCAGAGGAGTCCTTTTTTTCCCGCCATGTAAAATAAAATACATTGTTTGAAACAATGCTTTCATTTTAAGATGCTTCCCTTCAGATACCCCTTTTTTGGATGTCTTGGGAATGTCTGATTCTTCATCACTCTCAGAATCAATGTCACTATCAACGTAGAACTGATTTTCATTAAAGTTAAAAAGTTCTGAGAAAAAAGTTAAAAGTGGTTGAGGAATCAGTATATCGTCCCATGAATGTCTCAAATTGGTTTCATTACAGAATTTATCATTTAAATCAAAATTAACACCACAAAGGGATTTTCTTAGAATTCTTGCTGATTCTTTGATAACATCCTTTGATCTTATTAAATCTACAACCTCGGCAAGAGTCACGCTTGAGTGAAAAACTAATGTAGGTTTGTTGGCTTCCAGTGGTACAGAAAACTGTATTTCTTTGTTAAAGGTGCCCACTAAATAGTTTTTAATGTCAACGTTTTTAACCGCCATTTCCAATGGTAATTGGCTATTTACATCTTTACATATTTCACTCAAAGTAAAAGATTCTCCTAACTTAAGACGTGGCAATAATTTGTCTACAACATTTGACATAATTTCTTTCTTTTGTAAAAAAATTTCCCTCTTTACGTTTTTGAACTGTAAGTTTTCAGACTTTAGATTTGTTTTATTTCTTTGATATTTTCGTTCATAAGAGCAAAGACAATTTGCATGATAATAAATATCAGCTGCAAAGATGGATTCGATAGTTTTTAAATCCGCAATTCTAGTAAAAACCTGATCCTTAAATGCGAGAGCAATTTCGAGCAATGTTTCTGCCCTATTTTTCTCACAAATTCGAATTTTTTTGCACATTTTACCTAGCCAAATTTTACCACAAATTATACAATTTATTGTTTCGTCTTTGTTTATATCAGATGTCGAAGGTCTAGCTGTACAATTTGATCGTGTAAATTTATCGTACCTTGCTGAAGAAGTTCCTTCACCTAAGTCCTGCTTGTCCGAAATATTTTCACTGTGTTTGTCGTCCATTAGTTTCCTTGCCGCCCTTTCCACTTTTGTTTTCATCGTATAACTCCGGTAACAAGCGTTGGTCATGTGATATGAAAATAGTTCATCCTGGGATACACTTTTCAATCTTTCAAAAACAATGTCTTTTCGTTCACTAGATGCCCACCGAATCCGCGCACTTCCATGACTTTCACTTGTCAGTAATTCAGTTTTATTTTGTTGTTGACAAATTATACACAATTTGACATTAAATTCTGCTGCATTACGCCGCAGAGAAAGTCCAATAGTTTCCATATTTGCAAAACGCTAATCACTAATATTGCACCACTAGACAAAACAAAACAAAATAAATCGGTTCAAGCATTAACAAATTTCGTTCATTCGCTCGTTCGTTCGTATTGACCATCGTGCGTGATCGTGCATCACGTGCCGGGACAAACAATGTTGCCACATTTAGTATGACATGTTTAAACTTCAGTCAAAATTGCATTTTCATTTATTTTCAGTTTTATAGCTTATAATTTATTTTAATTCCAGTTAATGGTAAAAACGATTGAATTAGACCTATATTTACTATATAAAAGGGCTTAAAAAAACTGGCCATTTTCAAGCGTGGTAACCTGAAAAATCTTGTTTCGTAAACCCTGAAATTGACTCTGCAAATGAGTTAACTCATGGACCTAAAAAAAAATACAGAACAGTAGCTAGCGTCTGTATTAAATAGCCTTCTATTAAACAAGTCAGGTATGCAATTTATTAAAATTTTGATATATATATATATATATATATATATATATATATATATATATATATATATATATACTTTACAAACTCTAACAAATACGACAAAAAGTTAAAATATGTTATTTATTTGTTATGATGAAGCAAATTTCTACAAAATATTGTGGTCGGTAAAACGTTCATAGTAAAATAAACCGTCTCTAATACCGACCGGGCGGTCGGTATCAGGGAATTAGTAAACCTTTTAATTTAGTCGATATTAAAAAAAGCCCTTCACAAAATGAAGAAGCAAAAAATATTTTACCTTTTGTTAATGTCACTATATCATCAGAATGTATTATCGACCGTTAAAAGGGTTGCAATTAAAGAATTAAATAATATAAATATTTTCAGATACTTCAAATTATTGATCGAACAATTATATTATTTGAGTGAAAATTCTATCCTATCCGATAACTTACGTTATTTTTGTAAGCAATAACAGCACATGTTAATAACGGAAAATTACATCAGTTTTGTACGCTATACTTACGTAAGTTACAAAAAATTAAGTAATATTTTTATGAAAAGATACCAATTAATTTGTGGTCGGCCAAAGGTTGGTTAAATTGGGCGTATTCCTATTATCGACCTAGTGGTCGGTGATAGGTAAAACTCAGTTCTTTTACCGACCTAGTCAGTTTGATAATACACAGATTGAAAATAGCTACTATTTTCAGATCTAAAATGAAAAAAAAAGAAAAAATTATACGGAAGAAGCATTCAATTTGCCCCTAAACAAATAAGTGCAGGAATGAGTGTCAAAAAAGCCGCCAAAGAATTTAAAATATCTAAAACAACGTTAATAGACAAAATCCATAATAAATATGACCCAAATTCTACGAGTGGCGCTCATACTGTAGTTAGTAATGTCGAAGAGAAAACAGTAGTTAAATGGATCTTATACTTAGGAAGTGTTGATTTTCCTGTAACTCGAAGCCAACTATTAGAAAGTGTAACTAAATTGGTTGAGCAAATCCTTTCAAAAATGGGATACCAGGACATCATTGGTACGAAGGTTTCTTGGCAAGGCAACCTGAATTAGCTAATCGAGTTTCGCAAAATCTAACCAAATGCCAAGCTAACATAACCGAACAAGATATACGCAGCTGGTTTATGCGAGTTCAAAACTACCTCACCAAACACCAATTAGATGAGATTCTGCTTGATTCTTCCAGGATATTTAACTGTGACGAAACTGCTTCCTTTCTGGCGCCAAAAAAAACAGGTTTTAGTTAGAAGAGGTTCAAAAAAGTTTACGATAGGATACAGAATGACGAAAAGGAATGTCTAAATGTTTTGGTCACAATATCCGCAGATGGAAAAAAACCACCTCCATTAATTTTGTTGCTATAGTAAAGAATACCGTCCCACATCATTTTAAAAATGCCTCCAAATTGGGGAATAGGTCGGTCCGACACAGGTTAGATGACCGGAGAAAATTTTTTTGAGGATGTGTCAAATGTGTTTTACCCCTGGCTGATCGAGAATAAAATACCGCTCCCAGTTATTTTATTCCTGGATGGACATTCCTCCCATCTCACTTTACCGCTAACGGAATTTTGCAGGGAGAAAGGTATTAACCTAGCGCCAGACAAGAAAGAGGAGATAGCCAGACATCTCTTCCCAGAGATGGGGGAATAATCGGAAAAACTAGATAAACCAAAAACCGCTCCGGAGTTCACTGCTGAAGAAATTCTGACAGTTAAAGAGAAAATTAAACTTGGCAAAGCCCTTGGCCCTGACGGAATTCCTCCTGAAATTGTTAAGTTCACTATCGAAACATTCCCAAAGGAAATGAGACAATTGATGAACCAGCTACTCAGAGAGCAGATATTTCCTATGGAGTGAAGAAGAGCAAAGCTAGTGCTTATATGGAAATCCGGGAAACCAGAGGAGAGCCCAAGCTCATATCGGCCCATATGCCTGTTGGATGTCCTAGGGAAGGTGTACGAAGCTTTGTTAAAGGGAAGACTGAAGAAGGCACTGGAGGAGAACGGAGCACTCTCGGAGACGCAGTACGGATTCCGTAAGGAGAGGTCGACCATGCAGGCAGTGCAGTGGGTCGTAGAAAATGCCAGAAACTCAAGAAGAAGATGGATGGCTCTAGTGGCGCTCGATGTAAGAAATGCCTTTAACACGGCAAATTGGCGACTCATAATCACAAGGCTGAGGCAGAAGAATATACCGGACTACCTGGTTGCGGCAATAGAGAGTTACCTCTCTGACAGGGTGATATAGGTTATCCCCGGAAAAACGATGGAACATACGACAGGATTCCCACAAGGATCTGTCATAGGGCCGACCCTGTGGAACGTGATGTATGATGAAGTCCTAAGGCTGCGCTTGGGAGAAGGGTGTAGAAGTATAGCTTATGCGGATGATCTTGCTATACTGGTGGAGGCTGATAACCGTGAAGATCTTGTCAACAAAGTAGACCGGGCTCTACAGGCAGTTAATATATGGATGTACCAAAATAGGCTTAAGTTAGCATATCACAAAACGGAAGTTATTCTTCTTAAAGGCACTAAGCAGGCGAGAGTAAGGGACAGGATAACGTTCACAATTGAAGGTCAGAGGATAAGTCCAGCAACCACATTAAAATACCTTGGCATACATCTGGATCACCAAGGTCTCTTCGGGCCACATATAAAAAATGCCTGCAATAAAGCAGATGAGACATTTGGGAGATTAAGCAGGCTAACGCCAAATATAGGAGGCCCTAGCAGCAACAAAAGGAAAGCGCTTTATGGCGTCGTTCAATCAATCCTACTATACGGAGCCCCAGTGTGGTGTGGAGGAATGCAGGTGGCAAGTTATAGATCAATGATCATCAGATCTCAAAGAAGAGCCTTGCTAAGAGTAGCCAGCGCGTACCGCACAGTTCCGGCCGAAGCAGTCCAGGTGATTACCGGAGTGCCGCCAATCGACCTGTTGGCCAAAGAACGTAAAGCCTTGCATGAAATGGGAGCGATCACGGACCAAGAAAAGAAGGAACAGCGGAAAAGAACCTTACAGGAATGGCAGCGGGAATGGGAAAATAATACGACAAAGGCACAGTGGACGAAGGTCTTGATCCCTTCAATAAAAGAGTGGGTGAAATGTAGACATAGGCACCTAAATTACTGGTTTACTAAATTTCTAACAGGGCACGGGTCATTTAACTTATATCTGCAAAGGATAGGGTAAGTGGACAGTAATAGATGCAATGAATGTAAGGAGGACGACAGTGCAAAACACCTGATCTTCTATTGTAATAGATTCCACCAGAAGAGACTATATCTGGAAATAGTTATTGGGCATACTCTCACAGAAGAAAATGTTATCAGAACGATGATGGAAAGCAAGGAAAAGTTCAGCAAGATCCTGCAATTTATAACGGACATTGTTAGAATTAAAGAGGAAGAGGGCAGGGGGAAATGGACTACCAGCAGTGTATCTGACGATAACTAGAAATAGTGGTACCAGGGACACTGTCCGGGAATGAGGTAGAATATTTAGTGGGTAGGGCCGTAAGGCGATTCCCACACTGTGTAGTGGTCGCAAATGGCTTCGGGCATTTGATTCCACTACACGTGCGTAAAATGCATTTCAACCACCTCACAAAAAAAAAGGAGAAAGGTATAGTTTTGATCGCCCTACTGCCCAATTCGACACATTATCTTCAGCCCTTAGATGTAGCTGTATTTCATTCAGTTAAAAATTTCTGGAAAAAACTTATACAAAAATGGTGTATAGATAATAATGGGCAAAAATTAAATCAGGAAAATTTTTGTTCTCAAGTAGACATCTGTCTTTAAGAGGTCGTTACAGAAGAAATAATTAAAAATGGCTTCAGAACTTGTGGATTGTACCCCTTTAGTGCAGATAACATTGACTATTCAAAAATGATCGATCAAGTTACAGTTACTAATGCAGAGGCAATTCCAAATACTAGTGTGTCTAAGTTATCTGAAGGAATGAATTATTATGAAAAGTTTCTCAAAGATATAGAAGGAAGAATAGATCAAGAAAATTTGCAGGAATTAAAGTTATCTGGTGGTCAATGGAAAGGCCACATCAAAGACGAAAATTAATTTAATTTTTGGAAAAAATTAATCAAGGATTTGGTGAAAAACTGGATATCACCCAAGTAGATCATAACCTTAGATTAAAAGCCAACATGCCAACAAATACTGATTCTGATTATATACAGGTAATGGAAGAAAGTAACATTGATGATACAGTGTGGTTAGAAAATCAAGGAATTTTAGATTTAGATGTTGAAGTGGATGGAGTAGTGTTAATATCTCAAAAAACAACTTAATACATTAATGTCTAAGGAAAGTGATATGAATAATTCCAATTCAGTACAAATGCGGTCGGGCACCGAGATGTCTCAAATGTGCAGGGCAACACCTTACCCCAGAATGCACGAAAGACAGAACAACCCCAGCGAGATGTGCGAACTGCAAAGGGGACCATCCGGCCAATGCAGATGTGTGCCCGGAGTACGTAAAAAGAAAAATATGGATGGAAGAACGAAGAGCGCAGCAAACTCCCAAAACCACCCCTAAATTCATTCCCGCACCCCCTCCAAAAACCAACCCCTGGACTCAAAAAGTGAACAATATAAACTCAGAATTTCCTAGTCTTCCTACTAAAAACATCCCCCAAACCACCCCCAAAAATATCATCCCCTAACCCACGTCAAGCAGAAGTACCACGCAACCAACTAACACAAACAATGACATTACCAAATTCACTGAGTTGAACAACTTATTCCAAGAGCTACATTCACTCGTCAACCTGGATGAACTCACAAGAGCCGTCTCTGAGCTACTCCAAGAGATGAAAACTGCAACCACCAAATTAGAAAAATTCACAATATATAACAACTTTGTCGCCAGGATTGATAAATATGACATCTAGGCAAGAAGGTGGTAAAACAGGAATTCAAAAACGAAATCTTCTCAAAATAATTCTTTGTAATGTAAATGGAGTAATTAACAAACTTCAACTTCTTCGACATTTTCTCGACATTCATAAACCAGATATTTTCTTCTTATGCGAGACACTTCTTAAACCAAACAAAACCGTGAACTTTAGAAATCCAGATTATCGTCTACTCAGACAAGACCGCCCCGCAGGTGTCGGCGGAGGAGGCCTCGCAGTATTAATTAAAAAAGACATCAAATTCCAACTCATGCAACCAAACAAATCTTCAATTGAGCATATCTCTTTACTTATTGACAACAAAATTAAAATAGTGGGGGCATATAATTCCCCTAATCAAAAATTATACGAAGCCGACTTTTATAACATAACAAGAACTCATAACAGTGTACTTATATTAGGAGACTTAAATTGCAAACACCCCATATGGGACTCCTATGCAAAATACCCTAATCCGAACGGGAGTACTCTCCAGAGGTTTTGTGATAACTCTGAATGTAACATATTCAGTACTGATGATCCCACTCATTTCCCTTACTCCGGTTTCACCCCAAGTACCATTGACATTGCCATTGGCAAAAACATTAACACTATACACAAAATAAAAACCATTCCCGACCTCAACTCCGACCACGACCCCATCCTAATAGAATTAAAAATATCCCACACTTTACACCCCCCGCCAACTAAACGATACGATTACACCACCACAAATTGGACACAATACAGAAAAATGCCAGAAATTACACTACCTCATACAAATCTAAACCCAGATCCCACAATACTCTTCCCGATAATATTGTAGAAATGATAAAAGCTGAAAACAAGATTCGGCTTAAATGGCAAGTAAGCCGAAGCGACAACGATAGGCAAAATCTCAAATATTATCAAAACATGATAAACTCTAACATTAACGAATATAGGAACGAAGAATGGAAATCCTTTTTGGAAAAACTATCCCCAAGAGATAACTCTCTATGGAAAATAGCACTCAAAATGAAAAGCGGCAGAGAAGAAATTTCTAAAATAGTAAGTAATGGTAACAACATTACGCAAAATTCGGACATTGCTAAAGCCTTTGGAGAGTACTTTCACGAAAACTTTAAAAATAATATATTAAATAATGAATACCATACTAATATAATTCAAACAGTAGCAGAATACTTAAACAAATCCAAATCTTATTACTAAATTAAATTTAGCGACCACTTCTGAAATAATAAATACTATTGCCCTGCTTAAAAACAAAATTGCGCCAGGGGTAGATGGTATCTCTAATATTTTACTTAAAAGTCTGCCGAAAAAAGCAATTGTGCAAATTACGCACATTGTTAATTTTATAATTAAAAATGGCACATATCCTGATATGCTCAAGATTGCCAACGTTATCCCAACAAACAACCGTGTTATGTGGATAGTTACAGACCAATTTCACTATTAAATACTATAGCAAAGGTGATAGACAAAATTATTTTGAAGAGAATTCAACAATTTGTAGATAAGTATAAAATCATCCCACCAGAACAGTATGGGTTTAGAAGTGGCCATAGTACAGTTTCCCAAATTATTAGAGTTTTTAACCACATAAGGGAAGAATTCTACAAGAAAAACAAAGCTGTCATGGTTACACTAGACATCCAGAAAGCGTTTGACACGGTTTGGCATGAGGGACTAATATATAAATTAATTAATTTAAAATTTCCAGTATATATCATTAAAATTATACATTCATATATTAAAAATAGAAAATTTTATACCTGTGTGAATTAAAGTCGGGCGGGGCCATTCTCCATACAGGCCGGAGTTCCACAAGGCTCAGTTCTTTCACCTTTGCTGTATTCTTTGTTCACCCACGATTTACCAACCCCCCCAAACATCCTGACAGCTATGTATGCAGACGACACCTGTTTTGTCGCAGCTGCAGCTACACCAGACATTGCACTACAAAACATTCAAACACACATAAACACACAGATACTTACATATATGAAAGATAACAAACTTACAATCAACCCTTCGAAGACAGAGTACTTGTTACTCAGAAGGACAGGAAAAAACAAAGGCTCATTGCAAGCACAGTTGTGTGTAGATGGGCAAACTATAACACCTAGTAGCACATTAAAGTACCTGGGTTACATAGTGCATGGCAATACAAAAGCCAATGCACATATTGTGACTCAAGTTCAAAAAGCTAAACTTGCAATGAGCAAATTGTATCCGCTGATATGTAAGAAAAGTTATCTTTCAATTCACAACAAACTCATGATATACAAACAAATTATAAGACCTATACTAACATACGCAGAACCAGCATATTATAACGCCACAAAACACAATTTTCACCCACTGCAGGTGGTGCAAAACAAGTGTCTACGTATGGCAATACCCTACAAAACTGTTTATCCCAAACTTCCAAAAAACTCTTGGTTACATGAACAAGCAGACATGCCCACTATCAAGGACTTCATATCAAAAATCTCGCAAAACTTTTACAATTATTGTTTACCCGATAATCTTCGTGAAACACTCAAAGCCGCAAATCGCGCAGAAGACACCCGTGATAGTGGGTGTAGGCTTCTGCATGGTAACTTATTCACATAATCAGTTGTTCAATCTCAGCAACCAAGAACATCGAAAGAGAGGTAAATTTATTGTACCTCTATTCAATCATGAATACCAATTCTCAAAACTTTTAACCCCAAGAAAAGAACATCTTCATGTTGCCGCTTTTATAAATTAAACCCCATTCGTTTTGAAACCCTGTTTTTCAGCTGCTTTTCAGGGATATACACGTCGAAATAGCTATGGAATCATATTTATGAATACGGGACAAAGTAATTTACCAAATGATAATAAGTGGATTATGCATTAGCAAGGTGCCATGTATCTATCACATGAACAACAGGATTACAACGGGGCGGCCATAACATCGGCCTTTTGTATATTTGTATATACTATATATTAATATATGTGTCTTGTATGTAATCTTATATAAACATTGTAACTCTATTGTTAATAAAGACCTTTTTAAACAAACAAAACAAACAGTACAAATGCAATCTGAAATTCCTACAACATACTCTGCTGAAGCAGAAACCACAACTACCATAAAAAATATTAGTTTTGATGTAAGAACTCCAACGAAAACTGATACACAACATAAAGAAAGCGTAACAGAAACTACCATAGAAAACTTTAGTCTAGAGTCTGTCCACCACTCTGATCTAACAACTCCTCCAAAAATTGATACACAATATAACGAGAGCGTATCATCCGTTATAGACAAAGAAAATCGTGATCCATGCTAACCGTCCCCTTTAAAAAATGTACCTACCCCATTTAAAAAATCATTTTACTGGCCTGATGATACTAAAAATTAAAAGGCTAAAAAATTATCAAAAATACTTACCCCAAACAGGGGCTACTTCTGAACAATTTATTGCATATCAAAAAAAGATAGATATGGAGAAAAAGAAAAAAGAACAAGAAAAAGTAGAAAGAGCTGAGAAAAGGAAAATGGCAAAAACGCCAAGTGAAGTGAAAAAGTCCAAAACAGAAGGATTAAGTAAAATAATTCCTAAATTACACAAGCAATAGAAGATAGTGATATAGAAACAATCCTGTTGGATATAGACAGTCCTGGAGGAGAGGTCAATGGAGTGTTTGACCTTGTTGATTTTATTTACAGTGCAAGGGGAAAAAAGAGGATAATAGCGATAGCAAATGATGATGCATATTCTGCAGCGTACGCTATAGCTTCTAGCGCTGAAAAGGTATTTGTGAGTAGAACTTCAGGAGTAGGAAGCATAGGAGTAATAGCAAGTCATATAGATCAAAGTGGGTTTGATGAAAAACAGGGAATAAAATATACGACAGTATTTGCAGGAAGTAGAAAAAATGATTTAAATCCACATGAGCCAATAACTTCTGAGAGTTTAGAAAACCTAAAAAGCGAAGTGAATCGTTTATATGGAATGCTGGTTGAGCTAATAGCACGCAATAGAAACCTTTCGGTAGAGGCAATCAAATCAACAGAAGCAGGGCTATATTTTGGCGAGAAAGCAGTAGAAATAGGTCTTGCAGATGGAATTACAATTCTTTCAGAGTTTAAATATATTAATAAAAACAGGAGTATTACTATGAACGAACAAACTGTAACTGACCTAAAAGAAGAAACTAATAATTTAACTAAGTATCGTACTGAAGTTCTTGAATTAATACGTTTATGTAATATATCAAAAATCCCAGAGAAAATAGGAGAATTTATTGAGCAGAGTGTAAGTGTTGAGCAAGCAAAGGAAGTTTTAATGGAATTACTTGCAGAAAGAACAAAGAAGACAGAGATAATAAGTACAATACCACAGAATTCAGGAGAAGAGTTGATGATGCAGGTAGCGAAAAGTCGTAGGCATTTAAAATATATAACAAAAGGAGAAAAGCAAAATGAGTAGTATAACAGAACAAAATAACCTTGGTGATCTTCTAAAATATGAAGCATCAAATTTATATTCACGAGATCAAATAACTGTTGCCAAAGGACAGAATCTCAAGCTTGGTGCAGTAGTTGCTAAAAAGACTGAAGATGGTTTTATTAGGGGCTTAAATCTAACAGCAACCGATGGCACACAAACGGCAATAGGAGTAATTTCAAGTGATGTAAACGCAAAGGAAAATGCTAAAGGAGTAATTATTGCTCGCGGTGCAATGCTAGCAGATCATGCAGTTGTATGGCCAGCAAATATCACTGAAGAGCAGAAAAATGCAGCAATAAAGCAACTTGAAACACGAGGGATCATTATCCGTAAAGCACTCTAAAGCTATATTAAACAATAAAAAACACAAAGGGGGAAAAGAAAAAATGCAAAATCCATTTACAAATACAGCATTTAGTATGACGGCACTAACTAATGCGATGAATATATTGCCGATAAATTATGGACGGGTTGAAAATTTAAATTTATTTCCAAGTAGGTCAGTAAGATTTAGATATATTACCATAGAAGAGCAAAATGGAGTATTAAGTTTACTACCAACGCAAGTACCCGGAGCACCAGCAACAGTAGGAAAAAGAGGAAAAAGAAAGGTAAGAACATTTACGATTCCACATATTCCGCATGATGATGTAGTGTTACCAGAAGAAGTACAGGGAATAAGAGCATTTGGATCAGAAAGTGAACTTAAAGCGCTGGCAGATGTAATAACTGACCATTTGCAGCTAATGAGAAATGAACATGCAATAACGTTGGAGCATTTGCGTATGGGAGCGCTGAAAGGAATAATTCTGGACGCAGATGGCAGTGAATTGTTAAATCTGTACAACGAATTTGAAATAACACAAAAAGTAGTAAATTGCACACTGACGAAACTGGTTTCATGAAACCGGTTTCATGAGAGATGAAACTCAAGTTTCGTAAAACCAGTTCATAAGAAAATTGAAAGATGAGTACAATGAGTTTTAAGAAACTACAATTTCATAACGTTGCGCAACTGCATTTCACGCAACTCCGCTAGCACGGTTGCATGTAACTACAGTTTGTTGTAAACCTCCGTTGGCGTGAGTTGTGTATTTAATATTTGCAACACAAAGCGATGCCTGAAGATCAAGTTTTCAACACAAAACTCGTGGAAGCTGTAGAAAAGCATCCGTGCTTGTACAATTACAATTTGAAAGAGTACAGTAATAGAAACAAAGTTCAAGCTGCATGGGAGACCATAGCGCAGGAAATGGAAAGTACAGGTGAGTTTTATTATTGAACTCCTTCTATTCATTTTTATTAAATGTTGTCGCTAACCTATGTTTGTACTCCATTTTCCTCTAGGCGGTTCAAATAAAACACGAATCACGGCTTTTAACAAAGCTTTATTTTCTCAAGGGCTACATACACACAATATATGTAAAGACAATTATTTATTTTCATTACTATTCATCACCACGTCCTGCTATATTATTGATCCACTGTGATGGTATAGCTACGCCAGGCTTCAAAAAGTATTCACAAAGATATTCGCGGAACGATGCGGCTGTCGTTAAGTTAATATGGCGATTCAACGGGTGCAAAGGTTGATTTGGAATGTTCTGAACCTCATCTGCAGCATTCCTTGGCTTATACATTTTCCCTTCGGTTTTGCGAATGTAGTTATGAAGAACACATGCGCATTTTATAATAGATATCACCGTTGCTTCAGAACAAGCTATAGACGTTTCAAAAACTCGGAACTTAGATGTTAGCATTCCAAAAGCACATTCCACAGATTTACGAGCTAGGCTTATTCTATAATTGAAAATTCTTCTCCTATCCGTTAGCGTACGTTGAGGATACGGTCGCAGTATGTACGTTGTCAGAGGGAACGCTTCATCTCCACAAAAAAAGTATGGAAAATTTTGTGCATTTTCATCCCGTGGTAATGGCGAAGGCTGTGGTAGATTGAGACCTCCAAACTGTAACCAACGACCTAAACGAGATGAACGAAATACACCTCCATCACTGTTTCTACCAAGATCCCCCACATCAACGGTAATAAAACATCCGTCAGCATCAGAACAAGCCATTAGTTGAACCGAAAAATAACCCTTATAATTAAAATTTCTAGATCCACTCTTTTTGAATTTTTTTATCCTGACATGTTTTCCGTCGATGGAGCCTACACAGTGTGGTAAACTCCAAAGTTGTTCATAACGGGAAGCAATGTTTTTCCACATATCTATGGTTGGAACAGGCAAATATTCTGGTTGTAGACAGGACCATATAGCTTCCGTTGTTTCCGCAATGACCACTCCAACCGTTCTCTCTCCTTGCATAAAATAGCTCGCCAAACTTCTGAAACTGCTGCCTGTTGCAAGATACCTGAAATTAATAAAATACATCAATTGAGCGGTCTGCTTTGAATAAGGGCTCACCTACAATATTACCTTATTACAGAGCACAAACAGATAAGCCAAGGGTACAAAACATCATATTAGGTCGATTTTGCAAAATTGTAGATGAGCTCTGATCTAAGCAGACTCTTCAATCATAGCATATGTGTACATAATACGTAGCTTACTATAATCTATCTATACCTTCAATGTAATTTTTTTTGTAGCAAAGGACTGTAAAGAAACATGGAGAAACTTGAGGATAGTTTACATACGGAATTTAAAGAAACCGCCTTCTGGATCTGCTGCAAAAAAGGAAGAATACTATTTGCGTAAGTACATGCAATTTTTGAACCGCTATGTGAATACGAAAACGGAGAAAGGATTACCGGGGAACCTTCCATCGCCCCCACAAACTGACAATGCGTATAGTGAACCAAACCAAGAACGCGTCCCAGAAACAATAGACAATAACAAGGGAGGCCAACGACGCATCCGACACAGAGCTCACTCAGGATGCTACGCGTGAGGATTCTACACATCAGAGGACACAATCTGAATCCCCAAATGTTACTACGATCAATACCGAGAATATCAGATCCTCAAAACAAGCTTCAGTAGCACCCTCCAATAAAAGAAAGAAAACACCAACTGATGCTGATGCGGTCGTCATAAATTACATCAAATCAAAGACTCAGAAGGGATCAAACCACGACAATCCTAGGACACAATTTTTGTTGAGTTTAGTACCGGACGTAGAAGACATGACCTCAACGCAATACAGGACCTTCCGAAATGAAGTGTGTAGCTTGATTGATAGGATCATTGCCTCCGCACCCTCACCTCTACACTCGAGTAATTCCACATACTCTGCGTGGTCTTCAGCAAGCATACCTGTTCTTCCGCAAACATCTGCACAATCCACTTCCACATGGGAATACTCATCAACTCCAGTCTATTCGCTTCGCACTACTGATGATGTCTCGGATAATCCGGCATATGAAGAACTTCACCGTTTAATTTAAACTATGTAGGTGGTGTCTTTTTTACTCCACTATTTTTTGTATTTTCTTTAAGTTAAAAATACAGTTATCTTACCTAAGTGTGATTATAAGTTTTTCTTCAGGTCCTAGCGCCATTCTGCAGTTGGTGTCCTTATTCGTAATGTGGGGACCTACTAAATGTAGCAAGTGATTAAAAGCAGACTCCGACATTCGATAAAAATTTTGAAATTTCACTGGGTCTTGATGCAGTTCTTCTGTATTAGGGGATGAACCCTGTACTTCCGCTTCTTTTTTCTATTTCGATACCACCACCACAACACTACAACGTCCTCATCATCCGACGACATCTCAGAAACTGCTCATGTGGCAGTTGCGTCAGTGTACTGCCGAGTATGAAACTAGTTTTATGAAACTAGTTTCATAAAACTAGTTTCATAAAACCAGTTTCGTCAGTGTGCAGCCTGCCTAAGTGTAAGGATGGAGAGTACGTAATAGTAGTATATGAAAATGAACTTTTTCCGGGCCTTGTGGTTGGAAAGGATAATGATGAGATCTTGGTAAAAACCATGGCTAAAAGTGGTGGTAACTGGAAATGACCTACAAGGGACGACATTTTGCCCTATAATGAGACCGATATAATAGCTGTCATTAATCCCCCAGTTTCAATAAACAACCGAGGAGTTTATTCAGCTCATGAAATTGAACACTTTCGCAATAATTTAGAAAAATAATGTATTATAATTTCATTTGCGTAAATTCATATTTCAAGAATTTAATATCTTTTTTGCATAAATTTATTAAAAATTGTCAAATAAAAATATGTATTTGGAAGGGTGTATTTTGATTTTGTAACATTCTTTGGTGCCTAGGTCGGTAATACATGCAGAACTGGTCGGTAATGCGAACATTACTATAAAGTGGTCGGTATTATGGACAATTTTAAAGATTTGCAATATCTTTCTATTTATTATATTTCTTTGGAAATACAAGTGAATAAAAATAAGATCATACCTATAGCATACAAATACATGTATCTGGAATAACTGCATAATAAAACAATCATGTTCAAGTCACTTCAGTCCTTATTTTATAAATATTTCAATATGATAACTTTAAGAGGTCGGTGAAACGTACGTTTACGTTAAGCCTATTTCGCCAATAAAATTTCTCCCGTGGAGGAGACTCAGGTCTCCCTAAATGATTTTGATGATTTTCTCCTGTTGTATTAATATCTTTTCCTGGTTTTAGTAATCATTACGTCAATATATTAATTCCAGAATATTCCCTGATGTATATACTTAACTACATCCTATATGAATTCCTGAGATTAAAACTGATCTAACATGAGGTGTTCTTTTCTTATTGCTCTAATTTCTGTTGTACGCATGATTTATACAGTGTTGGGAACATTACGAGGGCACATAGGTTTTACCTTCAGTGCATCATTCTTTTTCGCTAACAGGATATCATAAAGTGGAAAACGTCCAATACAAGAAGTTAAAAATGCAGATGTGTAATGTGAACAGTTTAGTTTATTATTTGAGAAATAATAAGATTGTATGTACTATACTGATAGCTTAATGCAATGAACAATAAAAAAATCAACACTACTTTCGTTCATCCCTTCATGATTAATTTACAAAGAAATAATTCAGTAGTAATAAAATTCACTATATTAGTTCGGTTAGTATTGGAATAAATAACCTAAAAAACCGTAACATGCGAAATAAAATTTGTATTAATAATAATATGTGTTTCCAAATATCTCAATTCTCATTTTTCGCTAACAGGATCTCATAAGTGGAAAACCCACAACGCCGGCCTCTTACTATTTGTAGCTTTTGACAGTATTGCCAATTTTCATTGTATATTTATATTAATTGTAAAATGCATTGTTCTAACACGAGAACAAGTTATAAGAAGATTTTAATTATGATAATTCAAGAGGTTGTAACAGATCAAGATATTATTACTCCGTTTTAAAAAGGCATGGAGTAATAAATCACTCATTTTGGCCGGAACCATAGGCGTTCCACATTTAGTCATTTAAAAAAGTTAAGGCTTCTAAAATTATCTCATTTCCGAAAATAACCGTTTTGTAATTTCCTTTAAAATGAAATTTCAAATTATCAATAATATAATAAACTGTGGATTATATCACTGACATCAATTTTCCAGAAAATTTATTATTATGTATAAAAGGGCGTAGACGAGTCCCTCCACTAAGCTCCAGGTAGTTATAATCCTACATACAATAAATAATAAAATAAATGTTAATAACAATTTTATACAAATACATAAATATATATATATATATATATATATATATATATATATATATATTATAATACTTAATATTATAAATGTTATAATAATGATATAATTAATTGAATATTTGAATAGCCCACTACGTTGGGACGAAATTATTATGATGAATTTTTATGTATGTATAGAGTATGAGATTCTTCTGTTATCTGGGTTCTTACGGTTGTGAATAAATTCAGTTGATAAATAAATAAAGAAACATTTTACTTGAAAAACAATATTTTAATTTTATTTATAAAAATTTTATGCGACGCCCATGTATGGGTCAAATGAAATTATTGATTTTATTCTTGTGTGGCGTTCTGTGCGCATGCTCAAGAACATGAGGTAACGGTGCGCTAGAGTAAACATTTGATAGACGCGTCGGGTCTGTTCAGTTTCTGCTGTGTCATAGAGTTTGTTTCAAATTATATACAAGTTAAAAGAATTTATGCTGGGAGACTTATACAGACAGAAATACAAATAATATGGTACAAGAAATAATTATGAAATTTATATACATAGAGTTTAAATGTTACATAAAAGAGTTGGATGTATCTTTCTTAAGTTTCTTAATTGAGAAATGCGTAAGTATTAAATTTTATTTCTTTAGAGTGGCCATTTATCATTTAGAATTATTTAATAATATATTGAGTCTTTAATTTTAATTCTTTTTCAGATCGATCATTATTTCAAAGTTTATTTTACTCATGAGATTTTAAAGAAAACATTTGATTGACGTTAATAATTTTTTTATAAATCTTTTTGTACAACAATACACTGACCTTGTGTTCAGGAACCAGGATCTGCCTCTCGAAGCTTCTGGAAAGCAGCTTCCGAAATTTACAGTTGAATGAATATGTGAAAATATGATTTTCACTCTGGAAAATCAGCTACAATCATTGGGTAAGTACATGTGCATGTTTTATCGATAGTTTGCTATGTTTTTATCCTCATTTTGAGAATAATTTCTTAAATTTCTGGAGAACTTCAAAACCCAACCTTTTAGAAACGAAACCAAGCCACCGACTCTTTTTCTTCAACTTTTTTCAACAATCAGTCTTTTGTTTAATTCAGCTCACTATATTCAAAAATGTTTGTTACACTTGTTGTTGTTTGAAAGTTCCTTCTGTCATGTCACATAAACCAATCACCGTTTTCTTTTTTATTAACGCACTCAAAATTATGATTTCACTTTACATTCTAATATCTTTACCTACACACAAAAATTAGTCTCACTAAAAATTGTTTATTCAATATTGAAGTTCATCTTGTTATTATGGGACGAATAGTTTTTCTTAGGCGATATACAATAGTCTCTAATATCAATGTTCAGTTCAATTTTCTTATTATAATTAGCAATTGTGTTTAGCCATCAACATAAATTCTTTTAAAACATTTATTAATATCCCTTAATCTAATTATTTATGTTCATTATATTCAATTAAACACATTAATTAATTTCTATTCATTTCATCTATGAAATCACTCTACTTTCAACGTTTGTCGCTGATACATATTGACATCTATATTTTGTCGCTAGCGTATGTCGCTAAGCGTATTGGTATTACAACGTTAAATATTCTAACCCATATGTTTCTAGTAAAAATGCGTTATAATATTGGACAATATCCTTTTTATTTCGAATATTTATTAATTCATGTTTCTTTTCTAGATTATATGTTCATCGTTTTTTCTGACATGAGGTATTTAATACGATGGACGATATTTACTCTATGGCTTTTGGACATATGATCAAGGTAATGTTTCTTTTGTCAATTTTATGTGAGTCTTCTCAAATTATTAATTATATACATAAATTATATTACTTTTTTAGTTAATATGAGCAATTTTAATGTCTCGTATTTATGATTCTAATAAAATATAGTCTAATGTTTTAATTTCTAATCAGTTTCCAACTAATCTGTTTTACACCAGTGTTTCTATATATATATATATATATATATATATATATATATATATTAACATAGAGTAAAACAACACCCTGTATACCGAACATAAAATAAAAGAAACTACTTATTTCAAGAAATAAAAATTTTTGAAATTTCATTTTTTTTAAAAGATTATCTAAAAAAGGAGACAATCTGTACCATGTACTATTCAATAGAGAAAGCATCTAACTGTATAATTTGAAATAAGATTTAATAAAAAAAAACATTTGTGAAATGAATTAACAAAATCTCTATAAACCTACAAGACGGAATATTAGAACTTTGTTACATATACAAATGGAAATGATAATCCTTTATTTTATTGTCAAGGTAAATAAATAGTGAGATTCTTTTTAAAATGAATATTAGGGTTTGAAGGACATGTAAATAAGATTTTATAAATATTTAAAAACATAACGATATAAGAAGTAAACTGAAAAACATTAATTCTATGGAATGTGACATTTATTGAACGGTTTGACATTATGAACACATATTTTGTAAATTTGAAAATGTCATTTTGTAAACTAAATGAAATATAATTTAAGAGACACAATATGAGTTAAAATCATTAAAGAACCTTAAAACAAAGCGTTTTCAAATGATAGATGGACAATTCACTATTTGAAATGAAATCTATAAAGAAAAGTTTTGATAACCAAATCTGATTGGTGGAATGTATTCAACAAACTTTTAATCTGCGACAAGTAGTTGTTAATAATAAAAAAATTGAAGGAAAAAAGTTTGTTGATTATAGAGACGATTGACTAGGTAAAATTCTTTTTGGGTGGTAGAAAATTTGAGAAGCACCAAAATTTTGGGAATTAAGAAAACTTTTCGAAAAATAAGATATTTGGCATCAAAATTCAGAAAAGAGAGATACATTGTACTTATGATATGGTAGATTATATATTTAAACAAGCAGATGTAGAAACTAAGAAACAATTTGGTAATTATGTTTGAATACTAACCGTATAATTGATATATAATGCTTGATTAATATTTGTATGGTGGAATGGATATATCCACCATACCCTTTAGAAAGCTTTTGATTATGTAATTGGACTGAAATGTATTGATGTGGACGGGACATAGCATTGATTCCTGATTTTGTGTAAGCTGGACCAGTGATGTGACAATTTCCAGAAGGTAACCTAAAATAAAGTAAAGGATAATTGAAGTGAATTACGATACAGGAATAAGGTATTTAGACTATTTTCATTATACATAAAAAAGGTTGAATAAAACTTACCAATTTAGTGAAAAAAATTGAACTTTGGTATTAAACAAACATTTACAACCATTGTGTTTCGCCATTTTGATATAATAATCGTTTATATAGAAGTTTCAGTATTATAAGATTTGTATTAAATGTTGCCTATTTCAGATTTGTATATAGAGATAATTTTTTCATGTGAGAACGTGATTTTGTTTGAATGAGTGGTCATAATAGATAGTAGGTTTTTTATTAATTTGTGTCTTGTAAAAGAACAATGTATTTGTCTATTCAAAATATTAAATAACGTTCTTTCTAGTTTGAAGAACATTGTAAAATTGTTTTTTGATATATTTTATTTCTTTGTGGTGATGGCTCCATCTAGTTTGAACCGTTGGTAGTTTAAACTGACATCTGTGAATAATAAAAAGGTTCAACTTGAAACACAGGACCGTCTTAAGAATTTATTACGTATTATTAAACAAGCAAGTACATTTTTATTAACAAAATTTTTAAGAAGACAGAGATATTTAATCAAATCTAGGCGCTCATATTATAAATTGAATTTTTGTTTCTCTATACCTGAACCCTACTCTGAGGTTGAAGAGTTTCTCATGTTTTAAAGTATAACCATTTTAGTAATAAAATTTTAAATTTTTACAATATACCGGGCAAATCAAAACTAAATATAAACTAAACTAATAATAACTATAAATCATTATTTCTCTTCCCGTTCTATCCAGTTTAACATGTCACCGCAACGTGGGGCTATTATAGAAATTTTGTAAGTAATAATAAAAAGCATTGAAATAATTTTTATTTGACTTTATTAAAAGAATTTTAAATACATAAAATGGAACGAAGAATGACTTTGAGAGACGGGAAACAAGTAGGAGGAGAAAGTGGCTCTGAACAAGAAAGGGAAGAGAGAAATCATGGAAGAGGAGATTTCCAAGTACAATATTTGGAGCAAGGAAGAGAATGTTCACAGGAAGATAATGCAGAACAAGAACAGGAAGAGGAAGATTTACCATTGTCAGAAGAAACAGGACAAGAGGATAGACAAGAGTCTAAAAAACAAACAGAAGAAAAGAAAGAGGAAACGGACGTAATGAGTATGTTAAAAATGATGATGGGAAAAATGGACCAAAATAGAGAAGAAATGAAAGATTTGAATACAAAAATGGATCAAAATAGGGAAGAAATGAAACAGGATATGAATAGAAATAAGGAAGAATTAAAACAAGAAATGAATATAAAAATGGACCAAAATAGGGAAGAAATAAAACAAACTAAGGATCTAATAATAAAATTGATGGAAGAAAAATTGGGACATTTTGAGAAGATATTGGAAAAATCAAACACATACATAGAAAATAAAACAGAATCCACTAAACAAGAAATAAGAGGAGAGGGGATTGAAAAAACCACAGAAATAGACAATTCACAGATCAACAGAATCAAGGAAATAGAAGAGAAGGAAAAGGATTTCAAAGGAGAGATTCAAATGGATGTAAAGTTACAAAATGAAAATATAAATGATGATACTATAGAACCAAAATTAAGTAATAAAATGGAAATTGATGAAATAAAAATACAAAGACAACTAAATGAGGAGATGATAGATAGCAATTTACAGAATCTAGGAAGTGAGGAAGCTATGAAAATTTATGAAAAAGAGATTTATTGGGAAATAACAGACCCAGATGTTAATATATTGAAACGAATAGTGACATATGGTAAGACAAATAATGATAATAATAGGGGGATACAACTTAATTGGAAATTAGAGGAAATGAATAAGATATTACAAGAGACCAAGGAAGAAATAGAAGAAACCATAAGACAGAATATAGAAACAATAATTTATGCAGAAAATTTCGAGATGAGGGTAAAACTTGGCAGAAATATAAAGATAATTGATCCAAGAAATTTTAATAGGATAGTTAAAAATGAAATGATAGGAAGTAAGAGTATTATGGGAAATGAAATAATAAAAAGAAGAAACAATAATATGAAGAAATTGGAAACACAAATTTTCATGAATCCATTGGGAGAAATTGATGAGATAGGGGACAACAAAATTGAAAAAGACACAGTGGAAAATTTTAAGAAACTTAGGAAGCAGATAGAAGAGAATCAAACAATAAGAGAAGAGGATAAAACGAAATTTAGGAAAAGAAAATTAAATTGAATAATAAGGCTGTATTATAGGACCGGAATCTAGAAGACGAATAAGGAATTGTAAAAGGTCGATAAGGAATATAAAAAACAACATGTAAATAAGAAGTTTATAATTAACAAATAATGTTAAAAAAAACATATGTAAATATAATGTTGTACATAGATATAAATTAGGATATATAAAGATAATGATGAAAAACAGAAATAATTACATTAACAGATATAATACAAATGGATATTATAACAAAAAAACAACAATTATAACAACAATTTAGGAAATAACAATAACTATAATAAGAACGATAGCAAACAAAAACAACTATAACAGAAACTTCAAATAAAATAACAACAAAAATAACAATTACAGAGAACAGTATTCAAAGGAGAGAAGAGAGAGTGATAACATATAAACATCCAATGAAATATATAAAATTTGGGGAAGATTTAGAATTATGAGAAATAATGGAATTGAAAAATATTAAAGGGAAATTAAATGGAAAAGAAATGAAATTATTAATAGATACAGGTTCGGAAGCGTCCATAATTAAAACAAAACTAATAGAAGAAAACATTGAAAATTATGAAAACTAATTAATTAAAATACCAAAAACTACATTGATAGGAGCAAATGGAAAGAAGCTATGTGAAGTAAATAAGTCTATAATACAAAAGATTGAATTGAAGGATGGGAAAGAAGTTGAAATGCAATTACTGTTAGTGAATAATTTGGAATCAGACATAGTTATAGGAATAGATGAATTAACGAAATATAAAGCAAGAATTGATTTTGAAAAGATGGAGATAGAATTAAATGGTAATAAGATTGAATTTGAAAAAGAAAATATGGAAGAATTAGAAATTGAAGAGGATAATAGGCAGTTATGGAATATAGAAAAGAATGGAAATATGGAATTATTGGCAATTGAAGAGGATAATAGGAAGTTATGGAATATAAAAAGGAGTGGAAATATGGACGAATTGGAAATTGGAGAGGATAATAGGCAGTTATGGAATATAGAAAGGAATATAATTATGGAGGAATTGGTATTAGTGTGTGGAAATAAAGAATATGAAGAGAAAGTGAAGAATTTGATTATGAAGTATGAAGGATTGATTAAAAAGGAGATGAGAATGGCAAATAATTATGTACATAAAATAGAAGTTAGAGGAATAGAAAATTTCAGAATAAGAACATATCCCATACCTTATAAATATAGAAAAGAAGTTGATTCAGAGATACAAAATATGTTAAAAGACGGTATTATAGAGAGATGTAACACAAGATATGTAAACCCTATTGTGGTCGTAAAGAAGGCAAATGGTGAATTAAGATTATGCCTAGATGCAAGAAATATTAATCAATACACTGTACCACAATACGAGGCTCCGATGAATATGGAAGCAATTTTTGGGCGCATTACGAATACTAAAATATTTTCTAAAATTGATTTAAAACACAGTAACAATGGAAAGTCCAATTTATTTAATGAAACAATTGAGACCTCAAAGGAAATGGGAAATAAATTCTACAGAAGAATTTGAAAAGGTATTAGAAAGAGTAAATAAAAATCTGCAAAACAATGCAAACAAATATCTAAGAAGAATGGAAAAGAAGGGAAAAGCTAAAACTACATTTAATAAAGGAGACTTAGTAATCGTCCGTGCTTTAAGGGTATCAGATAGAAGTAAGAATGTATGTGCAAAATTGAAACCACCTTTCGAGGGACCATATGCTGTAGAAAATGAGAATGGAATAAATAGTTACGTTTTAAGATATATAGAAAGTGATGAAATAAGAGGTATTTTCAATATAAAAGATTTATACAAATACAACAAATAATGGAGAAGTTTAAAAAGAAAAGAATTTTATAAATATTTGAAGTAAAATTTGCATTCATAAAATTTTTACTTACATAAAAATTTGATAAACGCAAAATTTAGGGGATGTTAACATAGAGTAAAACAACACCCTGTATACCAAACATAAAATAAAAGAAACTACTTATTTCAAGAAATAAAAATTTTTGAAATTTCATTTTTTTTAAAAGATTATCTAAAAAAGGAGACAATCTGTACCATGTACTATTCAATAGAGAAAGCATCTAACTGTATAATTTAAAATAAGATTTAATAAAAAAAAACATTTGTGAAATGAATTAACAAAATCTCTATAAACCTACAAGACGGAATATTAGAACTTTGTTACATATACAAATGGAAATGATAATCCTTTATTTTATTGTCAAGGTAAATAAATAGTGAGATTCTTTTTAAAATGAATATTAGGGTTTGAAGGACATGTAAATAAGATTTTATAAATATTTAAAAACATAACGATATAAGAAGTAAACTGAAAAACATTAATTCTATGGAATGTGACATTTATTGAACGGTTTGACATTATGAACACATATTTTGTAAATTTGAAAATGTCATTTTGTAAACTAAATGAAATATAATTTAAGAGACACAATATGAGTTAAAATCATTAAAGAACCTTAAAACAAAGCGTTTTCAAATGATAGATGGACAATTCACTATTTGAAATGAAATCTATAAAGAAAAGTTTTGATAACCAAATCTGATTGGTGGAATGTATTCAACAAACTTTTAATCTGCGACAAGTAGTTGTTAATAATAAAAAAATTGAAGGAAAAAAGTTTGTTGATTATAGAGACGATTGACTAGGTAAAATTCTTTTTGGGTGGTAGAAAATTTGAGAAGCAGCAAAATTTTGGGAATTAAGAAAACTTTTCGAAAAATAAGATATTTGGCATCAAAATTCAGAAAAGAGAGATACATTGTACTTATGATATGGTAGATTATATATTTAAACAAGCAGATGTAGAAACTGGTGGAATGGATATATCCACCATACCCTTTAGAAAGCTTTTGATTATGTAATTGGACTGAAATGTATTGATGTGGACGGGACATAGCATTGATTCCTGATTTTGTGTAAGCTGGACCAGTGATGTGACAATTTCCAGAAGGTAACCTAAAATAAAGTAAAGGATAATTGAAGTGAATTACGATACAGGAATAAGGTATTTAGACTATTTTCATTATACATAAAAAAGGTTGAATAAAACTTACCAATTTAGTGAAAAAAATTGAACTTTGGTATTAAACAAACATTTACAACCATTGTGTTTCGCCATTTTGATATAATAATCGTTTATATAGAAGTTTCAGTATTATAAGATTTGTATTAAATGTTGCCTATTTCAGATTTGTATATAGAGATAATTTTTTCATGTGAGAACGTGATTTTGTTTGAATGAGTGGTCATAATAGATAGTAGGTTTTTTATTAATTTGTGTCTTGTAAAAGAACAATGTATTTGTCTATTCAAAATATTAAATAACGTTCTTTCTAGTTTGAAGAACATTGTAAAATTGTTTTTTGATATATTTTATTTCTTTGTGGTGATGGCTCCATCTAGTTTGAACCGTTGGTAGTTTAAACTGACATCTGTGAATAATAAAAAGGTTCAACTTGAAACACAGGACCGTCTTAAGAATTTATTACGTATTATTAAACAAGCAAGTACATTTTTATTAACAAAATTTTTAAGAAGACAGAGATATTTAATCAAATCTAGGCGCTCATATTATAAATTGAATTTTTGTTTCTCTATACCTGAACCCTACTCTGAGGTTAAAGAGTTTCTCATGTTTTAAAGTATAACCATTTTAGTAATAAAATTTTAAATTTTTACAATATACCGGGCAAATCAAAACTAAATATAAACTAAACTAATAATAACTATAAATCATTATTTCTCTTCCCGTTCTATCCAGTTTAATATATATATATATATATATATATATATATATATATATATATATATATATATCAAAAATGGATCATGCGTGAATTTAACAAAAACAAAGAGCAAACAACAAGTGTTATCATGGGAAAGCACGCAAAAATAAAGAGGTTACTGAAGAGGAGTGGTAACCGTAAACATGCATGTTTCTAGCTCATTAGCCTTCATCAGTACGGTATAACCAAGTATGGATGTGAAACTTGGGAGCAACGATGTTGAATGAAACATGGAAGAACACTAAGAACGAAAATAACATGCATGTTTACGGTTACCACTCCTCTTCAGTAACCTCTTTATTTTTGCGTGCTTTCCCATGATAACACTTGTTGTTTGCTCTTTGTTTATATATATATATATATATATATATATATATATATATATATATATATATATATATATATACAAACCAACCCCATTTGCCGATTATTTCACCCAATTAGCAGGTAATTGAAGAAACTTGACAAACAGGTAGCTCAAAAATGGTTTTATTATTGTGAAATATAGTCTTTTCAGTTCTGAGAAAATGCCCCCATAATACAATGTACTTACTAGAACTTTTCAACTATAAAAGTAGCGGAAAGGCTGAATATTTTCAATTTACAGTTCATCTGTTCTGGAGAAACTGCTGTGTTGATTGATTTCCTCATTATTAATATGATATTGAATTGCTATTCCTCGTTGAAGAATGAAGAAATTAGAAGAGAAATCATGAATTTGACAGAAAGTGTTGATGAAACTGTGGAGATTACTGCAACAATGATGGGTGTTTCAGAAACAACAATTTATAATTTATTGAAGGAGAAAAAAAATGGAAACATCACAGCCTCAGCAAAGTCCCCAGGCCGACCCAAACTTGAAATGGATGACGACTTGAAGAATGGAATAAGGCGTAAGGTGCATGCTTCTTTTTAGAAAAGAGATCCCAACTCTCTCCAAAATTATGGCTTCGGTTCAAGAAGATTCAGATTTTCCTAAAATGTCTCGAAGTACATTATGGAAAATTTTGAAGGAACTTGGATTTGAATATAAAAAAATTTTCGGAACGCAATGTTGATTGATAGAGACGACATTGTCATTTGGAGGAGGAGTTATTTGCGCAATATTCGGAAAGCAAGACTAGATCAAAAACGAATTTATTATTTGGATAAGACTTGGTTAAATGAAGGTCATACTGTTTCAATGTTTTGGCAAGACCCGAATGTCAAAAGTCGGAGGCAGGTAGCTCTTGAAGGGTGGTCAACAGGCCTCAATCCACCAGCAGGAAAAGAACGTCGACTCATCATTACTCATATCGGAAGTGCCGAAGGTTTTGTTAAAGGTGGATTGTTGTGCTCTGAGTCGAAGCAAACCGGAGATTATCATGAAGATATGGATGCAGACGTTTTCGAAGAATATTTCTCACAAATGTTAGATCTAATTCCAACGGGCTCAGTCATTGTTATGGATAACGCAAGTTATCACTCCATGTTAGTGGAGAAATTACCTTCAACTGTATGGCGTAAACAAGATATCCACGATTGGCTAACCTCGAAAAATATTGAATGCCCAGATAACCCGCTGAAAAATGAGCTCTTGCAACTGGCCAATTCACATAAACACAAATATAGTAGATACGTTGTAGATCAAATGGCATCAGCGCGTGGTATAACGGTGCTGATGCTTCCTCCTTATCACTGTCAACTCAATCCCATAGAATTAATATGAGCCCAAGTGAAAGGGGAAGTTTCAAGAAAGAATACGACATTCAAAATGAGTGACGTAAAAGTTTTATTCGAAGACGCGTTAGGTAACGTAACCAAAGAAAACTGGAAGAAATGTGTTGAACACGTTATACAAGAAGAACTAAATATGTGGGAAATGGATCATATAAGTGAACACATGATTGAACCATTCATAATCAATGTTAATAATGGAAGCTCAACAGAATCGTCTGATTCTGATATATAGACTAGTTTTTGTGTTAGTTATTACTATTATTTGTTAGACTTTTTTTTTATAAATATAACATTAATTCGTACTTTATTCCTGCATTTTTCTTTTTTCCTCTCCTATTGTAAACGGTATATTAGTAGTAAAGTTGATACCTACTGCAAAAAAAATTTCTATTTTTTATATAATATTTTATGTTTATTGTTTATTCATAGGAACACAAAAAAATGTGTTTTTATTGAATCGATATTGTGAACTCTTTTGAATAGTTTTCGTAATTATAATTTCATATATAGTGCCTTCATATTCATATGCCAAGTTTGTTTTGTCCTGATTGCACGCCTCTGAGGATTAAATTGTTTATATGTTCATTCAAATACAATACAGCGACCCTTTCAATACAATAGGCGACCCAACCGAATACAGAGTTACGGGGTGTCTACCTGAAATTCGTGACAAATGAGAAATTTTAGTACAAAATTAGATAAACTTCGGAGATATTTTATTATACACCCTGTATCGGTTTTGCATACCTAATGAGCTTTTATTACTCCATGCCATTTGAAAATGGAGTATAATTCCATCTATTCGTTAAATATTTTATTGTAATGCTGGAAATTGTTCTAGTTTTCGAAAAAGTATAAAATGAATAAATTTGAAAATCCAAATATCTGCTGTGTTTCGAAAGTTAGTGAAAAAAAATTGGTATCTTTATCGTTGGTTATCGTTTGTATGCAAATGAGAACGAATTCTCTGTGTAAACACACACACAGTGCAAATTAAAAAAAACGAAAATAGAACTAAAATCGAATTCTAATGCCTACAATTTTTAAATAGAAGTAATATTATGATATGTAATAAATTAAAAAATAAAACTTAATTCTTCAATGAGCTTAAATCAAATGTTCGAATAAATCCCCGTTTTGCGCTAAGCAGTAGCCGAGACGGTTATAAAATTCTTGACGAACACGTATGAGCATTCCAGGTGTTATTTGCATACAAATTTGTAAAATTTGTTCCCTTAGTTCATTTAGAGAAGAGGCTCTGTTTTCTTGAAACCCATCAATTCTCTATTTTATATAACCCCAGAAAAAAATCGTTGGGAGCCAGATCTGGAGATCTCGCAGACCATCTTATGTTACCATTCGTGGAGATTATCCGATTGGGAAATTGTGTATTTAAAAAGTTTATTGCTAGTCGATAATTATGTGATGCACAACTGTCCTGTTGGTACCAGATATCATTGAAGTTGACACCTAATTGTATAAGGGCTGGAGTAATTTGATTTTCCAGCATGTCCAAATATTTCTGTCCGTTTAAATTGCCGTCAATAAAAAATGGTCCAATTAAATAGTCACCTAATATTCCAGCCCAAACATTTATCTTTTGGTGATATTGAGTCCTATTATTATAATGTTTGTGTGAATTTATCCTTGACCAATATCGAATAACGGATGAATTATGTGCACCGTGTATGGGAAAAGTCGATTCATCTGTGAACAAAATATTTTTCGAAAAGTTTGCGTCCAATTGTATTCTTTCCATAATTATTTCACAAAATTCCATTCTACGGAATTGATCGTCTGGAAAAATTTCATGGCTCTTTTTCAGTTTGAAACTACGATTACCATTTTTTTTAATACAGTCCGAATCGTTTTCGAATCAACATCAAAATCCTTTGCTATATGAGTGGACGATTGTAGGGGATTATTTTCCACACTGGCACAAATTAAAATATCTCTTTCTTCTTTTTCGGGTTTTGTTTGACGTTTTTGTGTACGGGGTCCATGTTTAGTAGGATTGACACATCCATGCTCTTCAAAATTTTTTATAACCGTTCTCACTTGTTTTTTGCTAATTGGTTGGGTATTTTCGAATGCCACAATAAACAAATTTTCTGCTATTTCTCGATATGAATGACCTGGTAGTACCATTTCACAATTTGCACTTTATGGTGTACTTGCATACTCATTTTAATAAGATTTGCAAAAGATCGTTACTCATTCGCAAACAAACGTTTAGTGAAGTACCCAGATTGTACAGTTGAACATCTTCAAGAGGCGCACGCGCGATTCGTATTCGTCTGGTGTAATAATCTACGCTGGCTTTTAATTCTCTGTCTCATGATTGTCCTTCTCCAACACACTGGTAACTCCATGTGACCATGATAATTTCTTTTTGGACGTGAGAGGATATCGTTTTACGTTGAAATTAAATGTGACTGATTTCTCTCACAAATAAAAAGGAATTTTTGAAAGGCACTCTATAATCTAACGCGTGGATTGAAAATGAAGAGAGGGGACAGATAAAAGTAGAATTTGAGCTGTAAGCGAAATCGTTTTATCAGGAGCGTAGGAAACAGAGGCGGTTTACATTAAGATCTTTGAAACTATTCCTTATAATGTTAATGAAGCTTATTATGCTTACATTCATTAATTGTACCCTCAATATCGACGAATGTAATATTTTTAGCTATTTTCCAGTGATTTTTTAGTGGTACTTATTTCAAATACCTATTAGGTAGATTTTAATTTATTGTTCAAATCATATTAGCGTGTACTACCCGAACTGATATAGTGAATTAGTTTCTTACTACTGAATTATTTCTTTGTAAATTCATCATGAAGGTTTTTAAATGAAACTAACGGTCTCTAGTTAATTCGACAATATAATAAAAGTTATTGAAAATTCTAAAAAATTAACAATTGTTTCGATAAATCAATTGTATGCCAGGCACCGCCTTCGGAAAGACTACCGCCTAGTGAGTTGTAGGGTCACGGATGATCCTAACCAATGGAAATTAACAAGAATAACATTGTCGACGATTGAAGCAGCATTGCCAAATCGAAATCATTATCTGATGGAAGATTATTTTAAGGTGACAGAAAATAATTTTTACAATAATAAAAAAGTTATTGGCAATTTTAAAACTTTTCTAACTATACTTGATTCTCTAATTTATTCATTTTATACTTTTTCGAAAACTAGAACAATTTCCAGCATTACAATAAAATATTTAACGAATAGATGGAATTAATTATATCTTGATCTGTTACAACCTCTTGAATTATCATAATTAAAATCTTCTTATAACTTGTTCTCGTGTTAGAACAATGCATTTTACAATTAATATAAATATACAATGAAAATTGGCAAGAGCTATAAATAGTAAGAGACCGGCGTTGTGGGTTTTCCACTTATGAGATCCTGTTAGCGAAAAATGAGAATTGAGATATTTGGAAACACATATTATTATTAATACAAATTTTATTTCGCATATTACGGTTATTTATTCCAATACTAACCGAACTAATACAGTGAATTTTATTACTACTGAATTATTTCTTTTAAATTAATCATGAAGGGATAAACGAAAGTAGTGTTGATTTTTTTATTGTTCATTGCATTAAGCTATCAGTATAGTACATACAATCTTATTATTTCTCAAATAATAAACTAAACTGTTCACATTACACATCTGCATTTTTAACTTCTTGTCTTGGACGTTTTCCACTTTATGATATCCTGTTAGCGAAAAAGAATGATGCACTGAATTTATATGTATTTTGTCTCTTTCTAACACATTGAAGGTAAAACCTATGTCCCCTCGTAATGTTCCCAACACTGTATAGTTCCCGTGTCAACTATTGTTTCCGTTACTCAATATGTCTCTGACCAAAGATTTGTACTCGATCCCAGTGCGAAAATATTCATTTCTACCTATTTATTTCTGCGTCAGGCAGCCCCATATGCATGAAACATCCAATCAATCTTGTTTTTATATCTATCCCTGACATGTTATAAATATTCCTAGGTGAGTGAATTACTATAAAATTCTAACGTGCGCCTTATTGATGCTTTAACGTAGACGATACTTTTGTTCAAGTATTATATTCAGTTGTTATGCTGGTTTGTTAAACTGTGATAGGACACACTTAGGAAGGAACACATAAGGGAAATGACGGGACAAGCATCAATAATTAATAAAATAAAAAATAAGCAGTTAAATTGGTATGCACATATGTGTAATGAGAATAATAGCTAACCATCAACTTGTTGGACAAAACGTAAGTCAAAATTATAATTGTATAATATAAAAAAAATTTTCTACGACCATAAAGAAAAATGTACATTTCAAGTGCGTATTCGATTAAGAAACCTAAAACGTTGTAATATAGATTTTAATTTCCCACGGGCTAGCTGTATCGAAATATTTCATTTCCCACGACTTTCAAGAGCTACTAGACTGTCATTATATTTTATGATCATATATATTATAATATATGATAGTCATGTTTGTTAACGTCTGTCTAATCATTTGACATTTCACATTAGTGTTTAGAAAACTCCTTTATAAAAAAATTAATAATTGAAAATGGGTAGCGATAGTGAGGATGATTTGACATTGATCGGTCACTATCCTGTTAAATGTAGGAGGTGATATAACTTCTTTAGATAGTTGATAAATTTTTCCGCATGTGAATTATACCGATTTTTTCTGCATGAAGTGTTTTTATTTCCAAGTGTCAAAATTTGGAACGTAATTTCACGACGTAAGTAGGTACATGTACAAACAGAAAAAGTTATTTGATTCATTTAACGGGTTAAGAACCCGACTTAATAGTTTCAGAGAAAAAATTCTTTGAACCATGCAACAATAACACCAGGAAAGTTTATGATAAAAATTGGTATGAAAAATATTACAGTTTTGTTTATGATTTATGATGGTCGTAGAAAAAGTATAGTATACAATTTGCATGGAATGACCCTTTTCCAATTCGTAGTTATATGAAATTTCATATACCTACTCGTGGGAAATGTATGTCATTTCATGCTCAATGTACATTTCAAAAAATATCTATATCTTGCTATATACGGGTGTACTAGAGGGCATATCCGAACTCTGCCACAAAATAAAATTTTACCTGACTTGTATCAATTTGAGGATTACTGAAATGTTCGAACTGTGCCGCAACCATTTAGTTTAATCCTATTAGAGTCATTAGGGTTTATAATAGATAAAATCGGAGGCCCATAGAATTATGTATATTTCTGAAAGGTTTCAAAGATTTCTTGTATTAAATATTTTGAAGAAATCTTGATTGTTTTGATCGATAAGGGGATTAGGGGAAGGATGTTGATGCACTTACACTATATAAGAGTTATAGTTGTATTCAGTTACTTCATATCGATCTACAGAAGTTAAGAGTGTAGTACACATAGCAAACAGTGACCAAAATGGAGAACAAAGTATCTACAATGTATAGTGAAAGAGGAAATAAATTAATAGTGTTGAACAGTTATAAATTTTCGAAAGCTAATACTAGCAAATGTGGAAACATTAGATGGAAGTGCTGTAACGCAAAATGTCCAGTTAGAGTGTACTCCCACGTTTCTGATGAAGAAACAATCACAGAAGTCAAAGGAGAACACAATCATACTATGGAAACGAACCTATCAAGAAAAGCAGTGAGTAACAGCATTAAAAGGAAAGCGACTGAAGATCCCACTGATAAACCCTCCAAACTAATTCGGCAAAAATTGGTGTCAAATAATTTCGCGGAGGATATCAACACCGAAGATATTGACCGAATAAGGAAAAATATTCACGCGGCGAGAAGAAAAATTTTACCCCTATTGCCTAAAAATCAGGAAGAAGTATTTAATAGTGTTCGTGAATTACAATTACGAACGAACCGAGAAGAGGAATTTCTATTAACAGCAGACCAGGTATTTAAAATTATTGTGTTCTCCTTCCAACCCTAATTTTTTATGTAATTTGGATTGTATTTTGATGAATGGGACTTTTAAATACTGTTCAACTTTTTTTACCAAATGTTTACCATTCATGGTTTTAAAAACGGCTATTACGTACCTCTGGTTTTTTGTTTGCTGCCGGACAAATCAAGTCAAACATATTCAAATTTCTTTTAATTTTAAGACAAAAATGTAAAGAAGTAGGCTTAAATTTTCAACCTAAAGAAGTCGTAGTAGATTTTGAACTAAGCATTCTTAACGCTATATATGAATGTTTTGGCAGATATCAAATTCTTTTTGGTTGTAAATTTCATCTCTGTCAAGTTTGGTTTCGTAAGATTCAGGAGTTTCATTTGGTACAAGAGTACAGACAGAAAGGTTCTGTAATTGGCGAATACTTAAAAGTACATTTCGGTATTATGTATCTTAGTCCTGAGGAAGTTGTAGAATTTTTTTATAATGAACTACATTTTTTGCTTCCGAACGACGAAAGAGTTATAGAATTCCGAAATTATGTCAATAAAACATATATAACGCAAAATTCGATATTTCTACCACTTATTTGGGAAAATAATGCATCCTTTTTTAAGAGAACAACGAATTCTTGTGAGAGTTTTCATTCGCATTTCGGTGCTTCTTTTTACAAAGCACATCCAAACATTGTTCAATTTACTAGTTTGTTATTGTATTTACAAACGGAGGTATACGCGAAAATTCGTTCGGCAAACCAAAGCCAGAACAAAACCAAAAAAACTATTAATGTTAAAATTAATTTCATTAATGATCATTTGGATCAATATAGGAAAAATGTTATTTCTCGCTTTATGTTTGTGAAAACGGTTGCATGTAAAAATCTTCCGCACGTTTAATTTTTTGTTTTTTTTATATGTTTATGTATATTGAATATATTTTATTGTAATGTAGATGTAATGTAGATGTAATTTTTTAGAAGTGGCAAATATACGTTGAAAATATATGTATGTTATTAATATTTTCTTATATTGAATTTGAGTATCTAAAGTTCAAGGTAAATTGTTAAATCGGATTAGGCTATTAGACCCCTACTGGTTTGGTAGTTAATCCCCAAAATTTTAAACACTGGCAGAGTTCGAACAACCCGTAATGACTACCTGCATTTTGTGGCAGAGTTCGGATACTCCGGTACTAGACTAATTTATCCAGGTTATATCTCTTAAACGAATAGAGATTTTTGAATGGAACAAAAACTGATCTATTCCATTTCTAATACACTTTAATATGGCGTAAAAAAATCGTCCCCTAATTATTCATCCCGTAATTACTACCCCTTAAAGTTTTTAATAGCACCCTGTACATTTTTTTATAATTTTAGATGTGGTTTTTCGTCGTATATCAAACAAATTTGTCGTCAAAAATAAAATCGGTTCGTAAGTAATCAAGAAAATATCAGTTTATTTTTTATTTTTGTTAAATTAATCAAAAAAGCCATAAAGCTTAAAGGAACTATAAAAATAAATGTAATAAAAATTTAATCAAAAAAATAAATAAAAATAACAGTTAATTAATTATTATTATTTACATTAGATTTTCGAATTGTAGTCCACCTGCTGCAACACATATATCGAATCGTGTCAGAAGATATTTTTTTGATTTTTCACATTTTCACAAAAATGTATCCATTGAAGAAAAAACTTCAATCACAAAAATGTTTCTATTATACTATTATACGTGCCTCCACAAACTCTGTTTTGTGAATTTTTTGGTATTCAATTTTTTAAAACACTATCTTTTTTTATTCAAAATTTTGGCTTCGTAGAGGAATACATTATTATCTTTCAAATGCGTGCATGCAAAAATTCACAACAAAATCTCTTAATATAAAATCACAATATTTGAAAAACTTTAGCGGTTATTTTACGTCTCGGACATCGCCCTTAATCCAGGTTGCCATGATTCGACCTGTCAGATCAACAATTATTATTATTGACGTTTTGAATAAAAGTATTAGATCAGTAATAATCATACGTGTTATAATTGTGTATATGCCATATTTATTTTCGCCTGAAGAATACTTTGATATGGTACTGATTGATGGAGAATGCCTGAAAAATAAGAGAGTTTCTCGACAATTATATCAAGAAAGGTTTCTAAATAGAAACGTTCCAAGTGAAGCAACATTTAAGAATTTGGAACGCTCACTTAGACAGGGACATTTTCCGAATAATAAACGAGCTACAATTGAACGCAGAGTAAGACTTAATCAAAATCTTATTAATGTAATAGCATATTTACATTTTAATCCCAATGTGTCTATTAGAACCCTCGTCAATGAAAGTGGTATTTCAAGAAGTTCAGTTCATAGAATTTTAAAAGATTTTAATTACCATCCTTTTAAAGTGCGATTAGTACAAGGATTACAACCTGGTGATTACCAAGGACGTCTTGATTTCATTGCAAGAATGATGTAAAAAATTAATGATGATCCACTCTTTTTATCAAAAATATTGTGGAGTGATGAGTTTGATTTCACAATAATGGTGGAGTCAGCCGTCACAATTCAAATTATTGGTCTCCCGTGAACCCACATTGGATGATGGATACAAGATTTCAAAATAATTGGAGTATAAATATGTAGTACGGTTTATTTAATGGTCGTGTTATAGATCCTTACTTTTTTAACGGCACTCTAACAACAACAAAAATGTACAGGGTACTATAAAAAAAGTTAGGGGTTGTAACTAACGGATGAATATTTAGAGGATGATTTTTTACGCCATATTAAAGTGTATTAGAAATGGAATAGATCAGTTTTTGTCTCATTCGAAAATCTCTATGCGTTTAAGAGATATAGACTGGATATGTAGATAACCTATTAGCTTGTTTTGTAGATAGTAAATTAGATGTAATTTTTGATCACATCAATAAATTATACCCAAAAATTAAATTTACATTGGGAGGGGAAGAAAATAACTCAATTAATTTTCTTGGCTTAAAAAAATTCAGAGGTAATAATGTATTTGTTACTCAATTTACAGAAAACCATATAATTCCAATCATCCCATATCACATAAATTAGCAGCATACAGTTCAATTATATAAGAGCATTTTCAGTTCCTATGAACAAATATAATTTTAATAGAGAAATTAATACAATTAAACAAGTAGCCATATCCAACGGTTATCCATTGCATATAATAAATCATTCAGTTGATAGAAAAGAGGAAAAAAACTGGCATTACTAGTAATATTTCCCAAACAAACAGAAGAAATGCAAAATTACAAAGCAATCATATATGCTGGTAGTATTTCCGATATTTCAAAGATAGGATCTTTATCAACAAATACAACAATTTCTCTTAAAACAGAAAGAGCAAAATTGTTAAATGTAACAACAGAAATACCCCCATTAAAAAAGTCTGGTATAGATAAACTTGAACGTCCAGAATGTAATGCTGCCGATATAGGCCAAACACTTAGAAATTTTGAAATTAGACACAAGGTACACTTACGAGCATACAGATTAAGATAACTAGAGAAATCCCATTATCCAAAACATCTACTTGACACCAAACTTCATTAACAGCTGACACAGAACTAGAAGTGCTACACATTTGTGATGAGAAACACGAACTAGATTTCCTTGAAGAATTAGAAATTAGAAAACCCTTATGATACCCATCATTTGAAGTAGTTAATGATTAGATAAATCTAGTGAGTTCTCCACTATCAACCTGTCTTCTTAACTAACGATTGTAAAGACCAGCAGATAATAGTTTTCTTGGTTTCCTATGTTATTGCACAGATATCCTTATAAGGCTTATAATATATAAGCTTTATTATTTGTAATATGATATCTTTTTTTTTCTATTCATATTTATTAAGTCAATCACAAGGTAGGTCACTTCCTGATTTAGCCAGAAATAAATATTAAACTTCAGGTAGGCACCACATGAAATATGAAATGTAACTTCTGTCAGTCTGATGATGATATTTTGTAATATCGAAACCATTTTTTAGAATCTGTATCATTTTATCAATATCTTGCGGAATTAGTTAGAAACAGTTAGTTTCATTGATTCCAGTGATATATTATTTTATTTAACAATATAACCTATCAATGTGTCGGGTTGAAATATTAAATTTTCTTGTTTAACCTACTATTCAGTTTCTATTTAGATTTGAATTTATAGTATTTTCATAAACGTAGACATCATTTATACAAATGCTGAAAGGTGAAAAATACTATTTATTTCTCAAGAAAATCGTAAGACAATCATTGTTCATTTTGACTGATTCCATATTTTCGAAAGTATTGCTTATTTCTATCTAGATAAATAGAAAAAAAGGTGTAGACAAATTTTCTCTACAAATATTATAACATTTAATGTATCACGTCAGTTAGCAAATATCCCAACTTTCAAAAATTATTAATAGTCGTACTTCAACTGTCGAACTCAAATTTCTTTTTAATTTTTGACTAGTAGTGACATCATTTGATTTAAGAGAAAATGACACGTATAGTATATTTGAACAAACTGAGGTTTACTCAATCAATAAAAATAGATATTTCTTTTTTTCATTAAATTACTTCTTTTCAATTATCTAAATACCGTGTGTTCCACTTAACTTTTCGGCGTTTTGATCGCTTATTGCTCAAATAGTTTTAGGAATAGAAACATGCAGTTATCGCCAGTTCTATTGAAATTTATAAAAGTTTTTTTCTCAATAATGGGATATTTGATCGTAATGCCGGTTTGACAGGAAATTAACACGGCGATTTTTAGGGATAGGGCAACTTTGGTATTTTAAATAGAACACCCCGTATATTTTTAGTATAATACAAAGCTCAATCTTTAAGCTTTCTAAACAAATATAGTCTGTGCTGCTTTTTCCGAAAATTATGGCCTAAAATTTAAGTTTAACAACTTTAGGCATTATATGAAAAAGGAAAGTGTGTAATCATGTTTGCAGAAACGAAGTCAATTGTGGTGATACAAAGAAGATTTCGAAGAATGTTTAATGGTACCGTCAATTATGGGACACAGGCACACTTGCTCATCAAAAAAGAGAGCGTAACCAAGACAATTTATCAAATAAAGTTCAAGAAGCTGTAGAAGTAACTTCCATAGCATCAGTTAGAAAAATGGTTAGCACTACGGGCGTTTCTAGGAGCACACTTCATAGGATTTTACAAAAAGAATTAAAATTAAAGGCTTACAAATTTCACTTGGTGCAAGAATCAAAAGAGATTGACAATTTCGTGCGCGTTAATTTTTGCCGCCAAGGTTGAAGATTAATTACAAGTATTAATTACAGAAATCTTCTTATTATGTCTGACGAGGCTACTTTCCACCTAAACGGCCAAGTAAATAGACACGACTGTCGCATTTGGGGTTCAGAGATTTCTCATAGAACTACTGAATATGTAAGAGATTCACCCAAAGTAACTGTATGATGTGCCATGAGTTCTACAAAAATTTATGGCCCATTTTTCTTTAGTAAACCTATCGTTATCGCAGTAAATTATGTAGATATGCTACAACTGTACTTTTTTCCGCAACTTCAGCAAGATAATTTATTACAAACATGTTACTTTCAGCAGGATGGTGCAAGTACACACTATGCAATGATCACTAGAGAACTTTTAAATGAAACATTTGGTGAAAGGTGGATTGGAAGAAGAGGTCCAGTGAGGTGGCCACCGCGATCACCTGATTTAACGGTACCGGATTTTTTCTTTTGGGGTTAGATCAAAGATCGATGTTACAACCAACCCCCTACAACCTTGGAAGAATTATAGACAAACATAATAAATGTGATTGAAACTATTCCTAGAGACATGATGATAGCTAGTTTTCGAAACTTAATTAAAAGATTGCGAATGTGGGTAAACATCCGATGACATAATTTTGAAAATTTGTTGCAATAATTTTTTTTGTTAAATGTCTTCACGTTCAAAATTGTTAATTTTATCGACATTTATAATAAATTGCCTCAGAAAATGCTTAACGTTGTTTAACTTAAATTTTAGGCCATAATTTCCAGAAAAAGTAGCACAACCTATATATGTTTAGAAAGCTCAAAGATTGAGCTTTGCGTTAGACTAAAAATATACAGGGTGTTCCATTTAAAATAACAAAGTTGCCCTATCCCTAAGAATCGCCTTGTTAATTTCCGGTCAAACCGGCATAACGATAAAATATCCCATAATTGAGAAAAAAACTTTCATAAATTTCAATGAAACTGGCGAAAACCGCATGTTTCGATTCCTAAAACTGTTTGAGTAGTAAGCGATCACAACCCCGAAAAGTTAAGTGGGACACCCGGTATTATATTTCTCAAATATTTATCAGAAAAATATAGTTTTAGATAACTTTATAAAAATCACCGTTCATTATTTCTAATTTTATATCAATATTCATTAACTAACATTGAATAATTTGAGAATGATTCGCTTACTTGATAAATTCCAAAATCATATCAATTGACTGTTTGAGTAGTAAGCGATCAAAACCCCGAAAAGTTAAGTGGGACACCCGGTATTATATTTCTCAAATATTTATCAGAAAAATATAGTTTTAGATAACTTTATAAAAATCACCGTTCATTATTTCCAATTTTATATCAATATTCATTAAATAACATTGAATAATTTGAGAATGATTCGCTTACTTGATAAATTCCAAAATCATATCAATTGGCTGTTTGAGTAGTAAGCGATCAAAACCCCGAAAAGTTAAGTGGGACACCCGGTATTATATTTCTCAAATATTTATCAGAAAAATATAGTTTTAGATAACTTTATAAAAATCACGGTTCATTATTTCCAATTTTATATCAATATGCATTAACTAACATTCAATAATTTGAGAATGATTCGCTTACTTGATAAATTTTAAAATCATATCAATTGGCAGAGTTAATTTTACATTGTTAACATGATAATTTTTCGAAATTTTGGCAAATTTATTCCAGTTACCATTAAAAAATAATGAATATAAATATCAAAAACCTGTCATCCATTATGAAAATTTGTGCAAAACTGTCAACACTCTTGAAAATAATATACACCGAAGCGCCGTAACGTCAAAACCTATGAAAGCTACAAACACTGTCATTAAATTTCATAAACTTCAATGAAAAACCCACCAAAAATAATATATTGTCTCTGTATAACACTTCGACGTCGTCTTATTAGCCGACCTCACTGGAAAACGCGCACCAGGAGGTGGTTTGCACCTGCAGGCACTTGCAAAGTGCACAACGCAGTAGATGGCCGCCAACTTCACGTTGATGCGGATCCCGCGCGTTCTTCTCCAATGTCACCGGAGCAGGAACTGATGCTTGCGCCCAGTCTAGAGCTCCATCATTCGATCGCGGCGACCGTGAGTCTGTGGAAATTGGAGCGTGCGCCTACGGTGGAGACTCTCTGACGTCACATTGTTATGTATGTTTGAGAAAACGTCACTCCTGTTATCTCCTCTGGAGGCTCACCCGCGTTGACCGTGAGGATGGAAATTTTGGCTATCAGAATTAGAACAGTCGCTTGTACAATATTCTAAGAGGCGCAGGCAAGAGAAACAATGACATTATTTCTGTATGTTTTACGTTACAATAATATTTTTCGTTGACCGTCTAATATTTTCGATATTAATAAATTATTTTGTTTAAAAAATGATGTATTAGTAGACGTCATTAATACACTCATTTTCATTAAGTAACTGTTTTTGTGATTTTGACGTTTTGAAGATATTTTGATATAGCTATACTCATAAAAAATAAACAATCGTAGACTTACATTATACAATTTATAGTTTATTTACGATAAAAAAACGATGACGTTGCAAAACAAAATATTGTGATGTTACCAAGCTGTCGTTTTTTCCCTTACTCAACCAGAGGCAACACACGAGACGTGTAACTCAATGTATCATTTTAGTTCGGCAAGACTTATCTGGACGATTGTAATCAAAGACTTTTTGTAGGTGGCGCTTTAATCGATCTTCTGTAATCATAAGTGGCCTCTTTCTGTTATGCATATACGGTCAGGTAAAATACGTCACGAAAATGCGGGAAGTTCAAAAAAATGCAAACGCGGGAAATTTGAATATATATACATTCTCTGGCCCCATATAAAAGTATCCATTCAAAAATTCAGTGTTTTCAATTACAGTATTATGCGCATTTTGATCTCGTAGAGGTTGCTATTATACCAAAATGTCGAGATAGAAACACACATCTGTACTGAAACACTAAATTTGATTCTAGTCACCTCCTGTACCATCCATAAATAAAGTAACGATACGTATTTTTGAAATAATTTTGTTATAAATAAATACTTAACACTTCAAACAAACAAACAAACTTTATTTGAAAAATTACATACACAGAGGACACAAGAGTAGAAGTTTCAATAATTTTTATAAACAAAAATATAATAAATTTTTTCAAGTTTTTGGTCAGGATTGAAGCACAAATTCTGTTTAAAATGTTTACGCTACAGTTGATTGCAAAATTTAAACCAATTTTAGAAAATCAAAATACAGAAAAATCACAACTCACCTTTAACATTACACAACAACCTCTTAAAGAATAGTCGCTTTTATTTCAAAAATATAATTTACCCTATGAAGATAATTCATTAGATAGAGGTAATTTATAAGATAAAGGTAATACACACTTTTTGGATTCTGATAACGAAGCAGTTACGATATTTTGATTGCAAGATGAATTTTTATAGTTTTCATAAAACTTCTCAACAAATATTAGGTAATTTTGCCATTCATGTGACTATCGATATATTTTTAATAATTTTGATACAACTGCTTTTGATGAATTCTTCTCGTGAGTATTTTTCACATAGCAAAGTTCATTTCTTAAATTACTTTCGAGATACTTTTCTGAACTTAGATTCCACAAAACTCCTGCGTCCAGTGAGTCGGAACTTAATTATTTGGTTTTTGAATTTTTATTATCACTCGGTAGATTTGTTGAGGAATTTTTGTGAGGTAAATATTCATTAGATTTATTTTTATTGCAGTTGAGACAAACATTTTTAGTAACGTTAGATCGTCCACAACCGTAGCAATAGATATTTCAGAGAAAATTTGCATTTTCCATAAGCGTTACCCAAGCATTTGCAAATCCAACATCATATTTAGGTGGTGGCTTGTAACATTTCGTCCATTCTTTAGCCTGTTCTATCTGCTTGTAAGCAGTTAGAGGTTCAGAAACTGTTTGTCATAGCTAATTGATTGAAGAAATGTGGAAGCATATTAAGTTTTATAAAGGTTGTCATTTCTTTTTCATCAGGTTTTGGTTTGTAGTTTATTAAATAGACCAAGCATATTAGAAATAAAAATAGAGACACGTTGTCTTCTGTTTTGAATATCTAACTTTAAATCATAATTGTAGAGTCGGAAATGTGATTTTAATTTGGCGACGATATCATCCCATGTTGGAGATTGAATATTTACTTTACAACCTTGTGCATCTGAAAAACCGTACAATTGCGCTACTGTTTCATCAAAATCTGATTCAATAAATAAACTTGTATGTTTAACTGAATGAATCAATTGTTTTTCAGTTGCATTTTTGGCTGCCAACATTTTAATACGATTATTAACATGATGTAATCTAGTTTTAAGTTTTCTTTAATATTAACCTCAGAAAAATCATCAAGTTTAATTCTAATTGTATCTAAGGATGCTTCAATTTCAGTTATGTTAGAATCAAAGGAACATATTGAAGTATTAAAGATAGAATGAAACTTCTGTTTGCATTTTCTGATTTCAACAAACCCATAAGAATTTTTCTATTATCATCTGCAGAAGAATCGGGAAATGTATTTCTAATTTTAATCTTGATAATCAATTAAGTAGCAGACCAAAAATTCACGTTAATTTTCATTTTTAAGTAGTTTTTTAATTACAATTTATATCTAGAATATCTTCAACAATCTTAATAAAAGGTAATTTTGTTAAAAGTATTATTTAGTAAGACCGCCAGTATAATAAATTTGAGCAAAACGGTTATTTTATATGGTTTATACATGTATCGCAACAGTTTATTGGAAAATTTAAACCCAATTTTAGAGAATCTTAGAACCTTCTCCTATGTCATCAAAGCCTCTTATTTTGTCAGCATATGCATCATACTGAATATGCTCTTTTATATCCATTTCGTCCAGTACCATTACACAAAATCGATCATCATCCTCTTTAATGGACTTATTAATGTGCTGCAGTATGTGGACATTAATTCCACTATCAAATGGTATATGTCTTAGAAGTTCCAATAGAGTTTTTTTTGAAGGTAGAGCAACAATTTTTCGCAATAAGCTATAACACTTCGGACCTCTCTTCAATAAAGCCAGAGCCAAAACTTTTTCCTCTATTGTCCACCTTCTCCCTTTTCTATCACTGTTTCTATCTAATTCCCCAATATAATCAAAAATGTTGAAAATTCTAAAATCAGATTCCACGAAGTAAGGGTCGACACAGTTAATTCCATATTAGCCATTATTTACATTTTATACATATAAATATTTTAATATAAAAATTGATCAATTGTTAGCTTTTAATTTTGCAATTTCATCAACATACATATGTTTATGTGTTTCTCTTCTAAATCTACACCAATAGGATCTGCTTCTACCATAGTGAACTTAATTGGTACGGCATGTGGTTTTAACTTCCAGGTAACAATATTGCTATAATCATTTCTATTAGAATGATTACTACATATTCTGTAATTCCTCATGTCCATGTTAGGATAATTAACACCAAGACTTTCAAACCAGGTTTTACACCTGAAAACATATAAAACTGTATTTTTCAATACAATAGATGTTAACGTATAGTTTTTCACTCATAGCTTTTACCAACTAGTTAATATTTATACACACTAGTACAAGCTTCTTCTCATCCTTTCTATTATTTCTGGACGCAGAAAGAATATACACAGTTTTAGAGCGTTTATAACCAGATATCTTATATTCATGTTATTTCTATACCTATTAGGAAATATTTTGCATATAAACAATCAATTCGATTGCAAAACATAATTTTAGTTTTATTAATTGTGAAGGACTCTTACTGAAGTTGTAGTTATTTACGTACCTGACAGTATTTTTGGGAAAGTAATGCATTTTCAGAACTTCCTGTTCATTGTTTCCACAAATTAAGCACATCGCACCCATTGTTAGTTTTTCACTACTTAAGCAAGTAAATGTACAGACACTATATTTAACTAGAACTAAAAAATAATGAATAAACTAGAAGTAAAGAATAATGAATAAACTTAAGCGTAAGGTATAAACAAAACTCAAAATCACTGATCAAAATATCAAAACAAACCAATGCAAACATTTACATGGAAGGAGGTTAGTGTGCTGTTGCCAAGCTTATTCCTCTTCTCTGTGTAATTTCGTACTCTGTTGTTTAGTTATTCAGCCAGTTGTCACGTTTTAGATTCATTTTTCTATTTTGGATGTGGATTTTCTTGAAAACACTCCTTTTCTTATCGAGTCATATACATATTATGATTATTTTATACACTTTCATAAATAATGAAAAATTAATTTTCACAAAACTGCAATCAAAATTGCAACATCGTAGCGATATCAGCGCCCTCTACTTTATTCTTTGCTCTTACAGACAAAGAGAAACTTATTTCAAAGAATATATGACAAACAAGGACAATGCATTTCACTTAATAACTGTGCTATCGAACTAATTTGTCCATTGAAGTTACACGTCTCGTGTGTTGTCTCTGACTCAACGAAAACTAGAAAAGTCAATCTGATGTTAGATTGACAGTTCTTCTTTTTCATTGTTCCGTGCCTCGTAGGGCGTAAGTCAAAAATATTAATTTAAAAATAAAAGGCTTGTATTATAGGCTTGATTAATTTAATATGAATATTCATTCATGAAAAACTATGTATAAGATACAAGAAACCAACCATTCTATATTCGAATTAACATTTAATTATTTTACATAGAAGAGGGTTAAATGACGAACTGTAGGTCATTATACCTTATTCTATGCTCTATAGAACCATCTTCAAGAGCACTGCAACGGTTTATGCTAAAAGGAATCAATACAATCTGTAATCATCTTAATGCGAATTTAAATATTGTTTCTTTATACAATATCTATTATACTTATTATAATAAAAATACAATGGAGAAGAAGCATATAAATACACAAAATAAAATGTTGTAACAAGATATCAGTATTATTTATGTAGGGATACTGTGGTCGTTGTTTTAATTTGTGTATTATAAAATAACTGTACCTTATTAATTTAATAATAGTTATTACTGATTTTGAAAAGGTGGAAATAGAGCAAATTGGATAAAAATATACCAAAAATAAAACACAAGATTTCCACTTCTCCACTACAAAATCATCACTATCTTCATCGACACTGTCAAAATTAATAATAAGTGGAGGTACATCCTGTCTATCAAATACTACTTCTCTATCCAACCCATCTTGTATAATTTTTCCATTGTGCTCTACTGTCTTTGACCAAATATCAGGAGTCACTTTTTCTAAAGACTTTTCCCAAACACCTATTGCTTGTTCTGTTGAAGAACCATCAGTTCCCACATGATCTCTATAAAAATTTTTACCTATGCCCCAAATATAGTCAATTGAGTTGAACATACAGTGGTAAGGGGGAAGTCGAAGCACTTTGTGACGATATTATTCAGATAATATGTCAGCTTCATATACTGTTGGTTGGTTTATTCCTACAAAAATGCATATATTTAAACAAAATAAGTTATCTAAGTATCACCATAATATATTGAAAAATGTTTATATCAACTTACCGTTTTAATAAATTCAATAATTGGGTTTTGAGGAAAGTATTTTCAAAAAGAATATCATTTTGTATCAACCAGTTCTGTATATCAGCCATTTTGGTATCTGTTGTTGGTACTTTATTGATCACTGTACTGTGATAACTTGCATTATCCATTACAATTGTGGCAGGTTCTTCCAAGTTCACTAAAAGCTGGTATTCAAACAAATGCAAAACATTTTCTGGGTTCATTTCACCGTGGTAATCACCATCTTGTTTTTTGGAAGAAAAAACCAGCCCTGCTCCAGGAATAAATCCAGAAGAAGAACCAGCATGCAATACTATATACCTACTATAAGGAAATAACAAATCACTACTAGGTTTCTTAGATAGACTGCATAGCTCAAAACAACTATTAATATTTATATAGATTTAAATAAAATTAATCTAAAAACTTGTGGAAGATTGTAAACTCAACAAAAACTAAAAAGTCTGAGACTGTAAAACAAATACTTACAAAAGACAATAAATTAATATCTGATGAAAAATCAATGTCGATGTTGGTGAAACATATGCTGGTAGAATAGAGAAACCATCTGGGCCCCTACCAAAGAGAACCTCCATAGGAAATAGTTTGTTTCTAGAGCCCGTAACAGAAAAAGAAATACTAAACATAATAAATTCATTGAAAATAAATAAATCTCTAGGCATAGACAATATCACTGCAGAGACTTTGCAAGCAGTATCAATAGAAATATCTAAACAACTAGAACATTTAATAAATCAAATATATAGAACTGGTACATGTCCTGCAGAGTTCAAAATGTCGATAGTAACTCCAGTATTCAAAAAAGAGAATAAATGTATGACATCCAACTACCGCCCAATTTGTTTGATTACATCAATTGCTAAAGTGTTTGAAAAGACATTCAAAAGTAGATTAAGCAACTTCTTTATTAAAAATAGTATAATTTCGCCCTTACAATTTGGTTTTAGAGAAAATTTGTCTACTAATGATGCTATTTCGAAGCTAGTCGGAGGTATTTGAAAATTATTGGATGAGAGTAAACCAACAGCTTGTGTGTTTCTGGATCTTGCAAAGGCGTTTGACACTGTCAGTCATGCGCAGTTGTTGGATGCCTTGCGGGACGCAGGTATACGAGGTGTAGCATTGGGGCGTATGGTAAGTTATCTAAATTGTCGTAAACAACGTGTGAAAATAGGCAGAGTGCTTAGTGAAGAAAAAAATATCAAATTTGGGGTACCACAGGGGACAGTACTTGGACCACTATTTTTCTCCCTATATATTAATAATCTACTTACTTCTCATAAAAGTACGGGACAGATTATCAGTTTCGCAGATGACACTGCCATTCTGTATAGTGCCGAAAATTGGATTGAGCTAAAAACGAAAATGGAAACTGATTTGAAGCGTATCGTAAACTGGCTCAATCACAAATTACTTACAATGAATTTTGAAAAAACATTTTACGTACCTTTTTCGAGTTACAATGTAAACCTACCCCCATTTCGAGAACTAACTTTGGATGATGAAGATTTAAGGAAAACAATAAGACACACTGACAAAATAAGATATTTGGGTGTTATTATTGACTCTCATCTCAGGTGGGACCAACAAATTAATGAAATTACCAAAAGCCTCAGATTATTGACATACAAATTTAAATGCCTGAACAAAATATTAGATAAAGCACACCTCAAAGTTTTGTACAGCGCTCTTGTGGAGTCCAGACTAAGGCACGGTATCCTTAGTTGGGGTGGTGTATTATACACCCATCTCAGGAAATTGGATATTCTCCAGGAAAAAATTTTGAAAATAATTTACAGAAAGGAATATGTTTACTCCTCTAAAAAAATATTCGTGGACGCAGGTGTCCTCAGTCTGAGAAAGTTGTACTTGCACAGTGTTGTCATCTTCATTTATAAAAACAGAACATCTCTTTTAGAATTATCACATGATTATCTAACAAGAAATAAAACAAATTTATATGTACAGGTTGCTACATCGAGAAAAAGAGTCGGTCAACGCTGTTTTACTTTCTTAGCTAGCAGATTTTCCAATTTTCTAGACGAAACGTACAAGAATTATAGACTGCACATAAATTCAGTTTCAATGATGAAAAAAATATTCAAACAGTATCTTCTGAAGTTGGAGACAGATATTGTTATAGAATTCATCGAAAGCAAATCGTGATATTTATATTCCACTGGTTGTTTCACAAAGTAAAAAAAAAATAAAAAATAAATCTTTTCAATTTCAATTGTCTATGCACGGTATGCTTGTAATATTGTTTCATGATGATGAATAAACTGTATGTTGGTTTATTAGACAAGAAGTAATAGGCCATGCGCAACATACAGGTTTTAATGGGTCTTCTCAATTTTTACAATCCTAATCAATATTCTATTGTTATCATTATGAAAATTTATTGTAATATTTGAAATTTGGAAATAAACATATCTTATTATTATTATTAAAATAATAGTGTGACTAGTGAATATTTGAAAAGGTCTTAAAATGGCAGGAATGTTAGTACATCATAAATTATTTGCTAAATTTTATTATACAATTACCTTGGACCACCAATTTCGGTTTTTTTCACGCTTCTATGATCAGAATCTTGCCAATAACGTCCAACAGTACCGTCTCTAAATATCCAGGTCTCATCCAAAAACACAAATTGATATAAACCTTCCCTTTTTATCTTGACATATTCATGTAGAAAATGTAGACGTTTTAATGCAATATGTGGCAACTCCATTAAACCACGACGAGGATCATCTTTTTGGTATTTGAATCCAATATTTTTCACTATCTTCCAGAGTGACGTCAAACAACCATTAAAGAGTTCACGCTCCTCGAGTTTGTCTCTTAAAATTTTCAAGTTTATGTGTTCCTCTGAAAAAATATTGTGTTAGTTAATTGTGAATAAAATAAAACACTAAATTCAATATACTCACTGCTTCCATACATTTCGTATATAACATTTCGGAAAGCATTTTGATCAAAGTTATCAATTTCAACAGTCTCTTTTTAGGTGGGCTTTTAGGCTGTTCACCTCTATTATGCTTGGCGGCAATACGGTTAACAATGGTAACGCTAAGCTGTGAAGCTTCTGCAACTCCCTACAATATAATTACTTCAATTTATGAAAGAATAATATATCATCAAGTTTAATTAACCTAACCCAACATTAAAAACATTTAATCATTTACATTTAAATATGTAACAATACTATTAATAATGATGAATACAAATTGCGAATACTATTACTTACGTCTCTTACTGTAGTAAGCGGGAGAAGCGGGCCCCCATTTCGGCATTCTCGTTCAAAATAGCTCAACAAAGATGTTACCATCTCTTGACATTTTCTGTTCAGCTGCTTCGGCATTTTATTAACCACGCACTGCAGATTTGCCTAAATAATTAGTTATGAAAATAACTGTTTTTTTAATCTTAAAGAAGCAATGAATTTGAAAGCACCAAAAAAACTTGTAAATATTAGACGATGATCGAATGTAAATAAACGTCAAAACAAACAGGGGAATTTTACCAGTTGATTTAACCATTCACTAAGTGCGTTCCGAGGAACCCTGTTGGGGTTCTGGAAGAATTCAGAGAAGAAAATCAAAACACCTCTCTCTGGTCGAACGTTATGACGTATGCGTATCACGAGGAGTAGCCGAACTTAGTCACCACCCACAACAGTGCAATTTTCCTATGCCGCCACCACCGATATCTACTTGTGCGTGCTGCCAAAGTCGAAACTGTTTACACCGTATTTTTTGTATTTCTATATTTATTTCCGCTTTCTATTTACCAAAGGCGTTGTGAGCGCGCAGTTCCTTTGATAAAAGTCGCCTCTGAGGTATGACACTATAGTTGTGAACAAGCGACTTTTTGGTTTTACTTCAAAACGTAAAGTCGAAATTGTTTCCACCACATTTTTTGTATTTCTTTTTTTATTTCCGCTTTTTATTTACCAAAGGCGTTGTGAGCGCACAGTCCCTTTGATAAAAGCCGCCTCTGAGATAAAATACTATAGTTGTGAACAAGCGACTTTCGGGTCTAAATTCAAAACATAATGTCGAAATTGTTTAAACTGCATTATTTGTGTTTCTATGTTTATTTCGACTTTTGATTTATCAAAGGCGCCGACTGGAGTATTTTTCAGAAGGTTCGAGATCGAGGTGAGGAGAGGAGAGAGTGACGATCACGCCTCAATACTCATCAGTTGACGATTAGCGTTCGGAGTGATAAGTACCTACCCTTAGAGTAATAATATACATAGAGAGGTCTATTCATTCATAAACACGTTCATTTTTGCGGCCAACAATTCTAAACGCCAGTAGTAAAATCAGGAATGAATTACAAAAAGTGGGGATTGTATTGTGGATACATTGCCTTGGCGTCATCGTCAAAGCATAGGCGTACCAAATTTATTTAAAAACCACGAATATAAAATTATATTATTGGACTTATGGTGTTTATAAATATTTAATTTGTTGGAATTAAATTTTGTTGATTTTAATTAATTTAACTTAATTAATCTACATATCTAATCAATATATATACAAAAATGAATGTTTGTATATATATGTTCGCTCTTCACTCCAACACCGTTCAACCGATCATCATAAAAATTGGCATGTATATGTATATTTTCACGGAGAAGATTTTTACACTATTCTCTTTGTTGTAATTTCTCACCAGGTAGCGCTGCAGCATATCAAATTCTACACCGTTCAACCGATCATCATGAAAATTGGCATATATATGTATTTTTCTATGCAGAATTTGTATTTTCTATCCATTTTGTTGTAACTTCCCACCAGGAGACGTTGCAGCATATCAACTTCTATATCGTTTACTTTTTCCAGGAGCACAAATGTTTGTGCCACGAGCCGTAAGGTGAGTGCTGCAGATCAAGGGAGTGCAAAAAATGCCTTGCATACGAATTGTACACAATATTTTTTCTACGACCAAGTTTTTTGATGAAAGCGAAAAGTAACTTATATAAGTATTTTATTTAAACAATGAACTGCAAGGATTTAAAAAATGAAGAACAGTTAAACCTAGGTATAGTTAATTGTGAAATTTTAACAATTTTGAATTGTTATGCCTGGTGTATCTTTTTTTAATAATAAGTTTTAATTATTTCTAATATTAATATCTGTCACCGATATTAATTATAAATATGATATAAGATTGTCAAAAGGGGTTTTAGACATAGAGATTTCCTTCCCACCAGGTCAGCATATCAACTTCTATATCGTTTACATTTTCCACGAGCGCAGAAATTTGTGGCACGACCCGTAAGTCGAGAGCTAAAAATCAATGGAGCGAGAGAAGAGCTTTGCGTACGAGTTGTGCACAATACTTTTTCTACGATCACGTTTATTAATAAAAAAAAGTAACTTATATAGGTGTTTTATTAAAAATTTGAACATAAATAATTTAGAAAATGAATATTGTAAAATTAGTTAAACGTAGGTACAGTTAATAATGAAATTTGAATAATTTTGAATTGTTTAGCCTCGTATATCTTTTTTGATAATAAGTTATAATTAATTGTAATATAGTGTTTGTCAAGTCACTGGAAGAAACAGTAAATAAATTATATTGCCTATTACAAAAACCTTTAAACATTTAGGAGAAAATATATACTACAACAAACCTAACTAAAAAACTAACCTATATGCAAGTATACGAGAATCTGAAGTAAGCAATGATACACCACTCATAAATGATTGATTATCATTTACTGTTACTAGATCATCAACAACTTCTTCTACTGGTAAACTGAAAATAAAACACAAGTAACATTTTTTTTGTTTCAATAATAAACTTTTAAATAGCATTACTTTTTTTAATGAAACTAATTGTCAATTTCTTAGAATTTTTAACATATTTTCAATATATTGTGGAATTATCTAGAAACAGTTAGTTTCATTTAGAAAAGTAATATGAGTTGATTCCACAGAGTAAAGGTTGAAACAGTAAATTTTATTAAAAAGCAGTTTAAAAAAAATATACTCCCTAATTTCAACATAAATTACTTAAATATTTACCTTTCGACATCGCTTAGAGTAGCACTAGAAGCCTCAGATACATTTTGTGCTGATAAATTAACTCCAATGTTAAAATGTCATATACCTGGAAATGTTATTGTCACTTTGCCATCGATAAAAAAGGTGCATCCTTTTTTATCGCGATAAAAACTTCTCTTCCTCAATATCTAGTAAGCGGACGTCACTTTTACACAATGACAATGAGTCGCAATTATTGTTGTTGTTCATCCATATATTCTGTCGTTAATTTATCTTGCCAAAAAACACTCGAGCTTTTCTTTTATTAGATAAATTCCTCTTTGACTCAAAGTTTTGCCAATCACTAAATTTGCTCGAAAAACTGACATTAGATAAAATCGCTCCACCTTCGGTGTCGCGATTTTATCATGTCAGTTTTTCTCGTAAAATTAGTGATTGGCAAAACTGTTTCGTTGCAAAGAGAAATTTATCCGATAAAAAAAAAAGCTCTTGTGTTTTTACTGTTGATAAATCTTTTTGATGGCAATCTGAGTTATTTGTTGAAGACCTAAAACAGACATATTCTTTTAACAAATTAATGTAAGTCAACTAACTCAGTCATCATTGCTAACTGAATAAAATTAATCATATGTGGCAAAATGACCTCTTAAAAAATTAAAATAATAATTTAATTTTTAAATACAGTTCAGTTCCAAAATAGTAGGCACTAAATTCCGAGAAATATTGCATTAAACCAAGATCAATTGTGGTTTAGTTTAGTGCCTACTATAGTGGAACTGAACTATAGTTATCTATACAGCCCAGACTGTCACCAGTCGCTCAATTAAGTAATGACTTATAATTAATAAACTGTTTGAAAATTGTCTTTTATGGCCGCTTTATCAGCTGTAATAAAAAGAACTTATTATGTTGAAAGTAAATTTTGTTTATCAGGACAGTGACTTTTTTATTTTGGGCATTACTTTAAGGGCCCATTGTACCAAGAAAATGTGTAGGTACTTACATTACATCTGGTGGATTAAATTCAAAAACTGACATGGGAAGAGCATCTTTGTTTAGAAACTTACGGCCACTACTCTTATATATAAAATCAGATTGTTTGAAATGCTACGAACAAATTTCAGGTCGTTTTGGTAGATTATGAGTCTCGCTTAGGTCCAGTAAAGCAAGCCAAATTCTTCTTGTTTCCAAATTGGTGGGAAAACTAGAATAAAACAACGCCAAATAGAAATTTGCTTTTTATAATTAAAAAACTTTTGAGCATTTTAAATATTATTGAAATGAATAATAAAAGTCGCCGCCACTGGATAGCCGTTCAATTACTTACATACCTGTGGAATGAGACTTCGAGGTAATTTCGGCCGATTTTCCGACAGACTTGGCACTATTTAACCATAATAATGAAAAACACTAAATTAATTAACTTAAAACCAAATTTAGTCATTAAAAGTCTTGAAAAACACACATAACATCGAAAGATCTAAATTTTTACTTGTTAGTCCTTATGGCACTCGTAATAAACAAACCAAGTTTGACAGTATTCACTATAATACTATTATCCAATAGAAATGTTAGTCGAGAACGCTCTGGCGATATTTGTATCTCTCTTTATATCGTAACTGAACAAAGACAAAACTACTAAATAGTTTATTCTAGACAAGAAAGCAGGTACTGAAATTTTCAGCAATGTTGCCACTTCTAGTTACATCAAATACTTGTTTAAAATTTATATAAGAATATGCCTTTATTATATAAAATTCAAGTATTATTAATTAAGTTTAAAAGCAGCGACTAAATGAATAAATTATTATGACTTTTTTTTATTTGCTTAACTTTTTAACACTTTTTCAATCAAACTTCTAATTTCATTTTTCCTGCATCTGAAGAGGATTTGTAAATATGGCAAAGCAGTGGAAGTGTCCCGCAAGTGAGCTTAGAATGTGACTCAATGTTTGGGACAGGAAAAAGTCAAAACAAACATATCTATTTTATTTATTAATCTGAGTACCTACCTACTTATAAGCTAGCTAGCGAATTGCAAATTTTAAATATTGTTTTTTAACACTGCTTCCGATTGATGAAAATTTTCAGAAAATTTTTTTAAATTTTTCAAAATTATAATTTATCGGATGAAAAAGACGAGTGGCCGCCACCATGGAAAACTAAACTATCCAGCAAAATAGAAGAGGAAGACGACAGCGAAGACGAAACCGATGAAGAATACGACAAGCTGGAAGAGTATGCTAGAAAGATGAAGGAAAGAGGCGACAAGCTCCTAAAAAAACTGGAAGAAGAGAAGAACAGAGTCCAACGCAGGGAAAACGAAATAGATGGACTGAAGACCGCCATGAGGAACATGGAAGCAAAAATCAAGGAATTTGAGGAAAAGGAGAGAAGTCGAAACCCATCAGAAAGCGTCCGAAGGAAGGCGCAGAGGACAGAATCCTCACTCGAAGCCAACGCAAACGAGGCCAAGCAGATAGACTTCACGGAAGTGGTGACCATCAAGCAAATCCAGAAGGAACAGAGAAAGGAAGCCGCCGCAAAGAAGGAGCAAAGGGGCGATGGACGAAGCCATATGCTAAAACAAGGAAAAGACGACAACCAGGTCACCACCGTTCATCCTACGGAGCACTCAGCACTGGGGGTCCGTAAGAAAAGAGATGCACATAAGAGGTATCAAGACGAGGTTCATCACCATCCGAGAGAGGCACGGAGTGAAGATCCCCTGCGAAGAAATGGAGGACTACAGGAACCTGACAAGGTACCTGTAAGAAGAGAGGAAAGAAGTAGAATGGTACAGCTACACAAAGAGATAAGAAGAAAGGAAAGATCGGCATCAAGGGACTGACGAACAGCGAAGACATCGACGAACTCAAGGAGAAGATCGAACAGGAAGGAGTCAAAGTCGGAGGAATCAGCCAAATCCGCTCCAGATACGGCGAAAGGAAACTGCTGCCCATCTACGTAGTAGAGCTAGACGTGGAGGAGAAGACGAAAATACGAAAAACGAAAAATCCAGCACATCCAGCAAGTGAGGATAAAATGGGAAGAGCTCATGAGAAGAAACGGACCAACGCAGTGCTACAACTGCAAGGATTCCACCACAGACAGACGTCATGCAGAGTAGCCACCAAGTGCGTCGAATGCGGAGGACCACACCGTTACAGCGAATGCAAAAGACCCAGGGACAAGCCAGCCACCTGCGCAAACTGCCAAGGGGAGCACCCAGCGAACTACAAGGGATGTCCACAAGCCCAAAACAACAAAACGACCAAGAAACCACCCCCAGCAGGAACGAGGACAGGAGTTAGCTGTGCCCAATAAAATGAAGACGGCGGCCATCGCGAAGAAATAAGAGATTCTTGAACAGGTAACTAGGTTATTAGCCCAGCTAATACACTAGTAATTTTTTGAGAATCTCTAGAAGAGCTGCCTAGAAGAAGGCCTGGCACATCCATAAAAAGATGAGCCGGGGTTTCAAATAGGTCACCAAAAACTCTATGAGGTCGTCTTTAGTCGTATTAAGTAAGGATTTGCCTTTTATAGAGGCAGCGAAAATACACACACAAGAGAAAAAAACCAGAAAGCGTGAAGACCGCCGAAGATATAACCACCGAGGTTACAAGGCGAACAGAAGACGGGACGACCATTTCGGCTAGGGTAGAGCGGCACGCGACAAACGCAACAACGACTGAGGACCCATCGGATGAGATATGGGTGGATGGAAGGTTCTTCCCGGGATGCAACGCTCTTGAGAGTTGCATCTTGGGAGAGACGGGCTCAGTACCACGTGTATGTGTGCGAATTTTAAACAAAGTGTTTAGGTAGTCCCACCCTACCACTCTCCCATTATCTAGACACTTACTTAAGTAGCTTCGTGTCGAGCATACGTGGAAAACTTAAAACTGGTGCCATCTACTGGAAATTGTCGGAACTAATAATTTTCCATTGAAAAGAATAAAAATCTTAACTGTTTTAAGAGGAATACATAAAATTTGTATTTAGAAATACAGCGCCAGCTATACTAGCTTCTGTCATTCTGACGATGATATTTAATATCGAAACAATTGTCAATTTCTCAGAATTTTTAACCTTTTATCAATATACTGTGGAATAATTTAGAAACAGTTAGTTCCATTTAAAATAAAATCCTCTATTTGCTTGCGTGCAAGTTTGTTTACAATTTACAAAATAGTTAAATCATAATATATGTCAAAAGAGAGGAATAAAACCGGCTGTGATCTAACCAATCAGAAATCTACAGAATTGCCAATTTATGTTCAAATCAGAGATAATGTTATTTTATTTCATTTTATTTAAAAGATGCGATAAATTCGAATTATAAGAAATATTGTGTTAAAATGAATTTTTGTAGTACTCGTTTTTTGCGCAACTCATCCCTTCGCGGTTCGTTGAGCAAACTGCACTCGTACTACAAAACTAGTCATTGTGACACTTGTTTTAGAAATAACTATTGCTTCATTTAAAACAATAATTAGGTCTGTTAGCACGATGCAGCCTCCGAAGTGCATAAAAGTGATCAATTTCATGGTAGGATATTGTTCAGGGCGTGTCATATATGCGGAAAAGTTAATAAGTTTTAATCTTTAAAACTGTTTATTTTATTTCCTAATACAATTATCTTCTGGATTTAACCTGTATTTATTATTTCAAATTATCTGCAAACGCGGCACAATTTTTTGTGTAAGAAAATGTCGATCCGTTTATCTTTCATGAACAGCGAACAATTCTACAGAATTACAGGCAATATTCCCGAAATTCAGAGCCACAAAAGCACTAAATCATTGACAGTGTGCGAGTTCGATGCGGCGCCGGAAAATGTCCACAAAAAAACCCATTTGCATACGATTCACAGTGAACTTTTTTGTTGAATAGAAAAGGTGAACTGGACAAACAAAATCTTATAAAATTCGAGGACAATCTTTCGTAATAGGTCTGAATTGAAGCCCAAATTAGGTACGTATTCCATATTAGGTGCCTTTCCCCTAAATTAATAAATATAATTGAGTATTAATTTTAATCTTATACTTTTTAATATAATAAATCTCCGTTCTTGAATTATAATTAAAGGTAAAAAAAATGTATGACGTGCACAAATCTTTATAATGGATAAAGTATTTACTTTTGTTGATGGGTACGTAATTAAATTATCTGTCAATAATCAAGTTTACTCTCTAAACAACTAGAATAGGTGATTGTTCACTTAATTTAGTAGGCATTCAATATTTCTAAGTGATATTAATACTACTTTTTAAACGAAGTGGTACAATTCTCACTTAAGTAAATGAATATTCACTTATTCATGTTTAGAGGGTAAAATGTAGCCGAAATGTGAATAACTTATAATTGTTTATAGACCGATAAAGTAATACTCGACTCAACTAAACTACTTTCGAATATCCTCGTGTATTATGTGGTGCGATGCTAGGTGCATTTTTTTATTCATCCAAAGTCTGTACATATGTATGTGTATTCGCCGCGTATTGTAATGTGAACCGTTTAATACGTTTTACGTATCCAACGTTTCTATACTTCTGAATAGAAATTAATAATGTTTTTTTAGCGATGTTGCTGCTTTCTTTTATGAATTAGTAGTATTCAAATTCAGAATACAACTTTCTTGTTATTTTCGTTTGAAAATACTTTGACAAGTAGGTGGCTCATCAAACACAGACGTGGATTTCTCTTTCCCTTTCTTATGCATTGTATAATTTCCATTTATTGTGTTTTATTACGCATTTTATTGCTTTTTTACTTATCTTAAGTGGAAATAAATATTCGAAGATTTTTTTACAATATTGACATTCAAGCCACCATATTTTTTCGTTTGAAATAAAAAAATTAACTTATTTTCGTCCTCTTAATTAACTTTCGCTTTTTGGGTAAATAACGAAATTGCATTTATTGTTGTATATGTTTTATAAAGTGTCCGGGTACCCCGCAACACACAAACGAATTAAGTTAAGCGACATTTTGATATTTACATAAAAATCAATTTTATCCATGAGAAAATAATTCATCTTTGACATGATTTTCCCAAAAACTTCATTCAAAAATTAGGCTGATTATGTACATATACAGGGTTGGGATAAAGTATGGAACCAAGTAAATATCTTTTAAACGAAAAGAACGATATTTATGAAAATTTGCAGGTAAGTGCAATGGAACAAAATGCATCAGATGTACATTTTTTTTGTTAATAATATACTTCCGGTTTAACCGGAAATGCCATCCACTTCTTTAATTTGAAGGGGACACCCTATATATTTTTACAGATTTTTAAAGAGCTGAACTCACTGTTAGTTGTACATTAGGTGTACATTTCCTTATTTTGGAATAATGAGAAACAAAATTACTTCAAATGTTCAAAATTCTCGCCGTTTACTTGCTGACAATATGCCATCCTATTAACATATATAGTATTGGTGGGAGAGTCTGGAGCCTTGTATTGGCAGTATTTCAGGATTGACTGCTCACAAGTTCGGAGTCTTTTGACAATATGGTTGGGGAGGGTGCAATAGACGTTCCTGAAATCTCCAGCAGCCAGCTCTAGAGAAGCCTTAACAGGACATAAAATTATAGCAACACAGAACAAACCAAGACTACGATCGAACAGATAAAAAGAGAGAGAGAGAGAGAAATTCGTAAATGAATTTTGTTGGATTGGAATTTTTGTGGATGAAATTGTTATTTTTCTTGTTGGTGCCCTTGTGTAGGATAGGTTTCCTCTTCGGGGCTGACTTGGGGGTGTATTGGATGGTTTAGTGCGCTTTGACCGAGAAATTGAATTGGGGGTTGAAAAAGTGTCTAGTAATTTTTGTTGAAAAAGTGACTAGGAAAGATTTCTTTAAAAGGTGTGTGGAATTGAGAGTATTTGGACGGGCTTTTCGCTAGAAAGTAGCTGGAGGGTCGTTTTATGTTGGGGTGTATCGGGGGTTGATGTTTGCAAGCGGCGAAGCTCAAAAGTTTGCGGAGATGGTGTGACAAAAAGTGTCTAGGATGGAAGCGTAATTGTAGAAGACGAACCATGTATCGTTGCCGATACATATATATGCGTTAGGCTGGCTAGGTGTCAGAAATTATTAGATGAAAAATGGGTGTTATTTACTGAATTTGAAATGTCTCCGATTTTTATGAAATATTGAAGATTTGTGATTTTATTGGCTTTTGGAATTTTAGTGGAAAAAGTGTATAGGAGACATTTTCTTAAAGTGTATCGAATTGAGTGGTTTGTTGAAGTTGGATGAAATGTTGCGGTGACGTGCCTTTGGGGAGTTTGGGACGTTTACGGTGGTTGGAGTTAAATAGTAATCATCTTAAATATGGGCGGGTACAGCTGCGGCTGTCGACGATGGTCGATCCATGTGGCTAGTGAATAAATTCAGAGTATGCAGGAAAACCGCAGAAAAACCTGCAACACCGACGTGGGTGGTGTGGGGGCGGCTAGAAAGTATTGGGTTTGTCCAAAGTGTTAAACGATTAATAGTTTGAAACTGAGACATTTTAGAATCTGTTAGAAATAGTTTAGAATATGAATAATTTTGGACGTTTGTTGAGCGGTGAGTTGAGTGAATATAAGATTTATTAAAATTGAATCAGAATGGGATTTATAATGAATGTAGTTGGCGATTATCGAATGGAAATTAGGGAGCTGTCAAGGTAGTCGATATATTCGTCAGGGAGGTCGTCGTAAGCCGTGGCTAGCAAGTGTAACGGAGGAAATGGGAGCTTCCTCTTGGGTATTCTGCCGAGGGGTCGTCTATTGGCGATCCACGGTGTGAGTAGGGTGTTTTTGGAGATTTCGCTGCCCGATTCGATAGTGCGGCTAACGTATCGGGCTTGTAAATTATTTAGACATGTTGAATGAGCCCTGTATTGGCAGTATCTTTGGGATTTTTTAACAAGATGGTCGGGGAGGGTGCAATAGACGTTTGCTCTATAGTCGATTATTGGACGGATATATGTTTTATACATATGAAGTAAGGTGGTAGGGTGAGTGCGTCCAAAGCTGCCGCAGAGCGCCTTGAGAAAATTTACTCGACGTCGGACTTTATTTAAAGTGTCCATGAGGTTGGCCATCAAGTTGAGAGTGTGAGTAAATCTCACTCCCAAATAAACGACTTCCCTGCGGATTTCGAGTCGATCTCGCCAGAGAACGAGGCAGAAGTTTGTTGGTAGAAGTCGTTCGCTCATGGTGTCGGGGTGTTTGAAAACGATGGCTTGGGTTTTTTGAGGGTTGAGAGTCACCCGCCATTTTCTGCACCAATTGGAAAATTGAGTCAGTAGATTTTGGGATCGAATGTTGAGAGAGCGTATGTCTGTTGCAGAAATTATTAGTGCGGTGTCGTCCGCATATAGTTGGATGTTGTCACGTGGATGTCGTGGAATTGGTGTATCATACGTATAGATTATATATAGTAGAGGAGCGAGTATCGAGCCCTGCGGAACGCCAGTTTGGGGTGTAGAAGAGTCGGATATGCTATAACCAACTTTGACGCTGATCGATCGGTCGGTGAGATAGGAGTATAATAATTTGACGATTTGATTTGGTAATCGGATGCTCAGTAGCTTTCTCACTAGTCCGGCATGCCAGACTTGATCGAAAGCCTTCTGAACGTCCATGAGGATAGCGGCAGAACAGCATCGTTGATTTAAAGCTCGGGTGACGATTGTTTGAAGATTGGTGGTGGCGTTCTGACAAGAGTGGCCCGGCCTTAATCCGAATTGAAATGCCGGAATAATGTTATTTTCAGTACAGAAGTCCCAGATTCTTTCTTTCAACAAGCGTTCAAAGACTTTACCCAGGACGCTGATTAATGAGATAGGGCGGTATGATTCAGGCTCTGTAGGGTCTTTGCCGGGTTTGGGGATGAGAACTACGTTGGCTGATTTCCAACAACGAGAGAAGTATGAGTATGCCAGGCAGGCGTTCAGCAGGGCGCAGAGCGGAGAGAAGGTCTCTTCTGGCAGGTTTTTTAGTGCCTGCCTCTTGATTCCGTCGTATCCTGGGGCACTGTTTCTCCCCGCTCGGTACGCCCGCTGAACTCCTTCGATTGTAAAAGGTGTAAGGAGCGGAGAGTTTTCATTTGGTGGGATATGAACGTGTGGGGTTCGAGTAATGTTTCGAGTCAGGAGATCGGTTTCGACGGCAAGGTTCCTGAGAAATCGAGGGTTGTCAGGCGGTGAAAAGACAGTTTGTAGGTTATTTTTGAAGGCGGTGGCTTTGTCTTCGGATGTGTAGATCTTCTGTCCTTGCACTTCGAGATGTGATTCAACCTTTCTCTTGAGGCCGACGAGGCGGTTGAATTTTTGCCAAAACACGCGCCCTTGTCTGAAGTCCAGTCCGGCTGTTTCGGCCTTCCATTTTCTCTGCTTTTCAGCATTGATTTCGTACCGAACCTGGGCGTTGAGAACGGTTCCATTGTGTTTTGATGGCGGGGTCTCGAGTGCGGACGTATAACCTGTATAACTGTCTTTTCTGACGAATTTTTTGCAAAATTCTTTGCTGAAGGGCATGAAAATTGGTGTGTACGGTGGTGAGGGGGGCGGTCTTGCGCATCGATTAAGAGGGATTGGAATTTTTCTGAGTGATTATCTATGTCATCAGTGTTCTGATGAATGACGTGTTGTGGTAAATTGGTAGAGACGTGGTTTGTAAAGGAATTCCAATCGGCTTTTTTGAAATCGTGAAAGATTAAATTTGTTGATGGTGGTGGTATTGGGTTGTGTAGTGCGGTTTTGACCAGTAGCGGGACATGGTCGGTGGAGATGGGGTCGCCTATAGAGCATTAATCGTCTATATGGTTGAGTAACATGTCAGTGCAGATTATATGGTCGACTATGGAAGAGCCGAGGTAACTTATTAGGGTTGGATTATTGTTTCTAATCCGCGAGAGGGGAAGTGAAACGAGTTGGTCGGCGAGTAATCTGCCGTTGGTGAATGTGTCACCGGAAAGGATGTTTCGTGAGTTAAGGTCACCCGTTATTATGGCTCGTGGTAGAGAGGATGCATATTCGAGGAGGTCGGTTGATAATGGTTGATTGGGATGTTTGTAATAAGAAAAGAAAGTCGTCGTGGTATTATTCCACCATATGTCGATGGCTATACAATCCAAGTTCTGTCGAGACAGAAGTGCAGGGAGTGGGTGTGGTGACGCGGGGAGTCCGTTTCGGACGAGAAGTCCGTTGCCATGACAGTAGAAGTTCCTGTCTAGGTGGAAGGTGGTGTAGCCAGTGAAGCGAGGAGGTTTTTTTTTAAAAGTGTGTCTGTAATAGGAAGTACTTGTATGTTTTGGGAGTGCAGAAGGTGTTTGAGGAGATGTCGCTTCCTGGCTAGACCTTAGCAATTCACGGTCCCGATTGTAAAGTCCATGACTTAATTTTGTCTCTTGGTTGTGAAAGCGTAGTGGACGCGGTTGCCAGTGCCACTTGTTACGGTACAATTGTACCCGTAGAATGAGGGGACAAGATGTGTGAGTGTTTCGGCGACTAGGCCACGGCTAGTCGGGACGCCGCTCATAATAGTCGTTGCCAAGATCTCGCTTAAGATCTTGGAGTCGGTGGTCAAGTCGTAGGTGGCCTGTGGTTTTTCTAGAGTTACGGGCGCAATCTCTTGTGCGGATTTCAGTGCTTCCAGTCGCTTCGGGCACCGAGGGTGGATAGCGGGGTGTGCACCGCCGCAATTTTTACAAGAAGGGTTGTCTGCCTTAGGGCAATTGTTGGACTTGTGATCGGTCGCTCCGCAGGAGAGTCAGACCGGCTTGGATCTGCAGGCCGTGGAATCGGAGGCCCCTCATTAGGGCCATGTGGTAGGCTTGTTCGGACTCGTTAAGAATCCTAAACATGAAGGTTATTTTGCCATGGCGGCGGGACATGGTGGCGGCGAAATTGATATCTACGAGGATGTCCTCGAATTCTTTATCGGAGATGGTGGTGTCTACATGTCGGACCTGATTTTCAGAAGCGCGGTCCTGTTAGAATTGGCTTTTAGGTAGTAGATTTCTCCTCTCAACGGCTCTTTGGTGTTGAGAAGATTGTAGAGTTCTCGCTGGGTGACGTATTTGGCTGGGAGGTTTCGTAAGTTCAATGTCTGTAAAGTTGGGTCTGTTTGTGGTTGTCGGGGTTGTCTGGCTTGCTGGGGTTGAGGTGGTTGTTGTTGTCGTGGTGGTTGCTGCTGTCGGGGCGGTTGCTGATGTTGGGTGGTTGGGGGTGGTGGCGTGTGGATTCTTCGGTCTCTCTTGGGTTTGGCTCCCAAGAGACTGAAGTCCCCTTCTTGTTCTTATCGGTTGGTGGATTCTTGGTTGGCGCGTGGTGAGGATTGTACGGAAAGGTGAGATTGAGCGGAGTGGACGGATCTGGACCTGGAGGAGTTACGAGAGTTGGTTTGTGGTTTTTGGGAATTGAGTAGGGATTCAAGTCGATCGTTCCTATCTAGTAGCTTGTCGAGTCTTTCCACGAGAGATTGGTTTTGGGCCCTGAGTTCGGCCATTTGTTTGATTTGTTCTGCATACAATGATACGTAGTCGGTGGCTCTTGTAGGTACCATCGGTGGGAACTCTTCGTGAGAAGAGATATATGGCACCTTTTGGTTCCGGGTATGGATGGGTGAACGAGTTGGAGATTACATTTTTGGTGGTGCTGTGGAAGAGGACGAAGCAGAAGGTTGCTTCGTTGTTAGTTCCGGGAAATGCGGACAAAATCCGGCAGCGGACTCACTGCCGGTGGGAGTTTCCTCCCCGGTTGAAGGTTTCCTGACCCTTTTGTCTGCAGGTTAGTGTTTATATGCACCTGAATTTGTTTCCGTCCTCCGTTGGCTGGATGGTAGTTGGCACTTCTAGTTGGTCTTCGTACACTATTTGTTTGCTCAAGCAATTTTCATAAAAAAATTCGCTCTACAAAGAGCGGAATTTCATAAATAGAATTGCTCTAGTAAGAGCAGATTTTCACAAATAATATTGTCCTATAAAGGACAGGTTGAGATTAGAATCTCAGTTGGTTGACGATTCCGGCGGCAAGGGCTTCTGGAAATACCTGGTTTGGATCAGTGACCAAGTTTTCCGGTTGAGCTTCTTCTTGCTGGTCACCTGCTTCGTTGGATGTGTTCACTACACTGGACGAAAGAGTGCCCTTACTCTCATTCAGCTTTTCCACCCGAAGCTGTTGGCCATTGAGAGGGTACTGCTTAATCCGGCAGTAACTCGGTCGACAGAGCCTCGTTGGTTTTTCTTAGCAGAGTGTACCACGTGCAGGTGAGGTTGTCATTTGGGTTGGCTTTTAATTAAGAGCCTTCACCCCTTACACCCCACTCACTCAAAGAAAAATGTTCATTTCTATGAAAATAGCGATTTAATTGTCGTCTCAGTGTATTTTTGTGTACTTTACGTCAAATGACATTCACCCAACGCTTTTCGGGACAAGTTGGATTTTCTGGGATTATTATTTGATTCTACAAAAGACATCATACTAATCAGTCACCCTGTATATAAATTGGAAGAGGCTCTCACTGCTTCAATATATGTCATAAAAAATGAAAATCCATAGCCACATATGTCTGTTATAACATTTTCTGAAGTACCTAACCGTTAATAATTCGTTTTGCGTGTCACTTGCAGAACGGTAGAAATCATTTTATTTTCTATCTTTTCAAGTTCGGAGTCGATTATCGACAAAACTTAATAAAACTCAGACACTATTCTATTTTCCGCTATCTGTCCATCTCAACAATCCCATTCTAGAAGCTCATGGAATTTATCGTTCAAACAGACTTTCTGTTAACGTTCAAGATGGGTATGAAATTTGAAATGGTTTTGTTAAATGCTTTCACTTCATACCAAGAATATTTGTTGTTGTCATAAATTTGGTGTTTATGTTTAAGAAAATTCTGTAAACGACAATCCAAAAAGGTTATAAATGGAACTAACCGTTTCTAAATAATTCCACAATACAATGAAAAATGATAAACATTATAAGAAATTGACAATTGCTTCGATATTATGAAGTATCATCGTCAGGAGAACAGAAGTTACATTTCATGTGATGCATATCTGATGTTTAATTATTTTGATTTTACACAAGAAGTACCTATCTTGTGATTGAGTTAATATTCGCGAAAACGAGCAAGAGCAATTACATCCTGTTTATTGCTGACATACCCTCTGGTTTCCCGTACTCCAACGACCGTTGGTGGAATCTCAGCACTTTCAACGTATAAATACATTGAGTCATTCAGTCTGCATATTATTTTTATCTGCACATTCTGTTTATACGATTTATATATTTTACTGTTATTTTTCAAAGTCGATATTTGTATTTTTAAGGAAATAAAAGTTTTTAAAAACAAAGCTCGTGTGACGGAACATATATTTGGCGCAGTCAGTAGGATTGTCACAAAAGGCATCAAACGCGGAAAACTTTTAACTATTTCAATAGTGAAGTGACAATCAAACCAAGTAAAGTATCCCGTTCAACCCTAACAAGTCCAGGACCAAGGGAAAATGAAGACCGTACTGTAAGTCGATTTATTTTCATTTATTGTATATGTCAGACTGCTTTAGTGCTTCCTCTTCCTTCAGAGATAGCGAGAACGACCTAGAGTTAAACTTAATTAACGACACATCTAATAATTATTTAGAAATGGAAATACTTGCTGAAACTTTAAATTCATTTTCTTTAGACGAAAATAACTTAGAAATGGCAAATATTCCCAATTTTAGCAAAGTTCATGCCGAAGCCATTCCAGAGTTCGATGGTAACGAGAACGAACTACAATTTTTATAAGAAAGTATCGATAGCATTGTAAATAATTTCTACGATATTACAAATGCCAATAATTACCAAAACATTATAATTTTCAGAACTATAATAAATTAGTTGGATGGAAATGTAAGAGAAGTCATTAAAATTAGTAGGTGTACCACAATAAATCAAATCAAACAAGAATTAATCAGAAATTTAAGTGATCCTAGAGATGAAACATGCTTATATCTTGATTTGAATAACTTAAGGCAAGGGCATAACGAGTCCCCGTACCAAATTTATGATAAAGTTAGAAAAGTATTGCATATTATTTCGAACTATTTAGCTTTACATCAAAACGATAGAAACACACGTGCATTCAAGCAAAATATCTATAATAATCAAGCTTTACAAATACTTTTAGCAGGTTTAAGAAATCCGTTTGGTATCATGGTTCTTACAAAAGAACCTCAAACATAATGTTAGACGCCATAAATTTTATGAAAAGGGAAGAAAATATTAGATATCTCCAAAATAATTCTAATTTCCAACCGAACTCTAAAAACGGTAATAATCAAACTAGGCCAAAACTGAATCAAGAACAACAAAATTCACAAGTTCCAAATCACTCTCGTAACTTTAATAGAAATAACAATTTTAATTTTAATCAAAAAATGCCACAACCACAACAATCTAGTTTTCAAAATAATAATCCTCAACCTAATAATAATTTCCCACGAGGTCAAACTCCTGTTCAACCCAGAAAAAATGAATAATAATCAAAGATATTTTTCCAATGCACAAATATTCGGCAGGACCGAACCTAAAAATGTTTGGAAACCAAATCCAAACTATAATCCAAATTACGGGCCCAGACCTGTACCTATGACAACTACAACTAGACAAACTAATAATTATTCTCAAGTACAATCACCTCAAAACCGTAGGTGTGTGTCCGAAGAATTATATAATGTAGAACACGTAGATGATGAAAACAATGTAGATAACGTTTTTCAAGAAAACAATTATAATGACTACTGTGAACTCCTATATAATAATGACAATTTTGAAAATTTTCACGAAGATCTGCCTCTCGACGTGAAACTTTGATAAAATATAACAATTCATCCGATAAAAAATCCTCCAGTAAAATTAATATTCGATTCCGGTGCGATTAAATATTTTTTTGTCTCCAGAAATAATTAATAAATATTTCGCTGAGTATAAAAGTAATAAACCTTTTGTTGTATCAACGTCCTTCGGATCATCACGTCATAACATTTCTGTAACCATACCGTATTCTCAGAATTTAACGATGATAAAAATTTAACATTTTATGCGTATAAATTTAATTGTATTTTAGATGGTTTAATCGGAGTATATTTATTACAATCACTCGGAATTAATATTGATTTTCCAAATTCACAAATTAAATCAAGAAATGCCAATTAACCAATTAATTAATTATGTCAAAAATTATACCATGTCAAACAATAACAAAAATTGTTATTTCAGTCACAACGTTCACAGGAAAATTTTTAATAACTCAACAAATTTTTGGCAATTGTATAATATCTGAATGTATCTCAGACACTAATAACGGTTGGACAACTGTCGAAATTCGTAACAATTCCGACGACGATACAAATTTTACTATTTTATATCCCTTTAATAATATTCCTGTAGAAAATTATTTTGAAATGTACCATTTTGATCTTAAAAATGACAACGACGAATATAACTATGACGAAATTGACAATCTTATTAGAACAGACCATTTAAATGACGAAGAAAAAAGAGAAATTCTTATTATGTGTAGGAAGTAAGCTGATATCTTTCATAAAGACCAAAGTCAGTTAACGTTTACAAACGAAATTAAGCATATAATTCGTACTACTGATAAAATACTACAAATTGAACAAAAAATTTGAGCAAAATATAATAAGATCAAGTAATACACCATGACCACGAGCTATATGGATCGTCGCAAAGAAAGCCGACGCTTCTGTCAAAAAGAAGTGGATAATCGTCAAGAATTATAGAAAAATCAACGAGAAAACCATTCCTGACAAAAATCCAATTCCTCGTATAAATACAATTCTGGACAAATTAGGTAAATGTAACTATTTTTCAATATTAGATTCATAATCGGGTTTTCACCAAATCGAGATGACCCAGACGACATACAAAAAAACAGCGTTTACTGCAGAAATAGGCAATACGAGTATTTAAGGATGAATAATGGCTTAAGAAATGCTCCAGATACCTCCCAACGCGTAATGGACAACATCCTCAAAGGACTACTAGGAGAAATTTGCTTAGTATATCTCGACGATATAATAATTTATTCGACATCACTACAAAAACACATGGTTAATTTGAAAAAAGTTATTCCAACGACTTCGGGAGAGCAATTTCAAAATTCAGTTAGACAAACGTGAATTTTTAAAAAAGGAAACCTCTTACTTAGGGTACATTATTAAAAAAGATGTTAAACCTAATCCAAATAAAATTAAAGCTAATACATTATTCCCAATTCCAAAAAAACGACTAAAGAAATAAAACATCTATCAATGCAAATGACATTTTTGAATACACGAACGATTTTAACAAAAATATTTCTATTGACAGTAACTATGAACAAAATGATCAACAAGATACATCTCTCGATAATGAATCAATTGTAGGAAATATTGACGAAACTCCTCAGGTAACAGACACTGACATAGAAAATATAATTAATGAATTATGTCCAGACAAGGACGACGAAACCATACACACTAGTAACGAAAACCCAATATTAGAAATTCCCGTATCAGAAACTCCTATTAATCATTTTAATCTTTTTCAAAATCAAATATTACTTAAAATAGTGTTTCATTCTCTAGCAGCATCAAACGTTATGAAACTATACAACAATAAAACTAAAACCACCACACAAATTTCAGAAACAACTTCGAACCTGAAATTATTAAAATATTCAAATAATTTACCTGTACAAAGAAATGATTTGCCATGAATATTGATCGATTAGATTTATTAGATTACAGAACGACACCAATTAGTGATATCAATTTATCACTATTACAATTCCTAATGCCTAGAACTCTAAAAAAATAAATTACCAATTGTGGGAGATAAGTTGTTACCTATAAATTATGGCTATGATATTGTTAAAAATCAGATTAATTTAAAAAGACAAAAAGATAAACGTTATTATGATCAGAGTAGTAAGAAGAAGAGTGAATTTAATGAAAATGTAAATGTTTTATTGCAAAACAAAAATAAACAATGGGAACCTGCAACAATTGTTAAAAAACTTGATAACTGTCCCAGATTATATTTAGTAAACAATGAACAAAATAATGTTCAGAGGTAGAAAATCCTATAATACACGAATGTTTGAATCTAATTGTAGTACTGAAAATAATACTGAAAGTGTTAATAAAAATAAAATGTGTGATGTAAACAATTCTGAAAATATATGAAACTCTAAGCGTGAAATGAAACAACCTAATAGATTTAAATATTTTGTATTGTATAAATGAATTTGTCAGGTTGTACTACTATGTATATTTAAGAGGGGAAATGTTGTATAATTAGTAATGTAATGTTTTTTTTGTTATTTATTTAAACAATAAACGGGTGGGATAAATTTTAAACACACTGTATGGCTACTTACTAATTTATTTAAACACTAAACTAATCACTAATACTTAATTTATATATACAGTATATTCACTTAAACTAATTTATATAAACAGTTCACTAATTCACGTATTTATTTGTTTATCTCTCGATGTCAAATTATCAACTAACTAACTCTTCCTGATCAGTCCCCTTATATACTAGTGCCTTTTGTACTAGAGAATTCCGGGCTGCGGCTTATACACACAAATAATTTTTCTGGCCTTTTCTAGATAACTCTGGTCACAAAAACCAGTTCTAGATAAGATAGTCTCAATCGTAAACAGTTTTTTATAACTGCGTATCCGCCATAATTTTAACTATTATACTTGGCTTAGACAGGGTCGGTTTTAGGGACTATACCAGTGTGCTGTTTCGTAACATTACCCCCTCCTTAAATGGAAGTTCCTCCTGGAACTTTTGTGTAGCCGAGACTGGATGTTTGAATCGGCAACTGGCCCCATTTCTACACTTTCCGATTTTATGGAAATAGCAGGGCACCGTCTTCATCGGATACTGATAACGGGGGTTGTAGCTGCAAATTAATATCTGGACACCGGTATCTTGAAAGATAATCTCTACCATGTTCCTGATGATTCGCCAATCCAACTGGTTACTCGCTATCTTAGGCATAGCCAGTTTCTTCACGTTGGATTCCAACACATGGTCTCGGAGGTTTCGAAGTGCTTCCCACACATCGCGGTAGGTAGATCGATCTTGGAATTCATTTTTAGTTACCACGTAGAAGACGTACCGCGAATTATGTTTCAGTTTTAGTGTCTTGCCAGGGGCTGGAATCTGGTCTTCATGTTTTTATAATTGCCCGAATTTCTTTCGAAAGACGGTTGCCAACCCTCGTGCGTTCTTGATACGGGCGGGGATGTTGTATGCCAGTGAATAATCTTCTGGGAGAGTGAACAGATCTTGTTGTTGTTCCGAAGTGACTCCATATCTAGCTTTCCCGGTACCTCCATACGTGCCCATACATTCATCGAAGGTGGGGTCAGACACATCTCGAATAAGGTTTACTCCTTCCTCTATGTCATGGTCTCCTTCGAATGGCGCTAGTCGGTTTCGGTGAACTACTTTTGGTTTTCCGTTGGGGATCTTGCTTATGCGATATAAAACATCATTGATCCTTTTCTTGATTAAGTATGGACCTTCCCAGGATTTTTGTAATTTTGGAGAAAATCCTTTTCTCCTCGCCGGGTTGTGTAACCATACTTTGTCCCCTTCTTTAAAACCGCCTTCTGTGGCCTGCGTGTCGTACCGACTATTCATTTTGTCGCTGGCGACGTGAAGATTTGTTCGACCTAATTCATGAATATCGTCCAGCCTTCTTCTCAATTGGATCACATAGTCTTCGCCTGCTATATCTTCTACAGGCCGACAGCCAAATTCCAGGTCACAAGGAAGCCTCATTTCACGTCCAAACAGGATTTTCGCAGGTGTTTCACCCGTGGACTCATTGACGGCAGATCGATAAGCCAATGCGAATAGGAAGATATACTGGTCCCAATCTCTCTGGTGGCTGGATACTACTTTGGACAGGTATTTTCCAATAGTCCTGTTCATTCTCTCGACCATTCCGTTTGACTGTGGATGTAATGCTGTTGTTCTGGTCTTCTTCATACCCAGCTTGTCGCAAATCTCCTGGAATAGATGGCTTTCGAAATTTCTTCCCTGGTCACTGTGGACTTCTATGGGCACTCCATATCGGCTGATGAATTCTTCCACCAATACTTTCGCGACAGTTGTGGCCTCTTGGTTCGGGATAGCGTAAATTTCCACCCACTTTGTTAAATAATCCATTACAACCAGTATGTACTTGCTACCATTTTCTGTCGTCGGAAATGGTCCAGCGATATCTAAAACAATCCTTTCGAAAGGGTTTCCAACATTGTACTGTTTCATGGGTGCCTTTCTCTTGCGATGTGGTCCATTACTCGTAGCACAAGTCGTACATTTCTTACACCAGTCCTTCACATCGTCGGAGCTGTTCATCCAATAAAACCTTTCACCAACTCGCTGAAGGATTTTCTTCACTCCCAGATGACCTCCCGATGGACTGTCGTGTAACTTCTTCAGTACCTCAGCTACTCTTGTTCTCGGGATAACTAGCTGTCTCCTCATCTCAGAACCATCATCGTTTACAAGGACTCTTTTCAACAGCCCTTCTTCCAGGAGAAGGGAGTCCCACTGAGCCCAATACGCCTTGAGTTTCGGTGAAAATCTTGACACATCTTGCCAGGTAGGTCGCCGGTTTTCTTTCTTCCATTGCCGGATCATCTTCAGGTGAGGATCATTCTCCTGATCTTCTCTGATCCTGGTGGGTGACCATTCCTCGTTGACTACAGTAGTTCTTGAAACTGCAGCTTCCTTAGATTCCACCTTGTTGCAGTTGGAGCAGTCCGTTGGGCACGGCCATCTGGACAAAGAGTTGGCTTTTCGGTGATTCACATCAGCTGAATGTTCACCCCTGTCTGATTTCCCCTGTGTCTGGAGTTCTTGGGTTACAGGAATCTTGGAGCGCTTAGATGGACTGCGTACGTACTCTAGCTCGCCACACTCCCGGCATTTGATCTTCTTCGGCATCTTGTCTGCCATACCTTTCAACAATTTGACGATCTGGTCAAGTTTGTCATCTTCATCTTTTTCCTGCATGGTCCTACCTTTGTTGTACCGCGAGATTTTCTTGACTGCTTTGCATTTAAGAGGTTCTTGGTTTCCAGGAGTCGTAGGACGCTTACACGAACTGCGTGCCTGCTCTAGCTCGCCACAATTACAGCACCTGATTTTCGTCGGCATCTTGTCTACCATACCTCTCAACAGGTTGACGATCTGATCAAGTCTGTCATCGTCACCTTTTTCATGGATGGTCCTATTTTTGCTGTATCCCGAAGCCATCATGGCTGCTTCATATTCAAGAGCAGCAGTCAATGCATCCACCAATGTTTTAGGATGGGCTAAACGAAGCGTCTTCCCCATATCGTGGTCACATAATCCGTCAATAAAGGCCTGGATGCCCAGACATTCCATCATGTTCTCTGGTGCTGATGGATAAGTAAATCGAACTAGTCGGGCTATATCCATTTCATACTCTGGAAGGGTTTCGTCACGTTTCCGCCTTCGATTCTTCAGCTGGAATCTGTACAAGTGTTCCAAATGTTCGTGACCATATCGCATGCCCAACCTCTTCTTCAGCAGCTCGAAGTCATCCGTTTCTTCCAAAGGTATCGTCTGAAGTACATCTAAGGCATCTCCGCGAAGCGCGACGGTTAAGTTCACTGCCTTCTCTCTATCGGACCAATTATTCACTCTAGCGGCTGCTTCAAATTGTTTCACATAATTGGTCCACGACATTTTTCCATCGAACGTTGGGGCCTTGACTCGGGTAAAACTGCCAATGTCTTCAAACTTAGATACTGTTTCTGGCTTGCAAGGTTTCGTTTGCTCGGTCATCTTGTCTTCCTCTGGCGTGCCTCGCGTTCTTGAATCGGCAATATTTTCCTCTAACTCCTTGATTTCCTTGTCTATCGTTGTAATCTTATTCTCGATTTTCTCGTCCATCGTTGACATTTTATTCTCGATTCCAGATTTTGGAGACGAAATTTCATTTTCAACGTCAGCGGCAATGTCGTTTTTCATTAATAAGATATCGGCAGATATATCGTTCTTCAAAGTAGAAATCTTCTAGTCCATATTAACAGAAATGTCGATCTTCATAGCAGAAATATCGTTCTTTATAGCCGAAATATCGCTTTTCACATTCGTAGAAATCTTCTCCTCCATGCCAGAAATATCGTTCTTCATAGCAGAAATCTTCTCGTCCATGTTAGCAGAAATGTTCTCTTCCATGGCAGAAATCTTCTCGTCCATGTTAGCAGAAATTGACGAGATTAAGGTGGAAGCCTCGTCATTAAATAAAACTGTTTCTGGATCAAAGCCGTCATTTTCCAGTGCCACTTTAAGTCTTTCTATTAATTCACTTTTCTTACCGGACGTTTCCAACTCACGATCTTCCAATTCTGCTCTTAATTCCGCCACTTTTAGATCCCTTAATCTCTTGGCCATTTTTACGTAGATATTTATTTATATTACCCTACACCTGACACCAATGTAATGTTTTTTTTTGTTATTTATTTAAACAATAAACGGGTGGGATGAATTTTAAACACACTGTATGGCTACTTACTAATTTATTTAAACACTAAACTAATCACTAATACTTAATTTATATATACAGTATATTCACTTAAACTAATTTATATAAACAGTTCAATAATTCACTTATTTACTTGTTTATCTCTCGATGTCAAATTATCAACTAACTAACTCTTCCTGATCAGTCCCCTTATATACTAGTGCATTTTGTACTAGAGAATTCCGGGCTGCGGCTTATACACACAAATAATTTTTCTGGCGTTTTCTAGATAACTCTGGTCACAAAACCAGTTCTAGATAAGATAGTCTCAATCGTAAACAGTTTTTTATAACTGCGTATCCGCCATAATTTTAACTATTATAACTGGCTTAGACAGGGTCGGTTTTAGGGACTATACCAGTGTGCTGTTTCGTAACAGTAATAAGTTGTGCAACCAAATATACAAGCATTTGGTAAGTGTGGCTCCACCTGGAGATGCATCGCACCAGTATTGTATATCAGATGTTATATGAAAAATGTGTAACGAATTGTTCAATAAATCAGTCTTCAATAATCTAAGTTATTTACAACCACCCATAAATATTACATAATTAAGAACACATATAAGACAACAGGTACATGTCTCAGGTATAGTATTCTTGACAGAAATTGCGCATTTTCCTGGTGCAAACATACTTGTAACATTCCAGGTACCAATTCTTATTAACATTTTATTCGCATCTTTCAATTGCAAGTATTTACGCCTGTTAAACGCTCGGACAGAAGTCTAACGATAGTATCTGGTGCCCGCCCCATATACTCCTTTGAGAATTTGGGTGGTGTATTCCGTTTCCTAGTCTTCCCTCTTACTTAGCAACGTAGTGCAGTTCTTTGGGATACTTAATTTATTGATCAATTCGTCACTCGGAATGCTTGTAAGTTTAGTCACCGATTTCCCCATTTTTGGAAAAATTTAAATTGTTTCTATCCAGAACAGACTCTTCTCATCTGAATAGCAGTTTTTTATGTACGTTTTGGGCTGAATATTTTTGATGACCACTCTGCTCTGTTTTTAGTTTGCCACCCTCTATATTAGGCTATGTATCTCATACCACAACAGGCTATAAGTCTATGATAAACTTCTGAAGTTGATGCGGACCTGTGAGTAGATAAAACTAATTTTCTCAACTTTTCATATAGAAATTTGTGAGAAACACTAAATTTCTGTCAGTCAGTCACCTTTATTCTAAAATAAACCGACTTTAGTCGTTTTACAGACTATAAAACTAAATTAAAACCACGAAACATTCAATTGGAATTCATTATTTTGAACTTTTCTATTGCATCCTCCTTTTTATGCATCTTAGTTTTAAGCGAATGTGCGAAGGGGATCTGTTTGAAAAACATGGCGGTAACGTAATAAAAATGCGATCAAAGAGACAGCCACGTTGACAGAGATACATTCTTTTGTATACTCAAGATAGCATGTACCGCTGTTGTACTCCAGTGTGTCAGCTGAATTGACATATTATACTAGTGGACTAGCCTACGGTAATAAACGCTGTAGGATAAAATGCGGAAGAGACTAGAAAGAGAAAACCTAGAAAGAGATGGAGCTAGGTGTGGCAGAAAACACGGAGAAAGCATATAATGGGTGCTTATAAAATTATTTTCTTATTAGTAAAAGTTGTTGTAACTGCATTAAATGCTTCAAAGTATATTTCAATTTTATAAACAAATAACAGACTATGTTTTATTAATATCTTTAATAATATTTTAAACCCAAATAACACAAAAAAATAATTAAACAACCATTAAAAAAATCATTTTATTACGTATAAAAAGAAAATATACAATTATTATTGTTATACATTACGAAAAAGACAATGCATTTTCATAAAAATATATTGTTACGTGTCTATGTATACAGTGTGGTCATATAAGTGTGCAACGTGGAATTCTTTTTATTGCTCAGTAAAAATTCAAATATTGCTAAAAGTTGGTGCATGTTCGATAATCAAATTAGATGCATTCAGAATGGTTGCAAGTCAAACAGGGTAGGTCAAAAAATAGTCCAAAATAAACTAAATGGATTTTTGTGTAATATTTATTCATTTTTTTATATTTACAAACAGTTGGGTTGGTAATTTTCAAAAATTTCTTTCTCTTTTCTGGAAATTCTAAATCACTCTCCTCAAAATCTCCAAAGTCTATTGGATCTCATTTTTTTCTAAAAATAGAAAAAATGCATAATTGAAGGTATTTTTTTAAATGGTCAACTACTTAAGAATCAGTAGGTCTTCTTACCTTGCAACTTTTTTTTCCACACTCAAATATGTTTTTATTTCATTGGATAATATGTTATTGTTTACTGGATCTTCTGGTACATATAAATCGACTTCCATAGATATTCCACTTCAGGAATTATATCAGTACTGCATCCTGCAACAGCATCCCCTAAAAATGTACACTTAAGTATATTAAAATTGTAATATAAAAAGTATTCGAATGTTTATATTAAAAATATTATTTTCAATTCAAATTTTTCAAGAAAAGCACCTTCATCTTGGTTTACATCAAGTATTCTTGTTACGGATTTTCTCTTTTTGATAACTTTGATCAAATGAGCAGGAAAATCAAACTGTGATGGAATTGCTGTCTTTTTTAATACCCGATTTCCGTGAACATTTAATACCTAGTCATCAACTCTAAAATGCTTTTCACAAGTAACAGCTGTATCACTTGGCTTATAATTATCTCTTCTAACAGCGTGTAACCATTACTTAAATTGCGATCTTCTGGAAATCTATAAAACATGAAAAATATTTTTAATCATCTTAATAAACCTAACTTATATAAAATTTATTGTTTATTTACCTACCTGTGAAATTTTATTTTCTCGCCTTTTTTCAACCTTTTAGTACAAGTATAAGATGAACACGATCTCATTTTCAAATATTTCTCAAAATTATTTAAAATATATAACAAACCTTCAGGCAGTAACATATAAAACCATACCGTAACCATACATTGAAAAATATTTTTGCCACAACTAGCGCTATCCTTCTCGATCTTTCTCTCTCGCACTGCGATGGCATCAATTGTGTGGTAGGCGGGCCAGTCCATCAGTATAGTATGTCAATGGTCAGCTGTAATGTACAAGGGGATAGATTTTCTGTGTTAGATGTGACGTTAAAAGAGAGTTCGCGAAATAATAAAGTGTAAAATGTGAATAATACAATTATTCTATGAAACTTTATTTTTAGAACATATTTGAAGAATAATAGACATTTATATTTTGATAATTCAGTTACGAGGAAATTATGAATGTTCTAATTTCCATTGGATTGAGCGTGATGAATCCATCGTCACCAATAACTTTTTTTGACATTGAAGATTGAGACGTGCTTTCGGGTGAAGTTTTCCATTTATATCTAGGCGTTTTAGAAAACTCACTTAGTGGTATGTTCGCTCCTAATGTGGTTTCGGTTATTTGATTGATCTTAATATTTTTAAATAGATTCTGAAACAGAAAATATTATCAAAATGGTGAGTCATAGGAAACAATTAACTCACAAATGTATAGTGAAAACATGAATAAGAACATTATGGAGTAGCAGGAGTTTTCTTTGGATGGACAAATTGAGAAAATGAGAAAATGAAGCAAATTGACTCTATGAAAATAGGGACTAGATTACGACGGCTCCAGAGACCCCAGAGAGTTCCTAGAACGCATAGAAGAGCTTCAAAGTACAGGATAACGTCATGCTAAGAGACCTATCAAACATTTTAAAGGGCAAAGCAATACTATGGTACCGCAACCACAAAAAATATTAGGACGAAAATGGGAAGGATTTTGTAAGAGACTTCACCAATTTCTTTTCAGCCACAAATAACACACAGCTAGTAGAAGCCCAGATATGCGACCGAATACAAGGAGACATGGAGAAAACTCAAGAATATATCAAAGACATCCAAACGCTGATCCGAAGGCACAAAAACTTCGATTACCAAGAAGAGCTAGATAGAATATTTAAAAATATGATGCCATAGTACAATTGAACATAAAAAGACAAGACGTTCTATCAGTACAGAACCTGATCAAAATGACTGAAGAATACGACGCGATTCAGGCCAGCATATACAAGCAGAATTCCATCGGACATCCATGTCAACAACACTCAAATAACATACAAAGATTCTCGAATTGGAGATAAACAAGACCATCAAGTGAGTTCCCAAATAACTAAATACGTAACTTCGACAGTCAAACATGTTGCTGGAAATGCGGAAAAAGAGGACACAACCGAAGGACATGCCGTTCAACTCCCATCCTTTTCTGTAGCCACTACGAATATCTTATAGTCCGTTTTAAAAAGGCATGGAGTAATAAAAGCTCATTAGGTATGCAAAACCGATACAGGGTGTATAATAAAATATCTCTGAAGTTTATCTAATTTTGTACTAAAATTTCTCATTTGTTACGAATTTCAGGTAGACTCACCCCGTAACTCTGTATTCGGTTGGGTCGCCTATTGTATTGAAAGGGTCGCTCTATTGTATTTGAATGAACATATAAACAATTTAATCCTCAGAGGCGTGCAATCAGGACAAAACAAACAAACATAAAATATTATATAAAAAATAGCAAATTTTTTTGCAGTAGGTATCAACTTTACTACTAATATACCGTTTACAATAAGAGTGGAAAAAAGAAAAAAGCAGGAATAAAGTACGAATTAATGTAATATTTATAAAAAAAATAGTCTAACAAATAATAGTAATAACTAACACAAAAACTAGTCTATATATCAGAATCAGACGATTCTGTTGAGCTTCCATTATTAACATTGATTATAAATGGTTCAATCATGTGTTCACTTATATGATCCATTTCCCACATATTTAGTTCTTCTTGTATCACGTGTTCAACACATTTCTTCCAGTTTTCTTTGGTTACGTTACCTAACGCGTCTTCGAAGAAAACTTTTACGTCACTCATTTTGAATGTCGTATTCTTTCTTGAAACTTCCCCTTTCACTTGGGCCCATATTAAGTCTATGGGATTGAGTTGACAGTGATAAGGAGGAAGCCTCAGCACTGTTATACCACGCGCTGATGCCATTTGATCTACAACGTATGTACTATATTTGTGTTTATGTGAATTGGCCAGTTACAAGAGCTCATTTTTTAGCGGGTTATCTGGGCATTCAATATTTTTCGAGGTTAGCCAATCGTGGATATCTTGTTTACGCCATGCAGTCGAAGGTAATTTCTCCACTAACCTGGAGTGATAACTTGCGTTATCCATAACAATGACTGAGCCCGTTGGAATTAGATCTATCATTTGTGAGAAATATACTTTGAAAACGTCTGCATTCATATCTTCATGATAATCTCCGGTTTGCTTCGACTCAAAGCACAACAATCCACCTTTAACAAAACCTTCGGCACTTTCTATATGAGTAATGATGAGTCGACGTCCTTTTCCTGCTGGTGGATTTAGGCCTGTTGACCACCCTTCAAGAGCTGCCTGCCTCCGACTTCTGACATTAGTGTCTTGCCAAAACATTGAAACAGTATGACCTTCATTTCATGTTTCCATTTTTTTTCTCCTTCATTAAATTATAAATTGATGTTTTTGAAACACCCATCATTGTTGCAGTAATCTCCACAGTTTCATCAACACTTCTTGTCAAATTCATGATTTTTTTTCTAATTTCTTCGTTCTTCAACGAGGAATAGCGATTTAATATCAGATTTTTTTCGTTCAGCGACAATGGGCCAACTTTAGGTCGCTTAGATGGTGATAAATCCTCCACATCTGGTCGAATTTGGTTGGAACACTATATAGTTGGAAGGTGTAGTTAGGTGTTTGTCTCGTGTGATGAGAAGAGAACTTGTATAGATGAACAAAAATAAACACCAGTTAACAATAACGGTAAAAAATAATAACAAATAACAGTAATAATGGGCAAATCAATCAACACAGCAGTTTCTCCAGAACAGATGAACTGTAAATTGAAAATATTCAACCTTTCCGCTACTTTTATAGTTGAAAAGTTCTAGTAAGTACTTTGTATTATGGGGGCATTTTCTTAGAACTGAAAGACTATATTTCACAATAATAAAACCATTTCTGAGCTACCTGTCAAGTTTCTTCAATTACCTGCTAATTGGGTGAAATAATCGGCAAATAGGGTTGGTTTGCATATATATATATATATATATATATATATATATATATATATATATATATATATGTATATATGTATATATATATATATATATATATATATATATATATATATATATATATGTATATATGTATATATAAATATATATATGTATTTGTATAAAATTGTTATTAACATTTATTTTATTATTTATTGTATGTAGGATTATAACTACCAGGAGCTTAGTGGAGGGACTCGTCTACGCCCTTTTATACATAATAATAAATTTTCTGGAAAATTGATGTCAGTGATATAATCCACAGTTTATTATATTATTGATAATTTGAAATTTCATTTTAAATAATATTGCAAAACGGTTATTTTCGGATATGAGATAATTTTGTAAGCCTTAACTTTCTTAAATGACTAAATGTGGTACGCCTATGGTTCCGGCCAAAATGAGTGATTTATTACTCCATGCCTTTTAAAAACGGAGTATACACATGCCAAAGCCAGACGAAAAACTCTGGAATAACAAGTAGGCAGTGCACGCGTAGAGACATTGACGTCAAGCCAAATCACAGAAACCATGATAGACGAAAAATCACACATAACTCTAACATTAAACAACGGGATAACACTAAAAGCATTACAGAAAACCGGGTTCCACAGATGATTCATAAGGGAAAAAAGCAAACAAATCTCAAAAGAATGCGGATCAGATGTCTACACACAAAACTGTAAATCCACCAACGTAGAGCACTGTTATATGATAGGGTGTTCTGCAAAAAACAACTGGACCAAAACCGAATTTCGTTTTCTACCACACCTAGCATAGGAGTACAAGAGATTCAAAAATGGTGACTAGCACTTTAACAAATGAAGAAACAACCACTGTACCGAAAGACTAATTCAACATTCGCGAACCTACAGACCGAAAGACAAGAACTGGAACATCTGCTCCGGACAGAGTTCGAGAAGTTCAAGAATATTAGAGCATAAATTTAAGCACAACACTCCATTCAAACAGAGATACATACCAAGAAATCCCACAATGCTGAAGATAATAAATGACGAGATAGACTAAATGCTAAAACAAGGAGTAATAGTGAAATATAACAGTCCATTCAGCCCTCCAAGCGTTCTAGTAAAAAACAAGAGCAGCAACGGATACCGGTTCTGCATAGACTTCGGGAAGAAAAGGACGCCTATTCACTGCCATATATCACAAACTAGAAACATTATAATCGGCAAAATATTTCTCTACATTGGACTTGAAGAACGGATACTGGCTAGTACCAGTTGCAGCAGACAGCTAACCCATAACAGCTTCCATAGCACCCGGCAACGTATTATTCCAATTGAAAGTACTTCCGTTTGGCCTCTATACCGCATCGGCCAGGTTCCAACGCCTGCTAGATGCAGTTATCGGACCAGAAATAGAGCCACATGCTTTCGCCTATTTAGATGACATCAAAGTCCCCGGACCAATATTTCAGGAATACCTCAACAACCTAAAAGAAGTACTCCAGAGGCTACGATAAGCCAAACTAACGGTGAATATTAACAAATGCAAGTTCTGTACAGAAGAAATCACGTACCTGGGACACATAGTCAGCAAAAACGGAACTAAAATCGACGAAAACAAAAATAACGCTGTGGTCGATTACCCTTCGCCCATAATCATAAAGCAACTCCGTCGATTTCTAGGCATGACTTCATGGTACAAACTTCTCCAAAAAAACCGCGTCGCTCACAAAACTTCTCAAGAAAAAACATTGTTGGACCTGGGACCAGGAACAGGAAGACGGTTTCAGGAAAATCAAAATACTTCTAATTCAAGCCCAATATTAGTATGCTCGGATCTCTCCAAATGGTTTTACCTGAACACAGATGCATCCAACCACGGGATAGGAGCAGATCTCCTTCAAAAAAATGAATGCGTACAAGTCCAAGTGATAGTGTACGCCAGTAGAACACTATCACAATCAGAACAAATTTACAGCGTGACGAAAAAAGGCCTCCTAGCAGTGAGTTTTGAGATAGAGAAAGTGAAACCTTACATAGAAGGATATAGTTTCTCGCTCAAGACAGACCATCGAAGGCTGAAATACCTGCAGGCAATGGAGAACCCATCTGGAAGAATAGCAATTTTGACGTCATATACAGAATAGACCACCAGAATGTCCTAATCGACCCACTCTCCAGAGAACCAGTGGACTCAGTATGCAGAGTAGGGACAGTACACACAAAACCGAACGAATGGTATGACAGGAAGATAAAAGATGTAAAAACAAACCCTAAGCTGTTACCGGACTACATCATCAAGGAAGACCGTCCATATAGCACAAATTGCGGCGGACCCTACGCCGCCTTCCACCCTCGCTGCGCCCATAGTTTAACCACAGCAAATTCCTCCAAGAGACTGCCCCAGTCACACTCGAAAAGCCACCAGTTTTCTTTGAACTCTTAACTGACACCAAAATTATAATAGAAATCCTAGCTATCACCGTAATGAACCCCATTCCCAACTCGAGGGACATCATAGCCGACACTCTTCGTCACTTATTTCCGTCCATATATCGACACCACTGCTCTATGACAAACATATACAGGCGTTCTCAATTCGATGTCACTCCCATCGGGAGTGAAAGTTACTTCCACCCCCCGTCGGTACTACACGTTTTCCACGTTTTTTCCTGTAGCATGGTGAATTGATTCACTAGCCAAATGGACCGACATATCGCCGAGATTTTTGGATGTACTTTATGATGATACCAGCCATTCACTCAATTTCAACACCAACTAATAATTAGCTACTCAACCTCAACTTCAACTAACTGAACGCAATAAACTATCACTACTCCTCGAATTGTTCAACCAACCACCCAACCCTCTCAATCACACACTCAACCGCCACCGATCGCCAACCCCCACCGACCGCGCACACAAACCCCATTCTAAAGATGCCCAACCCCGCCCTGCAGAGGAACCGCATCCTATATCAAGGCCTTATCTCAAATATCTCCATATATCTAGCCCTCAAAAACCACCAAACCCAAAACTCTCTCTCCAATTAAGCTGTCAGGCGAGGCATTGACTCCGTAGGACTTGTTTCCTGTCTAGCGAGGTAGTAACTCGATAGACTTAACCCTCCCGTCGACATGGTACTGACTTATCAAGAATCCTTCTCCCCGTTCGACATGGTATTGACTGCCGAACGAAACCCGTCCGTGTGAAAGGTATTGACTTTCACACCTTCCAGTATTTCCCGTCCCTAAGGTACTGACTTAGTATTATTGTAAGAATAAACTTTTATTTTTTCAGAAATCATGTCTCTGACTGTACGAACCTACCCGGCAATTCGTAACTACCCTTACGGAGCGTTACAATTAGGATATATCCAAAAATTCGCTTACCTTAATATTAACAGTGACTTTTTTCGACAAGTTAGGATCTTCGTCCTTTTCTAGAATATGTTCTAGTCTCAGGAGATAACTGTTGTCAACCCATTGTTCAAATGATAGAATGTTAATATTTTCAAGTAGTTCTGCTTGTAATGCTGAATACTGAAATAATTGTAATGATTAATTATTTAAAATGAATTCATTTGCATGAGTAATCTATATTGTTAGATTATTTTTAAATATGGAAACAGCACAGTATTAGAAGTAAGAAATAAAGTAATTATTCCATATTTCTGAGAATAGTACATTACCAAATGATAACTGATATGTGATTATGTTTTGATGAGCAGTTTGTATGACTATTGAGATTCTATAATAACGTATACTCTTGTCTCTCTGCAATACCTATTGAATATTGATTAAAATTTGGAATGACATTATATAGGTACCTGAAAATCAATCTGTTCTTTCATTTCTTCATAGGTCAGATCAGTTGGGGATAATCCCACCCATGGTTGTAATAGCTTCTTATGAGCGAATATACGTTCCTCTGCTGAAGTCGTCCTTCCTAAAAAATAATATTTTCAGGAGATCAATCAAAAACTTATGAGTTTGATTGCTTCATTCCGAATCGTATCTTCATTATGCGCTGTTTCATGTTTTATTAAAATGTTTCGAGTTTTTTTACTTGTAATCTGATGTCGAAATTACATAATTTAAAATACTGTATTACGAATAATGGACCAACTAAAAACAGAAACGAATAATGGCTGGTTCGCCCTTGACTACTATATAAGAAAAGAAAATAAAGGCTCGATTACAGATCACGAAAATTGACAAACGAGCGCAAAGCGGACGTTACAGTGGCTAAGGTTGCAATGGGGAGACTCTACCCTCTCATCTGCAGTCACAGTAAACTCACAACACGAAACAAAATACTCATATACAAACAGATCATACGCCCCATTCTTACCTACGCAGCCCCAATATATTACACTGGTACACTACACAATTTTCACTCTCTGCAGATGATACTGAACAAGTGTATCAGAATGGCTCTCAAACACAACACAATTTATCCAAAACTCCCAAAAACCTCTTGGTTACATGAGAAAGCTAACATACCGACTATCAAAGACTTCATAAACAAAACTTTTACACATACTGTCTGCCACAAGACCTTCGTAAAAATCTCAAAGACGCAAATCGCGCAGAAGACACCCGCGATAGTGGGTGTAGGCTTCTGCATGGATCACTAATCACATAACTTGGTTGTTATTAAAACTCCGAACCCATTTCATCATAGGGGGTGATTAGCACAATTAAACGGTTGGGCTATATCACCTCTTATACAAAATAAACTAGACTCTAAACAAACTACAAATTCAAAAACAACGTCAGTCATGTTGCCTTCTTGAAATCTAATTTCCCCGTTTCAATTTTGAAACCCTGTTTTCTAGTTATTTCTTAGTGGTAACTCAGCCGAAAGATGCTAGGAGTCATAAATATATGTTAGGTACAAAGTTATTAATCACACCAAAATATATGGATAATGCTCTTTGAGCAAGGAGCCACGTCAGACAGGAAGACACACACATTTATACTGAAAATCGCCAGACCATCGGCATTTTGTATTGTATTGTGAGTATATATTGTAACAGGGCATGATAAACATTTAATAAAGACCATTTTCAATCTAAACAAAAAAAGTCATCGAACAAAGTCGCCTAAGCATGAGCAAGAAGAAAACTCAAACAATTTGCTAGTGCATACCAAACCATGCTAAACATAAAACACTTTACAAAACTTAGAAAAGTATGTAACGAAGCAATGATCACAAATTTGGGAATATCGAAGGTTAGAATTCAAAGGATTTGTAAACGGTACTTATTAACAATGGAACTACCAACAGAAAGAAGAAGTGGGAACAAAAAATCTTCGAAATATTCTAATCGGACTGAATCTATTAAGTCCTATATAAAACGGCTGAAAACATTAGAATCACATTAAGTGATAGTCAGATCTACTATCCAGTATCTTAGCTGTGACCTCAGCATTAAGAAACTGCATACAATAATCATCCACAAAAAGAATCAGTGAAATATGATTTTTTTCGCCGAGTTTTCAATAGATATTTTAATTTGTTTCAAGTCATCCGCCATTGTAGGTTTCACGTTTCACTTATTAATCTCGGTCGTTAGGTTAGTCAGTTTCTTATACAGCGATGTATAGTTCCGGTTTGACGGTGAAATAGTCACTACCGTTATTTGTCAGTAGACTTTCAAATATTCCAGACTTTGAGAAGGGGGATCGGATTGGCTTCGGGCCGAGAGAAGTTCATTTTCCAAGAGAAGCTTTCGAAGCGGTCGGACTTCAAATACGAGCCGCTGTAGGAATTTTAATTCTCCATTTAGATTAAAAACAGGGGCAGATGTTTCTAAAGCGGGTTACGCATAACTTCAACATAACCTCACAATATGGCTTCAGTATAAAATGAGATGTTAACTCAAATTAGCTAGTTTATCGTTTGAGTAGTAGTAGTATAGCTTTCTATGATTTAATGGTTTTATGGTAACTCAATCACGATCAGGTGCAGTTTCATGGACAACCATACTTAATTTTCCTTATTCGGAGTTTAGATATTGCTTCCCATCTTTGGAACAATGGGAAGATAACTACTACTACTTTTTTTTGGAACTGATGTGATGATTTCAACTCTGGAGATTGTATCATAGTCCAGTCGGCAGAGGCCGAAAAGTCAGTGTAAGTGGTATTTTCTTGATAACTCAGAAATAACTAAGCAGACCTACTTTAAATGGCAAGTACAATAACACCTTAAAATGCTGACAAAAAAATTTATCAGGGAAAAAAGTAATTAACAATTTAATTGAAAAGTTCGCGTTTTTTAGCGTATTTCCTTAAATAAGTCAGCAGGATGACTTTGTACGACAAAATGCTTCATATATGATTAATATGTAATAAAAATATGCTACAAAATGCCGGTGGTGCGATTTTGAAATTTTCAATAACCATGCCATGCCGTGAGATGGAAAAAACGGTAAAAAACGTCAATTTTTTAAAGTTGCTGTAAAAATCACAATTATAACCAAAGTTTATTGAACTTCCGAAAATTATAGTTCAATTTATATACAATAATGACGCTAAAGCTGAAAATCAGGAAAGCAAAACTTTTTGTTCTATGAGGTTTTATAAATCTACTGCATCGAAAACGCAAGGCTTTGCCAAATTGGTTTGGAGCATAACCGATACTTGAAATTTGGTAGACAGGTAGTGTAAATATGCAGAAACAAATATCAATTTGCAAAATTCAATTATCTTCATTTTTACAGCTTTGGCAAGGTTTTATACGTTACCCTACTTTTATACGTCACCGTTTTTTCTCTAGAGTTTTTGCAATTTTCATCTTAGAGAAATCTCTTGGACTTAAATCAATTCCTTCTATTTTTTGACGTATTCTCCAAAAAAATGTTCTGCCACGACCTTCTGGACCATAGATACGTTTTTTTTATTGAAATAAATCTGGAAGACGCTATAAACACGTTACAGCACTCTGATTTTTGGCTGTTAATATTTAATACTTATATTTTCAATTCAAAAATATTCGGATATGATTTATTGAATTCTATTGTTCGTAATCGAGTATCAAAGTGAAGCGCGCGCGGCGGCCTGAGCGCGCGGTAGAGTGGGGAAAGCCCGATGCGCTCACACTGAAAACTGATTTCGTGAGTTCAAAGTGGCTTTCGCTTGCAAAATCTTGGCTCCTGGACCACGTACAAAAATCCTTTTGTACTGAATTTGGGGTACCTCGACGAGACAAACAAAAATAACGTATTCATTTTCATTTTCGAGGCAAAACAATCTTGGAAATATGTCATTTCCCGTATTTTAAAATTTGCTTTGCTCAATAATGATTCAGGACACAGAGAGACCGTATGCAGCGCATGAGTCAGAGAGAGACGGCGATACTTAAAGGTAGCGACGCATACTTGTGAGCGCGCGAAATTAACAATTAAAAAACAGGTATAAACAATGAAATTTTCTTAAATCTCTATTAAGAATATTATTAACTATTGTATAAAGAATTTAAAAAAATTATTATTTATATTTTATTATGTTTTTTTCATATATTTTTCATGGGTCAAAAGTACCCAAATTTGAGATTTTTCGAATCTTTAAAAATTCACAACTCTAAAAATATTAACTTTATCGTGAAAAGTCATAGGGCCTTTTTTATTTGTATTTCAATAAAGAATATAAAAAAAATTTGTCCGGTGGAGAAATAACAATTTCTTCCAATTGTTTAAACAATTTCGGTTCAAACAATATGGCACTAGGTTGCCCCATGGCAACATGCATTTATATCATCAGTAGGGCAATTCAAAGAGGATCGCATAAAAAAATTGAGGTGGAATAGTTTTCGGTACTCATGCGCCGATTCCTCCTGGACTAATTGTAATACAATTTTTATAGTAACTTGTTTTTTTCTAACTTCCAAGATCGCTGATATTATACACATTTCTAAGAACTAAAAAAAGTATTAACACAGTGAATGCCTAGACATGAACCGGCTATCTTTACGATATAGTTTCAAGGTTCAACTAAACAATAAAAAACCTAGTGGCGCTCAACTCATATCGTATATTTGCCTAAAGACAATTTATTTGATACTGTTTTGTGTCTAGGTTCGGCGATACTCACACCTAAAGCTGTAACTTCTTAATTTCTATAACGAAAAACCAGAAGTGACCGGATCTTCAAATCACTTCACCTAATAAACAATTTGCTGGAAGATTTTCCCTACAAATCTATCAATAATCAAATATAAAGTTATTACAAAACACACAAATCGAGTAACACTGATGGAAGAGAGCCGGCAACGATGTAGAATGAAGATAATTTAATTGTATAAGAATATTGTTGAATGTTCAATTGCCATCAATTTTATACGAGTGAATAAAACTGAAAAAAAATCTAGTTTTACTTGCTTGATTCCTTAACTCTCTAAAACCACTACTTTATATAATTATGCTGGCGAACTACATGTTTACTGTTAGATGGTTCAGGGAAGAAGTGTGAAAAATGTGAAATGAGCGTCAGCCGGCTAGGGCTAGCAAAAAACTAGCGGTTTTTTCTATTCGTTTCAGGTTCGTTTGTTACAGCCGATATTGAAAATATATGAATTGTTAGATTTGTAGAAAGAGAATCACTAACTTTAAAAGGAATTTTAAACAATAACAATATATACATCAAAGGAGAACCTCACTGCGTTTCTGAAATAATAAACTATGGTAATGTCTGTAAAAGAGGAAAATCTTTTGCCAGCATAGAACCAACTATTAAGAGTATCGGAATCCCTGTAAAGAAAGAAAAGTTGGATGATGTGCCTTAACTGCTGATTAAATACTTTGGCGGAGATTGGGCTACATACGAGAATTTGAAATATTACAGGTTCTTATAGCATGACATTGAGAGTTCTATTGAGGCAGATAGTGATGAAACTTTGATGAGTGAAGAAAATAACGTCAGAGTCTAAATCTATCGGACACTGTTCCAAAACTGTCTATGTTGATAACATACAATTTCGAAAGTGTATATGTCAAAAATACTTTTGCAAAACTGTCGATGTCCAATTTTAATTTTTAAATAAATACTAAACCACATAACTGTAATTTTATTTATAAACATTAAATTGATCCTTAGGACACTAAAATTTGTTACAATGAGGTGAAAAACCATAGTATTTAATAATATTACGAACAAACGTTAAAATCAGTTCTCTTGATTTAATGAAAAATCAAGATAGCCGGGTTTGCAGGTGGACTACTCATTTGTTTGAGACTAAAACGCCGATTTTCAGTCACCAGTTATTCCAATTTTAAGAATGTTGAAGTTGAAGTTGAAGGTATTAATGGTCAGTCCGATCAAGACAAATCCTCCACCACATCTCGACTACTTTTGAATACACTATATCAATCATGCGCACGATTTTTAGATGAAGTCAATTCACTTCAAGTCTTAAGTAACATTTTCAACTATTTCGTACTCAAGATTCTATTTGATACGTAAAATATGTGCTAGATCTATTGTAAAATACGCTTGAAATGAACTAACCCTATGGAGGACACAAATTATATGACGTTCAAATTTCGAGACAGTTGCGATTTTTCAGAAAATTAACTTACTGTGTCCATATCCTTGACACTTTTTTGGTTCGTATAAAAAATTCACTCTTAAAAGCTTACCATTTTCGTTGGTCCCTTGAGCTTTACCCACCATCAAATAATGAGAACCCCTCGCATACATTCCAATGGTTAGAGAAAATTCGGTTTCATCAAGAATTTCTCCTACACCTCTGTTATCATCAAAAGCTAATCTTCTGTGTACCTAAAAGGAATATTTGGTGATTTGATATGAATAATGATTATTGAATGAGCTCACCATAAGTTCGAATTGATTTTTGTCCAAACTCGAACCACCCTGTGATCTATCATTAAGAAGGGTAACTTGAATATTTTGCTCCTCATCTTTCATAACAATCTTAGAAGTAACTGGGTAATAATTACTGGCAACTGGCTCCTCGGTGGAATTGTATTTGTAATCAACTCGTTCATCTTTTATTCTCTTAATCATTTCTCTACCGTTAGAATCAGTATAAAATGTATTCTTGTTATCAAAGTTACTTATTTCAAAACGGCTAATCACTTCTTGTGCATAGGAATCATAACTGAAAATGGGTATATGAATATTCGTAATTATGTCGAGAAAATTTGAATCTAAATTACATATATAGAAATTTTCTGTTAGTAAGGAAACGAATGACGGAAGGAACTATTGGGAATATGTACTAGGCAGAGGCTTTCTTAATCCGAAATACCAAGAATATCGTCTTTTAAAATTCTAATTCTAAATTGACGCCCATCCTTTCAAAATATGAATCGGGGCCAAAAAACAAGTGTAAAGTGTTGATTATTATATATCATTGGTGAGTACTCTCTAAACATTGAGATGAAAATCTGACATAAAATAATTAAAATCGAAATCCAGGTTATGCAAAATATCAATAAAACCAATAAGCGAATAAGGTTCACCAAGACACGGCCATGCTGGAATGAGATGAGATGGTATCGGAATGGTGCGGGCGAAGAAGATGTTTCCAGGTTGATGGTAATATCTGGCTGTCGTTACTGTATTTCTATCTCGATAACTTCTCTAATTATTCTGAACTTGGAGGAACGAGTTGGGGCGATAGTTATGGTTTTACCGAAATTCATTGTGTGCCCTGTTTGGACAGGATGTTGGGCCAAGGTGGAAGAAGTATCGGAGTTTATAACAGACAATGAGTCTTCTTTTGCGCCAACGTAGATACGTCGTTTGGTCTGATCTATGTCGGACTGGGGATAATCTAAGCAAGGGATTTCATATACTCCATGCTGTTCATTGGAAATTCTATCCTTGACCGATCTGATTCAGTGGGAGATTTTTTGTTGGGGTGTGAAGATTGTTCAAATACTGTGAGGCTTAAAGATTTTTCACAATCTGTCTGTCACTATTTTAATGTAAGGAAGGGATATTACTTTTCCCCCCAACCTATCTAATATGCGAGAAAAATATAGGTTTATAATTACCAACTAAAAATATAATTTTCGTAAATTTTTTCAATTTTTGGAAAATTTAAGATCGGAAATTTTTTTTTGAAAAAACTATTTACGTCACCTTCTAGAGCATAAGATTTGCTTCAATTTTCATCTCTACGATTTTTTTGTAAGAACACATCCAGGAATGACATGAGCATAAATCACTTGAATTTTAGTTGGTCTGAGCTGTGCTTGCAAGCTGCGTCGCAAGCTCCAGTGGAAATTATTAGACAATCTAGGAGAGTGATGCTGGGTCAATATATTTTCATTTAAAAATGAAAAATCAGTTATGGGAAAGTTTTGATTTTTCGACCTTACTTTCCCGGACTATCATTTAAAATTCCATATTTCAGAATCTATGGAAGATAGCGACTTTTATTTTACATCATTCGATAGAGGAAAGGAGTATCTTGAATGCTGCATGTACAATATTGTCACCAATGAGCAGCGTCAGAGAAACCCACAATAAAATTCCTGTGATATTTTATAATTTTAAGATTCATATTGTTTTTGCCTTATAACTTATTCATTCATAAAATCATTTTTTTATACACACATAATATATATTTACAACCAATTTTCCTTAATAGATACATATTTATTCATCCCTTGTTTACATAATTTTAATGGAAAATAATACAAAATTCATCCAATGGAACTGTAACCGACTTAACTCACACCTTCCAGAACTTCAAATAATAAGCGTGAATTTTAACCCCATACTTTTCGCTCTACAAGAAACACGCCTGAGACCGAATGAAATCTTTACCTTTCGAGGATTTCAAACTTTCAGGAAAGATGTGAAATCAAATATTAGAGCAAGGGGTGGAGTGGCAATTTCACTGAAGGAAGAAATCTCGGCTAAAAGGGTAACCCTCAATACCAGGTTACAAGCTGTAGTTTGATACTTCAATAAAGCTTGCCATATGCAGCATATATCTTCCAGATTCAAACTGGAACATATATGACATTGAAAATATATTAGTACAATTACCAACCCCATGCATAATTATGGGAGATTCCAACGCCCATTCACCTTCTTGGGGATCTTTAACAACTGATACTAGAGGAAAACGTTTAGAGAAATTTATAGACGACTCAAATATATACCTTCTAAACAATGGAAAGCCCACACATTTCAACCAAAGCCGAAACTGCTTTTCAGCTATCGACCTAACCGTATGCTCCCCAAATATAACTAATCAGTTTTACTGGAACCCACTAGAAGATCTCCATTCCAGTGATCACTTCCCAATCTCTGTTACCACTAATATTCCAACAATTCGAGTACCATTAACGAAATGGTAGAGGTAGTCACCAAATCTAATCTAATAGCAGCCGATGCAACTATCCGTAAATCTGAAAGTAAAACATTATCTAAAATGGTACCGTGGTGGAATAATGAAATTAGAGAAGCAATATCAGCAAAGAAAAAGGCACTTAACAGATACAAACTATAATCTAGTACAATTCGAAAAACTAAGATCAGCCGCCCGACGTTCAATTAAAGAAGGTAGAAGAAGGATAGAATAATATTGGAAAAATATGTATCAACCTTAACAACTGACTCCGAGGTATCTGAGATATAGAGAAAAATCAAAACAATATCAGGCAAATGTCAATCCATCACCCCTTATACAATAGAAAATAACAACATATTTTTAACCGATTCCCACGATATAGCTGAAGTTTTTGCTGATCACTATGAATCAATCAGTAGCTCGGAAAATAAATTCTTGCCCCGATTTTCAAACAACCAAAACTACAGAAGAATCTTAATCTAGATTTTGATACGGATGACGCAGACCTCCCGTACAAAGTCCCTTTCATTTTCGACGAACTGGCCAAAACCCTTAATACCTGCAAAGATAGTGCTCCGAAACAGGACTCAGTTATGTATGGAATGATAACACATTTGCCTAGAAACGAGAACAATAAACTCTTAACTCTCTTCAACAAAACATGGTCAGCGAATATATCTACCCTAGTAATTGGGAAAACTGCTACAATAATCCTAATCTCAAAAAATCGAGATCAAATGACATATCCTTCAAATAAAAGACTAATTTGGTGTACGTAGAAACGATGCTGGACCAAGGTGGAAAATGGATCGGAATTTCTGACAGACAGTGAGTGTTATTTTGCTCTAACGGAGATACGTCGGTTGGTCTGACCTATGTAGGTTCAGGGACAACCTAAGCAAATGATTTCATATACTACAAGCTGTTCATTGGGAATTCTATCCTTCACCGATCTGATTAGGTGGGAGATTTTCTGTTAGAGTTTGAAAATTGTTTGAATACCGTGGGGTTTGAAGATTTAGCAGATTCTGTCTGGCTGTCCATATTTAACAATATCCCTATCAATGAAACATTGTCTATCTTAGATATTAAACATCACATCACCTCAGATTGACTTTCCTTAATCAAATACTGTTTGTCCAATACCTACTTCATATTTCAAAGTAACTTCTACAGATAATCGAAAGGGGCTCCATGGGATCCCCTATCTCTCCGGTTATGGCCAACATTTTCATGAAACATTTCGAAAATTTGGCACTATCTTCCTCTCCCCTCTGACCAAGCTGTTGGTTAATATGTGTTGATGTCACTTTCGTCAGAGATACTTTAAATTCCTCCCTACTACATCTGAACAGCGTACATCCCTGTATACAATTCACGATGGAAGTGGAAGTGACGTCATGATTAAAAAAAATTCACCAAATTGTTTCTCACACTCCATCTACCGCAAATCCACACACACCAACCGTTTTCTGAATACTCATTTCCATCACCATCGGGCCCAACTTAATACCATCATCAATACACTCATATCCCGATCCATCTCTCTGTCTGATGAATCCGATCGATCATCAGAAATCAATTTTCTATAACAAAAATGCATACAACAAGGTTACAAAGAATCCCAAATCAACACGAACATTATGAAATGTTCAAATCCCACTACATCACCTCCCAGCACTAACTTAGATAGTCAATTAAAAATAAACGGTTTTAAAGATTAAAACTAACGTTTCCGCATCTGTGGCACTGAATAATATTCTATCATAAAATTGTCACTTGTATACACTTCAGGGATGTATCGTGCTAACAAACCGAAATTTTTCCAAAAATAACCAAAAATGTAATATGTCTGGATTTATAGGACCCACTGTACTCGATCTAGTCAGTCTAGTCAATAGGGTACATCTGTGAGACACCTGGAACAATATTCAATCATAAAATTGGTCACTTGAATACACTCTGGAGGCTGTATCTTGCTAACAAACTGAAAACTCTCCAAAAATGACAAAAATTTGGTACTTGAAGTACTATAGAACCCGTTGTATAGCCTTTAGTGAGCTGAATATCAATAGGATTCATCTTTAAGACGCTCTGAACAATATCCAATCATAAAATTGGTCCCTTGTATATACTCCGGAGGCTGTATCGTGCTAACAAACTGAAATTTCTCAAAAATGACAAAATTATCGTACTTAAGGTACTATAGCACCTGTTGTACTGGCTCTGGTGAGCTGAAAATCAATAGCGTTTATCTGTCAGAAGCCCTGAATAATATTCAATCATAAAATTGGTGACTTGTTGAGCTCCGGAGGCTGTATCGTGCTACCAAACTGAAATTTCTCAAAAAATGACTAAAATGTCGTACTTCTAGTACCATAGCACCCGTTGTGCTAGCCAAGGTGAGCTGAAAATCAATAGAGTTCATCTGTGAGATGTCCTGAAAAATATTAAATCATAAAATTGGTGACTTATTGAACTCCGGAGGCTGTATAGTGCTAACAAACTGAAATTTATCAAAAAATGACCAAAATGTCGTACTTATAGTACCATAGCACACGTTGTGCTGGGTCTGGTGAGCTGAAAATCAATAGGGTTCATCTGTGACATGTCCTTAACAATATTCAATCATAAAATTGGTGACTTGTTGCACTCCGGAGGCTGTATCGTGCTAACAAGACATGTAACGAAAAGTGGCCGACGACAATGTCGACGACGACGACGACGACGACAAACACACAGGATTTTTTCTCTAAAAATCATTTTTTTGGGTTGTTGTTGACGGAAAACGTAAAAATAACAACATTTTTTTCAAATTTCCAACTTTTTTTGGAGGAAACCTATATTTTTCTCGCATACCCAGGTAGCACATGACGTCTAAATTACGTCCAAAAGACGTCAAACATTCGTCCAACAGACGTCAATTGTACGTCCATAATGACGTCCAATAGACGCAGTTATGTCACATCCATGAGACGTCACTTCAATGACGTCTTTTGGACGTCGCTTATATGACTTCTTTTGGACGTCACTTCTTTGACGTCTGTTGGACGAATGTTTGACGTAATTTAGACGTCATGTGCTACCTGGGTATGCGAGAAAAATATAGGTTTCCTCCAAAAAAAGTTGGAAATTTGAAAAAAAATGTTGTTATTTTTACGTTTTCCGTCAACAACAACCCAAAAAAATGATTTTTAGAGAAAAAATCCTGTGTGTTTGTCGTCGTCGTCGTCGTCGTCGACATTGTCGTCGGCCACTTTTCGTTACATGTCTTGTTAGCACGATACAGCCTCCGGAGTGCAACAAGTCATCAATTTTATGATTGAATATTGTTAAGGACATGTCACAGATGAACCCTATTGATTTTCAGCTCACCATACCCAGCACAACGTGTGCTATGGTACTATAAGTACGACATTTTGGTCATTTTTTGATAAATTTCAGTTTGTTAGCACTATACAGCCTCCGGAGTTCAATAAGTCACCAATTTTATGATTTAATATTTTTCAGGACATCTCACAGATGAACTCTATTGATTTTCAGCTCACCTTGGCTAGCACAACGGGTGCTATGGTACTAGAAGTACGACATTTTAGTCATTTTTTGAGAAATTTCAGTTTGGTAGCACGATACAGCCTCCGGAGCTCAACAAGTCACCAATTTTATGATTGAATATTATTCAGGGCTTCTGACAGATAAACGCTATTGATTTTCAGCTCACCAGAGCCAGTACAACAGGTGCTATAGTACTTTAAGTACGATAATTTTGTCATTTTTGAGAAATTTCAGTTTGTTAGCACGATACAGCCTCCGGAGTATATACAAGGGACCAATTTTATGATTGGATATTGTTCAGAGCGTCTTAAAGATGAATCCTATTGATATTCAGCTCACTAAAGGCTATACAACGGGTTCTATAGTACTTCAAGTACCAAATTTTTGTCATTTTTGGAGAGTTTTCAGTTTGTTAGCAAGATACAGCCTCCAGAGTGTATTCAAGTGACCAATTTTATGATTGAATATTGTTCCAGGTGTCTCACAGATGTACCCTATTGACTAGACTGACTAGATCGAGTACAGTGGGTCCTATAAATCCAGACATATTACATTTTTGGTTATTTTTGGAAAAATTTCGGTTTGTTAGCACGATACATCCCTGAAGTGTATACAAGTGACAATTTTATGATAGAATATTATTCAGTGCCACAGATGCGGAAACGTTAGTTTTAATCTTTAAAACCGTTTATTTTTAATTGACTATCTAAGTTAGTGCTGGGAGGTGATGTAGTGGGATTTGAACATTTCATAATGTTCGTGTTGATTTGGGATTCTTTGTAACCTTGTTGAATGAATTTTTGTTATAGAAAATTGATTTCTGATGATCGATCGGATTCATCAGACAGAGAGATGGATCGGGATATGAGTGTATTGATAATGGTATTAAGTTGGGCCCGATGGTGATGGAAATGGGTATTCAGAAAACGGTTGGTGTGTGGATTTGCGGTAGATGGAGTGTGAGAAACAATTTTGTGAATTTTTTTTAATCATGACGTCACTTCCACTTCCATCGTGAATTGTATACAGGGATGTACGCTGTTCAGATGTAGTAGGAAGGAATTTAAAGTATCTCTGACGAAAGTGACATCAACACATATTAACCAACAGCTTGGTCAGAGGGGAGAGGAAGATAGTGCCAAATTTTCGAAATGTTTCATGAAAATGTTGGCCATAACCGGAGAGATAGGGGATCCCATGGAGCCCCTTCCGATTATCTGTAGAAGTTACTTTGAAATATGAAGTAGGTATTGGACAAACAGTATTTGATTAAGGAAAGTCAATCTGAGGTGATGTGGTGTTTAATATCTAAGATTGACAATGTTTCATTGATAGGGATATTGTTAAATATGGACAGCCAGACAGAATCTGCTAAATCTTCAAACCCCACGGTATTCAAACAATTTTCAAACTCTAACAGAAAATCTCCCACCTAATCAGATCGGTGAAGGATAGAATTCCCAATGAACAGCTTGTAGTATATGAAATCATTTGCTTAGGTTGTCCCTGAACCTACATAGGTCAGACCAACCGACGTATCTCCGTTAGAGCAAAATAACACTCACTGTCTGTCAGAAATTCCGATCCATTTTCCACCTTGGTCCAGCATCGTGTCTACGTACACGAAATTAGTCTTTTATTTGAAGGATATGTCATTTGATCTCGATTTTTTGAGATTAGGATTATTGTAGCAGTTTTCCCAATTACTAGGGTAGATATATTCGCTGACCATGTTTTGTTGAAGAGAATTAAGAGTTTATTGTTCTCGTTTCTAGGCAAATGTGTTATCATTCCATACATAACTGAGTCCTGTTTCGGAGCACTATCTTTGCAGGTATTAAGGGTTTTGGCCAGTTCGTCGAAAATGAAAGGGACTTTGTACGGGAGGTCTGCGTCATCCGTATCAAAATCTAGATTGAGATTCTTCTGTAGTTTTGGTTGTTTGAAAATCGGGGCAAGAATTTATTTTCCGAGCTACTGATTGATTCAAAGTGATCAGCAAAAACTTCAGCTATATCGTGGGAATCGGTTAAAAATATGTTGTTATTTTCTATTGTATAAGGGGTGATGGATTGACATTTGCCTGATATTGTTTTGATTTTTCTCTATATCTCAGATACCTCGGAGTCAGTTGTTAAGGTTGATACATATTCTTCCCATATCCTTCTATCCTTCTTCTACCTTCTTTAATTGAACGTCGGGCGGCTGATCTTAGTTTTTCGAATTGTACTAGATCATAGTTTGAATCTGTTAAGTGCCTTTTTCTTTGCTGATATTGCTTCTCTAATTTCATTATTCCACCACGGTACCATTTTAGATAATGTTTTACTTTCAGATTTACGGATAGTTGCATCGGCTGCTATTAGATTAGATTTGGTGACTACCTCTACCATTTCGTTAATGGTACTCGAATTGTTGGAATATTAGTGGTAACAGAGATTGGGAAGTGATCACTGGAATGGAGATCTTCTAGTGGGTTCCAGTAAAACTGATTAGTTATATTTGGGGAGCATACGGTTAGGTCGATAGCTGAAAAGCAGTTTCGGCTTTGGTTGAAATGTGTGGGCTTTCCATTGTTTAGAAGGTATATATTTGAGTCGTCTATAAATTTCTCTAAACGTTTTCCTCTAGTATCAGTTGTTAAAGATCCCCAAGAAGGTGAATGGGCGTTGGAATCTCCCATAATTATGCATGGGGTTGGTAATTGTACTAATATATTTTCAATGTCATATATGTTCCAGTTTGAATCTGGAAGATATATGCTGCATATGGCAAGCTTTATTGAAGTATCAAACTACAGCTTGTAACCTGGTATTGAGGGTTACCCTTTTAGCCGAGATTTCTTCCTTCAGTGAAATTGCCACTCCACCCCTTGCTCTAATATTTGATTTCACATCTTTCCTGAAAGTTTGAAATCCTCGAAAGGTAAAGATTTCATTCGGTCTCAGGCGTGTTTCTTGTAGAGCGAAAAGTATGGGGTTAAAATTCACGCTTATTATTTGAAGTTCTGGAAGGTGTGAGTTAAGTCGGTTACAGTTCCATTGGATGAATTTTGTATTATTTTCCATTAAAATTATGTAAACAAGGGATGAATAAATATGTATCTATTAAGGAAAATTGGTTGTAAATATATATTATGTGTGTATAAAAAAATGATTTTATGAATGAATAAGTTATAAGGCAAAAACAATATGAATCTTAAAATTATAAAATATCACAGGAATTTTATTGTGGGTTTCTCTGACGCTGCTCATTGGTGACAATATTGTACATGCAGCATTCAAGATACTCCTTTCCTCTATCGAATGATGTAAAATAAAAGTCGCTATCTTCCATAGATTCTGAAATATGGAATTTTAAATGATAGTCCGGGAAAGTAAGGTCGAAAAATCAAAACTTTCCCATAACTGATTTTTCATTTTTAAATGAAAATATATTGACCCAGCATCACTCTCCTAGATTGTCTAATAATTTCCACTGGAGCTTGCGACGCAGCTTGCAAGCACAGCTCAGACCAACTAAAATTCAAGTGATTTATGCTCATGTCATTCCTGGATGTGTTCTTACAAAAAAATCGTAGAGATGAAAATTGAAGCAAATCTTATGCTCTAGAAGGTGACGTAAATAGTTTTTTCAAAAAAAAATTTCCGATCTTAAATTTTCCAAAAATTGAAAAAATTTACGAAAATTATATTTTTGGTTGGTAATTATAATTAAAATATTAATATCGAGGTCAAAACATACATAAACATAGAGGGCAAACTTCTAAAGATTTACATTTTTTCAGATTTGGAAAATTCAAAATGGCAGCTACGCAAATTGGAAACAAATTTTTTTTTTCAATCGCGTCTAAATTTATGAGCATTAACGATATTGAGAAACGGTTTGTTGCAATCGACAGAGTGAAAGTTATGTTTTTATAAGTAACATAAACAAAATTTTTAAAAAAAATTTCACATAATTTTTTAGAACATTTACCGAAAATAAAAATTTTTACATCTAGTTTTTTCTCATTTTGGCGTTGAAAAATGTCTTAAAAATATCTTTTTACGTTATAAATATGTTTGTTTTTGAAAGACGAGTATTTTGAAAAAAAATTTTTTCAGATGCGACTCTTACAAGCTGAGATAAACAAATTCAAAATCTGCTAGATACTGTAATAATATTAATTGAAATTTTAAAATTTTGATCACTTCGCTAGGTTGTTGAATCCCAACTCAACTTAAACACAATTTTTCATTTTTCTACTGTTAATTGGTCCATTCAAAAGAGAACAGTAATCCTAGCTCGCCCGGCCAAACGGTGCGGCGGCAGCTGCTTGGCGTTCTGGTGGGGGGTCAGCGCTCATTCTCTTCGAACGCCCAAAAGACCCTTACTAACATGACTGACGACGTACTTGTACCCGACCAATTATTGAACAATATTTCGTGTTCTTGTACCACAGGGTGCTCTACTACCAAGTGTGGTTGTAAAAAAGTTGGCATACATTGTACGATATTATGTAAAAATTGCGAAGGCAAAAACTGTTGTAACATCGAAATTGTAAGTACGGTATTTGACAATGACGTGGATGATAATGAATCTCTGAGTGATGAGCTAAATTCTGATATGACTCAATTAGTTGATTGTGAACTTGCAATTGATAGTAGCAATAATATCGATGAGGATTTGTTTGCAAATGATAATGACGAGGAAAATTGTACAGAGCCATTTCCTCAGAGACCAAAAAGGGTGAGAATTTGTAGAAAATAGATGTAAATTTGTAAATAAATATTATTCTTAGTATCTACGTTTCGAATTATGTATAATATATATAATAAATGGATTTATAGATATAAATTATAAATATCATTGTATCTTATTTCTAGCAATATGTAATGGTTGATAATAACCATACTATTAGCAAACCACAAATGCAAAATTTTTACAAAGAAAACCAAAATAAAAGCTTGAGATTCGTTCAACTGCGAACGAGCGCTGACCCCCCCACCACAACGCCAAGCAGCTGCCGCCGCACCGTTTGGCCGAGCGAGCTAGGATTACTATACTCTTTTGAATGGACCAATTGACGGTGGAAAAATGAAAATTTGTGTTTAAGTTGAGTTGGGATTCGACAACCTAGCGAAGTGATCAAAATTTGAAAATTTCAATCAATATTATCACAGAATCTAACAGACTTTGAATTTGTTTATCTCTACTTGTAAAAGTCGCATCTAAAAATTTTTTTAAAATACTCGTCTCTCAAAGACACACATATTTATAACGTGAAAACATATTTTAAACAAATTTTTCAACGCCAAAATGAGAAAAAACTAGATGTAAAAATTTTTATTTTCGGTAAATGTTCTAAAAAATTATGTAAAAAAATTTTGTTTATGTTATTTATAAAAATATAACTTTCACTCTGTCGATTGCAACAAACCGTTTCTCAATATCGTTAATGTTCATAAATTTATACGCAATTGAAAAAAAAAATTGTTTCCAATTTGCGCAGCCGCCATTTTGAATTTTCCAAATCAGAAAAAATGTAAATTTTTAGAAGTTTGCCCTCTATGTTTATCTATGTTTTGACCTCGATATTATTATTTTATTTATTATTACCAACCAAAAATAAAATTTTCGTAAATTTTTTCAATTTTTGGAAAATTTAAGATCGGAACATTTTTTTTTGAAAAACTATTTACGTCACCTTCAAGAGCATATGATTTGCTTCAATTTCAATCTCTACGATTTTTTTGTAAGAACACATCCAGAAATGACACGAGCATAAATCACTTGAATTTTAGGTGGTGTGAGCTGTGCTTGCAAGCTGCGTCACAAGCTCCAGCGGAAATTATTAGACAATCTAGGAGAGTGATGCTGGGTCAATATATTTTCATTTAAAAATGAAAAATCAATTATGGGAAACTTTTGACTTTTATTTCCTAACTTTCCCGGACTATGAAGTCATGTCAAAAATATTTTGTAAATTTTGGTCCCAGACCAAAAAATTGAAAATTTTGCTTTACTGTGAATGTATGTGAAAAGTGATATAGTATTATGTATTTCGTCTTGTAAAATCCAAAAAATATGTTAGTTTTTGATTTTGAGTTATAGTTTTCCAGAAAATCCCATTTTCAATAATTTTCCTGACTTCTCCAGAGGGAAAATTTTTTTTTTCAAACAACTGACAAATTTTTCAGATTCCTCATATCAAAAAACCCCTATATGTAAAATTTCATGAAAATCGGAGAGAAATGTTTTTCTTTCGTTTTTTTGCCCCCCCTCTATGTTTTGGTTAAAATATGTCAACTTTGATGTTTAATAACTTGGTTATTAATGCCGCTGGGAACTTGCAATATTTTTTCTATGATAGTATTAACTCTCCTGTTTCGATTTTTACCAATTTCAATATTCCCATATCATAAACGTAGTTGCTACGAATTTTTTTAAGGTAAATTTTGATAAAAATTTTTAGCTCAACTTTAACCCTGTATAATTCCTACAAATAATGAATGGAAGAAACGAAAAATGATTAAGGATGAAAGTACATATTTCCTCTGTCGAATGGTGTAATAATAATGACAATATCTTTCGATATATAGTGAACGTATAGAAAAAATGATCAAATATCATGTTTTTTTACCTGAGGATTCCATTTTTGTTATACGTTTTCCGAAATTCTCTTTATTAAAGAAATTAAAAAATATTTTTCGAAATTTCTTGAAATAAACTATTCAAAGAATTGAAAACTAATAATATCATTAGATTCGTCTTAATCGAAAACCTCTCATTATAAATTTTCATAAAAATCGCATAATAACTACCGCGTTCCTGGGCCAAATTTGTACCCCCATACCAAATTTCGTATCAATCGGAGCATTTTGAAAATCTGACCTATATAGCCGGTCCTGACACATAGTTAAAGGGCAACATGAGCTGGGTTTTTGAAGGGAAAGGAAAAATCGTAGAAAAAAAAAACAAAAACTGTCGTGTAGAGAATCAAAAATGATGAACATTGGCGTAGTAATTGAGCCTATAAAAAAATCTGAGGAGGGTCATGGGGGGCAAATATTTTTAAAAAAATTTTTGGCCGTGTACCTGATGGTGGGATATGATAGTCCATCATGGGTAACTCACAGGAAAAATATGCCCCCATATGGGCGAAGCTTGCCTCACTAACTACATTAAATATAACGGACAAATAAAGATTTTTTTCCTATGATTTTTTTCTGCCATTTTTTTCTCTACACGTTGGTATAAACAGTTCCCGCTTCGCGGGAATTTAATTTTGATGCACTATGTTATAGTACTCAAAAACTGACACTTGTTGACAAAATATTTGCCGGCTAGTAATAATCTCTCTTATCTAAAAGTGAATTTAGTTAATTATAAAATTATTATTATTCTCTTATCTCAGGGTGAATTAAGTTAGTTATAAAAATTTTCTATAAATTTTAAGTATTGTATAAATTAAAATATTTATTATTATTGTTATTCCAGATTATTTATCCAGTTTTATTGTGTAACTGTATACTCTTAATTATATAAGTCTATTTAATGATATTCTGACATTTTTAATATATTTCAATTATATGTCTGTCACTAATAATTAAGAAATGTCACTGCCACGAATTAAAATGTTCTGATTTAATGAAGTAAATTTCTATTTTATAAAACAATTCTAAATCTTTCACAAACAACCTCTAGAGTATGGTAAATTCAAATATGTTTGTGTATCAAAAATTTTAAAACACAAAACAAACCCTAGTTTCCTTTTTAACAAACTACAATGTCTTATCTATACGAATACGAAATTAAAATTAAACACAGTGATAAATGGAATCCTTAATACATCCTTCAAAAAAATTATAAAATTTATAGTAATTGTTAAATATTTCGAAAATTGTCAATTAATTTCACGAAATTCGAAAAACCCGATCACAGTCCTAACGTTGTTCAATATAGTCCTTTACAATTATATGATAATTCAATAATTTTTCTTTCTTCTTTCTTTTTTAATTTCAATTAAAAATTTACAGATCTTAATATCTTCGATACATCTATGATTTATTATATAAAGACCTGATGTTTTTGTAGAAATAATGCACTATTTTTCAACAATTAATAATTTGGAACAGACTCACCAATAGTCTGGATTAAGAACTACAATTTGGATCTATTATAAGTACCACTTAGAATTCAGGATCTTTTCACTTCCGAATTACGCATAGTTTCTCGAAAACAAGAACAGAATTTACAATGGTTGGGAACCGAATATCAATTTATAATATTAATAACACTGTTCAAAATACTATGGACAAATTTTCTAATATTTGAAGAGCTCTTTAAATTTAGATGTTCTCCGTTCGCAATATTAAATCAGACTGACTCTACTTTTTTCAATTAACCAACTTTTATAACTTAGTTACACATTTTCTTCCTTTAAAAAAAACTATACTTGTTTTCTGACCTGTACTGTTTACCTTCCAAAAATTCTATATAAAAATTGATTTGTTCTTCATTGATTATTAATGAATATCTGCAGTGACATCTGATGTCAACTAGGAATATTTCTTTTATATTATGACATGACTTATCTATTATTTATTATACTCTGTATGAAATGTCATACGAAACTAAATCACTCCAAATTTGAGACACACTGGGTAAATAAAACATGTTGAATATCATATACAACACTGTGCATCCCAAAAGTATTGAATATCATATATAGATAAATGATTTTCTTCCATTTTAAATAACTAGATTACCACTTCTCCCAATCAAATTGTCGGGGGATATCCGCAATAATTATCAAGAGTCTAATTAAATCCTATAATTTATTAATACATATTGTTGGATTTCAGTTTGATTTGAATTTATTTTCCTTCGAGGTAGACAACCCAAACAACAATCGCTTGTAATCGTGGTTGCCTTTTATGCTCGCGTTAATTAGAGGTTTACTTAAGTTTTTGACCAAAAACTACACAATAGGAGACTTCAGCAAACCATTGTGTAGTGAGGTACAATAAGTTTCGTGTGCGGTAATTCATGGCTTATTCTTCGTTTTAAATTATAAAAAAAACTGCTACTCATGGTGAACGAAGATGCATTGGAGAGGGCTCTCCGAAGTAAAGTTTTATAAGAGTTGGTGTGAACTGAACGTGAACCCAGGTGAGTAAATCTCTATTCGTCGCAGGTCATTTTATAGTAGCTTTAATTTTTCAATCTCGCTAATTAAAACCGGAAATCAAACATTATTTTAGGGTAAATTGTACGGTCGGAAGCTTGACTATCATCATAGGAGTTGTCGAAGATGAGATCACCATTACCGGATCGCACAAATATTCTTGTGATGTATTCTATAAAGTATTCCCTGAACTAGATTATCTTATCTAAATTTTCATAATTTAACTGTAGTGAAATTATTTATACTTACATATTAATGTTTCCAACTAACCAATTGAATTCTAGATAGTTTTCGTTTTTGTAATATCTAATACTTTGATAGATATCTGCAGTTTCATTTTCCCATTTTTGATTAATTTCGTCTATAACATTACCCGAATAAATACTTATCAATTTAGCAGGTAATAAAGGTATTGGTGTACTTGATTCTGGTTTAAATATGTACGCTCCTGAAGTACCGTCGAAATCACTCGTACTCGCATAAGCATAAAAATTCTGATTAATATCCAAAGTGATATTATTCAAAGTAACCTTTTTTAAAAGATTGCTATCTTCGTCCATTTCAAAGACACTAGAATAAGCTATATTTGTTACATGTTTTTTCTCCGGTATGTTTCTGACTTTTTCAATGTGGTATAGTTTGAAACCCATCGCTGGAACTTCTTTAGCGGCAAAAATCAATTCGTGCGAGCTTGGTTTTTCCCCCTTTACGTCAACAAAATCGAAGGTACTAAGCGACACTACTATATCGTACATTTCATTTCCTAAAACAGTAAAAATTAATTTTTCTGCAACCGTCTCGAAAATATAATTTTCGGTATGATTTATTAAATCGCAAGTACTTTTTTACACAAATGGTACCAAAAGTAGCTATTTTCGGAATGATTCTTGCTACTTTCAGGACGATTTTCGATATCTATGTAGGCGACTTTGGCAACATGATGAACTCTGTATTTTATTAGTGTTTTCAAATGAAACTCAAGGTCTCTAGTTAATTCCACAATATAATACAAGTTATTGAAAATTCTAAAAAATTGACAATTGTTTCGATAAATCAATATCATCGTCAGAATGACAGAAGTTACATTTCATTTTATGCCTACCTGAGGTTTAGTAGTTATATTTGGCTAGACCAAGAAGTAACCTAACTTGTGATTGGCTTAATATATGTTTATAGAAAAAAGAAGAAGATGTGATATTACAAATTTTGAAGCTTAGATATTATTAGCCCTTTGGTGATATCATTCTGACGATGATATTGATTTATCGAAACAATTGTCAATTTTTTAGAATTTTCAATAACTTGTATTATATTGTGGAATTAACTAGAGACCTTGAGTTTCATTTAAAAACACTAATATGAGCATATTCCACGAAGTAAGGGTCGAGACAGTCAATTTTGTATTTTATTATGACTATGCTTGTCATGTAAATTTGGTGCGTGTTTTTTCTCTTTTCAAATAAAAAAAATGGAAATCAGTAGTGGAAGTAAGGTTGAAATGATTAAACATGAGCTTCGTTAATCTGCTGAAGATGTTATTTATAAAATAGTGTCGGCGAAATCAAGAGAGAGGTATGAATTGGTCTGAAATTTATATTTATTTCAAAAATGCAGCAATTATAAAAATGTGCATACAATTAACGAAGAAGTGATTCTTGCATATTTATTTGAAAAATCTAGAATTTTAAAGCCACCAAACCTCTTGATTAATTACTCGACGCTGAAGTCTTCTATTAATATTGAAAATGATATAGATATAAGCCGCTATCCCGAAGTTATTGTTTTATTTAAAAGTAAATCCATTGTTGAAGATAAGATAACCATGTTAGTGATTAAAATTCTCCAATTAGATCGTAAATTTTCTGAGCCATCGAAAGCACAGTTCTTTTTGTGATGATCTGTGGGATTTATTCACATCTCACATCCACAAAAAGCTTATCTTCAATGCGATCCTATTTTATTCCTAAAACGGAGACTTCAAGAGTTGAGGCATCATCCATTTCGTCTGCATTAGACATTCACAACCGTAGGTCTAATCCAGCTTTGGCCAACAGTGTCTTCGGAGGAGACACAATTGTCCAATTATAACACTTTCAACAATCGCTCCCCGGTCACTTTGTCTTCAATTGCTGCATGCTTCAAATGATGCTCAATTACAACTTCTAAAATGGAAGGACTATAGTTTGCTCCAAACATGATGCGAACATGACGATATTCAATCAGATTGTCTTTCTACTCATCTTCCCACCAAAGGAATATCATGCAGTCACGATCCTCCTCCCTTACTCCAATCATCTAAAACGCCTTTCGGATGTCGAAGACGAATCCGATTTTCTTTTCACGAAAACAAAGTAATATATCAGGAATGAGCTGGATGTAATTCGACCCCTTTTTCAAACAGTCGTTTAACGATGGTAATTTTCCCACTTTGCAGGAAGTATCAAAGACTGGTCTCACTGGAGTCGTCGTGCTACTCATCTTGATCACAGCCCGATGGGGTACATAATGAACTCTTGATCCGTAACTTGAGAAACAAGAACATCGATGAAACATTTCTTCTTTCATACATAAAAGAAGTCAGCATAAGCTGCAAATATAGAAAAAGCTGTTTCCTCTAATTTAAGTAAAGTAGACCGAAGTCGTTTCTTCGCTACTTCATAATTGGTCGGTAGCGGAGGATGATCGCTGTTCCAAGGTAGATTGACGACATATATTATATCTTCCTTTCGACTAAAACCCGTAAAGAAAGCATCTTCTTTGTCTTATTGTTCTGTTGACTTCACATCGTTATCATCTTTAATCCCGATGAGACCCATGTCCTATAACATCATTCACAGCCACTGACAAGACACACATCGCCTTGTTGTCGTCTTTTACATCTGGCATAGGGACACAGAGTCCAACCAAGCTTTGTTTCAAGTGCTATAACTCCAGACGGAAGTACCATCTTCTTGCCGGTCAGGAGTCTCTCGTTGACATCAGCTATCAATAGTACTTCAATCGGAGGACATCCTTCCCCGACATCTAACAATTAAATAATCAGATCTCGTAGCTTTTCTATTACAGGTGATGATTTTGAAACTCTGGGGATGAGATTGACGATCCTTCCTCCCACCTTCTCGAGTACCCAATTAAACGTATTATATTTCATGACGGTGGCCTGCTGTACTCCACATATTGAGTGACATAAATCTTTGGTTTTCTTTACTTCGAGTTCTGGCTCCTCAGTGATCGATTGTAGGGTGTAGGACGTTTGACATCCATGATCCATCCATTCCTGGTGATGACTAACACTGTTTGGAGAGCAACTTTCTTCGAGCAAGTCTGACTGATCATTCCAGATATGTTTTCGGTGGGCTTCATTTGTTCGTCTTCCGGATTTGTTTTCATTTGCATTGTGGCAAAAGTGCAAGAAGTGACTTCCGTTACAAAAGAAGCACTTCATTTTTCCGTGGAAGGAATTAGCTGAAAGACCTTTTTCAAAGCATTTGAAGCAAACATGCTTCAGGATGTCCTTCTTCAATTGTCCACTTCTGAGCAGCTCTGCAGTCTTCAGTTGAATGATTTTTCTTACAAAATAGACAGGACGAGTGGCAGGTTGCTAAAGTTGGGGTATTCTGAGTGGTCATCGCTTTTCTTTGCTGAACATGCTCAGTCTGACGAAGTATTTCTGTTTCAAATCCATTTTCTGTTGAATGTCAACTTCGGTCTCTAAAAATTCCATCAGGAGATCAAGACAATTTCTTGTTGGATTGTCTTTCGATTCTACCACAGGTAATAGCCATGTAGCGGCATCTGCTTTCTCCAGCTTAAGCGTCTTCAGCGACCTTCAATGCGATTCTAGCTTCAGATGCAACAGGTGGAATGGGATCTTTTCACTTGCGTTCAGATTGGAGATAATCAATTTCAGTAATTCTCGGATGTAGACTTGCAAAAGTAGGTCTTTATTTCCAAATCTTTTCTTCAGTGCTTCCACTACAGAGAGTAACTTTCATCACTCTGTGGATAGCCACTGACAACTGCATATGCTTTCGAGGTTGGTCTTAATGACTGAAGCAGAAACTGTAACTTATCGATAGCGTGTAGATCTGTGTCCTTGGAAATTTTCTTGAATTGGGTACAAAATCCCAATCAGTCAGTATTTCTTAATTTCAATCTTCGAGTAGCGATATCCTTTAGCTCCAGTCCCTCCAGATCCTAGCGCTAAGCTTCCTTGGAGTGTCTTCCAAAGCTTTTTCAATTTTCGACCTGATCAATGCAATATCCTCATCGATCTCGTAAATTGCGTTGTATTCTTCGTTCTGTTGTGCTTCAACACTCTTCGACAAACACACAATTGTCGTGGAGGGGCAGTTTACTCTGACCAAAAAACGGTCCCAAGCCCGAAGAAAAGAGGAAGGATCACACACTCACCTACATTGTACATATTTAACACTCTCCTAAGTCAAGGTGGAAGGCAACGTGCCGAGGGCTGGATGTTCACAGGGATATATATAATCTTGAACGTTCCCCTGGGGAACCAAGGAGCACTCCCCTGTATCTCATGCCCTATTCAGCCATTCGGAGCTCTGGATGGGTGGACTTTTCACTTCCCTGGCTTCTCGTGGGATTAACATGAAAACAATCGAAATAAAAAAGCGAGGGCAAAGACAAACTTAAAGCCAGCCCCAGCTACAGGGCAAACTTGGAGGAGAATAGTTAACTGACAGAGGAAGAGGTTCAGAAGGCAACTCTGCTTGGGGCATGCAGGTCTCGGCTGGACAAACTGATCAAGAAGTGTAATACTACATTGAAGCTAAGCGCTCTGTGATAAGACAAAACTTTATTAACTACACAGAGGGCAGGGGTAAGTCACAGGACTCAACAAAGGACGTAGAAGACAGTAAACCACAAAAAGAACAAGGTCGGAGAACAGCACACTCTAGAAAAAGCAAGCTAAAAGCCAAGGGGTGTACAACCCCAAAAACAGACTACTAAGACTTGTATGCCGTACAGAGACGTGGCGACCTGCGACAGAGTAGCAGTCGTCAGTGAAGGCTACTCTGAAGCCCAGTTGACTACCGATAGGAGAAATCCAAGCTGCAATCTCGAGGGCAACCACAGGTGGAGATACTTTGAGGTCACATGCGCTGGCAAAACCAGTGTGAAATGGCTAAGAAATAGTGCCAACACTCAAGCCCTGGGATGGCGCAATGTTAAAGGCAGTAACAGGCGAGGATTTATCAAATCCAGTGACCTACACCGTTTTGATCACAGACGACAAGGGAGAAAGACTGTCTGCTGAAATAATATTCAAGAAACTTTCCGCAAGTAACAGAGGTACATAACACAAGTCTGTGGAAGTCCAGGGGGTCAATCCTAATGGACAAAGAAGAAGAGGATGTCCGTTCCGAGTTGTCAACCCTACCCAAAGTGGCATCAGTCCTTTGAAAATACATAGAGTCTTCCAGCAAAAGGACGATGCCATGGAACAGGGGGAGGCCTTAATGAGGAGCCGCTCTCCCAGCTCCTGTTCATAAAAAATAGATACCATGAAGGTAGTCCAGATAAACTTTCACCACGTTGAGGCTTCTTCAGCCGAGCTGTGCAGAAGGTTTCAAAAAGAAGGCCTCGATATCACCATTATACAAGAACTGTATCTGATCAACGGAACCATCAAATGACTTAACCTGCATGGAGGTTAATTACTATATCACACAGTGGCTAACAATCTAAGAGCCTGATTGACATACAATTGTAATAAAATCGGCTGTATGTTAATCCCGGAGTTTTGATACGGCGATTTTGATAGAATGCAAAAACAGCAGAGGAAGGGAGTAAGTCCTGGGTTGACTGCTGTATCAACTTCCCAGGAGAAGAGAGGACCTGTTTTATCATTTAAAATCGCCAGGCCCTGATAAAATTTAGCCAGAACTGCTCCAGAAATGTAAGGACATATTACTGTCACACCTATGCCAAATTTTCAGAGCATGTATCACCTGGGGTCATATACCAGAAGTGTAGCAAAAGGGGATGGTAGTCTATCTGCCAAAGATCGGCAGGATTTCGGACCAAACACCCAAGTCAAATAGACCTATATGCCTGTCCCCACTCCAGCATAAAGCACTTGAAACAATTTTGGATAGACATATTAGGGATCACATATTGTCACTCTATCCGCTGAGCGCACGCCAATACGCCTATCAACCTGGAAAGTCTACAAACTCCACACTGGATGATGTTAACAGATTCCTGATAAAGTCAATTGATGACGAAGAGGTGGCACTTGGCGAGTTCCTGCACATTCCAACAACTTCACACTTCACTAATGAACCCACTGACTAATTACATAAACGTACAGAGTTTCTATAAATCTTTTTACAAAAAACTGCGTTTTTTATTGGGGGTGCTGTTGCACTCCTCCTTGGATCTTTACGTAACTATTCGGTCCTTGGTTCGATGACGGTTAGAAGAGATAAATTATTGTTAAATAAAGACTTCAAAACGATCTTCAATTATTAAAAAAATACTCCTACGTATGAAAAATATTTAAATAGCTTGCAATATCGTTAATCTATTCAAATTCCAAAAAAAAACTGTATGGTATTCGATAACGGTGAGGGTAGAAATAGTCTACTTCAGAAGGTATGCATATGATTTCAATAAAAACTTTTAAAATCCCATAAAAACTTACCACCTTCTGGTCCATGGATGATATATTGTCCAGATTCAATGGGAAGTCTTAAGTAATGTGTAGTTTTCCAAGCTAAAGGATTATAGACAGCAACAACGAATCTATCATTGTTTTGTGAAGTACTACATATACTGAAATTCGTCAGTAGGCAAGATGCAAGATCCAACTGTAGATTGTTGTTTGCATTAAGAAGATTGCTGGAGGAAAATATAATAATGAATAAGTTAGACTATTGCAATAATAAATTGATAACAGTTTTCCCAGATGTCCCACTAATCTCAATAATTTTGTAATAATCACCTCACAATTTGTCCAATAGGTTCTTCTGCTTTTTTAATAGCAGCTGTTAGTATTCTGACATAATCATCAGTAACGGCTTGTCTTTCTGTACCAGTTATAGCATCATGATGTTGCAAAATACCCATTGCATATTGGAGATCGTATATTTGTCTGTCATCTATTCGATCATTATTCAAAGCATATAATTGTTTTGTCGCCTTAAATAATAATGTTTAATGAGCTTTTAAAACAAATAACAGTCACAAATTATACTCATGGTGATCTGATATTAAATGAAATATCAGTAAAAGTTATTTACAAATATAGTGGCCAGCTTTAAACTGCACATTTTAAAATTATTTACAAAGATATAGGGTCTTCCGTAACACCATACCACAGCAAAGTTATGTTTTTTTTTAAATGGAACCCCATGTATTTTATTTCAAATTTAAAATTCCTTTCACTTCTCCGAGACAACAATGTAAGGTTGTGATATGTTATATACATTGATATATTATACTAGTGGACTGGCCTACGGTAATAAACGCTGTAGGATAAAATGCGGAAGAGACTAGAAAGAGAAAACCTAGAAAGAGATGGAGCTAGGTGTGGCAGAAAACACGGAGAAAGCATATAATGGGTGCTTATAAAATTATTTTCTTATTAGTAAAAGTTGTTGTAACTGCATTAAATGCTTCAAAGTATATTTCAATTTTATAAAAAAATATCAGACTATGTTTTATTATTATCTTTAATATTATTTTAAACCCAAATAACACAAAAAAATAATTAAACAACCATGAAAAAAATCATTTTATTACGTATAAAAAGAAAATATACAATTATTATTGTTATACATTACGGAAAAGACAATGCATTTTCATAAAAATATATTGTTATGTGTCTATTTATACAGTGTGGTCATATAAGTGTGCAACGTGGAATTCTTTTTATTGCTCAGTAAAAATTCAAATATTACTAAAAGTTGGTGCATGTTCGATAATCAAATTAGATGCATTCAGAATGGTTGCAAGTCAAACAGGGTAGGTCAAAAAATAGTCCAAAATAACCTAAATGGATTTTTGTGTAATATTTATTCATTTTTTTATATTTACAAACAGTTGGGTTGGTAATTTTCAAAAATTTCTTTCTATTTTCTGGAAATTCTAAATCACTCTCCTCAAAATCTCCAAAGACTATTGGATCTCATTTTTTTCTAAAAATAGAAAAAATGCATAATTGAAGGTATTTTTTTAAATGGTCAACTACTTAATAATCAGTAGGTCTTCTTACCTTGCAACTTTTTTTTCCACACTCAAATATGTTTTTATTTCATTGGATAATATGTTATGGTTTACTGGATCTTCTGGCTTATTAACTTCTGGTACATATAAATGTACTTCCATAGATTCCACTTCAGGAATTCTATCAGTACTGCATCCTGCAACAGCATCCCCTAAAAATGTACACTTAAGTATATTAAAATTGTAATATAAAAAGTATTCGAATGTTTATATTAAAAATATTATTTTCAATTCAAATTTTTCAAGAAAAGCACCTTCATCTTGGTTTACATTAAGTATTCTTGTTACGGGTTTTCTCTTTTTGATAACTTTGATCAAATGAGCAGGAAAATCAAACTGTGATGGAATTGCTGTCTTTTCTAATACCCGATTTCCGTGAACATTTAATACCTACTCATCAACTCTAAAATGCTTTTCACAAGTAACAGCTGTATCACTTGGCTTATAATTATCTCTTCTAACAGCGTGTAACCATTACTTAAATTGCGATCTTTTGGAAATCTATAAAACATGAAAAATATTTTTAATCATCTTAATAAACCTAACTTATATAAAATTTATTGTTTATTTACCTACCTGTGAAATTTTATTTTCTCGCCTTTTTTCAACCTTGTAGTACAAGTATAAGATGAACACGATCTCATTTTCAAATATTTCTCAAAATTATTTAAAATATATAACAAACCTTCAGGCAGTAACTTATAAAACCATACCGTAACCATACATTGAAAAATATTTTTGTCACAACTAGCGCTATCCTTCTCGATCTTTCTCTCTCGCACTGCGATGGCATCAATTGTGTGGTAGGCGGGCCAGTCCATCAGTATTGTATGTCAATGGTTATATAGGATATTTAAAAATTTATAGCAAATTGTCGACGAAAATCGTGACACATTCAACGCCCTGTACAATCGAAAAGGTGTACAAGAATATTGATCTATTGTAGCCATAGTTTTTCAATGATTATCAAAATTTATAAAAATAATTGATTTTACCAATAGTCGTTAAATCTAATACAAAAATACTATTTTTTCTCAGTATATTTAAATGGAGCACTCTGTATTTCATATCACCACCATAAACTAAACTCTATGTAGTATGATTTATCCTAAGTATTTCTTGTATCTAAACTTGATAGTTCGGTGTGACAACGTGGCAACCAATTGATGAATACGTATTTTAATTTACGCCTATGAAAATCTCAAAAACTAGGACTTATAGTGATAATTAATTTACTGTAACTCAATTTATAGTTTGGGGCCGCATAAACAGAAATTTGTGAGTCAAGAACTAACTTATTAATCGAATTGTCAAAATACAACAGAGGTTAACTCAGGGGCGTACCGAGTGGAGGGCGGTAGGGGCAGTCAGCCCCAGGCCCCGCACCATCATAGGCCCCCAAACGGCCAAAAAATACAAATATAGTTAAAAAACAAAAAAATTAATAAATTATCAGGCCCCATGACGGCGTAGGCTTTCATATGTCAGACTACTAATTTTTTTTAATCGCTAACTTTCGGCCCTCAACCACGCCTTAGGGGTTAGTTAGTTAGCACTTGGTCAAGCGTATGTCACGATTCCACTTAGTCATCACGTTTATGGTAAGTTTTGTTGTGATTGGACTCCATCGCATTTATCGATTGTTTCATGTTAAGTGTCAGCCTATTTCTATTGACATAAACAATTTTTGACGAAGCCTATTGCTATGTATTGTACCTTATTGGTTGTATTAAGCCTTATCGAAATTGAATTTCGTGATCAGGAATATTGTAACATCCTAGATTACTGCATGTTTTTTCAAATAACGAAGAAGAGTATTAAATATATAGGGACCCTTCATCTATAGCCGCCCCAGGCCCCCAACTATGTGAGTACGCCAATGGGTTAACTGATAAGGAAGAACGGATTACCACATATGTTGAAGATTAAATGGAGGCAGGCTATTTAGCCAGACAGAACCCAGCGAGATGAATGCATACTTCAATGGTGACTACGAGTAACGAATAGAAGTTGAGATAGACCACAATGCAGATGGGTGGACGATATAAGAAAAACGTAAGGTAGAAATAGCCTTAGACAGACAAAAATACAAAACCATGGAATATCCTTACATCCAGGAGTGGATAATGGGCAGCTGAATACAAGACTGAGGTGCAACTAATGTCATGCTTTCACCAATCCACTTAATATTTGATCCATTTTAGAATCATCACCTAAAACTTGGGAATAAGTTCCTAATTAAGCAATAAATGAGAATATATACCACTCAGGGAATATGGTTCGGCATCCAATCCTTTAAGTTTGTTGATAATTTTTTTGCTTCGATCTTCATACTTACTTGTAATATGCTATGTCCAGTTCTCTCAAATCGTTTTAAATTTGGCCTTGAAGTGAAATATCCTCCCCAGAAAGTATGAGGGCCGTCGCTGTATGGGAAAAAATCGTCAGTTTTCAATTGAAGACTTGGATTTGTGTCATGCACCGCTTTCATGTAACAAGATGGCGTCGAATAAATCAGATTGTATTTTGTATGATTTTTGAAACCTCTGAAATCGGAACAAAATTTATATTAATTGAATATTAAGGACTTCTACTTACAGTGTGATTCCTATTTTTTTACCACTATATTATTTCTAAAGATATTAATTCCTGTTATCAGATGTTGAGTAATACTTTTATCTTGTTTAGGTACATTCAGTTGTTCCTTTTTTATCCGGATATCAAGTGATTCTCAATTGGTAACAAATAATTTTTTTCCGAATGAGCATACGATACTTAGTGTTCTTGGTTCGAACAAAATGTACAGGTGAACAGCTGATGAAATTAAATTGAATACATGTTTTGAGAGCTTAAAATCACTGTGAGGTATAGTGTTTGTTCAGTTTATATTTAAAACGATTCAGTGATTTTTTGTGATTGAAATGACCAATTCATTTCTGGGATCGGTTTTGCAGGAAAGGGACAGGCAAATTGTCCATTTTGTTAATTACAATCAATATCATTGTTTTATGTGACGCTTTGTTTTGAACAATTCATTTCTAAGAACTACTTAACATTGCACTTGCCTTATAAGTTTGTCCATGTTTCCATAATTAAAACCTGCAGCTTGATAAAGGAAGTCCCCACCCATAGGAACCAAAATGTTTTTATTATTTTCGTCGTAATAGGAAGCATATTTATTTAGTATTGTGGCAAATTCATCAACCTAAAATGAATAATGAGAATGTTAATGTTCAGTTCAGATAATGATAATTGAAATATTGTCCAGTCTTTTATAAAGACAAGGAATAATGAAACTCATGAAAAATCATATATTGATATATAGCGGAGTAAGTTGAGATCAAAAAGCAGCAGGAGTAGGATGCTTAATACACAAAAAATTTGAGTAACAAAATAAATACAAAACTGAACTGCACGGTCCGAACCTCAGATTAACAAATGAAATAGATATGTCTGTTTTGACTTTTTCCTGCCCCAAACATTGAGTCATATTCTAAGCTCACTTGCGGGACACTTCCACTGCTTTGCCATATTTACAAATCCTCTTTAGATGCAGGAAAAATCAAATTAGAAATTTTATTGAAAATTTGTTAAAACGTTATGCAATTAAAAAAAAGTCATAATAATTTATGCATTTTAGTCGCTGCTTTTAAAATTAATTATTAATACTTGAATTTTATATAATAAAGACATATTCCTAAATAAATTTTAAACAAGTATTTGTTGTAACTAAAAGTGGCAACATTGCTGAAAATTTCAGTACCTGCTTTGTTTGTCTAGTATAAACTATTTAGTAGTTATGTCTTTGTTCAGTTACGATATAAAGAGAGATGCAAATATCGCCTGAGCGTTCTCGACTAACATTTCTATTGGATTGTAGTATTATAGTAAATACTGTCAAACTTGGTTTGTTTATTACGAGCGCCATTAGGACTAGCGAGTAAAAATTGAGTTCTTTCGATATTATGTGTGTTTTTCAAGACTTTTAGTGACAAAATTTGGTTTTAAGTTAATTAATTTAGTGTTTTTTATTATCATAGTTCGTCAGTGCCAAGTCTGTCGGGAAAACGGCCGAAATTACCCCGAACTCTCATTCCACAGGTATGTAAATATTTGAACGGCTATCCAGTGGCGGCGACTTTTATTATTCATTTCAATAATATTTAAAATGCTTAAAAGTTCTTTAATTATAAAAAGCAAATTTCTATTTGGCGTTGTTTTATTCTAGTTTTCCCACCAATTTGGAAACAAGAAGAATTTGGTTTGCTTTACTGGGTCTAAGCGAGACTGATGATCTACAAAATCGACCTGAAATTTGTTCGGAGCATTTTAAACAATCTGATTTTGTATATAAGAGTAGTGGCCGTCCCATATCAGTTTTTCAATTTAATCCACCAGATTTAATGTAAGTACCTACACATTTTCTTGGTACAATGGGCCCTTAAAGTAATGCCCAAAATTAAAAAGTCACTGTCCCGATAAACAAAATTTCCTTTCAATATAATAAGTTCTTTTTATTACAGCTGATAAAGCGGCCATAAAAGACACATTTTAAACAGATTATTAATTTTAAGTCATTACTTTATTGGTCTAGATAACTATAGTTCAGTTCCAATATAGTAGGCACCAAACTAAACTAAACTACAATTGTTCTTGGTTTAATGCAATATTTATGAGAATTTAGTGCCTACTATTTTTGAACTGAACTGTATTTAAAAATTACATTATTATTTTAATTTACTTAAGAGGTCATTTGGACACATATGATCCATTTTATTCAGTTAACAATGATGACTGAGTTAGTTGACTTACATTAATTTGTTAAAAGAATATGTCTATTTTAGGTCTTCAACAAATAACTCAGATTGTCATCAAAAAAATTTATCAGCACAAAATGTGTCTGAGCAAGCTTCTAGTGCTACTCTAAGTGATGTCGAAAGGTAAATATTTAAGTAATTTATTAGGGAGTATATTTTTTTAAACTGATTTTTAATAAAATTTACTGTTTCGACCTCTACTCTGTGGAATCAACTCATATTACTTTTTTAAATGAAACTAACTGTTTCTAAATAATTCCACAATATATTGAAAATATGTTAAAAATTCTAAGAAATTGACAAATAGTTTCATTTAAAAAAGTAATGCTTTTTAAAAGTTTGTTACTAAAACAAAAAAATTGTTAATTGTGTTTTATTTTTAGTTTACCAGTAGAAGAAGTTGTTGATGATCTAGTAACAGTAACTGAGAATCATTCATTTATGAGTGGTGTATCATCACTTACTTCTGATTCTCGTATACTTGCATATAGGTAATTATTAACAGCCTCTAAAAATGATCAATGGGAAAAATGCGGGGAAAAAATGAAAAGAGATCGCACAGGGAATCAAAAATTATTTTTCCTACGATCACTATCCAAAGTAGGCTTTTGCACACTCAAATCTAACCGCAAACTTGATGTTTTCCGTGATTTGTCATACTTTGATATTATTTCCGCTCTAGAGCGTACTTCTCCAATCGCCTGTTTTCATTTACAATAAACTAAAGAAAGATAGTAAATAATAGATATATTAAAGCAAAATGTTGGGCAGTCTGGATATTTTAGATGAAATATTATTATTTGAAGATATTTCGAACGAAATTAAACCTTATTTTATAAAATTTACCTAGTATGTACCTAAAAATATAACAGTCAGAAGGTAGGCAATGCATTATACAACTAGATGCAATAGTGATTGCATATTTAAGTACCTACCTACTATTTTGTGCGAATGGTAAACTATGAAATTAATTAAACGTCATTATTTCATTTTTAGTTTATAAAAAAGTTGTCTGTTTATAAATAGCTATTTGAAAAATGGATAGTGGCAGTGAATTCTAATGCACACCTCCAGATATAGCAGATTTTGCTAAAAATATTACTCTTAATCTTCTGCCAACTAAATCCAGAGATAAATACGAAAAACAATACAATATTTTCATGGATTGGTGCCGCTCAAAGAAAATTAAAAAATATTCGGAGACTGTATTGCTGACTTATTTTGGCGAAAAATCCAAAACTTTAAAATCTTCAACCTTGTGGTCACAATATTCGATGTTTCGAAGCACTTTGCGAGTAAAAAATAATATTAACATCAGTAAATACACTGAACTGATTGCATTTTTGAAGTTAGAAGCAGTGGGTTACAAAGCAAATAAGTCAGAAACATTCTCAAAGGAACAAGTGAAGATTTGCAGCTGACGATGAACATTTGCTGAGAAAGGTACAAACGTTTTACTATTTATTTTATTCTGATACAGAATTTCTCATAATATTGTTCTTAGGTGATCTTAATCATGGGTATCGCTGGTGCATGCCGTAGGGATGAATTAATCAAAATTGAATTAAAGGATATATATGATAGAGAATCCTTTCTAGTGGTCTGAATCCCCGATTCGAAAATGAATCAAAGTCGTACATTCGCAATAATTAATAGTGCCGCAGAAAATGCGATCGACTATATTTCCCATTATAGAAAATATTTTAATTTAAAACAGCAATGTCAAATTAAAAGTAATAACATTATCCAGCGCTTATTTTTACAATACTCCAAAGGTAAATACTTCAATTAGGTGATTGGTATGAATACTGTGGGCAAAGTACCAAGCGAAATAGCCAGTTTCTTAAAATTGCCCGATAAAAATTTATTTACTGGTCATTGCTTTCGACGAACGTCGGCGACATTATTTGTAAATGGTGGAGGTGACTTAATTCAGCTTAAAAAACATGGTGGGTAGAAGAGCAGTAATGTGGCTGAAGGATATACCGCCATTAACACTAAAATAGATACCTTCCAAAAAATTTCTGGGAACGCAGCAGTACCAACTAGCGAAGATCTTTCGATATTACCCTACCTCCGACTTCTTCGGGCCCTGGGATAAATATTAAATTTTGTCAAAACTGTACATTCAACTTCAATATTGTAGGCAATAAATAAAAATAATAAGTAATTGTTACATGTTTTCAACATCACATTCTGATAAAGTGAATGTTTCATGTTTTCTTTTGATTATTTGTCTAAAAATAATGTGATCGTAGAAAAAATCTTGTGTGCAATTCGAGCAGAAAGTGCGTTGCTGCTTTCGGCAGATTTACACACACAAATAGCTATTACCGAACGCTAAAAACAGAAAAACATATCACGCCACTATACATAAAAGTAATTTCATTTCATTTCCACGAAGTCGAAAACTCCAATAGATTTGCTACTTTTATTGATTTAATTTGATTGGATACCTTTTGGTTTAGGTTGTATAATACACTTTCTGGATTATCAACAATCTGATCGTCACCACACGCAATATCCCAACAGAAATTCGATGGATTGTTGTATGAATAATCCGGAAAAATACTTCCGAATATGGTGGCATCGTCTGAAACATATATACGTTTTATCTGATTATACTTCATACAAAAAATTGAACAAAAAAATCGTTATGATATAACTCTTCAGGAATAACTGGGTACAATATTTCCTATTAACTATAAAATAATTTGTTCAGAATACCACTGTTCGCTATGAACGTTGTTGAGAGTTTATAAATAATGATTGGTAGAATAAACAATATTAAGCACAATCTTTTATTATAAAATTCAGATTTCCAAAGCTAATCCGCCATAACTCTGTCCGTTTATGTTCCTTTTCACATTATTTTCTCATAATATCATCATCTAGAATCAAATTTTTAAACGTACTAGTAACGACTCTAGAACAGTTATATGGCATTTCATGTTGATTCGATAACATTACTGACAGTGCAGTTAGGTCTATTTGCTCTGCCGTATAGAGACAGTAGTAACATTTTATGATTTCAAATGACTTGATCTTGATTTTCCACTCATTTCAAAAGCCTTCCATACTACTGTAGAACATTTATGATTATTCATGTATCTATTTATGAGTAGCCAGGAACAATTTATAACCAGTAGAACCACTTTTCGATCGTTTGGAGGCATACATTGGTTCACACATAATGAAGGAGGACACCATCTTGAGGTTAGCATTGAGCGTATGGGAATAACTGACAATTATAGTGCGATAAGTGTTGTTACTTCACTTTTTTTTGCTATAAGTAGTACTATGAAACACCATGAGAGAAAAAAGGAGATTTCTAGTTCCGGATGTTTACTTTATAAAATAATTGGGAAATGTTTGGGGCTATGTAGATGAATTATAAGGATTTCCTTGTGAGAAAGGGTTGAATTTTCTGATTTAAACTACATACAGATCATGAATTGTTTAATAATTGTGTAGAAATGAGATTAACAATGATCAACCAACTCATCATGACTATAAAAAGTCAAAATGCAGCACCATTTTGTAAAATGAAATAATTGAAATCATCTTCAAGCGTTGTTATGTTGAACGCCGGCAAGGAAATGATATAGTTTTCCCTCTAAATGGGATGTAATAATAGACAAACAATGTTACCAACTATCCAAAATCAGAGAATTGTAAGACAATGTACCCACCTTAGTAATGGCCTCTGCTGTAGTGCCAACACAATGAGTTTAGCAAGAAGATGTATGGAAAGAGAGGAAGAGAGAGACAGCGAGAGAGAGAGAGGAGAACGCTCTCAATTTGTGCAAGAAAGGATGACAATATTGGTGTATGTAGAGAACATAACTCCAATATAACTTACACTAAGGAAGAAACGATACAGAAAACAGTACAATAACGGTAATAATAAATATAGTAATAAAATATGATATAGTAATTATGTAAAATTGTATTATCTGAATGTATTTACCAACAACAATACATTCAAATTTTAGGATTTCATTATTATTAAGTTAACGTATAAGGGTGGTGCTGTTAGGAGCAATATGGTTGTTATAAGCGAAATGGGGAGTACAATTAGCATCTAAGGACAACAAAAAGGAATAGATCTCACTCAAGTGGTCAATATATGTTCTCTTATTTATAACATTGTTACTTTGTGAAATAAAAGCCATATCCAAGAATGACCTTCTCGTTCTGTTAGGCTCAGTCGCCAACACCTTCACAGCCTCATAATTCATCTGATGATCAAGAGAATTTACATGAAATGCTAACGCGCACCGCTCTGGGTGTAATCTGCAGCCACTCTTGTGTGAAACAATACGGCTCGACAGAGATCTTAGAGTCTGTCCGATATACTGTTTATCTGAGGTCAATGGACTCTTATCTTTCACTCTAGTCTCGGAGTTATGTCTCTTATGTAAAGTAGCAAAAACCGGTTGAGAAGGGGACACATCAGTTCCAACATCATATATGTATATATATATATATATATATATATATATATATATATATATATATTATACAATATATATGATAAATATACTTACTTAACTTTTGATTATGAAATTTAAATGTAGATGTTTATTATTTAGAATTTTTGTTTAGTTTGGCTAGCTACATTTAAATGTAGATGTTTATTATTTAGAATTTTTGTTTAGTTTGGCTAGCTCAGTTAGTTATTATTAATTTTGTTATTTTAATTATTTCGGGAGCATGAAACCCTTTTTCTCTTTGAGTCCTGGCTTTTATATTGTTGTAATTGTTTAAATAAAAAGAAAACACATTATTTTGAAATCAATTTAATTTTAAATTTAATATTTTATATATTTGATAAAAATAATATGAGACGCCAATGGTTGTATTGTATCTACTTATTTATTTTAATCATTTCATCAATGCGCATGCGTGAAAAACTAGTCATGCGCTTTAGCATAAAACGAACAATTCTTACACTAAAGAAGCATCTATATTTATACAAACATAGTTTGTTTGACGATGCAGACAAGTAAATGGTTCAAACACATGAAAGAATTTATATATAAATCATACATATATATGATACAAATTGCTGTGGAAAGAAAATAGTTATATACATAGATAGAAATATAGGAATTATATACAGATGGGCATAGTTATTACATTATGAAATTTCAATCACCAGATTTATGCGATTACAAGATGGCGTAAGTACATATTTTAATTTATAGAAAATTCGGCCTTTTATTAATTTTAACTATTTATGCAATTAATTAACGATATAAAGTCTGTACTCTTTCTTTTTCAGATCGATCATATATGCAAATGTTTATCAATTTATGAAATCAATCACTTATTTGAGTAATTTGAGTTTTTACTCTGATTATTGGCCAATAATGATTTAAAAACACTGACCTGTTGCTCTTGAATTGGGATGAAAGTCTCTGGATCCCAGGAACACTCCGCTGAAGCTCCAAAAAACCAAAATTAATGAAAATTTCGTAGATTCTTGCCGAAAAACTTGATACAATTGACAGTGAGTATTACTAAGATTGTATTTAATAGTACTTTATAGGTTTAAATGTCTTAAACCGGGAATTTCTTGAAATTTCAGGAACACCATCACACACACTCCTCGCTTCTTGACACCAGCTTCCCTAATTCCTTAAGCGTCCCCTCGATTCTCTACTTTTTTCAACAAACAGTCTTTTGTTCTTTTTCAGGTCACTATTTCAAAGTTTATTTGTGGATTCACAATTTGTTCTGTCATATTTTATAACCAATAAAATATTGTCTTTTGCAATCAGATTAATTGAAACTTCTTTCACTTATTAAAAAAATTTCATACATACACTCTTTTACATTATTAGTTCATTTATAGAGTTCCTATGAGTTTTTTCATCATACAAATAAATTAAAATTGGTTATACATAGATACATTTACATGGTACAACATTCAATATTGTTATTGATAGTATATCCTTGTTACACTCATATTAATTATAAATATAAATTCTCTTATGTTATTTGTCTAAACTCTTTGCATTATATTATTTATAATAAACTTTAACAAATTACTATTTATTGATTCAATGTTTATTTTATTTACCATATATCATTTGTCTATATGTCATTATTTGTTTATCTATGAAAATCTATTGAATTCTATTCTATACAATATTTGTATTTGTTTTTATTCTTAAATTAATGATTATAATGAATTATCTATAATAATATTTGTATTCTAATGTAACTACTTATATCTAAAATTCTCTTGACTTGACTATATAATTATTCCTTTTTAGGTGAACAGCTGGTTATGGTATGGAAATTATTCTTCGTCTTAAGCAACTTTATTTACATCATTACATTGGTTAGGCAATCTCTATATTTTGTATTATTATTGAGGTAATTCCTTATTTATTATATTGTTATAGGCTATTATTAAATTAATCATATTTGATGTTGTTTAAATTAAGAAAAGTGTTTCCTTTTTACCTGTTTTCTTAAATTATATTATTTTCATATATTTTAATACTAGCAACATATTTTTATAATACAAATTCTCTTATTATCTATGATATCTGGTTCAATATATATATATATATATATATATATATATATATATATATATATATATATATATATATATTCCTTTCATTGTTCTTGGGCATCAGGTTAATCATAAATAATGTATCAAATTATATTTTTATTTAAAGTTTCGCTCCCGTGTTCGGAGCATTTTCAAAAATGTTTACATTGATGTTAAAATAATAAATTGAAAACGATTGAACTATTAAAATTAAATGTACACACAGAGACGACAAAAACTGGTAACTAATAAAACAATTTCAGAAATAATATAATCGAAAGTACCTGCCTTAGAAACAACGGTTTACAATATACCAGGGCCATTCAACAAGTTGATGTTATTATTATAATAAATTATAATATATCGGCCTCAGATTTTTGATATCTTGTTTATCGTTTACTGTATTGTTCTCCTTTTCTATATGTATCATTTCTTTTATTGTTAGTTTTTAGTAATAAGAATCTTGGTTTATTATTTTAGTATTATTAAAGTCAAATTTATGTTTTTCATTTTAACAGTGCGCAGTGGAGGCGTTTTTTGTATATTTATGGCCATTAAGTCTATTTTCAAGATGTTGGGTTGGCATACCTATATATTTTTTGGGACAGTCTAAACATGGTATAGAATATATGACGTTAGATTTTTTTGAGTCATTTATTTGACTTTTTAATTTGGAGAACAATGGTGATAGAGTATTTTGTGCCCTATGAGAAACTTTTATGTTATGTTTAGATAATATATAGTTTAGTTTTTCTGAGAGTTGATTCGTGTATGGCATTGCGATGTATGTAAGAGGGGCTAGTGTATTGGTTTGTGTTGATTGGATTTGACTATTGTAAAATTTATGTGTGCGTTGTTTAATAATTCTGTCAATATGTTTGGAAGGATAGTGATTGTTTTGTAATATTGTTTTTGTTTGATATAAAATTTCTGGACGATATTCAGGTGATGTGAGTGTAATGTCTCTATCTACTAATCCTATGATTACGCTGTTTTTTTGGGAAATAGGATGGTGAGAGTGGTAAATCAAGTAGCGACCTGATGATGTTTCTTTAATGAAATGTTTTGTTGTAATTTTATTTCCTCCAGTTTTAATAAGTGTCATGTCCAGAAAATTTATGGTATTGTTTTGTTCTGTTTCTATTGTGAATTGAAGCTTTGGATGAAAATTATTGAAAGCAGTCAATATATGATTTATTTGAGGCAGGTACTTTCGATTTTATTATTTTTGAAATTGTTTTATTAGTTACCAGTTTTTGTCGTCTCTGTGTGTACATTTAATTTTAATAGTTCAATCGTTTTCAATTTATTATTTTAACATCAATGTAAACATTTTTGAAAATGCTCCGAACACGGGAGCGAAACGTTAAATAAAAATATAATTTGATACATTATTCTTGATTAACCTGATGCCCAAGGACAATGCAAGGAATTTATATACAAGGTTAAAGAAAAACAAATAATTTATATATATATATATATATATATATATATATATATATATAATCAGAATTATTTTTATTTATAAATATATATATATATATATATATATATATTTATATATATATATATATATATATATATATATATAAATATGTCCCCCTAAGTTGGAATCATATGGAAAACTTTTTTATTCTTAATTTTAGGAAAAAATGTATTCTTCATAAAAAGTTCTGCATTATCTAAAACATAAGATACAGTCATCAAATATCAAATTTTCCAGTCGTATACGAGGTTTGTCAAAAAATATGAGTTTTACTCAGGAGTAAAGTACCTTTAAATTTGACAATATCGAAAAATGTTACTAGAAAAAGTTGATCAGAATCAATAATTACGCTTAAATATGTAATTACATTCATTTACATTAATAGAATTATTTTAAAAACGTATATCATATTGAGGAGCTGGCCCGATTCCTCAACCCCCATAATGGAGGACCAGGGGTTATTGTCAGAGTATCCTTATCTTAGATGAGCTGGTTTCATCATAGCTAAAATTCCATCCCATCTATCCTACTGATTAATTTGATTGATGGCATAAAAGTTAATATTCTTAGTGTATAATTCATATTTACCTAAATTGGCACTGCTTTTCCAAGCAAAATCCAAATTATGATCTAGACATCTTTTTAAAAAATCTTGGTGATCTAACCTAGCAAAAAATAATCCACTGTATCCAAGTTGGGCTAAAATCGAAGCGTGCTCTCTGCTGTGACCAAAAGGATCTATTTGCCATCCCACTACTGATCTACCACATTTTCCAACCGTTTCTTCAATTTTCCTAACAAAATCACTTATGCAGGTATCTATGACGAATTTATGGATTCACTTACCTTAATCCCAATGTAAATTGATCAATTGTTGATTGATAGTTTGTACACGCTTCATCGTTCATTGACCATCCAGCACTGGCAATTTCTATTTGACCGTTATCCACAAGATATTTGAAAGATGATCTCATATATTCGTCTTGTTCCTCCCACCATTTGTAGAAGAATGATGTCTCAACTTGAATATATCTGTTTATAATATAGTATTAGGAATTGGACCAGCCGAAAATTTTGTAGCTTAAACTAGTAATAATGTTGTAATACTTTAGACTCAACTTTGAATATTGAATATACACGAGGTTTCGATGATGATCTCATATACATTCTGTAAGTAGGATATTCTGTATATGTCGATTATTTCTTGGACATAACGAGTAAATATTCAATCTTAACAAGTTTCTTCGACAATCAGAATAATGTTTGAATAGGGCCACTTAGTATATTAAATTTACTGTTTCAACCCTTACTTTGTGGAATCCACTCATGTTACCGTTAAAACGCAACTGACTGTTGTTAAATGACATGCTGTATATATCACGATGACAGTACACTTAACAACTATTGATATATACCTAAATACTGAATTAAAAATTCAGTAGAAATAATCAAATAATTAAAAACATACATGTAACAAAATAATTCTAAGCTCATTTCATTTGATGTTACCAATATGTTTTCTAAAACTCCTCCAAAATAATGTATTAAAACAACAAAATACAATTTCTTTTTGATAAATTTGTGAATTTTCTTAAATAAATGTTTTCATGTAGGTACGTATTAGAGAAAATTGTTGAGAACAAAAGTTATGGAACGTGTTAAGGTCTATGAAAAAATCTCAGTAACTTTTTTGCATCAGATCAAAAACTAAGGAAATACGTTTTTTTTTCTGCATTAACAGGTCGTCATTTTGTTTCTACTGGGTCTATTTGGACTATTAATGAACACGTCCAAAATTTTGGCCCATCTAATTTGTATAGTGAGTTTGGTTTTGATTCGTCGAAAAATACGCCATCTATCGTGCTTATAAATTCCGTTATAACACATACATATATATTTCGAAACTCAAGGAGAAACATTTTCGAGTAAAATATCAAAAAGTTCCATGAATACAGTTTAATTTTAAAGATAGAGCTTCCGTCACTGGGCTTGAACGAGTAAAGTTTGATTAAGATTAGTGCGTAGTTTTTCAAAGTTTATCAGGTAAACAATTGACAATTATTCAGAGTTTTTGGACTAGTAATAGATCTCTTTATCGTACACTTATCCTGCAAATCATAACGGGATTCGTATTATTTTGATTTAATTAGTAAGCAATAGTAATAAATTTCTGTGTGATTACTGATAAGAAGTAAACCAGTTATTCTACACTCGCTGGTTCAGTTTTTCGATAGGCAACCAATTTAACACTATGGTGTATTTTGGTTTGCTGACAAACAAAACACAAAATTTCTACCATTAGCGTAACACAAGAAGCTGCCTTTGACTACGAGGGCGGCAACAATAGCAACTCCAACATCGGAAACAAACCTACAATGACTGAAAATAACTCTAACGTTCCTCAAATTTCCACATCATATAAAACCAACGTTTCCCAAGAAAAAACAAGCTATACTTTTCCACTCCGCTGATAATTTGAAATTATTCGAATACGTTAAAGCAGTTGGTGATATTATAGGCCCAAGAAATATATGCTTCGCGTCAAGAATTTCCAATAACAGAATCTGCATTTATTTAAACAAAATTGAACTAGTTGACCAACTGATTACCAACCATTCGACAATTAAAGTTGGAAACATGGAACTGAATGTGAGAAGATTAGTTACCCCCGCAAAACGCCTTATTCTTTCAAATGTGTGCCCATCCATTCCTCACGAACTAATTGAAACAGCCTTAATAGATCTTGGACTACAGTTAGCATCACCAATATCATTCCTGAAAGCTGGCATTCCCGGGGATGAATACAATCATATATTATCCTTCCGCAGACAAGTTTATATTGTACCATCTTCCGAAAATTTTGACCTCCAGACTTCCTTATTAATTTCTTATGAAAATAATGGTTATAGAATCTTTCTCTCAACTGATAAAATGGAGTGTTTTATATGCAAGCAAACCGGCCTTATTGCAACCAACTGCCCTAATACCCTAATTGCTTCCCAGCCACCAGCATCAAACATGCAAGCATCACACACGAATAGTCCTAATACCCAATCTGATCTTCCGCCACCAGCTTCAGAAATCAGATATACAGCTCCCCTAATCCATAAACAACAAACCTATTACTTCAGACATAATTAATGTTCCTCTGTTTACTACAGATCATCCAAATATACAGGTTCCACCTACACAAAAGTTCCACAGACACAGAATCTGTTTCTCCCAGTACTATCAACACAGCCCCCACTTTCGATATTCCATTCATAGATATTCCAAAACCTGTCAAGAAAAAAGCTAAAAAAGAATCAACACTTGATAATATGATACCTGAAAGCTCCAGGACAATAATCTCCGACATGTATAATAAATTTCCTGACTCATTCACACTGCCCTTAGAATACTTTATAGCTTTCCTGGAAAACTCATATGGATCTAAGGATCCACTATCAGAAGCTCAACAATTTACCTAAGATATTAAATCGTTACTTGCTGACATGCATACTATATATCCTGCCCTTACCGATAGATCCCTCAAAAACCGATTTACAAGAATCACAAAAAAATCAAGCAGGCTCTTAATATAGACAATACCGATAATGAAAGTCTGACATCACAGACATCAGTGGGCGATGACTGTATGTCTGACAGTTCTCTCATCTCACAAACTTCATACTAAACATTAAATCTTATACAATGGAACTGCGACGGGTTCTATCCCCGTCTTGAACGTATACAACAATTAGTGTCCGATACCCAAGCTGATATTGTCTGTCTTCGGGAAAGTCACAAACGGGAATTGAAAAACTTTGTCGGTTTCTTAGATTCAACTTTCTTAGAGCTAGCGGTGGAACTTCGATATTTGTCTCTTGTGATTTTTATTCCGTTGATGTACCAATAGTTACTCCATTAGAAGCTGTCGCTGTCACAGTTTGGGCCCCTCAAAAAATTACAATCTGTAGTATTTACATCCCTCCAAATTACAACCTCAGTGAATCCGATCTTGCTGACCTAGTAAGGCAATTGAAACCTCCATACATCCTAGTTGGTGACTTTAATGCACACAATGACCTTTGGGGATCAAAACTTACTTTTGGAAGGGGGAAAATAGTTGAAAATTTCCTAAATCCCAATAATGTTTGTTTACTGAACTCAGGTGCAGAAACGCACTTAAATATTGCTACAGGAAATCTATCTTCTATTGATTTTAGTCTTTGTGACCCTAAAACTACACCGTCACTTTCCTGGAAAACGCTTGACAGTCTTTATGATAGCAATCATTTTCCAATCTTTATCTCTGACAAATCAAAAACCACATCAAACTTTAAAACGAGATGGAAAATTTCTAATGCTGACTGGAATGCATTTAAAGAATTCACTGAATATCAAATATCTCAGCTACAATGTTCTGAAAATATCGAGGAATTGGTTACAGCATTCAGTAACTGTATAATCCAAGGAGCAGAAATATATGTTGTAAAATATTTAATACCAGCATCCCGAAAACTCGTTCCTTTGTGGAATGACTCTAGCGCAACTGCTGTCCGGGAATGCAAAACTGCATTAAATAAATACAGGAGGACTAGAAATACAGATAATTATATAAATTTCAAAAAACTTAAAGCCAAAGCAAGATGGGTAGTAAAGCAGAGTGAAAAAGCTTCTTGGAATAACTATGTTTCATCCCTCACCTATGACACACCCCCGGGACAAGTCTGGACAAAAATACGACAAATGAAAGGCAATAAAACTCAGAGTAAAATCTCTGCGGTGATAATTGATGATAATATTGTCACGGATAACCAGCAAATTGCAAATTTGATAGCTACTCATTTTTAAGAGAAATACAAGAACAATAATAATCAAAACCACAATCAACTGAACGAGTTCCCACTCCCTATTATTCCCTCCGTTATATCTGACCTTCACTCTTTGAACCATCCATTCTCTTTCGAAGAACTAACTTACGCTCTTTCTTCTTGTAAAAATTCCGCTGCTGGTCCCGATAATATACCATTTATCTTTTTAAAATATTTATCACCGATCACCTCAACAAAATTACTGGAATTATATAACACCATCTGGACTCAACAGCTATTCCCAACACAATGGCGAGAATCAATCTCAATTCCAGTGATAAAACCATATAAACCGCCAACATATCTACACTCATATCGTCTCATTCTTTAACATGCACAATGTGTAAGTTGATGGAAAAAATGATTAATAAAAGGATACTTTGGTACTTGGAGAAACACAAAATAATAAATCCAGCACAATCGGGATTCAGACCGCACCGTAGTACTATGGACAGTCTCGCCTATCTACAGACATATATTGCCTATGCTTTCCTTAAAAAATATCATGTTGTAGCTGCCGCATTTGATATTGATAGTGCCTTTGATACCGTATCAAAGTCAGCAATACTTAATAAACTCAAGAAATACAACTTCCAAGGCAACATATTGGCCTTTGTACAAAATTTCCTAACCGATAGATCATTCCAGGTATCTACTAATGTTCAAGTTTCTTCGAAACACTTACAATATAATGGCGTACCTCAAGGATCAGTTTTAAGTCCAACGCTCTTTATAATAGCCTTAAATGATATATGCTCATCAACTAGACCCCCTATTAAGTTCTCTATATACGCAGACGATCTAATCATCTTTTGTAGTGGTAAAAATAACCAAACTAAAGGTAACATAATTCAGACAGCAGTAAATCAACTAAGTCAGTGGTTCCTTTCAACTGGCTGTCACTTCTCAGCCGCCAAATCGAAAATTATTAAATTCAGTAAAACATCGAGACCTAACATACTTCCACAAATACAGTTAAATGACGAATATCTGCAGGTGTGTAACTCAATAAGAATTTTGGGGCTTACTTTTGATAGTAGATTAAATTGGAAAGAGCATATCAAAGAGATAAAAAAGAACTGTGTGGTACGAACAAACATTATAAAAACATTAGCTCACCATCAATGGGGAGCTGATGAAAAAATCCTGTTACAGGTGTACAAATCTCTTGTTCGTTCCAAACTAGATTATGGTAGCTTTATTCACATGTCAGCAAGCAAATCCGATTTAAAAACTCTTAATTCTGTTCAGCTCTAAGAATTTGTCTAGGAGCTTTCAGATCCAGTCCTGCTGAAAGTATTTACTGTGAATCGAAGGAACCCCCCTTATGGTTACGACGGGAATTACTACTCATGTCATACTGTGCAAAAGTTTCAGCACACCCTGAGAATCCAGTTTACCCTCTAATAAATCGTCCATCCAACAATAGCAATTCTGGCACTAAATTTTAACCACTTCCACAAATCCTGTCAACACTCACAATTGATATCAACCTATCTGATACAGTTCCCATTCCTAGCTCATCCTGTCCTCCTTGGTTAAAGCAACAACCAAAGTTTCACACATCTTCAAACTTATTTCCTAAGCATGAAACTCACAGTGGTCTATTGAAACATCTCTTTTTCAATATTATAAATTCCACTCATTACAATAAAATATTGTTTACTGATGCATCTAAGTGTGAGAACGGCGTAGGCTGCGCAGTTACCAACTCCAATCAAATAATTAAACAACGTCGTCTACCATCTTTCGCTAGTGTCTACACAGGGGAGTTATATGCAATCCTTCAAGCTCTAAATTCTCTATCACCTGACGACAAACAATCAGCTATATGCACGGACTCTCTTGCATCAGTAAACTCCATTAGACAAATATATTCCGTTCATCCTATTGTCCAAGATATTCATGATTGTATTGGCCGTCTTGCGAGCTCTGGTGAGCACTTACGAGCATACAGATTAAAACAACCAGATAAATCCCACTACGCAAAACATCTACTTGACAACAATCATTCATTGACACCTAATACAGAACTAGAAGTACTGCATATTTGTGAAAAGAAACAAGAACTGGATTTCCTTGAAGAACTGGAAATTAGAAGACATTTAAGAAACCCACAATATGAAGTTGTCAATGAACAGTTGAATCTAGGGAATTCTCCACTAATAAACTGTCTTCTTAAGTGATAATTGTAAAGATCAGCAGATATAGTTTTCCTGGTTTTCTATATCATTGCACAGTTATACTGATCTTAATTGGAAAAATGATATCCAGGATATAACCATAGGGCTAATAATATCTAAGCTTCAATATCTGTAATATCACATCTTCTTCTTTTTTCTATAAACATATATTAAGCCAATCACAAGTTAGGTTACTTCTTGGTCTAGCCAAAAATAACTACTAAACATCAGGTAGGCATAAAATGAAATGTAACTTCTGTCATTTTGACGATGATATCCATTTATCGAAACAATTGTCAATTTTTTAGAATTTTCAATAACTTGTATTATATTGTGGAATCAACTAGAGACCTTGAGTTTCATTTAAAAACACTAATCTGGTGCTACCGTTACATTCATCTGGGTACCATCTCATGTCGGAATTCCCGGGAATGAACTTGCAAACCAAACTGCAAAAGAAGCTTCGACAGCTAACCTCCAGATCGATTCAATGCAAACTCACAATGACCTGATAACTAGGATAAGACGTTCCATACGTGACCGCTGGGCAAATCACTGGACAAATTGCAATACAAAACTACAAGAAATTCATCGTTTCATCGACTTCAAAGACCCTCCTCCTATGTCTCGAAGAGATACAGTCGTTGTCTGCAGGCTACGTATTGGGCATACTCGACTGACTCATGGATATCTAATGTCCGGCTTCGACCCACCCGAATGTCAGCACTGCAAAATCCCACTTACAGTTTAGCATATACTGACAAGCTGTTTGAAATATTCAGATAAACGCCGTACCCACCAGCTACGAACTTCACTTCAAGAAATTTCAAATATTCGGGACCAGTTACCTCGCCTAATCAATTTTTTAAAGGACGTTAATTTATATTATGAAATCTAAATTGTTCATGAAATCTAAACAGCTTGTTAATGTTCAGTTCTTGTAGTTATAATTATTGTTCCATGTTGTGTCAATGAAATCTAACTTGCCTCATGTAATCTAAACAGTTCGTCAATGTTATTGTTCAGTTTTTGTAATTGTACCATGTTTGTAAGCTTATTTCTTATAGTTAATAACTATACCATGTGTCAATGATCTCAGTTGTCGAGACACGTTAATGTAAAAAATCCCAATGGCACAGGACCAATTGTACAGTCTTATTTCAGTAACATGTTTGCATAAAACCGAAAATAAAAAATTAGATACCAAAGTAATAGAGATGTACAAAAAACCAAAGTAACATTCTGGCATCAAATCAAAAACAAAAAAATTAAAAAAAATTCTGGTAACTTTGTGAATTTTCTTAAATAAATGTTTTAATGTACGATTTAGAGAAAAATGTTAAATACAAAAGTTGTAGAACGTGTTAAGGTCTATAAAAAAGCTCAGTAACTTTTTTGCGTCAAATGAAAAACAAAGGAAATACGATTTTTTTTTCAACTTTGACAGGCCGCCATTTTGTTTTTACTGGGCCGATTTGGCTCATTAACGAACTCGTCGAAGATTTTTGCCTAACCGATTTTGTAGCGAGTTTGGTTTCGATCCGTCAAAAAATACGCCCTCTATCGTGCTTACAAATTCAGTTATAATTTGTGAATTTTCTTAAATAAATGTTTTAATGTACGATTTTGAGAAAAATGTTAAATACAAAAGTTGTAGAACGTATTAAGGTCTATAAAAAAGCTTAGTAACTTTTTTGCGTTAAATGAAAAACATATATATATATATATATATATATATATATATATATGTATATATATATATATATATATATATATATATATATATAACAAAGAAGATGTAGGTATATCGCGTGATATGTTAACAACAACAACAAAGAGATTCATGGGTAATTCACGCAAAGTAAAGGGCTACTGAAATAGAGTGGTAACCGTGGACATGCATGTTTCTGGTTCTTTTTGCTTCATCAGCACGGCATAACAGAATAATGATGTGAAATTTGGGAGCAAAGATGTATATATATATATATATATATATATATATATATATATATATATATATATATATATAATATATATCATCATCATCATCATCATCATCATATGCAGCTTATTCAACCATTTTGTTATGGTGTAGCCTCCCTTTACATATTTATATATTCCACATCCATGTGGGCCCATTGTTGTCTATTGCTAGCTATGCGGCCCCAAGTTGATCCTGCGAGTTTCTTTATGTCGTAGTCCCATCTTAAGTTGTGGCGTCTTCTTGGTCTTTTCACGCCTCGGGGATACCATTGCGTTATCTTTGTGGTCCATCTATCGTCTGTCCTTCTAGCGAGATGCCCCGCCCATTGCCACTTTAGGGATCTGATTCTATTTATGACATCTATCACTTGGGTCTTTTGTCTGATCCAATCAAGCCTTTTTCTATCTCTCCTTGTTATTCCAAGCATGCATCGTTCCATAGACCTCTGCGTTACCTGGAGTTTTCTAATGATATCAGTTTTCAGGGTCCATGTTTCACAGCCGTATGTTAATACTGGTAGTACGCACTGATCAAACGCTTTCTTTTTCAAACGGAGTGACATTCTAGACTTGAAGATGAACTCTCACCAATATGAAGCACTACTAGAAGAAAGACTACAAAAAGTGGAATATAGCAACCCTGAACTGATGGACACAATTCGAAACTGCGCCGTAGAAGTGGGAGGTCTGCAACAACGAGGTGAACACAAAAAACTAACTCCGGAAACGAAAGGACTATTACAAAAACGGAGAGAAATGAAAAAGACAACAAACATTCAAAGAATTGAATACACCGAACTGTGCAAGACGATACGAAAGAAAATCGCAGAAGGTATCAGGAATTACAACGAGAAACTGGTACAAACAACAATAGAAAACCGTAAAAGCTACAAAAATGCAAAAAGGGCACTAATAATAGGGAAAAGACAGATAGTTGCATTAACTGATGGAAACACAAGAACCACAGACAGAAATGAAATAATAGACCTAGTAGCCAAATTCTATGGAGACCTATACAAGGCCCCTGAAAATTTGGAAGAAATAATAGAACACTCAGAAGATGCCATACCAGAAGTATTGGTGGAGGAAGTAGAAATGGCACTGAAAAGCATGAAAAATGGCAAAGCAGCGGGAAATGACGGCATCACGACCGAAATACTCAAATATGCAGGAGCTAAAACATGGAAGTACCTTGCCAAACTATACACGAACTGTCTGATGTCCAGGAGCATACCTAAAGAGTGGAACAGCGCCCTTATAGTGTTGATCCACAAGAAAGGCAGCAAAGAAGATATTAAGAACTACAGACCAATAAGTCTACTACCAGTGACGTACAAGGTATTCACAAAGATCATTCAGAACAGAATACAAAATACACTAGACTCGGCCCAACCACGAGAACAGGCTGGATTCCGCAAAGGCTTCAGTACAATAGATCACATCCATACCCTCAAAGAGGTTATCAGTCGAACCAAAGAATACAACCAACCACTAGCACTAGCCTTCATCGACTTTGAGAAAGCATTCGACTCTATATATCCCAGAGCAGTAATAAATGCCCTAACACAACAAGGGGTCGACAAGCCATATATTGAGACCCTAGCAAATATATATAGGGAAGCCAAAGCGAGAGTTAGGATATATGAGGGCACACCAGAATTCCCCACCAGCAGAGGAGTTAGACAAGGAGACGCAATATCATCAAAGTTATTTACAGCAACACTAGAAAGCATCTTCATAAAACTGGGCTGGAACAACACAGGTCTGAATATAGATGGAGAATACTTGAACCATCTAAGATTCGCTGATGACGTCATCCTGATAGCGAGTAACCCTGGCGAAATGCAACAACAAATAAATGAATTGAATGCAGCAAGCAACGAAGTAGGCCTTAAAATAAATCTGAGTAAGACCAAGATAATGTATAACGAACTGATAAACGCACAAGAAATAACAATTAATGACACTGCCCTGGAAATAGTAGAGGAATACATATACCTGGGTCAACTAATACACATATCAGGCTCTGTACTTCCAGAAATAAACAGAATAATCAAATTAGCATGGAGAATATATATATATATATATATATATATATATATATATATATATATATATATATATATATGTATATATACATATATATACATATATATATAACCTTTGGTACGGAGGGTGATTTTGGCATCTAGGAACACCAAAACGAAAAACGAAATTTTTCCGAAGTCGTGTCATGCTACTCTCTACAATAGCCCTATTTCATTCTGAAATAAGACTAATAAAAAAAATTAAAGATAGAATTACGAAATACACGGGAAATTGTTAAACTGCAGATGATATAAAAAAAAGAAAATATTTCAAGTGGCATTTTTACATCAAACAAAAAAAATTAAATACAAAAGTTATAGAATATTTTGAGATATACAAAAAACCAAAGTAACATTTTGGCATCAAATCAAAAACGAAGAAATAAATAAAATTTCTGGTGAATTTGTGAATTTTCTTAAATATACGTTTTAATGTACGTTTTAGAGAAAAATTTTAACTACAAAAGTTGTAGAAAGTGTAAAGGTCTATGAAAAACTTTTTTGCGTCAAATGAAAAAGAAAGGTAATACGATTTTTTTTCAATTTTGACAGGCCGCCATTTTGTTTCAATTGCGCCGATTTGGTTCATTAACTAACTCGTGCAAGATTTTGACCTAACCGATTTTTATAGCGAGTTTGGATTCGATCCGTCACAAAATACGCTCCCTATCGTGCTTACAAATTCCGTTATAATACATACTTATGCACATGTACGCGTCCATAAAGTTACGCTTAAATTCATTATTAGTTAAATGAACAATGATATTATAAATTCCCGAAACAGGTCGATTTTCAATTTTAATTTACAATTTTTCCAAATTATCATCTAATATACAGGGTGAACCACCTTCGTGTGATGACGTCACCACCATTTTTTTAAATAGATCCCCCATCTGTTTTTGCAATTTCCGGATTTCCCTTGCTGAACTGATTCCAAAAATGTATAAAAGGTTGCATCAAATTGGTACAGAGTGGGCAAAAATACAAAAAAAATTATGAAAATTGTTTAAGGAAAGTTATACGTTACTGAATGTAATAATCAAATTAAATGGAATTACGAAGTTATGCAACTACTGTGATACACTACCAACAACAAACAAACGAAAATTTACAATAAATGGTGTTTCTGCTTAACTCAGTTGTATCAACGTGTACTGTTTTTTTTACTTACCAATACACGACGTGGTTGCTTCTTGTGATCACTTACTCCAAAGAAAAAATAATAACGAGGGTTTGGGGGAAGGAAGGCCAAAGGGAAATTCAAGGGGGGAGTAACAACCACTCAATTAACTGTAATCTTGTTTCAAGAAAAGTTGGTGTTGTGATAAATTAATACCGATTCCGACAAAATTTTGCCATTCGAAAAACCGAGACCGAAAATTATATCTTTTTCTATTACTGAGCCGATCAATACTAATACTACCTACCACTATATAGTAAATTTTTAATCGTATTCTTGGGCGGTGTTGTCAAGCTGTACCTATAATTTTACTTTAGCAAAATAAAATTGCGTGAACAAATGTTGACATTGTTTTCCATTGATCGTTAGATAATGACTGAACCGGGTATTACTTTCGTCTCTAACATTCTGATTTTAAATAACCCCATAGAACAACTTTAATGGGCTCAGATCAGGTGATCTAGCGGGCCATTCCACTGGTACCCTTCTTCCTATCCACCGGTGTGGAAAAAATATTTTTATAGTTCACGGGCTTGGATCACTAATAAAAGCTGTTAGATACAATGTTAACAATAATGCAAGGTGTCTTTAATAGTTATTGAAGTAGTTGTATAACAATACGTAATTTCATTTAATGTGATTATGACGTTTATTTTTTATTTATTGTTTTGTAAGTAACTTGAAATTTTTGCTTTTTGCCCACCCTGTACCAATTTGAAGCAACTTATCACACATTTTTGGAATTAGCTCAGCAAGGGAAATATGGATATTAAAAAAAGGGGGGATTCGATTGAAAAAAAATGGTGATGACTTTATCACTCTAAGGTGGTTTACCCTATATATTAGATTATAATTTAGAAAAATAGTAAATTAAAATCAAAAGTCGACCTGTTTCGGGAATTTATAATATTATTATTTATTTATCTATTAATGAATTTATGCGTTACTTTATACAGTGTGTCCTATTTTCCAAGGAAGCACCCCTGTAAAATCCACATTTTACAAACGATTTTGATTCAATTTTTTTGATAGATTCGATGTGTCAAAACAGTGTTTTGGCACAAATTTTCATAGCCTTATTTCTATTTTCAAGGAACTCGATGTTAATTTTTTTTGCCATAAAAGACGAAAGTAAATTAAACATTTTTTTCTCAAATATGACTACACCGCTGGATTCAGAATCGTTACAAATGCAAACTACCAAAATTTTATAAAAAAAAAGTATCAACGACAAAGTTCTTACAACATGAATTTGGAAAAGTTGTATTTTGATAAATTTTTTTTACGTAGATTGTTGACAAATTTTAAAAATGGCAACATGGTAAACCAAACCTAAGACTAGAGTTATATCTTCTGATAGTAATGTGAAACTAGGTTTAATAATTTCATTTATTAACAAAATGCAATCAACGAGTATGCCATGAAAATACAAATTAACAACTCTTAAAAATAACTGACAATACATTTTGATCTTTGAACTCAACTCTAAATTTGCTACTTAGTTTTAGTAATTCAACAGCTTTATTGTGTACCCACTACTTATTAAAACCATTTTTACAAGATTCAAACAAAATCGCAATTAGGCTTTGATTTTGACATTTCATTTATGTCAGTCAGTAGCATTTGTATGAAATAGTAAGTAGTAAATGTTCTAAATAATTACTCGTACTTGACAATGGCTACTTTAACGATTCAAGATAAAGTTGAAATTGTACGTTTGTGTGGTCACAATGATAGAAGTGAACGAGAAGTAACTGAAATATTTAATCAGACATCCAGATCGCCGTATTTGCTGCTCTGCAGTGCACGAAATTGAAAAAGTATTTATTGAGACTGGAGCAGTGACCAAACGTATTTAAAAAAAAATTGCTGGCAGGAAATTTTAATGACCGTCTTGTCATAGACTACTTTGCCAACAATCCAACTATTAGCTTAAGAGTAGCTAGCTTAGATTTAGCCTTGCCTAGAGAAAACATTCGGCAATCTTTAGAAAAAAATTCAATACGACCATTTTAACCGAAATTTCTTCACGCTTTAAGGGCAGGTAATACATAAAAGCTTGTCAGTTGTCACTGCCGGTCCCAAGCCTGGATAAAGGAGGAGGGTTGAGCAGAGGGATAACCACCCGCTCTCGTAAAAAGGAGCCTGGTTATGAAAACTGCGATTTTGCCTCGGACCCGAACAGGAACAACACTAAGACGACAAATGGAAAAGGAATATGAGTATTGGAACCTGGAGCGTCCAGAGCTGGTATAGAGCCAGAGCCGCTACAAATGTCATTCAACAACTCGAAAATATAGGAATGGATATAACAGCAGTCCAAGAAATAAAATGGCCTGGGGACGGAAATGTAAAGATGAGTAAATCTGTTATATTTTTTAGCGGCAGTGAACAGGGAAAACATGAATTTGGATCAGGTTTGGTCATGAGAGAAGGTATGGTCCAAAACGTTCTAAATATCAAACCAATAAATGAAAGAATGTGCTACATTATACTAAAAGGCAAATGGTACCACATATCGATCCTCTCAGCACATGCTTCAGCTGAAGAGAAGAACGAAACCACCAGAGATGCCTTCTACGACATCTTAGAGAAAACCATTGACACAATGCCCAAACAAAACAAGCGACTACTCTGTAGAGATTTCAATGCGAAAATATGCAAAGAACCCTGCTTCAACCCAACGATAGGCAAACACAGCTTCCATAATATATCCAATGATAATGGGCAAAGACTTATAGAAGCGGCCACTTCCAACAATATGCTGATAAAATCGACTATGCTCCCACATAAAGACATCCACAAACAGACTTGGATTTCAAATGTTCGCACCACGCGAAACCAAATAAACCATAACATCGTGGATGCGGGTCACGGAAGCAACGTCCTAGAAGTAAGAAGCCTCCAAGGAATATATGGGGATACAGATCATTACCCAGTCCAAGCGAGAGTTAAAATGAGAATATCGACACATAAATACACCAGAACTAAGACAACCCCTCAATGGACCAAGGACGAACTGCAAAATGGAACAAAACAACGACAGTACAGAAAACAACTCGAACAAACTCTAGACTCTGAGACAGAATGTAATGAACCTGAAAAGTTGTGGGAGAGAACTTTAAAAGTAACAGAAACCTCTCAAAAAGTATTCGGAAAAAATAAAGTAAAAAGGGCACAAAAATGGTTTGACGACGAGTGTCAGATTCTCCTAGAAGCCAGACAAAAGGCAAGGAAGATAATGCTACAACTCCAAACAGAGGAAAGTATAGACGCAAACGCGAGGTGCCGAAAAGAGACAAGAAAACTAATAAGAACCAAGAAAAAAGAGTATAAACGAAGGAAATATGAAGAAATAGGAAGAGACCGCCCAAAACCAGGCTCCAGAGAATTTTACAGGGCAATTAACTTTGAGAAGAAATGCTTCAATGCCAAATCCATTCCGACACTTAGGAACGGCCAAGGTCACTTAATATTCAAAGAAGAAGAACTGACCGAAGAATGGAGAATATACTTCAAGGACCTCCTAAGCATAAAACCAGAAAAGTGCATAAAGCAGAGACCTACATAACAGCAGACCTACCAGTGGAAGAACCGTCCCCTCAAGAAACAAAAAGGGCATTGAATAAGCTGAAGAACTCCAAGGCGCTTCGCTCGGATGAGATACCGGAAGAACTACTAAAATATGGTAGAAATGCACTCCATTTGCAAATTCACGAATTAATAACTCTCATATGGCGAGAAGAAAAAATACCTAAAAAATGGAATGAAAGTATTATCGCACCCATTCATAAAAAGGGAGATAAATCAAAATGCGCCAACTACAGTGGAATCTCACTAATAAACACCGCATACAAAACACTCTCAAACATCCTGCTATATAGATTAACCCCTTATGCAGAAAATATCAAACCGGCTTCAGAAAATACAGGTCAACTATAGACCACTAAGGCAAATTCTAGAAAAGGCTTGTGAATATAATAGAACAGTACATAACCTCTTCATAGATTTCCAACAGGTTTATGGTAGCATAGGGAGATGCCAAGTATGGAACGCAATGGCAGAGTTTTCAATTCCAAAAAAGCTGATCCAGATGACCAAAATTTGCATAGAGGGAGGAGTATCAAAGGTACGGGTAAACAATAACCTATCCAGCAGCTTTGGAATAGATAACGGACTAAAACAAGGCGTTGCCCTCTCGCCACTATTGTTCAACCTCGTCTTAGAGAAAGCCGTGAGAACAGTTGAGATAAAAACTGAAAACGAAAGGTCCCAAATTGCTGTTAGCATACGCGGATGACATCGACATCATCGGGGATTCTGTCGTAACAATAAAAAATATCAAGATCGAGAAAACAACAAGCGAAGTAGGACTAAGAATTAACGAGGAAAAGACAAAGTACATGTGCGTAAATAGAACGGCACGAAGATATAGATTAGGACAAAACGTCACAATAAACAATTCCAACTTCGAAAGAGTGGAACACTTCAAATACCTTAGTGCCACAATTACAGCAGAAAACGACATCACTGAAGAAATCAAAGGCAGAATCTAGTCCGCAACCCGCTGTCTTTTTGCACTCAATAGCCACTCAGACCCATACTAACATATGGTAGCGAAACGTGGACAATGACCAAAGCAAACGAAGATAAACTCATATGCTTCGAACGAAAGATTCTCAGAAAGATATTTGGACCCTAGCACGATCCGACGACCAACCGATATCGCATTATACCTAATGCAGAGGTCCAAAAACTATACAATGATAGCGATATTATCCAGCGTTTAAGATGGGCAGGACACGTACAGAAGCTACAAGATGAAAGACTTGTAAAACTGATATGGGAAGAGACTCCAACAGGCAAAAGACCACTCGGACGCCCCAGAATGTGTTGGAGAGACAACATAAGATCAGACCTCCAAAAAATGAACATCCCACTCGATAACAGGTTGATGGAAGACAGGGCCTCCTGGAATAAAGTTGTGCAGTCAGCCAAGACCCGCCCAGGGCTGTAGCGCTAAGTGATGATGATGATGATACAGAAAAACACATGGAATATTGTTTGTGAACTCAAGGTGAGTACCTTAATTCAAGAAAATTCTTAGCTATTGTAATGTTTAGTGATGAAGCCACGTTTACCACCAATGGCGAAGTTTCATCACAAAATGCAAGATTGGGCATCTGAAAATTCTAACTGGGAAATGAATTGCAAAAGCTAATATTCTGAGAAGGTGAATGTTTGGAGAAGAATTTTAAAATACAAGATAATAGGTCCATTCTTTTTTGAGGGTAGCATGAATGCCAATAACTTCATGGAATTCTTGGAAGGTGAGTTATCCGCAGTGGTTGCTGAACTGCTACTAGCAGAAAGAAGAAATTTGATATTTCAGTTAGATGGTTGTTCTGTACACTATTCTAGGATGGTTAGGCAGTAGCTTAACGAAAAATGTCCAAACGGTTGGATAGGTCGAGGCAGCGAGTTGATCGACTGGCCTCCTAGATCGCCCGATTTAACTATATTGGATTTTTATCTATGGGGTCTTTTGACACAAAAAGTGTATAAGACACGTCCAAGGAATAAAGCTGAGCTGTGTGGTAGAATACGACAGGCCTGTGCTGAATAACGCCACAAGAAATAAAAAAGCGCTAAGACATAATCGCAAACGAAACGATAAATGTGTGGAAATTAACGGAGGTATAGTCGAGGGTAGAAAAATTTAGAATTGAATTATTATTAAGTACTTTAATTAAAATGTATTATTAGTTGTTAATTTGTATTTTCATAACATCAGCACAAGTTTACAATACTTTCAGAAGCTATAACTCCAGAACGGGTTGAGTTATCAGCTTAGAATTTTTACTGTTTTATGTTTAAATCCTAGTTTTCTAGAATTTGTCTACATTCTACATAAAAAATTAATTGAAATACAACTTTTTCCAAATTCATGTTGTAATAACTTTGTCGTTGAAACAATTTTTTATAGATGCATATACATGCATTGATTTTAGCTGATCCCTATTATTACTTAGGTGGGAAAATACATGGTGTTTTGAGGGTATCAATGATTTCCAACATCATTGGTGGAAATAGAGTAATGTCGTCCAAAAATTCATCTTCACTTATTGAAACCGTTTTTGGTTATTTTGTCATAGGCTCCGCTCAACCTAACTTTGAAAATGTTCACATATATCTTCCATTTTTTTGTAACCCTTCATTGAATTTAGATACATATGTCGAAAGAATGTGTGAGTTAGAAGATTAGTCCCCTATTCCTAGTTTAAGAGAAGATGAAATTTGTGAAAATTTGTTTGTTGAAAATGTATCTAGAGATCCTGATGGTAGATACACAGTATCCTTACCTTTCCAAGGTGATCCTAAATTGCTAGGTGATTCATTTGTATTCGCCAAAAATAGATTATTGTCCCTAGAAAATCGCCTCGCTCAATATCCAGAACTTAGAACAGTTTATAGTGATATATTCCAACACTATCTAGACCGAAGACACATGAGTTAAGTTCCTATTGAAAATATTGATTCGTTGTCATATTATATCCCTCACCATTGTGTTTTTGAACAAGATAGCCCATCCATAATGTTATTTACATTTTTTTGACACTCTTTATACATCATGTTCTTTTTATTTATCGAATTAAGTAGGGCCGTAGTTAACCAGGGAGCTAATTTATCCTGAATAGTTGTCTTCGTTCAGTGCATTGGTTTAACACGTTTGTAACAATAGTTATAAATTCGTTTGTTGCATTATCTGGATTATCAGCAGCGTACACTGATTCCCAACAAAGCTGCTGTAATGAATTTATTACTTTTCCGCCAACCTATCTAATATGCGAGAAAAGTATTGGTTTACCCATAAAAAAGTTAGAAATTTGAATTTTTTTTTGAGTTATTTTCACGTTATCCATCAACAACAACACGAAAAAACGGTTTTTAGAAATAAAAATCCTGTGTGTATGTCGTCGTCGTCGTCGTCGTTGTCGTCATTGTCGTCGGGCACTTTTCCTTGCAAGTCTTGTTAGCACGATACAGCCTCCGGAGTGCAATAAGTCACCAATTTTATGATGGAATATTGTTAAGGACATTTCACAGATGAACCCTATTGATTTTCAGCTCACCAGAGCCAGTACAACGGGTGCTATGTTACTTGAAGTACGACATTTTGTCGTTTATCGAGAAATTTCAGTTTGTTAGCACGATATAGCCTCCGGAGTTCAACAAGTCCCCAATTTTATGATTGAATATTATTCAGGGAATCTCACTGATGAACTCTATTAATTTTCAGCTCACCAGAACCAATACAACCGGTGCTACAGTACTTTAAGTACGATATTTTTGTAATTTTTGGAGAAGTTTCAGTTTGTTAGCACGATACAGCCTCCGGAGTATATACAAGTGATGAATTTTATGATTGGATATTATTCGGTGCGTCTTAAAGATGAACCCTATTGATATTGAGCTCACTAAAGCCAGTACAACGGGTGCTGTGGTACTTGAAGTACCAAATTTTTGTCATTTTTGAAGAATTTTCAGTTTGTTAGCACGATACAGCCTCCAGAGAGTATATGATTGATCAACTTTATGAGTAAGTATTGTTCAAGGTGTCTCACAGATGTACCCTATTAATTTTCAGTTGACTAGAACTACGCAAAACATCTACTTGACACCAATCATTCATTGAACCTAACACAAAACTAGAAGTGCTGCATATTTGTGAAAAGAGACAAGAACTGGATTTCCTTGAAGAACTGGAAATTAGAAGACATTTAAGAAACCCACAATATGAAGTTGTCAATGAACAGTTAAATCTAGGGAGTTCTCCACTAATAAACTGTCCTCTTAAGTGATAATTGTAAAGATCAGCAGATATAGTTTTCCTGGTTTTCTATATCATTGCACAGTTATACTGATCTCAATTGGAAAAATTATATTCAGGATATCACCATAGGGCTAATAATATCTAAGCTTCAATATTTGTAATATCACATCTTCTTATTTTTTCTATTAACATACATTAAGTCAATCACAAGTTAGGTCACTTCTTGGTCTAGCCAAAAATAACTACTTAGCATCAGGTAGGCATCAAATGAAATGTAACTTCTGTCATTCTGACGATGATATTGATTTATCGAAACAATTGTCAATTTTTTAGAATTTTCAAGAATTTTTATTATATTGTGGTATTAACTATACTATTTAAAACACTAATATTAGTAGATTCCACGAAGTAAGGGTCGAGACAGTTAATTTCATCAATGTCTTTACCGGCTCCTGATGTAGTTTTAGAAATGATAACCCTTTTAAAAAGATATAAATTGGTAGATAGTATAATCCAACATTATTGGATGAGATGGCATTCTGAATATTTGTCATATATGCAATCACGCTTAAGTCGTAATCATGCACGAATGTATCCCACATTTACAGTGGCCTTTTTGGCGGTCATAGAAACTTTGTAGGAAAGGATGGGATTGTTCGAATTGTTAAGGTACGGACCAGGAATGGCCCTTACATGCACTCAGTTGTTAAACAGGAGACTACCCAGTCAATCAACTGAAGAGGAAATTTTGGTTGTAAATGCTTCATTAAATTTTATTTTAATTTTCTTTCCCTTCTGGAAATCGTATTTTAGTGATAGTTTGTAGTTTGGGAATTTGTTTAACAGATAATGGCTCTGGTTGCTCATCATGGCGTGTGCATGAGCACCCATGTTGTAATTTTGTAGATGTAAGGCCATTCTTGGTTAGACATAATTCTTGGCTAGACATGCGCAGACAAATTGTATGAAATATAGTTATTTTAGTTGAATTTATTTTTACTTTTCCGCCCAACCTATCTAATATGCGAGAAAAGTATTGGTTTACCCCAAAAAAAGTTGGAATTTTGAAAAAATTTTTTTAGTTATTTTTACGTTTTCCATTAACAACAACACGAAAAACCCAATTTTATGATTGAATGTTGTTAAGAACATGTCACAGATGAACCCTATTGATTTTCAGCTCACCAGAGCCAGTACAACGGGTGCGATGCTATTCAAGTACGAAATTTTGTCATTTTTTGAGAAATTTCAGTTTGTTAGCACGATACAGCCTCCGGAGTTCAACAAATCACAAATTTTATGATTGAATGTTATTCAGGACATCTCACAGATGAACTCTATTGAATTTCAGCTCACCCGTGCCAATACAACAGGTGCTCCAGTACTTTAAGTACGATATTTTTGTCATTTTTGGAGAAGTTTCAGTTTGTTAGCACGATACAGCCTCCGAAGTATATAAAAGTGACCAATTTTATGATTGGATATTATTCAGAGCGTCTCAAAGATGAACCCTATTGATATTCAGCTCACTAAAGCCAGTACAACGGGTGCTATGGTGCTTGAAGTACCAAATTTTTGTCATTCTGGAGAATTTTCAGTTTGTTAGCACGATACAGCCTCCCGAGAGTATACGATTGATCAATTTTATGATTGAATATTGTTCACGGTGTCTCACAGATGTACCCTATTGATTTTCAGTTGACTACAGCGAGTACAGCGGGTCCTATAAATCCAGATATATTACGTTTTTGATTATTTTTGGAGAAATTTCGGTTTGTTAGCACGATACATTCCCCGAAGTGAATATAAGTAGCATTTTTATTGAAAGAATATTATTCAGGGCCACAGATGCGGAAAAGTTAGTTTTAATCTTTAAAACCGTTTAGTTTTTTATTTTCGTTTATTCATAATAAACTTGGGGGGCAGGATGATTTGGCGTATTTATAACTTTAGTATATAGTATCATTTCGTTCGTTGAACAGTAGTAGTAGATATTCGTACCCAGCCGAGAGAGCATTGTTTAAAATTCCGTTGCTGGTAGTTATCGACAAACCGGTTATTATTTTGCTTTATTATAATTTGTTACGGTGAAAGGTGAAATTGATTCCCTTTTTCCCTCCTCTATCTTACCCTATAGCTACGAGTATTTCACCGAAGATTACAACCTGCCGATGCATAAGGTAAGATTAATTTATTATGCATTCCACTAATAAGATTTATTTATAGAAAAAATTGAGTCTATTATTTTAAGCCATATCAATAGTACCTATTTAGTTTAATCATTAATTTTAATGTTTTCAATAAATAGTTCAAATTTTTTGTCCTAGTATACCTAAATATTTTATTATTATATTATAATTCTCAATACTCTAATAAAATCATTATAGTACTCAGTCTAAAAACTATGTGATTTTGAGATTAAAAATGAAATCTATAAAAATGCCATTATTTCCCACTATTTACCCTTCATCTGCCCTATTTTTCTATATGAGTGGTAAATATATGTGTAATAAAAAACGTTGAAATTTACCTTCTATCTGGATTAATTAACAGCTCCTGCACCACTGAACTAATAATATTTTGAACAGCTATGGCACGTCCTACTGCATCAGTGTTTACTAAACATAAAAAAATTATCTTGGGAATCAAATATGGTCTGATAAAAAATATAAAATAATTAAATGCATCAATAAAATGAAATTAGTAAGAATATATCTTGAAATGAAGATGAAATAGAAAAAGGAATCAACAATGTTTTCTACAGTGATAATTTTTCTAGTTAATATCTACTTACACCCATAAAAATATTCATCGACTGTTTTTAGCCATCCTACGTCATCGTGAGAATGTGGTACAAGATGGATATTGATTTTATTTTCATCTAGGGGGTGGCATACGACACACCCAACTTTACTTTTATCATCATTTTTAATTGATTTTCCTTCTGCAGCAATTAAATAAACAACCAACACAACTAGCACCTTAGTAATCATCGTCAGTATTATTGATTCGGTACATCGGTATGGATACTTCGATCAAGTACTTTTATACTGTTAAATTGATAAACAACTTGAGATAATTTGAATCTATGGAAAGATAACAGAAACAAATATGTACTTCAAAGTATTAGTTACGTTAAGTGAATTGATTTTATGACTTCGAATACCTTGAAATCTCCATATTACAATACAGTTGTTTTTAACATGATGTATTTGTATATTAGATCTAAAATATTGCACAAGCAACTTCTTCAATTTGTAGAGGCTCTGCAGATTTTTGTCATTCCAATATTTCAATATTTTTGAAAAGCTATAAGATACACCGGCATAAGTGGTACTGTAATAATCTTAAAGAATTCCTTCATGTAATTACCGGTGTCATTATGTAATAACAAAATAAATTCATTCAATGTAATTATTCGCTGGAGTCATCCATGTAGTAACGTATTCACCAGTGTAATAACCCTAAAGAAAACTCTGTAATAACCAAGAAAAAACTCTGCTGTCACCCAAATGTAACAAATCGCTGTCGCCAGGTGTAACACTCTTAAGTGCAATCTGCCATAATCCTATAATAAACGCTGTCACCACTGTAATCATATTATGGTAACCATGTATTTACTCGCTGGGTTTCTGCTGTATTGGTCCTAGACTCTATGTTTCTGGGTGCGTTGTAATCTCTATCACCCCATAAAACACCCTGTTCGCTTCGTCGTATTTCTGCTAACAAAATCCCGCTTACGTGTAATAACCCTAAAGAAAACTCTGTAATAACCAAGAAAAGACTCTACTGTCACCCAAATGTAACAAATTGCTGTCACGAGATGTAACACTCTTAAGTGCAATCTGCCATAATCCTATAATAAACGCTGTCACCACTGTAATCATATTATGGTCACCATGTATTTACTCGCTGGGTTTCTGCTGTACTGGTCCTAGACTCCATGTTTCTGGGTGCGTTGTAATCTCTATCACCCCAGAAAACACCCTGTTCGCTTCGTCGAATTTCTGCTAACAAAATCCCGCTTACGTGTAAATAAACCTGTGCCAAAATGTTCCTAATGGAACGAGAAGACAGCGTAGCTGGCTGTCACCACCAACGATTTCGCGGGAAACAAGAGTCGTCGGCTCCTGGAAGAAATGTCCGAAAGGGTTGGCTTCGGCCTCCGCTGCTACTAGCTGTCGTTGGTAACGAGAAGTATTGTGCTATAGGGTTACGTCAGTTAGGTCAGTTAGGGGGGTGGGTTGAGGAAAAATCTTATGTGTAGCTCTTATCGGTATATGTTATGTATTCATAAAATCATGCTCTCCTGGTTGAGAAAATAAACTAACCGATAATGATTTCTTTAGCGAGTTTATTATAGAAAAAATAAACAAAAATGGCACCAATTGACAAAAGCGTCAGGAATAATTGAATGTGAAGTCTTGTGACTGTGAATAATTAAAACCAATGATAAGATCGAGAGAAAACTTGGGATACCATGGTACAATAACGAGAATAAAATGAAATTTGTTCGTTTGAAAATAATCGCCGCATCCTAAATATTTTCGCATATATGAAACTTGGAAATTAACAATTTAGTATTCAACCTCAAATGTGCTCCCTATCCCTGATTCATACGGAGAGGTATCACCATTGAATACTCGTATGCGATATGAAATAACATAAATTAAATTATACAGCTAGTATCATAGATGCGGGCTGGCAATGCTAATAATTTGATCAAACTACAAAAGAAGTCATAGTACACAGTATAATTTTTAAATTCTCAGACTGGGTGTTCACAAAAACGCCGACGGCCACGACTCGCGTTTCGAACAAAAAAACTGTTCGAATTTGATTTGATTACCAAATTCTCCTGTGATTTTATTTTCAACTTCCCCTGTATAATACAATTCGAATATTATGCTCAAAACATATAACTAAATATATCCTTCTTCTCAACATTTAATATTTCCTTACATCAACAAAAAATTCATTTTAACTTTACTACCACATAAGAAATACAGATAAATATCGTTTTCTGAAATTCCAATGAATATTTCAAAGTACCCGACACCTTAGCGCTTCATGAGAAAACTCTCTTCCAAACTCTGTTATCTGTATCTGTGCAACCTTTTCAGGCCATAAAAAATCACCCCAACTGCAAATTTGAACTCGCTGTATCTGACCGTTACGTTTCAAATTCTTTTATCCCATTGGCCAGATCCTACTATTTTGCTCCTTCCTCGCAACTACGTCAACCGACATATAAATACGAATACAACCTCAATTTTAGTCACTTCCCAAATAGCTCACAAACTTCCCAGTCGCCAGTCGTCACTCAAACTTCCCAGTCGTCACTCGTACACTTCCCAGTCGCCAGTCGGCATTCACAAACTTTCCAGTCGGCATTCACAAACTTCCAGTCGTCATTCGTCACTCGTACATTTTTTCCTCTTCATCATTTAACCGTGGTACATGAAGGTACTCAAGTCATAAGAGCCCCCGGCGTTTTTTATCCCGGTAACAAACATGTGTACTTAATCTTCAATCATCCATTAAACTATCATATTATGTGTAAAATAATCTCAGTTAATGCGTATGTACAAGTGAGTTCTTAATTGTCTATGCAAAAATAAATAAAATTATAAATTCATGCAATATATAAAAATGAAAGTGACATAAGCGTTTAATTTCATCATACATTTCATCATCACATCCTACATCAGTGAATACAATCGTTTGGTTCTTCGAGTACATCAGCTAACAACAAAGAACTTTCATTCCATCTATTAGCCCACGTAAAAAAGGGTTAATTAGAACAAAAACCCTTCAGAGCGCGTACAGTAGACGCTTCCTTGTAATCTTCTTTTCCCCCTTTCGAAAAAAATTACACTTGATAAGTTAAAATACTACGTCTTAATTCTCTGTTACCTAAACTCTGAGGACTCCTCAAAAACTGTTATCCGTGAACCCCAAAAAACTAGACCGCGTTCGACCGCGAGTTTTTACCAACTTCAACGGTTACATTTTCGTAGCTTCGGAATTTTCCCTATGTCAGCTTCGTTTATTTTTTTGTACATGTTAATTCCTGATTGGTGGAAACTTATCGTTCGACGTAATTGTGTAATAGGTTTTTTACCTCGATTAAGAATGAATTTTCATTTTAATCCGTAAAATTTCGTTAATTTGACGCAATTATTATTTCTTGTTAAAATATTCTTTTTTTGCAACACATCAGACTGCCTAGCTAAGTGTTTTTTTCTTTGTTTGTATGTCAACGAACGCTTTCTTTAGTTTGAACGTTACAATATAAATTGTAATTTGTTATACAGGGTGATCCTCCCTATGTTTCTTACTTTGGTATTTATTACAATACCGCGATTTTCAATAGTTAAGTTGTAAATCACTGTAAAAATGTTCGTTGATGTTCATTCCATTCAAATTTTTCGACATTTATTCATTTATATGCTAGGTAACTGCTGATAGCATATTCAAGGCGTTTGTTGAATAATGTTAGTCCAGGATCACAAACCAGGATAAAGGAGAAGTGAGTTCCACTTGTCCCAATATTCGGGGTACTGCTTGTTTTAGCTTTAGAAATTATTTACATAGATCCGTGGTGAGTGTATTTAGGAAGTAGCCAATTATTTTGTAAAAAAATATATTCACCAAAATGTAAAACGAATTTATAACATTAAGACGTTAGATTGTAAGAATGGAATGAAATTTCGAATTTTAATGTTTCTCTTTTAATCAACAGTTGGCGCGGGTAATTCATTGAAAACTTCCTCGGGATTCAAATCTGACCAGTGAAATGTTGAAGTGGCTCCAATACGAATTTCACTTCAGTACATGGAGTTATTTCAGTTATTCGTGGAACGTACTTTGAAGTTTTTTTCCTAGGGCAAAATTTAGCAATTATCCAGTCACCCACTTGTAAAGCCAACACATCACTGCTACTAATCTTCGTAAAGTCATTTTCTTCCGTAATTTCGGTTTGTTCATCCCCTATATCATACTCATCCGATTCATTCAGTAAATCTTCAAGACTTTCTTCATCACTCGTGTCATCGTCTGAAACGGCCTTCTTATGTTTTTTTGCTGGTAACTTAGTTTTTATGTCATCTTCAAAACTACCTTCAACGCTAATCTCTTCGTTTGAGACTACCCCTTGACGTTTCTTTTAGGCTTTTTTATCTTTCATGATGTCATTGTCCTTTAGTTTCTGGAGTGCGTCTAACGATGTAATAACCTCGGCCCCACCGCATATTCGTTTTCTTTTGGTCTGCAGCTTTTGAGATTGTTTTACTTGCTCCAAGAATAGTTCTTCAAATGTTCTTTTTCTAGCATCTACCGCTGGAGCCGTGAGGATATTGTCTAGAGGAGAAGGCAATACCACTGCATCATATTCTTCAGAAATATGAGAATTAATAAACCATCTGAAGTTGAGCAGGTAGTTGGTGGGTGTTGATCATTTGTACTTGATCTTGAAGGTTGAGGTTCTGAAATTGGCTGTCGAGTCTGGACCAAATCATGACAAAATCAATATTTTTCTAGATGAGCGAACCACCTTTGATACGCTGCTGAGTCAAAGTTTTCTACTGAAGCAACAATGATGGAAAAGGGAAAAATACCATCTTTTTGGAATACATGCTAAATAATAACTGGATTCCGTGAAAACACATTTATACAATTATGAAAAGTTCAATACTTTGCTAGTTCAAATTTAAAGTTTGTTAATTTCACGCCCGTTGTGTGTACTTAGTTCTGACCCTGCCGATCCTGTAGCTTTCACTCCTTCCCATTTTTTGATCCTACCTCCCTAACTAATATTCCTGCTCCTGACCTGAATAATCAGAATAATAATAGATTAGATAGATTTCAAATGATTGATCGAACGGTCCACGATTTTTGAAAAAGATGGAATTTGGAATACCTCACTAGCTTGCAATCGCGACAACACTGGAATACCAATAGTCTTCCTGTAAAACTACCCGTTGTGTTAGAGCAGCCAACTACACCACCCCTCCACTGGCCTTATGGCATGAAGATTCCGTCCTCCGACAACCTCTATTCGGCTCCTGTGGTTACACACTTGCGAGAAGTCGTCAGCTGGCGCCATCCTCACTTTCAGTTGCGAACCACCAACACCTCAGTTCAGATGAGAGACTCTGAACTAGAAGGCAATGCGGCAATCTTGAAGAAACCCAAGAAGGTCGAAACCGGACAGTGTACTATGCCCTTCTCCTATCGGTTGAGAATCACCACAGATGTCCGTATCGACAAAAGGGTTGATCGACGTCACTTTTGGGGATGTAATTCAATATTCTGCGTGGTATTAGCCAGAAAAGTAGTTGTTGTTGAAATTATTGAAATTTCGACTACAGCGTAGGTGCAGTAGAAAATCGAAATTAATTTTTCATATAGACACACTATGAAATTTTAATTAATATTATATATATAACAAAACTTATGATTCTTGGGGATTCCAGTGACAGATGTTGGACTGCGATACCTGATACAATCAACAAAGCAATCGACTTTTATAAAAGGGGTGTCTTGTGAAAAGGAAATAATAACATCTGCAGGTTCTACGCGAGGTGTCTGACATAGTGAGAGTATACTGGATACTTCGCGGGATTTTTAATGTGAAACCTGAACCATCGGGAGAGTTGAACTGCCATAAATGATGATGGGTTTTGAGTTGAGCAATGTGAGAGGTGCTCAGCGTCGAGGCCGTACTACATTAACTTTTGACATTTTGTAACACAACTCGTGGATGGATGCTGTTTGTCTCTATGAGTGGTGGCAGCCTCTGAGGCTGGACTGCCGACATTGACGAGTTATACATAACATACCGCATTACTCTTGATGACTAGGTCAACACTTTATACAGGCATCTCATAAGATAAGTTTTGTCAAATCATTGTCTGTCACATTTCTTGTCAATTTTAATAATAAAGAATAATAACGCACCTCAATTTTAATAGTTCAAAGGACAACATTTTAACGTTTATTGGCACACCTCAACACCTGTACTAAAAGTTGTTGGATGGTCGCTTACTTTTATTCGATTTTGTCTAGATAAAAAACAGTGGTCAGTTTTTCTTGTACGTTGAAATTTCTGCTAGATTTTCAAAATTAAAATATAATGTATTATAACATACCTAATGTTAACTCATGGTTTATAAAGTTTTAAAGACATAACTCACTTTGCAGTAAGTACTAATTTTGTTTAACTATAACAGTAAATTATTCAACATTATATTTTAGCCCTTGATAAAGAAAATAAACATTTTCGAAACGTTGGGTAGTAAAAAAGAGTTTTAATTATCACCTATAGACGGAATCCCCAAGAATCATAAGTTTTGTTTTCTAACTAGCCGTCGAGACTACCTTCTTGATATATATATATATATATATATATATATATATATTATTCTATATATGATAAATTACTTACTTACTTTTGATTATGAAATTTAAATGTAGATGTTTATTATTTAGAATTTTTGTTTAGTTTGGCTAGCTCAGTTGGTTATTGTTATTTTGTTTAGTAATTTATTTTAATTTGATTATTCGGGAGCATGAAATCCTTTTTCTCTTTGAGTCCTGGCTTTTATATTGTTGTAATTGTTTAAATAAAAAGAAAACACATTATTTTGAAATCAATTTAATTTTAAATTTAATATTTTATATATTTGATAAAAATAATATGAGACGCCACTGGTTGTATTGTATCTACTTATTTATTTTAATCATTTCATCAATGCGCATGCGTGAAAAACTAGTCATGCGCTTTAGCATAAAACGAACAATTCTTACACTAAAGAAGCATCTATATTTATACAAACATAGTTTGTTTGACGATGCAGACAAGTAAATGGTTCATGAAAAACATAAAAGAATTTATATATATATATATATATATATATATATATATATCATAGTTATATATGATACAAATTGCTGTGGAAAGAAAATAGTTATATACATAGATAGAAATATAGGAATTATATACAGATGGGCATAGTTATTACATTATGAAATTTCAATCACCAGATTTATGCGATTACAAGATGGCGTAAGTACATATTTTAATTTATATAACATTCGGCCTTTTATTAATTTTAACTATTTATGCAATTAATTAACGATATAAAGTCTGTCTCTTTCTTTTTCAGATCGATCATATGTGCAAATGTTTATCAATTTATGAAATTAAGTACTTAATTGAGTATTTGAGTTTTTACTCTGATTATTGGCCAATAATGATTTAAAAACACTGACCTGTTGCTCTTGAATTGGGATGAAAGTCTCTGGATTCCAGGAACACTCCTCTGAAGCTCCAAAAAAAACCAAAATTGATGAAAATTTCGTAGATTCTTGCCGAAAAACTTGATACAATTGACTGTGAGTATTACTACAATTGTATTTAATAGTACTTTATAGGTTTAAATGTCTTAAACCGGGAATTTCTTGAAATTTCAGGAACATTATCACACACACTCCTCGCTTCTTGACCCCAGCTTCCCTAATTATTTAAGCGTCCCCTCGATTCTCTACTTTTTTCAACAAACAGTCTTTTGTTCTTTTTCAGGTCAGTATTTCAAAGTTTATTTGTTGATTCACAATTTGTTCTGTCATATTTTATAACCAATAAAATATTGTCTTTTGCAATCAGATCAATTGAAACTTCTTCCACTTATTAAAAAATTTCATACATACACTCTTTTACATTATTAGTTCATTTATAGAGTTCCTATGAGTTTTTTCATCATACAAATAAATTAAAATTGGTTATACATAGATACATTTAAATGGTACAACATTCAATATTATTATTGATAATATATCACTGTTACACTCTTATTATTCATAAATATAAATTCTCTTATGTTATTTGTCTAAACTCTTTGCATTATACTATTTATAATAAACTTTAACAAATTACTATTTATTGATTCAATGTTTATTTTATTTACCATATATCATTTGTCTATATGTCATTATTTGTTTATCTATGAAAATCTATTGAATTCTATTCTATTCAATATTTGTATTTGTTTTTATTCTTAAATTAATGATTATAATGAATTATCTATAATAATATTTGTATTCTAATGTAACTACTTATATCTAAAGTTCCCTTGACTTGACTATATAATTATTTCTTTTTACGTGAACAGCTGGTTATGGTATGGAAAATATTCTTCGTCTTAGGCAACTTTATATACATCATTACATTGGTGAGGCAATCTCTATATTTTGTATTATTATTGAGGTAATTCTTTATTTATTATATTGTTATAGGCTATTATTTAATATATCTTTATTCGATATGTTGTTTAAATTAAGAAAAGTGTTTCCTTTTTACCTGTTTTCTTAAATTATATAATTTTCATATATTTTAATACTAGCAACATATTTTTATAATACTAATTCTCTTATTATCTATGATATCTGGTTCAATATATATATATATATATATATATATATATATATATATATATATATATATATCTATATATATATATATATATATATATATACGAACAAGTAATATTGAATAGTAAATGAGCAGTGAACGAGAAGTATCTGAGAAGTCTGACAAGAAGTAACAATTACAATTAATTTAGTTTTATTAAAATATAAAGCTGATCAGGCAATCTTTGGCTTTCTCATATTTCCCCATGAGCGCAGTTTCTGGGCATATAACTCTTGATGGTTTTTTTTCCACCAAATATTATCAGTGCCGTATTTGGTAACAAAAAATATGAATAATAAAATAGACATTCAGAGTGTTTTACATTAACGATCAATCCCGTTGGTTTCAGAATAATCTTGACGTAGTAACTCATATGTTTCTAAAATTTTTTTCTCCAAACATCTGACAACACTGCTGAATTATTGTTTAAAACTTTTGCGAATGTAAAGGTGCGTACAGACATATAACAAAACTTCGTATCGTAACGCCGTCGCGTAACAAGTGTGGACGGCACTGCGTAACACCGTAACACCAGAACATAGTAACATCTCGGCGTTCCATCGGTTGTCGGTTTTTTGACGCCGCATAAAAGAAATGATACGCACTGATGTTGCACCACTTGTTAGCATGTCTGGACAGGTCTGCGGTACACAGTTGCGATTTATTTTTCGTTTTGTTTATTCAGTTGAAAACATGGAGTGGACAGAAGAATCTACCCCGGATTTCATAAATAGTTATCGTAATAAAGAAATTTTGTGGGATGCAAAACATCCCAAATACTATAATAAATAAAGAAGTATGATGCTTGGGAAGAACTTGTTGTAGAGTTTCGGACAACAGTAGATGAATTCAAAAAAAAATTAATGTTCTTCTGTCAGGACTTAGGCGAGAGAAAGCAAAAATTAAAAAAAGCCTCGGTACGGGTAAAGGTAAGTTTGAATAATTGAAAATTAATTTCTTTTCTATTTTGTTTATTTACTTTTCAATTACAAATTTTATTTTTATTTATTACATGGCTTTCAGATATCTATGAAAGTAGTTGGTTTGCCTTTAAAAGTTTGCTATTCCTTTGGGACAAAAACAAGGTTCGGGAAACCCAAAGCACCGTAAGTATAAAACGAATTACGAATTACGTATAATTATCTTGCCACAAAAGTCGGTTTTCGTTTTAAAAGTACGATGACAATTCGTCTCTAATTCGTGTTGCATTTTCGGTTGGTTTTCTGGGAATATTTCTAATTGGAAATAAAGAAGACATTGGTTTATATTTCTAATTGGAAATAAAGAAGACATTGGTTCATATTTCTAATTGGAAATAAAGAAGACATTGGTTCATTAGTTATAGTTTTATACTTTCCTTCTACAAGCTTTCCATCAATTTCTCTATCAAAGGTTCCATGTGGCGTATACAAAGCACAAGATGTGGAACTTTCTCTTAAAAAATTATGTAGATGAACTACTGCCATTATAACTAATTCAGCTTTTATGGGTTCAAGTAACATCGGTTTACGAAGTACTCTAAAAACGGCTGAGGCGATGCCAAATACATTTTCTACAGTTCTTCGTGCGCGAGATAATCTCTAGTTGAACACTCTTTGCAATGATCCTTTAGGATGTATTACCGAAAACGGTTTTATTAACGACTCAGTTAAGGCAAATGCCTCGTCTCCAATAAAAAAATAGAGAATTTTCTGTTGCCTGCCATGTAAAGCTCCTGGTTCAGGTAAATTTAAGTCATTTCGCTCTAATTTTTTGTAAAGCGAGCAGTTTTTAAAGATACCACCATCTGAAATTCTTCCTCGCTTCCGGTGTTAATTGGAGCTTGTAGAACAACATGCTTCCCATCTAAAGCACCCAGACAATGTGGAAAGTTCCAAGTGTCCTCAAACTGTTTTGCCACTTCTCACCATCTTTCTGGTGTTGAAGGTATCTGTGAAAATTAAAACATATTTCGTTAAAACAAATTAACCAGTGCGCCAAAAATAGGACATATTTTTATTTTCTAAATAAGTGTGTTTATTAAATAATTATTTTAAATTATTTTTAATTTTAGATTGTACACGAAGAAGAAGATAATGATGGAAAGGAAATATCGTGTGATGGAGGAACATTAGCAGATAACGATAAAAATTCTGCTGTACAAGAGAATCGGGAAAGTATAGAAAATGTACCGAAAAGAAAAGCAACACCTAGTACCGAAAATAAAAGCGATGAAGCGACACCTAGTAGGAAACGCCAAAAGAGGAATGAAAATTCTGAGAAATTAGATAAAGCTTTTAAAATACTGTCAGAAGCATCAGCAAACGCTAGAAACCCACAGTAGCAAAACGAATGTCAAATATTTGGAAATCTTGTGGCTAAAGAACTGGCCAAATATTCTCTTGAATTACAAAGTACTGTACAACAAGATATCATGTTAATTTTGTTTAAAGCAGACAAGACCAATCTCGATCAAAGTTCAACCAGTTTTCATCATTCGCAATCATACCGTACTCATACTCTTCAGTCATTCTTTGCAAATTCTGGGCCACAACATTCTCAATTTGAACAGTATCAGGATAGCCAAGCTTCCAGTTTTACTCAACAGCATTCACAGGTACTATCTCCAGCATATAATTATGCTAATTCTAGTATTTCGGATCATTCAAGTCGCAGTACTCCAGTCAATTCTTTACCACGTCAACTATCGAATATGCCTCTTTATTGAATTAGAGGATTAAAGATAAAGATTTGTTTTGTTTAATGTGTGTTTATTATACTTCTTTAATAAAACAGTTTATTACCTGTATATTTTCTTTCAATTCTTCTATAATGGCTTCGCACACTTCAGGAACTATAGCACTTATCGATTGTTTAGAAATTTTGAAAAGGTATTGTAGACTGGTGAAAGAGTCACTAGTCACCAGAAACCGAATTGTTACTGCCAACTTTTCTTGAACAGAAATTGCCGTTCTCCATCTAGTATCTTTTCGTGCTATTTTGGCTCCAATTAAATTAATCAAGTAATCGAAGTCTGTTGGAGACATTGTAGTAAAATTTTTGTAAAGGCCACTAGTTGCCTGAAATTTTAAGTTCAACAGTAAATGATTTCCACTGTACACACTTCTATTAGTATACAACCGGGTCTGCCACCAGCGTCTTTCTACGCGTCTTTTTTATTTTATTTTAACTAAGTAATGCATGTACTATATATAAGCTGCTGCAACAACTTCCATTGCACACAAGAAAAAGACTAATTCAATTGTTCTGTTTTAGTAAAGACAGAACGGCAAAATGTCCCGTTTATAAGATACGCGACGATGTATTGATACGCTATATTTGTTGACACGTTGTATCTTCGATGCGTAACAAACAATTGTTGCGCGACGGAGTTACGATACGAAGTTTTGTTCTATGTCTGTACTCACCTTAAGAATATAGAGAATAGAAGAACGAATTTGCTGTGTCTTCAATATAAATTAAATGTTACGAAGTGGACACATATAGAATGGTACTTCTTGATTGTTTTAGGGTATCGAGTACCATATTTTACCGTTTTATATATAAACTTTGGTTTACACTAATGTTAACCGTTAAACATATAACTTTATTCATTGTTTTGTGCGCTAAAAAGATTAAGTTTTTTCAATCGTTGTTAGTTACATGCAATAAGTATTTCAATGCGAGATAGATAAAATACCTTGTTAATGATGATAATATTAAGAATATTCAATATATAACTAGACATTCAACTTATAGATCCACTACATAGATTAGCATTAAGTGGTAAAAAGATAAACACAGTATTTTTTATTATTATTTATTATGAAACATTCGGAAACACTTGTTTACATTTATTTTTAACCGTTTATTGTACAATTCTGAATACCTTATTTTCAAAACAATTTCTTTAAAAGAACAGATAAACAAATTGTGTAAGTAGCTGGTTGATCTATAATCCCAAGAGCAAGATCAGCTTCTCTAAGTTTCACTACAAACGTCCTAATTTGCATAGATTCCAAACGTACAGGACTAACCTTATCTCCGTCCTTTTGTTCATATTTCTTAGTAAAAGAACCTTTCTTGGTTTTCCAAATGTACTCTTTTTTTCGCAAACTCGGATAGTAACTGGTTGTCAGCTAACGTCATTTCCTCCATTTCCACAATGTTAAAGTACTTGAAAGCGTTTTAAATGTAATAAAGTATGGGATGATATCAGAAAGTTTATTAGAATCAACAAATACAGAGAAGGAAAATTTTAGGGAGTTCGTTAAACTAGAAGAGAACATCAGTTTTATTCCAAATTAAATCAACTTACTGCTATGTACACTGTAACGTGATGAGACAAAATTTTATCATCGGTTTTCTTCATAATGTATTCCAATCTTAGAAAGTCCGTTCGAATATTAATATATTCAGATTGTCAGGTGAGGTTTAGTTAGGGCTCGGTGTTACCGCCTATCATGCGAGTGGGGGGTTGACACAGGATAGGGACACTGCCATCTATAGAGCCTGTCGAGTAACTAAATTCGGTAGATTTAAAAAAATGGACGAAAACTGTAACGTCGTTAGTAATCAATATTAATTGATTTTTATCACTGCGTGCGCACGATGTCATTAAATTTATCGCCGACAAAACAATAGACAATGGAGGATATGTCACCTTCATTTTCAAAAAGAGTGTTTCTCTAGATTTGAGAAGGACAAAGGGGTGTTATTAAGACAGTTTGATTTGCCTTTCCATATGAGAGGAAATTAACAAAAATTGATGGTAAGTTTTAGTGTATTCAATATGGCATGCTATAATTCTGGACATTTTAAAATGTACCCATTGAATAAATAATAATCTGGATTTTATTTTATGTTACAGCTATTCCCTCGACCAGTATAGGTGTTGAACCATTGCCACCTTCACCACATGTGGAAGATATTTCTTCCACCAGGAAGGTATTGAGCCCTTGCCGATTTTCATATATAGCCCATGGTATGACAATGAGTATTAACTTTTGTTGAGCCATTCCGTCTACGTATTTGGTCTAGCGGTAACCAAAAGTCCAAAATATACAATGAAGACAAAATATTTTTTTTTCGGAGGTGAAAAAATGCATCATGCACGCTGCTCTTTGCTGCGACTTGGACTTCAACCAAGTAAAACCACACCTCCTTTAAGGGAGTCTGCTTTGGAACCGCTGGTTAGCATTACATCAAGGCAGACCCGGTCTCATTTTCTTATACCTGCTCTGCAGCTCTCTTTTGTCTCCCATATTCATCCTTTTCTTTTTGGCTCATATTATCTCTTATCATTTTATTTATAGATTTCCATTTTTGCCTGCTCTCGAACATCTGAGGTACAAATGTGTCCACTGTTAAATAGATGCCCACTTCAAGAGACGTCGTTGTTCTATGTCGGTTCCATCTTTCGCAATGGAATATTGTGTATTCCACCGTATCCACGCTGTTACAGTATTGGCACATGTCGCAGTTGTCGTGACCAAAACGTTTAGCGTATGTCCTGAAACATCCGTGTGCCGTTAAAACTTGAGTTAAAAAGTAATCTGTTTCACGGTGTTTACAGCTAATCCAAGCTTCAATATCGGGTATTACTCTTTTCGTCCACTGCGCTTTTGTGGCTTCATTTATCCACCTATGCTGCCAAATGGATAGGGCTTCAGCTCTGGCAGTGGCCTGTTTTCCAGCCTGAACTTCGTGTCTATTGTTGTATAGATATGTCTTTTCCCAGACCATAAGGTCTATAGGTAATGTAGCTGTTACTCCTTGCAGCGCAACACATGAAACCGTCCTGTATGCCGATGCTACCAGCAATAGCATCTTTCTCTGGGCTTTTTTCATTCGCTTTCTGTATTTTTAATTTTTAATGCCCTGTTACACACAGGAGCACCATATAGTAATATGTTGTGCATTGCACTACACAACACAGCCCGTCGGCTACTTCTTGGTCCTCCAACATTAGTCATGAGCCTTATTAGTCTAGAGACCTTTTCTTCAGTCTTTTGTGCCGTAACTTCAATATGTTTGCCAAAGCGCATCTTCTCATCGATAGTTATTCCTAAGTATTTGATTGTTTTTGCAGGGGAGACATTTATTCCTTGAAAATTAAAAACTATTTCTTCCCTGTCTCGTTTACCTCTAAGTATCACTGCTTCGGTTGTATCTGGCACTAGTGTTGATTTATGTCTTTCCATCCAATTGTTAATATCTTGTAGACACTTATTCGCATTTCGTACTAAGATATGCTTATGTTTGGCTCCTATAAGTAACGCTAGATCTTCCACGAACCATATGCAGCAAGCGTCATCTGTGAGGTCCAGATCTAGTACATGATAGAGAATATTCCATAGGGTCGGTCCTTAGACCGAGCCCTGTGGTACCTCTGCGGTAACTTCTATGGCATCACCTTTTCCGACAGTAATCTTTCTATTTTTTAGGTAGCTAGATATAATGTTGATCAGATAGCTAGATATATTTCTTTCTCATAGTTTCTTCATGATAATGCTATGACGGGCCGAGTTAAACGCGTTTTTCACGTCTACCGTTATTAGCACACACCATTATTGCTTGTATTCTTCCACCATTTCCTTCATGGCCTCCAGAGCTTGTACAGCTGACTTTCCTCTTTGAAACCCATACTGATGCTTATGTAGGCCTTCCTTTTTTTCCAATTCAGCCGTTAACCTATTTCAGATGAGTGTTTCCATAAGTTTGCTGATTGTATTCAGCATACAAAGTGGTCTATACGAATTTGCTGATTCTGGGGGTTTTCCGCCTTTTAGTATTAATATAACTTTAGCCAGTTTCCATTACTCGGGAAAGACCTGTGACATTACCACACTGTTCATAGTACTCAGAATCAGCTGAAGGAATTTAGGAACAACCAGTTTGATTGCTTCCGGTGGAATTTTGTCTCATCCACGGGCCTTTCTGTTCTTCATGCTAATAATGGAGGTCTCAAATTCCTGGTTCGTAAAGGGGTTTATGTTTGTATCATTCTCTACTATTTCCCAGCTATCAGCCTCAAATGAGAAAAGGTGAGTCACAGCTTCTCTTTCCTTATCGGTACTTAAATGATAGGGCACCAATGTATTAAACCTTTTTGCTACGATTTTGTACGCATCTCCCCATATATTGTTATCCAGCTCTTGGCGCAGTTCATTCCAATATTCCTTTTTCGCTTCTTTTATAACTTTTCCTAATTGGTTCTGTTTTGTTTTATATAGATTTTCTAAGTCCTCTATGCCATCTATTCTTCGTGTTTTTGCTCTAGTCAACTTCCTCCTAAATCTTATGCATTCTGCCCTTTTCTCACCTATTTTTTGTATGCTTGTTGGATCCATTTGCTTAGCGTCTGATAAGTAGGTTCCAAAGTATTTCTGCAGATTAGTCCAATGTTGTTAGTAAAAGCGTAAAAGACAAAATATTAAAAAATAATAAATCAAAAAGTAGTTCAGAAATCAAAAATATATTTAAATACCTAAAAAATCAAGAATTCCAAAAAAATCAAAAACTCCAAAAAAAGGTATTCCAAAAAACCAAAAAAATGTAAACTTTCAAACATTTTATGATATTTCTATGGCTTAGTACAAAAACATGTGTAAACATATTATTTGAATAGTAAACGCATTTTGTTATCTTTTGTTGATATAAAGTTTCAAACATATTTGTGTGTTAACTTGTAGAAGCTCAACCAGAAACGAGAATGGACTTCCACAAGACGGTGTTGTGGATTAGGTAAAAATGAGTCATGTCTTTCTTTAGCGTTAATTATTGATTTAGTGTTATTTACTGCTAATTTTATTTCTTTCTGAAATTTATTATTTGGCTCTTTTTTAATGGTTTCAAAATTTCCAGCCTGTATAAAATTGTTGGTTTTTAATATATATATATATATATATATATATATATATATATATATATATATATATTATAACGTATATGTAAGGTAGAAACATTGTCATGAAATAGAATAATTAGAAATTGCTAAATAATAAAACAGTAGACTATACTTTACTAGGATGACAAGAATGAGACATTAAAATTGCTCATGTTTATTAGATGATTGTAAATATCTTCACTCAATTTGCTAATACAGCTTTTATATAATTTATAATTCAAGGAAACTTTACAACTTGCAAAGAATTAAACAAAAAGAAACATTACCCTAAATCAGAAATCCGAAACCATAGAATTAAGATCATCCATTTGTATCAAATATTTTATAAGAAAATAACATTGAACACATAATCTAGAAAAGAAATAAGAATCAATAAATATTCAAAAACATACAAGATATTGTTTAATATTATGACTCTAATGTTTACAAAGAGATATGGTTAGAATATTTGACGCTGTAATGTCAATATGTTTCAGTGACAAACGCTGACATTAGAGTAATTTCATAGAGTAAATTAATAGAAATTGACTGATGAATTTAAAAGAATATAAAAGGAATGTAAATAGTTAGAATAGAGAATGTTGACAAATTGTTTAAAAGAATTTATGTGAATGGCTAAATACAATCGTAACAATAACTAATTGTAATGAAAAAATCAAACTAAACATTGGTATATTAAAGACTATTGTATTTCGTCAGTATAAACTATTCGTCCCATTACAATCAAATGAACTTTAATAGTAAACTAACAATCAAGTGAAACTTATTTGATATATAAGTAAAGATAATTGAGAGTAAATAAAAATGAAATCGTAATTTTGAGTGCGGTAAACAAAGGTGATTGGTTATTGAGATATGACAGAACAATTTTCAATCAGTAAACAAAGTGTAACAAACATTTTCAAAATAGTGAGCTGGAAAAAACAAAAGACTGATTGTTGATTGAAAAAAGTTGAGGGAAAAAAGGAGTTGGTAGCTTGGAGTCGGTTCGAGGATGTTGGTTGGAGCAGCGTTCCAGAAGTTTTGATAAATTATCCCCAGAATCATGATTAAAAAGTAAGAAACCACTAACAAAACATACAACAGTACTTACCAAATATCTACAGCTAATTTTCCTGAGAGAGAATCAATTTTTTTCAAATTTATCCGACTTTAAACTTCGGAAGCAGCATTTCAGAGTCCAGAGAGGCATATCCTAGTTCCAGGACACAAGGTCAGTGCGTATTGTTATATACCAAGAGTTAAAGAACTCACTAATTACAATCCAGTGTTTAAAAATCTCATGAGTAAAATAAACTTTGCGAGAAAGATATGTCTGAAAAAGAATCATAATAGAGACTTAATATAACTATACAATTAAATAATTTTCAATAATAAATGGCCAATTTAAATGGACAAAATTAAATACTTACTCATTTCAAATAAAAACTTAAGAAAGATGCATCTGAATTCATTTATGTAATATTTCAATTCTATGTATATTAAACTGATAATTTGTTCTTGTACCATATTGTTTCTGTATGTATAATTTGTTTCAACATAAATTCTTTACATGTGCATTACGCATCAAATATTCGATAAATAACGGGAAGCACGTTGTAAAATTGAACAGACGCAGCTCGTCTATGAAGTGCTTCTCTTAACGCATCATCACCTGATGCTGTAAGCATGCGCATAGCATACCATACATAAAATGGATCGATAATTGTAGTTCAGCCACACATAGGCTTAGTATGATAAATTTTATAATAAAAATTCTCATTATTAGAAAAATTAAATTATGTTTACAAGTAAAGCGTTTCTTTTTATTTAATAACGAAGATATTCACAGCAACAGGAACTCAAAGAGCAGAGAGGGTTTCATGCTTCCAAATTCGTACAAATCATAATTATACAAAAATTTAAATCAATAAATTATTTGAGCTAGCCGTATTAACATATTTCAACATAACATATAAAACATCCAAATTAATATGATATCATAAAATTGGCTCCTAACAACGTAGGGCTATTTAAAAATTATTGTAGGAGCTACCATTAAAATATATATATATATATATATATATATATATATATATATATAATCTTCTTTAGGTTATGCTATTACCGTATTTCCTTTATCTGCTTCTGTGAAAATAAGACTATTTGACTTTGATTTTTGTTGAATTGATTTGGTGACCGATAATACAAAATGGGTTTGTTAAACTCGACATATTCTTTTTTAATAATTTGGGATGCTTTATTACTTTTCCGCCCAACCTATCTAATACGAGAGAAAAGTATTGGTTTTCCCCAAAAAAAAGTTGGAATTTTGAAAATTTTTTTAGAGTTATTTTTAAGATTTCCATCAACAACAACACGAAAAAATGTCTTTGAGAAAAAAAATCCTGTGTGTATGTCGTCGTCGTCGTCGTTCTCGTTGGCCACTTTTCGTTACATGTCTTGTTAGCACGATACAGCCTCCGGAGTGCAACAAGTCGCCAATTTTATGATTTAGTATTGTGAAAGACATATCACAGATAAACCCTATTGTTTTTCAGCTCACCAGAGCCAGTACAACGGGTGCTATGGTACTTGAAGTACGAAATATTTGTCATTTTTTGAGAAATTTCAGTTTGTTAGCACGATACAGCCTCCGAAGTTCAACAAGTCACCAATTTTATGATTTAATATTATTCAGAATATCTCACAGATGAACCCTATTGATTTTCAGATCACCACAGCCAGTACAACAGGTGCTATAGTACTTTAAGTACATTTTTGTCATTTTTGGAGAAATTTCAGTTTGGAGTATATACAAAAGATCAATTATATGATTGGATATTATTCAGAGCGTCTCAAAGATGTACCCTGTCAATGTTCAGCTCATAAAAGCCAGTACAACGGGTGCTATGGTACTGGAAGTACAAAATTTTTGTAATTTTTGGAGAATTTTCAGTTTGTTAGCACGATACAGCATCCAGAGTGTATACAAGTGACCAATTTTATGATTGAATATTGCTCAAGGTGTCTCACATATATACAATTGATTTTCAGCTGACGAGAGCGAGTACAGCGGGTCCTATAAATCCAGATATACTACATTTTTGGTTATTTTAGAAGAAATTTTGGTTTGTTGGCACGATACACCCCCCGAAGTGTATATAAATTACAATTTCATGATAGAATATTGTTCAGAGCCACAGATGCGAAAAAGTTAGTTTTAATCTTTCAATCCGTTTATTGTTTAGAAATTAGAATTATTTGGAAAATTATAAAAGTTAATTTCTGTTTCTATACCTAGTTTGTTGAAGTTATCAAATTAACATATGGGTTGAATATTAAGTTTCAAAACTTTTTTTAGAATTGAACTTCTTTATCTGAAAAAATTGTATTAGAAAAAATGACGAATTTATGAAAAAACTTATGTTCTGAAAGTTTGGTTTGTGGGTTTTTTGATACTGGTTCATTAATCAAGCCAATAAAGCAAAGAAAAATGGTTAAAAGAAGAATAGAATATTCAATAGAGTAAGAGATATATTTTTAGTACTCATGTTAAGGTATTTCATTCACAACGATCACATATACTACTCCCCATAGACTTTGACATTTTAGATAGGGACATAAGAGATACAATTTAATTAATAATTTATAAAAAGTACCAAATTAAAGTCATTAATAACTAATAAACCAATATCAAAAAACCCACAAACCAAATTTTCAGAACACATTTTTTCATAGATTCGTCAATATTTCAAATATAATTTTTTCAGATAAAGAAGTTCCCAGTATATACTAGTAGCCTTGGTCGGATGTCCTCCGTACGTTTTGGGGACAAACTTGGGCTATATGGGAGATTGTCTAATAACATTTATTTATATTTCACTAACTCTAAATTAAGTAAAGAGTACCAACAAAGATTTAATTACAAAATTTGTAGTGGAGCGTTATTGTTGAACAGGAATTTATAATTTGCAATAACTAAATTGGTGAAGAAATTTTGAGTGCGGTAAACAAAGGTGATTGGTTATTGAGATATGACAGAACAATTTTCAATCAGTAAACAAAGTGTAACAAACATTTTCAAAATAGTGAGCTGGAAAAAACAAAAGACTGATTGTTGATTGAAAAAAGTTGAGGGAAAAAAGGAGTTGGTAGCTTGGAGTCGGTTCGAGGATATTGGTTAGAGCAGCGTTCCAGAAGTTTTGATAAATTATCCCCAGAATCATGATTAAAAAGTAAGAAACCACTAACAAAACATACAACAGTACTTACCAAATATCTACAGCTAATTTTCCTGAGAGAGAATCAATTTTTTTCAAATTTATCCGACTTTAAACTTCGGAAGCAGCATTTCAGAGTCCAGAGAGGCATATCCTAGTTCCAGGACACAAGGTCAGTGCGTATTGTTATATACCAAGAGTTAAAGAACTCACTAATTACAATCCAGTGTTTAAAAATCTCATGAGTAAAATAAACTTTGCGAGAAAGATATGTCTGAAAAAGAATCATAATAGAGACTTAATATAACTATACAATTAAATAATTTTCAATAATAAATGGCCAATTTAAATAGACAAAATTAAATACTTACTCATTTCAAATAAAAACTTAAGAAAGATGCATCTGAATTCATTTATGTAATATTTCAATTCTATGTATATTAAACTGATAATTTGTTCTTGTACCATATTGTTTCTGTATGTATAATTTGTTTCAACATAAATTCTTTACATGTGCATTACGCATCAAATATTCGATAAATAACGGGAAGCACGTTGTAAAATTGAACAGACGCAGCTCGTCTATGAAGTGCTTCTCTTAACGCATCATCACCTGATGCTGTAAGCATGCGCATAGCATACCATACATAAAATGGATCGATAATTGTAGTTCAGCCACACATAGGCTTAGTATGATAAATTTTATAATAAAAATTCTCATTATTAGAAAAATTAAATTATGTTTACAAGTAAAGCGTTTCTTTTTATTTAATAACGAAGATATTCACAGCAACAGGAACTCAAAGAGCAGAGAAGGTTTCATGCTTCCAAATTCGTACAAATCATAATTATACAAAAATTTAAATCAATAAATTATTTGAGCTAGCCGTATTAACATATTTCAACATAACATATAAAACATCCAAATTAATATGATATCATAAAATTGGCTCCTAACAACGTAGGGCTATTTAAAAATTATTGTAGGAGCTACCATTAAAATATATATATATATATATATATATATATATATATATATAATCTTCTTTAGGTTATGCTATTACCGTATTTCCTTTATCTGCTTCTGTGAAAATAAGACTATTTGACTTTGATTTTTGGTGACCGATAATACAAAATGGGTTTGTTAAACTCGACATATTCTTTTTTAATAATTTGGGATGCTTTATTACTTTTCCGCCCAACCTATCTAATACGAGAGAAAAGTATTGGTTTTCCCCAAAAAAAAGTTGGAATTTTGAAAATTTTTTTAGAGTTATTTTTAAGATTTCCATCAACAACAACACGAAAAAATGTCTTTGAGAAAAAAAATCCTGTGTGTATGTCGTCGTCGTCGTCGTTCTCGTTGGCCACTTTTCGTTACATGTCTTGTTAGCACGATACAGCCTCCGGAGTGCAACAAGTCGCCAATTTTATGATTTAGTATTGTGAAAGACATATCACAGATAAACCCTATTGTTTTTCAGCTCACCAGAGCCAGTACAACGGGTGCTATGGTACTTGAAGTACGAAATATTTGTCATTTTTTGAGAAATTTCAGTTTGTTAGCACGATACAGCCTCCGAAGTTCAACAAGTCACCAATTTTATGATTTAATATTATTCAGAATATCTCACAGATGAACCCTATTGATTTTCAGATCACCACAGCCAGTACAACAGGTGCTATAGTACTTTAAGTACATTTTTGTCATTTTTGGAGAAATTTCAGTTTGGAGTATATACAAAAGATCAATTATATGATTGGATATTATTCAGAGCGTCTCAAAGATGTACCCTGTCAATGTTCAGCTCATAAAAGCCAGTACAACGGGTGCTATGGTACTGGAAGTACAAAATTTTTGTAATTTTTGGAGAATTTTCAGTTTGTTAGCACGATACAGCATCCAGAGTGTATACAAGTGACCAATTTTATGATTGAATATTGCTCAAGGTGTCTCACATATATACAATTGATTTTCAGCTGACGAGAGCGAGTACAGCGGGTCCTATAAATCCAGATATACTACATTTTTGGTTATTTTAGAAGAAATTTTGGTTTGTTGGCACGATACACCCCCCGAAGTGTATATAAATTACAATTTCATGATAGAATATTGTTCAGAGCCACAGATGCGAAAAAGTTAGTTTTAATCTTTCAATCCGTTTATTGTTTAGAAATTAGAATTATTTGGAAAATTATAAAAGTTAATTTCTGTTTCTATACCTAGTTTGTTGAAGTTATCAAATTAACATATGGGTTGAATATTAAGTTTCAAAACTTTTTTTAGAATTGAACTTCTTTATCTGAAAAAATTGTATTAGAAAAAATGACGAATTTATGAAAAAACTTATGTTCTGAAAGTTTGGTTTGTGGGTTTTTTGATACTGGTTCATTAATCAAGCCAATAAAGCAAAGAAAAATGGTTAAAAGAAGAATAGAATATTCAATAGAGTAAGAGATATATTTTTAGTACTCATGTTAAGGTATTTCATTCACAACGATCACATATACTACTCCCCATAGACTTTGACATTTTAGATAGGGACATAAGAGATACAATTTAATTAATAATTTATAAAAAGTACCAAATTAAAGTCATTAATAACTAATAAACCAATATCAAAAAACCCACAAACCAAATTTTCAGAACACATTTTTTCATAGATTCGTCAATATTTCAAATATAATTTTTTCAGATAAAGAAGTTCCCAGTATATACTAGTAGCCTTGGTCGGATGTCCTCCGTACGTTTTGGGGACAAACTTGGGCTATATGGGAGATTGTCTAATAACATTTATTTATATTTCACTAACTCTAAATTAAGTAAAGAGTACCAACAAAGATTTAATTACAAAATTTGTAGTGGAGCGTTATTGTTGAACAGGAATTTATAATTTGCAATAACTAAATTGGTGAAGAAACTTGCGCACTTTGAGATCACATCGTTTGGTTTGAAGACTCTGTGTCGCCTGCGATTATAAGCGACTTCATAGGAAGAAGCAATAAGCACTGGAGTCTGAAGGAAGTAATTCGGATAACTTCTCACCAATGCATACCTTCTGAAAGCGGCAACTCACACATATTCAAAAAAATGTATGACTTCAGTATTACCATAAAATAGATCAGCTGTTGTTCGAGTCACATAATAGGCAGGTGGCAGGTAAATCATATGGATGTTAGTTTCCTCAACCCAATAATGATACACACATTACATAATAAGGGGAATCATTTCCACATAAATGATATCAATTGACCATATAAATATAAATTAAATTCCTATGGTTATTAAAAGATACTATCTCTCAGCAATTTCCTGAAAAATAAACTGGTATTTCACAATGACTCATAATAGAGATTATTTTTATATTTACGTGACAATAAACTGACTGATTTGTGTTGTATTCTTATCAGTTTGGTGCTAAATTAAATATAAACAGACTGTGAAAAGAAAATGCTAAGCAACCGTAAGTACTTAATTGCCCTTATTTATTTGTTTCATATCAAACTTCATTTATTGTGTTTTTGATGAACTTCAAATCTTAATTGTGACATTAATTTTTGTTGTTATTTGATTATACGTTATGTATCCAATTTCATCGTTAATTTTCTGATAATGATATAGTATTTTTCTACGCACATGTCTGTAACGTTAAAAATCGCACTGTCAACATTCCTTGTAAATTACATTTAACAATAACACGCACGTAATGAAATCTCATAACAAACATGTGCGTTTTGAGAAGAAAACTTAAACTTCTTGGTTTAATTAAATTACAATAAAATTTTATTTACGTAAGACTTTATTTGGTCTATTTACACAAATTTAGTCAATTAAAAAACATAAAAACTTTGAGCATTAGCGAGATATATTAAGGATTGAAAGTGTGATACTCCTAAATGTAGGCAGCACATTATGCAGTTTCTTTAAAAATACGACACGTTTTCTTAAGTATGCTATGAAAATAAATGGCATGTCATTTATATTGTCAATTTCTTGAACAAAATATAATACAATTATAAATAACCGTTCATACCATTAAATAATAAGGCACAATCGATTTACAATAATTGTTCAATTGTTATTAACAACTGTTATAATAAAAATCCCAAATTTTTTTTCCCTGAGAGAAACAATGTATTGTTGGGCAATCTTCTTTAATTAAAAATTTCGCAGAGAGATTTCGGCATTAAGCCATCATCAATGCGGTCACTAAAAATTTGTGAATTACATTTCGTAAGTTTGATAAAATTGATACATACTTGTCAGAATTCCGAGACAGGGGCCTCCAAATGTGTACGTCTGTACATTTAACTGTTTGGTGATTCACATTATTGGTTTGAAAACAGTATTAAAAATACATAAAAATTAAAATTCAGTAAAATGATTCAGCAGATCTGAAACATGCATTTTTTGGTTCGACCATTTTGCCAAGTTGTCATCAGAGAATTATTCACAAAAATTTCAAAGGCCATGATTGTCACTCCATTCCATTGAGTAAGTTCCAAATCGTCGGAGCATAGACAAACATTGTGGTATGATATTGTTAAATGTAGGGATTTCGCGACCCTCAACAAATAGGTACCCACCATCTACCAAAAATAATAATTTTGGAGACAGACTTGATGTCCGTCTGGTGAGGGTGGCGAAATACATAGAAACATTGGGATGTGCCAGACACGCGAATGCCCGAGAAGAACAATAAAGCGCTGTTATGGACATTGTGCGCAACAATTACATTTATATTTCTGTGGTGTGGAATGTGATTCGCTTTGACGTTAGATGCTATTGCTTGTAATGTGAATTGGAATTTAGAACATAGGGTTGAAATGAAAATAAAGTGAAAGAAAAGGACAGAGCTCTAGGAAAATATATAATTGATGGGAAATAGAACAAGTGATGAATGAAGTGTGTGAATGGAGGGATGAAGAATGGTGAGAAGTAAAATCAAACGAAAAAGTAGGAAGTGTGTGGAAAGTAACGGGGACTGATTAGGAAAATTAAGTCATTACTAAACGTTAATAATCCATTTTTAGATTTTTTGAAGCTAGGGGTGTTCTGATACCAAGTAACCCTTACATGCCTCGCTTGTATGGACTTCCTAAGTTACACAAACCTGGTATACCCATCAGACCTGTGGTAAGCTTTGTAAACACTCCAGTTTCAAAATTAACTACGTTCATCTACAACTTAATCCATTCATTAACGAACTTCACCCCTACAAACTCGGTAAGTAACACACTTGAATTAATTAACAAAATCAGAGATTTTCATATACATGATGGTTGTTTAATAGTTTCATTCGATGTGAGTAACCTGTACACTTCGGTGCCGGTCTTGGATTCAATTCCACAGAACTTTTTCACTTTCAATAATGTCATTTACGAACAACCCGATGGCTTAGCCATGGGCAGTGGCTTATCTCCACTAATTGCAGATATTTTTATGAACAACTTAGAAAAGAAATTTATAATCCCTAAAAATAAGGAAATTATCTTGTATTTTAGATATGTCGACGACATATTTCGCTTAATAGAAGGCAACATAACAACAGCTCATCAAATTTTAAATAACATCAATAACATTCACCCTAATATCAGATTCACTTTAGAAACTGAAATAGATGGATGTCTCAATTTCCTTGACCTTGGCATACATCGGTGCGGGTCTGCGTTCGGCTTTGGGGTTTATAGGAAGCCTACTCAAACTGAACACGCCATACATGCTGATTCCGACCACCCTCCTCAGCACAAAATGGCAGCTTTCAACTGCTATGTCCACAGACTACTGAACATACCATTAAATAAAGCTCAGTATAACAATGAGGTTAGTACAATCAAACAAATTGCAGTTAACAATGGATATCACCATTTCTATAATCGATAATCTCATACAAAAAATAATTAGGAAAAGAAATCAACAACTAGCTTATCCATCTATCACAGACAATAACCTTTCATATATTTCAATACCATTCATAAACTCTCATCTTTCACATCAATTAACAAACATTTTCAGAAACATTTCTAACAACTTTAAAATTTCATATAAGGCTTCAAATTCCTTTTATAATGATTTAGTCAATTCTAAAGATGAGTTGAATAAATTGTCTAAAAGTGGCATTTATGCGCTGAGGTGTGGTGATTGTGAAGCTGCATACGTGGGAAGAACTTGTAGAGCATTGGAGGTACGTATAAGCGAGCATTTGAGGTATCCAGATAAATCAGCGTTTGGTTTTCATATTAAATACAATAACCATAAGTTTGAACCAGAAACTAATTCAACACTAATCAAAAGTATTAACACCAAAAATTTCAACCTATTAGATTTTTATGAAGACATCGAAATAACAGCCGAGATAAGAAGAAACAACAAATGCCTTAACACACAAGTTAATTTAAATACGAAATTTACGCCTTTGCATAGACTCTTCAATGATGACAACAGGTTGACATAAGTTTTATTCCATTATTTCACCAGATCGCAATTATTGGAAGTCGGCGCCCTCATCGGTGAACTATCGAAGCTGGTGGCTTTACGGTTGGGAGACGAACGCATCTCATATAATATCAACTTTCTCATAATTCGTGTAGTGACTTCGGTTTCTCATCGCATTTCACATTTCAGCATATGTACAGTGGGGTGTGTTAGACGTTTGCTCGAATTCATTATTTTCCGCACTTGTTCCTACTTTTTCGTTGGCTTTTGATTCTCACCTTTCTTCATCCTTCCATTCACATGATCCTTTATCATTTGTTAACTCTTCGAAGTCGGCGCCTTCATCGGTGAGCTATCAAGGCTGTCTCCAAATGTACTATTTCTGATAGACGGCTGATGGCTTTACGGTTAGGGTGATTACCTCACCTCTTACATTGCATTTCACATTTATCATATGTTATAATTCTTATAGGTCAGTGCCCTTATCGGTGAGCTATCAAAGCTGTCTCTAAATTTGTTATTTTTGATAGTCGGCTGTTGGCTTTACAGTTAGGACGACCTCCTCTTATATTGCATTTCACATTTCAACATACAGTGGTGTTTGCTAGACGCATGTTTGAATTCATTACTTTCCACACACTTCCTACTTTTTCGTTTGATTTTACTTCTCACCATTCTTCATCCCTCCATTCACACACTTCATTCATCACTTGTTCTATTTCTCATCAATTATATATGTTCCTAGAGCTCTGTCCTTTTCTTTCACTTTATTTTCATTTCAACCCTATTCGTCGTGTTCGCATCGATCGCTTGAAAAAATTAAATCTTTGTTTGCAAAAATTAATCGCGTTGTAATAAATTTTAAGGCTGGCAAATCTAATAAAATATGTGGTCCTATTACTGCCGCGGAGATAACTGCTTCATTTCGAGTGTTAATTAAGGCTGTACAGCATTCAGTGTTTAATGAAATCTTTTCTTTAATTAAACAAAATAAGTTGTTGCCAAAACCTATTAGAAAGCTTGCACCCTTTATTGACCCTGAAGGTTTGCTTAGAGTGGGTGGTAGGCTAAAAAATGCACAACTTGCATATGAAGTCAAACACCCCATCTTGTTGCCCAAATCGCATCGCATTACCGAATTAATTATTGAATGGACGCACAAGGAACATCTTCACCCAGGTTTAAAAACAATGCAGTACTTGTTGCTTCAACAATACTGGATTTTGGCTTCACGTAATGCCATTTATAAATGTTTGTCTAATTGCATACGCTATTTTCGTTGTAAGCCAAAATCGTATAACCCTTATATGGCTAATTTGCCGGCTCTCAGAGTTTTCCAACTCAGAGTATTCACCTCTGTTTGTGTAGACTTTGCTGGCCCTTTCACGCTTTTACTAAGTCGTCATAAATCCGGAGTTCGAACTTATAAAGCCTACGTTTGCATCTTTGTGTGTACTAGTGTTCGAGCTATACATTTGGAGGTCACCTCAGATTTAAGCTCCGATGCTTTTCTAGCAGCGTTTCGGCGATCCATTTCTCGTCGCGGCAAATGCATCTATATCACGAGTGACCAAGGCACTAATTTTAAAGGGGCGAACAATCAATTGTTAGAAATGGCCAAACAAGCATACGAAAAACTTGCTATCACTTGGCGCTTTAATGTTCCAGGTAGCCCTCATATGAATGGGTTAGCAGAAGCAGGTGTAAAGTCATTTAAAAGCCACCTTTATCGCGTTTTAGGTCATCAGATCCTCTCTTACGAAGAATTTTGTACTTTAACTACGCAAATTGCAGCAATTTTAAATTCACGGCCCTTGTGTCCCATATCGTCCGATGCTAACGATTTACAGCCTCTCACTCTAGGTCATTTTTTGAACCTCGAGCGTCTTCATAGTTCCATACCCGAGGTAGATCTGGACCACATTAAAATGAATAAATCAAATCGTTGGCAATTAATTCAGCTTCTCCAGAGCGATTTCTGGAAGAGGTGGTCGTTTGAATATATTCAATCGCTACAAGAGCGACAGAACCGTCTCCCACCATTAAAGTAGGAACTTTAGTTTTAATTAAGCATGATTCAAAACCTCCTTTACAATGGGAACTAGGTAGGGTTATAGAGGTACATCTAGGACAAGATAATGTAGTTCGTGCAGTGACTCGCACGGGCTCATGCAAAGACCCGTCGTAAAAATATGCCCTTTGCCGGGAAATTAGCGCCTGTTACTTGTGAATTCTCGCAAGTAATCGGTGTACAGATATCATATCTGTATTTTTTTTTTGTATTTAGAATATGGTGGATTTTTTTGTAAATTGGTTTGAAAACGTTCGTTTTGGTGGGGTGAATGTTAGGAATTCAACGCTGCCTATAACCTTTTCCCTAATAGGAACATATTTTGTATTTCTTTTTTTGGACCTTCGGGCCGGATGTTTTGAATTCCAATTCACATTAAAAACAATAGCATCCAACATCAAAGCGAATCACATTCCACACCACAGAAATATAAATGTAATTGTCGCACACAATGTCCATAACAGCGCTTTATTGTTCTTCTCGGGCATTCGCGTGTCTGGCATATCCCAATGTTTCTATGGATTTCGCCAACCTCACCAAACGAACATCAAGTCTGTCTCCAAAATTATTATTTTTGGTAGATGGTGGGTACCTATCTGTTGAGGGTCGCGAAATCCCTTCATTTAACAATATCATACCACAATGTTTGTCTATGCTCCGACGATTCGGAACTCACTCGATGGAATGGAGTGACAATCATGGTCTTTGCAATTTTTGTGAATCATTCTCTGATGACAACTTGGCAAAATGATCGAACCAAAAAATGCATGTTTCAGATCTGCTGAATCATTTTACTGAATTTTAATTTTTATGTATTTATAATACTGTTTTTAAACCAATAATGTGAACCACCAAACAGTTAAATGTACAGACGTACACATTTGAAGGCCCCTGTCTCGGAATTCTGACAAGTATGTAATGTAATGTAATTCACAAATTTTTAGTGACCGCATCGATGATGACTTAATGCCGAAAGCGCTCTGCGAAATTTTTAATTAAAGAAGATTGCACAACAATACATTGTTTCTCTTAGGGAAAAAAAATTTGGGATTTTCATCTCTTGTGCACACAGCTGTAATTCAAATTATTATAATAAAGTGTAAATCATTGCGATGTTTTTTATTTAATGGAAGAAAATGATTGGGCGTAGAAAAAGTATAGTACGTTACACGAGTTGTAAGCCAATTACGCACTCATGAAATTTATGATAAACTTTTTCATTTCGTGCGTAATGGGTTACTTACAACTCTTGTTACGTAATATACAATTCAAATTTAACGTGAAAATATACAAGCAAAGTTTAATTGGTATCGAACGTAGATAATATATGACGATAGTTAGTGGCTTACTAGCGTATCTAGTTACTTCCTTAGCATTCTTCCGCCCAACTTTGAACTTACACCACTTCATTCTTCTCCCCCTTTTCAGTCTATCGGTCGTATTTGAATGCAAAGGACTGGATGCTATCATGAATTGATAAAAGCTGATATTTTTGAGAAATAATTCCAGAAAATAAACAGTATGAGGTCAAGAAAATAATGCTCGATAATAGCGGGTAATAAAACATCAAAATAAAATTAATATCTCAGCTCAAATCGATTGCATTTATTCTGTGGAGGTTTTTATATCCAAAATAATAGTTTTATGTAGGCTTTGAATACAAAGGAATGTTTGATTTGGTAGTCGCTACTTTACATCTCAGTATCCATACCGCAACATGCATGGTTCTGTTCATCTCACGATATCGTTGACTGTATTCCTAATATGCTCTGGTTTCATGGCCCTCACATAATTGATAATAACAATTTTAGGACGATGTTCTTCAATAAACCCCAAAAGAAGAAATCCATTGGTGTTAAATCTGGTGATCGTGCTGACATAGACTGTGAGTAACGCACTATCCATTTTCCATTAAATTCATCATTCAAAAATTGACGTATTGCTGCACCAGTTGCTCCATCTACCTGATAACAAATTCCGTCCCTTTGTCTTTGGTTCATTTGATTTAATACCGGTAATAAATCTTCTCGTAAAAATTGGAAATATCGGTTGGCAGTAAGGCTTCCATCAATGAAGAAGAGGTCAACCACAGTATTGCTTAATGGTCCACATGATACATTTACCGTGAATGAATATTGTACCACATATTGTGCCTGCACTCTATCGTGAAATGAGGGTTTTCTGTAGCCCCCGACCTACAATTCAGTGCAATAGCTGTGAAAGTTGCTACTTGCGTCCATCAGATGTTCATCGAAAACAGTGAATTTATTCGCATTCACCTCGATACCATGCCATGAAAACTTAAATCTTGGAATAAAATCACTTTCCTCTAATTTTTTTATGAATTTTGGCTTTAAGGATTTGAATTTATTTTTATTGAAGATTTTTTGTACTGTAGTAAAGGTCTGTTTTATCGATGTCCACCAATTTTCACAACCGTTAACCACTCGTCCTCTTCTACTTCTGTAGATAATTGTGCAGCTGTGCGAGGTTTTTTGAAATAGTTATTAATGCTGCTCATTTTTTTATAGTTATTTAACAAACAAGTATATTAATAAGAGCGCGTTAATGTTTGAGATTGTTAATCGCCATTTTAATTCACGAGTTCGTTATAATTTTAATAGATTATAACAATTAAATAAATAATGACATATGGCAGATAAAACTAAAACAGCTACTTGATTTCAAATGTTTTACTAGGTAAGCCTACTGCACCACAGGTCACTGCCAATATTAATATATAAATGAACGTTGGGATGCATATAATAAAATCGTTGATTAATAGAAAATCGTTTATTAATAGGGGTCATTAATCAACGATTTTGAGTGCTTTAAAATACATGGCAAATGGGCGGTCGACGAAAATAGTATATTAAGAGGTGTATTCTGTATCTTTTCTGTTAAATTTTAGATGCCTTTAATAATTTAACGGCCGATAAAACTGTTTTCGTATTCGGTAATGAATTCTCTGTTAAAGTTTTTGAGAAATCATCTAAAATGATCCTTTAAAACCTCTATTTTCAACAGCATGCTAAAAAGTCCTTTTTAAGTTTTAACAGAACATGGTTTATTATGATGTGGTTGGTGAGGGTTTTGTAGAAGAAATTATTGCAAATGAAGAAAGGTAAATTACCTACATAAATTTCATACCTTCTTAATAACTCACTACTACATTATTTTACAGGGCGGAACTCAGACTACAACACCGAATATTACGAGACATGAATGACCCATTTCAATTACCAGGTACTCAATTCAAGAACATATTTCGTTTCAATAAAAATGTAGCAAGGATTATCATTGACATGCTTTCTCCCCATATGTATCAAGGAGAAATAAGCACAAGTTTACCAGTCCATTTAAAAATTCTATCAACTTCACATTTCTACGCATCAGGAAGCTATCAGTTGACTACTGGAAAAGGATATTATTTGGCATTTAGCCCACCAAGCATAAGTCGCTCTATTGATGAAGTTACAAATGCAATATGTAATCATCTCTTGCTGAACTAGATCCAATTCCCTAATTCTATAAACAAGAGGATTATGGTGAAGAATAGCTTCATGGAAAGATTTAATTTTCCTCGATGCTTGGGTGCTATAGACTGCACTCACATAGCAATCATAACTCCTCCGGAAGAATATCCAGTGTTTCCATATTAATATAGAAAAGAATGCTACAGTATAAATTGTCAAATAATAGTGGATAGTGATTATAACATTCTAAATTTGAACGCTCGTTTCCCAGGATCCACTCACGACTTGGCAATTTGGCAAGCTTCGAATGTCAAAGTTATTATGGAAAATCTCTATGTTCAACTTGACGATTCATTTCTTATTGGTGACTCTGGCTTTCCTTTTAACTCCTTTTGAAAACCTTCCTGAGCATACTCCTGAAAGTGCTTATAATTATCACTTTGTGAGGGCTAGGAACATTGTTGAAAAAGTAGGGTGTTAAAATCAAGATTTCGATGTTTACTGAAACATCGTGTTTTAAATTATGACCCAGTAAAATCAGGAAAAATAATTTATAGTTGTGGAGTTTTACATAACATTGTACGATTCTATAGAGACGATTTGCCTGAGGATGAAGTTATAGATTTGGATAAAGATGGTGATATTGGTGATGATGATCAACCGAATGATGATGTTGTAAGAAATGTCTTAGGAATTCAAAACTGGCATGCATGAGGTGAACAAGTGCGAAATGAAATTGTGCAACAATACTTTAACGATTAGTCATAAACAATGTAAACAGCTTGAAATATATTTTTTTTACTTAGAAATATGCCTTTTCATGAGTACAAGGAATAATTAAAACGCAGCTTGCCTACAGTAAAAAAATATGTTTATTTATAACTGAGAAAATACAGATAAGTAACAGAAAATAAACAATAACTTCCTACTTTTAAAAAAACATCACAAAAAAGTATTACTACTATCACAAATAAAATGAAAAAAATAAGCTAGTTAGCTTACAGTGAACAAATATGTTACATAAATAAAAAATATAGGTAAATAACAGAAAATAAAAATTAAATTCCACTTTTAAAAAACATCACAAAAAAACTAATACTAATATCACAAATAAAATAAAGAAAAATAAGCTTAACAAGCAAAGATTGTACCACTGGTAACTTAAAAATAGATATACTACACAACTTAAAATAGACCTTTTGGTTTCAGTTAGAGCGTCTCATCTTTTTGCTATGCTACTAATTGATTTAGCAATTGCCAAGTTAGAATTTGTCAGATCTCTTAAATTTTGATCATTTGTCGCCAATGCAATTTCTACACGACCATGACCTGTTTTTTTAATTGTTTTTCTGGTTCTTGGACGATTAGATGTTACAGCTGGTATTCTTCGAGTTGAATCACTTGATGCAGGGAGTGTATTTTCATCGACATAGATTTCTTCTACAATTACATTATTTTGTGGCTCGTCTGGTTCCAGCACAACTTCATCGCCCTTAAAAAAAATGGTTTGATTCATTTTCAAAGGTACCGTCTATTATTGTCAGAGCTGCAGAATATACTTTTTAAAAGTATCTAGATACTCTTAAAATACTAAGAAACAAGATACTTGAAATGTATTTGAGTAAAAATACCTTAGAGCCTTTAAATCTGTTCAAGTATCTTTAAGTACTTTAAAATCGCTTTAGATACCTTTATTTTAAGCATCTAAGATACTTTTAAGATCTCCACATACTTTTGTAGTATTTAAAATAATATCAAAGGTACTTTTATGGTGTCTAACAATTTTGTTTTATAAACTCTTCAACTATCTGCCTTATAATAATTGTAGTGTAAGCCCGCAGGTAGTTTGAAATTGTATAATGTGAGGTAGATAATTAGAAATCTGACGAATACTGATTTGTAGAAAGGTTCCCCACTCTCCACATTTTGAATATTTGTGTATTTTAAATATTTGCCAGTTCCAATAATTAATTTAATTCTGATTAAATATTGTGTAGATATTTTCCAAAGTATCTAAGAATCTTTATCTTAGATACAGTAATGATAACTTTTGAAAAGTGTTGGGGGTAAAAGGATCTTTTAAAAAAAAACTGAAAAGTATCTACGATATTTTCAGCTCTTGCCAGCTAAACTTAAACTTTGTAAGTACTTACCATCACAAGAATATCATTCAGTTCATATATTTCATTGTCTTCCTCTCTGTATGCTGGGACATTTTGAGAACAGCCAGCTTCTGGCAGTTCCACTCCATCAATATTTAGAACTGAAATAAGAGCTAGAAGCCTCTCCTCAAAATCAGTGAGAGACTTAACAGCACCACCTCCGCCAGTCCTTGTCTGTCCATATTTCAATTCTCTGGCGTGCCTTCTTACGTTAGTTTTCATTTCACTATATGTCTAAAATATTACTTATTGCAATTATTTGTTCAAGAGGAATTCAAAATACGATATAAATAAATAACTGATACTTACATCCTTCCACTGTCGAGTTGTTTTAGGTGGTCCGGTTTGATTCAATTGGGTGGTTAGTGTATCCCACGATTTATTAACTTTAGGCAATAAGAGAGGGTTCACTTTTCCGCCCAAAAGAATTTTATTCTCTTCTACTAGACATTATAAGAATCAATCAAACACGAAATAGTTACTTTGAAAATCGCTAGTATATACATGAATAATATTCTGTGATTTAGGTTATGCTATTGAACTAAAAGTAGTTCTAAATGTACAATTGCTGTGTTGTCAAGCTGTATTAGACTAAATTTTACATGACCCTGTTAAAATAAATACTTTTAACGGATCTTTAGAATGTTTACTTGCAGAATAAGAGTTTCCTCTAAATATTTTAGAAGACAGTTAAAAATATAAATTTTCGAGGCTGTTAAATTATTATTGAAGGGTTACAGAATAGACTCCTAAGTACCAACTGTCAAAAAGGTTACTTTAGTCACGAGTGAAGCGAAGCGGAATGAGTGCCTTATTAAACGAGTAACCAAAGACATTTTTACCACGATGTACTGTTTCTTCGCCCGCAGGTATTTTAATTATATTCATAACTTGGCGAAAGATGGCTGACTGATAAATCAAAAGACAGACAACAACAAAATTATCACCAAACGTGAAATTTCAAACACAAAAGATACACGTTATGTGACGTTTAAAAAACAAAAGATAAATGAGATATTACTTTTCGCGTTCTAAACACTAGTGTTGAAAGAGTCATTTTATGCATGTCAAATCCGTATTTGAATAAGGTTTTAGTAACGACAAAGCTGAAGCCATTCGACGAGTTTTGTGGTTGTCAGTCAGTTGTTTTAAATCCCAGCGACTACAACGTTTTCTGTAGCCCAAATATTCAGTAACGATCGAGAACAAAGAAGACCTTGAAATTTACTGACAAACCACTAATTGTGAATCTACGGTTTTCTCTAATCACTTCATTAACTCGTTGCACAATGTCTTCTAAGGGGACAGAATTTCGTCCTTGTCCCCCTTCATCATTTCGGCCATCTTTATATTTCTGGCAATACTCCATCACTTAAACAGTTTTCTGCAACATTCTTCGGTGAATTTCTGCTGCACTATTCCCTTTCTCTTCCATAAAACGAATAACACTCCGTAATTCACATTCACTATTTACAATTATTGTTGCAAAACGTGATATTTTAAAGGTATTTAACAAAAGTTGGAAATAACATGAAACTATCCGTTGAATTTACAACAATATTAAAGATCTTATCAATTCTGGAACATATTTTTACAACGCTATTAACTAAAATGAATTTACGCCTTAAATATATACAATGAAGAAAGGAAGCATACAAATATCTTACATATTTTATAAGTATCGTAAACAATAAAATTCAAGATTTTACAATCTTGAACACAGGGCATTTGACTTTATCAACAATAGTTGTAGAGGGAATAAAATGAAAAATGGGTTTGGCGTGTTCATTTGGCGTTTGTTGTACGTGTATAGATATTAGAGATAAACGCTTGGTTCAGTTTTGATAAAAATGAATTCATCTTTTGCGATTCGTAAACTATCATTACATCTATGATGAATAAATTTCAATTTTATTTCCAAGTATGGACATCTCTAATTAATATCACTTTTCAGGAAAGGAAATCAACGTTATCGCTTTTCTTCTGTCAGCGTTAACAATATCACAAAACCACGTACTCTCCGACACTTCAACTGAATTCCAACATATCAACTTCCGGTTTGAAAAAAATTCATCGTTAGAATGTATAAATTGTATTATTCCTATGTTAAAGGGAGAAATATTCAATTTCTCAACTAATAATGTTTCAAAAATTGATCTAAATAATAATCAGATAGGTAAAATCGACGAAAACGCTTTTAAAACGTTTACACATTTGAAAGAATTAGTTTTAAATCATAATTATTTGTCATATTTACAATCGGGTATATTTTCTAATTTAACAAATTTGACTTACATAGACTTGACTTATAATAAAATAAGTAACGTATCTAGTGATACATTTTCTAGCTTGAGTAGATTAAAACATTTGAATTTAGGTTATAACGACTTAGTTTCTTTTGAAAATACTTTTTCTCGTGTGAGTTCTATTCAAATTTTAAATTTAGAGCATAATAAACTTGAGAATTTAATTGGAAATGAATTTAAAAATCTGCCGTTTCTCACAGACATAAATTTATCCTATAATCAAATAAAAATTTTAAAATTAGATTTTAACACGATTAATAATGTGAGTGTTATTTCATTAGAACACAACAAAATCGAATTTATCAATGAAGTAAGTTTTAAAGAGGTTCACTATGTGAAAAACTTAGATTTAAGTTATAATAATATTAAGAAGATCGCATCACGATCATTTTTGAAATTCCAAAATTTGGAAAATTTGAATATTTCTTTTAATAAGCTGCGTAGCTTGAGATCCGACCAAATTAAAAGCTCTCTGTATTTAAACTTAGTTAATGCTTCTTTCAACGAAATAGGAATAATAAATGTTACCGATTTCTTCTCTTCAATTTCCGTAAATTATTTTGACATTTCGAACAACGAAATATGTACTTTCTTATCATCTATTTTCAGTCACTTTTCATACGTTTATCTTCAAAACAATTACTTGAGTTGTGATAAAGAAACAGAAATCAAAAGAGATTTGCATATAAAAGATGATAATTTCATCGGTAGCAACAGATGCAACGAATACAATCCTAATAGCACGCTCATTGAGTCAGAATTAGAAAAGAAATGTAAGTGGAAGCGAAATGGAGGTAAAGAAGTTATTATAACTGTGATTACCGTTATAATTAGTGCACCTCTAATAATCATTTTGTTGTATTGTGGTTTTGTTAAAAAACGAAGATTCTGTCAAACTACTTATTTTGGCGACCCTGACGTCTATGGTGACCAATGGCAACCCCCCACAAATGCTGATAGAGCGTTAGAGATCCTTGATTCTGTTGTACACGCTATCGCATCGGCTTCCCATGGTGTTCGAATTTGGTTTTAATTACCAAATTCTCCCGTGACTTTATTTCAATTTCCCCTGTATACTATATTTCGAATATTATGTTCAAAACAGATACCTAAAAATATCCTTAATTTCAACCTTTAATATTTCTTTATATAACTACAAAAAGTCATTTAAATTTACTAACACCTAAGAAAAACAGAAATAATCGTCTTCTGAAATTCCACTAACAACACCAAAGCTCCCGACACCTTATCTCTTCATAAAAACGCTGGTCCAAACCCTGTTATCTGTTACTACGAAACCGTTGAAAACCCCAAAAAAAACATCTCCATATCTGCAAAATTCAGTTGTGTTTGAACGTTACATTTTCAAATACTTGTATCCCATTGGCTAGTTTCTAACAGCTCCCTCATTCTTCGATCCTACGTCATCAAACATATAAATACTCCATAGACCCTACATTCTCTCTCTTTCATCATTTAACGTGGTACGAAAAGGTACTCAGTTTAGAAGAGCACCGGCGTATTAAAATCCCGGGAACCACCATGTGTCTGTAATCATTAATTATTTTCATAAACCAACAGTAGGTGCACAATACTTTCAGTTATCGCGAAAATAAGTGAAGTCTTAATTGTCGACGCAAAACAAATAAGTTATAACCTCGTGATAATATAAATCATATCGTGATATAAGTGTTTCATTACATCAAATACATCATCCCCTAAGTTCACAACATCCAAATGGTCCTTCGAATGCATCGGAAAAGAACAACGAAACTACACTCCCTCTAATTAGCCCGACGAAAAAAGGGTTAAATTAGAATATGGTCCTGTCGAGACCGGATAGAATCAGAAAAAAGTGAAGCAGTCCTAGCGAACAGAAGAGTGAAACAGCCCTTGGAATCCAGAGAATATAGACCCTCAACGTTCCCGAGAACTCTTCGAGAAATTCAGTCAACAGAAAACAGAACATTAGATAAGGTATTTATCAATAATAAACGATTTGTATATTTGCTTATCAACCAACGTAAAATTTTGTATAGTGATACGAAATTTAGTAATCTAACAAGGCAAAAACATTTAATCATATTTTACAATTTAATATTTATCTTGGATTTCCAATAACATTATAATACCATTTATGTGAAACAGTCATGTATATTAATATTATAAGATAAGATAGTTGATTAAAACTGATAAATATTTTCATATATTTGCGTACCAAACTGTAAAAATCTCATAAATTTAACATACAGTGGGAGACGAAAGTCTGCACCCAAATATTTTCAAAATAACTAACATCGTTCTGGATTCATAATAAAAGTTTTCGATATATTTTTCATGCAACATAAACATTTATATTTATATTATACACCTGAATATTGATTAAGTACAATAACATCGTTGATATTTCTTATAAAACATACATTCATACTCTGTATTTGCTTATTGAACTTTTGATATTTATATTATACATTGGGATTTAAATAATTACACCTGGATGTGTTTGATTATAATAACGCTAATTGACAAAGTGATTTGATATTTGTATATAACATACATTCATTGTACAGTGTGTCTCAAATAATTACATTTTAAGATTGTTATGGAACCATAATAACACTAGTCGGTATTGTTGTGTGAGAAAACCAGGTACAATTACAGTGTCATTTAACTTGCAACAAGCCGTAGAAAACTGAAAAGGCACGGCTGGTAGCAAAAATATAAAACAAATATATTACGCTGATACAAAATAAGCATTGTTCAAACATAGCCATTGATTCATATTTAATGTTAACTATATAATTAATACATCATTTACAAAATGGATTCATTAAAGACGCAACGAGCTAGTTGCAAAGCAGCAATTACTCGCATTTACAACTGGTTCCATAACAATATGGACGAGTCAGACAAGTATGCTTTCAAATCCCGAATAGTCAACTTAGAAAAATATTACTGTAAATACTCTGAGATTCAAGACCAAATTGAAACCATAGCCGTAGATACTGAAGTAGAATTCGATGATAGAAGTCAGATTGATGAAAAATATTACTCATTACACTGCAAGCTACAAAATGCTTTCGAAAAATTAAACCCTACATTCAATCAACCTAACCAATTACCTGTACAGTCTCAGAGTGAAACTCATATTAGACTACCTTCCATAGAAATACCGATTTTCTCAGGAGATAGCACTAAATACACTGCCTTTATAGACCTTTTTAACGCACTTATAGTGAATAATACCCGGCTTACATCCAAGACTGAAAAATTCTACTATTTGAAATCATACTTGAAAGGTGACCCGCTCAATTTAATTTCTCAATTACCGGTAAATGAAACCAATTTTGATGTAGCATTGGAGTTACTGAATTCTAAATATAATAATACACGGCAGATTGTTACTGCCCATTTTAACCGTTTGACAGCCTGTAATAACATTTCAAAATGTACTGCCCAACAATTAAGAACATTCACGTCCGAAGCTAGTTCTATAGTAAAATCATTATTAAATCTAAATATCAATAAGGAAGAGTTATTTGATGCACTAATCGTTCACATATTAAAAACAAAACTAGATTATAATACAAAAAGATCTCTTGAAGAAAAAGAGACTGATCAGAATTTAATTGCTAGTGATAATTTTTTTGATTTCTTGGAAAAAAAATGTACGGTCTTAGAAAACTTGTTAACCCAAGATCCCAAACCTGATACATCCCATCATTATCGTAATCAGTCTTCTAATGTGACCACATCAACCAACAGAGTAGCATTATTTGCAAACCAACATTCGCATCCCGAAAAAAACCCACATCATAACAATGGTCAACGCAATCAACCTTCGTCTAGCGCATACCCTACTTCCAATTATCCATCTTCAACATGCTCATTTTGCAAGGAAACAGGCCATAAAATTTATGGATGTTCCCAATTCGGACGGCTGTCTATCCCCGATCGAAGTAAATACATTAGAGACAATAAAATGTGCTTTAAGTGCCTAGGTTCCACACACACAGTTACTAACTGTAAATCAGTTAAATCATGTTCCATATGTCAAAAAAGACATCACACGTTACTCCATTTAGACAATTATTCCCCTAGACAAAACCTTGACACAAGACCTGTCGAGAGAAATGATACTCCGACCGTCGCCATGGCCTATTCTTTTCATTCCATATTAAATGAACCATGCAACCTACACTCTCTCGCAACACAACCTTCAACTCAACATTCACTCGCTAATCACTCGTTACCCAACTCACTTGAAAGGGACACCTTTACTCAGCTATGTTGTGGTACAACTCGTAGCTCTAACCCCATCAACATTTCAACATGCTCATTCTGTAACAAAGCAGGTCATAAAATTTATTCTTGCCCACACTTCAGAACACTCTCTACACTTGACCGCAAAAAATATATAATAAATAACAAAATGTGCACAGCATGTCTGGGTTTCAGACACACATTCGCCCATTGCTCGTCTACCGGTGTTTGTGCCATTTGCAGAAACAAGCACCACACTTTACTTCACTTCCCTCACACCCACAAACAAAACCCATCATTGAGACCTTTGAACATAAACCCTAACCACTCACCACCAATGCAACAATCTCCAGAATATTATCGTCAAGAAACGTACTGTTCTGGACAAGACTCATTCACAATACCTTACGGATAAACCCTCTCATACTCATTATACTCATTCTTTTGGTGTGACCACACCACTTTCAAATCACAACTTACCCTCAAAAACACTCTTAATTCACAAAACACTCTTAACTCATAAATAAATAATTTTCAAACCAACACTTACACTCGAATAAACGATTCACTTTCATACTCAACGCTCTTTCAGTGCAGGATAGCACTCATGCATTACTTAAACTCTTTCTCGTCAAGAAAACAATCCTTTAGTTCTCTCGAAGAGAACAGTGATACTTATATACTAGACACTTAAGAAAAACAAAAAAAACGTTGTAAAAAACTTAAACTTATACTTAAACATTGAGAAACAAATACTTTAACATTTAAAACCCTGGACGATTAAAAAAAAAGCTTAGACACTTTGACATGAACATTACTCTTATGTGAATACCTGGCTAAAGGTATTGAAATGAAGATGAATATACTTGGTTAAAGATGAAGATACTTGGTTGAAAAAGAAGATACTTGGTTGAAAAGATGAAGAAACTTGGTTGAAAAGATGAAGATACTTGGTTGAAGAAGATGCATGGTTGAAGAAGATGACACTTGGATAATATAAACACTTGGGTGACGTTTAGAAGAAAACGGCATCCCCCCTTACTCATATGTTACTTAAACAATCACATTGACGACACTTTGAATTTAACACAACTTGACAAAAACATTATATACATATCTTACCCTCCTTTTCTTGGCGAGAACAGAAATAACTCCTTTACATTAACTAAAACATTTTAAAAACTCATTCTTACCCGCAAAAGAGTCGGGTCCCCTTAACACAAACACCTATAATCATAAAAACATATACAAAAACAATCTCAAAAGAGTTAGAAAAAACTCTCTCATCATACTTATACACTCGTGGTCACTACCTTACATTTACTTTTATGCTAACTCACACTTACATTATTACTTGCACTAGCATACAATTGCACCTTAATCATACTTATACTCATACTCATATTGACACTCAAAGCTCACATTCATAATACTTTTACACTTATTCGTACATACTCGTATTTACATTTGCATTCACATTCATTCATACTTACTCTTACTCACTTGTTGTTGCACGCATTCGTACTTGCTCTAGTCTCATGAGCATACACTCTTACAATCACCCTCACTATACAAGTCACTCCTCCGCGTAGAAAGGGAGTAGCGCAAGCTACATTGGAGTTTTCACGTTCTCCGAAGAAAAACGTTCCCTTTCTTACCCAGCACCATTCATTCTGATACAATAAAAACCCGGAAAAAAAAAAACACCCACATGAGCTTTCCATGCTCTCTCATGGAATTTCACACCCCTTCACAACTTGGTCCCCCTTTTTGTTTACATATGTCCGAGGTTCCTGGACCGTTACTCGTAAAACAAACTGGTACCACACTTGTCGAAATAGAATCGACTTAAACATTCTCTTACATTTCTCTCATTATCTCATTAAACACTGGGATGTCCGAGGTTCCTGGACCGTTACTCGTAAAACAAACTGGTACCACACTTGTCGAAAAAGAATCGACTTAAACATTCTCTTTCGTTTCTCATTATCTCATTAAACACTGGGAAGTCCGAGGTTCCTGGACCGTTACTCGTAAAACAAACTGGTACCACACTTGTCGAACTAGAATCGACGTAAACATTCTCGTTCTTTACTTCATTTACTTAGTCTTTCATGTGAATACCTGGACAAAGGTATTATTCTTTTCTGTGAATACCTGGACAAAGGTATTATTCTTTTATGTGAATACCTGGACAAAGGTATTATTACACTCTTATCGTTTACAACTCTAGTCCATTTCTAGAGTATATTGCTCACATTCTTATCGTTTACAACTCTAGTCCATTTCTAGAGTATATTGCTTACACTCTTATCGTTCACTATTCTAGTCCATTTCTAGAGTATATTGCTTACAATCTTATCGTTTACAACTCTAGTCCATTTCTAGAGTATATTGCTTACATTCGTGCCCTTACAAAACAAGAACTAGCATGCATCTAGGCCTCTTGTTCATTCATTCGTTACATACATGACGTTAGAGTCCTTACAACACTCTAACCTCAAGTCTTACTCATTCGTTACATACATGACGTTAGAGTCCTTACAACACTCTAACCTCAAGTCTTACTCATTCGTTACATACATGACGTTAGAGTCCTTACAAAACTCTAACCTCAAATCTTTCATTCGTTACATACATGACGTTAGAGTCCTTACAAAACTCTAACCTCAAATCTTATTCATTCGTTACATACATGACGTTAGAGTCCTTACAACACTCTAACCTCAAATCTTATTCATTCGTCACATTCATGACGTTAGAGTCCTTACAACACTCTAACATCAACCCTTGTTCATTCGTTAAACAATGACGTTAGATTCCTTACAACTCTAACATCAACCCTAACCATTCCTTTACACTCATGACGTCAGAGTCTTTACAACACTCTGACACACATTAGGTTACTTTTACAACCCCTATACATTTATTTATATAATTACATTTACAATTATTCACTTTCATTCACAATCCTGCATCAGAGCCCTATACACTCTCACGCTATCTAACCCTGTCACTAACATCAGCATTCGATGTCTGAGAACAGCCATCTCTCACCTTTCTTCCATTCTTCCCCCGCCCCCAATATGTTCGAATTTGGTTTTAATTACCAAATTCTCCCGTGACTTTATTTCAATTTCCCCTGTATACTATATTTCGAATATTATGTTCAAAACAGATACCTAAAAATATCCTTAATTTCAACCTTTAATATTTCTTTATATAACTACAAAAAGTCATTTAAATTTACTAACACCTAAGAAAAACAGAAATAATCGTCTTCTGAAATTCCACTAACAACACCAAAGCTCCCGACACCTTATCTCTTCATAAAAACGCTGGTCCAAACCCTGTTATCTGTTACTACGAAACCGTTGAAAACCCCAAAAAAAACATCTCCATATCTGCAAAATTCAGTTGTGTTTGAACGTTACATTTTCAAATACTTGTATCCCATTGGCTAGTTTCTAACAGCTCCCTCATTCTTCGATCCTACGTCATCAAACATATAAATACTCCATAGACCCTACATTCTCTCTCTTTCATCATTTAACGTGGTACGAAAAGGTACTCAGTTTAGAAGAGCACCGGCGTATTAAAATCCCGGGAACCACCATGTGTCTGTAATCATTAATTATTTTCATAAACCAACAGTAGGTGCACAATACTTTCAGTTATCGCGAAAATAAGTGAAGTCTTAATTGTCGACGCAAAACAAATAAGTTATAACCTCGTGATAATATAAATCATATCGTGATATAAGTGTTTCATTACATCAAATACATCATCCCCTAAGTTCACAACATCCAAATGGTCCTTCGAATGCATCGGAAAAGAACAACGAAACTACACTCGCTCTAATTAGCCCGACGAAAAAAGGGTTAAATTAGAATACATGGAGATGATAATAATTGCGGATATGACGATGGAAATTCACTAACAAATTAATATTGGTAAGTAATAGTAAGGCACTTGAGAACAACCATGAAGGGGTAAAAATGAACAATATTCTCTATACATATTACACGGAGGGATTTTGTTACTAATTTTTGGAGAATTTATTTAGTTTTTAAGTAAATAGACGTTGGATATAAGAGAGTGGAAAAATAAGTAAAAAAAAATCAAAATCCCTCCCATCTTCACTATTGGCTTCATCATCGCTCCTTTCAATGTTTGTGGCATTTTCTATTATTTCCGGATAATACAAATCTCGAGCAAACATAGAAAAAATCACCAAGGCATCTTGCTTAAGTTCAAGGAGTGATTGACTTGCAACTTTTGATATTTCTGACTCTCTTTCAGGTTGGAGTAACCCTTCCAACAATCAGAACATATCATAGTACCATCCTCTATAAATTTTTCAATAGAAGCCAAGAGAGTTTCTTGGCTTCAGTCTGGCACTGTTGTCATGAAAACTCTTCCAGTGCCTCGTTCGTAACCTCCAAAGACCCAGGAACCTTCCGCATAGTGTCCTCGATGGTATTTTCTTTTTCCAAACTTTGACTCGTCAATCTCCACACTGAAAATATAATAAAACAATAAGCATAACAAAAAAAGGAGTATGCATCTCTTTTACATTTGACCAGGTCCTCCAATTTTCGTTGCCTTGGTTATAAATGCGTCAAAGACTACTTCTCTGCAAAAATTGGACCAATCCACTAAAGTATGTTGCGCGAGTCTTAGCTCGTTTTGAATTCGCAATAGTTTATCGTTATTGACCCGCATATGAATAAATCCCAAAATATTCCAAATGGGTAAGTAGGATATATAAAAAAAACTCCTTTAACGTAAAGATGCCCTAAAAAATTTAAAGGGGTAGATTATTTATATATAATCTAGAGGTGAATTTATATACAATCGACTCCTATCCTATTACTCCTATCTCAGGGTGAGATCAAAGTTGTTCAAAAATTAATTATTCAAATTTATTTGTTTTTTAAAACGTATTTCCAAATTAAATGTTCCACTATTATCAAACTCTCGAATAACTGTTGATTCAATATAATAAAAGGACCTTTAATTATTTTATGACATTTACTATTTTACTGTCACTAAAAAATCAACCAAATGTCACGGATTAAATTGAAAATTCTATGAATTTAAAATGATAAGTTCAACGAGATTGGATACTGAATGAATACTACAAGTAGTTAGAATCAAAATTATATATTATACTATCAGATACGCAAATTCAACAAAATTATTATTCCCAAAAAATACCATGAAAGAACAACAGTGTAACGCGTTTTCCTCCCTAAGGCGATGACTGCGCGCTGCACTGCGCGTGGTTTATCGGTAGCGGCCTCTTGCTCTACCTCTTAACGCCTCGGAAACGTCACTTCTGACACCTTTGAAACCTTACACTTTCACGTGCGCCAGATTTTTAACGTGGTTGTCTCCACGGCCCCTCGACTTCACTCGTCGAGAGTAGCCTCAGATGGAGGTACGGTAAATTCCAGGGGTCTATTGTCGTAAAAATTCGGGAGGTTGCTAAATATATAAAACAAATGTTCTCGCTAGTCATGAAATAAATGTTATTATCCTGATCCACACTACGGAGAAGCTAAAATTCGTGCTGCCGAACAACTACTCTACCATAAGAGAGTACTAGTCTACAATAGGTAAATAAAACACAACACAGGTTTATTTCAGTTTTATTACAATAATACTTTCTACCCAGCCGTTATATATACGAAATAGACAATACTCAAAAGCACATATGTATTATTAGCGACGAAGCAGGCAGGACATAAGCGAGAGTGGTTTGTAATCATAAAATAGCGTTCATGCAAATAAAAGGAAGCGGTAAAAAGTTTGGTGGTCTTTTCATTCAAGTATTTGATAAACTCTTATGTAACGAACGGATCCGGCGTTACTAAAAGGAAACTATCAGATCGGGAAAACAATACTAGAGATCGGAGCTCTAGACTGAAACTGTCAATAACTCACTGAAATTTGAACAAAGTCGAGAAGGGTATCAGAGGACGAAACTAATCTCAAGAAAACCCACTAAAAGAAAATTGGGGGAAGGTAATGAAAATGGGGGGAAATTCTAGAATTAATCCAGATTCTTCTTAAAATCGGAAAAGTTATCAAAGAACGGGAATTCTAAATTTAAAAGATAAATCGGGAAAGGTATTGCAACTGTGAACTCAAGATTTAAAATATCCGGGAGCCCTAGCGTGTATGTATGCCTGGCGCAAACGGATATTTCAATCAGGAATTTTCCTTGCAAAATCGAAGAAAATGTATTAAAGAACGGAACTAATATTCAACCAAACTCACAAAAAGGAAACTCGGAGAAAGTATTGCAGCTGGGAACTCGAGATTTAAAATATCCGGGAGCCCTAGCGTCTATGTATGCCTGGCGCAAACGGATATTTCAATCAGGAATTTTCCTTGCAAAATCGAAGAAAAATGTATTAAAGAACGGAACTAATATTAACCAAAACCGTATTGAAAAGAACGGGGCGAATATCAATTAAACTCGCTAAAAGGAAACTCGGAAAAAGTGTTGCAACTGGGAACTCAAGATTTAAAATATCCGGGAGCCCTAGCGTCTATGTATGCCTGGCGCAAGCGGATATTTCAATCAGGAATTTTCCTTGCAAAATTGAAGAAAAATGTATTAAAGAACGGAACTAAGGTTAACAAAACCCCTATTAAAAGAACGGGACGAATATCAACCAAACTTACTAAAAGGAAACTCAGAAAAAGTATTGCAACTGGGAACTCAAGATTTAAAATATCCGGGAGCCCTAGCGTCTATGTATGCCTGGTGCAAACGGATATTTCAATCAGGAATTTCTTTGCAAAATCGAAGAAAATGTACTAAAGAACGGAACTAATATTAACCAAAACCGTATTAAAAAGAACGGGGCGAACACCAATTAAATTCGCTAAAAGGAAACTCGGAAAAAGTGTTGCAATTGGGAACTCAAGATTTAAAATATCCGGGAGCCCTAGCGTCTATGTATGCCTGGCGCAAACGGATATTTCAATCAGGAATTTTCCCTGAAAAATTGAAGAAAAATGTATTAAAGAACGGAACAAAGGTTAACAAAACCCTTATTAAAAGAACGGGACGAATATCAACCAAACTTACTAAAAGGAAACTCGGAAAAAGTATTGCAACTGGGAACTCAAAATTCAAAATATCCGGGAGCCCTAGCGTCTATGTATGCCTGGCGCAAACGGATATTTCAATCAGGAATTTCTTTGCAAAATCGAAGAAAATGTACTAAAGAACGGAACTAATATTAACCAAAACCGTATTAAAAAGAACGGGGCGAATATCAATTAAACTCGCTAAAAGGAAATTCGGAAATAGTGTTGCAACTGGGAACTCAAGATTTAAAATATCCGGGAGCCCTAGCGTCTATGTATGCCTGGCGCAAACGGATATTTCAATCAGGAATTTTCCTTGCAAAATCGAAGAGAAATCTATTAAAGAACGGAACTAATATTAAGAAACCTACGAAAAGGAAAATCGGAAAAAGTGTTAGATCAGATACGATATATAAATGGTTTACCACACTCTAATGTACAAGATATTTCAACCTATTTTAAAATGAAAGTCAACTACATAAATATTTTAAATTGATTATTGAAAAAATCACATATTTTCGGATTAATTATTTCTAAAGTTCTTACCTTTACAGCAATAAATTATCAAGAACATTTTTTTACAACGCGAAAAAAACTCAATAAGTAAATCGGCAAAAAATCTAAGCGATTTACGGCGGATGATGCACAATTTACACTTCTGGTTCGGTCGGCAGGCACTTCGGTTCTCTCTGTTCGATTTTAAAATCTAATTGCCTTCCTGCCCTACGGTTCCCCTCCTCTCTCGATTACGTTGACATGCGTGCTTCTACCCATATCTAACTCGTTGCAGTGGGGAGACCAGTACATTCAAATGTTGGGTTTTAAAATCGAAATAAATACTTTACCCAGAAAAAATGATTTCTCCATCGCAACTAGGAAGGAAATAAAAATATCGGAATTTTGAATAAATATTAACCTGTTACAACAATTGGTTCTACCCCGACACCAGGGGATAAAATAAAATAAAATGTTCACGGAGATTTACAATACTTTACACTAATTATAAGTCGATATACAAATGATTATATATACTCGTCGACATAAACTTTAAAATGAAAATATACTCGGCGCATAAACTATCAAATGATTTATAAACAAAGAAACGAATAGGTGACGGGTGATACATAATATGAATTAAATATATACTATGAAATAATTTAAATTGAATATATACTCGGTGACATAAACTATCAAATGAAAATACAGTTGGCGGCATAAACTAAAAAAATGTTGTGTATATAAAGGAACGAATATGTAACAGGTGATACTTAATATAATGAATATATACTCGGCGACATAAACTATGAAATAATTTAAATTAAATATATACTCGTCGACATAAACTATGAAATAATTTCAATAAAATATATACTCGGTGACATAAACTATCAAATGAAAATATACCTGGTGACACAAAATAACCTCTTGGTAACGAATACATCGTTACAACAGTCATAATCTCTACAAAAACTTAAAATTAGAATAAAATTATGCTAGAATTTAACCTAATTAATTATTATTATCAAAACGTTCAACTTGTGTAATTTACACTTGACGTGTATCAATGTCAAATAACGAGATTTCTGCTCAAATTGTCTATTCACTTGATGTTGAAACTGATATATGTATCGATGATTTTGGTATATTTCAAAATTTCTTATATAGATGCATCTAAATTTTCAACTGTATTTAAAAAAGCCTGATATTTCTCGAGAAATAAATTTAAAAACTGGAGTGGACTCACCAAATGGATCAGGAAAACTCGTACTTATTCTAAACGTATTTAGAATTCTGCTAACTTTCTAAATATATACAATTTAGAAAACCGAAACCACATACACTTTTTACGATGCAATTCTTATCCGAATTATACACGCACTGGCTTTATCATATGGGTTATTTATCTGATTGTATGATATACAATTTATACAATCTACCAAAAAATTGAGACAACTCTTATTCTGATGTTGTCTCTTCCAAGGATAAAAAACTACTGACTCTATTTTTATAAAATAAATAATTCTCCTTTCCGTTGGTTACCGATTTGTCTTGTTTTTAAAAAAATTTATAATCTATAATTTTCAATAACCAAGTGAGATTTTGAAATTCTTTTATTACATTTGTAATGTTGCTAGCAGAGACCTCTATACTTTGCAATTTCAAATATTTTCTCCAAATCCTATTATGTTCTATCTATCATTAGATATATTCTACTCAAATGTCATCGGAATTATGAAATGTCGTTTGATATTTCTGCTGAATCTTTCAAAATTTAATAACTTACATATAGTACAGTGTGTATCGAAAGTATGGCAGCCAAAATTAAATAATTTTCCTTATGTTTTACTTACTCTTCAAATTTCAAATAGAGGATCTGTATTAATACGCTTCTTTTTATTTTTTTTTGATATGTCCATTACATTTTCAACAAAAACCATCTATGGAATCTGGCCGTGGTGTAATTATGAAATATCCGTCATAAAAATCAACCGGACACTTAATTTCATTATTTGCGGGTATTAAACCCAAACGCTGCGCTTGCGATATAATCTTATTATTATTTCGCCAGGTATAAATATCATCTAGATTAATAAAATTCATTTATGGCGGAAATAAAGAAAATCTAAAATATAGAAGCACAACAAAAATAAACAGACACACAATAATAACCGCAACAAATAATAATGACAATAGTTTGACAATTTTATGACATTTAGAAATAATTTTTTTGTAATAGACCGAAAAAAAGTGTGACGTCAAAACATGGCCGCTGACAGTTATTGAGGGAAAACAAATCCATTATTTAACTTATGTCTTATATTGACCGTTGTAATATTTTAAAAGTTCATTCGTTTTTTCATTTTTAAAGTGACACTGCAGTGACTATCAAGTAATGATGCCTTATTGCTTCGCTCCTAAACTTCCATCATATACTCTATCTCTACGACATATCCACTGTTTAAACTGTCACTTCTTTATCACTTTAATTTCATTACAAAACTGCCCCGCAATGCTCGACAAATAACAATAGCCATGTTTAAGCATATTACAAATGTAAAATGAACGTGAATAAATATTTGTTTTCCGCATAGATAAATACTTTATTACGGGGAAGAATGGATTTTCCTGTACTAAGTCCGAAGCCACAAAGTTTTGTCGAGTGCTGCGCCATCTATTGTGGTGGAAGGTTACTATTCACCAACAGGGATAAAATAAAGGAAGCGAATACTGAAGGTTTTTTAAATTATGCCTATATTGTTTTTTCTTAAATAAACAAATAAAAACAGTCACACAAAGTTTAAACAATTTTTGAAACAACCTGTTATTTTATTTTGGCTTAAGAGTACGATAGGTTGTTTCAAAAAGTTGTTTAAAGCTTTTATCCGTTTTTATTAACCAGGATAGTCTATTAAAAGACGAATGTCGACAAAAAGTTTCAAAAATTTAATATAAAATTTCGTTTATAAAATAGTACAAGTGATTTTCTTTATTTTCTTCTTAAACTTAAGATGTGCTACCAAATATTACACATATGATACAATATAATATATATATAATTGATTCCAATGATTTTCAATTTTTTTCCGATATACATTGTGTATTTTGTAGTGTATTTGTCATCCAGGGGGCGATCTTCGTGTTTTTTCTTTTACATTTTTTTGTATATGTACAGTCGTCTATATATTTTTGAAGTGTTTCAATGAAAGTATTTGTTGCATAGTTAGGATCTGGATTTCACTATTCCTCGTTCCTTGGGGCATTTGGTCTTTTCCAGTACTATCTGTAGTATTGTTGAGAAATGATATGTAATGTCGGTTTGCAATACTAGGGACAGTATTTGATCGAGTACGTTGAATTTGGATTTTAAAAATATGCGTCGAATGTCGAATTACTGGAATTTTTTCATATAACGTTTTCACATTATTTTCAACCTGCTCGGAATTCTTTGTGTTTTCAAGAGAGTGCCAACGCTTTCAATTAAAGTGTTGATTTTTAAATTGGAAAAAATCTACTTTAGTGGTATAACGCGGATTTTGATGAAAAATTTTTTTCTGGCTAATTCGAGGTCGCTGAACACGAAAATGAAAGAAAAAAATGGGGCTCTCTTACCAAAATCGAGTTATGAATTTTTGAAGATGTGTTCAGATGAGTACTGCACTGGATTTATTGTCACATTATAACTACTATAATGATCCGTAATAACTGCTACACAATGTTAGTGATACACTATAGTTGCCTTTCACGATATTACTCTCTCACGCACATTAGAAAAACACTGATATAAATCTCTTGTAAATTATTTTTTTAATCCCACAATTATTATATCTTTTGACGTTTCCGTTTAATATGACTGACATATAAGTTTCGTCTGCTTCCTCTTAGCAGTAAGACTTTTACCTACTAGCATATACAGCCATCATTAGTTACTTGAAAAAAAGTTTCTGCATATTTTCGATATGCACAGATCATAGCACAGAAGATATAAACAAGATGAACATCATGAACATACACCGGCTCTTGTGCACCCTTTCCCTTCTTGAATCGCCTGATGTGCGTTACAAAGTATTAGATATCAAGTTATTCAAGAAGGGGAAGGGAATATAATCATTGGATTCACCCTTTCCCTTCTTGAATAACCTGATGTGCGTTACAGGCTATTGCGCACATCAGGTTATTCTAGAAGGGACAGGGCAAATTCAAAGATTATATTTCCTTCCCCTTCTAGAATAACTTATTGTGCGTTAGAAAGTATTGGGTATTAAGTTATTTAAGTAGGGGAAGGGAATATAATCATTGGATTCACCCTTTTCCTTTTGTTTTAATTTTTGCCAATTTTCGTTAAAAATTATGGTTCGTCTACACTTTTTTTTGTGTTAAATGTCTCCAATTGAAGTAAACTTTCGATTTTACTATAGAAAATTGTTCAATTTCATGGGTCGTAAAGTGCACAAGAGCCGGTGTATGTTCATGATGTACATCTTGTTTATATCTTCTGTGCTATGATCTGTGCATATCGAAAATATTCAGCAACTTTTTTTCAAGTAACTAATGATGGCTGTATATGCTAGTAGGTAAAAGTCTTACTGCTAAGAGGAAACAGACGAAACTTATATGTCAGTCATATTAAACGGAAACGTCAAAAGATATAATTGTGGGATTAAAAAAATAATTTAAAAGAGATTTATATCAATATCAGTGTTTTTTTTAATGTGCATGAGAAAGTAATATCGTAAAAGGCAACTATAGTGTATCACTAACATTGTGGAGCAGTTATTACGGATCATTATAGCAGTTATAATGTGACAATAAATCCAGTGCAGTACTCATCTGAACACATCTTCAAAAATTTATAACTCGATTTTGGTAAGAGAGCCCCATTTTTTTCTTTCATTTTCGTGTTCAGCGACCTCGAATTAGCCAGAAAAAATGTTTTCATCAAAATCCGCGTTGAACCACTAAACTAAATAATTAAAATTATTTAGTTTAGTCACCTTGATCATCAAGTGTATCTATTTGTGGTGATGATTTATCTCTTTTGTGAAGTGTTCATCTGATTCCACTGCCACAAGGTTTTGACTCTAAAAAAAATTAAAAAAGGTACATTATAAAATTAAGTATTTTTATACTAAAAGTCAAATTTAATATGCAAACTTTAGGTTATTATAAATTATGATTTAACTTAAGAAACAAATTACTTCTAGGAACAGCAAATCTCGCCATATCATTAGATTCTTTATTTTCAAGGGAAACTCCTTCAGCTTTAGACCTCATAGTTTCGACAATAGATTCCACTTGAATCTCTGGAGAAGTACTACCCGATTTATAATTCCCCGACATTTTATACAGTACTGAAAAATATATTATTTGCACAAAACATTCTAATTAATTTCTTTAAATACTTACAATTTGTTTGTGGTGTTGGTTTAAAAACAGGATAAATGTGACGATTGAATGAGGGACTCTCCTCTAAATCAGAACTAGAGTGATGGGACATATACCTTGTATTTTTTTCCCGTATCCTTCATCCCCGTCCTTTGTAAATATCGGAACTAGACGAAAGGTCTGTTGTAATTAAAGCCTTTTTGACTTTTCTTTGTGCTACAGTAAAGTCATCTACAAGATACAAAATTATTTCTCTTTAAAAAATGACATATACAATAAAACTCTGTCAAAGTCTCTAATATATTGATCCATTTGTTATTGTTTTACTCCTGGCATTTTGATGTCGTTAGTAACCTTCCAAGCTAATAGATGGCGTTAAAAATGCAGTTTAGCAGTGGCTATAAAAGATCGCAGGGCATGGTTTTCCGTCAGTAACTGTCAGCGGCTACGTCTATGACGTCATAGTTTTTTCGGTGTATTGACATTGTTGTGTAACTTCCAAAAGTGAATCTTTCAAGAGTGAATATTTTCATTAAAATATGAGACCGCCAAAATTTTATTTTCAGGCATCTAGAAACATAATCTACATAATAAACTAAAATTTTTAGTAATACAAGAAAAGCCCATACTCCTTTCTTTACAATACTTTTAATAATTCAATTCAATACCATCATCAGTGCCCCCTGTGAAAGTAAGACAATTGATCTTACATTCTCGATATAAAATAAAAGGTTTAGAAGGGTTTAGAGCCAAATAGATACAATTCACTCACATGGTCAGAGTGTACTCCAAATCCTCACAAATTAGAAGATACATAAAATGAATTGAAATATAGTGCTTGAAATACAGTCACTATTTAATTAAAATAATAATAAAAAGCACACACAACCCATTGTAGAATGAATGAATCCCTAAAATATGGGATAAAATATAACTCAATACATTATTTGTGCGTCAGATGTTTGACATTTGACAACAATTGTAGAAGATAAGTTGAAAATGAACAATTTTTGAAGGTGTTAATTAGTAAGGTAGGCTAACTCTAGTTAGTTATTGAACATGAAAAAACTCCGGAGAAATCCGTATTTGCACATCACTTGAAATTTAACAACCACAATATCGATCACGAGAGCGGAGTAACACTCTTACATAACATAACAACCAAACATTTTTTAAAACTTGATTTGTACGAGGATATGGAAATCATGAAGGAGGTCGATAAAAACAATAAGTACCTTAATGTACAGACAGAGTTTGACAGAAATTTTACCCCTATACATAAAAAACTTTTTGATGGTGAGATCCTACTTAATGATGACAATAGTTCAGATCAGTTGGGACCAATACAACACGTGACCACAACACCATAATTCCAGCAATATTTCCAACTTCCATGGCGGAGGTTACGTGCTTCTGCACCTCTCCTCTTCGGGGCCTCTTCCAGGGGATCGGCCGGTTTATTGCTGGAGGTATGGAATACAATGCCTGTCGGAGCAAATAGTTCGAGGAGTAGTTGTTTATCCTTTGGAGGCTTTCGGGTCGCTTCCCTGATTGGGATTCCGGGGTGGGGTGGTGTGCAAGCCGGATTATTCTTGTCTGATTGTGAGTCACTTTTTCATTAAAGTTGTTTTTCATTTTTCCTTTTCTTTCGTGACTCTTACTTTACTTTAAAACCTGAACTGTTTTCAGTTATTCTCACCATCACACATTTGTTTCTCTGAGGAGGTCGTAAGAACGTAATTGCTAAATAAATTTACTAATCTTTCAAGCTTTTGTCAACTTTTGCTTCTATGATTCTCATGACGTCATCAGAGCACCGGCTGTTGTTAGCCTACCTTACTAATTAACACCTTAAAAATTGTTCATTTTCAACTTATCTTCTACAATTGTTGTCAAATCTCAAACAACTGACTCATAAATGTTGTGTTGAGTTAAATTATATCCCCTATTTTAGGGATTCATCCATTGTACAATGGGTTGTGTGTGCTTTTTATTATTATTTTAATTAAATAGTGACTGTGTTTCAAGCACTATATTTTAATTCATTTTATGTATCTTCTAATTTGTGAGGATTTGGAGTACACCCTGACCATGTGAGTGAATTGTATCTATTTGGCTTTAGGCCCTTCTAAACCTTTTATTTTATATCGAGAATCTTAGATCAATTTTCTTACTTTTACAGGGGGCACTGATGATGGTTTATCATTGAACCGAAAGCGCACTGCTAATAATAAATTCTTGTACCAAAATACAAAATTTGGTTTCTTTTCGATAATTGTTTTTCTCTGGTACACTCAGCTGACTTCACTCATTTTGACACAGATCAAAGTGTAACTAAAATATCATTAAATATGAATAAAAAAATAGAATAATATATTCTTTATCGAGTGTAGAATGACGACTATTATTATTAAAATTAACATAAAATTCCGAAGATCGCGAAGTGCACCGAAACCAATTTTTTTTCCATAGACTTAACTGATTCAAGAAGCACCTCCATTGGGTCAACTCTTTTCTTTACAATACTTTTCATAATTCAATTCAATATCGCATCCCGACCAACTGACACAGATCAAAGTGTAACTAAAATTTCATTAAATATGAATTAAAAAGTAGAATAATATATTCTTTACGAGTGTAGAATGGCTATTATTATTAAAATTAACATAAAATTCTAAGGATCGCGAAGTGCATCGAAACCAAATTTTTTTCCCACAGAGTTAACATGGAAAACAAAAAGTGGCGTATCTTTTCCCCTGGGCATTTCCTAAAGTTGAAACCAATAGTGCTATTCAACACTTCGATCTCGATTCCGATTTCGTTTGTAATCGAAATCGAAAACGGATTGATGTTTGTTGAACGACCAAAAATAGTATATTAAAGTATAAGTGGATAAAGAGGTCTTTCAAACACGCGCGAAATAGAGCAAGTGTTTGAAAGACCAATTATCCACGAATACTTTACGCTATTTTTTTATTGGTGCACCTTGAAATCATAAAATATTATTATTATATTATTACTACAAAAAAATGGAAGTCCGTCCTCGATGCCCAGCCAAGTTTCGTGAAAGTCCATACTAAATAGTATTTATTTTTATTTGACGTTACGAGGTACTGCTGTCAGATCAATAATCAAAAAATTTCTTTACTTATATTTAAAATGATACGAGAGAGAGAGAGAGAGAGAGAGAGAGAGAAGTTGGTGGATTTTTGAAATTGGGGCTTGTAGTGTTTATTTGGGTTTGTTTTTGTTTGGAGTGTGGCCCTGTTATAGGATTCGTATCCTCTTCAGGGCTGGTTGGGGGTGTTTTTGAGGGTTGTTTGTGTGCGCGTATTGACATGGCTTGTTTGAGGTAGGTCTGAAAATTCAGTTTTAGAAAAAGTGTCTGGGAAGTTGAGAAAAAAGGTGTATAGAAAGTTGAAGTTAGGTTTGGTTTTGTGGGGGTTTTGAGGAAAGGGATTTGTTGGTCGTGAATAATTTCTTCGAATTCTTCGAGGCTGACCGAGGCGTCTACGTTTCTGCAAACGAGAATCTATGTGGGAATGAGGGTTTTGTTGGCCGGGCGGGGTGGACGTTCGGTGGAGTTCAGAACGTTTATGATGGTGTTGTTATCACCAGTGGAGTTGTGGATTTGTCTCAGAATAGTTGAGACTGACTTAGGGGAGGACGTTTTGAGTAAGGCGGTTCGGTTGAAATTTACTTTCAAATAGAGGATGTGGCCGTGAAGGAGTTCGAAGGAGAGTGTAGAGGGATTTTTGTGTGGTGTATTGTGTAGGGAGATTTCTGAGGTTGAGGGTTTGTATTGGTGTGTTGTTGTTGGTGTAGGTTGTTGTAGGAATGTTGGTAGGTGTCGGTGTTGTAGGTCGGGATTTGGTTTTACCGACGAGGATGAAGCCATCCTCGTCGGAGGCAGGTGGTTGTCGTGTGAGTGTAGGTGTAGGGGATTAGGATCTTACGGAGGAAGCGTAAGACCTTCTTGAGGATGTGTATGCGGATTGTCTGTGTTGTGAGGATGGGGTTTGTGTGTATTGTCGTGTGTTATCGTATGATGTGTTTTGTGAGTAGCGTGGTGTTGTTTTTGAGTGGTTCTGAAGGGAACGTGTTGAGGAGTGGTGGGTTTTGTTGGAAGTGTGTGTAGAGGTGGTGCTGGATGTGACGGGTGAGAGAAGAGGGAATTCTGTGTCAAGGGTTCTCCGAGAGTCATCAAGGAGTTTTCTGGTTTCGAGTCTGAATTGTTTGTTTTCGTCTAGGAATTGTTGGATTTCTTGGTCGGTTGGTCTGGAAGGTGTTTTTGCAGCTCTGCTGCTGCGACGTTGTCTGGAGGACATTTTAGGATTGAGTGTATTATGGAATGGGATCGAAAGCTAATACCGACAGCGGACTCATTGCCGGAGGGAGTTGCCTCCCTAGTTAAAGGTTTCCTGACTTATTAGCTTTCAGGAGTTTTATATTTACATATATGCTAAATGTCCTTCCCTCTTCGGATGGTGTGGCTTGCTTGTGTGTTGCACTTCCAAGTGTAGTGATTGAACTGTCGAACTGAAAAGTTCGGCAGAACATGGGGTTGGTTGGTCTTCTGGTGGAGGCGTCCACGTTGCCGGCGAAGTCGCGGTGAACAGGTTTGTATCAGTGACCCGCTCTTGCTGTATCACCTTTCTCAGGCGATGTACTGGCGCTACTGTAAAAAGGATACAATGTATATATGAATATGTGTGTGTGTGGCTTTAGTGTTAACAGGCTAGTAGTTAATCACTCCAACATTATTGCAAATCAAAGTAGTACGTACCATCTATAAATTTTTTATTTTCATACAGTCATCAAGTTAAATCCAATCATCAACATTTAGTAGAAAATCATTGATTTATTTTAAGGATTCACGTATCAAATCGACTCCAACTCCCGAAACACATCCAGAAACCAGACAACAGCAGAAAATAAGAGAAACTTCTATTACAAACAACCAGCAAAGATCTTCCAGTGCCAGATTACAAGAAAAGAAGAAATAATTGCAGTGATCACATACCTACCTCAAACTTGTAACACAATCTTTCATTCATGACCTAATTTATATTTATAATAATTTAATCCAGCTTGGTCTTTTCCCAAACGAGGAATGGATCAGTTCATTAGAGATTACAGTTATAAAGAGTTCGCAACAAAATTTTTGGAAGTGATGCTCTCTATGAAGAAAGCAGAATACTTGACCCACCTCAGATTTATTTTTATAAAATAGCATTGTGTTGTCAAAAAAACAGGAATAAGTTCTTGCTTGTTTCCCATTTTCATGAGACTAGAAATAAAACCAATAAAAGATTTGTCGTATCAACTTCAAATAAAACTGTTGGTCAAAAATGTTACACCTTTCTTGCCCCTAGAGTCTTCAACTACCTTCCCCAGCAATTGAAAAGTATAGTTAATTATAATTTATTTAAATCGAAGCTTAAGCAGTTTATTTTGATAGAAGATAGAAGAAAAATACACCATATAATAGAAAATAAACTGAATGTATAGAGTAGCACTCAAAATTTCACATTTGACTTTCTGCTTATGTTTAGTAGTCCCATCTTCATTGGTATTAAATTGAAAATTGGAACTTGATGTTCATATTACTCGTAACAATTCTTTTAGCGGACAGCCTCTAGGCTTTGTTAACTTGTCACTAATAGACATACACTTACTGTTAATTGAGAAAACATAATGTACTACACCGAAATTGTTGCCAACTCTTTAATGATGTTCCGCATGGTTCGCAAAAGTCCAACGCAGACAGCCCTTTGGCTTTGCGGTTTTGCGGAATTATGCTGAACATTCTTGATATGTTTTGAGATAGTATTATGATGATTAGTCTAAACACATTTTTATTGTATACACTATCCGCAGACAGCCAATTAGGCTTTGCGGTTTCTTTTTGTTTATTTGTCCGATTATTTATGTAATTATATTTTTTTTGTATTGTATAAATAAACATTATTATTATTATTATATATAAATAATTTTTGCATGAAAAACTAAATAAGACATTGGTTCACAATGAAAATATACAATTTGAAAACTAATAAAAAAAGTTGTCATTGATACTTTCTCGAGTTGTTGTTGTTACCATAGAGACCTTAAAAAAACGCGCGTGTTTGAAAGTTCGATTTAAACACGCTGAGGCGTGTTTTAAATAGGTAATATGAGGCATCAATGAAAAAAAACTGTCATTTAACATGTCATTTTACAAATCAAATAAATCAATATTGACATAACCACATCATTATTTTGGATCATTTCACGTGTATTTCACACTTTTCACAAGTTCATTTAGTTTAATCACGTTCAATTTTATAGAAGCTGTTCTGTTAACTAAAAATGTAATATACAATTGCAAAGTATCATACACATCACATAACCCATAGACAAACAGTAGTTTATTTAAATTTTTCGACCAATCACATGCTTCCGATTTACGATTGTTTTCAATAGGATCATACTTTTAGACCGATTATAATCATAGTGATCGATTGATATCGAAAATGTATTGTTGAACATGTTGTTTTCTAAATGACAGAAAATGATTGTAATCGATTGTCGCGTTGAATAGCACTACTGTCACTCGACTCAGCTCGTCAAATACTATCGATTGACACATGTCGCGGTCTCATCTGACAGTTTCGCTCAAGTGAAGGGTAGCCCTTGTTGATATCCTCTATAATATGATCTGTGCATATCGAAAATATTCAGCAACTTTTCTTCATGTAACTATAATGATGGCTATATATGCTAGTAGGTACAAGTTTTACAACTAAGAGGAAACAGACGAAACTTATATGTCAGTCATATTACACGGAAACCATGCCCTGCGATCTTTTATAGCCACTGCTAAACTGCATTTTTAACGCCATCTATTCGCTTGGAAGGTTACTAACGAACTTTATTTTACTGATTGCTGTAATACCGTCAAAATAATACATAAAAATGTCAGGGGTAAAACAATAACAAATGGATCAGTATATTAGAGACGTCGACAGAGTTTTATTTTATTTCTCATTTTTCAAAGAGAAATAATTTTTTAACTTGTAGATGACTTCACTGTAGCACAAAGAAAAGCCAAAAAGGCTTTAATTACAACATACCTTTCGTCTAGTTCCGATATTTACAAAGGACGGGGATCAAGGATACGGAAAAAAATACAAGGTATATGTCCCATCACTCTAGTTCTGATTCAGACGAGAGTCCCTAATTAAATCGTAACGTTTATCCTGTTTTTAAACCTACACCACAAACAAATTGTAAGTATTCAAAGAAATTAATAAGAATGTTTTATGCAAATAATATATTTTTCAGTATTGTATAGAAAAGTCAGGGAATTATAAATCGGGTAGTACTTCTCCAGAGATTCAAGTGGAATATATTGCCGAAACTATGAGGTCTAAAGCTGAAGAAATTTCCCTTGAGAATAAAGAATCAAATGATTTGGCGAGATTTGCTGTTCCTAGAGGTAATTTATTTCTTAAGTTAAATCATAATTTATAATAACCTAAAGTTTGCATATTAAATTTGACTTTTATTATGAAAATACTTAATTTTATAATGTACCTTTTTTTAATTTTTTTTAGAGTCAAAACCTTGTGGCAGTGGAATCGGTTGAGCACAAATAGATACACCTGATGATCAGGTGACTAAACTAAATATTTTTAATTAATTTTTATATTTAATCATATTTTAAATTTATTTTAGAATTTAAAAGGTTGATGATAGATGAAATATCTCAATTAAATTTAAAAATCAACAATTTAATTGAAAGCGTTGGCGCTCTCTTGAAAACACAAAGAATTCCGAGTAACCTGCAAGTAACATCGTTTGAAAATAATGTGAAAACGTTATATGAAAAAAGTCCAGTAATTCGACATTCGACGCATATTTTTAACATACAAATTCAACGTACTCGATCAAATACTGTCCCTAGTATTGCAAACCGACATTACAGATCATTTCTCAACTATACTACAGATAGTACTGGAAAAGACCAAATGCCCCAAGGAACGAGGAATAGTGAAATACATAGATGAAACAAAAGTTAAAAATACAATCAGACAAAAATCGTGGGATTTATTATACTTGAATCCAGATCCTAACTATGCAACAAATGCTTTCATTGAAACACTACAATAATATATAGACGACTGTACATATACAAAAAAATGTAAAAGGAAAAACACGAAGATCGCCCCTTGGATGACAAATGCTTTACTTACCTCAATTACCACAAGAAATGAAATGGCTCAACTTTTGAGAAGAAACCTGTACTATTTATAAACAAAATTTTATATTAAATTTTTGAAACTTTTTGTCGACACTCGTCTTTTAATAAACTATCCTGGTTAATAAAAACGTATAAAAGCTTTAAACAGCTTTTTGAAACAACCTATCCTACTTTTAAGCGAAAAGCAAATAACAGGTTGTCTCAAAAAGTGTTCAAACTTTGTGTGATTGTTTTTATTTGTTTATTTAAGAAGAAACAATATAGGCATAATTTAAAAAACCTTCAGTATTTGCTTGGCTTGCCATCTAGTTGTAGCTAGTAAACTGTGACTAATCATGTAGGTCTCTTCCTTTTATTTTTTCCCTGTTGGTGAATCGTAACCTTCCACCACAATAGATGGCGTAGCACTCGACAAAACTTTGTGGCTTCGGACTTAGTACAGGAGTTTCCATTCTTCCCCGTATTAAAAGTATTTATCTACGACGGAAACGTCAAAAGATATAATTGTGGAATTATAAATAGAATTTACAAAAGATTTATATCAATATCAGTGTTTTTTATGTGTGTGTCAGAGGAATATCGTAAAAAGTAACTATAGTGTATCACTAACATTGTCTAGCAGTTGTAACAGATCCTTATAAAGTATTTGGAATGAATGCGAGCCAACATAGAAAAAAGCAACTAACCTAATCTAACCTAACCAAAAGTGAACCTTTTAAAAGTGAATATTTTCATTAAAATAAGAGACCGCGTATTTTTAGGCCTAGAGACATAATCTACCTAATAAACTCAAAAAATTAGTATTACAAAAAAAGCCCGTAAACTGCATTTATACCCCACATGGTTTTGATCGTAGTTTTTTTAAACCCTGTGCTATCTTTTCCTCCCATATTCACAGCCCAAGCTTTTAAAATCGACGTCAATTCTTCCACCGTCCGATTTCCATCCAATTGATACCTTCTAACATTGCAAAATTCCATAAATGCTTTCCTTACAAATGGTTTACTGTAAACTGTATTCTTTGGTATATTTGTTTCGATAATTTCATTAATATTCTCGTAAGTATTACAACCAAATCGTAACATTTTGAAATATTAAATACTTGAAACGTCAAAATCGACATAAATTAAAATGTACCTATCCAACGCAACGTGATAGAGTGTAAGTTGTTCTGATTGGTTGGTTTCAATCAGATGATCAAAAATTAACTAATTTAATTGGATTCCTACTTTAGCAAACATTTTTCATTGTCATAAACTTAACAACAGCCACTCGTATACTAAGAACTTCAATGACATCATCTTAAAATTCACTGTTGATCAAATAAAAATTCATAAAGTCCAGACATGGGAAATACAACTAACCAATCTCTTATTTGTATCCAAACATCAAGATTCAATTAACTGACGCAATGATCAACTAGTATACATTTATATCGGAATAATTCCAAGCAAAATTGATTCTTAGCACATGCGTTATTCGCATCTTTCATTCGCGAGGCGCCAATACAATCGAACCGCCCGAAAGAGAGTTTTGGAAACTGCTAGTTTGAGTTGGTTTCCAAACAAGTATAGTGATTAAACAAATAAATAGTTTATGAATCTACTTTAATTATCAGTTTGGCATTGTATATTATGTAAGTATATTTATTTATTAGTAGTTATGTTAGTGTTGAACATGTGTGAAATGAAACATGTACAGGATATAAACATTAAACGAATGAAGGTTACAAGCTAGTTAACAGTCAGATTTCAGTTTGTCAGTGGAATAATCTTCATTTATATTTACCATTTCTAATAACTATAGTTCATTTTTTAATGTTACTTCAGAAATTTCATGTTTTGTATAAAATGAGTTTCAACTTTTATGTTAATATTTGTTGACATCTGAGATGAGTGTACAATACAGAATGTACCAAAATTGATGCAAGATTTGAAATAAATAAAAAGTATTGTACGAAATCTACAAATGTACCGTAAAACTTGATACCATTTTGGAATATTTGATACCCTACCGCCGTTTATTTACCGTTCTAATTCAAATAAAAATTACTTTGAGGTGGTGGCTATTGAACACAACGCTCAAAAAAATTGTATCACCCTCCATTCCCTAGGAAAAAACTATGGAAGGTCTTTTTCAAGTGTTGGGGTGACTTGAAATTTGCCTTTATTTTACATTGTAGTAGGAACGCAATTGGGGCGACATGAAAATCGCAATAACTGATTTTGTAGGTCCAGCATAAAACAAATTATTTTTTTTTATATTTCTTCATTATTTTACACACAAAAAAATTTTTTTTTCAAAATTGGCTTTATTGTCATCACATATTTATTATAAAAATAAAAAACAATATTCTACATTAACAAAAATAAACCTTCTTTGGTATAGTAGAGACTACAAAAAAATAAATAAAAGCAAATTCGCCTGACAGTTTACAATCAAATTAATAATTAAGATCACATGTTTTTAAATTTTAGCTGCCCTCGTCTTAATGTTTTATATTCTAAAACCTTTTGCTTAATTTCTTTTTGCTCGACAAGTCCGATGTCTTCTGCTGGGGGAAAACATATGCATTAGATATTTTATCACTTAATCTTAAGAATGAGCATAGAGAAGATTTTTTTCGCAATTTATTATTTTTGACACATATTGCTTATTGGTACCAGCCTCAGTTTTCATGTCAACGTGATTGAAATCACCTTGTTTAAAATCTGTCGAGACAGAAGAATCTTGCATAGGTGACAAGTTATCATCAATTTTATTGGTGTCTGTGTCGGAAAACGGTTCTGGTTCCAGATATTTGTCGCTGTCGACGGTTAAATCTTCTTCATTCACGTCACTTTCGGAAGAAGATGATAACCTTGGGCGTAATTTTTCATTCGCCTTTTTATTTTTATTTGGCTTGAATGGCGCTGATGTTGATGGTAGCTGTAGGTCTTCCTGTGAAATGCTTTTACCTGCATCAACAAACAATTTTTCCTTCCTGGTGCTGCAAACCTAGATTTTTCAAACACTTGTTTTAGTGAATCGACAATTGCATCTTGTACTTGCGTTATTTGCTTCCCTGTTTTTGGTAGCTTGCATAAAATTTTATCTCTATTCAGTTGTGATAGACCGGTCGCTTCAAAACCTGATTGAATATTTTTCTCCATACTCTCTGAAAGTCTATTTAATGTCTGTGTTAATAAGCGTGGAAATACTTCTTTTCTCACAGTTCCTTTATAATGTTTTTCCATTCTTAAAGTATCTTTCTCCAAGCCATCTTAATTGGACGAAAAACGCTAACATCTAATGGCTGCGTAAGGTGCGTACTGTTAGGAGGCAAAAGCACAAAACGAATGTCATTTTGCATATATTTCGAAATAACATTGGCCGAAATGTGGCTTGCCAAATTATCGCCAATGAGAACTTTAGGAACCGGTGGCAAAGATCGAAAATATGACAATACTATGTTATTAAACCAATCATCAAAATTATTAGTATCACACCATCCAGAACGAGAGCGATTATATCTGGCTCCGGTTGGTCGAAGTTCCGTCCAAGTGCTCCATAAGTGGTCTGCCGTATAGACTATGTAGACCGGAAGTTTAAATTCTGAAGCTGCACAAGCAAACATGACTGAAGTAGCTGTTTTAGATGTATCCATTACCTTCTCCACTTTTTTAGAAGACCGTAAAATTAGTCTTACTGTAATTTACTATTGCGTTGGGTGGAACATCTTTCAGACTTTCTGATAAGTGGTCGAAATATGTATTAATACTATCAGGGCTGTACTTTCTTTTATTGATTGAGATATTCTTCTAGTCAGCTCCTCCTTATGTCGCTTTAGAATTTTTTGCAGCCAGGTTTCACCAGGTCTGTTGTCTCGGAATTGTGGCAATTTTTTTCCACTTCTGTCCAATTAGGATTTTACTATCTCTTTCATATCGTTTGAATCACAGGGATAACCCCAGTTCGCTGCGATAGATATAGACCGAACCAGATAGTTTTCCTCTTCGATCGACATTGCAGTTTGACCTCCAATTGATTTTATGTGTAGTCCTTCAGCTTTTCTATATAAAGTTATAAAAGGAATTTCATATCCTTCACTTATATCTTCTAATTTTCTACCTTGTTTGTGTAGCTGTAGTACTCGCTGGAGCGTGTCTCCGCTATTCTTCCGATATTTCCGACTTCCCGATTTCCTTTTGTATATACGCACCATTTTTCAAGTCGCCCCTAAAATTACATATAAAAATAAAATGATACGCCACTGGCAAGTAAGACGCAAAAGTAAGGCTTTCAGGTTAGAGAACGATTGCCTGATATATAACTACTCTTGAAAAAAATACGGCGATATTTCAGTCTTTTTAGGTATCTCTGTACAATAGGAAGTTTGCAGGAATCAAGATTAAGCTTCTTACCTTTTTTTGGAGATGCACAACACAATAATAGTGAGTAAATATACAGTACAACAACATAAACTCCACTAAGAAGCATGGTAGGTATAGATGCAGACTCAATATGAGATTAAAATTTCGACCGCCAGAGCGCAGCATCGGTTTTAACTGGAATAAGCAAAAATTTTCAAATCACCCTGGGGTTTTCAAGTAGCCCCATTTTACGGTCCTCAAAATGGTTAAAGGTGGTGCAATGGTTTATATAGCTGCGCGTTCTCTAAAACTGTATTAGTATTGTGATACATAATTTCGTAGAGAAGCTTCTAAATTTCATTTTTGTCACAAAATCGGATGCAAATATTGGGTCTTCATTAAATATGAAATATTTCGCTTAAAAGATACGCTGACAAATACTTCAGAAATAACTATACCAATACCAAACAATTCTAAGTAGCTACTGAACCAATCACATTTAGTCCAATAAACCAAAAATAAAATTAGACACCTACATTATCGGTGTTATGTATTTACCAACAGAAATACCGAATCCACGTTTGACTATTTAGAATTTATTCGAGATTAAACATAAAACAGGTAGTCCAGGAAAGTAAGGTCGAAAAATCTGTTAACTATCAAAACTTTCCCATAACTGATTTTCCATTTTTAAATGAAAATATATTGACCCAGCATCACTCTCCTAGATTGTCTAATAATTTCCACTGGAGCTTGCGACGCAGCTTGCAAGCACAGCTCAAACCACCTAAAATTCAAGTGATTTATGCTCCTGTCATTCCTGGATGTGTTCTTACAAAAAAATCGTTGAGATGAAAATTGAAGCAAATCTTATGCTCTTGAAGGTGACGTAAATAGTTTTCTCAAAAAAAAATCTTCCGATCTTAAATTTTCCAAAAATTGAAAAAATTTACGAAAATTATATTTTTGGTCGGTAATTATAAATAAAATATTAATATCGAGGTCAAAACATAGATAAACATAGAGGGCAAACTTCTAAAAATTTACATTTTTTCAGATTTGGAATATTCAAAATGGCAGCTGCGCAAATTGGAAACACTTTTTTTTTCAATCGCGTCTGAATTTATGAACTTTAACGATATTGAGAAACGGTTTGTTGCAATCGACAGAGTGAAAGTTATATTTTTATAAATAACATAAACAAAATTTTTGAAAAATATTTTACATAATTTTTTAGAACATTTACCGAAAATAAAAAATTTTACATCTAGTTTTTTCTCATTTTGGCGTTTCTTGAAAATACCTTTTTACGTTATAAATATGTTTGTTTTTGAAAGACTAGTATTTTGAAAAAAGAATTTTTCAGATGCGACTTTTACAAGCTGAGATAAACAAATTAAAAATCAGCTAGATACTGTCATAATATTAACTGAAATTTTCAAATTCTGATCACTTCGCTAGATTGTTGAATCCCAACTCATTTTTCTACCGTTAATTGGTCCAATCAAAAGAGAACAGTAATCCTAGCTCGCTCGGCCAAACGGTGCGGCGGCAGCTGCTTGGCGTTCTGGTGAGGGGTCAGCGCTCATTCTCTTCGAACGCCCAAAAGACCCTTACTAACATGACTGACGACGTTCTTGTACCCGACGAATTATTGAACATTATTTCGTGTTCTTGTACCACAGGGTGCTCTACTACCAGGTGTGGTTGTAAAAAAGTTGGCATACATTGTACGATATTATGTAAAAATTGCGAAGGCTAAAACTGTTGTATCATCGAAATTGTAAGTACGGTATTTGACAATGACGAGGATGATAATGAATCTCTGAGTGATGAGCTAAATTTTGATATGACTCAATTATTTGATTGTGAACTTGCAATTGATAGTAGCAATAATATCGATGAGGATTTGTTTGCAAATGATAATGACGAGGAAAATTGTACAGAGCCATTTCCTCAGAGACCAAAAAGGGTGAGAATTTGTAGAAAATAGATGTAAATTTGTAAATAAATATTATTCTTAGTATCTACGTTTCGAATTATGTATAATATATATAATAAATGGATTTATAGATATAAATTATAAATATCATTGTACCTTATTTCTAGCAATATGTAATGGTTGATAATAACCATACTATTAGCAAACCACAAATGCAAAATTTTCACAAACAAAACCAAAATAAAAGCTTGAGCTTCGTTCTACTGCGAACGAGCGCTGACCCCCCACCACAACGCCAAGCAGCTGCCGCCGCACCGTTTGGCCGAGCGAGCTAGGATTACTATTCTTTTTTGAATGGACCAATTGACGGTAGAAAAATGAAAATTTGTGTTTAAGTTGAGTTGGGATTCGACAACCTAGCGAAGTGATCAAAATTTGAAAATTTCAATTAATATTATCACAGAATCTAACAGACTTTGAATTTGTTTATCTCAACTTGTAAAAGTCGCATCTAAAAAAAATTTTTTTTAAATACTCGTCTTTCAAAGACACACATATTTATAACGTGAAAACATATTTTTAACAAATTTTCCAACGCCTAAATGTGAGAAAACTAGATGGAAAAATTTTTATTTTCGGTAAATGTTCTAAAAAATTATGTAAAATTTTTTTTAAAAACTTTGTTTATGTTATTTATAAAAGTATAACTTTCACTCTGTCGATTGCAACAAACCGTTTCTGAATATCGTTAATGTTCATAAATTTAGACGCGATTGAAAAAAAAAATTGTTTCCAATTTGCGCTGCCGCCATTTTGAATTTTCCAAATCTGAAAAAATGTAAATTTTTAGAAGTTTGCCCTCTATGTTTATCTATGTTTTGACCTCGATATTAATATTTTATTTATAATTACCAACCAAAAATATAATTTTCGTAAATTTTTTCAATTTTTGGAAAATTTAAGATCGGAAATTTTTTTTTTGAAAATACTATTCACGTCACCTTCAAGAGCATAAGATTTGCTTCAATTTTCATCTCTACGATTTTTTTGAGAGAACACATCCAGAAATGACACGAGCATAAATCACTTGAGTTTTAGGTGGTCTGAGCTGTGCCTGCAAGCTGCGTCGCAAGCTCCAGTGGAAATTATTAGACAATCTAGGAGAGTGATGCTGGGTTTATATATTTTCATTTAAAAATGACAAATCATTTATGGGAAGCTTTTGACTTTTATTTCCTTACTTTCCCGGATTAAGGTAAGACTTTATAAAACACGAAAATCGACATGACGACACCTTTCTCTGACTTGCCAGATTGGCACATGATCTTTGCACCATAGACAAATAATCAAAACAGACTACACACTTACACTAAAAGTATAGCTGGCGTAACAAATATAGTGTAGCAATCTAATCGTATATCCCCTTTCAGTTATGTTGCGGATCTAATCTCTGAAAGTTATTAATATTTTGTTTACTCACCAATACCTACCTTTGATGTTACGTAATTGTTGAAAGGGCGTTCAGTTTAAACGGGATACCAGACATGAACTGAACCCTTTTTGTATCCCATTCGACTTTTTTATGGACAAAACTGAATCCTATGAAAAAATAAAAAAAAATTATAACAATGAATAAAATAATTTTTTAAAAATAAATATTATGTCTCCTGTTTGTCACTACTATACAGTGCTTTCCCCCCTCTTTTCTTTTGAACTGTGATACTTGACTGATGAAATTTGGAACGTGAAAATGAACTATTGTAAGCTTCTCTACTAGTGGTAACAGGTGATGTAATAGGCATCGGTGACGTCACCTTCTCACAGTGCATCTCCTATGGGAGGTTTGCTATCATCACTGCAATCCGGACCTTGTTTACTGCAGCTCTGAACAGTTGAACATTGCTACAGTTAACCCAATCCCTCAGGTTCTTTAGCCAGGACACACGGCGCCCTCCAATGCTCTGCTTTCCACCAATCTTTCCCTGAACTACCAGTTGGAGAAGTGTGTATTTCTGTCCTTTCATTATATGACCCAGGTATTGAAGCTTTCTTTTTTTCACGGTGTTAATAATTTCACACTCCTTCTGCATCCGGTTCAGCACTTCGGCATTAGTAACTCTATCGATCCAGGGAATGCGCTACATTCTAGGTAACACCACATATCGAATGCTTGTAGTTGGTCGATGTGGTTTTTCTTGAGGGTCCATGCTTCAACCCCCAAAAAACGTAACAACTTAGCATCCTCATCCTAAGTCCCATGTTAATATTTCGACTCGTAAATAACTTCTTCATCTTTGCAAATGTTGATCTGACTGTGTCTATCCTCGTTCTTATTTCTCTTGTCTGGTCACCCGATTGTTCTATCCAGGTTCCTAGATAATTATATGTCGACACATTCTCTATCAGGTTAGCATGGTTCAGATCTTGAGGGAATTTTATAACTACCATCACCTTGGTTTTCTTAAAGTTAATTGTTAGCCCGTATTCATTACATCGGTCATTTAATTTTTCTAAAAGGTGTCTCCAAGGTTGCTCGTTAACAATATTGTGTCATCAGCATACCTAATCTTAATAATTACTTCTCCATTTATAACTATCCCCACTGACTCATCGTCTAGGGTTTTCCTAAAAATAGCTTCGCTATATAGGTTAAATAGAAGCGGTGATAGGATGCAACCTTGTCTAACACCACGATTAATCTCCATTTTATCTGTTGGTTGGTTTTCTACCATTGTATTAGCTTTTTGGCCCCAATATAGATTACTAATTATTCTAATGTCGTCAGAGTCAATATTTTTGCTGACGAACAGCTGATGTAACTTGTCATGTTTCACATTGTCAAAGGCTTTCTCGAAATCGATATAACAAGCATACACCTCTTGGTTTATATCGAGACAGCGCTGGAAAAGAACGTTAATCCCAAAAAGCGCCTCTCATTTTCCAAGTCCTTCGCGGAATCCAAATTGTGTGTTGCTTATGTCTTCCTCTAGTCTTCTGTGAATTCTTTTTTGAATGATCTTTAAGAACAACTTCAAGGTGTGGCTCATAAGTGCGATGATTCGGTAATCTGAGCATTCTCTTGGATTCGGCTTCTTTGGTATGGGTACAAAAGTGGATAATAGCCACTGTTTAGGAATTTCTTCATTATCGTAAATGCGGTTAAAGGGGTCCAGAAGAATATCAACCCCATCATCGTCCAAGAGTTTGATAAGCTCTGGGTATCCGATCAGGACCAGCAGCCTTACCGGGTTTCATAGTTTCCAGGGAATAAACTATTTCTGATCTTAATATTTTTAAGTGCACATTGCTTGATTCTAATACCGGTTTTGGAGGTATGCTTTCCACCTTCCAAGTTTGTCCCCCACGTCAGTTATTATACGCCCATTTGTATCCTTGATAGTATTACTAGCTTCCTTGATCCTGTTACATCTAGCCATTTCCTCTATCTTTTTGTGCATATGAAAGCTGTCAAATTTCTTTTCTGGTACTTCTATTTCCTCACATTGAGCTGCTAGGTATTCTTCTTTTGCTTCCTTAATTTTTCTCTGTACTGCTTTATTTAATGTCCTGTACTCATTTTTCTTGCCTTTGCTCTTTCTCATTTCCTCCATTAGATCTAGAATTTCCGATGTCATCCAGGGCTATTTCTTAGTTCTTTTGTTAGATGGTTTTCAGCTATTATTATTTCTGGCTCTGTTTGTATTTACTTCCACTTTTCATCTACACTAACTCTGATGCACCAATATCTCTCATACATTCGTTAACCTCTTTCTTAACTGTGTCATGGATTTTAGATTTAGATTTTAGGATTCTTAAGGACTCCTCAATTATATTAGAATATTATAAATAATGCAAATCCCTCCGGCACTGGCGCTTGAATTCGAATTTTTCTATATAAGTATCGATAATGTAGCTGACTAATTTCATTTTTAGTTTGTTAGACTATAATAGTAATTTATAAATCATGAAGTTATTAATGTCTTACTGTGAAACATTACAATTGAAAATAAACAAAATTCTCACTATGTCGATACCGTATTATATGAAATTATGGATTCCAAACTATTAGCTACGCAACTAAATTGGCATCGTTCAAAATACTGGCAGTCTACTTGTATATTAATTATTCAATTATCAAGCCGCTATTTGTGTGAATTGACTAGTGTCTTTGAACTAATATACTTCAATGCTTAAATATTATTCGTAGTAAACAATTAACAAGTTCAGTGTCATTTGATATGAAGCATTCCTAATTTTTTTAGTATGATTTTTTTCTTTGAAACATGTATGGATTAATGGAAACTTGGAAATATCTTAGTCGAAGATATTGCTGAAGCGAAATTAACCATTTCATGCCCACTGTCCAGTGGAATGGACATTAACTTATGCAACCAGTATTTTTATACAGGGTGTTTTATTTAAAATTGTCCACATAGTAACTGGAGCAACTTTAGCATAATATACGAAGATTTAACCTAAAACACTTGAAAAGAATATTCCTCTTAACCTAAAATGATTCAAAGAAGAAATGTTAAGTTAGAAATGAATACGATTTTGGCTGACTAGTTTACTCAATACAAACGAAATTATAATATGTATAAAAAATTACTAGATCAAATGAATATACCAAAATGGTTTTTGTTACAAAAGTCAAAAGGATTTACGACAGTTAAGTGCTACAAACATGAATACAATACAGTTCTCAGAGCTCAGGAACAAAATGAACACGAGGTCAAATAATGGCAAGGTCGTACGGCCTATTGCTGTCAATTCATCATACCTCGTCATAAAATCAAAATCTCATTGTTTGTCATAAAATAACAATAATTACTTATCTTTTTGCTGTCAATTAAGAATATTCCGAGTACGGTGTATGTTGCTGGTGATAATATATAACTCCTGTATACAGTATGTCGCTAATGTATGGAATGAATTTATTATTTCCAAAATAAACTACTTTTTAAAAAAATACAAAGACAGGTCAATTTCAATTTTTGAATCGTCATCACATGATGTGGTTGTAACGAACATTGCGTTACCAGTATTAACGTGTTGACGTAATCGGCAATTCTTTTAAATGCAACCATGTGTCTCAAGGTACATCATTGGAAAGGTCTTCTATTCGTCTTCACAACAATATACTTATCTGAATATTTATTTATACAGGGTTGACCAAAACTGTTTATTTGGTAAAATTTTAATCATAAATTCTGATTCAATGAACTAAGTTATTGTAAGGGCCGCCACTGGAAATAAAACATCGTAGTGTACCCAAAAATTTTTTCTGTTCTTGTATGTTACTGATAATAGTATTAAATTCTAATTCAACACTAATTGATGTGTATCAGTGTTCAATAGTTAAAATCTTTTAATTACCATAATTTAGTAATGGAACTTATAGAAACTGGACGAATCGAAATATTAACCCTCCGGTAGCCGCGCGAATTTTTCTTTCATGTTTAGTCGCGCCGGTGTCTGAGACCAGGTGGGGAAAAAATATTAAATGATTTTTTTAAATTTTTTCTTTTGTAAGAATACGGTAATATAATGAAAAATACACAGTTTTAGTGAATTTTTTTATTAAAACTCGTTTAACAAATGCTTAACATTGGTTTGAAAAAAAGACTCATAAAAAAACATACATTCAAATATAACCCAACTACAAAAAATGGCACATTCTATTGAGATCAGCAAAATTTAAAAATGGGAACTAAAGGTATAGTGAACATATTATAACAAAATACCTAGAGCCAACTATTATTACTGTGCTGCCCTGCAGTTCTGACAAACACATATAATATGCTCAAAACACATATAGGTATTGCACTTATAACAATAAAATCTTGTTTTTCTATTTTTCCTCCTTCCAGGTGGTAACTGTCTATCTTGAAGGTCTCGTATTTCTGTGTTAGTAACTTCCAAAAGTCTGCACTTTAGTGTCCTTGGAAGATTGGTAAGAACTGATCTCCGTTACAACTGAGGCTGAATCAGTACGTTTGCTATTTCTCTCAAAAAATTTCGCCGACGTAAATTTTTTTCATTGGGATTGTTAGCCTTCTATATAACCTGACTATTGATTCCTGCAACATTCAACATGGTGTAAAATATCACCATGGGCCATCTTCTACTATTACGGGAGCAATCATATGAAGCACACAACTGATCGACGACGTCGACACCCACTTTTGTCTCATTATATGTAGTAACAATTACCGGCTTACATTTCTCACCACTATCAGGGTCAATATCGTCATGGTGGTGCATACTGGATGTTAATATAACATTTTTCCCTTTTTAAGGAATATATGAAATTATTGTTAGATCTTCGGTGAAGCCAAACATACTTGTATAGATGGGGCGTTTAGTTGGTCTTGAAAATTCAATTGGAAGTTCTGTTTTATTTTTTCTCACTGTTCCAATTACAGTTATTTTGTAATCCTTTAGTAATTTTTCCATCAAAGGAATAGACGTGAACCAGTTGTCCATGGTCAAGTTAATGCGTGAACCAGAAAGATGTCTGCACATTCTTAAAACCAGGTCATAGGTTTTGTTAGAAAGTTTATATGGGCCTTCGGGTTGGGATCCCACATAGACTTCCAAATTGGAAGTATAAAAGACTTTCGCGTCACAAACTACTATAATCTTCAGGCCGTATTTGTTAGGTTTCGAGGGTATGTATTGACGGAATTGGCATTTACCTCTAAACCCCGGAAGCATCTCATCAATGGTAACAAACGTCGAATGATTATAACCATTCATACAATTTCTTACGAATTGATCAAATATTAGACGAATGGGAGCTAGTTTATCAAATTGTATTCGATTTATCATCGTTGCTTTATCATCAAAACGTAAGCAACGTAAAAGGAATCGGAACCTTTTTAGGCTCATTGTGAGGAGAAACATTTTCATGCCATACCCATCTCTCCTCCAAAAATCCTCAGCATTTGAGCGGTTGGAGTGACCAAGACCAGATAAATATAGTAGTCCTATAAAAGCCCGGATTTCAATGTTGTCCGTTAGACTAGCATCTCAGTCTCTTGAAAAATTTTCTTGGATGGACAATATGTATTTGTTTGTACTGTCAACAATAATTCGAATTATCATATCATCGAAGAAATAATTCCAAATTTCCTCAGCAGTCTTCAAATTTTTGGTTGCCTGTGTAGGCCCTGGTAAGCGAATAATTATATTACCCTGCCTTGTTCTTACAGTTTTTGGGCGTGGGGGATGCTTTTTCCAACGCATGGTACCATTCTTGCCTAAAAGAACAACAGTAAATTTTGGATAGTTATTTTAATTTTTGTCATATATTTTACAATACCTATGTAGGCAAGTGGGGAAATTGGATGCTCAACAATTTCTTCTGAATCAGAAATTTCCTGTTCAGAATCACTTTGGTGATTTACAAGTTCCACATTGTCCTGTTCTTCTTCATCTGATTCATCTTCGAAAACAATTTCTTCATTGTAACTATCACCTAGTCCTATATCATCCAGAAGATTTTGCAAATATTCTTGGTCCTTTTCATAGCAAGCCATGGCTATAATTTAACATTTTTTTCTAAATACAGTGATCAAATAAAATAAAAAACAAAAAAATACCTTTTTACAATTTTGTATCACAGCAGGTCGCGCTGGTCTCAGACACCCGAAATGATTATTTCTGTACACACATTCACCCAGTAACGACTAAAACACGATTGAAGGTCAACTGTAACGATAGATGAAGGTACTGAAGAGCTCAACCGAAAATGACTAAAAGCCGATTTATACCGACGCAAAAAGTGACGACCCGGTCTCACAGACAGCGGCGCGACTACCGAAGGGTTAAGGATGATTGGATATGGAGATAGAGTAAGGACATAAAAACAAGTTTGCAATTTATTTAATGCTAAATACCCCAACCATGAACCCATTTCTCAATCAACAATTAGTAAAATCGGGAAAAAGTTTCAAGAAACGGACCATGTTTAAGATCTCCCCAAAAATTGCCGAAATTCAATTTTCGAACACAAAAAAATTGACGATTTCCTTGAGTTTGAAGAAAATTCCCACATCAGCTCGAGATAAATTGCGCTGGATAATAATTTACACCATTCTACTGTTGCTAGAGTGCTGAAAAAGGAGAAGCGGCATGCGTATAAGGTACATTTGGTCCAAGAGCTGTTAGAAGATGACTTTGATAGGAGAATCGAATTCTGTGAAACAATTATGGAACGATGTAACAGAGATCGTAATTTCATACAAAATATACTTTTTTCAGATGAAGCAACTTTCAAACTCAACGGCCATGTAAACCGCCCGACGTATTGATACTGGGCATTGGATGCAGGAGTATAGGACACAATATCCTGAAAAGGTGAATATTTGGACCGGCATTATAAACAATCAAATAATAGGGCCATATTTTTTTGAAGGAAGCTTGACCGGTCCTCGATATCTTCAATTTCTTCAGGAGTATCTATTACCACAATTAAATCAACTATTTCCAAATAGATGTGATTTGTGGTTTCAGCAGGATGAGGCACCTCTACATTACGCCTTTGATGTACGAACCTAATTAAATGCTGTTTTTCCAGATAGGTGGATAGGAAGAAGAAGAACGATCGAATGGCCACCAAGGTCACCAGATTTGACACCTTTAGACTTTTTATGGGGATAACTGAAGAGCAAAGTTTATCAAAGTCGCCCAAATTATATAGAAGAGTTAAAGGATCGCATCAGAACGGAGATTGCACAAGTAACGCCTGAAGTTCTTGTGAACGTTAAAGACGAATTTATGGCTCGGCTGTCTCATTGTATTATTGCTGAAGGACATCAGTTTGAACATTTAATATAATTCAATTGTTTTTTATTAAACAGTTCACTGTCCGGGTGGTTCCCACTTAAACTTAATCCCACTACTAAAACTAAACGTGGTTACAATAACTTGATGTCGGAAATCGTAGATTTGACACGAGATATCCGATAACAAAATGGACGCCTGATTGTCTTCTTGTCTTACTTCGTTAACTACAAGACGATGTCTTAACGACGAACTCAGCGAAAAATGGAAAAGGAAAAGAGATAAAGAGTTATTCACGATTCGACATTTATATATTCCCAAGATTAATAAAACATTTCATCTAACCTTTCGGAAACAGTAGTCGATTATAGATTCAATTTCCTCTTAACACGTATTTCAACAAGTGAATTATATACTAAATGGTGACGAGGGATAAGAATTGAATTGGAAGATTATGATTTAACTAAAATTAAAGAAATGAGCAATATTATTTAACCCCGTAAATAATCGATTCTATCGAATGATCCATAGAGTTTATTCTTGAAGAAAATTACTGTCATAGATGAATAGTCGATCGGATATGTGAAAACAGAAGAAGAACAGGCAATTACCCGATAGCGGTCCAATGAGCGAGGGGTTGGTTTCCCAACCAATTCCTCGCCTCATTATTGATTGCTAGTTTTGTAAGATTCAAGGTCGGGCTTAGGCCGCTAAAAGGATGTGCCGCCGATTCCACAGCCCTTTCATTACCTTCAAAACCAGAGTGGGCCGGAATCCATTCTAACCACACTACGTTCCGCCTTGCTAGGTCCGTAAGCCATTCTCGACAATCAGCAACAAGCCCTAAGTTGATGCTAAATCCAAGCTTGACTGTCGGTGTATAAAGTAATGTGTCGTCCACTTAACCTCTGTCTAGGTTTAACTGCGCACATTCCAAGATAGCGTATACGTCAGACTGATATGGAAATATATTCTTTTCCAAAAAAACACAAACTTGTTTCTTTGGGTTCCTGCAGTAAATTCCTGCCCCCGCCTCATCGAACGATCATGAGTCATCTGTGTATCAGTCGATCCCATGAGGTTGTGGATTTCGCCCTCTTTCCTAGAATTCAATATTCCGGATCTTCACCCTATAGGGGATTTCGAAGGAGTACCTACGCAGGCAAACATCAGCCGCTCGAGCCAGATTTGAGATATCTCTGTCTGAGCTTCTTGACGTATCTGCACCCTTCCTCACTTCGCACATATCCCAAGATTTTTGAGCCCAGGAGTGACCTCCCGTCCTCAGCCTCGATCACATGGTGAAGAGGCCGAAGTCCGAGAATCATTTCCAACGCAGCAGTTGGTGTAGTCTTCATGCAGCCAGTTGCCCCCAAACTGATCACCCATTGGAGGCACGCCAGTTGCGATCTAGCTGTGGCCTATCATAAGATAGTCTTAGGGGTTAGTCCTCGATTCGGACCAATGACTCTCCTACAGGCAAAGTACCTGTTAGTTCCTTGCTTAGACGACTGTCAAGGTGAACCTTCTATGTCAATGTCTTATTCAGGATCATTCCAAGATATTTCACTTGTTCAACCACTGGAAGTGGCACTCCACCAAGGTGCAGACACTGAGGTCTTATAGGCGAGCGGGACACCCCCAAAAAGTTGCTTAGAAATAGCAGTGTGTGACCACGCAGTACTAATCTCTAAGACCACTTTTACTTTATGTTTCGGGGTCGCTGAATACGAATATGAAATTATTTTTACGATAAAATTGGGGGAACATGTAAAAAAACGGTTATTTCGGGTAAAATTGAGACAATTGAATTTGACGTTTTTCTGTGTTCATCTCGCTATATCTTCCACATTTATCAATGTATCATTATAAATTTTTTTATGACTATTGCGTATCTAAAGATCTAAACAACAAGCCTACTCCGAAAATTCTGCGACAATTAATACTTGAACAGTAAATTTACAATTGTTTACTTTTACGTGTTCCCAGTTTTGTCGTACAAATGCAAAAGTTATCTTTCGAAGTTTCGAATTTCTGAAAACTAATTATCCAGTATTAAAATGCAATACCTAAAGAAGTTTTTGGGAAAGTTTCAGATCTAAATATTAAAAAGAAAAAAAGATATGCTATTTCAAAGTCGAGCGTAGCGTGCGGCTGCACGGCGCGCTATAGCACATAGATGCTGATACTCGCTTAATATTTCATGTACAACGTAGTCAACGCAGAATGAGTTAAAACCAGTTAACAATTGTAGAATCTCCCGATACAGACGTTTTTTTTATTACTACTATTTCATTTTGCAAGTTTCGATAATAGACCTCAGCTATGGTTTTTCGCGGGAAAAATATCCGTACGCACTGATTTCAGAAGGTATATACCTATTCATAGTTTAGCACAAAAATTAGGAAAAAATATCTGTTCGCCGTTGTTAGCTGCACACGCTCTAAGAGGCTGTGATACTAATTCATCGTTATTTTAAATAGGCAAGATCAGGGTGAATGCAGCATTACGACTTATGTCAGACGAAGAATTGACTAATTTAGCTACAATAACCGACTTAGACATACATGTTGCTCAAGAAGTCGTCAGTACATTCACATCTTATTTGTACGATCCAAAGAAAAAGTCAAAAGGTACACGTAACGATATAAATTCATTAAGATATCATTTAACTATCGAAAAGAACTCTGAAATCGCAAGACTTCCTCCATCTGAACCCGCGATGCATAAACACATTTTAAGAGCTCTTTGGCAAATCAATGAGTGGAAACAAGCAATCGAACCTCTAATCATTTCCAAAGATTTGACAAAGTTTGGCTGGGTGGTAGAAACAGGTAGATTGAGTTTCGATTATTACGATGGACCCACTGCTATAGAAATACTACAACAGTACTTTTGTTCGTGCACTGGCAAAAATGCTTGCGAAACTGACGTTTGCCCTTGTAGACAATCTAATTTGAAAAGCTGTGATGTTTGTAGTTGTAATGATACATGTGTAAATAAAGAAGTGATTGTAAATACAGATGAAATAAATAATGATTTTCAAGATATTTTAATGGTTTTTATTTTAATTGATATATTAAAACCGTATTTCGGACGCATGTGTAGTTTCGACTCGGATAGTCGCTGCTCGTGCTATAGCGCGCCGTGCAGCCGCACGCTACGCTCGACTTTGAAATAGCATATCTTCTTTTCTTTTCAATATTTGGATCTAAAACTTTCCCAAAAGTTTCTTTAGGTATTGCATTTTGATACTGGATAATTAGTTTTTAGAAATTCGAAACTTCGTAAGATAACTTTTGCATTTGTACGACAAAACTCGGAACACGTAAAAGTAAACAATTGTAAATTTACTGTTGTATTAATTATCGCAGAATTTTCGGAGTAGGCTTGTTGTTTAGATCTTTAGATACGCAATAGTGATAAAAAATTTCATAATGATACATTGATAAATGTGGAAGATATAGCGAGATGAACACAGAAAAACGCCAAATTCAATTGTTGACTGTCTCGACCCTTACTTCGTGGAATATGCTCATATTAGTGTTTTTAAATGAAACTCAAGGTCCCTAGTTAATTCCACAATATAATACAAGTTATTGTCAATTTTTTAGAATTTTCAATAACTTGTATTATATTGTGGAATTAACTAGGGACCTTGAGTTTCATTTAAAAACACTAAATTCAATTGTCTCAATTTAGCGATTAGTACTTCCGTGGTCACTGTAAGGTCAATTTGGGGGGTGCGTCCCGCTCGCCTATTATACTTCTCTTCTTGGTGAAGACAGCTACTTCGACTTTGGCAGGATTCACTGCCAGTCCATGATATTTGCAACACCACTATTCAGGGCCCTTTGCATTAGGTCGCCGAGGACGCTAATATTCCTTCCAACAACAAGGACAACGATATAATCGGCATACCCAATTGCTAGAAAACCCTCACCGTTTAGTAGTGATATTAGTTCGTCGATTACTAGGTTTGACAATGTGGGCGAAAACAAGTTATCCTGTGAAAAGTAGAATTCTAAAGAGGCTTAGGCAAATAATTTGTATTTCATTTTGAAATGGTCTGATCAATTTTATGTCTTTACAATAGATATTTTTCTATTCTATTTTACAGACAGGTACGTTTGATATGATTAATAACTGTACTAGGTACTGATTTGTGTTTTTTTCGTCGGTACTTGTGTAGATCTTTTTTTATATCAATGTTTTTGTTTGATTCTATTTTATTGCACGTATATATTCATATTTTCATTATTTTTTACTCCACATTCATCGGTTCCAACATATTTTATTCGTATAACTTTCTTCTTACTTCTGTGTTCTTTTGTACCCTTATATAAAAATATCCCCTCAAAAATAATAATTTGATAAACGGATTATTTGCTGGCGTAAGTGTATCACTTCAGAATAAGCTACTTTGAAAGTTATACGATAAAGTTATCTGCATAATACATATTTTATGATTCATTAACGAATTCCAGGAATTATTATAACTCTTTTTTTTTCAGGGTTTGAAAGTACTTTTACCAAAGATACCTGTTCCTGATTGTTCTACTATGTCAGCTTGGATTCTAGTACCAATTTTCTTTGTATTAGGTGTCTGCGTCATTGTAATAATTTATGCAATTTGCATGGGTTGCTCAGGATACAGACCATTCCAATCCAAACGGAATCACACCCATCATCAACGCACTAAACCTTCCAGTGATAAACATACTTCATATTATCAAGATGATAATGAATTTAATCACCACTATAAACGTAAAAGTAGTAGTGAGGATGATGCGGAATCAATTAGTCTTAACAAAGATGTTAATGAGGAACAGAACGCTACTGAAGATAATGTTTCTTCAGGTGTAGCTCTAGACGTTGTAACCGGCCTTACAGAACTGACACCATTTGGAGGTGGAAGCTATTCGCGTAACACCAGTGGGGATAATCATGTCAGTCATTCGCATCATTCTGTTGGAGGTGATAGTGGATGGAGCTCGTCGCATCTTTCTACTGCAGCAGATACTCCTGGACTTACATCGTTCGGAAGTGGAAGCTCTTCGCATAACACCAGTGGACATAATCATGTCAGTTCTTCGCATCATTCTGCTGGAGGTGATAATGGATTGAGCTCTTCGCATCATTCCACTGCAGCAGATACTCTCGGAAGCTCTTCATATGATTCTGGTGGTGGCGGTAGCACAAGTTATGATGCTGGTGGAGGTAGTTATAATGAATAAATTAATTATTATCCATTTTGGTTAATTAAAAATTTGTATTTATGTAACTAGAATTTTATCGGAAGTGAATCGTTGGATGCACTATAGTAATAGCACTGGGTAGCTCTCAAGTATGGAAATTTTATGATGAAAATTTGAAAAAACCTTATTAAGAGGTACTAACGATTTATAATTTTTAGTAGAGTATTTTGTCTTGTACCATTTTTTTATGAAAATGAAACATTTTTCTGTATAAAGTTTCAGTATTTCATCTAATCTGACTAAACATGTGGTAACGGTATCCTATCGAACATTTCTTAGATTATATAGAGTCGAGCGTTCTTCAAACCCAAAACAATTACCAGTGGCGGCGTGACTTTTTCATTTACGAAGCTTCGATAACCCTCTAATTAAACTATTAGGTTTCGATAACTAGAAGATGCACCCCACTATGCAAGTAAATGTTACAATCCTGTTTGTCCAACATCACATTGTGATAATGTTTTTCCTTTTTTTGCTCTTGTTTTCATCACATGCACCTGCTGTCTTTTTACATTACTGTCATGTCACTTGTACCTCTTCAGTAGGATTTCTTTATAATGAAATAAAAATTTCCGTTACATTCAGAAATGCATTTTCACATCTTCTAGATGTTAATGCACTGCTCCATAAAATAACATCATACCAATGAACTAAATCATTTTTTTAAAAACAATACAGTATATTCTCTTAAATGTCGTATTGAGGTTACTTAAACCTCTAAATAATATACCTCAAACATTCTAGATCCTGTAGATGTTGCTGTGCGTGATCAACAAATATTCAGTCTAGTTCCAATACATTCATTGTTTCATTTATTAATAATATTTCCACAACCAAAAGAAAGTTGCGAACTTCTTACATATGTATAATAAACTGTCTGAGGAGTGATGGCTTCTGATTCGGAAGACATTTATGTTTTTTTTGGATAGTTGTATAATTTAATATATAATTTTGAGTGTTATACTGCCGTCCCAATGAAGAACACCGTATGTGGAAGAATTCATATTACGTAAAAACAGCGATTGAAATTTGGGGCAATATACAGTGCTATTCAAAAATCCCCTCCCCCCTCGTATCTTTTGAACGGCTACACTTACAATAATAAAATTTGGAGGGTGAAAATAAAGTGTTGTAAACTTCTCTACGAATGGTAACAGGTGACGTTATAGTAATAGATGACGTCACAGTGCCACTCTGGCCAATAATTTTAAATAGGACCTTATGGCAAGTGATATCTTGTTTGAAAGGCATTGACATTGGCTACATAGCCATATTAATTTTGTTTGGGTTTGAATTAATTTTGACGGATAAATTGAATAAATACGAAAATTATTATTTCTCATTTAAATATTGAAGATTTTTTAGTCCACCTCTGGTTAATTGTCAAAAACATTGGCGTTTTTAATTTAATAGTATTTGTTGCTTTGCAAAGTTTTTCTAAATAGCTTAAATATTTAATTTCATTATTGTTTAACGACACGTTTAAAAGTTTACATAGGCAAAATGGTACGTACTCAAGCCGACAAAGTAGCAGCTATCTTAATAATTGGTGAATCTAGAAAGAATCTCCATGAAGCGGAACGTTTAATTAATGAGAGATACCCAGATCGCCATATCTCGAGAACTAATTTGAGGGAGCTTCTTCACAAGTTTGAACCAACAGGTAGTGTTCAAGATGCCAAACGATCTGGTCGACCAACATTTGGTGATGATAAAAAAATTTATATAGTTGCTGAAATGGTAGTAAACCCTACTTCCTCTTCAACTAAAGTTGCGTCTATCTGTGAAGTAAGTAAAAGTACAGTACAGAGAGTGTTGGCTAAAAATAAATTTCATCCATACAAGTTAAAAATGGTGCACCTTTCGGATGACGACCCCGACAGAAGACTTGAATTCTGTGAATGTATGACAAATAAAATTAGTCACAACCCACATTACAAAAAAACAATTTGTTTTAGTGACGAAACTACTTTTTGCCCCAATGGAAATGTGAATACACAAAATGTAAGGTATTGGAGTGACACAAATCCTCACACCTTTCGTGAACAACATAACCAATTTCCAGAAAAAGTCAATGTTTGGGCAGGTATTTTGGGAAACCACATAGTTGGTCCTGTTTTCCTAAATTCAATATTTATAAAATAGTTACGCCTATGGAAATTACCAACACAGAATCATAAAGGATATACACCATCTTATGCGCATGCCCAACTAAAAACGATTGTATTCGAGACGGAACGAACGTTTCTTATCGACGCTCTGCATCTGCGTGAATATTAGATACAAAGCATCGTTGTCGTTACAATAATGTTGATGGATTTACATAAAAGAATTTACGTTTTAAATTATATACATACACTAAATAAATTGTTCGGAAGAAATAGGTTACAAAATTATATATACAAATGGAAATATTATATGAATGGATTAAGATGCATTTTTCTTATATGATTTGAAAATACGTAAGTACAAGCATTATTATATTACAGAATAGGCCTTTTTAAATAATATTTAGATTTTGTCTAGTAAATAAACTACATAAAGTCCTTTTTCTTTTTAATAGATCGATCATATAGACGCAAGAATTCTTATATATACATGGAAATAGTCACTGAATTTATACTCAAGAGTTATTATTCTTATTTTTGGCCAATAATATTTAAAGAAGCCCTGACCTGATGTCTGAATTCTGGATCTATCTCGTCTGGAAACAGGACTATGCCTTCCGAAGTTCTAGCTGCGTAATTTGTTGAGAGATTTGAATATTCTCACGGGAAAACTGGATACAAATACTTGTGAGTGTTCTGAGTTTTATATTTGTTAAGAATCTATAGCTTTTATCATGAAAATTTGTGATTTTACTTGAAATTTCGGGAAAAATTCTTCATCATCTCCTCGCTATCTCGACGCCAGGAACCAACTACCAACGCTTCTATTTGATCGTCAATTTTTTTATCAACAACGAATATATTGTTTCTAAGCTCACTAATTATCAATAAAGTTTTTGTTTAATTTTGGTTGATCAAAATTTGTCCTGTCATTTTTCCACCAATCACATTGTTTCTGGAGCTATCGAAGTATATTCACAATTGCTACCCTTTATGAAGTTTTTGGAAACTAATATAAGTGTAAATTTCCCTTGAAAAGTATCTGTTTTCTTTTACTATTCAACGAATTTCAATAGAACAAGTCTTTTACAGATAGTGAAATTCATTGTTATATGTTGATATGACAATGTCTAGTTTTGTTTTGACATATATTTGACAATTTGAAAATAATATTTATTTTTGTGAACATAAATTCTTTTATAATATCTTTTGCTTTGATTATTTATACTATTTAAATTCTATAGTAGCAAATATTTCTTTAAATATTCAGCCGTTAATTCTTGAAATTTTGGAAGATAATCAATATGAATTCGGCCATCTGGAAATAACATTTCAACAAGATGGTGCTCCTGCACATTAGACGTTTTTCTATGGGGGTACTTGAAATCCAAGGTTTATACTACGGCACCAGATAGCATTGGCGTTTTGAAAGAAAGAATTACTGAAGAATGCAATGCTATTTCAGCTGACACATTCGAACGAGTACGACAAGAGTTTACTAATAGGATGTATTACTGTCAGGAAGTGGACGGAGCACATTTCGAACACTTGCTATAAGAATCCATTGTTGATATTTGATTAATTAAATTAAAAAAAAAATTTCAATAATTTTGGTATTTATTTAATTTATCCGTCAAAATTAATTTAAACCCAAACAAAATTAATATGGTTATGTAGCCAATGTCAATGCCTTTCAAACGATATATCACTTGCCATAAGGTCCTGAGTGGCCCTGTGACGTCATCTATTACTATTACTCACGTGTTACCATTCGTAGAGAAGTTTACAACACTTTATTCTCACCCTCCAAATTTTATTAATGTAAGTGTAGCCGTCCAAAAGATACGAGGGGGGGAGGGGACTTTTGAATAGCACTGTATATGGTCCTCCTGGTTGAATGGAAGGGAATAGTTGCTTCAAATTCTATACCATATCACCCATGACTTAGATTGATATGTTGATATATCCATTCTATTTGTGATGCGTATAATTTTCTTTTTATAGCAAAAATTGTTCACATACGTGAATATGGTCTAGTAAAAGAACTTTTCGTTCCTAGGGAGAAAAGCCGTATGTTCAGTTTTTCAAACATACGGGTGGTAGTTGACTAAAACGCGGTCATTTTACTAGACAAACACACCGTATGTACAATATTTCACAAAATAGGCAGTTAGCTACCAGCATTGAGAATGTGCTGTGTTCTTTAGGAAAACGGCCCAAGTGTGATATCGGTGATATGTGATATTTCTTATAAGTTTCAAAAACCGCCCAACTTTATCCCATCCAAGCGAACTTTGAACTCTCTATATTACTCGCATTATGTTTTTTTATAAAATGTGAGATTTCTTAGTAAAACACGCCTTCAACTGAATTTCAACATTTATTCAAATAACTTCAGAAAGGAACAAAACATATTTGTGTCTTTGCAATATCTATAAATAGAAAATAAGAATAAGACTAATATTATTATCCCCTTGAAACTAGAACTAGGTAGGTACTTTTCTAATCATCTTCAATGTTGTTGATGAGGTCAGGGAAATTATTTTCGTGGAGATTCTCCCAAATAATTAACTTGCGCTTGGGAATGATGACACCAAGATTATCTAAAAATTTTCGCTTTCTCTCAGCAGCTATTCCCCGATTTCCTCCGTGTGCCTTAGGCTCTTTCAACAATGTGCATTTTTCAAATATTCAACTCTCCATATTCGCCATCAAATTTTGTCTTAAAATAAAGTAACTTGAATCCTCTTCTAGCTTTTAAGAGTGGGCGATTTTTATTGAGTTTATTCAACTGGTGATTAGTAGTCAGATTGGGCCAATATCTGAAGTCTTTGAATTCCATTTCTTTAAAAAAACGGTATTTTTTTGGAGCAGTCTTGAACTACAGTGGAAAAATCTTGGAAATCATATATTTTGGGATTTTCCCTCAATCCCTTTTCTACTAAATGGTGTAAGCTGTCGGCAGACATGAATGTGTGACTCGGCTCGAAAAATTTAATAGTGATTGTTTCAGCCATGATATGTTGGTTATTGACTATAAACAAGAGGAAACTGAAGATTGACCAGTTTTTATTCTGCCCGCTGCAATTATCAGCCCAGATGCAAATGTTCTTTTTATCTCTAGCATGAATGGACAAGAAATAATTATAAGCACTTATGACGTCCTCCTTTTTTCGGCCCGATAATCCTTCATGCCAAATCACAGCAACAGCTTTATTTTTTGTTGTCATAGCTCCTAATGGTACAAAGGATTGATTGAAAGCGATTATTCTTGGTGTAAATATAACTTGCTTGAACATATCGATTCTCGGGAGCATAACAACTTTTTGCATGTCAGACGAGTAAATTAGCGTAGCATCATCCTTATTCTCCTTGTCTAATTTGTACATATTTCTTGACATTTGTGCTCTGTGGATATGTTGTAACCAATTTTCGCAATAATAACAGTTTTTGTTTTCGGTAGTATTTACTTTTGTATGCTTCGGATCATCTAATGTAAATGTTTCGCATTTTTCGCATTCTTCATGCCCAAGTCTGGTGAACGAAATGTTCATTTCATTGACAACTTTTCGATAAAGCTCATAAGACATAGAAAAGTTTAGTGATTCTTTGAAATCATTGTACATTTGGGCTATAGAGACATCACTTGGTAGATATAATTTTTTAGGAGTGTGCTCTCGTCGGTAGTGGGACACGCATGGCGAGAACTTCATAATGTGATTTCGAATTATTTGGTGGTCTATTTTTTTCTTGATTTTTCGATGTTTCCCATGTTTATCCTGGAGTGGACTTCCCAAAATGGAAAGAATGCTATCATTGTTTGATTTATATCCTAGAGTGGTTAGGAAGAATACTTTACAAACTTCTATTCTACTTCCATCTTCGCCTTTGAAAAAATAGGTTCTTGACACATTCTTTCTGTAATTTTCCTCATATTTCATTTGACGCCTTTTTTTCATATTTTCGCACTCTATGTAATGACTAAGAAATACTTTCCGCCCGGTGAAATCTATGTTCCAATATTTTTCATTAATTTTATGACGTAAGAAATTATTAATCTTTTCTGAACATCTCTTTTTGCATTTGCACCCTTCCTTGACTTCGTGACATGCAATCAATTTCTTTCTCCGAATCTCATTTCTTTCTTTTTTGGGTAGTGAGTATCTCTTCACCTTTCTAATATCTCCACTTTTTGTAAGACATTCATCTGTTAGATTACTGTTGTAGTTCTCTGGAATGAAACAATAATTCAACCAACTGCCATAATATTTTTAAATTGTGGGGGTATTGTTACCTGTTTGATTATCCAAAACAATTGAGCTGTCTGCTTCGGATGCTTCGGCTTGCTATTCAATAACATCATCATCAGTGAAACGAACCGGTTCTAATTCTATTGATAAAGAACAAAATGAAACATTAGAGAATATAACTAACAGTACTGAAAATGCGAAAATGCCACCTGTGTAATTTTTTGAAACAATATTGTTTTCAGTTTCTGATACATCGGCTTCGACATGTACCGACATGGTTTTCTTGATTCTTGTCAATCATTGAGCTTCTTTCTGAAAAAACTAGAAAAACATTTCCCGCATATACAAAATACGATCTGCCCCACCCCGGTTTTCTTGTGGTTATCTTTAGCTTTGTCTTTGAAATTAATAATTCAACTTACCTTGTTCTGTCTCAAAAGATTCAACTATTTCACATATTTCATTATTGTTCTCTATGAAACTGCTAGTTATCAGAGGCTGTAGGTTTTCGTCCAGAATAATAATATTCTCATCTAGATGGAATAAATCACCACCACAACAACTTAACTCAATATTGTTAATAATACTACTACAACTACTATCATCAACACCACTCCTAGAACAGTTTTTATCGTTATTATTATTTTCACTATTCTATTCGACGCGACTTTACCCTATAACTTAAAACTAGAGAACGATATACACGGCTCTATTTCCGAAAAGCAACTGAAACAAGATACGTAGACTACAGATAACCCACAGATAGATGAGACACTGATTGTGGCGCCATCTAAAGAGCCCGTCGAGTAAACAACTGAGTGATGTTGGACAGATTTCTGTAATTTTAGGTTTTGACGGATTGGCGGTATATTCAAATATACTGTATTTTAATTATTTTATTTCAAAATAGCCATTCATAGTCCATCATTTGACATTTCATTCAATTTAACTCCATTATCTAAATAATGATTAGATGTTGAGTTGAATTAAATGAAATATCAAATGATGGACCATAAATGGTTAATTAAATTGGAAAAAATAAAACAATAATCATATAAAGAATTTATTTATTTTGGTATAAAAATACACAACAAATAATTTCTTTCACAAAGTACAAACATAATGACAACAAATAAATTATAGTGTGAAAACCATGCAATAATTGAAAAATATTTTGAGTAACATACATTCTAGATTGGAGTATCATTAGATTTTCAAATGATGTTAAATCAAGATAAAAGTAGAAAATTATGTATGGTAAGTTTATATTAATTTATTATTACTCTCGTATAAACACGCAGAGCTGGACAAACTGCAGGTGTATAACTGCTACTTACCTAATCAAAAAAAGTGTTAGCAGTAAGTTGTTAACTACTATTTTTGGCAACTTTCTGTGAAAGAAAACATCTGAGTATAATTACTGTGGATGTTAGAACAAGAGTAATCAAAATACGTTTAAAAGAAAAGGTTTTAAATACTGCCCAGCTCTGTAAATACAAGGTGCCAAGTAATTACATATAAGAGTACTAAACAGCACTTGTGACTGTACAACATTTAAAATAATATATCTCACATTTCATTTCCACTTAAAACAAATCTTTATTCCTTTACTGGAAGTATTAAATAGGTTTATAACACAAGCTTAAACCTAGTATATTGCATATTTGTATATTTCTACATTTAAAAGCATTCAGTTCTTATGAAACCATTGCATAAGGCAGTTTAAGTTACTCTGCAGCTCCTGGCAGTCTATGATTGTTAAAATGTTTCCTAAGGGCTCTTAAAAATCCCACCGTTTCATGGAGTCCTTTCTCGTTTCTGGTTGAGGTTCTACAAGTAAACACACAAAATAACAACAATAAATAAGTAAACACACAAATATGTTTGAAAATTTATGTCAACAAAAGAAAACAAAATGCGCTTACTATCGAAATGATAAGTTTACACATGTTTTTGTACTAAGCCAAAAAAATATCAAAAAATGTTTGAATGTATACATTTGTTTGGTTTTCTTGATTCCCTTTTTTGAAGCTTCCGATTTTTTTAGGAATTCTTGATTTTTAACTATTTTTTATTTTTTGTCTCTATTGGATATTTTGGTTACCGCTAGACCAAATTCTTAGACGTAATGCCTCAACAAAAATTAATACTCACTTTCATTTCCCATAAATTGTCACACCATGGGCTATATATGAAAATAGGCAAGGGATCAATACCTTCCATCCCATAGCTGGTAGAGGGAATATAGCTATAACATAAAATAAAACCGAGATTATTATTTTTTCGTTGGATACATTTTAAAATGGAATTGTCTGAGTATGGTGTACACACTAGATATACATTGAGTGAATGAAAAGACGAGTACTGAGTATGTCATTTGATTAAAATTCCAGCTAAGCGCTTTCAGCCATTAGGTCATTCTCAAAGCTGTCGACAAGAGAAAAACATACAACAGGTACAATGTACACACAATGAAATGAAATGTTTGATGTTACATCATTATTTAAGTAAAATTTGTTAAAATTACCCCATAAAGAGGGTTTGCACACATATAATTTAGTTGGTAATCAAGTTAGACGTTTCGTTATGTGAATTACAATTGTACACACTCTTTACAGAGTAATTTTAACAAATTTTAGTTAAATAATGATGTGACATCAAACATTTTATTTCATTGTATGTAGCAGTTACAGGGTTTGATGTTTTTTGACACTTTCTGTATATTTTTTTCTTGACGAGAGCTTTCAGAATGGTCTAATGGATGAAAGCGCTTACCTGGAATTTTAATAAAATTACACACTCTGTACTCGTATTTTCGTTCACTCAATTTACATTTTGAAATGTCCAAAATTATAGCATGCTATATTGAATACAACAAAACTCACCATCAATTTTTGTTAATTTCCACTCATATGGGAAGGTAAATCAAACTGTCTTAATAACCTCACTTCGTCTTTCTCAAATCTAAAGAAAGGGATCATATCATATTTAATGATTTATTACCACTGCTTTTTAGCCATATTAATTTTATCTTCCTGGGTTGGAGGAACAAAACTGTAAAAAGAAATATTTACTTTATTAATGCAGCAATTTTCAGTTTAGCTAATGTAAAGAACAACCATGATCTCTAAAGTTGTCGATTAAATTAGTAAAATTTTTTTGTGTTTTATAAAAATGAAGATAATGGTTGTTAATTGTGAAAGAAAAAATGCTCAAATTTTTTTAATAAAACTTACCAAGTACACCACTTATTACTCCTTCAGAATACACTTTGACATTGTTTTTCCATTAACGACAATAAAGCAACGAAACAACAGATAAATATTACACTATAGCAATTGAAAAATACACCAAAATACCGTAACCTTAAAATAACCTCTACACTTGAACTAAGAAATGATAACAGTATAACATATAACATCTGGGGATGAGGACGAGCAATATGATATCGCGCATACGCAGTTATAAAAATCAATAAAATTTGGTTACTAACGACGTTACAGTTTTCGTTAATTTTTTGAAATTATCTACCGATTTTAGTTACTCGACGGGCTTGTGGTGGCTACTTAGTAAGGGTCCCTCGTATACTCGATGTTTACCATAAGGGCATATTATTATGGAAGAGACCCCTTACCTTGCAACCTGTGTTCGGGAACAGAATAAACAACGACACATTTATAAAATCACTGGGTTTAAGTTTAATACATTAAAAATACACTACTATATCAAACGACTTATTCGAAGTATTAATAACAATAATAATAATCTCATCCTGGTTCGTTCACATCCATTATATAGGAAACATAGTTGTGTTTTTCTGCACAGCCGACCTCCGATATGTAAACTATACATGTCTGTTTATAAAATAACAAAAACAATCTTTCTTTTGTGAATGACATTGGGTATGGTCGGCCGATGCTCCTTAAATACTATAATTAATATTAAATTGAATATTATTATTTCTAAGGTAGTGTCCTTTTGTCTTCAATGTCTTTTAGGGATCACTACATCATCCCCTCTTGGAAGAGAAAAATTATCATTTTAATTTTTCGATAACACTTATATCTAAAACTGTTTTAATGAATGTTTTTTGTTTTGTCTTTGTTTAGTAGACACTACTTGTTCGTTTATCAACACACTTCACTTATTTACAATTGTTTCCGCTCATTGTATACAAACAATCGATTCTTATGAACGGTCTGTTGTTTTTTCTCTGGAGATGTAATCTCACAATTTACCCCCTTGACTCCCGTTATTTTAAACGGACCTAGATAATGTGAATCAAATTTGTTTCTTGCTTCATTTTTTAGAATAACTAATTCCCCTATTTTGAAATTTACGGGTGAAGAAACGTTTTCGCTATTATTAACTCTACCTAATTTATTATTTATTAAAAACTGTCTGGCCCTTTCATTAGCGTATTGTAATTTATATCTCAATTCATTATCATATTTTCCAAAATTGTAGCACGGTTCAATTTTTGCGTTTAAAAATTCTGGCAAATTGGGTTTTCTCCCATATAATAACTCAAAAGGAGTGTATCCGTGATACGTATTTGGTGTTGTATTATAACAATATGCGAACATTCTTACAAACTCACACCAATTATCTCTAGAATCTTTGATAAAATTTCTTATATATTCGTTAAATGTCCGATGTAATCTTTCGCAACTGCCTTTTGTTTCGTGGTGGTATGCTGTTGAAAAATTATGTTTTATATTCAATAGTTCTGCTAAATTCTTCATTATTTCGTTCTTATATTCCGTCCCTTGATCTGTTCTTATTTCTTTTATCAATCCGTAATTTGGTATAAAGTTGTCGAAAATTGCTTTTGCTATTGTGTGTGCTTCTTTATTCTGAACTAGTATCATAACTGCGTACTTAGTTAATTCGCATAATATCGTAATGCAATAACGATTTCCGTTGTTACTCTCTACAAACTGGCATATTGTGTCTATGTAAATAATATCAAACGGTTTTATAGATGTATCTGTTATAACAAATTTTTCTTTGTGACTGGGCTTTGCCTTATTCACTTGACATTTATGACAATTTTTTACGTATTTCCTTACGTCTTTCTCCATGTTTTTCCACTTGAAATTGGCTCTTAGTTTCTTTAATAACCTATTATTTCCTACATGTCCCCCAAACATTGGATCATTGTGGTATCTTTCTAATATTTTTTGGATCTCTTCTTTCTTCTGTACCGTTTTTGGTACGTCGCATATACATACTTGAATACTTTTTAACCTTTGATTTCCTATTTCTATAAATTCTTCTACTGTGCACTTTTTAAATATATCATCATTTGTATATATTTTCATTCTTTTTACTTCATTTCTTACCGATAGCTCTTCAAGCTTTTCCAACGTTCGTCCTAGGTCGAAGTTGTGTAAACCGGTATTTAAGGCTTCACTAAATTTCAATTTGTTTTTGATCCGAATGCTCATCCTAAGCGAGATACGGTTATATTCAAAGTGTAAAATTGTTAATTTATGTGCCTCAAGGTTATTTAAAACTTTTACTACTGCTGGTTTTTGTATTCTTACTTCTTTTGTTTCCACTTTATTCCTTTGATCCTTTGCTGTTTGTACGTTTTCTTTTTGCGTTTGTGCTCTTGTGATTGCCAAGACATGTGAATTATTTATGTATAAATCCTTAAGCTCTTCAATGGATATTCTCGATATACTGTCCGCGTAATTTTCTATACCTTTTACATACTGTATTTCAAAATCGTATTCTTTCAAATCGATAAAATTTCACGTTTTTCCTAGACAATTTGTTTACCTCTTAGTTGATTAAAACTTTTATCGCTGAAAATTTTATCCAAAATTTTCGGATTAGTTTCGTAATTTTCCTTAAATGTTGATTTATTCCTTCCTGTATGTATTTCTAATTTATTCTTCCTTTCTTCTAGTTCTTTTAAACTGTACACGTTGTCGTTAATCATTAATGTATTATCAATTATTTTAGCTTTAGCTCCACTTTCTCTCGCCTGTTTCATGTATCTTATTAACTGTTTTCTCTGTTCCAATATCTCTTTTGGATAATCTTCATCAATGTATATTTTCGTTCCTTCTAGTTTATTCGTTCCGTTCAAAGTCTCTACTTTCTTATTCACATATTTCATCATTATTAGTACTGGTCTATTTTTATTACTGTTTTTATTTCCTAATCTTTTACATTTCAAAATATCTGTTTTAACATCTACTGTGTTATTAACCTTGTTCATTACATCTTCTAATTTGTTTTCTAGTTGTTCTTCATCTTCTTCGTTGTCTTCTTCTATACCATGTATTATTAAATTCTTCTCTCTAAAATTTTTCTGACTATCTGTCATGTTTCCTTGCAAAAATTCTGTTTTTTCTTTTAGTTCCTTATTTTCCATCCTTAAATCGTAGTTTTCCTCCTTTAATTGTGCTATTTGTCTACTCATTTCTTCAATTTTATCTTCTATCTTGCATATTCTCACGTTACTTTTAGCTTGACTATTGTAATTTCCATTATTATTGTATTTCTTATATTTATTAAAATTTTCGTATCTGTCGTAGTTGTTTCCTTGATTATACTGTCTAAATGTTCCTCTTGACTGATTACCATTGTAAAATCCTCTGTTGTTTCCTCTCCGGTGGTTATTCCTAAAGTCAAAGTTTGATTTCCTGAAGAAATTCCTGTTATCCTTCATATGTAAGACGTGTTGTTGTCCTACTATACCTTCTACTGAAACCAATTTTGATAATACTTCTTGTGTTGTTTCAAAACTTCCCGCTGCAATTATCGTTTTGCTTGCATCCGTTGCGGCATTCATAGTTACTGCCTTAATCGTTGCTTCTTTCGTATATTTCTCAGCTAGTCTTTCAGGCATCCCTTCTGATATGTATGCTACCTGTAATCTTTCCGCCAGTTTCTCTATTTCTGTTGCATACTGTGTTACATCCTTTCCGTTCTGTCTTATTTTGCCCAGTTTCGCTAGGAGAAGGCTTGGATTGTCTCCTCTTATCTCTGCTTTTAGTTTATCTTTGATGTCTGCAATGGAGTTTTCCGTTGTGATTAAACTTCTAGCTTTTCCTGTTAATCTCGTTTTCATCAATAGGATAGCATTTTCCTCATTACCATTCGTGTTTGTCTGTAGTAAATCCAATGAGTCTAAGAATGACTGTAATTTACTTGCTTCGCCGTTAAACTCATTCGGTAAAACTTTACTCGCAAAATTAAAAAAATCGTTCATACTTGTCGCCATTTTCAACTGTTTGCTTATTGTTTGTAATACAACCGTATTAATTTCCTCAAATATAGAGGTAGGTATGTCTATAATACAATTTAACGCTTGAAATGCCCTTTCAGCTTTATCCCTAGTCCTACTTGAATAACTTTTACAAGTCTCTTGTTGTATTGAATTTGAATTTTTCCAATTCTTGGCTATTAATCTAGTAAAATTATTGTAAAGACCTACTATGCTACTAATTACTTCTATATGTATATCAGGATTTTTAGGAGTTTCTTTCTTCAAAACCCTTTTCCCCTGTTCATTAACTTCTTCTACAATCAATCGTAATTTATTCTCAAAATCTTCCCACGTTATTGACATTTAAGAAAAAAAACTTTGTTCATAAGAATAGAATGCATGTGTACTTACAAATTATTTATACGGTGAGAGTTCCTGTTGCCTGCTTTATTGCATTGCTTCTGTTTATATCTCATTTCAACGCTCTTTGGTGTGTTTTCCATACTGACCAAATGAACTTGCAGATAAAAGCTATTGTTATAATGTATAGTAATACCATGATGTGCATCGCAACATTATCTTGCTGTACCATGAAAGTGTTATTGACAATTCCTGTTTCTTTTGCTTCCTGTTTGGTTGATGCACCTCCCATTGTTTCTTTTCTCCAAGGTCCCAAATTTAAGTAGAAAACCATATAGTCCCTAGCTTGACGTAGACTACACATACGCGATCACGTTCTTGATAGAGAAATGAACTAGTTCCTAAGCAAGAACACTGTATGTCTGCAGTCGTTTTGTACGGCAAGTCACAAATTAGAAAACTATATACGTTTCAAGGCAAAAACACCGTATGTGATTTCAATTTTACAACATATGGTGTTTATGACTAGTATCTTCAGATATATGATTCTTTTTACGGCAAAAATCTCTACTTACGGTGTTCTTGGCTAGTAATTCGATCATAAATATAGAGAGCGTCCAATTTGCTTAATTTCAAATCAATTTTTTTGCTGAAATAAAAACAAATATTTGATCGAAACTACCAATATCTCATTTTCGACAAAAATGCCACATACGGTGTTCTTTCTTAGGACGGCAGTATATGTAGAGTTGAGTATCATTTAACATTCCATATAGATGTAGTGTACCTACTTTATAGTAGTATCTGTATATCTGATACAGTGTGATTTGTAGTACTTATAAAGAAAGTACATAGAGTACGTATAGTAGGAACTAACTGAAGTTAAATTGAACTGCAGTTTGCAAAGGAAAAAAAGAGTGTAGGGGAGGGTGGGCCACCATGAGACACGTTCACCATGAGACAATCGTTATTATTTAAAAAAAACGCGGCACATTTTGTCGCTATTCACAGAAACATCAAGTGGCAGGCATGTTAGTCTTATTTCTGTTGCCGAAGAAGCCGCACGTGCGTTCCCGAATTTTTTACCGGCCTCGATTTATTTTCGCCATAGTGAAATTTTTTGTTGCTGTGAGTTCAGTACCTCATCAGTGGTTCCCAATATAGTTCTTTATTGGTCTGAGGTGTTCATTAGAACAGGTGAATATTAATTTCATTGTTTATGTGTATTACTAGTAGATTTTTTCACGTTTTACGAAAATATTGCTGTTTGTAACTAAGACCTACAATGGGCCACAATGAGACATGAATTTCGGGCCACCTTGAGACGTGTCTCATGGTGGCCCATATGCAACGAGTTTTGTCGAAAAAAAATATTTTGTTCAAGGTATGTCACGAGGACGAAAGAGAAAATCTGAAAAAGGCCTTTTCAGTGCCGAATCAATGAAAAGGGCTGTCCAAGATGTTATTAAACACAAATTAAGCTTAAGGAAGGCAGCGGAGAAAAACAACGTGAAACATCAAACATTGGCGAGATACGTTAGGAAAACAAGAAATAGTGAAGGTAATGAAGAAAATGTATCCTACCGCCCTCATTACGATACCCGGAGAGTGTTTTCCGAAGAACAGGAAACTATTCTGAAGGGTTTCATTATTAAATGTAGCCAAATGTGCTACGGCAGATCTACAAAAGATGTGCGAAAGCTAGCTTATGAACTTGCCATCCATAATAAAATTCAGATCCCATATAGGTGGATAGAGAAGAAATCAGCAGGAGTGGATTGGTTACAGGGGTTTATAAAACGGCATCCAGAATTGAGCATTAGGCAACCTGAAGGCTGCAGCCTTTCTAGAGTTACCTCATTCAACCGCAATAACGTCGAGCAGTTTTTTCGCAATTTAGAAGATGTCATGAAGCGCTACAATGGGTTTGCAAGTGGAACGCGTATTTATAATTTGGACGAGACGGCGACAACCACTGTCCAAAAATCCTCAAGAATTTTAGCAAAAAAGGGAGTCAAGCAAATAAACAAGGTGACCAGTGGAGAACGTGGAATTTTGATTACCACATGCTGCATTATTAGCGCAGCAGGTGAGTAGTTTCATTTGAATAAATCGATTCTTTTTCCTAACCGTAGCTATGTCTCTTCTAGGAGTTTCGTTGCCCCCAGCAATGATTTTTCCGAGGGTCAACTTTAAGCCTCACATGTTACACGGAGCTCCATCAGGAACTTTAGGCCTTGCTACTCCATCGGGATGGATGAATTCTGAGCTTTTCGTATCTGTTATTGAACACTTCATTTTTCATTCTGGCAGTTCAACGTCAAATCCAACTTTATTATTGCTTGATAATCATGAAAGTCATCTTTCAGTTGAAACCCTAAACCTGGCCAAAGACAATGGGGTTGTTATTTTAACACTGCCTCCCCATTGTTCTAACAAATTACAGCCATTGGACGTATCAGTGTTTGGTCCATTTAAAACATATTATAACAGTGCGTTAGACTCCTGGATGATGACAAATCCTGGAATTCCAGTTACACTATTCCAGATTGCCGAATGCGTTGGACATGCCTTTGACAAATCCATGACCCCTAATAACATTAAAGCAGGTTTCAAAAAATGTGGCATTGTGCCATTTGATCGCCACGTTTTTGGAGATGACGATTTTTTAATGAGTAGCGTTACCGACAGAGAGGAGCCTTTAAGAGAAAGCCAACAGGAAGTAACTGTTGGAACACATGCAGGCAATCCAGACACTGGCGTTTTAGAAGCACATGCGAGCAATGCAGACACTGGACTTTCAAATGGAACAGCTGAAAAAAATATTTCAGCAACTACGAATTTTAAAACACCAGAAGAACTATTTGGGTATCCAAAAGCAAAGCCGAGAAAAACATCTAAACCAAGAAAGAGGGGTAAGAGTATGATCGCAACTGATACACCTGAGAAGTTAGAAATAGAAAAGAAGTTTATGGAGAAGAAGCGATCAGAGTCACTTAAAAAGGCCAAAGGAACGAAGAGAACAGTAACAGATTCGCCTGGAGTTAAACCAAATCAAAAAACTTTGTCGTCATCTGAAAGTGACAATAATTCATTTACTTCAGATTCTTCAGACGCAGAATCTTTCAATGATTTAGAAATGAATCAAAGTCAAGAAAATTTGAAACCTGTTGTCAACTCCTACGTTTTGATTGAGTTTCATGACAAAAAGTCTGTTTTCTTTGTGGGTAAAATTATTGAAAAAATTGAGGATGATTTTAAAGTTAGTTTTTTGAGGCATAGTATCAAACAAAAAAACTCCTTTATTTTTCCCGCTGTTGAGGATGTTGCGTATGTAAA